>OY978525.1:18441930-20855552 GCA_963854835.1 Megamerina dolium | reverse complement strand
GTATTCTGGATGTACCAAGCGGTAGTGAGACCGGTGTTGACTTATGGCTCTGTAGTTTGGTGGGAAGCTCTACGGAAGAACTATAACACCAATAAACTACGGAAAGTTCAGCGCACTGCGTGCGTTGGTGCCACTGGGGCCTGTCGTACCTGCCCTGCAGCAGCCTTGGATCCTATTTTGAACCTTCTTCCAATTGACTTGCACATACTATGTACTTCATCGCAAACGGCACTCAGACTCAGGGAATCTGGATGTTGGAAGTGTACTCAACAACGACACAGTAGCATCCTTAGGAATGTACCTATAGATATAGTTGATAACAGGACGGACTTCTGCCCTCGCAAGCTGGCTTTTGAGAGAGGCATCAAGGCCGTATTTCCTAGTAGAAATGAGTGGAAGAAAGGTGGGATCCTGACTGGTAGGGATACACACATTTTCACTGATGGTTCCAAAATGGACTCTGGAGTTGGAGCAGGAATCTATTCGGAGTCCTTAGAAAGATCAACGTCCGTAAAACTCCCTTCTTATTGCAGTGTGTTCCAGGCGGAGGTATACGCAATTTTGCAAGCATGCGAATTGCTGCAACAGAGGAACATAACTGGAAAGGCGACAATTCTCTCCGATAGCCAGGCAGCTATAAAGGCGCTAGCCCCGCCAACTGTTAGCTCAAAGCTGGTCAGAGAGTGTAAACAAATAACAACCCCAATATCTACCCACCTCGAAGTATCAGTTATCTGGGTTCCAGGACACAAGGGAATCGCAGGCAACGAGATTGCTGATGAGCTAGCTCGTAGGGGCTCATCTGCAGACAATGAACTAACACCCATTGCCGATGTAAGTGGTCCCCTAGCTAAAGCCAAGGGGATTATTCAAAATCTACTTTGAGTATCCTAAAATACTCACCAAAATAAGTAACTGATGAAAAACTTTATGGTGATAATTTTTTTTCCGATATATAATCCTAGAACTGATTTTATCAGATTACGAACGACTGAAAGAACACTGATATTAAATGCAATGAAATATGTGTACTTGATTTGTTCCACACAAGTTAATAGCAGACAAAAAAGTTAACTTCGATGAAGCCAGTATTTAACCAAAAAGTAAATCACGGCCATATTAACTCGATCTCGCTTCGTTCGACTACTTTCTTTTCCAGCTGATGAAAATTGCCATGCAATGCCATCACTATAATGATGTCAATAATATAAAAAGTGCCGTGACGTCCATCCGCAACGCAATTCGGGAGACCGACACCGAAAAGGCCTCTCAATTGATTAGTAAAATGAAATAATATTGGGAAAATTGTTGTAATTTGTCTTTATTACGATAATTGTGCCGAAACTTTTGCAACAAAGAACAGTCTTAAGTGCCTACAAATAAAAAAAACCCTTTAGTCCAAGTAAAGTTGATTAGGGCTCTTCAAGAGGTTTACGTTTCGATGGTTACCCTCCCCTGTGTAACGAATTCACCAGCATTTTCTTCAATAAGTCAAATCTTCTTAAATATATCTTGAAAATTTTGAACTTCATTTTTGTGAAGAAAGATTAATTCCATCCATATTTTTTTCCGTTTTGTGTTTTGTTTTCAATTAAAAACAAAATGAATGATAAATTCTGAATATTTACTGAGAAACCACTAAAATTTTGTTTTTCTTCGGTTACTTGATTATTTAGTTGAAAGCAATAAAAACAAATGGACCATTGAAGTAAATGAAGTGCTGAAGACATCGGCAGAAAAGGGGATACTCGTCTAAACTACTTTTACGTATGAAATTTGAACGAAAATGGTGAAATTCTCAAAGTGGTGAGCAAATAAAATATGCAAAATAGCAAAAAATTGAAAAAGAAGAAATGTCCATAAAAAATACGGATAAGAGTGGTGGACAAATAAGAACATTGAAAACCAACTGTCCTGTTGTCTTTCTTCAATAATGGCCGTAATATGATATTGAGTTATGCAGAAGGACTCAAAATAACAACAACAACAAACCTACTAACAAAAATTCAACAAATAAATAAGCCAAATAGAATGTGGTGGCATCATATTATGGATATGGATTTTATGTTGTACGCGTATGTATACGTTCTCAAACCTCTTCAACGAAAATAAAGTTAAAATTTCATTTGGAATACTATTTTTGACATAAATGTCTTGGAAATTGGTCATTCTATATGTAGTCAATTGAAAATAATCATAGTAATACTTAGTGAAGAAACAAACAAACAAACAAAAACAGGAAAGGGAACAAGACAAAATCTAAAAAGCACATGGCGATGTTGGAAGTGAAATGTGTTTGAGAAAAATGTGCTATTTCGCAATACGAAGAAGATATCAATTTCGACTTTTAAAACAAACATACGGGTAGTTGGAGTTGAGTAGATTCAGTCGCTTCTTTTCTAATTTTTTTTTTTTTTACATAAAAATATATTCAATCGAATAAGTTATAATAAAGAAAATTAATATTGAAAAATACACATTCGAAGTTTGTGAAACTGTTTCTATTACAAGTTTCAACCAGAAGGAGACCATAGAGATAATAGGTAATCAAGTGCGTTCCAATGGATGTGGGCATTTTTACTGGCAATGAAAGTAATAGGCTTCATTTCTCCAAATATTTGAGTGTAACAAAGATTTCTTTAGAGTTCTCTGAGTTCGCAAAGCGATAAAATAGATTACGGGGTGGGGTGGATTACGCCTTTAGAAGGGGAACAAATTTGCTTTTTCAAATGGTTCCGCATGTTAGCCAGCAGCTGGAAATACTTTGACAGCAAATATGAGAACTCGTGAAAAGTTATGTCAAAAAGTTCAGAAAAAGTAATGCCGTAAAAGTTCTACCGTTCGGAATCGGCTATACATTTAAGCCTAAACTTACTTAATATAAAAAATATTTCTGGAAGATAACTTAGGCCATGTTTCTTCGGAGCAGAGAGTCTAATTTTTACGTTAGTCTATTTTATCTAATTACATAAAGTAAAAGTAACATTAAATTACCGGAGAAGTCTATTAGACTGTACTTTATTTGGTATTTCATGCAATTTTGTTCTCAAAAACACATAACTTCCTCATCTGTGATGAAGATGGAAAAATACTTTGCAACCTACGTGAGCACTTGTCCGCTGAAATATGTATTGTGTGTAATCCAGATTCTTTTCGCACAGTAGTTAGTGCTTTAGAATACTCTTCGTTAATCGTGGTTTCCAATCCCCTCGCACCTAATGTAAGTAGGCCCTACTTCCAATACATAGTCTTGATTCTTTGGATCCTAAATTATCAATAATTTATTTTTTCATTCCAGCATCGTTTAGTAGCTTTTTCCGATGTCTTTCTTTTGGTTGCATTGACTGACGAGCCCAAAGCAGCACTTGTTGCCTGAAGATGTATTTTTATTAATTTAAACGCGGTCAGTTAACAATTTTATGAAATTTGCTGGTAAGAAATACAGCAGACAACTCGTAACATTACTATTACCGTTACTATTACCGTTACCTTTACCATACTCAAAAGTCAAACACTGGGTCCTAAAATATCTTTTTTTGGGAAAATTTCGAACTTTGCTAGAACAGAATGTCAGAAGGCTATGGATATATTGAGTACCAGGACACAAGGAAAATAAGAAAACTTAGGCATGAGAAGAAAAGCGACATAGAACTGAAAAATCCCTAATACCTTCGTAATTGTCAACATCATGCTTAAACTACATAACCCCACCTTTCCTAAGCTGATAATGTCTCTAAACAGAGCAAAATGCAGGATAGTAATGTTCACAATCATGGGACTCAATCTCGCAGCATCCCACGTTGATGGGTTCAAGTGATGTAAGGTTTAGGAAAAACGCTGAAGCATCTATTCCATGAGCACTCTACACTGTAGAGTCTACAAAATGATCGAGCTGAAGCAGCAGACTTAAGTAAGGGAGCACTTCTGAAGTTTGCAATGAAAAATGAAACTTTCCAACACATTTCCATAACTTGTTCCTAGACATAAGAGGTATTTCATTTCTAGTAGATTAGAAATATTTGTATGTCTAATGATGGACGTAAAATTTTTTACGACAATTTGTACCCTTTATGATTCTATTCCCTCATTAATGGTATTTTATTTTGAAATTATATCATTTGCAATATTCTAAAACATCTCACCTTCTATTGAACATTAAACCCCACATTACCAAATAAAACTCCACCAACCAAACATCTAGCTAGCCATTTTTTCAACTTCAACTTCAATTTCACATATTTTTCAAAATATTTTCTTCACAAAACGGGAGAAGATAAGGAAAACAACAGCATCAATAATAGAAGAAGGCATCAAAAGTGCTCGTATATGCTGTATGTGTAAATCGAGTTAAATCCTTTTTGATGGTTTTTAATAGCAACAACAAGTACTGCTACTACTTACCATAACGTACATACCATACCAGACATATATGCCTATGTACACATATACGACTGAAACGTAAGTAATTTTTAGTTGTTATTTCTAAACAAGATGATGCGGCTGCTGTTGCTGATGGCGGGCGCTGGTGGTGTACATATTTGGGTGGGATTGGGTCTATGGGTGGGTGCACAATGCAATTTATCATAATACGCATTTTAAGCATTTATCAGCGGGGGGAAGTTACAATACACACACACACACACACACATATATATATACATACAACTGCTCGACACATGGAGTGGTGTAAAGAGCAAAGTAATAAAATGAACTCGAGGGTAAATATGCAACATATTCGCTTTGTACTAATAAGATACAGCTTAGGTGGCATCGCAAGTTGGTGTGTAGTTTCTATACGTACATATACATATATCTATGTATAATATAGGTATATACGAGTATTATATGTATATGACATAAAGGGTGAGGGTGCGTAGTAGGATGACTGTACGAATGAGAAATGAAGTCAAATGAAAATATTCTCTTTCTTGCTAAACAAATAAGGAAAAAATTATGGAGCTGTAATAAATTGGATTAGTTCAAGTAGACGCCATTTTGTTTCAGTGAGTATGTGTATAAGTGTTTATTTGTATATGGCGTATGTCATATGTGCATACACACAGCAGTTACCATGGATAAATTATAAAAATTGAAAAATTCTTTATGTTTTGAAGTAGTCCGAAAAGTTGTAGAACTACATTTTATGAAGACCTACTTGAGTGTGTCATAAGTTTACATTTCAAATTTTAGCATTGAATTCATGATTTTATATCTAATTGTTCGTACAATTCTATAAAAATGTCAATATTTTAGTGAACCAAATCTAAGCACTGTACGAGGGAAATATTGGGGCAAAAGAATTCATTGATGTCGGTCATTCATTTAATTACCCAAGGGGCGATTTCTGGCACATTAAGAGGATACGTATGTATTTTAGGTGTTTTTAAATTCTTTTTGTGCCATAATCATTTAACATTTTTTTTTAGATTTGGGATGAAATGTGATGTAACCGTGTCAACCCAACCCCGGAATCGAATTTAGAGATCCCAAACACGTAGAGAAATTCCCATCTTGTCTGCTGAGCAAGGCCGCTTCTTTTTTTCGTGTGGCTATAGAATACCTTAATGCTTTCATTCTTTCACAAGCAAAGGTTTAATTATTGTAATCAATGGCAATGTCTTCTATTATATTGCCGCCTCTCGCAACTTCGCTGTAAATTGGTTCTATATATCTTCAACTTCACTGCTAAAACTTAAAAATTTGGTCTTCTTTAAATTGATGTTAAGGTCAGCAGACTTGACTTTCATATCTAGAACATTGAACATCTTTGCGACACCATTTAACCGATCAGTTGTCATCCGAATAGTTGAATGTAGCGGCATGGTGGTTGCAAAATCCCCATTAATTATTAGTGATTGGTTGCTTGCGGTGGCTGATCACGTAACGGTGGAGTCACTTTAAAATCACTTTCTCGCTGAATATTGATCTAATGGTAAACTTCTACTAAACCCATGAATAATAGTTTAGGTATTCTAGCAGTAGCTCAGTGGTTAGTGTGTTGGCCTTCGGATCTGCGGGTCGTGGTTCAATCACCGGCTGCTGCATTACAAATTTAATAACGAAAATATTTTTCTTCAGAACGGTACCCACCTGTCAGCAAGCAATTGGCAATTCTTCCTACAGTAACAACTTGCAATGAAAAAGCTTCTAAATGAACTCTGTGACAAAGATCAGAAAAAGTGATGTCACAAGGGTTCTGCCGTTCGGAACCGGCTAAAATAAATAGGTCCCTTCTAATACTGTCCAAAATTTAACACGCACAACAGTAATGGAAGAGAAGCTCGGCCAATAAGACCTTCGGGGCTTTAACTGCCACATATTTATTTGTATAGATATAGATTTAAAATCCCTTCTTCAGCCAAGACTAATGGTAAACTACTACTAAGCCCACCCACGTCTAAGCTTCCGAAAGTCTTTCAACATTGCTATGGCTCCTAAAATGGAACTCTCGAGACCTATTCTTATTATATGAAGGCCATTTTCCTCAATGAATATAATAATTTCCATCTTCGATTAACCATGTAGTTTATTGAGGTACGCGACCTCCTTGACGACTATCAGAGAAACCGAAACCGAATACATCAAGAGATGCTCCCGTTTGCTACAACTCATCAGCTTTCTGATTATCTATGAAAGAGAACCCATATGAGAGTTATGTTATGAAAATAATCAAATAAATACCACTCGGCATATAATTCCGACTTATTGAACTCAAGACAGATATGGAGAGTTATTTTTTGTCTAAAACGCGGTATTAGGTATTGTCATAAGTTGACTTATTTTTGGCCTTTATCTTCTCCAATTTGCCTCTACCACAAGGGGCCCTCTATAAGCAATCTCTGTGAACAAACGAAACCCCGTGCAAGAGTCAACATTTAAGTAGAACATCGGCTATAATTTTGGAAATCATAAGTAGCAGGCAAATATTGTAGACGCACTCCTTTTCACGTTTTAGACAAACTCTTTTTTTGGGTAGACGCAGTTATTGATGTTTGAATAAATATGGAGAGATCTGATCGTCAATTTGTTGCTGTATAGAATTTCCAATGACCTTTGTTCTTTTGACATAAACTTCATTTGAATGCTCAGATTTCAAAAAAGACCCAGACTCATTAAAGCTAAATGAAGAACAAAAATAAAAATATAAATACACAGGTGGTCTTTTGTTCAAAAATCTATACGTTTTAGCCCTTAATTTGTTTAGATCCTAGGATATAAATTTTTCTTACATTATAATTAAATGCTGATAATATAAAATTTAAGTTGCCTCTACACATTGCAAATAACGAAGGCAATAATCCTTGTATATGCATGCCAAACAAAATAATCGCATTGCATGAATTTTCCAATATATATGTGCTAATCTAAGATATTGCACAGTTCACTAACCTGGAAAATGTCCTAGAACTTATTAGATATATTTGCCAATCATTGTAATGAAGCTCAGTTTTCATTTTCATCGAATAATTTGCTGCCAAAAATTTGCATAAATTATATTTGCCTGTATGCTAGTTTGTGCCAATAGCACATGAAATACCAAATGTGAGAAATTAAATACATACATAACCATAACCATTGTGCATATGCATTTGTAATCCGTTTTCAATATTATTTAGCATATTTGATTTTTTGTTTTTCTAACGCATCAATATGGAAATATATATCGTACATACAAGCATAAATCCATGCTCATATAGTCACTTTGAAAAACATGCATCATTTGGTTAATTTGCATATGAAAAGCGTGTATTTTCACCACCTTTCACTATTGTTCAATAAATGATTTGCACTCACAACAATTCCTATTGATGCTAGTTGCCGTTGTGATGCTGTCAGATTGAAGTGTTTGCTGTATCCTTTTTGCATCTTTTGTATATTCGTTACCGTATATGTTTTTTTTTTTGTTTGTAAAGTTGCAATTGGTTTCATATGCAAATTTTTATTTTCATTTATAATTTTTTGTCAGTTTCTATAAATGTGCTGGTTGCATTTGTATTTATGCGCAGCTGTTTTTATTGCCTACCGATTCTAATAATTTCACTAAGAGTGAGTTTGTAGCATTTCTTCCGCAGCAGCCGACGGCAATTTAGTTTTTCATTTTGAAGAGCTAAATCTATGAAATATCTCATAGACTTTGATATATTGTTGATAATAGAAAGTTTATATATTATGATGAATTTGAAATCCGTGGTACTATAAAAAATAGGTCTAAGCAATGCTGTTGAATGGATTCATTAAGATTTGCCTTTTGTTCTGCTCTCTGTTTGCCCAGTAAAATTTGTTTATGTCACATAAGAATCGAGTTTCAAAGTTTTAAATTGAATTAACTTACTCAAAAACGATATAAATCACCTTAGGATTGAGTTTATGTTAAGCTCCGCAAAATATGTCTCTATCTCGGCTGTACTCTCGGATGGGCTAAACTTTCATACTAAAAAAAACCGCAGGGAATCAGTTTTTAGCAAGCATTGTAAGTCTAGCAGTCACTCGTAGCCGAGTTCAGATGAGACTGTTATTATGGAATCGGTTCCCATGCAAACAGTCTATGAGGATTATTCTCTTCATGGTCATAAACTTTCTGGCTAAAGGGGCTGCCTTTTCCTTCTTCGGACCAAATCTGTCCAGAGAAATCCAATACTTTGATGTATAATGATATATTCAGGTTTCTACACTTCTCAATTCAAAAATCCGTCGAATTTCATTTGAAGGTCTAAACACGTCTTCAAAATTATCAGCCGTAAACTATCACCACGCTAAACTAAACGACATTAATATCAACTGCGAGAGAAGTCCACCTGTCTTCAAATGCAGGTGCTTATTGATCGATATTTGTAATAAAAAAAAAAAACAAATCCACAGAAAATTCCTTGAAAACACTACACTCATACGGCGCTGAATTGACGTACTCACGACTTTTTCAACACTACTATTAAATAAGTTAATTCAGTGGTCTTTCGATCCTAAAGTCACAGGTTTGGTTTGTATTTCGCTCTGGTTGGTAGGTTATTGTGGTCGCCGTGAAGTGACACATTTAGGCTAGGAAGGCCTGTAGTGATGCCATCGAGATTCTCTACCAGTATTGTTGTTCGTGTTAAATATGGATAATATCAAAAGGGGTCTATCTATATTTTTCAATTCGGAACGGCAGAAACATTAGGTAGAGCTCTTTAGAATTGCCACTTGCTTTCCGTTAGGTGGTCACCATTCGAACGAAACATATTTCCGATATTAGAGTTAACGACTCTGTATCGAATCCACGACCTAAGGCTCAGAAAGCCGACGTAGTAACCATTGACATACGGTACAATATTGGAAGCGAATCAAGCAATATTCGCTTCTGTGCATACTGCTTGGCCTCTGTGTTATACATTGGCGTGTAAGAGGATTAAAATCAATATATGTTTCGTTCAATATTCCTTCGAGTTGGAACATCGTGCCGAATATAAAATGCATACTTCGCAAGAATTCATGTGGTGCCAACATGTTGCGAGTTGCGAGTTGCGAGGTAGTGATGGAGTTTTCGACATTCAAACCCTTTTATAAAAAACGAATTTCTAATGGTGGTTTTCCACTGATCCGAATTTGGATAATAAACTATCTCTAGTTCTCTGTCTTTTCTCCATCATGTTCGAATCATTTTTGGTTTTCTTAAATGCTGGGCTTAAACAATTTGTTAGCATTGCGTAAGTAGATGCTTTCTGATTGACTTTCCTTATTTTAGCTTTTTTTAGCATCAGTCTGCAAATGATGCTAATGTAATTTCTTGAGGTTCTTAATACCTCAAAATCTGTATTTTTCTTTTGTAATATACTCGTTTAAATAAAATTGGGCTCCATCAAAATTGGGCTAATCACTTATTATTACGGTCTTCAAAATTGTTTCCAAATATCTCTGACGGAAAGTTTACAGTTGATTTGATAATTTATATATAGATAGCTGGGAATTAGAACCTTCTGGACTAGGTATTCGTATCTCTTAAAAAAACTGTTATCTTCGAAATTAAATTAAAATAATTACTGCCATCATGAAAATAGGGATTAGTCTCCTTTCCAATGTTAATATTTCTTTCAAATTTTCGTGTCATAAACAGTTCCTTTAAAACATATATTTTTTTATTCAAAAATGCTTTTTGAAAAAGTGTAGCAATTTTTCAAAAATATTTCAATAATAAAATTCTCCAAAATGTTCATAGGATTTAATTCAACCACATCACAACTGTTTACCAGTTATCACATGAATGATTAGATTTTTTTAAAATTCATAATGGAAAAATAATATTATATTTAATTTCCGGCCAACGCCATCTTGAAATAACTAACAACCCACACATTCGTTTACATATGTATATACTCGTATCTACTTATGTGCTTGTACGCGGGTAGCAGCAGTCATATTTGCTTATATAATTACTCATTCAAGTGAAAAGGAATTTTATGAAAATAGAAGATAATAATTATAATAACAGCAGCAACAACAACAATGGCAATAATAACACAAAAAGAAAGGATTTTCAAAACATTTTATGAAATTTTATAATTTTGAAGAGAAATTGCGACTCGCTGTAAAATTAATGGCTGCTACTGACTGCTACCATTGCTGTTGCGGTGGCATTGTTGGCGGATATTGTATGTGTGTACGAATGTATCAAACATATAGAAGCACATAAAGACTTAGTTGGGACCGGAAGGGTAAAAAGCATAGTCTCCCGTGAGTAGTAATGGTAGTGGTTGAGATGAATGGTGATGGAAATAATGTTAGGCTAAAAGCTTCTAAAGATAGTCTCCGTATGTGTGTGGTGTGTGGACTACACATTTCGCTACACACGAAACGCAATTACTAAAGTAATAAGAAATAAACAAGATAGGAAAATACATATTTAAAGACACATGCATATACAAATAATACACGCACACGCATTGCGCCATAATTGCGTAACTCTTTAACGCGTAAAAATGGGGTTGGTTGGTTGCTTATGGTATTGGTATGTATGGCTTCAGGCTTTGCAATGCAACATCGAATTTATTATAAATACAAATATGTAAAACAATCTGGCAACACTGTCTCACACATAAACATATATACATATGTTTATGCGTATATACGTGTATGCGTTGTCTGTATTGAATTGTGCTATAAAGTAAATGAAATAGAGTACATTTGGTCCAGTCATACACGCACTTTATATGTACTCGCATGTACATACAACAAATACGAGTAGAGATTCACACACACTGATTGCATTGATTTTTCAACCCTTTCGGTTATACATGCGCATACATATGTGTGTATATATACAAATATATATGCGCATATATAGTATGTACATATGGATGTATGAAGGTATGTAGAAAACAACAAAAACAAATGGAAATAGCTAAAAAGCGGGGAAATTGTTATGTTGCGTAAATGAAAGTGCGAACATTTTTACTTCGGAGAGGCGTTTTTCGTACTTTTATATAAACATATATGTATAATGACATTACGAGCACATAAGGTATATATGTAGAGGTACACATACATGTTAATAAAATCATGTATGTACTTCTACGTACCATATTTGCACTAGAGTAAGGTATAGTAAGGTGAGTCAAATTTTTAAACGTCTTTTCTCAACAAAAAACTCTAAATTTGGACCACTTCAAGTATTTTTTCCCAAGAAACCATTAAAACTTGCTTAATTTGGACCAACCTATGTTTTTAGTTTTTTAACAGAAACACAAATTTTGCAGGGAAGCTATCATAAGATGTAGAGATAGAAGGTAAGTTTTCTGAGGAATTGCTGGTTGATCATTTGACAGCTCTAGAGACGATTTTAGGGTAACTATTTTCTATTTTCAGGTGTTTTTAAATAATAAAACTAAAAAGTAGGCGTCTCCAAATTAAGAATTTCTTTGTGCTTCCTTGAAAAGAAATATTTTAAATAATCCAAATTTTATGTTTTTTGTTAAGTTCAAAAATTTTATCCGCCTTAATAAGTATGCTTGGCTATTTATATTGTATACGCCCAAGAAGCAAAAATATTTTATTTTGAATAGGCTCGCGAAAAAATCAAGTAATGGATTGGTTTTCAATTCTTCAATATTATGGATGGGTTGGAAATAACGGGTACGTCTGGGAAAATCTTAGGTCGAAAAAATTAATGGGGATGCAATATATGTTTAATTTCTTTAGGTAGAACCTTGAGGACTAGTGGAGAGAACTTTAAAAAATATAAATTTTCTTATGAAAACCCCTGTATGGATGTAGATAGGGGTAAGAATATTAAGAAAAAGAATCTTCGAAAGCAAATGTTAATGAGGTGCTGGTCATACATTTGACTACTCTACGGACAACGGCAGAACAGCTGTGCAGTTCCTCATCGATTTTCGTCTAATTAAATAAGAAAAATGTTGATCTCAAGGCGGGGCTCTTTACCTACACTCCAACCCTACAATTTGTTAGCCATATATATATTTCTTAACGGAAAAATTGAAATTTACAAGTTAAACTCTTATAATTAATAATCTTCATATTTGTATTTCGTAAGTTCCGGACTCGACTTCTTACGCTTACAATATCAACTGAAAGTAGAATATGCATATCGAAGGATGTGATATAAATTTTGCTTAGCTTTGTAGTATCTGATTTCAAAATATCAGCTAATGTAAAGGAAGGACTTTCTAAAATGTACAAAATTCTGCAGAATTTCCAGAAATCGCTAAACTGAGTTCAAATAATTTTATAACATAATATGCTTGCCTCAATAGGGGATCAGTTTTTTCTGTACAATTTAACCCTCTCGTGCACTTGTTTAATATATTGGACAGTAATATGTTTAACTGTAAATATATATGCACTTATTTTTTCGACTATTATCAAATAGAGCAACGCGCTATTTGTCATTTTCTTGTTTTTTCATATACTCGTATCTGACACATTACGGACGTGACATTACGGACGTATCATTACGGGGTGACAATTTCTTTAACTAATTTGTATGAAATGTAGAAATGAAGATATAATATCTACTTCATGATAGGAAATAGTCATAATCTTCCTTAAACCAATTCGTATCTACAATAGCCAATGGATCCCCCTACTCATTATATAAATAATATGAGGCAGTATGAGCTATAGTGCTGAAAGTACTGCGATTGTGGATTTATTGTAAAAACTCAAAAGAAAACGTAAAATTATTTAAATATCGAAAGTAGTGTGAAATGCTTTAAAGTATATGAGCGAAATATATACCTTTAATATATTCAAACAGCATTTATGAGGAATTTCGAAAATTAATTTAACCAATTTTTGGATTATTTTCTAAACTAATTAGTTTAAGTTACTCGACTTTAAAATGTCGAACTATCATTTAATAAAAAAACCAAAAAAAAAAAAAACCTTAATAATTCTATATGCATAAATACACATGATTTTCAACTTCATATTGGAATATTTAATTTATTTAAAATCTACACATATACCCTTGAGAGTAGATTGTATATGCAAGTACGTAAATACATGCTCATATAGTACAGTACATGCAGAAAATAATCGAGTAATCATACTTTTTATAAGAAATCTTTATGCTGATGAAAATGTACTTGGAAACCGACAATAAGATGCTTCATAGAAGAATGTGCGTATGTAGGCTTGCATGCGTATACCAAATTTAAATACAATATTGGTATGAGTATAGGGTTTTTTTTAATCACCATTAAAATGAATTTTTTCTTGATCTTCTACTCCCTCTTTATTTTATTCGACAGCATATTCATGCCATTCCTTATACATATGCTAAAAATGTCTTCGTAAATGGTTTGTGTAGTTGCTTATAAGTAAGTACTAAATATAACAATACCGATGTATGTAAGAACTCATACAGTGGTCTGTATTGTAAAAATCCTCTAAGAAGGACTCTACATGCGTTCAATTCTCTTGAGAGGATTTTGTTTTTGTGTGCGTAAGACAACATCTATTTAGTGCTCATGTAGTGAAAGGTAAGTTCTATGGTGGTAATTGTAGTGGTGGTTTATGGTAAGTAAATAATGTTGAATTAGTTTTTCTGATGGTGAGCAGACCCGATCGAAGTTCTCTTAATTTATTGCTTCGAATGAAAGTCACCATAAAGAGAGGGAATACTTTTGGTATGATTAAAGTTTAAGATTATATTTTGATAAATAAAATTTTATCACAAAATTATCGGCTATTATTTTGATCGCTCTTTAACTTCAATTTATATTCTTGCATTTTATCTCAACGAAATTATTTTAAATACTTGGGCTAATTTTTTTGTCTAAATAATGATCACAATTATAGGGTTATCCATTTCGCGGTTTCAAAAGTATAGGGCTAGAATTCGACATATGTCAAACTGAGTTGTTAAAACAATTTCTTTCTTTTTCAATTCAAAGTCTGACATTTGCGAAAATGGATCGCTTAACTATCGCACAATGCATTAAAATTGTAAAAACCTACTACAAAAATGGTGATTCTGCCACAGCCACATATCGTGCTTTAAGAGGAGATTATGGTTTACATAATCGTCCAACTACGCAAGCAATTGGCAAAATTGTGAAGAAATATGAAGAGACTGAATCGGTTACAGATATTGTAAGGCCTGTGCATCATCGTTTCGCTCGTACCACCGAAAATATCGCTGCTGTAAGTGAAAGTGTTGCCGAAGACCCGAATGTGTCGATTCCTTGTCGTTCTCTGGAATTAGGACTGTCTTACGGCACATTATGGCGTATTTTGCATTCTGATCTACACCTACATCCATATAAAATCCAGCTCACACAACAACTGAAGCCAGCTGACCATTCACAACATCGTAGATACGTCGAATGGGTGCTTGAACAACAGGAGGTGGACGGCGATTTTTCGAACAAAATTTTCTTCAGCGGCGAAGCACATTTATCACTCGGTGGTATGTTAACAAACAAAATTGTCGTATTTGGGGTTCTGAGAATCCTCAAGTAATTAAAGAGAGGCCACTACATCCACAAAAAGTCACTGCTTGGTGCGCTCTTTGGTCCGGAGGTGTGATTGGACCTTACTTCTTCGAAAACGACGATGGAACGACTGTCACCGTCAATTCGGAGCGTTATGGTCATATGATAACCGACTTTTTTTTGCCTGCTATTGAAGAATACGACTTAGAGAATATGTGGTTTCAACAAGACGGTGCCACATGCTACACAACTCGAGCGAATATGGCTTTATTGCAAGAGAAATTTTCTGGCCGCGTAATTTCTCGTCGTGGCGATATCAAGTGGCCACCAAGATCATGCGATTTGACACCGCTTGATTTTTTTTTGTGGGGCTACGCGAAATACCGTGTTTATGCAGATAAACTTTTAACTCTTGAGCACCTAAAACCAACATTCGTCACGTTATGGCTGAGATACCGCCCAATACGTGTCAAAAAGTGGTCGAAAATTACCTCAAAAGAATCGATGCTTGCAACAATTCGCGTGGTGGTCATTTAAATGATGTAGTATTTCACACATAATGTCAACGTTCAAACTTTATAATAAAAAAGAAATATCATGATAAAAAATATTTTATATGTGTTTTATTTACATTTACTTTTGAAACCGCAAAATGGATAACCCTTTATTATGGATTTTTATAATGCTTAGTTAATTTTTGTTATAAAATTCATAAATCAAAGCTCTTAAATGCATTCAATCCCTAATTCTGGTTTCTTTGTTTTAACTACATACGGCAGCCCAGAAAATATAGCCGAAACGGAAATGTTTGTGTTTAACAAAAAAATACTGATTCCATCACATATATGTGAGGGTTGGAAATATATGCAAAGGAATGAAACAAATCAAGAGCAACAAAAATGCGTAAAAATAGATATAAACAAATAAGCTTGAGAACAATTGTACAGCCAACAATTCTCATTATTTAAAAAATTAATGAGAGTGCGTGTATATGCATAAACACATACATATGTAAATACTATACATCCTTAGTCTTCATACTCGTACAAATAACAGACTTAACGCATGTAGTATAAAAGTAAAACGTAAAAGACATCTTTGAAATACAGATGTAAGTATAGCAGGTATGCATAATGAGGAAGCGAAAGCCAAGTATAAGCTCATATTGTTTGTATTGTTTTTAAGTGTTGCTTCTACAACTGCTTTTTAATACCGGGTCGAAAATTAAAACCAAAGGTCACAAAAATGTTGAATTCATATGAGCCGACGGCGAGGTGATTTGAAAATAGAACTATTTCTCATATAAAAATCTCCTTACAGTCGGCTGGGGCCGACCAAACTATACCCTGCATATGTAGATTTATACATAAAAAGTTTACTCGAATATCCAACTTTTCTTTTATTTCCACTTTTCGAGAAACAATTTTTGCTATACTACTAATTTACACCCGAAATATGGTTGACTTTGACGAAGTAAAAGGATTTTAAGATAATTCCGAGGCTTAGTATGAGAGCTATATAAAAAGTGGGCGTGGTACGCTGATTTTTCGCCAGATTATTTCCGACTACGATATTAATTTAAGTGTCAATTATGGTTATTGTAGACATAAGATTGCCTAAGTTACAGCTGTTTCAATTTAAAATTTGTATGGGGGCTACGATAAACACTGGGCGTGGTGCGCCCATTTTCTGTGAGCCCAGTTGCTCGTACAATACTAATCCATACCCTAAGTCTCGTTGTCCTAGGCTAAATGGTTTGTAAGCTATGGAGCTTAAAATTTTAGTTTAATTCACTCGACTTTGTATGGGAGACCCATGAAGGAGTGGGCGTGGCACACTGATTTTCTGCCAGATTTTTGCCGACTACGATATTAATTTAAGTGTCAATTATGGTTATTCTAGACAGAAGATTGCCGAAGTTACAGCTGTTTCAATTTAAAATTTGTATGGGGGCTACGATAAACACTGGGCGTGGTGCGCCCATTTTCTGTGAGCCTAGTTGATCGTACAATACTAATCCACACCTTAAATCTCGTTATTCTACGCTGAATAGTTTGCAAGTTATAACCGGTAACATTTTTTTTTAATTTCCGCAACTTTGTATGGGAGACCCAAAAAGGAGTGGGCGTGGCACATTGATTTTCTGCCATATTATTTCCGACTACTGTGTTAATCTAAGTATCAATTATGGTTATTTTAGACAGAAGATTGTAGAAGTTACAGCAGTTTCAATTTAAAATAAGTACAGACACTTTGTATGGGAGCTACGCTAGAAAGTAGGCTTGGCTCATCCACTTTTGGTGAGGTTATATAGTAGTATAATATAACTCTATGTGCAAAATATTGTTGTCCCAAGTGGTATATTGTGTGAGTTATAGCAAGTTAAATATTTTGAAAATTTCGAGGTTAATCGCTTTGAATGCTTGGTGTGGGCGTGGTTATTGACCGATCATGCCCAATATCAATCCCCTCCGTACCCTTGGATCATAGATTACTTATGCCAAATTTCATCGAAATAGCTCAATATTTACTCAAGTTATCGTGCGAACCAGCCAGGTGACAGACAGACGGACGGACGGACGGACGGACGGACAGACGGACGGACATCGTTAAATCGAAAATTTAATCGACGCTGATCACGAATATATATCCATGTCTATATCTCCGGAGATTCCTTCAAGTGGACACAAACATCTGACCGAAATGAATATACCATGCATATTGCATTATGCAGGGTATAAAAAAAACTGCTGTTATATAAATATTTAGTTTTTTCGGGACTGTTTCTGTTTGGACCCAAACCACCACTTCTATTTAAGTTGAATTGATTTTAAAGCCACCAAAAGAATAATTTTCTTTCAGTAACACTTTTGTGTGGAAAAGCACGTGGTGAGATTATACCGAAAACCACGATTACAAATCAAATAATGTGCAATGCAAGGATTAAAAATAAAATTGGATTGTTTATCTTAAGTTTTCACAAAGAACTCGGTCATTTCGTTTGAATAATAAGCGCCGATGAGGAGGAAGATCCAATTATCTGCAGTTGTCCAACTGTCATCAGCAAGCACGGGTCAAGTATGGTGAGCGGGTGGCACTTATTATCTGAAGAAGATCTGAAAATTAGATCGACACTCAATACCTAATTGTCGACTGACGAAAGAGGTTTCGTACTTACTTATGTGGCCATTACAACCGAAAATCGATTTAGGCCGAATCTAGCATGTTTTGCCAGCCATGTCTTTCCTTCGCTAGCTGGCGCCAGCTAAAAATTCCAAGCGCTGACAAGTTGTTCAGTATTTCAGTTGGAAGGCCAACCTCGGATCGATGGGCCAAGTACTGAGAAGCTGAAATTTCTAGCTTTCGTCAGTGAGTTAAGAACAGTGACGACTCTTGCTATGCTCATATTACATTCGATCAATATCGATTAAGTAATATCGATTTTAAAGTCCAGATAAGTAGGTACGTAGTAATGTAGGTAACTTAGGTGTATCTATTATTATTTCTCTATTACATTTACATGTGTTTGTTATTATAATAGTTAAGTAATCTACATGGATAGGTATTTTAAAATTAGTTTTTCAAGGCCCTGCAATAATTTTTGTAGCTGTACGACGAAACATCTATAAAATTTATATTAACCCTGTATAAAGGAAAGGTCTTAAAAAAAATTATATCCCAAAAAATGTATGTATGTAGAAAAGTAAAGAAAAGAAATTAACAATACATACGAGTATGACCAATGAATGTCCACAGAGACATTGTAGCAGCAAGTAGACGCTGAAGATGATGGAAAGAAAATGTAATAAACAACCGAAATTTTCTCTTTACGTCGTTTTTGCTTAATGAGCAAATGCTAACGTATGTAGATATCTAAATTTAAAAATACATATACCTATAGCCAGGCATATACATAGGTATGCGTCACCTACACACATATGCATATCGTATATATCTGGATGTATGTATACTATATACGCTCCGTTACAACATGGCGATCAAGTGTTAATGTCTGGCTAAAATAGCTCATGCCATAATTTCAAATATTAAAAATAAGACAAAACAAAATTAAGAACAAAATCTGCTCATACTTTTAGAAATGTGCGTATGATAAAAGAATAAGGAAACAAATAAGAAAAAGAAGAAGAAACGGAATTACATTAAACATTCACATCATCTTCTACATACTTCTTAATGCGTATTTTCAATGTATGCGTGCATGTGGAATGAGTAAGTACGATTGTTTAGAAAACGTTTCTGTATATTGTCCTTTTTGGGGTTATTTTAAAGAAAATGAAAATGAAAGATGACAAAAAAAAAAAAATTGAAAAAATTAGAAAACAACACAAAAATACGATAAAGAAAAAGCAAACATATTATACCGATACGCACAATCTATTTATGCGTTAACATGAGCGCAGTTCTATTGGCTGACAAGTACTGAAAGGGGTATTATTATAATGAATTTTTAACACACATGAAGTTGCAGTAAGAAATTCGGTAGATATGGATGCACTGTTAGTCTCTATGGTTATCCATTACTATAGCCAATATATATATATTTTCACGCTGCAAAATGGTAGCACTTCTACCTCATTGTTCTGTCAACTACAAGGTTATCTAAAGAACCCTATTTAAAAGTCGTTGATGCTCAATTTGTGAGGATTTCTATGTAAGCTGTCAGCAGAATTTTTAGATCTGCTCGGCGATATTGACATTCCCTTTTTTATTGAACTTTTTTATGAATATGCAGGAATACAAAACAAAAAGACATTTGCTGTGTACGATAGCTTCATGACATTAATGATGGGAAATTATTTCAGACATATGAGCTCGACGGGTGCGTTTGAGGTACGTAAACCACAATAGTTCGATGACATGACCTTTGAGCCAGTGTACAGGGACGTGTCTGGAGATAATTTTGTCATGGAACACTTCTTTCAATAAATCGAGCGCCATCACCTGTGGCATTATTCTTTTGAATTCAGAGGTCTTCGAGAGTATAAGATACGCTCCAAAGTAAACAAAGACTTTTCAAAAAAATTTATTTTTTAGTAGCGCTACCTGTTGATACATTTTTTCTTGACATCCTGTCAAAATTTCATGACAATTAGATAAATATCCCGCCTAAAGGGTCAGTATGTTTACAGTGTTGGTAGTAGAAAGATGATGGAACAAAGAGCCACTGTTAAGTCTTGTTTTAAGCTCGGTAAAACGTTTACCGAAACGTTTCTAACGATGAAAGAAATTTGTGGGGATAATTGTCTATACACTAGCCATGTAAATGAGTGATATAACCAATAATGAATCAAGAATGTTCGTGAGGATCTCAATGACGACAAACATGTGGGTCAACCAAAATTTGTGATCACCGAAAATTCCACCAAAAAAGTGAGTGAATTTTAAAAAAATCAGCCAAAAGTTTCAGTGAAATTGATGGAAATAAATTCCGAACCAACGATTTGTCGCATTTTAACTGAAAATTTAGTTTTTCCTAAAGTATGTTCCGCACAAATTGACTGACGATCAAAAATTGCTCAGAATTCAACATTCGACAGACATCGTTAAAGAGGCGAAAAAAGACCCAAATGTTTTGTTCAATGTTGTAACTTACGACGAAATGTGGTGTTTTCAATACCATCCTGAAACCAAGCCCCAAAGTGCCGAATGGAAGCACACAGACGAGCCCAATCCGGAAAAAGTGGTTTGGAAAAGTCAAAAGAGAAGACAATGTTGATTTGAAGGGCATAATTCACCGAGAATTATTTATACCTGCCAAAGTGGTACCATCGACTTTAACTTCTCAAGAGCCTATTTACTGAACTCTTAATTAGTGAAAATAATGGTCAGTCGGTTTCGGTCAATTGAGTGCGAAGGTTTTCAATTGTGCTGCGATCGTCATTGTCATCATCGGTGTTGTTGTTGCATTGTATATCCTTATCCATTGCCACTAAGTAAAAGTATTCGCTTCTCTAAGTGAATGGGGGTTTTTAGCATCGTGGTTATTTAAACCCCTAAAGCTATATCGCCAATATCTATACAGAGTATGATACCCTTGTACCTTGTACGCCACTGTTGTCAATGCTAAATTAACATTAAACAAGTGTACGCATACGAATATCAGCACATTATGATTGTATACGAATACTCACACCATATTCTGGTTTCCATCTGTCCTTCCTCATCTCACTAACATTTTCATGTATAATCACTCTGATAGCATAAATTACTTTTATACACACTAGTGTACATATACCAATCGTTCATATACACGTACATATGTGGGTATGTGGGCATTACATTATTTCCATTTACTACCCTAACGAATAAATGCATATATATTTTTTCAGCGAAAAAATGGTTGAAAATTGTAAAAAATTGTCGAAAAAATGTTACAAAAAAAAAAAAAAAAAAGAATAATGTGTCCCTTGTCGTTGCCAGACGTTGATTTTATTATTACTAATATTGTTGTTGTTGTTGCTTTTTATGTGTTAAATATGCGTATGGTCGATTATAAAGCCAGTTGGTAGAATATATCATCGAATATTTAGAACGTTTTTGGTTTTTGTTTTTTTTTGCTTTGACAGGGCGAACTGTATGTAAAACAAACAACGATAATGAAATTGATGATGGTGACTTTTGAAATATAAGCTTTCATTAATTCAGATCGAGCTTTTACTACCCCATAACAGAATATGTAGCATCATAGTAAAAGGCATTGATTACAAATGTCCCTCAAAGCTTTATTGTAGAGATGAAAAAGCCTATTTTGATATTTTTTTTAAATAAATAATATATGCGGCAGCTTCCGAATTAAATCAATCAACCTTTGACTGGTTGATATTATACATGAAATCCAAAACAAATAACCTCACATATGGCAAATTATAATCGTTTCTATCCAATCGTTTAGCTTATGTATTATCCTGTTGCTTTTTATTTGATTTTCTATTATTATAAACACATCATATACAGATTCTCTGTATAACAGTGGTTGACCATTGTCCAATGCATTTAAAACGTCATCATTAGTATAGTAATAAAGGGGTGCCCTTACATTATTCACCCTTGTATTGCATTCACACTAAGTACTTGTTTACATTATGGCTAATTTATATTTACATTTTTTATTTAGCGATGAAAAAAAAAAACAAGGTGTGATTTTAATGTCATCATTATTATCCACCACTGACCATTACTTATTGACCAATAGTCACAACTTGTATGTATTATGTATGTTGTGATGATTTTCAACATATGAATGCCTAATGTATGCATGAGTGGTCATTAAATTTTAAGTGTTATTGTTTGTTTTTCTTTTTGTTGTTGTTGCTATTGTTGATAATATGATAAAGTGATTTTTATGTAAAATAGTAGTAACCCCTTATTAGCATGTATTCGCATATTACAATTACCTATATGACATCGTGGTCAACAATTGACTTTCCTGTACGGTGAACATAATTTTTATTGCTAATGGCATAAATTAGCATAACAAGCAGTTAACACACAATTATGTTGTGGTCATTTCAAGGGTATTTTCTATTCATATTGTCGATATTCTTAAGCATTGTTATCGAACATGTTCTATGGAGTAGTGAAAACAAAGGGAATTAGAATGGTAAAAAAGCCATAATTTATACACCTGTGTAGTTTGGTTAAAAAAAAGGGGGCACAACTAGTTTGAATTTTTGAAAATTTCAAGTGAAAATCTCAAATAGATTCTGAGTTACAGTCTTCTACAGAGCAGCTGCAATGAACAATGAAATCAGTACTTTTACCTTTAAACGCGTTTTTCTCAAAACTATATTTTTCACATTTGCTGGGACTTGGGACTTGGGACTTTTTTTAGCTTATTGTGTATTTGGTTTTCTATACAATGTCCCCCACTTTTATGATTGGATAAAAATGTAATTAAGTCAGGCCAAAAACCATCCGATTTTTGAGCAAAATTTGATTTTTTTTCAAAAATCATCCATTTTGTTGCATTTTTTTTTTTTTTTTTTGCAATCGAGGGTCATTTTATAGAAAATATAATCTTGTTCAATAAAATGTTTGGTGTTTTTGATTTCAGGCACTGTGTAGGCTACAATCACTGCAGTAGTGGGAGAACTTTTATTTATGAAAACTCAAGAAATGGTGAATAACTTGCTGAAAACCTAATATTTTAATTTGAAAAAATTATTTTGTGTACATTATTTATGCACAAATATTTCTGCAAAATTTTAAAATATTAGATGGAATACTTTTTTTTTAAACAATTCACAAAAGATCACATTTTTTCAGGTGGTCAAACTAGTTGTGCCCCTTAAATACATCTAGATTGGATTTTATTTGTTGAAGCTAATTTGATGCCAAATGAACAAAGCAAGGACGTGTTGAATATTTTACTTCTAGCGTGATGTACCAGGTGTACAAGCTTAAATCCGCTGTTTTTCGGTAAAAAACGAAAGAAAGCCAAAAGTATTTAAAGTATTTGCCCTCACTAGCTATACAATTTTCCCATCTCTAGGGTAATTTGTGTATACCATGAAAATAATTTCTCATTTATCGAGGCAAACCACTTGTCAAGCCATTTTCCGACGTCTTCATACGAATCGAAGTGCTGTTCGGCGAGCGCTTGACTCATCGACGAAAACAGGTGATAGTCAGAAGAGGCCAGGTTTGGTGAATAAGCGGGATGAGGTGGCACCGCCCAGTTTTGACGTGTGCGATGGGGCGTTGTCGTGGAGAAAAATCAGCTTCAAAAGAATTCCTCATTTATCGAGGCAAACCACTTGTCAAGCCATTTTCCGACGTCTTCATACGAATCGAAGTGCTGTTCGGCGAGCGCTTGACCCATCGACGAAAACAGTGATAGTCAGAAGAGGCCAGGTCTGGTGAATAAGCGGGATGAGGTAGCACCTCCCAGTTTTGACGTGTGCGATGGGGCGTTGTCGTGGAGAAAAATCAGCTTCTCATGTCTTTGTTCATAAACAGGCCTTTTTCACCCAAAGCACGGCGCAATTTCTCTAGTTGTTGGTGGTAGCGGTGAGCATTGACAGCTTCACCAGGTTTCAATAGCTCATAGTAGATGACACCCTGCTGATCCAACCAAACGCACAGCATCGTCTTGCGTCCAAAGCGATTTGGTATTGGAGAAGAAGTTGCTGGTTGGCCGGGGTCGACCCACGATTTTTTTCGTTTAGGATTCTCAAAGTATATCCACTTTTCATCGCAAGTCACCAGAAGATGCAGGAACGACTTTCTTTGGGGTACCCATTTTCCAAATTTTTGAACCTTTCCATGGCTCGTAAACGTATGGAAATGGTTTGTTGAGTAATACCTAACTGTTCGGCAAAGATTTTTTGCGATTGGGTGTCGTCCTTACCCAAAAGAGCCTGCAAATCATGGTCCTCAACTTTTCTGGGTCTCTTTTCACACTTCTTGTCACTCAAGTCAAATTCCACTTATACAACCTATTTCACATATTCCAGACATATAGATTAAAAAATTGTAGCTTGAAATTTTCAGGATCAATATTCGAAAAAATATTTTTACAACACATACTTTTATCTGGGAAAACGACTTAATTTTGCTCATTTTCGCATATATTTATTCCATTATATAATTGAGTCCGTTCCCAATTTTCACTGAACAACGGCAGTTAGACAATGTCAGGAAATCACTGACCGAATTGTCGAAAGTGTCAACAAATTAATGATGTGTGCCGATCTGTTTTTCTTAGATGAAGCATTTGGCGCAGTGTGAATAAAATAAAATTTGTTTGAGTAAATAAAATTTACCTCAAGCACCTCAAACACTTCAACACGCGAAAAAAAAACGAGAATTGAAATCAGAGAAACAAAGAAACTACATGCTGAATGAATACAATAGCATCAACTTTTTGGGAAGTCGAATAGAAACTCAACACAATTGAATGATTGTATTTATAACTATAGCAGTTGATAATTTCTGAAGAAAATGCTTCATAGAATTTGATTGTTTTTCCTATTAGGTACCAACATATCCGATTGCACCAAAATTTGCTGTAGTCTTGTACAGGGTGATTTTTTAAGAGCCTTCGGATTTGATTTAATAAAAAGAGCACATACAATTTAGACAAATGTATGAAATCTTTATTTGAGTCGATAGAACAATCTGTATAATTCAATGTTTAAAGATGAGTTCATGTAAATGTTGATGCAGACTGGGTCTCAAATGGTTCATACGTTGGGTCCAATTTTGGCATATTCTCTCCAACATATCGGCCGGTATCTCACGAATAAATTCCTTAATATGGACTTCCAGTGCATCAACCGTTGCGGGCTTGTCGCACATGAGGCATAGCCCCACAAAAAATAATCTAAAGTCGTTAAATCGCACGATCTAGGCGGCGAATTGACCGGCCCCAAACGAGAAATAAACCAATAAAATAAACATATCTCATATATGGTACTAGTATTTTTGTGGAGTATTTGATTAATTATTTCAGATGCAAAAAAAAAAAATGAAACACAATTTTATTAAAAGCAAGCTGCCCACTTTTGGGGAATGCAAAAAAGAAAATGAAAAAAAAAAAAAATTTTTTTAATAAAAAGAAAAACAACAAACAATAATTAGAAGAATGAAGCTTGAAAGCCCATATAAATATATTATTTACATTTACCGAAACAAACAAATTATTGTATATGGATAGTACAGATTTAAGTATTAGAGTGGTTAAAAATTCAAATTACAGAGAAACAACTTACGGTTATGAATTCAATGTCCCAAAATCAATTTCATCAGTAAAAAATTACAAATGCAAGATAAACGATCTAGTCTACAAAAATTTTCTCTAATTTGAAATTGGACCATATTTAACTTGGTGCTCATATGGACAATAACTAAACATAAAAATAAAAAAATCAGAATAACTTGAATTATATCTAAGCCATCCTGAACCACTCTAGTACAAATACTACCTATATTTTGCGTAAATTTTCGTGTATAGACCTACACAATTAAGTACAGTATGTAGTGCATATGTAGATACACATTATGCAGTACGGCAACATGCGTATTTAAAAAGGATATTGCGTCCCTTTTCATAGAAAAAAAAAAAAATTATAAAAAAAGACAGTAATTCAGCGGTCGGGTATGATCACTGTATTGTATTGTGCATATATATATGACAACCTTAGCAGCAATAGCAGCCTTCATAGAAATAGCAAACGTATGTAGACATGAGTATATACGATATAATTATGCAAATTAGTATTCATTTGAAAGAGAACATTTAATGACGCATACACCGCACATACGAACATATTTGTAGCTATATAATGTACGAATAAAAATGTGCGTATGTGTTGTATGTGTATGTGTTTGTTTTTATTAATTTTTCTTTTTACGTTTACACGGTGTCCAATAAGTTTTAATAAATATGTTTTCCGTTAATTTTAAATAACAGAAAGTAGGCGTATGTTTTTATTTTGACATATATGAAATCCCGTTCGATTCCTGAGCAGCGTGTCATAGAATTCATTTCATTTCAGCTGTAGTTGAGTTAAATAAAAACGATGAAGAACGTGCGCGAAGTAATTATTAATCAATTTTTGCGAGGCAAAAGCCATATGCAATTTTCAAATCATTGAAACAAGGTGGAATCAAGTGCGATTTTGTTTATAAGACCATAAAACGATTTAAGGAAACTGGGTCTACTGAAAATCGACCGAAAAGTGGCCGTCCACGCACTGCCCGGACGAAGAGCAATATCAAAATTGTAAGAGAGCAAATTCGACGAAAAAGGTGCCGCTCCGTGAGAAAAATCGCTGCCTCTTTAAAAATAAGCAAGTCATCTGCTCATTTGCTTAAAAAAAAAGATGTTGGACTTAAGCCGTACAAAAAACAAAAAATTCACGGCGTTTCCATTTCTTCGAAGGACAAGAGAGCTGAAAGAGTCAGCAGTATTAAGGCTTAGCACGGTGGCGACGAGTTCGTATTTTCTGATGAAAAACTTTTCGTGTTGCAGCAATCGCATAATGCACAGAACGACCGAGTATGGGCTGTTTCATTGGAGGATGTTCCTGAATCAGAATTATTTGTCCCCATATATCAGAGTGCTCTCTCGATCATGGTTTGGGGCGGATTTTGCAAGAGGGGTAAATTTCCGCTTGTTTTTATTGAAAAAGGGGTCAAAGTAAATGCTGGGTACTACAAAGAGCACGTTTTGAAGTCAGTAGTCCTCCCTGCTTGCAAACTCTTGTTTGGTGACGACTACTATTGTTTTCAACAAGACGGAGCGCCATCACATACTGCAAAAATTTGTCAAGACTGGTGCGAAGAGAATTTGGTTGATTTTTTGAGGAAAGATGAGTGGCAGCCCTGACCTTAATCCTATGGATTTCTTCGAATGGGGATATATAACAGCAAAGCTCAACGACTATAAAATAAGAAATTTGGGGCAGCTACGTAAAACTTTACAAAAGATATGGGAGGAAATGCCCATGAATCATGCACGTGCCGCATGCGACTCTTTTGAAAAGAGATTGGGCTTAGTAAAAAAAAGCAAAGGGGGGCGTAATAAATAAAAACCTTTTATAATTTTTCAAAATGTATAAGACAACTCATTTGAATAAAATTTTTCCATTCCTTTTGTCAACTTGCCTTAATATAGCGAAAACATTTTTATTAAAACTTATTGGACACCGTGTAAATATATGGAAATGAAGAAATTCAAAACAAAAAAAAAGTATATACAAAAAAAAAAAAAATAAAAAAGTTGAAGCGCCTTCAAAAATGAAAGTGTGCAAAAAGGAACAAAAGTACATATTATTTGATGTTTACGCAAAAGAAGGTGATTTACTAATTAATTGCATAGTACATCAGAAAATTTCGATATTTTACATTAAAATTTTAAGTAATTGATGTGTATGGGCACTGCACTCATTCCGCGGTTTCCCCATTTTCGGTGAATATAATTTTCTTCTGTGTAGTAAGTATACCTTTAATAATTTCTTTTAAAACTCTGTCTATATATTTTATTGAAGTAGCGTACTTCTTTACTCTATTAGCTGTTGATTGCATTAGATTGGATTTTTTTTTTGGAAAATATTGTTACAAATAATGCTAATCGACAGGAAAAAATTACCTAATAAAAGTATGTTTTCTAGACTAAGTTTTTCCAAAAAAGTGTTTTCGAGATATTCGCGAAAAGTGGTTTTTCGCACTTTTTTCAGTTACTGGCAAAACTATCGAAAATATTTTATCCATATACCACGACTTGCGATTCGAAAGGTGTGATCTTCTTCCTTCCGATGATTGTGTCGTCTTATGTATAATGAATTTTGAAGAATAGTGGATTCTACGACCTATTTGAAAACTATTTATTTTCAATTGATCCATTAACATGATAAAGAACTTATTTCACATATTTTTAAGATTATAGGTGATAGATAATTTTATGAGGAACATTTTAAGAGGTAACTTTGATTAAATGAGATGTAAAATATAGAAGCTAGGAAGCAATTAGTGATGATAGCCAAGGTTATATTTTACACACAAACTCATTTGTATATGCAATATAAGTGTATATAAATATGAGAGCTATCGAGCTGAAACTCACACGTAAAGATTGTTCTAGCAATCATCCCTATTTTCAATTTCGATTTAAATTTCAATATCAACTCAAAGTTAGTCTAGAAAACGTACTTTTTTCCAACGGTGCCCAGCTGTCGAGAAGCAATTGGGAGTCCTTCCGGCAGTAACAATTTGCCATGAAAAAATGCTTCTGAAAGAATTCTTTAACAAAGCTCAGAAACAATGATGTCCCTACTAATACTGTCAAAATTTAATACGCACAACTGTACTTGTCGAGAAGCGCAGTGATAGCACAACGGAGCTTTCTGGTTTAAGTGTGTACTGTGTGTAGAAGGCGGCCACAATAACCTAACCTACGAATGATCCCTGAAAGAGAACCTTCCAAATATTCAAATCGTTTTAGAAAATGATCCAGTAACTTCGGAGTCATTTACAATATAAAAGAAGAAACGAGACCTATCATATCAAATTTCTTGGTATTTCGTTAGTTTTAATGAATAGGTATAACCTTTCATATTCAACAATAAAATGTATCATTAAAATCGGATAAACTCTAGAGTAATTATTGTGGAAGAAATATAAAAAAACTTTGAATCATAGTGTCAAGCTTCTACGTTTTTCACAGCCCAAGTGATCTGTGACAGACCTTCATATTATCATAGTAACTGAGCCGCTTGAAAGGATTGAACTCTTCAATATTTAATACCTATTTCAGAGATTCCGCAGGGCTGAAACCTTACAAGTATACCATCCAATTTTAAAAGCGAGAACTTTAATCAAAAATCAATACGATTGAAAGATATTGTATTTGAATATTAACAAAAAATCGCAAACAAACAGTAATTTCCTCCTCTTTTTTGTTTGCTAAACGGTGTTGATGGATATAAAAATATATTCGAAAATGTTGTATTCGTTATTAGAGAAATCTGCATAAACCTATTCAATTAATTAATATTCATCAATATCTGACAGATATTTTATATTTTTCATTTTTGCATAGGTACATATTATCGATAAGGATATAAGGAAATTATATCTCAGCCAGCCTACTTGTGCGATAGAAAAAAAATTCATTATATCTAGTACGAGCAAAATAAAAATATCTACACTTTTATGTATGGGCTGTAGTATGGTGAGAGCCGAAATAATGAATAATCGCATCAAAACAGAAGACAAAACAAAATATTAAAAAACAGATACACATACATATACCATATATGTATTATAGGGATGTACAGTACAATAAGTATTAGCATGAATATCTACTTATATACTGTTTCAACTATTTTATCTAACTGAGATTCCTTTCAATGTTATACACACGAACATATCATCGGCTCTGAAGTGTGAGGTGAAAAAACAATTTTCAGAGAATCATTAATTTTTAGAGCTTAACCAGATGACACATACATACAACAATAATAACAACAGTCAGTAGGAATAGAAAACAATACGCATCACTGACAAAATCCAATAAAATGAAAAAACGTAAAAAAAAATTGACGACAAAAGTATGGGGAACACATACAAGGTGTATATACGAGTATGCATGGGGAAGAAGAAATAAACAGTCACAACAACAACAACAACAACAAAAAACATCTTATGCCACAATAACAATATGTAATATCGAATATGGGCGTAACGCGTATATGTAAGGACAATATTTGTACGTTGGCTATCATCGCGGCTGCCTGGTTGCTTGTCATCTAACAGAGCTGAGCGTCAAACATCATCAAGGAGGCATCAAAGTCAAGAAAACCAAACACGAGTATGCATAAAACATGTTGTCCTTTTCATACATACATATGGATAAACACGGCTGTATATACTCTTATGCACAGTACTCCCCGCTATCCTTCGCATGAATATCCTTTCCTTAGCTTTTTAAGGATTTTTCTTGATTTGTTTCTTGGTCGATATTAAGAATGATGTTGACGTCAATAACCACTGAAAATGAAAACCAAGCGTCACCAAAATGTTCAAAGAGGAAAAAAGAAAAATACATACCTACGTATTAGTATACACATACGCAGAGAAGATGAACCAAAAAATCATTAATATTCATCGTGTTTGATGGCAGCAGCAGCTAACAAAACGAAAGAAAAAAAAATCCAAAAATTAAAAGCAAAATAAAAACCGCGAAAGTCCATTTGAGCACGAACGCATATGAAGGAGCTAGCACATGCTGGCAAACGCAGTGTATATCAAAAGTTTCCGGACTGGTACTCTGTAGGATTACAGAGCGATTGCAACTATTAACATAAAACCTCGGTAAGTATATTGGAGACGGATTTCCACGTATATATCGCTGTTATTTGTCGCATTTCGAACAGATGCATTTTAGGCGCTAATGGATGGACGGATCTGTGTTCTAGCCCAGCCATAGACGCCCATAGATACACTGGTAAGATTATTATTATTATTATTATTATTATCACAAGGTATGAATTGCGAAAAAGATATATATTTTATGGTCCAGTTGCCAGAGGAAGCCATTCCTCAAAAAGAATGCAATTACTAGGCGTAAATACAATATAAACACAACACGAGTATTACCTATTTCAAACTAACTTTAATGCTGTTATTTGTGTGCAAAATGATATTTCTGAAGAGCAAAAATATTAATGAAGAACTTTCAAAACTACTATGAAAACCTATTTAGCACTATTCGGCAAACTTTTGCAGCACTCAGTACAAGTATGTATAAGAATATCAATGGAATTCGTCTCTTCCGAGTTAGTGAGTTTTAATGTATTATTGTTGTTGTTTTTTATAAATTTATATTTTTTGCATACTTTTTGTTTGTGTCTAAGTACACATATTTATTTAATTCGAATATATTTATGTAAAAGTTATTCTTGAAATCTTTTGATTGGATTGCAGTTCAAAGATGCTGGGTAAGCCTTCATATATTGACATCGACATTTGTTATATTTTCGACATATACTGGATATATTTCGGTAAGAAAAGTACCTCATAGGTACAGTGACGCTTGTTTGTAACCACTTGAAGGAATCTCCTTACATTTTCGATTTAACAATGTCCGTCCGCCCGTACGTCCATTGGCTGGTCGCACGATAATTTGAGCAAATATTTAGCTATTTTGACAAAATTCGGCATGAGTAATCCAAGGGTACGGAGGGGATTGATATTGGGCATGATCGGTCTACCGCCACGACCACACCGAGCATTCAAAGTGATTAACCTCGGAATTTTCAAAATCTTTAACATGCTATAACTCACTTTATATATCATTTGCGGCTCGTAGAATAATATTATACTGCTACATAATCTCACCAGAAATGAGTGAGCCACAAAATGTGTATATTTTTTAAAAATATAAACTGCTGCAACATCGTCAATCATCTGTCTAAGAGAATCATATTCACACTTACATTAAGATTATACTTACTTACTTACTTATGTGGCCATAACAACCGAATATCGATTTAGGCCGAAAATAACATGCTTCGCCAGCCATCTCTGTTCGTCGCTAGCTGGCGCCAGTTAGAAATTCCAAGCGCCGTCAGGTTCTCCAGTACTTGGTCTTTCCACCGGAGGTTTGGTCTTCCTCTTTTGCGTCGTCCTCCAGCGGGTTCCGAATATAACACCTTCTTAGCTGGAGCGTGTTCTTCCATTCGCTCGACATGACCTAGCCAGCGCAGCCGCTCGATTTTGATGGGCTTTACTATGTCAATACTCTACTTTCTAAAGTATTCGAACACTACTTGTCATGAATATATCTCCATTTATTAATCTCAACCAACTGATTCCTCAACATCAGTTTGGATTTAGAAAACAGCACGGCACAATAGAACAAGTTCACCGCATTGTAACTCTGATAAGGAACACTTTTGAAGAAAAAAAGTATTGCTCAGCTGTCTTTCTTGATATCACTCAAGCTTTCGATAAAGTATGGCACGATGGCCTTATTTACAAACTCAAACTATTACTGCCTGCAAGTGTCTCCTCATTGCTTAGTAGCTACCTCACGAAAAGACAATTTCTCGTACGTCACAAGGATTACACAACAAATCCATTGGATATTCACGCTGGCGTTCCTCAGGGAAGCGTTTTGGGCCCCTTACTGTATCTCTTATACACTACAGATATGCCCAGCAATAACTATACATTTATATCGACCTTTGCAGATGATACGGCAATATTGTGCACTCGCTCTAACCCCATAGAAGCTACTAAACTCCTGCAGACTCATATCGATTCTCTCGAAATCTGGCTAGCAAAATGGCGTATAAAAGTCAATGAATCAAAGAGCGTACATGTAACCTACACTCTAAGGCCAGATACATGTCCCCCACTTAAAATTAATGGCCAATCAGTTCCACAATGTTCCTCAACAAAGTACTTGGGTATTCACCTCGACAGAAGGCTGACCTGGAAAAATCACATAGAGGCAAAGAAAACTCAGATCAAGCTTAAAATTAATCAGTTATGGTGGCTGATACACAAAAGATCAAAGTTGAATCTCGAATACAAAGTGCTATTATATAAAGCAATCCTGAAGCCAAACTGGACTTATGGTATTCAGTTTTGGGGCACCGCATCTCCCTCAAATATCGAAAAATTGCAGCGAATACAATCCAAGTGTCTGCGAATTATTGTAAACGCGCCTTGGTATATGAGGAACGTTAACATCCATCGAGATTTAAATGTACCCACAATTTCTGAGGAAGTTGCAATGTCTTGCAGAAGCTACATTCAAAAATTACACAGTCATCCGAATCCCCTTGCTAGGCAATTGTTGCTGAACACGGGGCATCGTCGATTAAAAAGAAAAGACACACTGAATATGCTGTGAAATTGCTATACCTCGTGGCTCAACAAATTGTGATGGAACGTTGGGAATATCACATAATTTTATTTAGTTTGTAAGATTTGATTACTTATTGTTAGTTTCTAAGTAATTTTAGAAAGATCCAATAAATAGGCTTGTAAAAAAAAAAAAAAAAAAAAACTATGTCAATATCGGCATACAGCTCGTACAGCTCATGGTTGTACCTTATTCGGTACTCGCCACCAACGCAAATAGGTCCAAAGATCTTGCGTAGGACTTTTCTCTCGAAAACTCCAAGTATTCGCTCATCCGAGGTGGAAATTGTCCAGGCTTCATCGCCATATGTTAGGACAGGCATGATGAGAGACTTGTAGAGTGTAGTTTTCGTTCTTCGAGAGAGGGCTCGACTTCTCAAATGCTTACTCAGCCCAAAGTAACACCTGTTAGCAAGAGTTATCCTACGCATGATCTCCAAGCTGACGTCATTACTGCTGTTAATGCTGGTTCCAAGATAGACAAAGTCCCTTACTACTTCAAAAGCGTAGTTGTCAACAGTGACGTGCTGTCCAAGATGCCGGGACTCTTTGTTTGTTGACACTAGATACTTCGTCTTGCCCTCGTTCACCGTGAGACCCATCCGACGCGACACTCTTTCCAACTCTGAGAATGCTGCACTGACTGCTCGCGTGTTCATGCCGATTATGTCAATATCGTCGGCATACGCTAACAGCATGACACTTTTGTTGAAGATAGTGCCATTATGTCGTAGATCAGCAGCTCGTATTATTTTCTCCATAATAAGATTGAAGAAGTCGCACGATAACGAATCACCTTGTCTGAAACCCCGTTCGGTATTAAACGGTGCGGAGAGGTCCTTCCCAATTTTCACTGCACAACGGGAGTTATGCAGTGTCATTCTACAAAGTCGAATGAGCTTTGCAGGAATACCGAACTCAGACATTGTTGCGTAGAGGTAATCCCTTACCGGACTGTCGAAAGCGGCTTTATAATCAACAAATAGGTGGTGTTTGTCAAACTGTTTTTCTTGGGTCTTCTCCAGGATTTGGCGCAGTGTGAAAATCTGGTCGATGGTGGATTTACCAGGTCTGAAGCCACACTGATAAGGTCCAATCAGGTTGCTGAGCATAGGCTTCAACCTTTCACACAGTACGCTCGATAGAACCTTGTACGCGATGCTCAGGAGACTTATTCCACGGTAGTTGGCGCAAATTGTGGGGTCTCTTTTTTTATGTACAGGACAGAGAACACTGAGCCTCCAATCATCAGGCATGCTTTCATCCGACCATATTCTGCTTATGAGCTGGTGCATGCGGGTGAGCAGCTCATCGCCTCCGGTCTTAAACAACTCGGCAGGCAGGCCATCAGCACCTGCAGCTTTGTTGTTCTTCAGCCTTAAAATGGCCGTTTCAACCTCGTCATAGTCGGGTGGTGGAACATCAACACCATCATCTGTAATTGGGGTTATCGGGCATTCTCCTCCACATTAAGATTATAGTCGGCAATAATCTGGCATGAAATCAGTACACCATGCCCACTTCTTAATGTGGCTCCCATACAAAATAGAGGAAATTAAATAAAAATTTTGAAACGCCATAACTTACAAATTATTTAGTGTATACAACCATATTTATAATATTGTCCAAAATTTAACACTCACAACAGTAATGGAAGAGAAGCTCGGGGCTTTAAGTGTCACATATTTATTTTATTTTTACAACCATATTTAAGTTGTGAATTAGTATTGCAAGGATAAGTAAATTCGCAAGAAATGGGCTAGCCACGCCCACTATTTATAGTTGCCCCGCTGTATCTTCGGAAGTTTTCTGCCTAGAGTAACCATAATTGGCACTTTGATTAATGTTGTCATCGAAAATAAGCTGCCATAAAATCAGAAAGCCACATCCACTTCTTTATGTAGCTCCCATACAAAGTCCAGGGAATAAAAAATTTTTTAACGCCATAACATACAAACTTTTCATCATAGAACAACCATATTTAAGTTGTGAATTAGTATTATAAGAAATGGGTTACAAGTTAATTAGATATACAAGAAAGAGGTAAGCCAGGCCACTTTTTATATCTAAGCCTCTGAATTATCTTAAAACCTTCTTTAAATTATCCCCCTTAAAACTTCCATAACTTACAAAATATTTTGTCCAAGTCAACCATGTTTCGGGTATAGATTAGTATTATATGCAAAAATTGTTCCTCAAATTGTTGTGATCCTCGCCTACTTCTTAATGTAGCTCCCATACAAAGTAGTGGAAATAAAAGAAAAGATGGATATTCGAGCAAACTTTTTATAAATATAGAAGGTCTAGTAAAAAGAAGTCCATTATTTTTGCATTAAATTGAAGGTTTTATTTAGCATTGTTAGAATGATCAGATTTAGGTCAAATATGCATCGTTTTGTTCGATAACTTGCTGCCATTTTGAAGTAATTTCATAATGCCACCCACATAGAAACCCTCGTCCTTATTGGGAAAAAACTGGGACAGTTGATTTTCACAAGCTTCTCTTGAGGCGAATTTTTCACCAGCAAGAGCATTTGCCATAGACAGGAACAGGTAGTAATCACTTGTTGCCAGGTCTGGACTATAAGGTTGATGCATAAGAACCTCCCAACCAAGCTCGCGGAGCTTTTGGCGAGTCACTATCGATGAGTGTGGCCTGGCGTTGTACTGATGGAACACAATTCCTCTCCTATTGGACATCGCCCAGAAGCTGCCCGCTTCTTCAGATGGTCCAATTGTTGACAGTATAGTTCTGAATCAAGAGTTTGGCCGTAGGCGAGCAGCTCATAGTAGATGATTCCTTGCCTATACCACCAAACACATAGCAAAATATTCCTGACCGTCAATCTTGGTTTGGCCACATTTTGCGCCGGCTCACCGCGATTAGATCACGATCGTTTTCACTTGACGTTGTCGTAAGTGATGCACTTTTCATCACCAGTAACCATCCGCTTCAGAAATGGATCGATTTTGTTGCTATTCAGCAGCGATTCGCAGATGAAAATTCGGTCCAGGGCAACAGGAGCTAAACATTGCACAACAATACTGAGTCAAGCAATCACAAAACTGCCTGAAAAGTTTATTTAGTACCAAATCCTATCTTTTTAATGCCATCTAGCGTAACCCGATCGCACTTATACAACGAAATATACAGATGACTAAAGTCATATATTGCAAAAATTATGATTTTTTTTTACTAGACCAGATATCTACATATGCAGAGTATAATTTGGTCGGCCTCAGCCGACTGTAAGGTAATTTTTAATATATTCGTTTGGTGGCGATAAAAATATGTTAGTCAAATGGATTCTGCATAATTTTCAATTGACAATTGCTTAAAAGAAATATTTTAGAAATATGTGCTGTGTTGTTTTGTGTTGATATTTGAGTCCTAATCGTACTCTTTTAGGTATTGGGTTATCGGAAAAGTCATGACGTATTTTACAATACTTTATTGAGTGATAACTTCGTAGAGATGACTCTGACAAAATTTCAGCCAATTTATTTATTGTTTACAAGTGAAAATACTTACGTAAAAGGCATCCTTGTACTGCAAATTCAGACGATTTATTTATTTGAATACATCTCGTGAGTACTACAGCTTAAGTCTAAAGACTTTAGTGTACTCACCAGAACTTTCAAATCATTTAAATTGGAGATTCTGATGAGGTTAAATACCATCTCATCGAATTCTTCGCTGAAAAAGACTGATTCGATTCTCGAAATATGGGAAAGAGTTATATTTATCAGACGATTTATTTATTTGAATACATCTCGTGAGTACTACAGCTTAAGTCTAAAGACTTTAGTGTACTCACCAGAACTTTCAAATCATTTAAATTGGAGATTCTGATGAGGTTAAATACCATCTCATCGAATTCTTCGCTGAAAAAGACTGATTCGATTCTCGAAATATGGGAAAGAGTTATATTTATATCAAAATGGCCAACAAGATTAATTCTAAATGTTTATACTTCTGTGAAAGTTCTATGAATTAGTCGATATTAATGATTGATCCTGTGATTTGTAGCATACAATTTTTGTTAAAGATTATGAAAAATAATTTGAAATAATATCAAAATTATGACCAAAATTAATGAACTACATACATAAGTACTACTTAACCAAATTGACCACATAAACATATGGGCACAAATATATTCATATTCGTATATTACAAAACTCACGCATTTCCGGTATGCGTTCAACTTCCGTGGAATGTATATGTATATACATTTATGAATATATTATGGCGTCATATATAAATTTAGATATGTTGCTCCATACATACTAATATGTACACATATTATGTTTGCATATATTAAGGTGAGTCACATTGTATGGAGCAACATTCTAACAGCAGGGCTCAACGAAAAAGTAGAATTTAGGTAATTTCAAGTATTTTTTTTTCAAAGGAGCGCTCAAAAGATGTAGTTAGTGTAGTAAGAGGTATGCAAGTTGGCGAAAAAAATAATGGTTCATGGTCATAGAGTTTATCGCTTTAGGGGCGATTCTTGGGCAACTATGGGCATATTCGATGATTTTCAAATGTTTTTGTGTCCATTTTGTAGGGGTGAACTTCCAGGAGGGTTGGCCATATATGTCACCGGTCCTTGGCAGCTCTGGGTTATTTGTCTATATTTAGGTGCTTTTACGTTTTCTTGTATAGCAGCCCATCCTTATGAGGAGGACATGGAAAGTAAGTATATTTATATAGAAATGTTAATGTGGATTGGTTATACATTTGATTGCTTCAGGGCCAACTTCTGGGCAGATATGGGTTATTCGACGATTATTAGCTGTTTTTATGTTTGAAGGGAAGCCCATATGAAGCGTGAAGATACGGGGTAACCACGTTTGGAATAAATGTTGGGGTGGAAAATATTTGTCAGTCGGTTACATATTTTACTGCTCTAAGGGTCATTTTCTAGTGTTTTTCATTAATTTGGTATACGAGCCAAATTGAGGGCGAAATAGGAGCTAGGGAAAAATTTCAAATGAGTCAAATTCAATATTTTACGTTGAACCAGGAGCACCCTAATGTATACATATCCTTCCAATTATTCTTATCTTAATTTTTTTTTTGTGTGTCAAATCATTTGCTTGGAAAATGTGTTTTTAATATAGGACACACTTGAAGGACAATAAGAAAAAAAAAAAAATATATAGTCGCTATTGCTATACCATTTTTTTTTGTCGTAAACTCATAAACGTTAAAGCGTAATTTGAATATCTATCAGTAAAGAATAACTTGAAAGGAATGGATAGGGGATTCTGGTCAAGTAATACAGTCCAATGTATGTTACAAGGCAAGAAAAATCACAAAGTCATATTATGACAAAAGAAATTAAAACAAGGTAGTGGCATAAATAAAACAACAACAACAACAACAACTTTAACAAAAATTATACTAAAACTATGGTCATTGGTCAAAACCGGATATGTTATATGGGGTCATTAGTAGAGAGGTGATTTTCATATACGTCACATTCGAGTGGAAGTTAATGATATGTATACACACATACATATGTACACTGACATGTATATGTTCGTATGTATTCACGAGTGTGTAAAATTTAGCAATGGTTATGAGGTAGCGCTCGATGACATTAATTTATTCAACATGCTTGTTCACCTGGTTTCATAGTTTTGATTAGTTGCTGCTACGAATCACTACGTACTACCTACTTACTAAAGTTACTTACATATTATACTGATCAAAATCCTTAATGACATGAAATCACTAATTTCATTACTAATATATTTATTTTTGGTAGGCGTTTGTGTTAATTTCTTAACCTGTTCCTTTGTATTATTTTTGTGGGTTAAATATCACATTTGCATAAAGGAAGTACTTGGAGGTATACACCTACTCACCTATATGGGTACATGAACATACGTGTATGTACTTATGTAGCTATACACAGTTACACACGTTCATAATACATGTTCGCATGATGTTATCCTTCTATTCATGTGTATTCAAGTATATATTATTAGATGTATATGCGTGAGGTATAAAAAATTACATTTTGATGCAATTCGGAAACTGATTAACAAATTACGCACGTGGCATACATAGAGACATATACATATGAATACGCATTACTTGAGTAAATAAAATTAAACTTTTTTTTTTTTTTCAAAAGGCCTAAAATTCATTGAGTTTATGAAAATTCTTTCTGACATGCAGAGACAATTAAATTTAGCAAAATTGATAAAAGTTTATGATTTTCCAGAAGGACAACTATGACATAGGTACCTATGACCTCAGTTGAGTTTCTACCCTAGGAGAAAATCGTATCATAGCTGGGATAGAATTCAATATATTCACTGAAGGTATTATTACCAGATTTCTAAATACGTTAGGAATATAAATTATTAGGAGATTATTAAATACATACTCCTTATACCACATTGGGCCTGAAATAAATGTTCTCGTTTGGTTGAATCGAAACTCAAATTTCGTGGATCTCCCGACAAAAGCTCAACGAGTTTGTTGGAAGTCATGAAAATCTGTGTTGGACTTCTAATATGTAGGTAGTGGTTCAATCCTCGGCTGATCCTCAACAAATTTAATATCAAAAAGATTTTTCTTTCGAACGGTACCCACTTATCGGCAAGCATTTGGCAATTCTTCCGACAGTAACAACTTGCCGTGAAAAAGCTTCTAAAAGAGCTCTTTGACAAAGCTCAGAAAAAATGATGTCTCAAGTGTTCTGCCTATCGGAAGCGGCTAAAATAACTACGTCACTTCTAATGCAGTAATGGAAGAGAAGCTTGGCCAAAGAGCTCTTTGGGGCTTTAAGTGCCACATATTTAATTTTTTTTATTTATTTCATATCTTCAATTTTCATAGCTTTTACTTTCTCCATATAATTTTCATTAATATTATTGCTTTTCATAGCCCGGAATGGGCACTTTTAAAGACATTTCTTCAAATAATAAATTTGGTTCTAAACAATTACGGTATTTACTGCAATTACTAGGGCCGATAAATAAGTTGCCATACTAAGAATGCAAACACAGGTTTTAAGCATTTTATGATTGTGATCTTCTTTTAGGTTATTATACATTTCTAAACGTTTAGGCGAGGACTTTCTTGCTTCAGCTGAATTTTCGTTAGCTGGGTCATATATATATGGGTTAGGAAACCGAAAAGGCAACGCGAGCGAGCGAGGATGGGAACGTAGGGTACTACAGCAATTTGTAACACACAGTAATTTGACCACGACAATTATGGACCTCAACATTCACCTCAAGATTCGTTTCTTTAAATTCTACGTATGGTCATGGAAATATGGACGCTGAAAATAGCAGACATGAACAAGTTGGAGGCTTTCGAAATGTGGCTAAATAGAAGAATACTGAAAATACCTGGAATAGTGAAGTTCTTGGCTGAATAAATGGAAGCAGACAACTTCTAACCACAATAAAAAGAAGGAAAACAGCTTATTTGAATCATATCGTCAGAAATCCAAAGTATCAATTGCTGCAGCTTATTCTGGAAGGCAAAATTAAAGGAATACGTACCATTGGGAGAAAGCAGTTATCATGGTTGCGAAATATTAGCACTGGACGGGATTGAACAACATAAGCGAGTTATGGGACGTTGCAAGAGATTCAGAAGCATTCAATGAAATAGTCAACAGCTTTTAATTATTTTTAAAATTAATGTATTATGTTTTTGTACGATCGCTGGACATTCGTATTCGAATATGCAAATAAATGATTGCATTGTAGCTGAAAATGGGTGCCGTAGCTCAGTGGTTAGTGTGTTCGCCTTCTGATCTGTAGGTCGTGGTTCAATCCCCGGCTGATGCATAACAAATTTAATATCGATAAGATTTTTCTTTCGAATGGTACCCACCTGTCGGCAAGCAATTGGCAATTCTTCCGACAGTAACAACTTGCCATGAAAAAGCTTCTAAAAGAACTCTGTGACAAAGCTCAGAAAAAGTGATGTCACAAGTGTTCTGCCGTTCGGAACCGGCTAAAATAAGTAGATCCCTTCTAATACTGTCCAAATTTAAGACACACAACAATAATGGAAGAGAAGCTCGGCCAGTGAGCCCTTTGGGGCTTTAAGTGCCACATATTTATTTTTTTTATTTTTATTGTGGTATTGCATCATCAATGTTCCTCTCTCTCTGTAGCAAAAAGTCTTAAAGACGAACTGGCCATTTGTAATGAAATACGGATTTATGATGTGTTTAAATTCGGTGAACATGGTTATACTATATGGTGAAGGATCGTCCATAACAGCATCTAACTTCACTTTTATTTCTTCGTATCATTTTCCATCGGAGATTAAAGAATTAATTAGGAATCGAAATATATTGGTTGCCAAATATGAACTAACAATTTCGTACAATTCCTATATTGGAACTGAAAACACATCCCCTAAATTATTGGCGCTAAATCGAAGTATTACAATGCCAATCTCATTACAATAAAATCTCTGTAAAATTAATTCTCCACTATGAAGGTCAGCCGTCAGACTATAGGTACACAGGGGGATTTACATGTAACACATTAGTATACGTGCCGTAACTGTGTGCACTACGGTAATACGACTACACCCTCTCCGTGGCGGCGGCTAGAAACAAGCTCTATGTATGGTCATATTATGTTTGGTGTCGGTGCACAACGGAATTGAAGGCAGTGAAGAGCCGTTTTCTCCACTGACATGCCCAGAACCTTTCTGCGGTAGAAGCTGGGCATTGACCAAAGCCATGATAGAAAAACATTACCACGATAAATACCAAATACAGTGGACAAATTCGAAGGGTCTCCGCCAAGCGAAACCCCCCATCAACTTTGATACAGCTTTTGACAGAATTAGTCTTAGCAGAACAAATCTACGCCTAGTAACCGGATATTTCTCAGGACATAACTGGTTAAGGTAACACCTCCACAAAATGGGATTATCCTCTGACACGGAGTGTAGACTCTGTCTGGAGGATAATGAAACATAGATCCACATATTTTGCGAATGCCCAGGCTTGGCCACGCTTCGTCTAAAACACTTTCAGCTGAGTTTCCCAACACCAGCTTCAATCATCAATGGTTCGCCAAGATCAATTTTATCTTTTATTAAAAAGGTAGAGACGATTCTAGTGTCGTAGATGGGCTTGCGTACAAAAGACCTCGTATGGTCGCAGTGACCGTAACACTCGTGGTTGGCCCTCAGATGTATCAGCCGTAGAGCTTATATCCTCTAACAGACTTCAGTCTGATTTCGCATGGTCCACTTGATGAATAAGGATATTTTCCTTGCTCCAATATCATGTTCTCTTTTGTTTGATTGATTGATGTAGGTCAAGTTAGTGACTTGTGATGATGGAAGAATTAATAACGCACTGGACATTCTGTTTTGTAACGAAGTAATTTTTAAAATCAATATGCGCCTTCATCAGGGTATTGCAAATGATGGTTCAATATTCCTAGCACTGCCTTGGTATTCTAGTTCGGCTCATTAATTATAACTTCTTGTTTTGTCGAAGCCACAAGCCGTCTGATATTATTTACACAATTTTCGTAAATTTTAGCAAATCGAAAACAATTTTTAATATTTTCAAGTATATTAAAATAAATGACCAACTCATTAGACTTATTTCGGTCCCTCTGTAAATTCGGGATTTTGAATTATGCACTAATCTGGACTCCAAAGTAGAATTCGGACCCGGTTCACTTTTGAGTTACGGCAAATTTCGAAGTATAATCTTTTCTATTATCTAATTTAAAATAAAATATTGATTATATTGATTATTGTCTATTGATTAATAGACACACCCTAACAATAATAAAACACAAATAATGAATATATGTAAAAAATCATAATTTACCTACAAATGCAATGGGTGTGAAAAATTGCAAAGAAATCCATTATTATTCAGATTCTTTCATCCATCTGACACGGTTTCTTTGTTGTAGCTCTGATATGACTGTGCAAATATTTTTATATAAGCTCTTATGTGTGTGTGTGTATGGCTATATGTTTTCATATGCAAATGCATTTTTGCAAAATGCACAAAATTTACATTTTGATTTGCTTTCATTCACCGAACAATAACAACAACAATAACAAAAATCCATCAGCCACCATTCATTCTATTCAGTTGCATTGGCATTGGCAATTCCTCGCTCTTTCTCGATGTGTTACAATGCATTATTGTATGATGAAGGATAATGCAATCGAAAACGTGCATCATTTAGGAGAACGCGCAGTGCGATGCGAAAGAAGAATATACGCACTTGTTGGGTCAATACATTCAAATATGTTGTTTTGCCGTTGCTCAGAAAAAAACAAAAAAGGTTCTATCAAAATATCACATCCCTTCAAAGATTGGCAATAATATGAACATCAACGTGAAAGTACTACTATTTATATACTCGTACATATTAAACGTATGTATGTATGTATGTATGTATGTATGTATGTATGTACCAGTGGAAGCTCAATAAAGTAAAAATTGCGTAAGGATATTATAATATTTTGTGGAAAATAGCTTAAGAGCATCAGTCAAGCATAACAACAACAAGACATAACAACAGTAATTTTTCGCAAAAAGAGGGTTGCGAATTGGTTTGCAAATTGGCTTCTTTAGAAGTTGAGCATGCAATATATACATACATACATACTATTTATCTTATGTATATTGCTGAAGGGTGATTTTTCGCACGAATTTTTTTATTTGATTTTATTTAAAGATATCTTAAGGGCTTGATAGCGAAAATTCCATTACATACATGACATATGGTATTACGTGAAAATTGAATGGTATGAGGAATGAGCGTGGGAATTTTTGGATTCGCTATTGGAAATTCTGGCATCCTTGAAAAGGTTTACTGGCAAAACGTACGAGAGTCTATACGTAAGAACACAGGATCTTAGGATTGAGATGTTTAGTAGCTACTATTCGATAAAAACATTGAATGTTTAAGAAATATGTTGCGTAGGAAAAATCAATGAAGGTTGGCCCTATATCTCACCCTTCTACAGGGTGAGGTTCATTTGGTATGGGAGCACCCTTAGTGATGAAGATATGTTAGAAGGTGAGAATGCTTGGAGAATGCTTGCTCTAAAGGAATTTCGTATCCAGCTATAGTGCATTTTGTATTTTTGGCTACCTGAGGGGTGGATACAGAAGGTAATTATGTTTTGGAGAAGTATTGTTGAGAAAAAATTAATAGTCGGGTTTCATACATACCCCTCCAAAGGCGATTTCTAGGAAGCAATGGTACTATATTTTATTTTGAGGCTAATATTTAAGGAAAATATTAATATGAGTTCACCATACGTGTTACTCTACCTCTTTAGGGGCAGAGTAGTCCTCGTTAGTGACTCGATTTTGAGGAGTTTTTAATCTCATTTTGTAGGGGAGCTAACTTGAGGATTAAATAAAGGAAGTCAGAACGTTCAATCAATGGATCAATCAATTGGTATTGGTCATTTATGGTATTTTATCCATATAGCAGCTCCGTGGGACTAGTGGATGAGAATTTTACAAAAACGCAAATTTTATAGGAAAGCAGGGGGAAACTGGAGATAGGCATGCTCAGAACAAATGTTGAGGAAAAGTAAATTATTACGATCTGTCATACATTTTACACCACTAGGGGTTAGGGTGGTTGAAAAGGTTATAAAAATACCAATTTTGTAGGGGATTTCCTCTAAGCGATGGATATGTGGGTTAAGTTTCTTTCGGAAAAATATTGGAAAAAAAACAGTTAATGGATGTCAGTTACACATACACTCTACCACTCTACGGTTGACTCATGCTCTTTCATACACATACCTTTATGAAACATCAACAAATCTTGGACTATAACCAACTCAGAAGAAAAGAATAGAAGAAAAGAATAGATGCCCTGGTTCAGAATGGCAAAAGTGCGGCAATATACTTGTTGGCATTTATAGATTCTGATGAACGTATTAAGGGATCTTAATCATAATTACATCATAATTTTGGGCTAAGCTGGATGTGTGAAAATCTATTAATTAAGATATTCTATTGTGCCCTTATTTTCGCACGAGAGTGCGAAAATAATTATAATAAAATAAATCCACATTGATTTCAATAATTTTATTTCATTTCAGTGTATGACCATATAAACCTAGACATCTCTAAGTCACCCAAATATGTATCTTCACAAATTCAAATTGTATAGCTCCTACCTATGAAATGTATGTAAATGGAGTATATTTGTATATATAATATTGCTTCTTTCCTATATAAATATTTTTAAACTAATCCCTAAAATCCTCAAACCAATTGTAATAAAATAGGAATAAAATAAAAAGAAAATATTTCATACTTATTTGGTTTTGTGTTTGGAGCAAAATGAGTGCGCAGGCAGGCAGGCTGACAAGCTGGTAGGCAGGCGAAGGGTCGCATTTTTCTAAACGTCATGTTATTATGTCTGTCCTAATGTATATCGTTTTTCATTGCTACTTTCTCCAATATCAAACTTATACACACATCTGCACATTTCAGTTTCATACTGAGCCGCGTTAGTGCGAGTTTTATTCATTTTTTTTTCTTCTGTTTTTCAATTTTAACATGAGCACGTTATCATTGTTCAATTCATCGCAGAAAATCTCCCACTTTGGCTACCACCTAAGTTTACCCACTAAAGACCACAACTGTTGTACTCATTACATACTCCTAAAGTACTCCATTCATTCATACATACAGTGGCTCCCAGCTTATTTCGTACAGTGACAGTTTAAAAATTGCTGCAGTCGTAATTCCTAATATAGCAAAAATTTGAACAAAATATAAATGCCATTTTAGAAAGGAAGGTTTGTTTTTTATTTTCCAAAATTTACTTTTTCAAAATTTGAGTGTTTGACACTATAAAAAAATAAAATAAGAAAAAAATAGGAAAATTCATGTCACAGCTTATTTCGTACAGTCTCTTTAAGTTCAAACTAAAAACAAAGTAAGTTGATTTTAATATTTAGTTGACATCCCTTAGCGTTAATGACAGCCTGGAGTCTATTTGGCATTGAATCCACCAATTTTTGAGTGATGTCTGGTGTGATTTTTTTCCATTCTTCCATCAGTACCTTCTTTAGGTCTTGCTTATTAGAAATCTTGTGTGTTCTTATTTTATTGTCCAAAATAGACCAAAGATTTTCAATCACATTCATGTCAGGTGACTGTGGTGGTGGAGACATCAAGTGTGGGCAGTTCCAAATAAGCCAAGATTGCACAATCCCAGATTTATGTTTTGGGTCATTATCTTGGTAGTACCGAAATTCTTCCCGCAAACCCAGTTTATCTGCACTTTGAAGTAAATTGTTTTTCAGAATCTCGAGGTACTTCATTTTGTCCATTGTTTCCTCAATAAAAACCAATTCACCTACTCCGGCTGCTGACATACAGGCCCAAACCATCACGCTACCGCCACCATGCTTCACTGTGGGCTTAAGGTTCTCCTTGTTTAGCTCGGTATTCGCTTTACGCCAAACATATGACATTCCGTCCGAACCAAAAATATTAAACTTAGACTCATCCGCGAAAATAACGGTATTCCAGAACGCAGGAGTCTTAATAATATGCTCTTTGGCGTAGTCAAGTCGGCGTTGTATATTCATTTTTGAAATGAATGGTTTCTTTCGGGCTACTCGACCGTTCAAGTCATGATTGCGCAGCACACGTCGGACAGTTTCAGCACTGGATGATTTTCCTATTTCACGCTGAACCTCTGCAGCCAACTTCGGAGCGGATAACTTTGGATTTTTCTTAATTTTTCGTACAATATAACGCTCGTCTGAAGCGTTGAAAATCTTATTAGGTGCTTCTCTGCCCTTGTTCTCCAACCGATTTTCGCGAACGAAGCGTTGAATGATGTATTGGACAGTTGAGGCACTTAAATTTGTCATTTCAGCAATTTTTCGCACACTCTGACCTTTCCTAAAATGGTTAATTACCAGTTTACGCTGTTCCATCGTTGTACGACGACCCATAACGCTAAATGTTTAATTTACAGCACTTTAACTATTTAAAATAATAATAATAAAAATTGTTATAATAGTTAAAAAGGTCCAAAAACTCATACAATTAAAAAAAACTTTGTAACTGCGCGGCAGAATGAAACTTACTTACATTGAAGTTTGTGTACGAAATAAGATGTGAGCTGAAAATCAGCTGATCAATAGTTTTTCTCTCTTGCATGACAAAAAGAACAATTTTTGGGGTTCCCCGTTTTCTTATTAGGTTTACTAAACACATACATAGACATCTACATTCAAAACTTATTGATAAGTTTTTTAGTTTCGATGTTACAGCCATGTACATAAAAATATATACACTGTACGAAATAAGCTGTGAGCCACTGTATATACTTTCATTCATTCATTCATTCATCCATCCATCCATCCTTCTATCCGTTCAAACATTTATCCATTTGTGATTTCAATACACTCTCACACGTATTGCGAATGAGTGGAGAGTCTGATGCCATATTTACATGCAATAAAAATTAACGTTAAAAGGACCAAGTATGGGTGTACGTGCGCGAAGATGAAGTTAGAGGGACTCTTGTGGCGTTGATGCTGACACAGTGGTATAAAATGACGTAGAATCGTGCCGAATAACGATATAGTGTTTCAGTTAAAGACAAGAAGTCGGAATATGTTTCTATATGTATATTAATTTAAATTTAGAACTCAACGACTGATTTCGATCACTTGTACACATTTTTGTGTCAACCTCTGGGCCTTTCAGCAATTTATGGATTTTTTTTTTTGATTCAATGTTTTGGATGCTGGGGAGTGATATCTTAAAAACATATTTAAGTCTGGGTAAAGGCAGAAAGGTGCCGTGGGTGCCGTAGCTCAGTGGTTAGTGTGTTCGCCTTCTGATCTGTAGGTCGTGGTTCAATACCCGGCTGATGCATAACAAATTTAATATCGAAAAGATTTTTCTTTCGAACGGTACCCACCTGTCGGCAAGCAATTGGCAATTCTTACGACAGTAACAACTTGCCATGAAAAAGCTTCTAAAAAGAACTCTGTGACAAAGCTCAGAAAAAGTGATGTCACAAGCGTTCTGCAGTTCGGAACCGGCTAAAATAAGTAGGTCCATTCTAATACTGTCCAAAATTTAAGACGCACAACAGTAATGGAAGAGAAGCTCGGCCAATGAGCCCTTTGGGGCTTTAAGTGCCACATATTTATTTTTTTTTTTAAAGGCAGAAAGAATTCTATTAAAGGCTTCTGATGATATTTTTTTATTGTTTGAAAAATTCGATGGAGTCTTCTGGCTCACTCGTTAAAAAACTTGGAAAACTCTTGAATTCTTCTGATGAATACTCGTGGACTACTTATCAGACCCTCGTACTCTCAGATATCATCTCCATAGAATGGATCTATCTGAAGGGATAACTTATGACCTTTATTTGGAAGATGACAAGTGATATATTCTGTCCCATTAGCCTACATTAGACTTCTTTAAATGGAAAATGCTGAGAGGTAACTTCTGGTCTGAAGGGGAACGCTGCGAAAATGAAGTGATATTGTGCTTCAAGAATCTACGCTTTTATTTTTAAAGAAAAGGTTCGACTATTCACAACTTGGGTGCCCTAACTCAGTGCTTGGTATGTTGGGCTTCTGATCTGTAGGTCGAGGTTTCAATCCCCGACTGAAGCACAATTTTAATATCGAAAAGATTTTAGATAATAGAGACCAAAGCCAAAATCCATGATATTATGTTGAACGACCCCAAGGTGAAAGTGAGGGAACTAGCTGAAACATACTGTGTTCAATACAATACCCAAAATTTGTGTATGAAGAAGCCCTGCGAGCGATGGATGCCGCATTTGATCATCATTACGACAACACGCCCGCTCATTCATCGTTAGTTGTCGGGTTTGAACTGATTGGTCAACTACCGTAATCGCCAGAGTTGGCCCCCAGTGCCTTCAACCTGTTACCAAACGTAAATAAATGGCCCACCGGTAAGCGGTTGTACTCAAATAAGGACCCCATAGTTGAAACTGAGCTCTCGAGGCACTCGACTTTTTGGACGGAATAAAGGAGAAAGAAAATCCTTTCATTTGCTGTATTCACAGGGATATATATTACAAAATAAAACTGAATTTAGACAAAAAAAAATGTATTTTCAAAAACTGAAGACATTTTTAAAGATTCTTCAGGAAAATTCATGCGAAATCATGTAACCATGAAATTTCTTAGAACCTAAAGTATCATCGAATGTTCGAATATAATTCCACTGTACCGACTGTAAGCTTACTTCACAATTCTTTACTCTACCATACTCGTATGTATATCCTGTTGCTGTTGTTGCTATTACAGAAAACAATGAGTAAAAATTGAAAAATCCTTCACCTTCGTTTATACAAATGACTCCCTGAGCGGCCACGGGCATATAGAAAAAAAAAACCAGAACAACAACAACAAAAATCGCAGTAATAACTAAAATCCACAAGAACACTATTGAGAAGGTACAAGTGAAACGAGAGGCACAAAACAAGTAAAAACGACCGAACGAAGAAGATCGAAATGAAGAGAATCCAAGGAAGAACAAAAAAAAAAAATTCATTTGCATGTGGATTTGCAGGGGATGATTATTAAATGGGTGGCATGTTTTAACTATAAACAGTACATACGCATACACGAATACACTTTAAAGAAAATAAGGATGCGGAAACGGATGTGAACACCAAGTCGAGCACGGTCACAATAGCAACGACAGCAGCAACGTTATAGTTAAAAACGATGAAGGGCGGAGGAGAGAAAAGCATCATACTGGAGTGGTATGACAATCTTCACGTCTTTGCATACAAAGAGAATGAGAGTGGTGGTCGATGGAAATGAAAGTCTTCAAGAATCCAATCAAGTAAACCATAAAGCGTTCAGTGAATTATGCAAAAGAATTGTGATTTTGACAAGAGACAAGTAAGATGGTAATAAAACAGTGACGTCGCCATGGAAAGTTGATAATTTTGAATTGATTTCCTTTGCATTTATGTGGAGAACCCCTTGAAACCCTCTTAACAATGTGCGACAACAGACTGGATCATCAGTATTGTGAATGATGCTGCCTGCCACTCATTTGGGGCGAGCTGTTGATGGAGTGTTGTGTCCACATCATGAAACTGAAGGAATAAGGTAAGAAACAAACAAAAACTTTTCAGGCTTAAAAGTTCACATACATAAACAATGACAGATAAGTGTGGGGAAGTAAAAACAAAATACGCGGTCGGCTTTAGACGACTAAAGTACTACGGACATTATAAGGTATGTACTACATATAAGTAGAATCCATATTCCGTGTTTAGGACTGTAATATTTAATTCTTTGATGAAACATGCCGAGTATTTTTACTTATAATTTTTTTTCTTATGTTTTGTTGTTGCGTTGAGCACTTTGAAAAGTATACAAATACGACAGTATGTAGTTTTATTTATTTATTCATGTTTTTTATGTCTTGTTACAGTTTCTCTTTTTGTCAATGTTATCTTTTTACCTATTTGTACTTACAATTGTATGTACATTTCTATTCTACCAACGGCGAATATCGTCAAATGCTGTTTGTTCTTCGTAGTCTTGATGATTTAGGCAGCAAATATACCAAGTACATACAACACAAATTCGCATTAGGATTAAAATAAAAATGTCCATACAGACGGGTGTGGCTTTAGCTTTTGAAGAAAATGTCATCTTTTTATATTCTGATCAAAATCTTAAGTTAGGTATCCCATAAAAGTTGTCAAAAGATGCTGATAAAGTAAAATGAGAGACTAAGTGATTTTTGACGTCATAAATAAAAATATTTTGCTAAGATAAACCAGTTGAAAAATAAATTTTTATTTGTAGTAAATTTAAACCGGTCGTGGGCCTGGAGATTCTTTGGAGTTCTGTGGAACTTTTTTGGAGAAGCTCTCTAATTTTACAAAACAAAAACGCTCAAAAAATATTTTACCGGATTGTTGTGCCATCAATTGTTTTAGAACTTCGCAACGAACTCTTTCAAGACCCACTTTATGGAATAATAGTTGTATAGAAGAAATTACCAGATCCAAAAGTACTGTTTTGCTGCTTCCGTCAAAGCTCAGACCTACAACTTCAATGTTGCTAGTGATAAAAGACCAACCCATTGCTGCATTAATTAAAATATGACATATATATCATATTTATCATACATATCTCCGATTCTTAGAGAGGTTCCGCGACAATATTAATGGTTTTATTAAATTTAAGTAAATCTAATTTTATAGCGTAACGTTCATAAGGTGGGTATTTATATTAGGAAGAAATATCGGTGAAGATAATCCGGGAAATCCGGGTCATTCTTTAGGAGAATCCTGAGTAATTATGTTCAATTTGATCGATTTTCACGTTAGTTTTATGGGAAGTTCACAATAAGGGGTCAAGATACGGTGCAAAGATGTTCAGAAAAAATTCTCAGTAGTTTGATTAGAAAAAATTAATAGAAATATGTTCTACATTTCAGCGCTCTAATGGCGATTATGGATATTTTAATGTTAATCTTAACTTTTTTAGGTTCTTCAGAAAATGAGACCTGGTAGAAATAAATCAACGCAGCAATCGACGTGAATATATAGCGAAATGTTTTTCTCCTCCTGTGGACAAGATGTTTTTAATTTTTTCGGGTGGCTTTCATACAACGATATTTAATTGAACTATTTAAATTCTGGAATGTTCGATTGGTCAAATAGAAATTCAAAATTTTGATGGCAGAGTGAACTATCTTGGACTGTTTTGAAGGCACTAAGCTTTTCACAAATTATTAATTACCCATGTTTTTTCAATAGATTTCCGCACTTTAACAACTTGTCGATCAAGTTTTGCGTCATACTATGCCAAAAAATGCAGGCCAAAAACTTCCCTGCCCAGCATTGGTCCTTTGGCCGCTTTGATCGGCTTTCGTGGCTTTCCAGCCACTCTACAGATTGCTTATTGGACTCAGGCGTATGATAATGAACCCATGTTTCGTCCATCGTCACAAAACGTCGTTGAAAGTCTGCTCGATTGCGCCGCAACAACGCTTAACCGCCGTTTTTGGTCGACGGTCACCAAACGCTGCATCGACCCATTTTAAATTCACTAAATTCGCTAATCCACCGATTAACTGTTGCTCTCGAAGGAGCAGATGTGTGATAACATTTGTGCAACCATTGCAGTGAATGTTGGGAAGTGACTCTCATCAAAATACCTCCCGGCTACCAGTCCGGAGTTGGAATCCCTCCAACCTGATCGTTGGGAACGGCCCTTCGTGGAGGTTTTCGTGGTGGCTGAGGTAACCCAAAGATACGCGGGTAGAGTATTCCACGTCACACGGCGTGGGTACTCGCCGTGGTACGTACGGCGTGGAGTTGCATTGCAACCAGGGTGCTGACCCCTTAGATCAGAAGAGGTTTTAGATGGGTCTCGATCCAAACCAAGGAGGGTAGTACGTCCATTCAACGTGCCCCAATTGGTACCGTAGGATACTGGAGGTTGGACTCAGATTTTCCACTCCTACGGGGCGCCTATCAACGCTTCAAATTGATACACACGCTTTGGGCGTCGTGAGATAAGGCCATCACTGGCAGGTGCTCGCGATAAACACAGCGCCATTTCCCATCAAAATACCAACTTTGATCAATATGCGATACTCTTGTTTTTTCAATATTTTTATTACATCGCAAGTAGCGTCACTCGGTTCTTTTCAGCTTATCTAGTATATTGAAAATTCAGTATTATTTTATTTCTTCATTATTAATCAAGGAATATAAAATATTGATATTGAAAATATATGTGGCACAGAGTGAACATCAAACTTAGCTGATTAGATGATTGTCAAATATTTTATAAAACATTAGGTAGAAGCAACAAAAATGTTGATATGCTGAAGACAGCTAAGAACATATATTAAACTAAAGGCAAAAGCAACAGTGTATGTAGCATTATACAGTTAGGTCTGAATTTAATTTCTTAACTGTACTTTCTACAACAAATTTCGTCTGTTAACTTCTTGGATTGAAGAACCAAACTGCAAAGAATTGAACATTTCTTGTTCAATAATAATTTACCAAAATAATAAAAATCATAAGAATCATAAGAAGGATTCTTAATCAAGTGTAAGAAACAAATTAATAAAATGGTCAAATATGAAAGTAATATGGCGCTTAGCGGTTAAATCTATTTACAATACAAGTATGTACGTAATGCTTATATACAAACGTGCCATAAGATCACGAAATATGATCAACAGCAGTGAAGAAAATTGGAAAATCAATAAAGAATAAAAGGAAAGGGGCAAATATTGCAGAGAAGAAACAGAAGAGAAAAAAAAAACAAATTGAAAATAAATCGCATGCGATAGAAATAACCATCGAATTCTATTAAAATAAACGATCAATGTAAATGCTTTGAAGAAAACCGATCGATGATCACTGGCTTCTCTGCGTGGCTACTTTAGTGTCAGTACTTGCCGCCCGTGATATTTTCAAATGATCATATACGTTGGGGCATTCATTGAAATATTTCAATTAACTTAAAATGAGCCGCATATGTATCTACTATTGGACATATGCAGATGATGTTGATTGCCAGAATGGGGATCATGGTGATGATCGTAGCTAGTAGATGGTGAAGTGATTTCGTAGATATACATAGACTGACTAGATGATGTGAGGTAGGCAGATGGTACATATGTTCAAGTAACAAGATCATAAACAGAGAAGCTTACATACTAGACTAGGCTAGATTGTACCTTATGGTTATATGGTAGTATACATAGCATATATCCGCAGGATGCATAAGACAATAAACAATGTTTTGACAAATCGCAGAAAATTGAGTGCGCAAAATATTATTTTCAATTTAAGTAAAATCCGCCAAGCAGTAATTGTAGGTACACATGTGTGATGATTGCATAAGCTCGTACACAGTGAGAAAAAATCACATTGTGCTCGATCGTATGTACGTACATACGTACGATCATCATACGAAGCATGATCATGTACCAGCATAAGGTAAGTTAGTTTAAGTCTTGTATGCGTAGCCGCAGGATGCTAATGATTGCAAATTAATAATTTAATATGCAACATACAAATATGTGTATGTGTGAGGATTATTGAAAATTCATTTCCTAAATCATATGAAGATAAATTCTAAAATAATTCGTATTAGAGGTAGTCGAGTACAAGGTGTAGAAAGTGTTGCTATTTTTATAATTTATTGAATAGGTACTCTATAGACTTATATATGAAGTGTTTGTGGCATAATTTTGTGAACATAATTTATATTTGAGGCGTTGCTTTGGCGTAGTATATTGAATTGAATAAATATTGATAATAAAGTATAATTGGATAGGTATGGAAATGCCTAATTCCCACTACGAATGGTTACTAATAGTGCGCTTGTCATATGATCCCATCATACGATATGCAATTTAAAATTTGATACTTTTCGATCGGTTGTTGCGTAGCTATTTTTTTTAATACCTATTTAGCTTGCGGTCCTTTAATATTATTCTAATCATTGAATTCATTGATTTTAAATATATGCACACGAGAGCTTAGTGGTTATGATGTTAATAAAACTGTCGATTAACTTGCAAAAAGAAGGCGGGGTGTTAAACTTGGATTGGTGTGATCATTTCAAATTATTTTTCTACGCACTGGTAAACTGGTTTTAGAACTTTAACCTAAAAATGTAAAGCAGACCAATGCAATGTAGGTATGCCACGATTGCTTTCAAAATTCACTTCAAGAGATTTCAATAGAAAATTGAACTTTTTAAATTCGAATAATTCGGAGTTGAAAGATTGCGATATCTTTTAGCAGTATTTTACATTATAACTTAGCATAGAGTTGTTTTAGTTTACAGGGTTCTCTAGAAGCCTTTCAAAGGAATGGACTCAAGTGTATCCGAATATACAATATATAAATATGTGATTGTCTAAATTAAGAATTATAAAACCTGGAACGGTGTACTTAATCGCAGCATGAAACAATACCAAAAACCGCAAATTTTATTGAGAATTGTTTCTAAAACTAAGTGCTATAAATAAATATGAAGCAGCTATGTGGATATTTGTCAATGTTCAGATGCTTTTGCGTTCACTTTGTATGGCACCCCCTCCTAAGGTGTCGAGATAGAGGGGAAATATCAAATATGTAAAATTAATGGTGGTCGGATTTATAGTTGACCTTCTTAAAAGTGATTCTTGGACAACTATGGGCATATTTGTCACTTTTCATGAATTTTTCGTTCATTTTGTGTAACAGCCCACGTAAAGGGTGGAGTTAGGGGAGAGTAGGCTTGTGGAAAATATTATGGTAGTTAAAGTAATGGGGACTGGAGATACATTACGCGCTAGGGGCAGTTCATATACAGCTTTGGACTTATGTTATTTCTCGGTTTTCTGCTGCTTTTATATTGATTTTCTATGAGCGTCCCCTTAAGGGAAAGGTCACGATAACGATTGGGGGAAATATTATAATAAGAAAAAAAAATAAGGCTCGGTCATATATTTAACCCCTCTAGGGACATCATTGGAATACTGGGAGCATATTTTATATAAAAAAATCTCCTTACAGTCGGCTGGGGCCGACCAAACTATACCCTGCATATATAGATTTATATATAAAAAGTTTACTCGAATATCCAACTTTTCTTTTATTTCCACTTTTCGAGAAACAATTTTTGCATATACTACTAATTTACACCCGAAATATGGTTGACTTTGACGAAGTGAAAGGATTTTAAGATAATTCCGAGGCTTAGTATGGGAGCTATATAAAAAGTGGGCGTGGCTTACCACTTTCTAGTAAATCCAATTAATTTTTCAATGTTAATCCACACCTTAAATTTGGTGTCCTACGTTGAATAGTTTCTAAGTTATGGTGGTTAACATTTTTGTTTAATTTCCTCAACTTTGTATGGGAGCCCCAATAAGAAGTGGGCGTGGTACGCTGATTTTTCGCCAGATTATTTCCGACTACGATATTAATTTAAGTGTCAATTATGGTTATTGTAGACAGAAGATTGCCGAAGTTACAGCTGTTTCAATTTAAAATTTGTATGGGGGCTACGATAAACACTGGGCGTGGTGAGCCCATTTTCCGTGAGCCTAGTTGCTCGTACAATACTAATCCATACCCTAAGTCTCGTTGTCCTAGGCTAAATGGTTTGTAAGCTATGTAGCTTAACATTTTAGTTTAATTCACTCGACTTTGTATGGGAGACCCATGAAGGAGTGGGCGTGGCACACTGATTTTCTGCCAGATTTTTGCCGACTACGATATTAATTTAAGTGTCAATTATGGTTATTCTAGACAGAAGATTGCCGAAGTTACAGCTGTTTAATTTAAAATTTGTATGGGGGCTACGATAAACACTGGGCGTGGTGCGCCCATTTTCCGTGAGCCTAGTTGCTCGTACAATACTAATCCATACCCTAAGTCTCGTTGTCCTAGGCTAAATGGTTTGTAAGCTATGTAGCTTAACATTTTAGTTTAATTCACTCGACTTTGTATGGGAGACCCATGAAGGAGTGGGCGTGGCACACTGATTTTCTGCCAGATTTTTGCCGACTACGATATTAATTTAAGTGTCAATTATGGTTATTCTAGACAGAAGATTGCCGAAGTTACAGCTGTTTCAATTTAAAATTTGTATGGGGGCTACGATAAATACTAAGCGTGGTGCGCCCATTTTCTGTGAGCCTAGTTGCTCATACAATACTAATCTACACCCTAAATCTCGTTATTCTACGCTGAATAGTTTGCAAGTTATAACCGGTAAAATTTTTTTTAATTTCCGCAACTTTGTATGGGAGACCCAAAAAGGAGTGGGCGTGGCACATTGATTTTCTGCCATATTATTTCTGACTATCGTGTTAATCTAAGTGTCAATTATGGTTATTCTAGACAGAAGATTGTAGAAGTTACAGCAGTTTCAATTTAAAAGAAGTACAGACACTTTGTATGAGAGCTATGCTAAAAAGTAGGCGTTGCTCACCCACTTTTGGCGAGGTTATATAGTAGTATAATATAACTCTATGTGCAAAATATTGTTGTCCCAAGTGGTATATTGTGTGAGTTATAGCAAGTTAAAGATTTTGAAAATTTCGAGGTTAGTCGCTTTGAATGCTTGGTGTGGGCGTGGTTATTGACCGATCATGCCCAATATCAATCCCCTCCGTACCCTTGGATCATAGATTACTTATGCCAAATTTCATCGAAATAGCTCAATATTTACTCAAGTTATCGTGCGAACCAGCCAGGTGACAGACAGACGGACGGACGGACGGACGGACATCGTTAAATCGAAAATTTAATCGACGCTGATCACGAATATATATCCATGTCTATATCTCCGGAGATTCCTTCAAGTGGACACAAACATCTGACCGAAATGAATATACCATGCATATTGCATTATGCAGGGTATAATAACAATTTTGTGGGTGTATATCTGTTTAACACAATCGCGCCAACTACCGTGGAATAAGTCTTCTGAGCATCGCATACAAGGTGATTGGACCTTATCAGTATGGCTTCAGACCTGGTAAATCTACCATTAAGCAAATTTTCACACTGCGCCAAACCCTGGAATAGACCCAAGAAAAACAGACCGACACACCCCAACTATTTGTTGATTATAAAGCCGCTTTCGACAGTCCGGTAAGGGATTACCTCTACGCAACAATGTCTGAGTTCGGTATTCCTGCAAAGCTTATTCGACTTTGTAGAATGACACTGCATAACTCCTGTTGTGCAGTGAAAATTGGGAGGGACCTCTCCGCAGCGTTTAATACGGGGTTTCAGACAAGGTGATTCGTTATCGTGCGACTTCTTCAATCTTATTATGGAGAAAATAATACGAGCAATTGATCTACGATATAATGGCACTATCTTCAACAAAAGTGTCATGCTGTTGACATATGCCAATGACATTGAGATAATCAGCATGAACACGCAAGCAGTCAGTGCAGCATTCTCAGAGTTGGAAAGAGTCGCGTCGAATGGGTCTTACGGTGAACGCGGTCAGTACGAAGTATCTAGTGTCAACAAACAAAGAGTCCCGGCGTCTTGGACAGGACGTTACTGTTAACAGATAGACTTTTACAGTAGTGAGGGACTTTGTCTATCTTGGAACCAGCATTAACACCAGTAATGACGTCAGCTTGGAGATCATGCGTAGGATAACTCTTGTTACTATGGGCTGAGTAAGCAATTGAGAAGTCGAGCCCTCTCTCGAAGAACGAGAACTACGCTCTACAAGTCTCTCATCATGCCTGTCCTTACATATGGCGCTGAGGCCTGGACAATTTGCATCTCGGATGAGCGAATGCTTGGGATTTTCGAGAGAAAAGTCCTACGCAAGGTCTTTGAACCTATTTGCGTTGGTGGCGAGTACCGAATAAGGTACAACCATGAGCTGTACGAGCTGTATGCCGATATTGACATAGTAAAGCGCATCAAAATGCATCGGCTGCGCTGGCTAGGTCATGTCGGTGCTATATTCGGAATCCGCTGGAGGACGACGCAGAAAATAAAGACCAAACCTCAGGTGGAAAGACCAAGTACTGGAGAAGCTGACGGCGCTTGGAATTTCTAACTGGCGCCAGCTAGTAAAGAACAGAGATGGCCGGCGAAGCATGTTATATTCGACCTAAATCGATATTCGGTTGTTATGGCCACATAAGTAAGTAAGTAACTAAGACCTGTTTAACTGATTTGCATTTGAACCCCCAAGGCGCGACTAGGAAGCATGGAGAGCGAATTTTATTAAAACAGCAATTTTGTAAGGAATCCCTCCTAAGGGGCTGAGAGAGATTGGAAATATGTTTTACGGAAATGTTTGGAAGGCAAACTTATTAGAGGATGGTCTTGCATTTCACGGTTCTAAAGCCTGAATATTATTATAAATAATAATAGAAATTACTAAAATATGATATTTTTGATATGATAATTTTGTAAGCTTTCTATATATTGTATATTTTGGTTAAGAGAGTTTAGAATGAAAATTATTCTGAATAGAGGTAGCAATTAACTACCTATATTACGTAGAGGGATAGAAGTTATCTATATATCGTAGTTAGGACTTCTTCATTAGGGTCATCAGTACAACAAACATAATTAATACGATATATCAATCAATGCAATTTAACTGAACAATATTCACCTATATTCGCATAATTTTGGATTTGCTAATCAATTATTACTCGTACTCTTAGTACGGGTAAGTTAATTTGTTATAGAATTTGGTTTTTCTTTTCCTTAGGACAAAACGGAGCATTTTTTTTTCTACCAGTAACTATTTCATTCAATAACAATAATTATAATTTCATGCTCTAAATATTGAGTACGAGTATATGAAGATTTAATATAAAGCCAAAATGAAATGTAACAATTTTGATTGAAGATGGATGAAAATTATGCTTCAATAGATTTCTATTATTAATCGAATCAATACGATGAACTTGATTAAACTCATCACTTACTACTAGTTTGATACAATCTAATAATGTTTCAAGATAAAATTGCGCGTACAATATAATCGTTTGTAGCAAATACGAATGGTTGTAGTAATACTTAAATAGTATCTAACTATATACATAGAAATCAGGAAGCATTCTATATTTTTTCTTGTACTATATGAGGACTACTGCCTAAGAAGCTGACTAAACTAACTATGTAGTCTCGCAAACGTACTCACCGACTTCATTCAATGAAATGTTCACACATTTTGTGTGAAGAAGGTGCACACAAGTTAACTACTAACAAGCTAACTTGATAATAGTTATTAGAGCCTATATAAAATATATACCTACTCATACTACATGTATGTACGTAGTAGAGTTCTAGGAGCATGTACGATGAAACATACCAAGTGGTTGCCTACAAATCAATGATAATAACGATAATAATGATGATGATGATGATGATGATGATGATGTTCTACGCAGAAGAGAAAAGAGCGTGAATTATTGTAAGAACGTACAAATTATATTTATAATCAGATAATATGTTTTCCTTTGGTCTCTGAAAACAGCATAACTAGTAGGAAGGGAACCTGGCCACGTACATACCTACGCCACTACCTCACTAATGTGCATAATGAGAGAGTAAGAAACTAAAGATAGAGATGAAGTTAAACATGATGCTTTAATGACGTACATTCATATGTACTATATAAATATATTGCATGATAAAAATAAAAATAAAATACAAAGATGACGGAGACAATGATGATAATGATGATGATGATGAGGAAATACAAATTAAGTTTCAAAGTTTATGGCGAGAACAAAAGAAACAACAAAGAAGGCAGCAGCAGCAACAACGAAGCTCATTAGTTAACTAACGGTAAAGGAGCAAACGAAAAGCCCGACTATGTAACTTTGTACCTATGAAAAAATTAAGAAAAAGCAAAAATGCGGACGCTGAAAAAAATCGATAATAAAATCCGAAAGAACATAAAGAAAGAAGAAAGAAGCCGTCACTCACTAAACTAATGAGTAGAATAAATTGAACGAAATGTAATGAGCAAAATTATACATGAGCAGTAGGTAGGTTGATATATACAGAAAAACAAAAAGGAAAAAGGGAAAAAATCGTTGTTTCGTTAGAAAAAATAAGAAAAACTCCTTGAGGGTGGAAATATGTACATATGTATGTAGGTACTATTAGAGAGAAATTAGTATGTATAAATGGAGGAAAATAATGCAAAATAATATTAAAAAAAAAAAAAAAATAACAAAACAAATGATAAAAATAAAGCATTGGATATAAGCAAAAAGAAAAACGCAACCTCAAGAGATTCGAAAGAGGCAAACATATTAAGACGTGTCCATTAGAGAGTAAAAAAATCTCCTTACAGTCGGCTGGGGCCGACCAAACTATACCCTGCATATGTAGATTTATATATAAAAAGTTTACTCGAATATCCAACTTTTCTTTTATTTCCACTTTTCGAGAAAGAATTTTTGCATATACTACTAATTTACACCCGAAATATGGTTGACTTTGACGAAGTAAAAGGATTTTAAGATAATTCCGAGGCTTAGTATGGGAGCTATATAAAAAGTGGGCGTGGCTTACCACTTTCGAGTAAATCCAATTAATTTTTCAATGTTAATCCACACCTTAAATTTGGTGTCCTAAGTTGAATAGTTTCTAAGTTATGGTGGATAACATTTTTGTTTAATTTCCTCAACTTTGTATGGGAGCCCCAATAAGAAGTGGGCGTGGTACGCTGATTTTTCGCCAGATTATTTCCGACTACGATATTAATTTAAGTGTCAATTATGGTTATTGTAGACATAAGATTGCCTAAGTTACAGCTGTTTCAATTTAAAATTTGTATGGGGGCTACGATAAACACTGGGCATGGTGCGCCCATTTTCTGTGAGCCTAGTTGCTCGTACAATACTAATCCACACCTTCAATCTCGTTATTCTACGCTGAATAGTTTGCAAGTTATAACCGGTAACATTTTTTTTAATTTCCGCAACTTTGTATGGGAGACCCAAAAAGGAGTGGGCGTGGCGCACTGATTTTCTGCCATATTATTTCTGACTGCCGTGTTAATCTAAGTGTCAATTATAGTTATTCTAGACAGAAGATTGTAGAAGTTACAGCAGTTTCAATTTAAAAGAAGTACAGACACTTTGTATGGGAGCTACGCTAGAAAGTAGGCGTGGCTCACCTACTTTTGGCGAGGTTATATAGTGGTATAATATAACTCTATGTACAAAATATTGTTGTCCCAAGTGGTATATTATGTGAGTTATAGCAAGTTAAAGATTTTGAAAATTTCGAGGTTAGTCGCTTTGAATGCTTGGTGTGGGCGTGGTTATTGACCGATCATGCCCAATATCAATCCCCTCCGTACCCTTGGATCATAGATTACTTATGCCAAATTTCATCGAAATAGCTCAATATTTACTCAAGTTATCGTGCGAACCAGTCAGGTGACAGACAGACGGACGGACGGACGGACGGACGGACATCGTTAAATCGAAAATTTAATCGACGCTGATCACGAATATATATCCATGTCTATATCTCCGGAGATTCCTTCAAGTGGACACAAACATCTGACCGAAATGAATATACCATGCATATTGCATTATGCAGGGTATAATGAAGAAGATACTTCTGAATTTCTATATATACAAGTACAAAAATATATGTACTTATTTACATATGAATATAATTCCTTCAACATGAAATATATTCAACCTCGTCTACGGCTTTCTTAGGCGTTCCAGTCAATCCCGGTCTTTGTTAAGTCTATGCTTTCCTCCACAGAACGTGACCGACACAGCCCCCTTTTTTTCTCCGGTTCGTCAGTTGTACTGGCTTCTGCTGTGTTCTGCTTATATGGCCATAATATTTTTAGGATTTTTCTTTGGCATCGGTTTACGAAGTGTTGCGGTGACTTTATGTTGGTTGTAGTCACATTCTCGTTTCGCACCCATATATAATAATAAAGATGAATTAACATTGAAGTTGAATACCTCAAGTTTTCTGAATATCGTGTTTAAAAAGTTTGTGTATCCCATATTACATATTCATTCTGAACGGAAATGGATTTGAATATTTCGTTGACTGTGGCAACAGTAAGGCTAATTATCGATCGTTATATGGATAAAATTTATAGAAAAATATTTATAGCTTTTACCAACGCCTGCTTCAATTACTCCAGGTTTCGGAAGTGTCTTCAGACAGATCATGTCCTCTAAAACTGACACCAACTTGTCGTCGAGCAGTTTAACATCCATCGAGGCTGACTGTTAATAATGAGTACTAATAAACTCGTGTACATGATTTTGAAGCCACGGTTGAGTTGTTCTGGCTTTGTGAGTGGAGCCTTATTGAACTATCCATGTTTTTGTTTAAGGTTCAAGGTTCCACTAACTCCTCAAATGTCTAGCTGAAAGCTTCTTGCCACAGTTTTAAGAAATGTAAGTATGTAACGCCGTCGTAGGATACTAACCACTAAAGCACCATTGAAGCAGGACGAAGACCTCGTTCAATCTGTGGTACCAGTTAACTGACATTTTGTTTATTAAAATGTTCCTCCACGGCCAATATTTTTTTCGTTAGTAAACAGGATTTTTTAATTAAGGCTCTGTACAGTACAGCGGCAGCAGGTGTCTTTTTTTTTTCTCCATATATTCTTTTGATTTTATTTGCCGCTTTTGGTGCATTTGTAAAGCATATCCCAACTGTCAAAACTGCCAGAATAACATTTGGGATATTTGTTAGCAAATGTTTGAAGTCGGATGCGCCTAAGTATTAATTAAGGTAAGTTTTACAAATTTTATTTTGTTCATAAGTATGTAAATACTTATAGCATGTATCTCATTAAAGTGAGCGCGTTCAATTGTGTGATATGATTTCTTTCTTCACGTTTTATGTTTGAACTGTGTTAGAACCAAGATATATTCAAGGCAGATAACTAATATCACCCAAACCAATTCAGCCATTTATGGAATTTGTGTAATCAAATGTTTTGATTGCATTCATACTATTTTTCGGAAACATAAAGATTCGTTTATTTGCGCTAATAAAAAAATGTCAATAAAAATTTGCCATGAAGGGTTTTCTGAAAGCGTCCTTTTATTATACCATGGAGATCATTCGAGCTACTGCTTTGCGGTCGAACAAGCCCTTTTGTATTCATTGAAGTAATAAAGTTCCATATTTTATCAGTAAATTCATGATCGTATGATATTCGTATAAGTAAGATGCACTTCAGAAAAAAAATAGAGAAGGAAGCGAAGACGACCAAAAATAGACTTAAGAAAAAATTAGATTAGATATGATAAATACATGAGTATGATAAAAAGAGTACAGATTGTAATGCCTAGAAGGATTAGTAGGATTATAGTTCACAATCTACCACTTGACGCCTTCATAGTCACACGCCGGTTAGTCAAATAATCATCATACTTATATGACTTTGTTGAACTTATATGACTTTGTATGAATTTTTTCCACATATGTTAGCGCTAATTATTTTCTACTGGATGCTAACGCTTCTTCTCATATGAAAAATATATTATGTGTTTTTTTTTTCTTCTTACTTACTACTTACTTATGTGGCCATAACAACCGAATATCGATTTAGGCCGAAAATAACATGCTTCGCCAGCCATCTCTGTTCTTCGCTAGCTGGCGCCAGTTAGAAATTCCAAGCGCCGTCAGGTTCTCCAGTACTTGGTCTTTCCACCTGAGGTTTGGTCTTTCTCTTCTGCGTCGTCCTCCAGCGGGTTCCGAATATAACACCTTCTTAGCTGGAGCGTGTTCTTCCATTAGCTCGACATGACCTAGCCAGCGCAGCCGCTGGATTTTGATGCGCTTTACCATGTCAATATCGGCATACAGCTCGTACAGCTCATGGTTGTACCTTATTCGGTACTCGCCACCAACTCAAATAGGTCCAAAGATCTTGCGTAGGACTTTTCTCTCGAAAACCCCAAGCATTCGCTCATCCGAGGTGGAAATTGTCCAGGCTTCAGCGCCATATGTTAGGACAGGCATGATGAGAGACTTGTAGAGTGTAGTTTTCGTTCTTCGAGAGAGGGCTCGACTTCTCAATTGCTTACTCAGCCCAAAGTAACACCTGTTAGCAAGAGTTATCCTACGCATGATCTCCAAGCTGACGTCATTACTGCTGTTAATGCTGGTTCCAAGATAGACAAAGTCCCTTACTACTTTAAAAGCGTAGTTGTCAACAGTGACGTGCTGTCCAAGACGCCGGGACTCTTTGTTTGTTGACACTAGATACTTCGTCTTGCCCTCGTTCACCGTGAGACCCATCCGACGCGACTCTCTTTCCAACTCTGAGAATGCTGCACTGACTGCTCGCGTGTTCATGCCGATTATGTCAATATCGTCGGCATACGCTAACAGCATGACACTTTTGTTGAAGATAGTGCCATTATGTCGTAGATCAGCAGCTCGTATTATTTTCTCCATAATAAGATTGAAGAAGTCGCACGATAACGAATCACCTTGTCTGAAACCCCGTTCGGTATTAAACGGTGCGGAGAGGTCCTTCCCAATTTTCACTGCACAACAGGAGTTATGCAGTGTCATTCTACAAAGTCGAATGAGCTCTGCAGGAATACCGAACTCAGACATTGTTTTTTTTTCTTCTATATTTCTATATTTTCTCATACACCTCATTATTACAAATTAACAATTTTTGTGATTTTCATACATTTTTCATAACTATGTGTGTACCTACAAAAAAATCAAAAGCCGTGACTAACATGATCGCAGATAAATCACTATTTAGAAATTATGTGTTTTTTTTTTTGTTTTCTTACGTTTTGTTTTACTTTTTGGTTTAATATCTAATATTTACACATGCATTCGACAAGCTTATGAAATGAAATGAACAAAAAAGAAAACAACATATTACCAACAGCATGTACCATAAAGTACAGGTACTTATATACATGCGAGTACACTAACGTGCTTATCAAAATCTAAACAGTAATTTTAGCCAACCAACAAAAGAAAAAAAAAAAGCACTAAGTAAAACAAATTGGGAAAATTGCAAAAAAAAAAAAAAATGTTTAACACACATACTTGGAAAATAATAAAAATATGTAGTAAAATGGCCTTATAGTCGGTCTAAATCGACATATTTATGCCAAGCACAATTAAAAATTGTTATATGTGTGTGGAAGGAATATAAAAAGTGGGCGAAGTTAGCATTGTTTTCGATGAATAATTAACCATTACAATCTGTGATTGGGCATTTTAAAGGATACAGCGACATTATTGAGTTCATGTTAGAGCTCTACGAAATAGTGGTTGTGGTTCTCCGATGGATGATTCAAAAATATCGACCCACGTAGCAAATATGGCTAACATAAATTAATTTTTATGAAGAGTATAGTAAAATAACATAATTGAGCGGCTTAAAGTAGTGACTTTTAATGGAAGGTATTCATGATTTTTTCTATTGCTAATTTTCATACCAAATATGGCCGTCGCATAGTGACTTTCGAGAAGAATACAGCAACATAATTGATCAGATGGCAATAATGACTTTGTATGGGAGCTACATGTCGTGGGAGTGGTCCTTCAATTTTTTGTCAAGTACTTTAACTAAAAATAAAGACTCACATACTGCATTTGGCCGACGTACACTGAATTTTATGGAAAATACATAGAATAAAATAATTGAGCGATTTAAAGTAATGACTTTATATGGCAGTTCTGTAAAATAGTACTCATGGTATACCCCTTTTTCAGTAAACATTGAACTACTAAAATATTGATCATGATGAGCTTTTAAGGAGAATATAGCGGCATTATAGATCTGATCACTTTAAAGTAGTTACAAATACCTAACCAAAATGAATAAATCCTTCCACTTTTGCGTAGAGGGTATAAAAATGGGGCGCATAGTTAAGTTGTGCCTTCTACTTGAATTTCATATGCAGTGAAAACTACGTTATAAACACTCACCTCCATACGTACACGTATGTCATGCCATGCCATGCCATGATGATATGAAGTAGGTACGCGTGCGCAAATGTTAGAAAACAGCCTTGTTATTTGAGAAGACATCACACTACAATTATGGTGGCGCATATTAAAAACCGAAAGAAAAATCGTTTATATCGTTGATTTGCACGAAAACTGTATCCATCATTTAATATTTGTTCGCTAGCCAATGCTAGCTAGCAATGGGACTAACATACGTACTTGTAGTTGTCCAACAGCAGCAACAACGGCAGTTTAATAATATGATACCTACATGCATACTGCTAGAGTAGCATTACTCATACATACTTGTAGTTATACTTACGTTAGTGAAAGACACAATTGATAGAATAGTCAGGTATATTGGTAAGTTCAGATGTTGTGCGTGGTGGGAGGAAATGGCAATTTTTGTTGAATTAACCGATCGATACGCTTTATGAACATGCATTACCAGCATTAGGTTACGTATGAGAGAGAGAGAAAGAGGGGCCAATGTAGTGTTGTTGAATTGAAAAGCGTGTAAAATACAAACACTCAAGAATCAAACGATCAATAAAACAACAACATTATTAATGTACATACACACACACACACACAGCAATTTCATCATTATCACCATTATCATCATTAGCAAAAGCAGCATCCATCATTTAATATTGACTACGTCTAGGGTTGCCAATCACTTCGACCGGCATGACTTTCTCGCCCATCACATTGAAACAAGATCATTTTAGCAGTAAATATGGTACGTGGCAACCCTTTCACTTTCATACCGATCAAACTGATCGCATAGGGAAGAAAAATTGCCATATAGCATTTAACTTCAACTCATGGCAGTCATATGATATGGTATACTACTAGTTATCAAGCGCAACAAGAATGAAGAAAAAAAAATCTATAAAATAATAACAATAATAATAATAATAACAACAATAACTGGCCACACTCAATCACATATCATATCGCAAATATACGCTCATACTCACCTTCAGTACATTCAACATATATACAGTACATATGTATATACATATAAGAAAATAATATGAATCCGTATAGGAGAAAAAGAAGCAAAAACAGCAGAGCCCTCAGGGTCATTTGGCTTCTTTAATGTGCACATCAATGTAATACTTACTTAAGTGTACTACACTATATCTACGACGTCGGACGGACCAACACTTGTTGGTGCTTTCAGGTGTATACGAGAACATACATATAAATTGCAGTAACAGTTGCAATTTCTGTTGTTACATACAATAAGGGTTGCCACTTGTACATCTTTAAGTATGGAGTATGAATATATTTTATTTTTAAATGAAACAAGCAAAGCATTCAGCATAAATCTTATCTGCTTATTGACTACATTAATTGAAATAATCATTTTTGGGTCACTAGTCTCACTTAAGATTAAGCAACCAAGTCATTTCTTTATCTATTCCATACTTCAACTAAGCATACTTTTCAGAAGGTATTGCGTTATTCATGGTAGAAAATATGACGAAAAATCGTTAATAAATGTGAAATCTCTCCCTTGGTGTGATCAGATGCAACCCTTAGCTAATGCATAAACCGACTTCGACAGCGTGGTCAATCTTTGTTTATGATTTGAGAAGTAATAACATGAATTCTGACTATTTCGAATGACATTTTGAAGCAGTTTTCTTAGTTTGCTACCATCTTTGCCCAAAAATAAGCATTGAAGTGGCTGCAAAAGTAGTCGAAAAGTCAAAGTCATTAGTTCAGCATTAAGTGGAATAATGGAAACGTCAAAAAAATGTGAATGACCGTCCCAATATTAAGTCAAACATTGTAACAACATTCAGATCGGCAGATGGTTTACTTCTACGAACAAAATCCAGGTGTCAAGCCGTCCAACGCTTACTTAGTCGTAATATAGAGCCATCGTAGTCACGTAGTGAACGTAGTTTTGGTACGTTTACCATATTCACAATTATACTGACTGTCGAACGTATGTGCTATTTGTAAGTATTATCGTGCACTATTAATAATCATCGCAAATAAGTTTTACGGAAAGGGCGAAATGAGATTCATCATATGATTTGGTCGCTGCAGTCACCATACTGCAATAAATAATAATGCAATAAATACAATAAAAGATTTTATGAAAACAAACCAAACAGAGTATCAATTTTTCATTTTTTCTCATCATAGTGGATCCCAGTGAATCACAATGTATATTTTTTTTTTCTGTAGGCTGGATGAAATATATTTCGAGCATTTGACAAGAAGATCCTGAATTCGCAACTTTTTTTAGAATTAGGAAGATATTGAAAAATTGCTGAGTTACTGATTGTTAAATGACCCAAATAACCCGTAAACGAATTTTGAAAGTAAAACTTTTTAAACATATTGTAAGTTGTATTGTAGCCGACGAGATCTTCGATATGAGTCTGTTGTAGTAGTTTTTACTTCACACTTTTTCCTTCCTAGACACCGAGTGAAAAAAATTTTGGCTGACGAAATAATTCCCCATATTGATATTATTTTTGCGTCAATAGAAGTGACTTATGGAGGTTACAGAATAAATGAAACGCTTAAAAATTTTACTTTTATGTTTGACATTATTGATGGAATGAAAGGAATGCTGTCAATTCTATTTTTAGCGTAAACGGGGTTTGTTTCTGTGTTTCGAGACAGTGCTACATTTGACATATATCTGGCTTCCATGACATATCAGCGTCAACACTGCGTCATTGGAACTTAGCAGAATTTGTCCTCTCAAAACGCTGAAAAGCTTCACTCAGTTTTAATTTCATTACAAGTAAATTTGCTTATTTCACTACTAAATATTCCGGCTTCTTTGAAATCTAAAGATGATATTAAAACTTTGTTTTAAACAAGTACTCCTCTTAAATATAATTAAATAGAACATATCCTGTCAGTTTTGACTTATAAAATTTACTTCGTAACTATTTTAAATTGCAAATATTGCATTATGTTGGCAACTCTTCAATGATCAATGGCAACATTGTATGATATAACATTTATGATTAAAGTAACTGTCTAGTGTGTTTATTCGTATGTTTTTCTTACCACTTCAAAGTGATAAAAATGCAGCTATGAAATGTAATACAGTAATACCTCTATTAGTGGACTTTGTAATATAAAATAGTCCATAAGATAGTAAAGTATTTATTTGTATATTTAGTTCCTTAGTTATTATGGATTTCTCTCTGAAACCTTAGTATGGTGAAAAGCTTTTAAAAATTTTAATGCAAAACTTATTCTAAATTACTTATATGGTCGAAATTATTTGATAAATCAAAGCCATGTGCAATATGTGCAGGTATATACATTTATATTTTTTACGACTTAAAAGAAGTACTTGATTCGGTCAGTATTAACCTTGTACGCTGCTACCACCATAACTCGAAAGTTTCTTCGAATTCATTTAACAATTTTTATTCAAAATTAATTACTAATGGTGTGATTAGTCAACATGTATGGGTATATGACAGATCAGCTATTCCAATTAGTCAAAACGTATTGGTGGATAATACTTTAATCGACGTCGACTTCAAAAAGAAGTAATTTATTCATTTTTAGTACTCTCTTTTAAGTCGGCCCTATATTTTTGTAAAAAAATAATTAATTTACATTCAAAATGAATTCAAATATCTAGACTCCAATATAAATAGTTGTATACAACTGTCACGGCAATAAAAGCCAAGTTTTTGACTTGGAGCTGGATCGATAGAAAAATAAATAAACATGTGGCACTCGTAAGTCCCGAAGAGATCTTTGGTCGTGCTTCTCTTCCAGTACTGTTATGCGTGTTAAATTTTGGGACCTATTTATTATAGACGGTTCCGAACGACAGAACCCTTGTGACATCACTTTGTCTGAGCTGTACAGATGGGTACCGTTCGAAAGAAAAACCTTTTCGATATGAAAATTATGCTTCAGCCTGGGATTGAGCCCACGATGTATAGATCAGAAGGTCAACGCACAAACCACTGAGCTACGGCATCCACTGAAACGGATATTCAGTCCAAATTTGAGCTACTAACATTGATAACAGGGGATTGAATATTTGAATATACATATATTCCAGCGTATTGCTTAAATAGAATGTGGTAGTTGTGGCTAAATCAAGAGAGTTGTTTTTTAAGAATAATCATCGCTCAAATGAATATCCTTCGATAACAACAATTTGTTTGTCATAGTTTGTCATAAAAGTTCTACCCTTCGGAATCAGTTAATATAAGAAAATATCTTCCCATATAATTCAAATGTAACACCCACAAAAATACTAAAAGCGGAGCTAGATTAAGATTCATCGGAGCATATATGTAGTGCTATGAAAATTTTGTCTTTTTCTCTAACTTAAATTCGTAACATATTTCAATTCTAGAGATATATTTAAGGAAGATACATTTAATGGGGCAACTACTGTATTTATTTTAAAATAATTTTTCCTTTCTGGCTTCTTAACCCTTTGCCAACATTTAATTCTTCATTTCATATAGATCTTTCTTTAGCACACAGAACAACAAAAAAACACTTTTAGACAGCCTTAGGTTTCTGTCAATTTCATTGTTTTCCGGTGTCTAAATTGTAGTATTTTCATACAATTCGCGTGTTTTCGCGATTTTACTAAACCACCAACACCACCACAGCCACCATCACAGCCAACACCATCATCATGTCGACCATATCGCAAATTTTATTTGAAAGCATAAAAGAGATCTCAAACTACTTAAGTATTATGAAATGTGAGTTCATAACGCGAGTGTAAGAAGACCGCATATTCACACATTATATTATGGCGATAATAGGTACATATCGTAAGTATAGGAAAATACCTCCATACGGTTATGTTGCTACAAATATCTATGAGAATGCTGCATTGTTGTATGCAGGTATTTGGATTTGGACATCTGTTGCTGCTGCAAATTACACTTTTGCAATGTGAACTGAACATAGGATAACATTGCATGATGGTGATGGTGAGTTTATTGGATTTGGGCATTATGGAAATTGCGCGCATGTGTAGTCAGTAAGAGGCGTTTAGTGTTTTAGAAATGGAATGGACAAACTAGGCGCAAGTAAACACATTTTTAAATGGACAGACTAACTAGACAGCAGACGAGACGGACATTTCGATTGAGATTTGTACATTTTCAACTAAATGCTGTTTTTGGTGGTGGTGTTATTATTGTGATTGTTGTTGCTTTTTTTTTTCCTTCTTGGCTCTCAGACGAATGTTACACCCACAATAATAATCTGAAACGAAGTGCGATTCATTTTGCGGCTGCTTCCACCATATCATTTATGAATTTTCTATCAATTGTTTCTATTTTTTTTCCATTTTACACTATTTGGCGATTCAGGCATTTCTCTATATAAAGATAATAGTAGTTTTATATTGTTGGAGTTGGAATTGGCACTAAAAAAAGTGTTTATAGATTTTTTGCGCTTTTAAGTATTGTAGGGTTTTTGTTTTTACTCTTTTCGTCTTCTTCTTAACTTTGAGTGAAAATGATTTATTTGCACACGCGCCTACTACGTTGCAGGTACTTACGTACGTAATATGTTCGTAGTATGGTCGATGGTACTATGTAAGAGCATTTGTTTATCATCAACTAATTAATCGTCTTGATAAGACAATTCTCCTTTACTGCTACTATAAATAGTCGCCGGTTGGAGAAAAAGTTCACTGAGGAGAAGAAGGAAACAGCACAAGAAAACAAAGTTTAAAGTTCAGTACAATGAAATTTCTTTGGAGTTGGTACAGATATCATGTTCGTTTGCATTGGGAGGATAATAAGGTTAAAGAATATTTATCTTTATGGTTAAACTTTAAAAAAAAAATGTAGAATATACGGAGAATTATGAGTTTTCCTTGTAATTCGGCTGGATCTTGAAAAAAAATATTATTATCTACCTCACAATAATTCAAATACATGCTGACTTTCTGTACATATCGTTATGGGATCGAACCCCTATGCAGCGAATACGAGAGCATTTATTTAGAGACCGAAATAGGTATGCCATTTCAAATGGTGCAAATTTGTCGACAAGTGGTTCCGACATGAAAAAATTTGCTATGACCTCTGTAACAAAGATAAAAAATATTACGCTAAAACAGAATCTTGGAGAAGCATAGTCGATGTTCTTCGATGTCCAGAATGTCTGTTAGTCTACTGATCATTACGACATCCACAAATTTTAATAATCTCAAAAATATGTATAAAATCAATTCTCCCTAAATGCCTGTCGCATAGAGCTGCATATAATCTCTTTCAGAATTATTAAGCGTCACTCGTTTTGAATTTGCTTAAGATACGTTAAAAGACGCTTACATAAAACTTTATAATTCCGAAGACTAGAATACACAGTATCACAGGTATCACAATAGAGGGGGACCGTCTTAGCTCATTCTCAGAGGTATCAGCCATGAGAGGTATAGGGTGCGGCACGCACCTACATTATTTTCAACTGGCAAATCGAAGTTGGCATTCACTAACTTCTAGGCAACTTGACATTCAAATAATAAGGTTAAGTTTCGGGAATCCTTTACTACCAAACGTTACGATATTGCTAATCTTACAGCAGTTTATATGGATCTCTAATTAAATAGTGGATCGCACTATGCAAAAGAACTGCGTATTCTATTTCACACTTATTGTTGATGTATGCGAAATTTAAGTGAACAAGAAAAACGAGTACATTTTATTTGCAATAGTCTAGCATTGGTGAAGACAAGACAGAGATCTCCGGGAAATTATTTCGTAGACTGCGTGTGACAACTTGCTAGGACACCTAAACTTAGCGATTTGGCTTCAGTAAATGTGATCTAAAGTATGATTTTATGGAAGCGGTTCAGTAATCGTTCAGGTTATTATCAAGTTTCAAAGCAAATTTCAGACTACTGAGATTCTAAGATGCACTAGCTAGAATTTGCTCCATACTTTAGCACATTCATACAGAGATCTAGTTTGGAATTCCATAGTTTTCCATATGAGCACTCATTAAAAACTGAGCAAACAACCCTTGAAACTTCCACTGGATTATCGGCGATAGTCTAAAGCAAACCAAAGCGCTCACCAGCCCCAACACTGAAACTCTTATAGATTTCAATAAACCTGATTTGGTCACAGGCTACTTAGCAAAGCATCATATCGTCGGGTTCGCCTTAAAAAAATCTAAGCATATCCTTTGCGCTGAATTGTGGGCTGGCTCGTAATAAAAGGAAAATATTGAAAACGGCCTATGGAAGTCCTTCCGACAAAACAAAAAATAGCTTCAGAAACGATTTACTTAACTTTTATTAAAATATTAGATACTCTCTTGTCTCAACTCAGTTGGCTTTTGTAAAAAAATCATCCTTTTGGAAATATGTATGAATAATATCAAGTGTGGGTGCTGTAGCTCAGTGGTTAGTGTGTTCGCCTTCTGATCTGCAGGTCGTGGTTCAATCCCCGGCTGATGCATAACAAATTTAATATCGATAAGATTTTTCTTTCGAATGGTACCCACCTGTCGGCACGCAATTGGCAATTCTTCCGACAGTAACAACTTGCCATGAAAAAGCTTCTAAAAGAATTCTGAGACAAAGCTCAGAAAAAGTGATGTCACAAGTGTTCTGCCGTTCGGAACCGGCTAAAATAAGTAGGTCCCTTCTAATACTGTTCAAATTTAAGACGCACAACAGTAATGGAAGAGAAGTTCGGCCAATGAGCCCTTTGGGGCTTTAAGTGCCACATATTAATTTTTTTTTTTAATATCAAGTGTAGTAAAAAGAAATCCATTATTTTTCCAATAGATGGGTTTAGTAATCTGTATCTCGCATTGTATAAGTCTGATCGGGTTACACTAGATGGTGTTACAAAGATGGAATTTAGTACTAAATAAAGGCAGTTTTGTGATTGCTTGACTCAATATTGTTTGAGCACGCGTCAAAGATGGACACCAGTAGAGGGAAAATTTTCCATATTTTACAGTTTTTCTTCGATAAAGGCGAAAACGCTAGCCGGACGGCTGAAAATGTGAATAGTGTTTATGGTCCTGATACTGTAACAGCCAATCGTCGATTCTGTTTCAGTAATTTTGATGTCAAAGATGCACAGCAATGCAAGAGTCGGCGCAAACGGTGACCAAGCCAGTATTGACGGTCAGGAAGATTTTGCTATGTGTTTGGTCGGATTGGCAGGGGAGCATCTCATCTCATAGTAGATGAGATGCTCCCCTGTGGCCAAACTCTTAATTCGGACCTGTACTGTCAACAATTGAACCGTCTGAAGGAAACAATCGCCCAGAAGCAACCAGCTTTGGCTAATAGGAAGGAAATAGTGTTCCATCAGAACAACGCCAGGCCACACACATCGATAGTGACTCGCCAGAAGCTCAGGGAGCTTGGTTAGGAGGTTCTTATGCATCCACCTTATAGTCCGGACCTGGCACCAAGTGATTACTACCTGTTCCTGTCTATGGCGAATGATCTTGCTGGTGAAAAATTCGCCTCAAGAGAAGCTTGTGAAAATCGACTGTCCCAGTTTTTTTTCCAATAGGGACGAGGGTTTCTATGAGAGTGGCATTATGACATTACCTTCAAAATGGCAACAATTCATTGAACAAAAAGATGCTTATTTGACATAAATCGGATCATTCTAATTATGCTAAATAAAACATTTAATTTAATGCAAAAATAACTAGACCTTATAGAAAATCTGAGATGTTTCTCTCTATTCAGATTTGGGTAAATTTGGCACTAAAAAAGTGTGCAATAAAACAGGTACACACAAATAGAATAATTTTTATGGATGAAATGGGGGATAATTGCCAAAAATCCTTGCAGCAACCCCTTTCTTTATAATTAGGGTTACTACTACTTTTTCGGTCCAGGTTTTTGTTTTTCAATTTAGCTGTTACTGAACATGCTTATGATCTATCGCAAAACATTTCCTTTCAACCTTCGGTTGCTTATGATTTTTATATTCTTATGATCTTTAACATTTCTTGCATCTACAAATTTCTTCGACCTTAAAGTAAAAATGCTCCAAACCAGTATTTTGTATTAATGATATTTGAAGTAGACAACCAAATCTATATGTTTACTATGTACTACCATCACTCCTATTATGATAAGAATGCTTGTAGTTTGTTTGCAAACAACCAAAAAAAAAACACACTCTGATAAATAAATAGCAATAACCAATATATAAAGGTAGATGACATGATGACATTAGTTACCATTTATGTCAACAATTGGTAACAGCAATTGCAACAAGTTTCGTTTTTTTTTCGATTTGCACTTTGAAGGGTATCCTCCTTACATCATAAGATATCGAGAACTGTTTTGTCAATGAAAGGACTTGTCATAAGTGCATATCGTACACAAAGAAATGTTTATTTTTGGAGAAAAAAATATACATAAAATCTAAACGCTATAAAATGAAAAAAATGAAAAATTTCGTACATGCGGGTGCACTCAAAGGATATCATCAAAGAAGTATTTATTTTCCGTTCTCCATCATTTGGGCATACACTAGCTCTGCTATAATGTTTATATTATTTTTGTGTATTTTATTTTCATATGATTTTTTAAATCGTGAACATTTGTAAACGTTTCATATTCTTGAATGTTGACATGTACGATACGCGAGAACAAGACATTTCATCTTTTGCTGTTGTGAATGTATGTACGTACATAGAAGAAGCCACACTTTCCAATAGAACAACTACTAAACGATGCAAGCAAAATGTGTTATGCAAATCTATTTGCAGTTGTTGATGTTGTTGTTTGTGCTGTAGTATACTGTAGTTACTTTTGCAATAACAACATAAAATGTTTGGCAATGCAATGAGTTTTTTATATATGTGTAGTATACAAGTTCCATAGTTCTTTGTTGTTTGTCTACATATAGTGAATCGTATGAGTACATGTGATGAGCGAGGGAGGGATACATATCCATCATTCTCCTGTGATTTTCCTATGGAGAGTACCAACTGTTACACAAATACCACAGACACTACTACTATGTGGGTACGCACATATTGCATTCGACTCACTTTGACAGTTTGCTGCTAATGAAGTCAATTGCTGTCATTTATCTTAATATATGCTCGTTGTTGTTGTTGTTGGCTGATGTTATTGCACACGCGTCATTTTTTTTTCTGGCGTGGAGCTACGCTGTTTTTGCATAGTATTTAGTGATTTGTTTAGCACGCTTGCGAATTTAGTTCTTTTTTCCCCTTCTATACATGAGGGTTTGATAAACGTATGCGTGCTTGAATTGGTTTGTATTGAGAATGTTGTCTTTTTTTTTTCAAAATATTTTGCTAACAACTATTTGGTTTGGCATATTTGATATGGTGTAGATCTTGCTGCGGATAATGATGGTGAGGAGCTTATGTATTGCATACAAAGTATGCGTAAGGTTTTACAGTAATTGAGGCTGATTGTTACAGCCAGTTCTTAAAAATCGCATCTAAATCGCATTTTATCGACGATTGTAAAAACGATGAGAAGTAAAATGTCGGCAACATATAGTCAAGGCTTTGATATTGTTTTGGTGACGGGCGAAATTTGGAAGAGAGGATATAATTGTGGAAACTCTGCTTAATAAAGAAAGTTTGGTTACACTTTTGAAGTAGTGAAGTACTTTATCTATCTGGGAACCAGCATTAACACCAGGTCTTACTAACAGGTGCTACTTTGGGCTAAGTAAGCAACTGAGAAGTCGGTCCCTCACTCGAGAAATGAAATCCATACTCTACAAGTCTCTCAATTATGCCTGTTCTTATATATGGCGCCGAAGCTTCGACAATTTCCACCTCACATGAGAGAATGCTCGGGGTTTTCGAGAGAAAAGTTTAACGCAAGATTTTTGGACCTATTTGCGTTGGTGGCGAGTATCGAATATGGTACAACCATGAGGTGTATAAACTGTATGCCGACACCGACATTGTAACGTGCATTAACCCTTGACGTATAACGTCGGGTTACTTGTGCTCTGTCAAAACTGACATTTTCCACGTTTTTGTTTGTTTAAATAGTTATATTGTTTAAACAAATTAAAAAATCGGTAATTGTTCCTTAAAATAGAGTTTTCAATAAAATTTCGTTTTCGTTTCAAATGTTTTTCAGCACTTTTACTTACTTTTTTGAGAGCCGGACATAAGTGACCCAAAGTTACACAAAAGAGATGGAAAAAACGACGTTACATGGCAAGGGTTAAAAATCAGCGGCTGCGTGGATAGGTCATGTTGAGCGAATGGAAGAACACGCTCCGGCTAAGAAGGTGTTATATTCGGAACCCACTGGTGGACGACGCAGGAGAGGCCGACGTAGTATCCGATGGAAAGACCGAGCACTGGAGAACTTGACAGTGCTTGGAGTTTCTACTGGAGCCAGCTAGCGAATGAAAGAATTGACTGACGAAGCGTGCTAGATTCGGCCTAAACTGATTTTCGGTTGTAATTGCCACATAAGTAAGTAAGTAAACCTTAGATAGATATGTAGAAGGATATATAGTTTCATATTTTATATTTTGCACTTTTAAGTTCCGAAGAACCCTTTGGCTGAGCTCTTTTCCAGCACCGTTGTGCGTGTTAATTTTTTTTTTTTTTTTGAACATTACTATAAGGGACCTACTTACATAAGCCGATTTTGAACGGCAGAACTTTTGTGACATAACTTTGCTGAGCTTTGTCACAGATCTCTTTTAGAAGACTTTTCATGGCAAATTGTTACTGGCGGAGGAATTGAAAATTGTATGCTAAAGTGTGAGTACCGTTTGGGGTGAAAACGGTACGGAAGGTGTGCTTCAGCAGGATATTGATTGAACACTCAACTAACCAGTGAGCGAAGGAACCGACGACAGATACTTTCGAAATAATTTAATAATTGTGTCACAAGGCTAAGCGTGGTTTTGTAGGTCTATTATCAGCGACTATATTTCCTTATATAATGAACATGAGACGTCCCCAGTTAATGGATATTTAGAGGATCAAAACAAATCCTACTTCCCGGAAAGCATCAACATTAATAAAAGGTTTGGCCACAAGATGAACAGATTACATCACCGGCTGATGATTATTTTGAGAGCCTCAGAAAATCCCATTTCAAGGAAGGCATCAAGGCTATTGTGCATAGATGTGATTGATGTGTCAAGCGACAAGAATAATATTGATTGCAGGGTAGTTTTAGGGACTTACTTGAGGCATAGTTTGTAAACTGAGCGCTTGAAACGTCTTATTTCAAACATTAGTACTGGTATTTGTATGTATTTGTGTGGAGGTGTTTCTAATACCACTAGCGTACTGAATACTCTGACTACTCCTCGCTAAATCATACTGAATTCGTAATAAAGCGAATTGAACTCCATATTTAAAAGATGTATAAAACATAAAATATCACAGTAAATATCTTTAGCTGTAGCTGTTGTGTCTATAACAACTTTATTATCATTAAATTGACGTATTGAATTTACAATAAAATTGTAATTATCATATGTTCAACGTGCACAAATAGCTTTAGACGTCTAGGTAAGTAGGTATTTATATAAATTAATTGCAATCTATTGTAATAAGAAAATTGCAAATCAACCACCACATCAACACCCATCATTTACCCTTACCAATTATATTATTACCAATCGATACAATATCAATGTACACGAGTGGTTGTACATACTACATACATACTACATACTATATGTAGGACTATGATTACATCTCATATGGCAAATTCGATTTAATGATTATCGATAATGCATACAAGTATTACAAAGGTGGTTTATTTTGGCAATTTCGTTGGGCTCATTTTTAAGTATTTAACAACAATGTGTATTGTATGATGTAAATATGTGACTACGATCAAGTACAACCCACAAATCCCAGCATTAAATCAACACAACAACACCACCCCAACAATATGTACATTACTTTCATATGATTTGCAAATATATACAAACACATACCTACATAAAATGAAAGTGGGAAAATTCGCAATTGAAACGCATGTAAATCGTTCTCCTTCACCACCAATACCACCACCACTGTCATAGTCATCGATGATGCTGCTTGACACTGGTAATTTTCAACTAAATTTTTTCGCAAAGAAAATTCGCAATCCGAAAATCGTATTGTGTTAAGCTTTTCTGCCTATGTATACTTTTTTTTATACTTTAGTCATATTAGAAGAGTATCTATCCTTTATGATATGTGCATGGTTCGTTGGTTGGTTGGTTGAACGGATGAATGAATGAACAGATAAATGGATGGATGCACGAAACCATGTCTCCGCGATTGTGTACAACGTAGGTTGACTCTACTGGCACTTTTTGGTTTCTTTGAGGGGGTTAGTTAGCTACTCATATGTACAAATGTATGGATAGTTACTTTACTATGAGGGAAGTGGGTGATACTACAGTATATTGTATATTGATGACGATGGTGGTTGTAGTGGTGGTCGGATTTAACAAGCAATGTGTTATATGCCGAATAACAAATAAAAGATGAAGGAAATTTTTGCAACATGTTTACATACGCAATTTCACCGATTTGCCAAATAAAGAGAACCCACACTGAACACCGACACAGCGTCCGTCTATTGTTGTCTGCCATTATACGAGTATAGAGTTGTTATATTATTATAATATTGCCACTGTTGTTGTTGTTGTTGTTGTTGGTGTAATGGTAGCACTTTATGATTGTATTATGTTGCGGCATAAAATTGATGTTGTATTTTGTGCGATTTTTTTTTATGGTATACCCTACACTCAAAGAGTCAAGAGTATATTGAGTTCGTGTTTTCGTTTGTAACTGCCGTAATTATAAACCAATCGAGATGAAAATTAGTACATAGGTTTATTTTCACCAAGGAATGGAGAAGTTTGTGAATGAATGAAATCCGATGAAAACCACACCTACCTCCCATACAAAGTTGTGCTTCCGTAAGTATTTTTTCATACTTTGTGCACGAAAATATGAAGTTATTAAGCTAAAACTAGGACTATACTGTCAAATTTGATAATGAATGGTCCTGTTTGCAAATCGTTTGAATCAGACAAAAATTACACCAACCTTCCATACAAATTTGTGTTTTTTTGAGCATGTTTTCACATTTTGCGGTCGAAAATATAGATGTATCATGATGAAACTCAGTGCATTCAAGTAAATTTACAAAAAAATAGATCACTTTTAAAATGGGCCAAATCGGATAAAATTCACTGCTACCTCCCATACAAACTTATGTATCCGTATGTATTTTTTCATACTTTGCGCACGAAAATGTGAAGTTATCAAACTGAAACTCGGCATATGCGATTGTGTCCAATAACAAATGAACGAAATATGAAAATAAGAGGAATCGGAAGAAAACTACGCCTACCTCCCATACAAAAGTAAGATATACAATTATAAGACTGTTATGGTATAGAGCATCTTAACTTCGATATTACCGAAGTTAAAGTCATCAACATTTTTCTTTTTGCAGTTGCCAATTTTTGCCAATTCAATTGCAATGAACTTGACTATTGTAATTCAATGCGTTCTTCCTTCCTTCCAATATACTCGTATATAGTGATGGTGTTGGGGTGATATGTGCTTTATTGTTGTCTTATTGTTGCTCACTTAGGGTGAAATTTCTCTTCTCTTCAGCTTCATAATCAACCATTAGGGTGTAGTGATTGTGAAAATTGTTGCAAAATATTCATAAAGGGCCTCAAAGCAGTGCTGGGGGTTGCTTGAAAAAAAAGGAAAATTCAAAGGAAAGCATTAGGTGTCGAGAAAGTAGAAGGAAAATGTTGTGCAAATTTTTTTTTTGCTGTACTAACGTCGTGGTTTTTTTTTTGTTTGTTTTGCATATATAAGTATATCACTGCCATCGTCACCACCATCACCCCTGTGTTGTAGTATTAAGAGTAGTGAGAGTGGGCTGCTATTTGGTTATGGTTTAATATTTAGAAGCGTTTAGTTTATTGGCTTTTGTACTCTTGACTGTTTAGCTTACAATTGCACGATGACGAGGGGAAGGAGATTTTTGGCTAAGCGTGTGCGCAAAAGTACCTATACTTTGTATGACTATGTTTATTTTGTTAAGCGGGTGTGCAACTTGCGTGTCATAAATTTAGAAGAAAAAAAAAACATCAACAACAAGGACAAGAAAATTTTTGCACGCTGACAGGCGATATCTGTCATCATAGACGTCACCACTTTCTTCAATAGCTTCTTCAATGCATAACAATAACAACAGCAACAACAACAATAACAAGAATGGTAATATCGAAATTGTCATAAAGGGAATTTCGCAATATGTAAGTATATGCTCTCAAAGGTATTATTATCAATGTCCTTTGATTATTGCTGTTGTTGTTGCTGTTGTTTTGATTTGTTTTGTACCCGAACGTGTTTGGTTAATAGGAAAATGTTGGTTTATTGATTGGTTAGTTGGTGGGTGTGAAAGAAACGTTTTGTTTTCATTGTTATTTAATATGATTGCCAATTTTATATCCGACTGATTTTTCAGAGTGTGGGTGTTTTTCTTTTGTTGTTGGTGCTGTTGCATTTGTATGTAGTTGTGGTAATTTATCGCATAAAAGTGTTTTGACTTTTTGCTTGTAATTTATAATTGGTAATAGGCAGTATAGCATTTTATGGTATTTTTATTCTTGATATTTCTGCCATACTTTCCTTCGTACTCACATCACATCACATCACATCGGCATCAAAACGAATCAGACATTAAGTTGCATATATGTACTCTGTAGAGTACAATCAAATTCACATTGAAGAAATCAAATATTGTAGACACATTATTGAAATTGAAATTTTTATATGTACATATGTGGTAAAGAAAATATATTCATATCAATATTCATATTCATATTTATTCTGGCCAGCTCTCGAAGGACGTAGGCCACACTCTATAAATCTCTTATCATTCTTGTCTTCACATATGGCGCTGAAGCCTGGATACTTTCCACCTCCGATAAAGGGTTGCTATGCATTTTCGTGAGTAGAGTTTTGCTCCAAGACTTTGGATCTATTTGCGTTGGTGGGGAGTATCAAATTAGACACAACCATGAAAGAGCATCAAAATCTATTGGCTGTGATGGTTAGATCATGTTGAGCAAATGGAAGTAGAGGCTCTTGGGAAGAATGTATTACATTCATAACGCGTAGGCGGATGCCAACAGAAAAGAAATCCCTACATCGTGTGGAAGCGCTACATTTCGTAGTAACTCTCAGTAATTTTTAAGTGGCCGCATCGAGCGAAGTTCGAAAATGATTGGCGTAGTATTTTAAGTTGACCGAAATTGATATAAATCGGATGGAATGGTCAGATAATTTAGTGCGTACAATCATTTTAAAATATTTATATTTATATGGGAGCCCTCCCTTAGGGAATAGATAGGAGAAAGTATGTTAGAGGGCAATAGTAACCAAGAAAAATAAAGTTGGGCCATTCTTACATTTCGCCACTCTATGTCTTAGTCCTGGACAGGTATGAGATTTGTCGATTTGCACTTTTGAACGTCTTAACGTTCATTTTGTAAGAAGATCGAAAATGTTGAGAAACAAAATTGAATAGAGGTGGGTCATATATATATTATCCCCTCTTGGGCACCCTGGGAGCTGTGAGACTAAATTTTATGCAACAATAGAAATAAATATGCGGCACTTATAAGCCCTGTAGGGTTCTTTGGCCTAGCTTTTCTTCCTGTACTGTGTGGGACCTACTTATTTTAGCCGGTTCCGAACGGCACAACTCTTGCGACATCACTTTTTCTGAGCTTTGTCACAAAGTTATTGTAGAAACTTTTCCATGGCAAATTGTCACTGCTGACAGTAATTGCCAATTGCTACCCGACAGGTGGGTACCGTTCGAAAGGCAAATCTTTTCGATATTAAATTTATTCTTCAGACGGCGATTGAACCCACGACCTAGAAATCAGAAGGCTAACGTACTAACCACTGAGCTACGGTACCCATTTTACCAAATTTTATAAAAATTCTTATTAGATAAAATGAAAAAACAAAAACACAATGCTGACAATTGATAATTTAACGAACTTCATTTCTACCGCTCCTAGGATCTCTTGTGAGGTCAAAATAAATGACCGGCGACAATTGATTTAGAGAGAATTTCGAAATTTAGCTTCTTAACATGTTTTTCAACATATTTACTTTTCATCTATACTTCTGAGGGTGGATCCCTGACAAAATTAGTATAAAAATATTGAAAAGCCGAGAAAAATAATTTTGACTGCGCAGAAATTATCCCTAGAGCAGTAAGACGTGTAACTGACTCGAATTAGTTTTTTCTCCCCAATATTTTCCCTAAACATAATCAATATAAGCTCCGTAGAGAATTTGTTTATAAAATTGATGTTTTACAATGGCTTTGGGGGAAAAAATGCTTGAAGTTTATCACTGAGTCATGTTGTTTATAAATATCACCCTCTTTATTCTGGAGTTTTTCTACTTGTCTCTTGCGGATTCAAGGTTGTTACAGTAAGTTGAAGTTAAAGTTATAGTGTTGTAGAAAATATTTGTTCATATGAAAATAATGTGAATATCAATTATCAAAGGTCTGTATTATTATATTACTAATTACTGTTTTAGAATTTACAGTTGTCCTGTTGTATGTACTAATAAGTCGAATATAAATCTACTATCATATTCTCCTATCCACCATATTAATCGATTGGACTATGTCCCTTCACCTTTCGTTTTTATTACAACTTTCCACAAGCTTTCTTCAAATCTTCCTCCAAATTGTGTGCTGTGTGAAAAACAAAATTGCAAAGATCAAATGGAAATTATGTAATATAAATTGCAAGGATATGATATAAGTCAACGAATAATAAGTACAACTATACACCCATATATCATTCCAAGAGACAGCTAACCATCGTATAATCACCATCACCACCACCACAATGTATTTATATAAGATATATAAGACTACCATTATCATAAGCATTGCATATTGCCTTCACCTCTACTTACTTATTTGCAAAGCTATTTTAAAAACAAAACCAAATTAAGAAAAGAACAATAATGTTGGCTCGCCAGTTGGCTAGTCAGTTTGCTTTGATTTGACTCACCAATTCGCTAGTATACAAAGTGGCCTCATTGAATGCGCAACAAGTGTGTCCTTTATTTTTCGTTTTTCGTTGCCATTGCAAAAATCTAAACAAAACTGTCGAGTATATGCAAAAAAAGTATATATATATTAAATAATAAAATTTTGATTATCTTCAGCGATTGCTTACCATACTCGCCTCGCTTCGTTCGGTGAGAACGTTTAGCAATAACGATATTATACTGTTGGCTTGACTGGTTTTGCGTGCATATTAATACATGCGGCAATGTTGTTTGCGAGTTGTGCTATTTTGGCAAATAGCAACAACAACAACTATTACAGTAAAATAATGTAATAAAAATTCTTTGTAAAGAATGAAATTCAATTTTTCTTTTTGCAACCCCATCCAAAATGGTTGTTGACTTTAAAATTTGTTTTTGCCAATTTCGGCTTCATTTTGCGCATTTTTTATCTCGTACAGTTTTTGTTGTTGTTGCTGTTGTTGGTTTTGCTTAAAAGTAAGCATTTCCTTTGTGCTTACTTAGGCTACGTTTCGTTTCCGGTATTTATTTTTATGCTTACAATTTGTTGTTTTATGGATTTCACAGAGAGAACTCAAGAATGACCAAAGAAGGGGGAATTGTATATGGAATAAAATTATATTTCTGACCTTGCTCAATACGAAGGAATACGACATATTATGGAAATTCATATTCTGCCTTATTTCACATCAACCACAATAATAATCATAATAATTAGCAATTTAAAGCGACTTTAAGTGATTTCTTAGCTAGCAAAAGACCTTTACCTGGACTCTAAATGCCCTCATTTGTATTACACTTGAACATTCAAATATATGCATATTGTCCAGCAATTGCAAAAATAGCCTTTATTGTTGTTTAACTAACTCTTCGCAGGGATGATTGTTCTCCTTCTTGTTTTGGTCGCGTGTCATTTTCTCATTCAAGTGTCGCCGGCATGCAGGGACGAAAGGTGCATTCACCCTTCTTATTCGTCTTAATTTTCAAATAATTTTTCCTCGTCTCAGTTTAATTTCACCCTTGTGTATATAAACAATTCCATATATTTTATTATTATTACAATTCCATAATACTCAGCTGTGTACTCGTATTTGTTTTGATGTTGCCGCTGTGAAAGAAATGACCTTAACCCAACTATAATAAAATACAATACAATGAGTAATTGAAAAAAAAAAATTCAAATTATAATATAATCATTATGGTCAATAATGTATAGATATATTTTAATTGTTGTTGTTTCATTTGTAAAAAAAATATGTGACCTTTACTTCAACTGACCTCTTCTATCTTAATGGTCGGTCCGTTATTTGATATTATAAGGTCAATTTGATTTCTTTCACTTCCTTATGATTAAGATACATAATTTTGAGACATAGAATAGAAAGTGTTACCCAACACTAACGTACCTTTGAGATTCTTTGAGCGTTCTGAGGGTTATGAGAATTTCAATTGACAACGTTAAACTTAAATTTAAGCCCCGTGTTGTCAATGAAACAGCAATTTTAAGAAATGCAACATTTTATTCTTTCAAACGTTGCTAATTTGACGGCAAGCGATTGGCAATGTTTCCTCAGTAAAATTTTCCATAAGAAAGTTTCTGCAAAATTTTGTAAAATCGAAATAGAAGATACCACAAAAGTTCTGGTCTTTAGGACTGGCTAAAGCATGTAACAATTCCGAAGAAACTTGCTTAAGCCACAACTTTTTGTCTTTGTTCTTCTTTGCGCTTAAATTAGGTCCAATAGATCCAATTAAATTGATTTATATTAGGATGTGGTAGCTGAGTAGATATCGAATTGGCCTTCTATAGATAAGGTTCCAGTTCAAAATCTCGATTCGAGCTAGCCAACAGAATTTCTTCGAAGGTTCCTGTAAAAAAGCTCTGAAGAAATTATGCTCCTGCCGTTTGGGATCTGATGAAGTGAACACCTAGTAGCCCTGTAAACCGTGACCCAGCTTACAGTCTTCTTGCGTTTTTCCAATCTGTTTAGGGCATATTTATGTGAAACAATTTTATACGCCAGAGCTTTTGTAAACTGTCTTTCGAACACTCTTTCAAAGTTTTTAGCGTGGAATTTTTTGATCGTCACAAAATCTTCAAATTATTTGCCAGCAGAGTCTTCGATTTTTATTGTTGAAATAAAGGGTCCAGGTAGCCGGAGAAGTTTTACACCGCACTAACTTGTAAAATGTACTACCCAATCTGAAGTATTTATGTATAATGTGTATATAAGTTGCATTAGGACAATGTTCTATTAGAAAACTCAACCATTTGTCGTTAATAAATGGATTGTTTTCCTATTAAGTGTGGTGCTAAAAAGGTATGAGCTTAAAAAAGATTCACTAGACTCCATTTTAAATTTAAAAAGCTTATCTTCGGTATGCCGAAATTTATATATCCTATACCATGGCAGATGGCTAGAGAGGCATGGTTTTAATCTTATAGCGCCCGCTGGTAATAATAACACAAACCCAAAAACGAAAACCGACTACTTATTCGGATTGAGCGATACAAAATCTATAGAATCTGGTCCGTGGAGCACCCTACTTTTATTTTGGGACGCGAACGAGTTCTACGAACTTTTGATCTTGGCCATACATTTATGAAAGTAATCATTTAATGCACAAAGGGTGGAAATATGTTCGTAACTGAAAAACTATCCGCCAATTTTTGGTACATTTTTTAACAAAAATTTTCTTTATTGAATATTACCTTTAATCAAGCAGAGACCAAGAGTCATTAAAGATGTGTGTTGCCTGGCACTGGCATAATGGAACACAACTCCTTTTCTGTTGGCCAATTCTGATCGCTTTTCCTTGATTGATTCGTTTAAGCAGTCGAATTGTGAGCAGTAGAGATCAGAACTTACCATTTCAGCAGCAGCTCGTAACAGACAATTCCCTTCCAATCCCACCAAACATCGTTTGTGAAGGATCACCGGCCTTTTACCATGATTGCTTGCATTCAATGTTTTCGTATCTAATCCACTTTTGATCGCCTGTCATGATTCGATTTAAAAATTAGTCGATTTCGTTGCGTTTGGGTGATGGTAATTCGGTCAATAAAATTTCTTTCGTTAATTCATGTGACATGCAAATATCGAGCGCCTTTGCTTAGCCTACTCTTTTTGCCACAAAGTTGATGTTTAGTGCCTCCCCTATCTCTTGACAGCTTTCGTGTCGATCTTGTTCCATCAGTTTCAAAATTTCATAGACTTTTCCAATGACTGGTCGACCAGAGCGAGGTGCATCTTTGACATCGAAATTTCCAAAACGGAATCCAACAAACCACTCCTAGGCCCTGCATTCAAATCAATATAACATTTAGCACGAGCAATGAATTACAGAACTATATTCACAAAAATGTCACCTTTCAAAGACATGTCCGTTTGATACAAGCGAATTAGTGTTGCCCGATAAATGGGCATCAACATCTTCTACTAACAAAATCCGCGGATAATTTTTAAATTACCCAATACTTATATATGCGGAAGCATAAGATCATGGGAGAAGGTACGTTTAGTTTTATTGCGAAATTTATATCGATTTTATGTCGAATATGTTGCGAAACACTTCGGACGTGATTATGGTAAAAGCTTAGTTCTTTTATAACTCGCTTGTGGGGTTATTACTTGTTATCACCGATAAGTCGTACTATATCTATATTTATTAGTGTTGAGTATTCAGTTGTTGATTTGTTTTACAAAAGTTTTATATATAAAGTTTTATATAAACTAAAATTCAACGGTATCGCAAAAATTGTTTTTTTTTTGCTATGGTAATTTAATTTTTACATTATTTGCTTACAAATTTATAATATATACGTTAAGTATAAGTAAAAAAATATTTGTATGTACATGAAAAAATAATTTATAGGTATGGTAGATATCCAATGAATTCTTTATCGCTTTGCTACAGTAGGTACAGTAGTACTCCACGAATATCATTTTAATTCAACATACACATGTATGTATGTCTTTCATATTTGTGTTTATTAAAAATCTGAATATATGTGCACATCCCCTAAGCTCCTACGAATGTCGTCAACACTATACACTCTAAGGATTCAATGTTCTTCATCAATACATAGATGCTTTCCAATATGTGTGGGTGTGTGTGTTTATCACAATCGATGTCAATATTTTCTATTTTCCAATGAATTTACATTTTTTTCATTTTCCTACTTCTTGTTGTTTCCTTTTTGTATCTAAATGTCATTTGATTTTTTTTACATACCTACTTCCCTTATAATCCCACCCACTTTACCCATTTTCTTTTTACTGTGTAGCACATTTGGGTCCCATCCGTAAGGAATTTTATTTATACAAAATTTTTTTTTTTCTTGATTTATATCTTGACAATTTTCTCCTTTTTTTTTTTGTTTTTCTTATTGCATACTAGAACCAATGAAAAACGTTCAATATACTTGAGCCTGGAAGAAGAGTTTTTCAATACGGGATATATACAAATGTACAGTATATGTACAAATACTCGTAAATGTATACGACGTATATATTGGCAACTTGGAGTTAAATCTGTAAAGACGTATGACAGCGCTCTTTCCTTTTGCACGTTCATTTCGTTTCCCATTTCCATTCATTTCAACTGTTGCCATTTGTATGGAAAGCATGGTATTGCAAGCAAATGTTACATAGTTAAAATCAATTGAATTTTTATATAAATGCAAATACTATATAGGTACATATTTGAGTACATTAGACCTGTTGATATTTTCTGAATACTATTTTTTTGTTTTTAAAGATTGTTGAAAGAGAAGCATTTGGAAAAGAAAAAAAAGTGTTGGAAATATTCATTGAAGACCATTGAAAATTCTTTCTGAAAGTTATGAATCATTTACACTAGTCGAATGTATCCAGTATGTATTCCATTGTATGACAGACCCCCATTTCGACTATGAAAAAAAGTTCCCATATTTTTTAAAGACGCATCTAATATAAATACATATGGAGTGCTATGGAAGAAAAAATAAAGCAAACAAAACAAAAAAAAAAAAAACATGAACTTTGTACTTTACGGCTCTCTACTGGTCATTTCAATTTAAGCGTTTCATTTTATTTATTTTTCTCGCCTTCTATTACTGTTGCTGCTGCTGCTGCTGCTGCTGCTGCTGCTGCTCCACCTTCACCTTCGCGTCCGTTATGTAAATGAATAGTACATTTGCTACATTTTCCTTTCATTGAAACATTTTTCCTTTTATTTTTGTGTTTTTTTATTTATTTTCCTTTTACAAGTATGTGCATATATGGGTGTGGCTGTAGTTTGATTTTATTTTTCATTCGAATACCTATTGGAGTATCTATCTGAAACTTATTGATACTCGTATCTACTTCGAATGTTAAGTTGTAATTGAAATTGAAAATATATGAATATTTTGCATTTGAATATCTTGATGAAATCTAACAGATGTTACACTTGAATTGTTGTATTAAAATCTTTGTTATTGAAAGGTTTCAAAATATCTATTTTTATCATTTGATTCTTCTTCATATTGCTCTATTTTGCATTTGAGTATTTGCCATTTGAGTGAATTTAGGTATTGCAAGCAATAAAAGAAATAATGAAAAACTTCGATCGCGGTGCTTCGAAAGACGTTTATAAGATCGTGACAAGTGACATATCATGGATATATGAGTATGAGCCCGAAATAAAACAGCAATCGATCGTGTGGGTCTTCCAAGACGAGCCAAACTAAATAAAAACCATTTTTTGGAGGTGTCTCAGTCGGAGAGGCAAAAGTGTTTCGACAATTGGTTTGAGCGCATGAAAAAGTGTAGAAACCTTCTTGAAGAACACTTTGAAGAGCAATAAAACCATTTTTGATGTAAAAGGCAACCTTCGTAATAATCATTTTACAAAGCATTCAAAGTCCGGAACAAAATTGAAGTGATCGCCCCTACATGAATCTATTCGTTTTTGGCTGGCGAGTTTGCTTTGATTCCACAACCCACGGAATCTGATTGAAATATTTCTGTTTTAAATAGAAATACTTAGAAATATAGTTACAAAAGAAGAGGAACACAGCAAGAGGTAATATCCCCAGACACTGAGGCCGTTGTACCCAAATGTGATAGAAGAGATTTGGAGAAGAAAGAAAAAAAAAGAAATTTAGGTATTGAAAAAACCAGTTTCACCTTTGCAAATTTCTTTTACATTTTTTATGTATTTCAGATAATGATATCGTTCCCAATACATCTGGCGAATGCTGTACAAATACAGAGTAATGCTCTGCAGAAGACGCAAATAGAACAATGATGCCTATGGTTGTCCTAATGTCCATTCCCCTAAACTCCATAATGTCGCGGAACTCAGTTAAACTCAAATCTGTTCGACTTTACAAGAGTTGCAAATAGCTTTGCAGAGTTATAATGTTTCTAATTGAAAATTAATTGGACATCCTAAGAAAAAGGATTAATTATAAATATAAGCTCTGATAATCTGACAGAAGAATTAATCGGTAAACAGTTTACCAGGCAAGTCCGCGTACATACGCTATGTATCTTAATTTTCATCATGAGGTTAAACTTTTGCGTTTACTATCGCAAACAAAAAACGGATAAATGACTGTCTACAAATTACTATTCAATAACAAAAATCGACTTGAGTCAATGTGTATACAATTGCCAAATGATTTTTACAGTAAAAATATACGAGTATTTCCTGATACTTGGCAAACGATGGTGCAGACCAAAAGTTGTTGAAATCTGTACAACATAATGTCAGTTTGGATTCTTCAGTCGTATAGTTGTGTCAATTCAACAGATCTCAGATGCATTTTCGACCGAAATCTAAATTATACTACACCATTTTCAATTGTAAATGCGAAAACGGCAATTGAAAATAAGATTAGTCAATTGTAAATGAGAAACTCATTTTTATTATATATTTTTGAAATAATCACAATAAATACAATTTTTATGTAGCCATGGGTATATCTTGATGGTGATTGCATTCGCATGGAATGATGACGCATGTTGAAATACTCTTGGGCAGTCTCCTCCTGTAATAGTGACCTTTGCATCATTCACGAGCTTTTCTAAATACTGATGTCCCTGCTCTTCTATTTTTGGCCTATTGATATGTGGGTTTGACGTTTTCTCATTTACAAGTGATTATTCTCATTTTTAACTGACACTTTCTCATTTGCAATTGATGCTTTAGCATTTTAAAATGCCTAATCTCATTTACAATTGACTATTCGTATTTTCAATTGTCGCGCTCTGAATTACAATTGACGTTTTCGCATTCAGAATTTACCCTTTCTCATTTATGATTGGAAGAAATGAAACTAGTATATAGTAAATATAAAGTCATTTTTACAATGTTATTTTGGAACATAGCTTTCGTCAAAGAGTTGTTAGGTGCAGGCCCGTAGGCCTATCTCTGTACTTAACTCATGGAATCGTTTAAAAAAGAGTTTTAATGCAATTAAAAATTTTCTCGGATTTTATTGAAGATTCGGGTCCCACTGAAATCTTTGGTCCTTAAAATATAGACGCCAAAACACCACCAAGTCTAACCCAATGCACTTCTTTTGACCAGTTGTTTGCGTACCCACAGTAGTTTTTATTTAATTCAGGCTTTATGAAGAGTATATATAATATTATATGAAAGGAGACAAGTTTTTCAATTCATCTCAAATAAAATACAATAGAAATTTTCTAAATTGCTTTTAAGAAATGTTAGATATTCTAATTGCTACGAAAGCTAAAATATTTGATAAATTCTAAAGCATTTGACTCATTTCTTAAAATTCTTTCTTACAATGTATATATTGTATTTATAATGAAAGCTTAATACAATATATTCAGTAGCGAAAGATTGTAAACAAAACTTTTTCTTTTAAATGACCACCGTCAATATATTGTATTAGACAATAGTGGAAGTAGTAAATTTAAAGGCTCATTCTTCCTCCTTCGCCTGTTCGAAAATTAAAAGAAAATGGAATGTTAAAAGAAGATAGAATAATCAAAAATTAATGTTTCAATGATGCTTTAAGTCTGGTCAAGTAATTGTTTGAAATTAAATGGCTGCTGTTTGCATAAGTGTTGCCACGACCATAAGTAGCCGTACTCATATCTTCCGTCAGCCATAGTAGCAGATCGGCTGACACCATCTTCCTCTTCCAAGACGTCATCAGCAATATATCAGATACTTACTAAATTATGTAGACTATTGTTCTGTGCTATTATTATGGCCAGTCATAGCTCGGCATTGTTCTGACACACAAACTAAGTGTGAGTATATAGGTCAGTGCTGGTCAATGACTTCGATTTGGAAGTGGTAATGGTTGGGGTAGAATATTTTAATGGTGTTCATATACACCCACTTTATAGTAATGTACAGTTTGCAAGAAGAAATTTTCATTTGCTGTTGCATACTTTTATGAGGCGATTTTAAATTGCTGCCTTGACTTTGCCGTTAATTTACCCACCAACTCAGTTTTCAAAAGACGTATGTATGTATTGTTTTTTGGTCTTAAAAACTTTCTGTGTTTTTCTTGAGTACTTTTTTGCATTAATTTATAATTTTTGTTCTCTGAAAAATGTAAAGTTTTTCTTGTTATTCTTCCATGGGCCATAAAACAAGACGAACAGAAGAAAATAACGAGGAGGACAAATGCAGAAACGGGTAAGAGATAAAAGTACAGAAAAAGTATTGTGAAGAGTAGTAGTAGTAGCAGTAGAAGAAGAAGAGAAATAACAACAAAGTATCCACAGACCACGTGGAAAAATGCATTGGTTGAATTATTCTTATTTTGCAAGTGCAAAACATCAGCCAACAATTCAGCTATCTATTCAGACAAAGGCTGCTACACTGACGTTGGTCTTTATTGACAAGAGTAATGTGATCAGCAGCAGTAGCAGCAGTAGTAAAACTTGATAATGCAGCACAGCGACCAACTTGCCACATCGACACGCATAATGACCAATTTCCGCTTCCCTGAAGGTTAATGTACAGCAATAACAACACGACCAGTGGACGCTTTACTTTTCATTTCATTTTCTTGTATTTTCTTCTTTAAATTTCATGCCAAAGATTGGCAAAATCTTATTTTCCACTAATTTTTTTTTTTGTTATTCCACTAAGTATTCTTCCTCTGTCTACTTGGATGCTAGTTTAATTTTTTTTTTTGTTGCTTTCAACATCTTTTAAATAAACTTTTAAAGTAGCTAAGTAGTCGATATTTTGCACCATTCACCATATTTGTGGGAGAGAAAGAGAGAACGCAGAAGAGTGCAAGAAAACAATATGCTTTGCCAGCCAGTCGGCCAGCCAACCAACCAGCCAGCTATTATTTGTGTCCGACCTTGATGTCTGTCGTCATTTGCATGCTTCATTTTATTCAATTTTATAGAAATTCACCTTTACTAATTTGTTTTTCTTTTTTTCTCTTTTTTTCCACCACCATCATCATCATCTTCTTCTTTTTTTTTTTGTATTTTAAATGAAAAATAAAAGACAACAGACTAACTTTAAATAGCTTTTGTCCTAAAAATATATTTTTGAATACAAATAATAATAGAATATTTAGCTCAAAGTATTGTCTCGTTTATAAATATTTCCATCCCGACAATGACGATTGCTATTGGTTTTTACTATTTTTCTTTTGAAGTGTACAATTTTTATTATAGTAAAATGAAATGTAAACATCTGACATTTGATTTGTGACGAAATTCAGAAAACAATATCATCAATATGGCGAATATTAGACACGTGCCAGATTTTTTTCACATATCTATTCCCCTCATCAAAGATATAGTTTGCATACGAATACTTAAAGGTGCCAAACTTTGTTGAGCTCAATATATCTATATTAAATATTAAATTTCTTTAATTTTTCATTTCCTAATTTAATTTCAATTTTAAGTATTCTCTAAAGACTACAATATGAAAATTGATATCGAATTACGAGTACATAACAATCCATCTTTAGATGTGACACGTGTCGTATTGAAGGTAGAATTACTGAGTAAGTAAGTAATACTTTCGTTAAATTTAAACCAAAATCATAAAGAAATTGATTAGAGTTTAATGGATGATATTCTCAAAAGGTTTGTAGTGTTTTCTTTTAGAAAACTGAATGAAGATGATTCATATTGTATATAAAATTAATTTTATTAAACCTTCATTGTATAGCATTATTTAATAAACATTTTATACCCTGCATAATGCAATATGCATGGTATATTCATTTCGGTCAGATGTTTGTGTCCACTTGAAGGAATCTCCGGAGATATAGACATAGATATATATTCGTGATCAGCGTCGATTAAATTTTCGATTTAACGATGTCCGTCCGTCCGTCCGTCTGTCTGTCACCTGGCTGGTTCGCACGATAACTTGAGTAAATATTGAGCTATTTCGATGAAATTTGGCATAAGTAATCTATGATCCAAGAGTACGGAGGGGATTGATATTGGGTATGATCGGTCAATAACCACGCCCACACCAAGCATTCAAAGCGACTAACCTCGAAATTTTCAAAATCTTTAACTTGCTATAACTCACATAATATACCACTTGGGACAACAATATTTGGCACATAGACTTATATTACTACTACTATATAACCTCGCCAAAAGTGGTTGAGCCACGCCTACTTTTTAGCGTAGCTCTCATACAAAGTGTCTGTACTTCTTTTAAATTTAAACAGCTGTAACTTCTACAATCTTCTGTCCAGAATAACCATAATTGACACTGAGATTAACATGGTAGTCCGAAATAATATGGCAGAAAATCAGTGTGCCACGCCCACTGGTTTTTGGGTCTCCCATACAAAGTTTCGGAAATTAAAAAAAATGTTACCGGTTATAACTTGCAAACTATTCCGCGTAGAATAACGAGATTTAAGGTGTGGATTAGTATTGTACGAGCAACTAGGCTCACAGAAAATGGGCGCACCACGCCCACTGTTTATCGTAGCCCCCATACAAATTTTAAATTGAAACAGCTGTAACTTCGGCAATCTTCTGTCTAGAATAACCATAATTGACACTTAAATTAATGCAAAAATCTGGCAGAAAATCAGTGTGCCACGCCCACTCCTTCATGAGTCTCCCATACAAAGTCAAGGGAATTAAACTAAAACTTTTAAGCTCCATAACTTACAAACCATTTAGCGTAGGACAACGAGATTTAAGGTATGGAATAGTATTGTACGAGCAACTAGACTCACTTGAAATGGGCGCGCCACGCCTACTGTTTATTGTAGCCCCCATACAAATTTTAAATTGAAACAGCTGTAGCTTCGGCAATCTCCTGCCTAAAATAACCATAATTGCCACTTGAATTAATATCGTAGTCGGCAAAAATCTGACAGAAAATCAGTGTGCCACGCCCAGTCGTTCATGAGTCTCCCTTACAAAGTCAAGGGAATTAAACTAAAACTTTTAAGCTCCATAACTTACGAACCATTTAGCGTAGGACAACCAAATTTAAGGTGTGGATTGATATTGAAAAATTAATTAGATATACCAGAAAGAGATACGTCACGCCCACTTTTTATATATCTTCCGTATAAAGTCTCGGATTTATCATAAATATTAAAACACCCATAACTTACTAATTAATACGCCTAGGTCAACCCATTGCAACCTATGTAGTTTAGTATTATAGGCAGAAATTGATCCTCCAAAATTGGTGAGGTACGCCTGTTTCTTAATGTAGGTCCTATACAAAGTAGTGGAAGAAAAGGATGGATATACGAGCAAACTTTTTATATATACCTCTACATATGCAGGGTATAATTTGGTCGGCCCCAGCCGACTGTAAGGAGATTTTTAATATTCTTGAAGGTACAGGGTACTGGTACCAGTACCCTGTAGTTAGTTATAGAGTGCGTGAAAAAAGGGGAACATGAGAGTTTGATTGAGTAAATATAAGTTTGACAGCAAAGTGGCCATATAACTAATTCTAAGTAATGCAATGAGCGTCAGTTGCAAACGAGATATTTGAATGAAATTGTGTCAGGTATGGATTTGAGTTCTTTGGAAGTAGTTTAGATCTGGTTATATATAATGCAGAGAGACTTATAAATGCTTGACTATCGAAGGCTTGTTCTATTTTATTCTTTTACTTGTGTTTCTTTCTTTGTTAGAATAAAAATTGATGAAGCCTCATTAGCTTAGAATGGACAACAAGTATATGATAGTGCAAATCATTCCAGATTGCTTCACATGGTTGCATTGCTGCTCGTTTAAAATGACATTCATTCGGTATCTAGTTTGGATTGATGTCTATTAGAGATGAACGGTTTAGAGTTTTTAAAGAACCGGTCCTGTCGAATCTGGTTCCAAAGAGAACCGAGTATTGGGACCGGTTCCGGTTCTCAAAAAAGTGAAAACTGAAATATGCACTGTCGAAAATTAAATTTCTTTTTATATTTTTGTTGTTCTTGTAAGACCCGGACCGGTCGGTTCATTAATGGACCTGGTTCTCCAGTTCCCGTTCCTCGATTCTGTGCATCACTAATGGCTATCATATTGAACATATTAATCAACCTTACGTATTCATATTTTTGTAGATGTAATGGAAACCCGAGGGTGGAAAAGTAGCTACGGAAAGTGCCACACTCACCAAGAAATATCCACAATGCTTGGTGGCTAATTCAGAACTCAAACAGTTGTACTAGTTTGGTAACTGGTTCTAGGTAATCCAGAGGAAGCAATAAGCTACCTTTAAAGACACGTGTCAAGTAAAATAAAAAACAGTGGAACGTGAGAAATAGTTTTCTAATCGGAAACAAATAACTGACTACAATAGAACTAGTGAAACTACTGTTGCTTGATCGGGTTCGTTGTATTGCCGAGAGAGTTTATATCGGTAATTGCATACGTATGAGCTATAGTTAATCTAATCAAATACCTTCATCACGCTTCTCATATATATATATATATATAGACACAACAAAAGATGATAATAATAATCGCAATAAGCGGAAAAAATAATTTTTTATATTTAATTTCAAAAATAAGTATAATAATAAAAATCATGTTAAAAAAGCATAATTTCAAATTTAAAAATTTTCACAATAAGCACTAACAATTGCACATAAGTTGCAATAATGCAACGGCTTTTGCACTTGAAACATTTGAGAAGACATCTTCATAGATAGTTATCGTATACTATATGCACACACATCAGAGGCATCCATATACGAAACTCTAAATTGCTACCTTCTCTCGACATTTTACAATTTTCACCATCACCAGCTCAATGAATAATAAAGATCAAATGTTCATTTGCTATTATTGTCTTCGTCTTCGTCTTCGTGCTCCCATAGTCTGTCCTCTATATGGTAATACGATACAATGTGGAGCAGCACTAACTATCAGCAGTACTAACACAATTGTTATGCATTATACCCATGTTGTATGCATATTATATGCATTGTACATGCATATGCCATATGATGATTGAGATGAATTTAGATCATGTAGCAAACAATTGCATTTATTGTTGTTTTTATTCTTCTTGGCGCAAAGCGATGAGCCAGTGATTTAACTGAGTTTGCAAACAAAGAGTCTTTACCTTTACAATTTTTTTTTTTTCGCATAAAAGAACACGCTTTAATACAAATTGTTTGTATATTTTGCATGCATGCTTTCATGCATATGCTATATAGATTTTATTGCTCTCTCTCTCTCTCTCTCTCTATCTCTCTCTCTCACTGTTTAACTGTATATCAGTGTGTGCGTGTGTTGGCAGGACAAATTGACCTTGTCAGATTGTAAATTATTCAGTGCATTTAATGTGACTGTGGACACGATGTATGAACTTTATTTAAAATTATTCTTGTTGTTGTTGTTGGTGTTCTTATTGTATAATCTTTTGTATTACAATTGTTATCAATTTGTTTAATTTAATTATGCGCATAATATGTGTTGGAATGTATGTATTTTTATGTATGTGCAATAGCATCTTGAAATAAGAGCATCTTATATAAAGGTGTTTTAATTCGTTACAATTGAGACAATAATTCTAAGAAATTTTAAAAATATTTGTAAAGATGTTTATTACAATGTTCCATTTTATTGAACGTTTTGGATATTTGAAACTTTTCCTTTATGGTCAAAAAGTATAATAAAAAAGAAGGCAAATGATTCTTAGTCCTATTGAATATATGTACAGGGTTACTAGGGCCAAACATCCAAAAGGTTAGACCAAAGCATACCCTTCTATGAGCACAAAGACTTCAATATTCTTCTTATTCATAAAATTTAACGTTAATATATGCTAGATATTTATTTAAGAGTAAGTCTTGCTCAACATTCCATTTTGGAGAGTTTGATGTAAACCTTGATCTTGAGGAAGATCGACACCTAAATATTCGTGGTATAGCTAATGCCTTGGTAGTAGTTAATTAAACCAACCAAAAACATCTGAGAATTACATTCATTCGGTATCTAGCTTGGATTGATGTTGAAATGGATTGCAACTGTTCAAGTTTTAAATAGGATGATGAATGATGAGTAATGAAAAGTGGATCACATATGATAATACTCGTATGGTGTAAAAAAAAAATGACGTAGACCACATTTGAGGACGTTATAATTAATAATTCTGTGTATTTAAGGACGTTGGAAAATATTTCGGGGTACTCATCAGTAGAAAGGATAATTCTGTGAATAATGGACAGAGCTTGATTACAATTTTGGTTGGTTCGGTATTTCCGACCTTACACTATAGAACTATTTTTTTGCGTCACATTAGAAATGCGCTAATGATGTTCACCTGTGATTGCTTGGTTGTGGTGAGGCTGTGGTGTGGTGCTGTTTCAAAACGACTACAGTTGTCTTCAAGAGAGACCTATTAAATTCATTTGACAACATAAATGCCAAAAATTTTGTAATGGTGAAAATTTATGCACAATTTCTAGTACTTGCTGATAATTTATGCGCTGCGTTCAGCTATCTATGTAATGCCGTAGAAACCTGTGCAAAGCACATGGATCAATGACACTGGCGACAGCGGCTTGAAATTAACAGCGTAAAACAACTTTAGGTTTTCTTTCGTCCATTTTAAATTAGCGCCACCTTAAAGGGTTTATATGGGGCTCAGTATGTTGGGATGAACTATTACGATGAAGAAATTAATGGAGATCGGTCATATGTCTTACCTCCTTACAATATCGTGCGAACGGTGGAAGCCAATTTTCTGGAAATGTCAGTTTTATGGGGAAGCCCGCACTAAGGGCTTGGAAATAGAGAGCAGAAATATTCGGGAGAAATGTTGAGAAGAGAAATTTATTCGGGGTCCGTCTTCGATATTTTTCCTATAGAGGTATTTCCTGAGTAATTATGGGGTTATTTGTCGATGTTGATGTGTTTGTCGCTAATTTTGTATTGCTGACCCCTTAAGGTGTAGAGGTAGAGGGTATTATAAATAGGTCCCTTCTAATACTGTCCAAATTTAAGACGCACAACAGTAATGGAAGAGAAGCTCGGCCAATGAGCCCTTTGGGGCTTTAAGTGCCACATATTTATTTATTTTTATAACTTTGTGTGGCAGCCGTAAGTATACTTAAGTAGAGCGTTAGTATACTTGGGAAAAATGTTGGACAGACAGAATTAATGGGACTTTGTTATACATCTTACCCGTGCGATGGAAGAAGCGGATTACCCAAGGCTAGTTAAAATGCACTAAAATCATTAGACGATGTACAAGAGTTTTCCAAGTTCGCGGCGAAGGCTGGGAAAACCCTGAACCTTTTATCTCCTATTTTTATTCCTATGTTCATGGGAAATATTGGTGAGGAAAAATTACAAACTTGAGTTGGGCTTTAGATTTGGGTATTTTTAAAGACGCGATCTTGTTGTAACATGATGAAAAATTTATGAAAAGCAAATGACACTATTGCAAGACAAAAAGTAATAATTTGAAATAATATCGAACAAAAGAAGTTTGGACTTGGATTTTCGAAATTACTGCAAAAATATTTACAATAATATCAAAAATTCAACAATTCATTCGACATAAGCGCAGCATGCCAATTATAGGGTTCTATTTACGATATATACTATATATATATATAGTTCATTAAATCGAAATGTGAATATATCAAAATCAGTTCCTTGTTTAATGCACATGACATGCATAGCACACAAACATACATATGTGATATACTAAATAACATGCATGCATTTATTTCTGCATTGGTAATTGTATCTATAGGTATGCATATATACGAGTATTGTTGAATTATTTGAACTCGAACGTGACCATATCAAATACATATGCTCGTATGTACTAGTATGCATGTATGAAACAATAACAAATTTGTGCCAACTCAATTGAACTTGCGCGAGGGTAATAAGTAATGTATGTATACATATGGTACAAATACGAGTGCTCGTACCATGCACCATATGAATGCGTTGTTAGTATGTAGTCTTATTTGTCGAGGTGATTCCATTTGTCTTTTGGCCCTATTTATGTATGTGTGCAATTCCCAGTTATTCCCTGAAGTGCAAGCCAGAGTCAATTACTTCTAGTAGTTAGTTATAGAGTGAATTGCAATAGCAAATTGATTTCTGTATTCATGAGTTATTCAATTAGTTAGTCAATAAATATTCGTAGTCAATTTACAGCGAGAATATATCTTTCTGTACACCACTTCTAGAAATTAAGCTAAGCCATGTCCCTTGTTCAGAGCTAGAGTCATTCTAATAGATTATTAACTGGTGCCAGGTAATGCAGACCAGAACCAGTTACGCATTCTAAGAGAACTAATGAAACTGTATTGCATATACCCATAAATTGTAAGCAGCTGAATGATTATCGCATTGCTTGCTGGTACCGATGCTGTGTGCCATATGAGAAACATTGTGGGGAGTAAGCTAATAGGAGTATCGTATGTACTCCGTATGAGTATCTTCTGTTTACAGCTACACTGGAATTATCGGTCACGTAGTAATACAAACATTTTATACTTAGTTTTATTTATTCGTTCGTTTGTTCGATGATCTGCATTTTATTTTATTCTTGTTGTTGTTGTTGTTGTTGTTGTTGTAGAAATGTTCCTCTACATACATTCATATTGTACATGGACATTGCGCCTGCGCACAATTTTAATACCACTTTGTGTTCGTTCAATCGACTGCCGTGTATGGGCATGAATGTGGAAAATGGTCATAATGGATGATAATCGTTTATTGTGTAGCGGCAACGACGGTGCACACTGGGTTTGTATTCCTCCTATATGGCTGGCACATTGATCCTCGTATATCGTGTAGCGCCACTTGATGATGCTCCCCATGATGCTAGTTGCAATGCGGAGGTGCATACATATGTTGATTTGTATGCATAACTTTTTTTTTTTTGATTTTGCTATGGGATTAATGCCATCACCATCACCTCAATTGTTCCCGCTTGCTTTTGGTAGTAATAGTAGTAGTGGTGGTGATGATGAACTGTTGTCTTCATCATTATTGGTGTCGTGTTCTCGTGTGTCTTTATTTGATTTGATTTTAGTTCGATCATGTACTCTGCATATAATCCATTGTTTGTGTACTCGTTTGTTGTTAGTTTTATTGTGTTATTCTCTTTGTTTCACGTGTGAGAAGATAATTTCATGTGTATGTCTGTAAATTGCAACACATAATCAAAAAATGGCCATGAAGCGCCGTATGTATTATGATTTAAAATTAAAAATGTATGGTTGTATTGTTAGAAATTATTTAAAGCGGCTTTTACTATATAGCCGGGACCTATAGTTTTGAATAATTAGGTGACTCATATGGTATAAATATATATTTTCATACTTTCTGCTATACTTTAATGTGATTCCCAAAAGTGTGAAATGAAAAATTCTTACCTCATAGAAGACACACTATTAAATTGGCGTTAATTTCATTTCTGCAATTAAAATATTTACATATCACGCCTCAAGGAGTTGTCCTCTCTTCTGCTCTATAGAACTTAGTAGACAATGAAGGAAAAGGATATAGAAAAGATGTGGTGCGGAGTGATAGCATATGCCGATGACGTCGTGTTGATGATAACCGATAAATTTCCAGAAGTTCTCAGAGATGTAACACAGCTATGCTATAATATATCCGCTGCTTACTATATCCAGATGAGCGAAAGAAACGCCTAAACGCAGACGAATCGTAGAACGCTTACAATAACTGTACCCAGTTTCGAGTGTATTTCACTTGCTTTGAGCGAAAAGATCCGTTATCTACAAATAATCATAGACCGTAAACTAAACTGAAAGAATAATATGAATAGAGAAAATATGTGGATTGAATGTGAAATCAATCTGCTGGCTATACAAAGCAGTCACAAGACTGATACGACGTATTTTAAACCGCTCGAAAAATTTCAAAGAGCGGCAAGTATTCTCATTACAGGGGCACTCAGGACAACACTGAAAGTTGTCCTACAATTCTCCTTAATTAATTTACGAATTTAAGAAATGGCAGTCAGATCGCCATTAATTTTAAAGGCCCTACACAAATGGACACTAATGGTCTCTGCACAGGATAGCTTTTTAAATTACTTCCATACCGAAACCACTCTTGACTACGTTAAACCAAAATATTCATTTGTTTAAAAGGTCCGAATTTCCTTCCCTGACAGAAGCGTATGGGAGCAAAACGGGTTTTGCCAAATAACACCAACGGAGTTGTTTATTCGAAATTCTTTCATCTAGATAAATTTAGTCTACCTGAACACTGTAGTATGTTTCAGGCAGAAGTCATAGCAATTAATATAGCATTAATTTCGATTAAGCTAGGCTGACTCGTTCCTTTTGAGGTCGAAGAGCACCATTTACGGCCGCAGATCTCTTAACGATATGGCAGAACAGTACAAGATACTGCTGTGTTTGGTACTCGGACACATCGGTGTGAAGGGAAACTGCAGAGCTGATGAGCTTGCGAGACAAAACACAAAAGCAGTGCTAAGTGAGGAAAACAGATTATTACGAATCTCAATTGTCACATGTAATAGCCTAGACAGACGGCAGCCTAATTCCGGATTATCGAGTTAATTCGAATTAACTCGGGCATTAACTGCAGCTAATCCGCATAAACTCTATGAGTTGATTTTCAAAATAAAAGAGGATTAGGGCAATTTGCGATGGTAACACTGCTGAAAATTGTCTATTGTGAATTTTTCTCCACCCATTTTACAAAATATTAGGTGTGTTCGCTAACAAAAAACTTTCAACAACTGTTAACAGTTTTCAACATGAAAAGTGTTGGCGAACAAATAAATCCAGCTGTCAATTACGAACGGTGAATGTAAATTTACAAGTTTCTGATAGTTTTCAGTTCACGTACTTCTTGTAGATTTTCTCATATCGAGAGTCATAGATGACAGAAATTGATAGTAATAGTAATGTAAGTGGACAGACCTAATAAAACAGCAATCATCCGTTTAGTTAATCCGCAATACTGCCGTCTGTCAGGTTATTATTTTATTCGGATTAAGTGCACCGGTAATCCGGAATTAGGCTGCCGTCTGTCTAGACTATATGCTGAAACTAGTAGAAATTAGCTTATGTGCCTTTGAAGGAAAATGGACTGAATCTCCCATTTGTAGGACGACTAAACTGCTGTGACTTTATTGGTCTTAGGAAGTAAGTCCCATCAATCGTAGGTACGGGACACTGCTTCTTAGGAAATCACTCTGATATGATGGGTTTGGGTAACGCAATCATGACTTTTATAGAAGCTGCAGAGGTAAGGATGAGCTCGAAATTGTCACGCATCTGTTATGTAACTGCCCTGCGCTATGCAGAATATTAAAATTATGTTGGATTTTGGCATGGGGGGAGGGGGTTCAGGTGGTGGTGTAAAGATGAAAAATATGTATAAGAAACAAATTTTAATGAATGATTTTTAAATATCTGTATATTATTATTATTATTATTATTATTATTATTATTATTATTTTTAGCAAGTCCATCGGTCAAGAGAAGGAACTATCCCCCTGATCATCACGCCCTGGATACGCCACTGTCTATTGGTGGCTTGGCTTAGGATTTATTTTCTACTTTTAACCCTTAAATGCCTGTGGTAGGCATTTAAGGGTTAAAAGTAAAAATGGAATTTTCTCAATACAGTCAGTTTGTTTGCTAAATTTATGATATTTAATATTTCACCTAGAAAATTTGTATTGTTTTAAAATATTATTTTATATTTTATATAAATTCTTGGTTTGTCAAAAAATTATGACGCAGTTATTGTCATCCAATCATCCGAACCTTTTTGCAACTGTTCGGAATCATGATTTCGTGCTCGCAGCCTTTCCTAGCGAAGAATTAAATGATATGCTTTTCGATGATCTCGTCGCAATGATCTACAATTTCAAGACATTTTCAAGGAACTAAAATTTATATTATAAATATATTTATAATTATATTTATGATAATAAAATAATATTGGCCGTTACGTGCACAAAAAAAAAAACAGTTTAAGGCAAAATTTATACATTACCGTATTCCGCAATACGAACGAAAAACATTCTAAATCATAATCTGTATTAAATTTTAAATCGAATTTAAATAGAAATATGACTCATTTTGAAAAAAAAAATATAACAATCTGCTTCATAAAAATTATTAGAAAGTAGTCGAATGGTCGGGAATAATATTTATCTTATTGAATAATTTATATTGCAGGATTTACGAATTGTTACCACGGAATGGGAAATCTGATCTCACGATTGAAGCTGAGCGACAATTCTTCTTTAATTTTTTTTCAGTGGCGGTGGTTATTTGCGATAGTTCTTGGCGGCCGGAAGTAATATTTAATATTAATTCCAGGGACAAGATTTGATAACCCCTTCTTTGGTCGCTTGTGAATATCCTCCATACAAACAGTTTTCCAGGTGTCATACTAATTTCTTTTAAAGAGAATACATTCAAGAACAATATCCAGCGCTATCACGTATTCAAAATAGGTATTTTCCATATCCCAGAAAATACGATTTGAAAATTTGAAGCTTGAAAAATAAAATAAACTTTTTAATTGCGAAGAATAGAAGTACTACAATTGGGTCACTACAGATCTCTTGGTCATAGTTCCAAATAATAAATTATGAATACATTTTCTATTATAATAGTGAAATAAAACACTAAAGAAATATTTGCTCATATACATTTTATAACTTTCATCATAGATAACCATTTGAAAATAGTTTAAATATCTTTCTAATCGTACCAACATGGTCTTAAAGGAGAATTTAGTACAGTAAGTACATGTAATAAAAATAAAAATTCACATTTTATTATAACCATATACTTACTTACTCATGCTGATATCTTATTCGTATATGCATTTGTATGCAAAATACATATCCGTTCGTTAGTTTGTATGGTTTGTACACACACATATATATATATATATATATATATATATATATATATATATATATATATATATATATATATATATATATATATATATGTATGAGAAATGAACAAAATATATATTTTATATTATTTTACTGTACTTAAGAGTATGTATTGTACCTACAAACATATAGCTTAAACGAGTAAATACGTTAGTATCCAATGAACGAACCTGAAGTATAACGTACAACACATTCATTCGTTGGCGCATTTAATAATAATAGCAGCAGCAACAACAACAACAAAATCTAATGTACATATATGTATTATATATATATCATATGAATCTGCATATTTATTCATGTACATATATATGTAGGTATACTAAATGTGTATGCGAGTAAATCATGAAATAAAAATCCAAATGTAAAACGCCAAATTGCGGCAAAACGTATACGACAACGACATCAACAGCAGTAGTACTTAGTGGCACCAACAACAGCAATGCAATCACGACAAAAAAAGAGGCGGAGTCTAAAAAAGTGGGGAGCTCCAAATGTTGAAAAAGAAAAAAAAAAGAAAACAACAATACAAAAACAACTCATATACATATGTAGCTAACATATATATGCTAACATACATGCATGTAGATATAAATTCACTCGTATATGGAGATAGTAGGTACAGAGAGTTGAGAAAAAATATACACGAAATACATTCAACTCGTGTGTAAAACAAGAAAAACGACATGCAACATACGAGTGGTGTACTAACATTGCATACACATTTTATATGAACGAGTACATACATATGTATATGTGTGTTTATTGCCGCCTCGTAATATACTCGTTGATATACTTCAGTATCTACTTTGCTGTATACATACTCATTGTGGAGTCTGTTGGGGATACTCAACCCATCTCTCCGTCAGTTAGTTACTTATTCTCATACATTCTTTCTCTCTATCTCTCTTTTTTTCTCATCTCTCACTCACTTTATGTATATGTGAATAACAACGAGTGAATATGAGCGTATATGAGTAGGATATTTATATGAGATTCAGTTGAGATGTGATGCTTGTACTATCGTACTATATACTTATATGTATATGTAAGCATAAATGTACGTACATGTACGTATTATACAACAACAACAACATTAAAAACAACGTTGTACACATTTCATACATTAAATATATGATAGGGATTTGGAGGTGAAAAACAGCAGCAGCAGCAGCAGCAGCAGCAGCAGCAGTAACAACTAAAATGAATATGAATTTAGTGGCGTTGAACACATGCATGAATGCATATGCCAACGAATACTTTTATATGATTAGAATGAGACCTAACGTACCTACATGCCCTCCATATATTCAAGCATATGGATACGAGTTTTGAAAAGTTCTCTACTTTTGTTTGTGTTTTCGTTTTTTTTTTTTGAGTTTGAAGAAAATTCAATTAACTTTAGTCTTGTAATTACTAAAGTGACAAGCGATTGTTAGAATGAGTATTCCTGCGAGGTACAAATTGGTCGATATTAGAACAGCATATCCCAAGTACTTCAAGGTACCTAATGAGGACAAAGTTTATGCATTTTGTGATGATTTCCCAACCATATTGATTTCTTCAATTGAACATAAAATTTATTGAGAAAATCATGCCTTATTCATAGCCGTGCTTGCTCACAGTGGCAGATAAACACAACTGAACTTCTTTTATCATAAATTATCGAACATATTTTCCTTTCGAACGGTATCCACCTGCTGTCAGTAATAATTTTCAATGAAAACGGGCTCTGTGACAAAGCTTGGAAAAAATAATGTTTCAATAATGTTCTGCAATTCGGAACCGGCTGATATAAGTAGATGTCTTCTAATACTGTCCAATAATTCAACACGCACAGTACTAGAATAGAAGTTCAGGCAAAATGCCCATATATATATATATATATATATATATATATATATATATATATATATATATATATATATATATATATATATTTATTTATTTATTTATTTATTTATTTATTTATTTATGACGAAGCTTAATTCGTGTGGCACCTAAATATTTGGGTTTTTCTTGAAAGCAGCTTTATGTATATGATTTAAAACTGCCTTGTGGTCGATATCTACCTCCTGGATGCTGCTATGCAAACTAAGGTGCTTGTCTGCTGCGATAATTTCGTGATTTTGCCGTTTTGCACGGAGTTAAAGTCTGAATCATTTGATCAATACTTTATGAGATGTCTTTCACTACAGACATCTATCGAAAATATAATGTACAATATTTCTTTTTCCTTAAGCTATATGTATGTATATTTTTGAAAAGAATATATCTGAAATATATCTTGAAGAAATGCCCACACGGATTGATTCCAGGTTAGACTAAACGATCTTTTTTTCAAACAATTTGTACTAGTTGACAATCAATTCGGAATATGTCGTCAGTAACATTTTGCCTTTAAAGGCTTTTGAAAAAATTTTGTACCAAAAAGCTAAGAAAAAGTAGTCACAAGAGTGCTGTCGTTTAGGATTGGCTAATCTAAGAAAATTTTTCCCAAAATGGAACAGTTTTAGCGCGCAAAACGGTAATGGTAACTTTTCGTAAAATTTATTTTAATTAAATTCTTAAAAAAATGGCTGCTCTTTTAATTTTAGAGCCTTTTGAAATGTGCATATTGAAAACACTTATTGCTTCTGCAAGCACAATATTCTAGAGGCCGCTCAGAAAAACCTCTCCGAGGAAAGATGCATTTATATGAACGGAGGGGGGATTCATCAAAACAAATGCCTAATTAAAAGTCATCGCGAGTAAAAAAAATCAGAAAATAAAAGACATTTCCTCATTCGATTTTCCAAACGATAATCCATCGTGTTAGTCATTTTTGTTGTATGCTCATAGGTGCTAATTGGAAAGTTCCAGTGTTAATACGTTCTCCACCAGAGATTATTTCTCAGGGTCTATTACCGAACTAATGGTACAGCCGATTCGTCTTGGTTCCAAGGTGTTCGTTTATTCCCTTAATATTACCACATACTCGCAAATCTTGAATTTTACTTTATTAGCTGCCGTATTTATTATTACGATGAATTGATTTATTGTGGTCCGTGCCGTCATTGATGGTAACCGAACCATGGAAATGCTAAAAGAAATCAATAATTACGACAATCACCAATTTTTGTCTATCAAAACGCCAATGCTGTTTTTTCCCTCTTCATCTCACTGAAAGTAGTCATTTCTCAAAATATTGAAATATATTAATTAACAGACGAAGATTTACAAAAAAAAGCAAAAAGTTGGCCAAAAAGAAACAACTAACTATAATACATATGTACTATAGTAAGAGTATACTATGTATAAGTATAATTAATGAGTCTACTCGTACTTATACAAATAATTGCAGTCGCCAGACAATATTAAAAATGTTAAAATAAAACGAAAAAGAAAACAAAATATAGATGAATAAAGAAAAAAGAAAAAAATAAATACATTCTACTCTACAACACTATAAGACAATGGAAAAAATTGCGATAGTAACTTTATACACTTCAGGATATGCCATACCGAAAAATGTGAATACAAACTAAAGGATACCGAAGCAAAATTAATAAAAGAAAGAAAGCAAAAGAGGGAAAAAACAGAATAAGAAAAACTAAACTACAAATATCACGTATACGCCAAATAAATGAGGCTAAATGTAAAGAAAAACCTAAGATGGAATGGAAGAGCAACACTACCAAATATGAGAGTTAGAGTATTACCAAGAGTGAGTACGTTATGAAGCTTCCTACTTTATACACTTTCCGAATATTCTAGTCGAACAGCCAGTGTAACATTTCAGTTGCCAACGATAAGCTCACCAATGAGCTCACAAACTGACGTCGCTCTGTCTGAGCTGAATTAAACTCAAAGAAAATAGAATAACAGTAGCAGTCACTACTGAGTGTAATCAAACACATTGTGTATGATTGAGTGATATTAGTGAAGAGTGAGATATACGTACTACTTGTTGTAATTTGAAGAGCGAAAGAGTAGTTGTATTGAGTGTGTGTGTGTGTGAGTGAGTTAGAGCAGGAAATAATTACATTTGCTAACGCGCAGTGTCATTGATTTGAGTGAATTTTCCCACCCACTCATACACCCATCTTACAAATCAGTAGTGGTAATATTCTTCATATATGTATTGTATATACGTGTATTAGTATAGTCGTTTATCGTTGTTGTTGTTTTTATTCTACTGCCACTTCAATCCTATATATTTATGTCCAAGAAAGGGTTAAAAACCGGCGGGATTGTACGTTTTTTTTACTCTTTCTATGCTTCAATTTTCTTTCTGTTGATATTTTTCTTTAGATGTATGTATATGATTTCTTAAAACTATAGTTTAGTGCAAAATATTGATTAATTGTTATATTTGTTCGGTATTCACGTTGTTTTTGCTTTCGGTGTTTTTGTTGATTTTTGTCATAGGCAGCTACAATATAATGAGGTAACGTTAACTAGTGCCATAAGACTGGCGATACCTACACAATATATGTAATTAAAGTTCAAATTAAAGTTGAGGGACAAAAGTTAGCAGAAAAATTTAATGAAATAAGCTATATTTTAAAAAAAATCTATAAATAAAGTGACGCTACGAAAATGTGAAAATATATATAAATATAGTTAAGAAGTTCTAATTATGGTATTTTGGTATATTATGCAGAAGAAAAATGCCGTCGGCCAAAAATTATGTTATGACCAGTGCGAATTTTCGTGGAATACTAAAAGAATCGATGTGAAATGAGGAATATTTCTTGAAGATTTATGCGTTGAAAAAATTCAAATATATATTATTTATCCATATTCTCAATATAGTTGTCAAAGGTTAAATGTGAAATAGGTTGAATACGTATGTCTGAAGATTAGCGACATTTTATTCTAACGCGGTCACTCTTCTACATTTGTGTTCAGTTATGGTCAACATTTTATCATGAAGGGCTGGAATAAAAAAATACTAAAATTTAGTACAAAAACTTTTGTATTCTGTTTGCCCAACATAGTTAGGGAAGAATCGATTAATCGTTCAACCCAATAGGCTACCGTAAATTTCAAGAAAAGTGGTTTGGTTTCTGATCGAGTCTGTGTGTTGTCAAATTGAGCGGTCAACCCGGTATACTGCTTCTATTGCTAAATGTGCGAGTAAGGGTCAAACTCCTCAATTATGTACTTGTCGCTCACATCAAGCTGGTTTCTTCAACATGAAATCGCAAATTTTGCTGATTTTATCTTCCGCAGTAGTTCGAAATAAATCCAAATTGTGGGAAAATAATAATCTTTAAATTGTGGGAAAATAATAATCTGAAGCAAATTTTCAGTTTAAGAACTCCGTTAACACGAAAAATTGCCAAATTTGGGATGAGAGCTGTCGGCAATAGTATTAAGAATATGAGTATAAATTTTAGTCAAGCGGTATAATTGGGTGGCATGTTTTCGAAATGAGTGTGACTGGCAATAGTGAATGGTGTAGGGTCATGATAGCTGCCTGAAATACGAGATATATGTAATCCTCACTGACATGTGATTTGGACATAACTGTTCAACTCTTCAATTGTTCAAATCGACCGATATGTTGGAATTGTTGGAAAAGGAAGTTCCTAGAAAAAAATGATGTTAGCTGGTCACCAATGCCCTACGATTCCATATCTTCTGACTCATTTGTATGAGGAAATTTAACGTCTCTATTTTATGACCACAAATACAAAAAAAATTAATAAATTTAATATACTTTTTGAGTGACTGTAGTATATATAGGATATAGATCTGGGTGGGTACAATATGCAACCGAGTGTAGAAAATTCTTAGATATCTGAAATGTTTAATTAACAGTTATTCTTATCATCATTATCTAGTTTATTGCGTCATTTAACAATTAATAAATTCACTATTTTCAAACCGATTGCCGATTTCTTACATATATGGAGAGAAGAAAATCTTATCTTTTGAAAGGAATAATTAATTTTGTCACCCAACGGAATATATTCCGAGTTTTTGACAAGAAAATCTTTAATTCGCCACATTTTTTTTTATCACGACCAGACGTAGATCCTCTACTAGTACATAATCATCGTACCATGTAATTGGGGAACTAGAGATATGGGATTCAGCCCTACTTATCGGATATCAAAGAAGCATACAAATTTGATTTATTGGAGTTAGTAGAGTATCGTACTCACATTTTCTCCTTTAAATTTCGAACCGATTTATCGAACTTACAAAATTGCTAATATAGTTGCGCTTAAACCATATTTATTTTCTTTGCAATACGAAATAAGAAGATTTGCCTAGTTATTAGTACAGTCTCACTGTAACCTATTTTGTATATTTTCCTTAGACGGATTGGCCATATTTTCTTCAACCTTCACCTTCTATTTAATATATTTTCGTTTTTCTTGATAATAATTGTTTGTTAGATTATTTCCGTCATCTGTGTTGATTGAACGAAGTATTTTTGTAGGATTTCCTGATTTCAACATTGACCACTACTGACCACTTCCATTTTTTTCAAATGCGCTACTACTTTCATGAATTACTTCGCATTCCAATATCACGTACTTCACCTTATGACTATAATATATTATTTTAATTTCTTCTCTCACTTATTCCATTTAATATTTACTCTATGCAAGTCAATCAGTGCTTTGATTAAAATGTAAAATGAAATAAACGAAATTTTAATCATAATTATTTGATTAATTTCAAACTCTTACTTATCTGCCTAGTTAAGTGTCTATTTGCTATTTGGCTCATCCATCATTCATCCCATAACAATCTCAATAACATTCACTTTCTACTCATTGAAAAGACTGATTAATGCAAGTTTTAGTGTCAGCCAATTTGAACCAATTTTTTTGTTTTCTTCTAATCGAAATTGAAATTTCTAACTCCTCTTACTTTTCATGACTATCTTCATGGAGTTACTCGTATCTATCACCCTATCACCGTATCGTAGTACACAACTGCTACCTGCTACATAAATTATATACGAAAATTAATTTTAAAAGAAAAATTACCAAATTGATTGACGGTATACGGTGCTTCGCACACCGTATATTAGCTTGTATGTCAATTATGTAGATACATAGTACGTCATAGTTCGATGGTAGAATGGTTGATTTCATGATTACAAATATACTTTGGTGCAAATGTTTGATCAAATTCCCTGACTACAGCAATTTACGTAAAAGTAAATCGCTTGTATCGTGTATGATAAATCTCATATAAATCAGTCAAATCAGATATTAGACAATAGCAATGGCATTGCAAAATGTAGTTAGTAATGACAGTTTTAGCATTAAAACTTCAGAATTTAGCAGGTGTTTTGTTAGCTGTGCAAAGAAACAAAATAAAATCAATTTAATGACTCATTTGTATAAGGATAATTTAACAAATCTGCTAAAATTCATCATTCATTATATCATATTGGAATTGATTACGTATTTATGTATGGTGTAATTTGTTTAATGTCAATTGAATTTTCTAATACTTAGTTTGTTAAATTAATTCGAGTTGTATTAACAGCAGTAGGATAATACTTATTTCATCCTAGTTCCATGTAAATAAGTATTCCTCATTAAATTTTACTCAAAAAGCATTTTGGTTAAGGGTTCCATACATTACTGTCGAATGAATTAATGATGAAAACTATGTGCAATAATGTCGAAGATTTCTTGGTTCTTTTTGATCTGACTGTCTTCGTTGTTCGATTGAATCCTCTTTTTTAAAAAATATTTGCAATAATGTCGAGAAAAAAAATTAATAGATTATGATCATAGTTACTTTCAATATGGAAGTACATAGAACATTCTGTCGAGTAAGAAATACCACACTCTAAAATTCTCTAATCATGACTTTTCTAGGTGGTGTGGTATTATAGACCCTTTCTCACCATATCTTATGTCATTGTCAGTGTGACAGTATAGGATTTTAGTTATGGATCACTACACGAAAGAACAACGTATTGAAACGTTGAACTTTTTACCCAAAATTCCAAGTTGATGGTGCAAACGCTACGATCGATTCTCCAAAAATGGGGTTGTAATCACCACATTAGTGAAACAACTGTGCGCAATATTGTGAATAAATTTTATCAAACTGGGTCCGTACATGATGTTCCGAAGCCAAACAGAGTACGGAATGCACGCAGTGCTGAGGATATTGCTGCCTTAAGTGAAAGTGTCGTCGAGTCCCCCGGAATGTCTAATCGCCATCGTTCGCAGCAATTAGCTATTTCCGCGACCTCCATGCATCGACTTTTGCTCTTGAACTTGAAGTTACACCCATGTGAAGTCCAATTGACACAGCAGCTGCTGCCTCGTGACCATGCACAACGCCGTATATTCGCTGATTGAGCCCTGCAAATGATTGCTGAAGATGATGATTTTCACCAAACACTCATCTTTTCGGACAAGGCTCATTTCCACCTCGGTGGTTATGTAACCAAGCACAACTTCCATATCTGGGGCTTGAAATATCCACATATCATTGTTGAGAAGCCAATGCATCCACCACGAGTCAATGTTTGGTGAAATTTATGGGTTCGAGGCATCATTGGGCCGTATTTTTTTGAAGATGAGGACGGAAACACCGAAAATGTCAATTCTGAGCAGTACCATACTATGCTGGAGGACCATTTTGTGCCGGAGGTTGAAGCTCAGGGTCTGGACGATTTGTGGTTTCTATAGGATGGCGCTACATTACATACAACTCGCCTCAATTTGGACTTTTTGCGTCGCAAATTCCCGAACCGTGTAGTTTCTCGTCGCGGTGATGTAAATTGGCCGCCGAGATCATGCTATTTGACACCGTTAGACTTTCTTCTGTACACGATTCCAGTTTTGAAGAGGAAATTTGTGATTCGGGCCATTTCGGAGGTCATACTGCAAAATATCATCAAGAATATGGCCGAAAGAGTGAGATATCTACGGAATAGTCTCAGTAAACATAGTGAACAGTGTTTCGATCGTCTTTATGCGGCATTTGAATATGAAGTACCAACCCTTCTGACAATTTATAACTGATTTAATGAATTCAAGCGTGATCGCCGATCGAACCAGGTCGAATTTCATAAAGGTCGTCCAAAATCAATCATTGTGCCAGAAACCATCGAACTTATAATGAAAGATCGTCATGTGATATCCTTGGGCATTAGTTCCACCGCCTTTCATTCGATATTGCATGAACACTTAACTGTCATAAAGGTTTTTTCTGGTGTGATCCCGCATAATTTAACAATCGTTCAAAAAAGGCCCGTGTCGATTGGTGCAAAGATATGATGAAAAAATGAGATCGGAGTGCTTCGAAAGACGTTTATAGGATCGCGATAGGTGACGAATCATGGATATATGCGTATGAGCCCGAAAAAAAAACAGGAATCGACCGTGTGGGTCCTCTAAAACGAGCCAAACCCAACAAAAACCATTTTTTTTGAGGTGTCTCAGTCATAGTGGCAAAAGTGCTTCAACAATTGGTTTGAGCGCTTACAGAGGTGTATAATCCTTCATGGAGAACACTTTGAGAAACAATAAAACTATTTTTGGTGATAACCAAATGCATTTTAATACTTTTCAAAAAAATATAAAAGGGAACCCTCGTATAGGCCTAGAACTTCAGAAATGTACTCGCACATCTCAAAATAAAGGAAATGTCTAAAGCATTTATCGAAAATTTCATGAATCCTTTTAAAGTTGAGGTATGGCGAATTAGACTCCAATTTTTCTTTTGTCCATCTTAAGTCAAACTTGAGTCTGAGGTGTAGCGCAGTCGTAGTTTTGAGTTCCCAGTAGTTAAAATGGTATTTTCCTGATTGAACCTAGGCGTACATAGATATTATTACGTGTTTGTGATAGAAGTCAACATTGCTCTAGATGGTGCCGAAACGTTGGACTTCTGAAAATGCTCTAGAAAAGCATTTGCAGCATTTAAAGCTTTGGAGCTGGTGGATCTTATATTTACCCCCTATGGGCACCGAGTCAGTGATGGGAGCGTATATTATAAAAACTTTAATTTTTAGGAGAAGCCCTCTGAGGGGTAAATATAGACTTTAAGTATGTGTAGAAAATATGTTGAGGAGAAAAAATTAATTGGGTTGGTTATACATGTTACCCTGCGAAAGATGATTCTGGGATTTTCATTGATGTTATGTAAATATTTTCCAGATTCCGGAACCAGAAATTCCGGATAAACTGCAATCTATCTTGTCAACAATATGTTTTTTCTATGTTGCTGTGTTATAGTTGCCAACTATTTTAGTGTGTCAATCAATCAATGATATTCTAATCATCCATTTAGTATCGTCTTGATATTAATTTGTTACTTTTAAGCAATTGAAATCAACAATATTGACATTTAAACATATTCAAAGACCTAAAGCTTGTTTCTTCTTAAAGCGTTCACATTTGCGATGAAACACATCTCACATTTACAGCTAATGTGAGAATATTTTCTGTTCAAAATGTGATATGATGCAAAAAAAATGCTAAGAAATATATAATACGAGTATTTTTTTATATTCTTTTGCAATTCTTGTGCATTTTTTTTTTCATACGCCTCTCTTTAGCCACACGCCTGATATTTTTGTTAAAATTAATCGTCGACATCGTGTAATCATCGTTTATTATTGCTATGTATGTATGAATTAAACAAGCGAATGTAATACAAGCTTTAAATTTAACACCAACAACAACAACAACTGAAGTAATAGCAACAATAACAATGTTAAAGCGTAAAACGATCGCGACGATTGATCGTTTAGCGTTAAACTGCTCTCATTGCTGCTGCTGCGACCGCTGTTGTTATTCATTGTTGTTTGTTGTTACTTGAGTTGCATAGCTCGATTGTTTGTTGTTGTTGTTGTTGTTGCTTCTCACTTACCTTACCTTAATACACCATGCCCAAAGGCATAAAGTGTTCATATTTGTCGGCCGGCTTCGAAGAGGTAATATTTATATTAAAAAAAAAAAACAAAAAAACATTTCTGTTCGCAAATATTTAATTTATGACTTTGTCGATATTTTCTTGTAACGATCGTGTGCCTTCACAGATTATTTTACACGTTCGGTTTCTTTTATTGTTGTTGTTGTTGTTGTTGTAACAGAAAATTGTATACATACATATTTGTTGTTATTACCCAATGGTGGTAGGACTCATTTACTAATGAGTCTCTGATTTCAGAATACATTTTCTGTTGGACGAATTTCCTTCCAATCCCCAAAATCAAGCGTTGGTTTAATGTAGCTAAGAGTACTCGTATGTAGCTTGTGATTTTTCTGGCAATTTATTTGTTAACCAATTTATTATTATGTATGATTTATTTCCTCAAATGAGACACTAGTTTATGGTTTTGTTTTTTTTTTTAATATTTTCCGAACCGATAACATTTAACGCAACTGATCAAGTATGAAGTGGAAAAGTCAAGTTTCATTTCAATTCCGAATTGCATTAGCTCGATATCTACTAGAAATACATAAGTTTGCTTGTATGTATACGACAGAGTTCAAGCTTCTGTCTGACTAAGTATGTCTATTTTGATTCAGTTTCATTATTTCATGCTTAACATGACATCGTCGTTGCAGTTTCATCTGCCTTTGGGATAATCACTTAAGATTTATTCCCTATACACACACTCACTCACACACACAGACACACACGGTCACACACTATAGCAATGTGACTGTGAATTTAGTTGTAAAATGTCATTTCGTGCATTCTAGTTAGCCGAAAAATCGAATGCCGTCACTAAGCAGCTACCACCACTACTAGTCAATTCACAAGTCACAATAAGTGTTAGTGGTGGTGGTCCAAGCATGGCCCTTTTTGCATTTCTATATTTTTTTGATTTTGTTTTTGTCTCTCATATTCTATGTGGGTATTTGGTTCATTGGGTCGTCGTTGTAGTCGTTCGTTGTACCTAATATTTCATTGAATCTTAAGTTAGCCAACTCACACTATATACTAGTAGGTTCGCATAGTTGGAATGTCGCAATATTTCGTATAACCATAAATTATCGCAGAGATTATAATTTTATGCTATTGTGATTGTTGTTTTTGTTTATGCTTTATGTTGTTGTATCATAAAGTTAAGATAGTATATTTCGAATTATGTCATATTATTTCAATAGTTACAAATTGTAAATCCATTTTTTTATTTTTCGCTTCATTTCATGTCAACTTTGAACTTAGTTGAAATAATTAACTCATTTCGAATTGTTGAAATGAATTGAATGACTTCAATATACTCGAATTTTACTAGAAAATAAAAATAGTGTAGAGCGAATTGTACAGATATTTCACGAACGTTACTTACTTAGGTTGATAATGTTCGTAAGACAGTTTAAATCGATATTGAACGACTAAGAAAGTGTATGGAAAAAGAGGTCAATATTAAAAGTATTGAATTGATACTCGTAGACTATAAGAGGCCATTTACAGGAAAAAAATTTCAGTGGACAAAGGTCTTTATATTTACTTATATTTTGCCACAGGTAGACTTCAACTTCAGTCATAGGAAAACTCCATGCGATCCAGATGATAATAATACAATCTGATAAGATGAAATACAAATAATATTAGATTCAAAAACGTCTTATGTAATTCAGACTAATATTTTAAAACCCATTTTCAAAATATTGTGGAACCATATAGTGGATGCGAGAGCTGCTGGATGAAGTTATCTCAAGTAACTCAATCAAAGGCTGGATTCATATTAATTACTTAAATTCAAAGAAACTGCAAATCTCTTAACAGTTGTAGAAGCAAATGTGATGTAACTATGGGCCTAAATTTTAAACCAAACATTTTCAGAAATAAATATTGCTATATATGCAAAAATAAAACTTAAACAATGCCTCTGGAGTCCACTTGAAAATACTTTACTTTGGGGTCACTGAATTATATTTGTGCCCCATAAGACTATACTGATTTTAGGATTTGTTTTATATCATAACTTTTAAATTTGGAGATCTTTGAAATTCCTTCAGCAAGACAATTAATTTTTGTTACTCTCAGATTGAGTTAATTATGCTTTCACCGTACCTTTGGATCAAAATTAATGCCCTACATGCTCTGATAGGAAACCGTATATACTGAAATTACATAAATTAAAAATTTTAGAATGTTATTAAACAATAATTGGCCCTTTTATCAGCGTCTAAACTTCTGAGTAGTATTTATATCCACATGCATGACTGGTTTTCTGGTCTGGTTTTTATTCTTCAAGGACAATTTCGTCAACTCGTTTACTTCCTTGACCCAAAGTAGCATCTGTTCGCAAGAATTGTATAATGTATGATTTCCAGGCTGACGTTATTATCATCGTCAAGGAATCAGTTACTTTGAATTCTTTTTGTGTGGATTTATTCCACTCTCGATTCTTATTAGCCTGGTATTCATTTTCTATAAACTTATCGATCGTTTCAGATTTTCTGTATCTGAATTATGACCGGCGGTTTCAATAGCAACAGGAAACTTGATGATAGAGGGGTCCATATCAGCCATCTTTAAGTTTTATGTTTTTTTCTATTCAGACCTTTTTTGTGAATAAAGATCAAATGGATATTACCTTTCCTGATTTCTAGAATCTTTACGCATTTCTGGTTGGTGAAATGGTGTTCGAGAAAATGCACAATATATCATTTGTACTTGCAGTGCTCGGGAGAGCAAACACAACTTCACGTACAGAATCATTTGAATATCTTTGGTATTGAGAGAATACCGAATTATGGTCATGGTGTGCTCTGGGTCGTTTGAAGTGAGACCTATATTAGAATGAAATTTACAAAAAACTCAAGGCACCCGCTCTGTTAAATTGAAAGCAATGAATTACCGTGTTCAATGAGTTTTTACTTTGATATATTTTTCTCTATCTTCTCATGATATTGTTAAGTCATGAAATTTTGAAAAGCCAGATTTTGATCATTATGAACGGAACTCTAACAACAGTAGCTCATCACATGGTTACCCTAACAGGGGAGTGATATATTGCCGAGTAATGCAATCTGATGAGAAAGTATATAAAGAGGAAAATGTGGAACCTTCCCACTTATAGGTAGATATTATAGAGAGATATTATATTATTATTAGGTTAGGTATTTTACCTGGTAGAAGTCTAATAAAATTGCTAAACTTTATTTTAGTGATCTCTAGCCTTTTGAAATTATATCTACACGAAATGAAAAGTGTACTGTAGCAGAAAATATAAATATGAGTTATATTCATAGGTTTCATAGGTCAGGTCACATGCTGACCTCAAAACGTCAAAAATATGGTAAAAAGTCGAATATTTATTAAAATACATAGAATGGCTCTTAGAGCTGCGAAATGTTTGACTGGCCCTCTTTAAATTTTTCACCTCAATATTATTTGTGAACATATTTACCATATATATATTTACGTGCAAACTACAAAATTAACTTTTTAGGAGTGAAATGTATCACCGACCCACATTATTTTTTTTCCTCCTAAAGTGAAGACAATAGGATATACAAAATTAACATTTTTATAAATTTCCTTTCCACCGTTGTCATATTGCACCTAGAGAGGAATGGCTACCACGAATTATTACTAAACATTTTTAAAAAACATTCTTGTTACCTATCTTTAATCCTTCGCAGGGTTTTCCTACAAAATCAACTGAAAAGCATTTGAAAATCGATAAATGAAGCCGTAATCGCCTAGGAATCGCCTAGCTTTGAAATGTATGACTGACCCCTATTAATTCGCCTGCCCCAACATTACCTCCAAATATTATAATTACACACCATGTGCAACCGTTTAGGTGATTGCCATACAAAATTGATGTTCTTTCAATTTTATAAAACAAATCGATTCACTAGTTATTGTGAAATATTTCTTAAAATCCTGAAATGCTTTCGCTGATATGGTTTAAAAAAAGGGCCTTCTTCAAGAACTATTTTTCTTCATCATGGAATATTTCTAATAAAATATATCAACACATCATATTATATGAAAGCATTAAAGTACACATATTTAACATATTCCCACGCAATAAAATACGTACATATTGCACTTTGCCAGCGTCTGACTATGGAATCAAGCCACCTTCGCCATCCACCGTCATTCAAATAATTCTTCGAGAGTATAAAATGCCACAACATCGAAATGGAGGGGTGGAAAGAAATTATAAAAGCAAAAAGTAACTAGATGCATATTGCTTCCGCCAAATCATAAAATGTGATCGCACCAAAAACAACTCAAATAAGTAGTGCAAACTAAATAACAACAATACATGATTGGTAAAGAAAAAAAAAATACTATACAACTGTCAGATAGTTAGCTAGCAACTTCTATAGCAACAGTAGAAGCAGAAGCAGCAGTAAGAAGAACAACAACAACAACAACAAAACAAGCGCAGCAAATAAATCGTGATCATGTGGTCAAGCAAGTTATAGAGGCAATTTAGTGCGCAAAGGGGGTGTGGGTGTGGGGATGAATGTATAGTAAGCAGAGAAGCCTACACCAAATAAATGATTGCATTTCTGTGTACAATGTGTGTGTGTGTGTGTATTTTGGTCCTGCAGCATTATATAGTACGATCTGTTTCGGCCGTATTTTGGTGCATGCATGTATGTACTCGTATTTCGATGTTGCACCACACAAAGCGATCACTTTGTAACAATAACAACAACAACAATCACAAAAACCATTGTAATGAACAAAAGCATGTTAATCGTGTGTTGGATATGAACAAATGCAAGTACCAACATAATTGTTGTTGTTTGCTGATCGCATACATGCTTATGTGTATCACCCATAAAAGATCCTGATTAAATACACACAAATTCTCTCTCACTCTCTCTCTGATAAATCAACACAATTTGTCTCTCTCCAATTTGCATTATATTTGAGGCGCTCGATTTGTTGCTGCTGCTGTTGCTGCTGTTGTATTTGCAACTACAAGTTCAAAGTTGAAGTTGCCGCTACATTTGTGTTACCACAAACAGCAAGAACAAAAACAACAACAACAACAACAACAACAACATTTCGATTCAATTAGATTTGGCTTTTATGTATTAAATGTATACATTTACCTCCAATGCTTACACTTTTCATAGTATGTAAGTGGAACTGAGCGTGGTTTAATATCAAAATACCCCCCATGGCTACAAATAAAACGACACGGCATGTATGCGCATGAGTGCAACCATTACAACAAACATACATGCTGCATGAACATGCTGTCATTTGTTATTGTATATTGTTGTTTTAATGTAAACTGTAGCAACAGCAATATCAGCATCAGCAACAGCAGCAGCAGCAATAGCAAACAATGTATGATGATCAAATCATCAAATCGCATATGTTCAATTTAAATGATCTTTCTTCTTACTGATCTACATCAGATCCTACATAATAGTAATTTCTCTCTTTCTCTCTCTCTCTCTCTCTCTCTCTCGCTCTATGCCCACCTCTCATATAATAATGTCTATCTGCCTGCATGTCTGTCTGCTAGATAACAATTGTTTGTCGTGTGATTCTGTTGATCATTCTACCAATTTGATTCTAATTGCAGTCAGTTGCTCTCAGAACAATAACAACAGCGAGACAAAGTCATTGCAAACCCTCTATAGTTCTATAGTTATGTAACTATACTTACGTATATAAAAATCGGGATCACAATTGTGTTGCCATTAATGGCAAGTAGTTGGTGGTTGGTGGCTGATGATGTCGATGTGATGAGATCAAATCTTACTCATACATTGTGATCTAGTGATCGTATTTTGTATTAAAGAAGAAGAAGAAAAATTGGGAAAGCTTAACTTCGGTCATATCGACACTTAGATGCCATTTGCAAGCGTACTCGCACGTTGATGAAAATAATCATATACAACGAGTTTCAGCGTGATAACTTTACATTTTCGTACTCAAAGTGTGAAAACATATATACAAAAGCATATATTTGCATGCAAGGTATGGGATGCTCTAGTTCGATTCAGTCCATTTTCGAAAATGTCTATTAATTAGTTAATATAATCATATGTACCGATTTTCAGCTTGATAACTTCATATTTTAGTGCTCCCATACAATTGTATGGGAGGTAGATGTAGTGTTCATACGGTTGTGCCCATTTCTTTACATATTACTTTTGTGATCCAACCAGCTTTATGCAACTACTGGGAATCGTTAATTGGTTGGTTTAGGTGCTACTCGGTAGACAGAAAGCGAGACTCAATTAGCACATAGAAAAGCGCCATTTTGTTACACCACTTCTAGAACCACTGAAGTGAGGTCTATTCGAGCCATATTGATCCGTTAATAAACCTTCTAATGTCGTCTATTTTGTTTCCAGCAATTTCATTTAGGCTATCCATTTCGAATTTCTCTAGAATTCAATGTCGTAGAGCGCCCATACTTGGGCACTCACGTAGATAGTGGAAAACCGTCTCCATGGATCCCTTTTGTTTGCAGTTTCAGCATCTGTCGTTGTACGGTCATCCTATTTTCTCTGTATGATCCCCTATCGACCAGTGACCGGTAATAGTGGAGGTTATTTCGAAGATATCTGTTCTTTTCTTTCGACGGTTCTTGACTTATCGCATTTAGGCTAAGTTGCTTTTGCTATTTTACTGGCGCCAGTTTTTCACCACCTGGCAGAGGCAGAGCTCTCTTTTGATGGCGCTAGGGGGGCTTTCAACAGTTATCGACTCGCTGTTTGTTACTCCCCTTCTTGTGACCAGACAAGAGTGGTGTCCATTTTTCGTGCTAGTGTGTTCAGCTCTTCCTTACATTCCTTACTGAGTATCAGTTAGATAGCTTTATATTATAGTGCGCAATGTGTGAAAACTCACATTCAGCAACATACTTTAGTATGAGATGCAGGTGTAATTTTCATTCGACTCTGCTCATTTTTAAACTCAATCATTCGTTAGTAAATGTATTCTCATATACTGAATTTGAACCTAATAGCTTTATATTATCGGGTGGAAAGTGTAAACATACTCATTCTTCAACATACTTTTGTATGCGAGGTAGATGTGGTTTTCATCCGATTTCGGCCATTCACGAATTAAATTGTTTCTTAAATTGCAATTTTAAGCTCTATAACTAAAGCAGTCATCCTGCAAAGAGAAGCGAAGATATTACTGATAGACGAGAGAATTGGCTAAATCGGCTGATATCGTAGTTCTGATCATACATGTACTTTACCATCTCTGTCATTTCTCCTTATGAGTTTTACAAATGGAAGCACAAACTCAATATACCCAGACCTTTTGTGTATAGGGTATAACAACCGTGAGCTTCTTTCTTTCAAATTTTTTCATGTGCTTTCTTTTCAAGCATGACATTGAAAATCTTGAATTTTGTTATTGTTATTTCTTCAACAAGTATTCCTCTTCTTATGCATATTATTTGTCATTATCATCATCATCATTATCATCATGATTGCTATGATGATGATAAGGAGATGTATGATTTACTTTGAGGTGATTTGGTTACCATAAAGCATATGTACATACATATTACATGTATTTGTAATTATAATGATCTTCAAATCACCTTGATTATCGTATGCATTATATTTGAAATACTCTTACATACGTAACTACAATACATTCTCATACATTGTAGATACACATGTATGAATCTTTATTGTTAGTGAATAAGCACAGCATGTGTTTTGATCCATTTAGTTGGGCTTTGTTTTTTCGTTTCAAGTATGAAGATCAATTTTATGGCAAATTATCAGTGCCGCTATTTGTTTATGAATAATTTCAAACAATTGCCGATAACGATGTCGATCAAATCGAAAAGATCATATACAATTTAAATGTTAGTCCATACTTATATTCAAAACTTTTCTTTTGTTTTCAGATAGAAAGCATTTGAAAAGTTTGAATTTTTTCTCTCATATAGCAATGTAGAACACATTTGAGTGTGGGAACTTTTCTGAATAATAAATTCAGAGGTTATGTAGTTATTTGTCACTTTCAAATAATTTTGCTTTTCAATATAGTTTGGTTAATCCTTATTGGCGTCATTACGGGGTATTGTCTCATACATAGGCATGTCACTGGATTAGCATCCGACCTCTCATCATCACGTATGATGAGAAGGAACTGGAAATTATCTCGCACCTTTTGCGTGAGTGTCGAGTCTGCGCATGCCGCCTGAAAATATATTTGGGCAAATGGTTCCATATCGCTTCTCCCATTGTTTAGTTTGGCTTGAGCGATGATAGAGAGACCCAATAGAGAGATAGAGAGATCGCAATGGGCCTAATTTCTCCCAGCACCTTAACCCTTGCCTAATCGTAATGTAAAAATACACACCAAAATTTGATTACTCCTCGAAACGCAACAGCTTTCTATTCATATTTAAGATCATTGAATTCCAATCCAGGGTGTGTTCGACTTAGTCAGATGAACATTAAATACTTACATTTGAAACGTTCAATAAATTACCCAGAATTTACTAAGTGTATGAAATCTCAGACCTAACCCCATTGATTTATTGTGATAACCTTTAAAAGCAGATGCGGATAAGAATAAATGTTGATGTAAAGAATTTAATGAATCAATTCATGTTGAATTCGTTAAATTTCTAGCAAAGCGAATAATGTTCGTAAATTTGAAGGAACTGTTCAATCAACCTTGAATATTACAGATGATTCTGAAAATTCTTCTGGATGCCTATACCTATTAATTCATAGCAGTTTGAACAAATAGAGCTATCTACGACTTTGACTAGTTTTGCGAAAGTAATTGAGCCTGAATTAGTAATTAATAGAAGAATGGCAGTCCAAAAACCAAAATTCAAAGCAAAAGTATCAAGAGACTTTGATGCATCCGAAGGAACTCAATGTTTTGATCAAGCGCATTATTGGATCATACGACAGCCAAAATGAAAATGAGCAAATGAGGACTGACAACAGCGAGCAGAGCAAAAGTAGTTTCTTCGAGACGTACATTTTGGACTTGTTGCAGGGAAGGTTCTCAGTATGTGGTATTTGAAGAAAAAGAGAACTTGGTCTTAAAAGAAATATCTTTTAAGACCAAGTTAAATTGCAGGCTTAAAACAGAACAACATCACTGACCCCACTTGTGAGTTCTTTTAGGTAAGATTCGTACAAAACTCCTCTGATCGAGTCCAATAAATGAAATAGCGGAAGTAATTAGCTCTTTCAAAAGCATATTGTAACATATTTAAGTTATTTTTAGCTGAAATATTTCATAAAAAATCTGATTGTTTTAAAATCCAGTCATTGGGGAATAAAGGGTGATTTCAAACATCGGGTTGATATTTGAAATAATGTCACCTTGAATGATAAACACGTTTTCCTACATAAAAAAATCCGAAAGCAAGTTAGAAAGAAACTTGATCATAATGACAGAAATCCCACTATGGGATTCAGGGATCTAAATTCCATAGAATATGACTACTTCGGCCCACCGGACATCTTACTTTTTCGTGGACGTAGAGTTAAAGCATTATTGTGCTCCCAACCATTTCCTATGTAAGTTTTTTTAAAAATACGTAAGTTTTATAGACAATTTTTTAAAGAATTTTTGTAGTTTCGAATACAATGTGTCAAATACCCACAAAAAAAAACAAAACGAAAATGAAAAATGGTTAAACATTATTAATTGGGTAACGATTTCATAACTTGGCCAATTAAATCAGCACTTAATTGCTCAATCTTAAGACAACCAATTAGTCAACTTTTACAAACAACAAAACATAAAACTAACAACAACAATAACAATACTTAGAGCAAATAACCTATGCAAGATAAGCTTATGGGCTACACACACATAACCTTTGTAAAGCCAACAGTTGAAATGTATGTATGGATATACTATTTATATATATATATATGTTTAAAGCCACTGGACCGGCTCAAAAACCACTTACCAAGACTACGACATTAGCCAACCAAGAGACAGCAAATGCGCTCGAAAGTTTTGTTGTTTTTGTTATTGTTGCTGTTGTTTATAAGCACATAATAGAGTGTTTTTGAGCTTGGCTCAAAATGCATTTACTGAAATCCAGTTAGTTGTTGAAATACGTTGTAATGAACAACAAGAAATACACGCGTAAAACGTGAAATACTATTTTGAAAATGTAATTTATTAAAGGCTATACAAGTGTAATAAAAATTGGCAAAGAGGAAACGAAGAAAAACGTGCATAAAAAAACGAAAACAAAACAAAAACGAAAAAATAAGAAGTTCAATCAGCATAAAAATCGCTTCCTTTTTCATAAAATTTTTCAACAATTTGAAAATATTGTAGTAATATAACAGTTTGGTGTAAATAGTAAATAACAACGATTAATGTTACATATGGAAAAACTACTAAAAGCGTCGGCAATTACATGTTACACCTAATTGGCTTCCTCAACTAGTGGATAAAAAGTGACAAAGCATTGATAGAAGTGAAAAAAGTAAGAAAAATATTGCGAATATAAAATGTTATATAGCCAAAAATTAAAGTGAATAAATTTCAACATCGAATACAAAAATTTTCTAAAATTAAATTGGTAATGTGATAAAAAACAATTATGGATATGGATATGGATATGGACAAAAATACGCCAGTACATAATTTAAAGTGCTAAAGCCTTGTGATTTCTTAAAATTTACCCATCATATGACTGCGATGAAAAAATATGACCACATTAATCCAATACTTGATACATAGTCCTCATAAAAAAAAAATTCAGCATATAAAAGAACCAAAGTTCTAAAGCTTAGCTATATTAGTCTGACTTTATTAGTCTGAATTAAACTGAATTTAAAGAAAAGAGAAAAAAAAATTTAATTACTAGGAATATTTTAAAGAAATCAAACTCTCTCGTTTTATAAATCATAAACATCTGGAAGTATCATTCTCAATGAAGTACATAAATAATATTTCTTAATTAATCACAGTAAAACAGATTAAGAAGGAATTACAACCACTTACTTAAGCAACGTTGTTTAAGTAAAGATTAATATTTAACACGCCTTGTATAGCCAAAAAAGGAATAATGTGAATTTTTTAAAATATTTGGATACTGTAAGCATATTTTATACAATTGTAGCCAGATGCATCAATGGGTATTGTAAAGTACAAAATTTTCCAAGTAAAGGCTACTGAGATTAAGATTTTTGAAAAAGACTCGGAAAAAATAATAAAGTAAAATAAATTGAAATCTTAAATAGTCCGATGGATTTAATTAAATCACCATAAATAGTATCTTACCTTTAACTGTATTATTCAATTCTTTACGTTTTAAAATTGTGTAGAAGTGTCATTATGGACGGTTTCAGATTAATATTTAATTTAAAGAGGAAAAGAATTGTAAACTATATCAAAAAAATAAAAATGCTAGGAAAAGTAGAATTTTGTTTAAATCGGTAAACAGTTCCTTTGCTCGTTTAGAGAGCCACAGAGCTCAATGAGTAGTGGGCCTTATCATTAAATACAATTTGACTTTGTGAACAATTCTTACTAAACACTGAATTTAGATATATTGTATATAACTTTTCTTCATTTTTAAATCCTGCTAGGATGGAAGTCTGTGGAATTAATCAAACTACGACGAGTCCTAACGATATTAAAAAATTCTATTGTATAGTGTACAAGTATATTTTAAATGATTTTTAAGAAAGGTTGTTAGTACATAAAATTAAAATGCATCGGATAATGTGACAACTATCTTCATGTTGAAGCATCATCATTAGACATTAGGCGAAGTGTAAACAAAATTATTGCGTCCAAAGAACATGGGTATGATTCAGAACATGGGAAATTTTGTTCCATATGAACTGAAACCAAGTGACAACGGAAGGCGACTTTGCATGTCTGAAATGCGGCTCCAACTGTACAGAAAGAAATATTTTTTGTATCGTATCATTACTGGGGACGAATTATCAATCTATTGCGGCAACCCCAAGCGCAAAAAGTCATATGTGAGACCCGGCCAACCAGCCAAATTGACTCCAAAACCGATAATCCATAGTTTGAAGGTGATGCTGTATCTTGAACCAAAAACGGCTGCAAGGAGCATCTAAACACGAATCATTAAGTTTCCTTCATAATAATGCTCTGCCACATGTTGCGCAACACGGTAAAACGAAATTGAAAAATAGAGGTTTGGTAAGTCTTACCCCACTCGTCGTGTATCCCAGTCATTACACTCTCTCACTGTCACTTGTTTCGATCAATGCAAAATGACTTGTCCGGAATACGCTTCACTTCAGTCGACTCAAAAATTGGGTGGATAATGGATCTTGGCCTCAAAAGATGAGCGGTTCTATTGGAACTGAATTCATGCGTTCCCCCAATGATGGAATAAAGTTCTTTGCTTTCGAAGGAAAATACTTTGAATAAAATATATTGTTGCAATTTTTTAAAATAAAGCCTCAAAATCAGGAATAAATCGTCTAAAATATATAAAGAAAAGTTTAAATAGAAAAAAATATCCTCGTAATACACAGTAAAAATTTTGACGCAAAATTTTACATTTTATTAATATTACAATATTTGGTACATTAAAGTATTTACTTAGCACTTTGGATGATTGCTCCAAGACGAGCATTCTGAGTGATAAATGAAAATAAGCCTTTATGTTACTTTTGATACAATGATAGAATCGATTTTGTCGATTTAGAAGGTTTAATTCTAGAAAAAAAAAACGTAATAAAGGGTTGTCAGCTTGAATTTGGTGGAAATATTGTAAGACATTCTAAGTATATGCTTCACAATAATTGCACACAGTGAGCACAGCTGTTGATTACATCTTTTATCGATTCGGAAATGGAAATCAAATATTTTGTTAAAAGTTTAAAACGCGTAAATAGACCTTATCGTTCATATTTGGTGTCAAATTTGGATCAAATAAAAATGAATGACATTTTACACTTATCACTTTCGACAATTCATCCAAAATGAACACACAAAGTAATAAATGCCAATGAATCTTTAGCCCCGCATGTTATCAGTGTAAATACAGTTTTCGTATTTATGACGTCACGACAAATTTTCGACTTCTTAACATAAATCACAATTAATTTTATGAGATATAGTGACAAAAGCATTTGTTTTTTGCATTATAATATAAAAAATCTCCCACTCCTCTTCACTTGAAATAGTCTCTTTACAGTCATATGAGGGTTAAATCAATATTTATATAAATGTTCATAATTGTTTGTATTGACATCAATATGAATTTAAATTTCTATCATTACTGCTGATTAGTAGCTAGAAACAATTAAAAATTTATTGCTTAATTAATTGTGTTCGAAAAACAGTAACTATAATTATATTCATAATTTAATTAATTAGAAATAAATTGAATTAATACAAAATATTTGAAATGCAAATTTCATTTTTTTGTTTACTATTTAATTATTATTTTATAAATCTTCATATCGACAATTTTTGCAAATACGCCTCACTATAATAGAAAAAAAAATTAAAATACAAAAAATGACTCAAGTACAATTAAATTACTATTAAAAATTAATACAATATATTGTTCGTTTTTTTTTTTTTGTACTACAATAAAATCAAATCGGTTGTTGTATACAAAAAAAATATATTTACATATTTTATTGTTGCATGCAATATTATTATGTGTTAATGTACATTGTTAATTAATAAATACTACGTACTAGATACGTACATCATTTTTAATATGTGCACATATAATACATATATTGTGAATTTATGAAATTATATGCAATTGCAATTGCTCTTGGTGATATTTTGGTTCTATCGCATGCAATGTACCTACTTAGTACTAAATGTACTCATGCATGTGCGACCAATGAGTGCACATTTTCACATACAATCATTTGCATTTAACAATGGCAACAACAAAAACAACAACAAAAAAACAACAACGACATGTTTTCATTTTTATTTTTGTTCAAAACGAAATAACAACAACAACAACAATAATAGTAGCAAGATCATACAATTGTTACCATCATCAATGAATGAATGAATGAATGAATGAATGAATTCATGCGCAATTAATATGTACCTACAAGTTCAATATTATCACTTGCATTGATTAACATTGCTGAAGGTAAGTTTGAAGAAAATACATGTATAAATTTAAATAAAATAATATTGCCATTGTCACTCTCGTCATAATTGGATGATATGCTGAATATTATTGAAGTTAAAGAAGATATTGAATAATTTTCTTATTCTGACATTGAAGGTTTAAGACAAAAGTTCAGCTATGACTTTTTGAGATCGAAATTTTGATGAACACATATCAAAAGCCTTAAGTTTGAAACAAATGTTCTTCAAATTCGAGGCTTTGCATCTCAAATGAATCTTACGGCTCGTATGTTAGCTCACATAGTGGATAGTACCAGGTGTAGAGATATTCAAGAAGATAAAACGTTTATTTTAAAGTGAAAAGATAAAAATATTTTCTTCAATGTATTGGTCATCGTTTTCTGCACATATTGACCACATTTCGAGCAATTTGTGGATACTACGCCAAAAAAAATTGATCGTCTTTTGATGAAAACCATTCAGAGACCCAATTTTGCAGTTCTTCAGATGTTTTAAAGTGCTGTTCCTCAAGTGCGTGATACATCGTTGAAAACAAGTGGTAATCGGAAGGAGCTAAGTCTAGTGAATACGGCAGATGGGGTAACAAATCCCAACCAAGCGATTTGAGCGTATGCTGAACAGGTTTTGCTTTATATGCTGGTGCGTTGTCATGGAGCAAAATTACTTTATCGTATCTTTTGGCACATTCTGGTCGTTTTTCGATCAATGCATGGTTTAAATTGATCATTTGTTGTCGGTAGCAATCAGTATTAACAGTTTCACCAGGTTTCAGAAGCTCATGGTACACAACATCTTCCTGATCCCATCAAACACACAGCAACCTCCAAAGCGATCCGGTCTTGCGGTCGATGCTGATGGTTGGCGTTTTGTACCTCATGATTTTTTTGCATTAAGGATTCTCAAAATAAATCCACTTTTCATCACCAGTCAAAATTCTATGTAAAAAACTGTTTCTTTCTTGTCTTTGAAGCAAAATTTCGCAAGTGTTTTTTCGGTTTTCCATCTGTCGCTCAGTCAATTCATGTGACACCCATTTTCCACTATTCTGGATATTTCCCATAGATTTTAAACGGTCGGAATTTGTTTTTTGTGTAACATTTAACATTTCGGCCATTTATTGTTGACGTAAAGTGTCATCTTCGTCCAACAATACTTGCAATTCGGTGTCTTCAAACTTTTTCTGTGGTCTTCCATGTTTTCATTTCTCACATCAAAATCATTAATTTTGAATCGTTGAAACCAATTTCTGCATGTTGCTTCTGAAAGAGCATGACCACCATAAGCATTCAAAAAATAAATTAATTAATTAATAAATAATAATGCAACAAATATTCCCACAAATAATGATTTTCTGGTACAAGAATTTATTATTTTTAACTTAAAAAAAAAATACAATGTTGTTTGTACAAGGACTTGCTGTATACTTTATATGTTTGACAGATGTCATAACCAAAAAAAAAAAAAAAAAAAATAGGTGTCGTTCCTAATAGTTTCTAACTATAGCGCCAAAGCTCCGTTACCGATAATTTCATATTTCTACACCTGGTAAAACTTAATGGCTCCCACGAACTTTTTAGCAACTCCATTGACGATTAATCGACAACTACGAGTAATTTGCCTTAGTTTTTATTAGTGTCCGCTACACAGTTTCTGGTGCCATAACATCACCGTGTTTAACAAATACAACTATGTCAGTGGACCCTGCTAGATAGTTAAATGTAAATATAATAACCCAAATTTTTAGTCAAATACAAAATATTTTGTCAGCCGTTTCATTTTAGGCTCGCTGGTGTCGGTTAGAAATTACAAGCTATGATAGATTTTCCAGTACTTTATCCTGTTATCGGATGGCACGAAATACATACTTTCAATGCATATGGGTCCGAAATTTCGATGTACGACTATTCTCTCAAAAGTGGCAAGCGACTTCTTATCCGAGTCGAAAACGCCTTGGCATCTGTATGACAATAGACTTGTATAGTACGGTTTTCGGACTTTGAGAGAGGTCTCGATTTCACATAATCCAAAAGATTTGAAAGCGTACTTCTCAACAGTGACAAATGTCCCCGATGCAGGAAATGAAAAAAATCACCCCATGAACGATTTGTTTTTGACTCCATATGGATCTATCAGGTGCTTTATCCTTCTAACTGGCGACAGAGCTTACCTTAGTTGATTTTAATTTTAATGCTTTATAAAGCGTTCATTTTTCATAGGTACATTTTTCCACATGCTCAATTCGAAATTTCGTGACAGATGTAAAATAATTTGAAAAATACAGCTCAATCGAAATTTAAGTCCAATCAGGACCAAAATGCAATGATACGCACATACTAAAATCTTTTGACAGAAAACTGGGCGGTCACGTATTTAAGATTTAATTATTCCAAGGAAAAAAAAAATACAAGACAAAACCAACATTTTCAATAAATCAGTGCGATCTTAACTAGAAAAACGATTTCCATTAGATTTTTTGTATTGTTCATTAATCATCTTTTCAGCTGTCGTCTGTAGTTTTCATATCACAGAAGTGATTGCAAAAGAAATAATATTGTATTTTTGTAAAAATAATGATGATATAAAAAGTATATAATTGTATAACTTGCCTACCATCATTGCATTAATGACTCAAAATCTAAAATTACACTTTCAACATTCAAAAAGATTACAAACTCGTACTACGTATATTGTGTACCATATTCATAATCTTTTGAAAGCAAAAGGTGTCTAAAATAAATCCATTGTCTAGACTTGTCAGTAGTTAGTCTAAATATGAGATTATCCTGGCGCAATACTATAGCGCCGGCTTAAGATGTCGCTATGTGCTTGTGTTCTAATGCAAATATTAACAAACAAACAATCAAAAAAAGAGGAAACAAAAGAAGAAAGAAAAAAAAGCAGTCACATAATCATTGCCAAAAAGTAAATATCATATGTAGGTATTACTAAACAACTCTAAAAAACCACATTTTGAAAAATCAGTAGTCAAGATAAATATCGTCTGCTAATGTGCATCAACTACAACATATTGCTGTTATTCGAAAAAACCACAAATTTTAAGTTGAAAAGTACTATTTAAGCCGATATCCGAAACGAATTATTTGGCAAGAATACATTTTAGGGTTGCACAAATGGGCATAGTCATGTAAATCTGATCGCAGCTAGGATTATCCTCAAAATTAGATAGGATCAGGATGATGAGTGAGTGTATTTGTGTGGAGGTGTATGTGTAATGTCGATGAGTTTGTTTTTACAAACATTATTATGATACATATATTTTTATTTTTAGATCACATGATCTTGGCGTTTTAATGATTATGAAAAAAATGTGTGTACACTTTACTTGCAACATGATTGAGGAAGAATTGTGTGGCAAGCATTGTATATGGACGGTTGTAATTATGATTTTAATGGCATGTTGTCATTGGTTAGTTGGTTATGTTATGATCACAAGATATTTTTATATGAGTAATTTAGTGTAATGCTCGTGATTTAAATCGAACTGGTAGCAATAGGGAAATATAAAGCTCTGTTCATACTATGTATTTAGTAGGGACATAAATACTATACATACATTCTATCCTATAAAATTAAAAATAATAACTGTTTTTGATTATTGATATGCGTATATTGTATACCAAAGGCAAATATTCATCTAATATGTCCGCCTAGGACCTTCTCGCACGCTTTAAACACGCGTACGCGGATCGGTTACAGCATGAATAAAAGCTGTCTTAAGAGAATCAATGTTTTGATATCTTTTGTGGCAAACGATGTCCTCTAAAACTGTTCACAATTTGCAATTCAGCGGGTGCAACTGAGGACTGCCAGAGGGCCATTCTTCAGAGCAAATGAATGTTGATAAATTGTTTTCGTGTCAGATTTGGGTAGTTTTAACGTATATGTGAAATATTTTTATCGGTAAACAATATTTTTCTGTGTAAGTTATCAGCATGCTTCACCTTCTAAGACCTTTACATTTTTTCATACTATTTTGTTTAACGTAGCTTTCTCCAAATGTCCGGTACAGCCCAATTCCCAAGACTTTTTCAATAATTTGACTTATGGACTTTTGTGAGACATTCATTTCCCGGGCCATGATTTTCTCTTTTCAATAGGATTTCGCAAAATTCTTGATTTGGCAGCTTTGCTGACTTGCGGCATTCGAACTGTGCGTGTACGGTCCTACCGGTAGCGGTCTTTAACATCTTCAGTCTACTCAAACAGTTCTACTCGCCAGTAGACAAAGATGGGACTAATCCCGAGCGGGCGGAGCATTTTGAAAATATTACAATACCTTTTTTAATTTCACACTTAAATAACGCTATAAATTACACCGTATGACAAGCCCCTAACTTTGATAATTCCATGATAATTTCACTGATATGCTGAGTAGTTTGGTTTTATTTCCTCAAGCTTCAATCCTATAGATTTGTATGTTTGTGCGGAAAGTGTACGAAAAACATTCGAAAGTATACTTTTATATGGGAAGTAGGCGTAGTTCAATCCAATTCATTCCACTTTGAAACCCACGTAGTCATTGGTAAATTTAATAGCATGTACGTAGTTTCTGCTTTATATTTTCGTGAACAAAGTGTGGAAACAAATATTTCAATTTCAATTTGGTAACTTTAAATTTTCGTGCGCAATCTGTGAAAATATTTATTTAAAACCATGCTTTTATATGGGAGCTGGGCATGATTTTCATGCGATTACCTTTATTTTTAAACACATCCACACATTGCTAAATATAATTGTAAACACCCAATTTCAGCTTGATAACTCTGTTTTTTCCCGTACTCCTAATGTGAAAATCCACATTCGATATCATAAATTTATTCACGTTTGTGCGTCGTTTTCATCCGATTGAGTTGATTTTTGAAGTCATTAATACATTGCTAAATATAATTGTAAATGCGTAATTTCAGCTTGATAGCGCTCTATCTTAGCGCTGAATGTGCGAAAATATACATTTGAAAACACACTTTTATATGGGAACTGAGCGTGATTTTCGTGAGATTATATTTATTTTGAAACTCACCTATATACAGGTAAATATAATCACATATAAGAAGTTTTTGTCAAATAGTTTTATATTTTCGTGAGCTTACTTACTTACTTATGTGGCCATAACAACCGAATATCGTGGCCATAACATGCTTCGCCAGCCATCGCTAGCTGGCGCTAGTTAGAAATTCCAAGCGCCGTCAGGTTCTCCAGTACTTGGTCTTTCCACCGGAGGTTAAGGTTTCCTCTTCTGCGTCGTCCTCCAGCGGGTTCCGAATATAACACCTTCTTAGCTGGAGCGTGTTCTTCCATTCGCTCGACATGACCTAGCCAGCGCATCCGCTGGATTTTGATGCGCTTTACTATGTCAATATCGGCATACAGCTCGTACAGCTCATGGTTGTACCTTATTCGGTACTCGCCACCAACGCAAATAGGTCCAAAGATCCAAGCATTCGCTCATCCAAGGTGGAAATTGTCCAGGCTTCAGCGCTATATGTTAGGATAGGCATGATGAGAGACTTGTAGAGCGTAGTTCTCGTTCTTCGAGAGAGGGCTCGACTTCTCAATTGCTTACTCAGCCCATAGTAACAAGAGTTATCCTACGCATGATCTCCAAGCTGACGTCATTACTACTGTTAATGCTCGTTCCAAGATAGACAAAGTCCCTTACTACTTCAAAAGCGTAGTTGTCAACAGTGATGTGCTGTCCAAGACGTCGGGACTCTTTGTTTGTTGACACTAGATACTTCGTCTTGTAATCGTTCACCGTAAGACCCATCCGACGCGATTCTCTTTCCAACTCTGAGAATGCACACACTGACTGCTCGCGTGAGCAAAGTGTAAAAAAATATATTCGGAAGATGGCAGGTACCTTATGTTTTCATCAGATTGCAAGAATTTTCTAATATATCCATTAAGTGGTCATGATAACGGTTTTAACCGAATCTTAATCGAATTTATGGCACATGTACAAAATGTGAAAACATTTTATTCACAACTAATCAACAGATGGTTTGTGAAAATCATATATACTAATATTCAGCTTAAAAGCTCTATAATTACAGCAGCCAACACCTGAATATCGTTCATAGCCGATCGCTCGAGCTATACCCATTATCCAATAAATTTTCCATACATACTCATTGCTATGATCCGCTCAGTTATGTCACCATACATATACCGCTTAAAACTACGTGTTCTACAGTCGTATTTAGCAAGAGAATGCAGATATTAGCTGTTGAAAATTTATTTAAAAAATGTTTGTTTCAATAATTTCCACGTCTGCGTGATATAAACAATTTGGCATAGGCCAGCTATAGGGTTATTCTTAAATAGGAAATATCACTACAAAAATTGTGTTTTAGATTACTGCTTTTGTCCACTGGTATTATTTACCAAGCTAATCATCGTAGTGTCCTTACTCAGACGTTTGTCACATAATTGAATTTGACCGTAATTGTAAGACAATTCAAATCCATAGTCATTCCACTATGCATTCAGATATTTCTTGGTCAAACGTATATGCATACCTAACTACTGTCATATATCTATTAAGTTTGCCATATGACTATTATTATTAGCAATATGCATGAAGAATATTGAATATCACATCTTTCTTTCTTCTTTCTTCTGTTTTTTTTTTTCAATTCGCCCCTGGCGCCATATATATAAGCATTTGTTGGTAAATTCCGGATATTGGTACTCATAACCATCTACCTATATGTATAATATAGGTAGGTAGGTATCTAGTAGTAATCTGGCATATAATATTACACATATTTTTGTTGTTGTAGTTATCATTAAAATTATCAAATTATTCTGCTATTTTTTTTTCTTCAGAATTATATACTACATCTCCTTTGTAGCTGTTTCTGCTGCTTTTACTACTTACTTATTGTATGAACATTAAGTATTTTACTGACACAATTTGATAGCATCATTTACTATCTATACTACTGATTTTGTCTCGTCATCATCATCACTATGTATACTATGCATAATGATATAGTTTCAGCCGATTATAACTAATCACTTTGGCTCAAGTGATGTTGGTCTCAGAAAGTATGAGTACACAAATATGAACATAGTATATTATATGTACCTAACAAATCAAGTTGTTTGGCATCAGTCATCGCTTGGTACTTGCAGCAGTAGCAACATGCTAAGGATGCATATTACAAACTTCATATGTCATATTATGTAATTTTCCAAGAGCTACTTACATAATTTACTTGAGTTCGTATGACTTTTTCTTTTTCTTGTATGCAATTTTGTATTACCATTACACTCGTTAGTTTCTCATAGTAATGATAAGGATTATTTATATTATATGTAGGCAATAAGCACATGTATGTGTAGGTATACACATATGTATGTATAAATATCAATTTATTGTTTTTTATTCTTTTCCATATCCTTAGGCTACTTTTGCGCTTGCGATTGCATAATATCCATCTTAGCATGAACTTTATCATATAGTATACTGATAGTGATGGTAATATTAACAACGGTGGTGATGATGCTGGTGATAGTGATGTTATCATATTACCTATTTACGGACATACAATATATCTAACATACTTGTATGCAAACATACTATACTCTTACTATGATTTGAGTGTATTGTAGTATCAATTTATCTATCTATTTTCTATTATAAATTCATTTCGATTTGTTTTGATTTCTTCACTATGATAACCTTCTGTTGCTGTACACATTGGCATACTATAGTACAAGTATGTACGAATATTTCCCTTGAGGATATGTTATGGTGTGGTTTTGATACATGTATTGTATGGATACTTTTTGGTGTGGTATGATATAGCATATACGAGTTCATATAAAGTTATTGTTTTATGGCGTTAACCTTATTTATTTTGTGGTCTGTTTTGGCAATTTATTTCATCTATGTCTATATATATTATTTGTTATAGTGATAGTTTGAAACTTGTTGAAATATTATATTGTATTTCCTATTGTTCATTTCATGAATGCTCGTATGTATTGTTTGCTCCTAGTTTTACTCAAATTCAATAGTTTTTGATTTGTTGCTTGTTGCTTTATTGACTTTTCATTAAAGGTGTGACACTCAAGAGAATTTATTGTAGTTGAAATTTCATTGATTGCCTTTTCGTTCCGATTCAGGATTACATAGGTAGCTAGGTAGGTGCAAGTACTTATATTCAATCAATAAGGTTTTTATTGATTTTTTATCTTAAAGTTGATGTACTCATTTGTGTGTTAATTTTGTGAGAATTAAATTCTCATAATTTAATTATTAGTTTATTTAATTTGTTTTTTGGTCGTTGCTCAGTGGTTAGTCCATTCGCCTTCTGATCTGTAGGTCGTGGGTTCAATCCCCGGCTGAAGCACAACTTCAATAACGAAAGATATTTCTTTCAAACATTGCCCACCTGTCGGCAAGCAATTGGCAATTCTTCCGCCAGTAGAAATTTGCTATGACAAAGCTTCTAAACGAGCACTGTGACAAAATATAGAAAAAGTGACAAGTCACAAGGGTTATGGCTTACGGATACGGAAAATAAGCACTGGACAACAGTACTGGAAGAAAAGTTTGAGGCCTATAAGTGCCATACAGTGTCAAAGGAATATTAAAGAAACATTTTTGGTTGTTTAAGTTAAAAATGATTTATTTTAGTTCAAGGAGATTTGTTCCAACTACTTTTTGAAAATGATGTCACGTAAATGGCCACCTTTAGCCTTAGCGACAAAATGTGCTCTCTTCCGAATTTCTCGTCTTTTTTTCCAATGTTTAGACTTCAATTAACATCACAAATAAAAGTCTGGTGGCGTTAAATCGAGTGATCTGGGTCGCCGGTCAAAATCGTCATTTAACGATAATAATCGCCCGGTAAATAAAGATTGTAATAAATCGATTTACATTCATATTATTTTCATGTACAAAGGGCATCACAAAATCTGTTCAAGACATTATTTGTCCGATTTGGATCACATATGCATAACTCAACTTCATAATGCCTCTCTCGTAGAAACCCTGGTCCCTATTGTTGAAAAGCTCGACTAAGCCATGCAATTTCCTATCACTAAGCAAAGTTTGCATTAATAAAAGCAATGGTTATCGTATGAAAATTTCTCAACCTAGCTTTTGAAGTTTCTGGCGAGTTACTGTATACGCGTGTGACCTAATGGAACACAAAATCTCTCCTATTAACCCTTTCTGGCTGATTCAAGTCAATTGATACCATCAAACAGGCGAATTATTGTCGGTAGATGTCCTAATAAATTGCCGAGTGAAAGTGACTATTGCTTTACAGTCGCACCAAATGCACAGGAAAATCTTCATTGTCATTTCTGATCTGAATTGGTCACCATCTGATTCACTTCATTGCGGGTTTATCCCAAAGACTTTGCCTCATCCTCATTTTCTCATCCCTTCGAGAAATGGCTCTATTTCGTTTCATTTCGTAAGGCCAACCTAGATACTACAATTTGTGTGGCATTAGGCATTCTTCTTAGCATGATATCAGCATATATTTTGCTGAATCATACAAAGTAGATATGCTTACGTGATTTGTGCTTATACAAAAACTATGAAATACTGACAAGGGATTTATTTCAGGACCAAAATAGAGAAGTGTTAATATAAATTGAACTTGCAGCTACCGTTATAAAAAAGTCCATAAAAATAGTCATTATGACAACTATATAAAGTAGTACATTCAATCTATTCCAAAAGGTATTTTTTACAATGGGCTTCACCTGTCTGAGTGCCATGTTCTACGGTGTTCTGAGACCTATCCACTTCTATCTATCTATTTGCCTATTTTCATTATATACTTGAAATCAGAAAAATCTGTTTGTAAAATAAATGATTTGATAAGTAACTAGATAGCATTGTTGTTGCTAGTAACATTCTAGATGATTCATGAAGGTTCGCTAATAAAGTCAGTATGGTACATATGAACAAATCCTGTTAATTATATATGATACTTCAAGACACAATGGTTACACTTACTGTATAAAGTTTTATTGCATATTGGGTCTTTTTAAACTCTTTATAAATTTTACAACAATTTGACGACATACGATATGTTCATAGGGGTTCATCTTATGAATCCCCAAGTTATATTTACGAATTTGCAAAACTTGGTAAATTTTAACTTACATTACTACTGACTTATTGAAGATTGTATGGCCATCTGAAACAGCCTAAAATGCTAGAGTCTTTTACTCAGACATATCGTACAACCAAGCATTTCTATTAAACAGACTTGCTTCTTTCTTAACAATAGTTAACAATAAGGCCAAGGAATACAAATCAATATCAAAGTCAAATCATATGAAAATATATATACAAATAACAACAACAACAAAGAAATTTAATAAAATAAAATAACAAATAACAAAATAACAAGAAATATAACTACATACCTCAACAATACGTGAATAATTCTTTGTTCAACAAAAACGCACGTGCAGTGCAAATGTGCAACACCAAGAGCATTAAAAGAGTTAATGATTAACAATAGATGTAAATATGTACATATACACATATCCATATATGTATATATAATATTTATGTATTTTTACGAATGATGCATCAATTAATTGTGAAAAGCTTAGAGTAAAAAACAAACAACGAATCAAATGATATTATGATAATTGAAATTGCAACAAAGAGGAAGAAAAGGCGGAGAATATATGCAATAAAAATATTAATATATTTATTCTGTTGATATTCAAACACACACAAACACAAACACCTTTGTTCCTTTGTTTCTAAGACATGTTAATAAATTTGTTAAAAGCTAAAATTAACCTTTTTCACATACAATTTACAATTTCATTAGGCGTCAATCTAACAAAGAAGCCTAATCAAATCGATAATATTGTATAAATAACAATAACAGCAACAACAATAACAATAACAACAACAGCAGCAACATTAACAACATCAATAAGATTATGAAAGCATTATTTCTGTTATTTATGTTGTTGTTGCTGTTTAAATTTACAACAATTTGCCACAATAACCATAAAAATGAAGTGGTTTAACATACATACTCGTATGATTCAAATGCCACGAGAGCGCAAGCATATGGTATATTGAACATATACCCATACTGACAGAACTCGTATGTGTGCTAATGTATTGATCATATGAATAATAGCAATCAATTATAAAAAGACCCCATGAGAAATCATATAAAATTCATTAAGTGGCTTTAGACACAAGAATTATCGCTTATATAACGTCTGAATGTATCTTTATTTTTAGACGAAAAGCAAAAGGCTTGAATCCTTCTCACAAAAAATATATCAAAAGCATTAAAACTCACCACTTTGGCTGAAACTTAGCAGAATGACCTCTTATGCTAATGGTATTAGCAAATCTTTCCTCAATTAACTTGACAATTTGACCGATCTATGGCAGTTGTCACATAACTGGCCTAAGTGGGTCATGTGACAGCCACCGTACCTATGGTATCGCTAGTATATTAAATAATATGTCCATCGAATTCGCAAATCATTTCCATATGCCCATTAGCGTTACGGATGATACAACGTAGGTCATGTTGGAATCCAATAGAGCGCACCAAACTTGACCTTAACTCAATTTATACTCTGGATCTTGGAGACAAAATTTCCATAAGTTATTCCATTCGAAATAATGAATTCAGAGCTCATGATGCAGCGGTAAAAATACTGCTCAAACTACATCCAAAATATATCTTCACCATTCTTAGATTGTGCTCTTTCTTTACGAGTTAAGAGTTTTTTCGATTTTCTAACGGAGAGCCAGATGATTCATTTAGGAGTATTCTGTTTTCAGCTGGACGATACAATACTGAAAATACATATCTCGCGTAGAAAGAGCTAGAAATTATCAATTGTGAATAGTAGTGCTTCACTTCTATAACTCGAAACTCATACAAGTTTAGTGACCCGACAAAGGTTACAACAACTTCAATGGGAAGTCTCACCTTATCCAGTAATAATCATCGGAAGTTGTGCCAACCGCTTAACCATTATATCGATCCTTTTAAATGGTATAGAATGATAGATCGTTCGATCCTATATTCCATATGATAAAAAATGATCCTTTATGTCTCTAAAAAACTGCTTGTCACTTCCGATAACACAATAAAGCAGACTTTCTCGGTGGTGAACCAAACCAGTTCCAAACGATAGCATTTGATTACAGTAACAAAAGTCTGAATCCCTTTATGCTCCACTAGGTCACAATTTTTTTGTACAGTGGTTTAAAATTTGGCTTTTTCGGTCAAAAGTAGAATCATGGAATTTGAAAAATTATATGTAAAATTACATTTACAATTAAAATTTTCCGAGGATTATTTTCTCGGACCATTTTAAACCTCTAACTACCACCCGTATGGGTAATTCTGTATGTTTTTTTGAAAAATCCATTAAAAGTCAATATTTAGGAGGAGTTCGAGGGTTAAAGTTTTCGAAAAAAATGTTTTCCAGGCATTTTCCGGGGGGTCACCAAACACAAATAACTTTTACTAGGTATAGGTAAAAAAACGCATTCAAATTTAAGTGCTTTATTTTTAGCTCCATGCCACAATTTGTGAGTCATTGACTCGTGGGTGAACCAAACAAGTCTCAAACAATAGCATTTGACTTCAGTAACAAAAGCTCTAATCCCTTTCTGGTCCACTACATCACATTTGTTTTTATACAGTGGCTTAAAATTTGTATTTTTCGGTCAAAAGTACAATGATGGAATTTGAAAAATCATATGTAAAACTAAATTCACAATAGTACTTGTCTTCGGAGAGCTATATTAAAAATTTTCGAGTATTATATTCTCGGAACCTTTTAACCCTCTAACTCCCACTCAATTTGAATCTTTTTTTGAAATATCCCTGGCACATATAAAAAAGGCCAAAATTATCCATACGAGTGACACCTAGAGGGTTAAATTTTTCAGAGAAGATAATCCAGGAAATATTTTAATGAAGATCTCCGAAGCATTGCAATTACAAAAAAAAAAAAGGAAGGAATACTTATTTGACATTTCAAACAGCTGAATATGTAAGAATAGGATTTGTAGCATAAACTTTTAAAAAAGTTTTTCCCAAATTTTGGCAAATATTTGCATTTTCTATTAAGTCACTGCTTACGATTATGTTAAATCAGTAGACCAATATTAGGTCAAGCATTTATGAATTTTACTTTCCATCGCAACCAGTTAGAATAGATTTTCCAATTGGGTATCTTGCAATGGCAATAAATAAACACCTTTAGGCGCCATATTCAGTTAATTTTCAGTGCATATATACGTACTTGTGTAGGAAAAAGCTGCAGCTACTTATTGATGCATTTGTTATATGATATCGCTCTTCATATGAATAAACGCATACACAAATGTACATGCATTTATGCATATACGAGTACATATGAATGATGTTGATTTTTCTTTCGGTGGCTTGGTAGCTTTTCAAATATTACGACAATTGCTACTTGTTGCAATCGGGCAACAATGGCAACAACAAATTGCTGCAATATGGCATAATCATAAATGCGCCCAAAGTATATGCATATGCATATATATATGCGTGTGTGTGTATGTGTATGTTGTATGCAACAGCATATGCAACATCTCATTCGTGTTTTTGTTTGTTTGTTTCTTTATTTATGTTATTTGTGGAATATTTTGCATCTCCAACGGCTCTGATGCATATGTACGTTTCGGTGGTATGGTAAATGTTGGTGTGGCTTAGGTGGTGGTCGCGCTATATCATCGCCTTTTTTGTTTGGTGCAGTTGTTGTTGTTGTTGTTGTTGTTGTTGTTGCTATTATCTGTTCGCTTTATAGTTCTTGGCAAGCAAGCATTTAGTGTATTTATTGTTGTTGGGCCATTGTTTGTGAACGCTTAAGCGCAAACATATACGAGTGTATCGTATATCGTATTATGTATCTTGTTTCAACAAAAGTTTCGTCTATTTTGTTATTGTTGTTGTTGTTGTTGCGGTATAACGATTACTATTATTATTATTAGCATTATTATGCGATTTGTTGTTGCATTATGATATCTTTTCTGCAAAGTTGGCATACGTTTACCATACAGACATACATATGATCATACAAATGTACTCATATTGTACGAGTATGTATTTGACTGTATGAATATATGCATATATATACATATCGTATCTATTTTTGTGGATGACCTTAAAGATTGCCTGCGGCCGTTGTATGCATTTTCATTTCATTTTTCATATTGCCTATATGAATATAATTGTAGTTTTATTGTATTTTTACTTTATTAATATAATGTACATACATATACTATATATGTATGTAGTATATATGTACATGGTTTTATTAAAAACATATTTTAATAATCGTATGCCATTCCTTTTAATTCAATTGAACACGCTTTATTTGTTTAACACTTTTCTTTTGTGAATTGTTGCTGTACTTTATGGGGTAGGCACATATGAACTGCACTATGTTTACTATCTATCTATCGGTACATGTTCTTCGAATTTATATTAGACTGAGTCGAAAAAGGCAGTAGTAACCATCTAATTGAAGGTTTTACTTGAGAATACCTTGGCGCAATTGTATATTTTTTTTTATGATCCTAAAACCATCCGAAATCGTGGGGCGTGGTTTTCATCCGATTACTCCCATTTTCAAACTTGATGATACGTTGGTAAGTATTATCGTACGTACCCAGTTTCATCTTGATAGCTTTACTTTTTTATTCGCAAACTGTGAAATTATACATTTGACAGCATATTTTTGTAATGGAAGTAGGCTGGCCATCCCATATAAGTTTATTGATCAAAGTGTTTATGAATAAGTAAATGAACATATTCATAACTTCTAGAACATAACTTTGTATGGGCGGAAGACTAGGTTTTGGCTTATTAACGACTTCATACGACATCTTATGAACCAATTTTCAGTTATGGTACTGAACTAAACGCGTAATTTTAAACGACTGATAATTGCTGGTAGTAACAAAAAAAAAAAAAAACAATATAGCAATATTACTCCATTGAGATCATAGCCTAGGTCAGAGTTAACAAAAAAAAGGCGATTGCGCTTGCTGTTGGTTGTACTTAGGCTGCTGTAGCAACAATCTGTAGGCAAACATATTGATTCTCCTATTCAATATTTTCTCCATTTATTTACCGATTTCAATCGATAAATAACGTCTTTGGAAATTCTTCATTATTATGCTACTTATACTATTTGAATTTACATGGCGTTGATATTTTGATAGGCAAAACTGTTTTTAAGTTGGTAGTAGCATTTCTATTTGTAAGTCGTAAGGGACTTTGTCTATCTTGGAACCAGCATTAACAGCAGTAATGACGTCAGTCTGGAGATATTGCAAAGGATCACTCTTGCGAACACGTGCTACTTTGAGCTAAGTAAGCATTTGAGAAGTCGAGCCCTCTCTCGACGAACGAAAACTACACTCTACAAGTCTCTCAACATGCCTGTCCTTACATATGGCGTTGAAGCCTGTACAATTTCCACCTTGGATGAGCGAATGCTTGGAGTTTTCAAGAGAAAAGTCCTACGCAAGATCTTTGGACCTATTTATGTTAATGGCGAGTACCGAATAAGGTACAACCTTGAGCTGTACAGCCGCTGCGCTGGCTTGGTTATGTCGAGCGAATGGAAACTATGAAGGTGCTATATTCGGAACCCGCTGGAGGACGACGCAGAAGAGGAAGACCTAACCTAATTTCTGTCATTAGTGTGAATTTTAAATACATTATTTCCATTTCTCGATTTGTACAATGTCTGACATTATTCAACAAAGAACTTTCATAAAGGTTTGTCCGCGGGATAAAATCACTGCAGCCGAAATGTTGAGGATGTTCAGTGAATAGGCTCTATCAAAAACACGAGTATATGAGGGTGGAAGAAGGGTTGAAGATGTAGAACGTCCCGAACAATCAATCACATATTGTTGGAATATCAGAAGAATCAGTGAAGATAATTTTGGAATACAAATCTCGACTGATTTCAAATTCATTCAAGTTTCTTGGGAAAACAACGTCGCATTCAAGTGTGTAAAACAATACTTTCTGAAGTGAACCAAGACCAAAAAAAAATCACGCCAAAGTCGTTCAGAAATCAAGGTCATATTGACAATCCCCTTCAATTATAATGCTTTTGGGCGCTATGAATTCCTTCCTTCCGGCCAAACTGTCAATAAGGAATATAATTTGAGTGTTATGAGCCATTTGCGTGAAGCTATTCCTCTTCAAATGGGCAGATTTGTTGATAATGCGTTATCTCACTCTGAACTCGTTCTTTATAACCATTTTGGCAATATTTCGACGCATACCGTTGCATAACCACCTTATTTGCTTGATATAGGTCCGCGTGACTTCTAGGTATTCGTTAAATTTAAGTGACCGCTCCGTGGACATCGTTTTGGGTCGATAGATGAGATACAAGCTGAAGGGTAGAAGCTAATAAAGGCCATCCCGTAAACCGAATTTAACCAGTTTTTTGATGATTGGAAAACAAGTTGGAGTCGAGAATGAAATGAAATTTCTCGGTATTTCCGATAACATACTATATCTGCGAAATTGCTTTGCTAAATACCCGTAAATGCCAGTCAATATGTTAAGAAAGCACACTCAAAAACAACAAATCGTGAGTGCAAGTTATATCATCATATTTAATATTATCCACTCATGTGTTTTTTGTTACAGAACCATCTAATTTTCATATTCGTTATAAAGATCCAATCGAGTTAATTGAACTTCTGGCTGGTCATAACTTACTTAGATAAACAAATATATTCTGTAGGAAATATTTTTCATTTGCTATGACTGATGTTCAATCAAGTTTCACATTAAACTATAGCATTAGATGAAATGAATATCTTAATTAAGAGTGTCAGTAATTCTACAGTAATACTTGCATATACATATACTCGTATATAAATAACTAAATACATCAAAAGTACAATAACATATGTAATCAAATATTCATATTTAAATGTGTGTAACATTTTATTTATGTAAATTTATATGAACGAGTATGTAACGAAAAATATGTTTATATTAAAATCATAGTTTTGAAGGAAAAAAAGCTGTTTGTAGGTGGGAAAAAATCACACAATTAGGTAAAATAAGCTATTGTCTTAGAATCATATGTATGCATATAGTAATAATTATAATAAAACAAAAAAAGTTTAACATATTTTATAACAGACAATCACATATACACATACACATATATGTATGAATTGGTAAGTCTAATTGAGGTCATATTTGTATAGAAAAAATAAAAATCAACAAAAGAAACATTTTCCAAAAAAAAGCCAAAAATACAAATAAAAACACAAGCCTTATCATAAATTTCAAATCTCCTTTTTTCTTTTCTTTTGAATTGAAGAAAAATCTTTCAAAATGAAATCAAGCAACATTTTCCCATCCACATTTTTTTTTTAGTTACACAAAAATTTTAAATGTATGTAAATAACCCTTTTTGTATATAACATAACTAGCTATATATAATATGAAGCTCATAATATGAGCGTACATTCAACTGACATACATACACATACGTATGTATATATGTACATATATACGATAAAAAGTCTTTAAAGAAAAGAAACGCAAAATTTAAGTTGAAATTTTTCACAAAAAAAAAAAAAAACACGCACAAAAATAAATGAAAAAGATTTCAGAAAAACTGTTAAAATTATATTAAAAAACATTATTTCACACTATTCAATGATTTTTCTCACGCTTAAAGTATAATTTCTCAATTTTTTTTTTGTCTTCCTACTACATTGTGGTGGTGGTGGTCATTTTATGAACTGACATACATATATGCTTGTAGGTATGTACATATATATACGAATATTACGTATGTAGATTACGCAGTGTGTAATCGTAGTCATATGCAAAGTTATAATTATAAAAATATTAATATGCCAAGACGTTGGACGTTATTTGGGAAAAGGGGAAAAACTAAATAGTTACATATGAACTCATTAAATAGAGAACATTGAAATTTCGCTTTATCTTACGTTATTTTTTTTTTTTTTTTTTTTTCTAAAGAATAAAACAACTTATATGCATAGTAAGTAAAGGCATTGTAATTAGCTTCTTAATCATTACAAATATGAGATTAACTAATTATCCTAGAGTTGATTGTTATATTTTCCATCCAATCAAAATAAACATATATATTGCCTTAATACAATTGAACTGATGCAACTTTTAAAACATTTGAATACATAGTAACTTTCATAAAAAATTGCTCAAAAAGTGAATAGTTTGTATGAGAACTATATTTATTTATTGATCGATTGACTTAAAATTTTGTATACAGTACTTTTTTGATTAGAAAGTTTAAATATGAGCTTTTCTATGTTGAAAATCTCTGCATTTTAAAATACTTAACCTTGCATACAAAATTGTTGATAAAAGTTTAAAGAAAATACCATTTTGTATGGGGACTATTCAAAATTACAAATAAAATAAACTAAAACGTTTGTGTAGAGTAAAAAATTATTTTGTTTGTGTAGAGTGTTAGTTTAGTAACAAAACTAGAATAATGAAGTTTTCGAATTATATATTAATAAATGATAATACTTTTCATACAAAATGGTTTAAAATAATGAATATTTTATATGAGAACTATGTTTGTTTATAAATGGATTTACTTAAAATTTTGTGTAGAGCATTATTTTATGGGAAAAATATGATTTCCAGAGTTTCAAAATGATACATTAGAAAATAATGTTTTTTGATTTCTGTTTAAGAAAATGAAATTTTTTTACCAGAACTATAATTATCTATTTATAGACAGAATGACCTCTAGTTGTATGTGGAGATTTATTTGAGTGCAATGTATTATTCCCGAAGCTATAAAACAATGAATTGAATAACAGTGGGGTCGTCTGGGCATATCCATCAATTTTGCTTAAAAATATGTACTGTTTTTATAGAAACAATATTTATCTATATATACAGAATATTTCCAAATTTTGTGTAGAATACTCATTTTGGGGAATAATATGATATCCGAACATTCAGCATTATGCATTAACGAATGATGATACCTTCCATAAATATTTGTCAATTTTTCATAAAAAACCAAGGATGCAATATTTATATGGGGACTAAGCTAATTTACCAAAGAAATTAATTAAAATTTATTGTAGAATATAATTTTGTGGAAACAAACACATTTTCGAATTATTAAAATGGCATAAACTAAATTATTGCATCTTCCATAAAAAATTGTCAATTTATGTTTAACAAAATTAATGTATTGTATGGTGTATGTATAAACTAAATAGCTTCATATTTTGTGTCGAGTATTTTACTGAAAAAATTTGATTTCCAAATTTTCAAATTGATTAATTCAGAAAAAATGGTATATTCCATATTAAGTTTTTTTTTTCAAGCTTTTTTTATTGGAACTTTCTAAAATTACTTAGAAACTAACAATAAGTAATCAAATCTTACAAACTAACTAAAATTATGTGATATTCCCAACGTTCCATCACAATTGGTTGAGTCGCGAGGTATAGCAATTTCACAGCATATTCAGTGTGTCTTTTCTTTTTAATCGACGATGCCCCGTGCTCAGCAACAATAGCCTAGCAAGGGGATTCGGATGACTGTTTAATTTTTGAATGTAGCTTCTGCAGGACATTGCAACTTCCTCAGAAATTGTGGGTATATTTAAATCTCGATGGATGTTAACGTTCCTCATATACCAAGGAGCGTTTACAATAATTCGCAGACACTTGGATTGTATTCGCTGCAATTTTTCGATATTTGAGGGAGATGCGGTGCCCCAAAACTGAATACCATAAGTCCAGATTGGCTTCAGGATTGCTTTATATAATAGCACTTTGTATTCGAGATTCAACTTTGATCTTTTGTGTATCAGCCACCATAACTGATTAATTTTAAGCTTGATCTGAGTTTTCTTTGCCTCTATGTGATTTTTCCAGGTCAGCCTTCTGTCGAGGTGAATACCCAAGTACTTTGTTGAGGAACATTGTGGAACTGATTGGCCATTAATTTTAAGTGGGGGACATGTATCTGGCCTTAGCGTGAAGGTTACATGTACGCTCTTTGATTCATTGACTTTTATACGCCATTTTGCTAGCCAGATTTCGAGAGAATCGATATGAGTCTGCAGGAGTTTAGTAGCTTCTATGGGGTTAGAGCGAGAGCACAATATTGCCGTATCATCTGCAAAGGTCGATATAAATGTATAGTTATTGCTGGGCATATCTGTAGTGTATAAGAGATACTGTAAGGGGCCCAAAACGCTTCCCTGAGGAACGCCAGCGTGAATATCCAATGGATTTGTTGTGTAATCCTTGTGATGTAAGAGAAATTGTCTTTTCGTGAGGTAGCTACTAAGCAATGAGGAGACATTTACAGGCAGTAATAGTTTGAGTTTGTAAATAAGGCCATCGTGCCATACTTTATCGAAAGCTTGAGTGATATCAAGAAAGACAGATGAGCAATACTTTTTTTCTTCAAAAGTGTTCCTTATCAGAGTTACAATGCGGTGGACTTGTTCTATTGTGCCGTGCTGTTTTCTAAATCCAAACTGATGTTGAGGAATCAGTTGGTTGAGATTAATAAATGGAGTTATATTCATGACAAGTAGCTTTTCGAATACTTTAGAAAGTAGAGGCAGGAGGCTGACAGGTCTGTACGATGCAACTTTTGTAGGGTCTTTTCCTGGTTTTGCTATCATAATAATTTTTGAAGTTTTCCAGCATTTGGGATAGTGTTTAATACGAAGGATAGCATTGAAAATGTGCATCAGATGAATTACTGAAGCCGGAGGTAGCTCTTTTATCATTTTACCGGTAATTTTATCTGGACCAGGTGATTTTTTTGGGTTTAAATCTTTATAAATTGCTTTGAATATGTCCTTTTTTTTAATTTTGAGCGTTATTGAGCAAGGTTGAGAAGTTAATATTGGTAATGAGGACTGTGAAGAGGGTGGATTGGGTGTAAACACACTTTTTAGGTGGATTGCAAAAGCCAAACCCTTCTCACAGTTGCTTCTAGCCCAATTACCGTCACTCAAACGGATGGGGGAATCAGTGAGAATTGGCCGATTTGATTTCTTTGCTGATTTCCACAAAGAGTAGTCTGACGCTTCACCAGGTGTTAATTTCGCTATGTGCTCTTCTAACTCTTTGTTGTTTTTATTTTTTAAAGCTTGCTTTAACTTTCGAGTGCAGTGCTGTAGCTGTGTTTTCAGATTCGGTGATCTGAATTCTTGCCATTGTCTTCGGAGTCTTCTTTTCTGTCTTACTAGCAATTCAATATCGGCTGGTGTGTATGGGCTATAGTTTGATTGCTTGCATACCTTTGTGCAGGTGGCTGAGCTGAGAGCTAATGAGAGCAGCTGGTTGAATTTTTCGAGTGCTGAGTCTACATCGTGTCCATTTCTTAATACAGTACTCAGAGGAAGATGGGAATTTATATATTTCTTGAATTTTAACCAGTCTATTTTCTTTCTAACGCAATTACCTTGGGGGGCTTGGTGATTTTATAGATATTACCGTGGGTGAGTGGTCAGATGATAGATCATAATTACACTCTGTGGAGATATTTTCCATCTGCAAACCTTTGGCGACTCCAAAGTCTATGAGATCGGGTATTTTCCTCTTGTCCGTCGGCCAATATGTCGGTTGACCATTTGAAATAACATCGTAGCCATGGTTAGTGATGATTGAACATAGTCTTCTGCCTTTTGGAGTTATTAAGCGGGAGCCCCAGTGAGTGTGTTTGGCGTTGAAATCGCCAGCAACCAAGAATTTGCTACCAAGAGTTGAGAAAAATTCTTTATATTGCTGTTCGGTAATACTGTATCTTGGGGGACAGTATATCGCAGATATTACTAGCTTAGAGATGTATTCTTCCAGACATATAGATGTTGCTTGCAAGTAGACGCTACTGAAATCTTCGAGAACATGATGTTTTATTCTGCTTTTTATCAATATGGCAGTTCCTCCGCGTGCCTTACCATGCGGATGATTTGTGGTGGTATAAAGTGTATTTCAAAAATCAAATTTTTGTATGGCGACTATGTTTAGTTATAAGCGGAATGTCTTCAAATTTTGTACGGGGTATTATTTTGATGAAAAAATTAAATTTTAGAATATTATTTAAAAAATTATTGATATCTTCCATACAAAATTTAGGATTTTCGTTTAAAAAATGTAACTTTTGTATGGTTACTATGTTTATTTACACTTGAAATTTTGTGCAGAAATGCAGTTAAGGGCAAAAGTATAGTTTACAAAATTTCAGATTAGTACAATAATATATATTATTACATTCCATATAAATTTCTTAATTTTGATCTTAAAAGACGAAATTATCCATGGGAACTAAGTTTATTTATCAATAAATCGACTTCATGAAGATGTATAAAATAAAAATAGTACCATTGAACCAAACCACGAATCACGAGCTGAGTAAAAATTTGCATTTTGTAAGAATTCATAATCAAAGTTAACGAAACGATGAAATTCTTGTACTCAAATTAAGTATAAATGATTTGTTTCCCTTCATACAAATGTATATCGAAAATTATATATATAACAGTGTAATTGTCGCTATTGTTGTTGATATTATTAAAGCTGTTATTGTAGTAGTGTGTTATGTATGCGCCAACTACGATTTACTCCTTTTCTCCACTCATACTTTTATGTTTATTTCAGATAAAAATCGATTTAAATGTGACCACGGCACGGTCGTCGTCTTATTGCATTTTTTACTGTCGTTATTATAATATTTTCATTCGTATATGTTTTATTATTATTACCACTATTATTATTATTATTATAATGTCCCTTTTCATTTTGTATAGTATGTACTACGATATATATATAAAGTAAATAGCAAGTAGCCTTCTTATATTACATATTTTTTTTATATTTTTTTTACTTCCTTATTCTTTCTTCATCCAGTCAGTAGAAATTTTCTTTTTAACTTGACCTTTATTGTCCGAAAATAACAACAACAACAACAACAATAACAACAGTAAATTATGAATATAACCCAACGACTTCGTAGAAGGCCAATTCGATTAAGAAGAAGCAATAGTTGCTACGTAAAGAAGCAGAATGTGAATATGCTGAAATTTTTCTACATTTTTTTACTGTTTCGCTAAAATTTAATGGAAATTTAAAGAATCGTCAAATTTCATTTTTTTCTCTTCTTGTTGTTGTTGTTGTTGTTGTGATACTTTAATTTTTCTTTACAGAGTGTATTTAAACTTAAAGAAAAGAAAGAAAATTTCACTCCATTTTTCTTTCATTATTTTTCTTTGAACTTTATGTGGGTTCGCTCATGTAAAGTACTCGTACATACCTAGGTACTATATATATATATACGTATAGTATATATATATATCTGTATATATACAAGCACTTGAAGAGACTTGTATGTATAGAGCATCGGTGGTAGGATGATGTTTATCATTGTCATAATATGCGCTGGGAATCACCTTTGGAGATATTATCACTTTCATTGACCGAAAGAAAGAAAAAGAGACACATACAACAGCAACAACAACAATTAAACAGTAGCCGTAATATTTGGTTACAACCGTTTGTAGTAGCCACTACAAACGTTTATATATTTTTTATATTCATAGAGACATACTTGTAAGTATATGTAGAGTGCTCATGGTACACATCATAAATTTTGTGTCTTTAAATTTCCATTGCATTCTTTCCAAATTTTAAATATCTATGCAAATCTTTAGTTATATTTAAGAGGGTGAGTTTTAATCTTGCTTTAAGTAAAAATTTCGGTTTTTTTTTTCAAAGCACATCATAAACTATGTAGCAATAAGCATGGGCAATTATATTGTATGTATGGGCCATGCCAATGTTAATGATGATAATGATGATGGTCAGTCATTGTTTTTAATTACTCTGAATTTTTATTTAGATATTTTTTTAATGTATTTTGATTTTGTTTGTGTGCTTTCTTTGCATACTTATATGAGTATATTTATGTATATATATTGTACATATTGGGAAATACTTGTATATGTAATTAAGATATGTATTCTGTTTTTTCTCATAATTTACATGATAAACATTTGATTATCATTATGCCATTTATACTATTGATTTTCATATGATATTTAGCTCATATAGAGTGATGAATATATATAAACAGGGTTAGGCGATTGAAGTGTTACCAACTATACACAGGTATATCTGTCAAACCAATATTGCCAACTACGTGAAATTCATACCAGTAACAGCTGTTTATATTGTTTACTAACTGCTACAAGCATTTGCGTCTAAGTTTTATAGAACAAAACTTATTCGAAATGGAATTCAAACGCAATAGTGTGATTGCGTTATATTTGGCTGAAAAATCACAACCAGCTATTGTTCGTGAGCTCGTCTACCTCAAAGTGAATAAAATGTTTGTGTATCGTACCATATATCGTTACAATGGCACAGGCAGCTTTGCCAAAAGCTATAGAGGTGGACGCAACATCACCTAAAATGGTTCGGAAAGTGATGGCTCGACTTGAACGAAATCCACGTCGTAGTGGTAATCATATGACCAAAGAACTGAAAATATCCTAGCGAAGCATCCGATGCATATTCCAAAATGAGCTCAAGGTAAAGCCTTACAAGTTCCAAAAGGCACACGATCTTACACCAAAGCAACAAAAAGTTAGACTCGAAAGAGCAAAGGAGTTATTACGTTTGTACGAACGTGGCGAATTTGCAAACAAGTTGTGTTCTCTGATAAGAAAAATTTCCCTATTGAGCAGATCATAAACACTCAAAATGATTGTGTTTGTTTAACTGAACGCAATTCCGAAAATTTGAGACTACGAATGGCCACCTGAAGTAATTTACCATCTCAAGTAATGGCATGGGAAGCTGTGACCGCCGATGGACGCTCTGCAATCGTTTTCATCGAGCCTGGTGTCAAAGTCAATGTGACTTATTATCGGGAAAATGTTTTGGAAGTTGATTTAGAGCCGTGGGAACGCAAACATTTCGGTCGTAGACCATGGACGTTCCAACAAGACCCGGCACCGTCTCATAAAGCTCGTGTGAACCAAGAATGGTTAAAAAATCATGTTCCACATTTCATTTTGTCCACACAATGACTTCCGAATTCGCCAGATGCAAATCCGATGCACTATTCCATTTGGGCCATTTTGAATAGAGAAGGTGAGGACTACAAAATATGCCAGTATGGATGCGCTGAAGAAAGCCATTGCTCGGGAATGGGCCCAAATACCGGAAGATCACTTTTGTGAAGCATGCAACTCATTTTTAAACCGTTTGATGGACATAGTCAAGGGAAAAGGTGGCCACATCGAGCTAGAGTGAATGGATTTTAAAATTTTGATTATTTTTACAATTTTTGTAATTTAAATCAATAAAAAATAATTTCACAGAAATAAGATATGGTCGCTTGAATAGGTAACACTTCAATCGCCTAACCCTTTATATATTTCGCCCCTAGATGGATAATGTGTACACCAAAACCTCATTAATTTTTTCTCATCAAAATTTCTCCCGAACAGACTTACTCTTTGTCTTCACTCTTTAGAAAGTCTCTTCCACAAAATTTATGTTTTTCTAAAATTTACTTTCATCACTTTCTGAAGGTCAACAAATTAACCCACAGTTGCCGTCGAATAACCTCTTTACAATATTTTTACGTCTTCGATACCTTTCCAGAACATAATTAAACTAAAACTTCATTCCTCAAGAGGTTTGTTAAACAAAATGAAGGGAAGGTAATCTAGAAATCGATGAATAAGCCAATAACTACCCAAGAATCAATTCTATAGTAATCAAATGTAAGGTCGATCTTTATTAGTTTTTGCCCTACAACATTTCTCCTAAACTTGCCTATCACCTACATATTTCCATTCCTTATGGGGCCTGCCATACAAAATGAGCAAACATAAACCTCTAGAGGAACCATATGTAAGGCTGGCGTTCGTGAATTTTTCATCCCCAATATTTCTACTGAACATTTCTACTCCCCCTATAATTTAGGTGTAGTTGCTCTACAAAATTCCAGAGAAATAGTGGTTTAAAGAAATGAATTGTGGTCGATCATATATTTTACACCTTATGCAAGCTTGGGTAACAGTTGGAGCAAATTTTGTAAAAAATTGCAATAATTGGGCTCAAATATACGGTTAAGAAGTTGATAATTGAGTGTACCAACAATGCATTCTCCTCAGATAAAGCAATAAAAAGAAATAGATAAAAAGAAATTGAATTCAATTAGGCGGATTATATATGGCTCATTCAACTATTACTAAATAATAACATTTTTAGATTGATTTTAAGTTTAAAATTTAGACATTTTAAGGTAAACAGTTCTACATATATGTGTGATTGACATCAAGCAGAGCTTCGCACAACTGTTACTCGCCCATTCTTGGATAATCAAGCTACCATTTAGGCTCTCTCTTCGTGGAGCTTCTTATCTACGCTTGTAGCAGGGTACATTGTGACACTACGGAGTCTATCAACTTTAAACTAAATTGGCCTTAGCCTTGATTACAACAGAATGTTGTAACCAAAATAACACAGAATAAAATTAATATTTTTGGAAATACTTCTACATGATTCTCTGCCATATTTCAAGTTAAATTTGTCTGTTTAACCCACAATAAAACTCCATAGAAGGTGTGAATGTTCTAGAAAAATATTGTCTACCGAAATTTTTCGATATACTTACGTGTATATGCATAAATTATACGCCATATGTTTGCATACGCCATTTTAATATATAATCCACAGATCTTTCTTCTTTTCTTTACAGTTATTTGTTATACAAAATTTCTTGGCTTACATATAGTCGGTTGTATCTGCTATCAGCAGGTACTATATATACTTACACACGAAATTATAATTAAATATAATCCCATGTCATAAGAAAATAAAGTTTAAAATTCGACACCAACACCTATCCAACACCCACCAACCAACACATGTTGGTGCGGTGAATAATTAAGTGCCATCCAAAAGGAGTAAAATTTATAGGAGCCGAAAAATGAGAAAATGAAAGAAAATAAAATAATCCATTCAAGCAACTACCACCCATAAGTGTATGTGTGTAGGTACACATACGTAAGTTGAAGAACTACATAAACATATTAGGTATGTGCGTTTGTATGGATACATATATAGTATATATGTATAGGTATATACTTATGAACATCCAAATATAAGGTATATGTAGAATATTCTACTAAAATCCCTATACGAGCGAATGTACGTAATATCCAATGAGAAAAAAGGATTTCATATCGGCAGCACAAGTATACATATTTTTGTACGTATGAATACGAGTATATATTGTGTATACATATATGTGTGTGACTGTGTATATAAAAAGACGCGAATATATTTTATATTTTATTCATTCGTTGAATACTTACATTTATGTACATAGGTATGGACGATATATTATATGTAGATACATATAAATATAAAATATACAAATGAAAAACAACAATAAAAACAACGACAGTACGATGATGTTGTGGAAAATATATATATATGCGAAAATAGAAACACGCCCACTTTTCCAAACATCTCATATATGATGACACACATGGCGTATGAGCGCAAAAGAAAAATACATAATAATAACGTACTAAAAGCAAGGAAACTAGAATGAGATGAAAGCGACCAACGGAACGGATGAACGAATGAATGAGCGATTGAACGACAAATGTGACTCAATTCAATGATGATTCTGTTGTTGTTGACGATGATTATGATAATGATGTTTGGGATTATATTGATAAGAATCTTATGAATTTATAAGAATGATGATAATAATGTTGTTTCAGTTACATAGGGGAATTTTGATGTTCTGTCTATAGGATCTTTTTTCACCAGGTTCCTACCCATGTAACTAAATATCGACACATTACCGTTATGCGATAACAGCATATTACTCAACTGTTTGCAGAGCGACAAAACTTTACTCCATTAAGGCATGTATGAGATGAGTAGTCGATAAACAATATTCATCATCATCATCTATAACGCCTACAGACCCTATGTTATACTCTGAATATATTGAAAGTTTGATGACAATCAAATCGGCAATATAAATTATAGGATATATGGGAATAGGCAGCGAGTAATGACGTTCCAAGACGCAGTTAGACTCGGATTGAAAATATGCTCAGAATTTCGTTAAGTTTTCCATAACAAATTATTTAGCCTTAGCAATAGAAAAGTATGGTTCTGTGTTGAGGAGCCATGATGTAGATCTTATAGGAGACCAAAGGCGTTCAAAATAATAATATTCATAGAATGGTAGTCAATGAAATGTAGAAATATATTGATAAAATTAAAGTTTTCTTTTAATTCAAATCCTTTGATTTTTATACATTATACTGAATATACCACCAAAATGGTGGAGTGCAATAATGTCTAAAATTTATTTGAATGAAACAAATATTTTTCGACATCACTTCAAAATGTTTTGCAATAATATCGAAATTGTACTTTGAGATAATTGCATTTCTACATTATTGTACAAATTTTTGCAATAATATCGAAAATGTAAATTCATACACTTTTTGTCGACATTATTCTACAATTTTTTTCTGGAAATCAAGCGCTAAAAAATGTTTACATTGAAAAAACGGTTTCCCTAAAAAAATTGATATTTTTATAAAATGGTTTCAAACTGGTCCCAAGATCGCCGTTGTTTGATAAAATATATCCCCAACTCCCACTCATCGTCGCTCGTCATAGTTTTTTTAAAACAGACATCTCTCCTTATCAGCCATACTGATAAACACATCAATTTTATAGGAGAGTACCCCTAATTAATGAAGATAGTGGGGGAAAAGCATTTTCCAAGAAAATTTTGGGAAGAAAAAGTTGGTCGGTCATACATTTCACCCTTCTAAGGGCAACTCTTGGGCAGTTAAGGGGTTGTATGTCCATCTTGAAGTTCTTTTTAGTTCATTCTGTATGGCATCCTCTCTATGGGGCGAAGATGAGGAGTATGCATATTACGAAAGAATCTGGAGCAACCAAAATGAAAGTCAGGTCAGTTTTATATTTTACCGATCTATTGGTACTCTCTGAGAGGACACACTTCTGGCCTAAGTGTGATCTCTCAGAGAGAGGGCAGCCACATAACCTAACCTAACCTAAGGGTGCTCTGGGGGTCATGGGATCGAATTTTATGTAAATTTTGCAGGAGTGCCCTTCTAAGAAGTTAAGGTAAGTGTAAGTATGTGCAGAAAAAAATGTTGAGGAGAAAATTTATTGGAATTTATTGGTGACGCCTGGTAAACTGTGAGTAAATTACTACTTTTACGACTGGCATCATTTACGTTAGCTCAGCCCTATAATTTTTGGGTTACACATTTTTTACGGAATCTCATAAAAAATAGGGGATTTTAGGAATATAGGAGTCCCAAATTAATTTCATAAAATTACCGCATGAATGGATACTTCCTTTACGAGTAGTGATATTAATAAAAATTTCGTTTTATATATCTCCTACTTATAGAATATCAACCAACTGTATAGGTGCTTCATACTCACCAACTTCTTATACTTACTGTCATATAGAAATATATTTTTATCCGTACATTAGTAAAATCATCAATTTTTGTATTTTATCATCGTTGTGTTTTCCCTAACAAGTTTTGCTATTTGACGCGTATATAACGCCCATATGAAGCAACAAAATTCACATCTAAGATGTCTGTATTTTGTTGTGCTTCATTTTTGTTCGTACATAAATTTTTTCTTAGTGCCCAGCTTCTCATATCCGTATGGGATTATACAACCCATCATAGCTTTTGAATTTTTCTACAAATAATAAAATACTCGTACATATAACTCTTATTTTAGTATAAAAAGTACATACGATTTTGTAAATAATTTTATGTACTCGTATATTTGTTATGTGTACTTGTACGTTATAAATGTATGTTATGTAAAAATAATATATGTATGTATATAAACGATAAAATATAGTAAAATATATCATACAAGGTTCTGTTATCACGAGTAACAGCGCAGCAGCTGATTCTCAAACCATCAAATTTTCCGTATTTCCATGCAGAAGCAAGCAGAATAGTCATATATTCATCCTCATATTCATGCATATGCATACACGAGACATATATTCATATGGAAAACAACAACAACAACTAAACATTCATACATATACAAACGCACACATACGTATATACCTACATTGATGGCTTGCTATTCGTGTAAGAAAGGAAAAACTCAAAATAAAGTACAACATTTCGAGGAAAAACTCATGGAAAATAGCGATTTTCTTCTTTTCAATTTTCTCTATATGTATTTACATACGTATATTCTTTACCACCCATGCCATCCCATACACTTTCTCCCATATACAAACACATATGTACCTACATATGTCCATTTGTACATACCTCGAGCTTATAGTCCTATTACATATATCGCGTTATGTAATGCGTAGGGTTTGTGTGTGCAAAAGAGACAACTACATAATATGTATGTGTATGTGTTGGTGTGTGCTGGAATCGAGTAGAAACTCAAGAAAAACGCGCACTTTCTTTTCCTCACCCCTCCCGCCCCAATTCACCGCTTTTCTTCTTTACTCCTACGCTGTGCTCATCCTTTTGCTCATCCGTTGGAAAATATTGCTTACTATAGTATACTCGTACTAAGAAAAATGAAAAAATCTCTTATTTTATTCGCTCTCTTTCTCTCTCTCTCTCTCTCACACTCTATCTCACACACTCTTTCTCTCACATTATTTTTATAGCTCACTTGTACTTACCTCATCTTGCCCATCTCCGCAATATCGAACATCCAATTGTCGTTTGTACTTGTGGCTTCTACGTACTTTAGCTGTTTGGCTATCATATGCTCCATCCATCGATGGATGGATGGAGTCGTATAAAAATGTCCTTTACTAATATGTACTACGTAAAGGCAGAAAGGGTATAATAAGTTAGCGTACACATCACATCTTAAGAAGAAGAAGAAGATGAAAAAGTTGATGAAAAAACAAAATTAAGTAAACTACAAAACTTCCACCAAACAATCACCCACGAACATCTTTAATATATTTTAGAAAAATGGATAAAGGGAGAGAATGTTCGCGCCTGACGCGGATTGGCTTCGTAACTGAAAAGTAAAGGCTTTATTGTTGCTGCTTGTTTTTCTGAACAAAATTCAGTTCAGATGCTTATTTTGTTATTCTTCGTTGTTGGTTCCTGCTTTTCGTAAAGCTTTCACTTTTAGAGCTGTCATTTCTTATTAAAATGGCCGTTTTCCTTTTACAGCATCATCTTCGGCACTCAGTCTTCTCTTCTTTTTAGTATTCCTTTTTATGGTTTACATATTTTTCAAACTGTTAATGAGTTTAGTTAGCTAGATAGGTAAGATGCTTATTAGGGTGCATCGTCAAAGGGTACACTTATTTTGTTTCCAAGCTACTGGTATGAAAGTTTCTGTGGAAAACTTAGAATGAAATTATGAAAATCACAATTTGTGAGACACTTGACGCTGTGTGTTAGTAAACCAGACGCTTAAGTAGTTTTAAGAGTTTTTTTTCCATTGGAAGCGATATCGTTGAGGGAGTTTCTCTATCAATCACAGTTACAAAAGGTTTGATGCAATAGTCATCACTTATCTGAGTGCCTGGGAAAATTAGCTCCTATTCGATCGGTTTTTGAAGAACTCCTTAATTGATTCAGCAGTACATAGACTAGTTCAGTGCCACTCTTTCGGACAATATTTAAAAATGATTATTACCAGTATGCTAACCAAATAAGAAGGGGTTTTTCCCATACTACCAGTACGTTCTATGTCGAATGTGTGAGTGGATCCTTTTGTCGAAAGTTAACTTTGCGGTATGGAGTTTTAATGGTCTAAAAAAGTTGTTTGTCCAATTTCATTAGAATTCTCTCTCGAAAAATTAATGTCCAAAATACCGAATCTTCCCGATTTCAATTCGGATTCACCAAAGCGAGATATAAAATAAGACTTTGTAAACAGATAGTTGTTAAACTGAAAAAATCCCAAACGAATTTGGTAGCTCATATCAAGTCTTACATTGTTTTGAACAAAAGTGTAATAATACCAAGCTACTTAAATTAGATTTCAGATATTACAAGCATGAAAATTATGCCTATTTTATATTCGTAAACTCAGTTTAATCGTATCAGCGATATTTTTACTTAATATCATGATTTGTTTTAGGCTCCAAACAGCTCGACTCGCCCTAATGTATATACTTAAGTATTTATATAATTTCTCACCAAACATTGATGTTATTTTATATGATTTCATTCTATACATATTGCTAAAAGAGTAGACGAAGTCATGAATATATGTATGAAAATATGTAGGTACATATACTCATAACAACGTCTAGGCTATAGGCGACAACTAAAAAAAACTTTTTACTTAAGCTCATTAGTAGTTAGTTAGTTATTGTTGTAGTGTTAGTAGTGGTGCTATGTGGGTAGGGTTTTTTTTTTAACTCAGACTACTTTTTGGCACATCATTTTAACGGTCATAATAAAATAGACGCACCAAAACTTAGCTGTGCAACTCCATTTATCGTATTAGGCGGAGCTTTCTAAAAGGGTTTCTCATAAAGCGTCATATGATTTCTTTTGATTGTTGATTTGTTGAGGTATTCGATGAACCCAATTTTCGAGCACTTTTTTAAGAAAATCATCTTCTCCGGTATGGCTCAGTGGTTCTGTGAATAAATAAATGTATAAAGATCGGTGAGTGAATTATTGCGGGGGAAAAGTATGGCGATTCGATTATTCCAAGAAATTGTGACATTGAATGGCCTTCAAGAAGTTGTGATTTACAACCATTCGACTACTTCTGGGGATTATTTGAGGTCACTGGTCTATTGGAATGAAACAGACTCTCCTCATGCTTTAACAGTCAATATATTCAGCGCGCAATTTATTACAAACGACCCAATTTAATGGACAAAGTTCTCGAAAATTGGACTCATCGAATTCCTTTCTACAAAAGCATCCTTAGTGTTCGTTTGAATGATGTTGTATTCAAAACTTAATTGTATCGATTATACTTTATATTTAATAAAGGTTATTTGAATTTTCTCAAAATAAATCATATCACACTGAATTGAAAACCCTTTATTTGAAGAAAAATTAACAGACTCTTACAAACATCTGGAATTTGAAGCTAAGAAAAATCAATTGGACTAAAACTCAACTCATTCAGGGGATTGGTGTATTGTATTAATAACGAATGAATTAATGTGAAAATATTTTGCAATAATACCGATACTTGCAATAAGATCGAAATTGTAATTTTTGCCAAGTTTTATGTCGACATAATTGCAAAAATTTATGCAATAATGTCTAAAATCAATATTTATACATTCTTGTTCCTATATGATTTCAATTCGTTTTGATAATAAAGTCGAAAAATTGACAAAAATTGTTCGGCATTATAATTGCAAAAGTTTCGATATTAATTCAGGTAGCACATAGTAGCATACAAATTTCAGATGTCGTTGTTAGTCAGTTAAGCTATGGAGTCATTCTTTTGTCGACAAATAGGTTTTTTTTTGTGTTCTCACCAAGACTTTAAGCTTTTAAAAGCCATCTTTCTAACAAAAGTTAGAAGAAGTTTATAGTTTTTCGTAAAATCTGATCACTGTCATAAACGTATTAGTATCATAGTATGAATCTCTCTATGTTATAATTTTATTTTGGAATTTAAATGTAAAATAAAACTAATAAAAATATTTTTTTATCATCGAAATTTCTGTCTACAATCTGTCTACGATAGTTCCATCAGATTATGTATTGAGGAAAATCAATCATTTGAATCCTCTAAGCTCTAGCTAGGGTTTGATGAAAAGCCAAGTTGCAATGAAGCTAAATTAAAGTCAATGTTTCAAGTCAAAAAGTACTATCAGAAAAAAATGCGTGGCATTTCTAGACGATTCTTTAAAAGTGCTAAGCAAAAATATAATATCACATTGATTTGTCTGCACAAAAACTGAAAAAGCCTATGAAAAATATCAATATAAAAATAAAAATTATTATGTATACACAATAAGTATGAAGCCAAGTGGACACAAAATTCATTACAGAAATTCTTCATTTAACAATCTTAAAGAAATGATGGAGAAACAGAGAAAAACGCAAATTTCGAAATATCCAAATGAGAAATCGTCGACGAGAGTATGAAATTTAAAAGCGCTTCTTAATCTATGGTTGAAAGGAAGAAGTTCTCAAAATACAAGTGCTTTTAAGCATTGCAATCTAATAAATCGTTTGTGTTACAGAATACTCTAACACACATCACATCAGTTTAGTACAAGGCTCCTGTAAGATGTGAAGATATGGCCAAATATCTTCTGAAGAAATGTTGGAAAAGAACTGAACTGAAGGATTATCTGGTAGCTAACGGGTTATTTGTCTATTTTCAATTATTTTTACGTACATTTTTACGGAAGTCTATCATATATTTACCCGCTATAGGGGCGATTTCTGGACAGCTATGGTGATAAATGTCGATTTTCATGTATTTTAATGTGAAATTAAAAGAATAAGAAAAATAACGGTTAAGTATGAACAAAAATTGAATACTGAAAATTATGGGGGCAATCATATACATTTTGCCACTCTAGGTGATCTTCGCGAGAGGTGATATTTATTGAAACATGCATCTTGAATGGGAGTCCTACTAATAAGCAGAGAATGATGATAAAAGTGTTCAGAAAATATATTAACAAAAAAAAAAAACTGTTCGGAGTCAGCTTTAATTTTAGTCCCCTAAGGCGATTTTGAGTACTTGAATGTTAATGTTATAACTTTCACTATGAAATAAAGAAGATTTTTAATTAGTCTCGTGTTTTGCGCGATCATGTATTCTCGGAAGTTAGGCTTATTTCAATCAAATAGCACTTTTTTCCTTATTGGAAATATTGAAATGTATCACCTAGAAGAAGCGACTTATCACAAACATTACGATGTTTGGAAGTAACACAAAAAGCTGTTTGGAACTAACAGCAAAAATTAGTTATAACTATTCCATTCCGCTCGATTTTGCTACTTCGCTTCACATCTTCGTACTGGATCATATTGGTGTATGTCTTCTTAGATTTTTTCCATAATTTTGCTGGAGTGCTTTACAATCAATGGATCTTTGTCAATTTCATATCCCAAAAATCCCAGTATTGAAGGCCTTCGTCAAGTAGAGTTGGGGAAACACTTAAAAAATGCCTGCATATTTTCTAACTAAAACGTATTTTTTTTACTTCGACATTTTGTACCAAGTCGCAAAGTTTGAGAAAGCATGGTATAATGTGTTGATACAAATATGCGTAAGTATGGTATGTAGTTATTTTCATTACAATAGTAATTATTCTTTGTCTCATTTTCATTTGTTTGAAAGCATGAGTATTTGCAATTCTTGTTGAAATGTATGTAACATTCGAGTTGTTGTTGGTATTTGTATCCTTCTGTCATATTGCTCTCTTTACTCTTGGTGTATTTTTTGTTTTGTTTTTGTTTTTGTTTTTTTTTTGAGTCATTAATATTCTTGTCAAAGCATTTTTGTTAATTTTCTTTTTGTTGCTTCTTCATCTTCATTTTCGATTTCATTGTTTAGTAAGTTTTCCTCTCTTCCTTATATATGGCTATTATAGATATGTATGTATTTGTATACTTATATTTGCTTTCTTAAGATATTTTGTTCTGAATTTCATTTGGTTATGGTTGCCATAGTTATTATCCTTCGTCGGCTAGTAGATATGTACATGCACTTATGTGTACATCTTATATTTGAAGTCCATTTTGCCGTATTCCTTGTAAGATGCCTATATGAGTACTCGTCCTGCAAGAAAACAATAGAAAGAAATTAAGAGAAAATTTTTTTTAATTTAAATGGATACATAGTAGTAAATGTTATATAAGAAATATATTGTATATCGTAAACAGGGATGCAAAAAATATTGTTTTCGATTTAGTTCTAGTTTCACTCTAAAATGGTACCACAGGTACAATACTTATATAAATAATATATTTATTTGAAGTAAGGCTTTTAGGCGATTCATTTCAATCAGTGAGAAGTTGAACTCAGTAATAAATGCAAATTATCATAACATACATATATAATTTTCATATGTACAGAAATTTAGCAGAGAGTAATCAGTCTTTAAGAAATCGATTGGTCAAAGGATAGCTTCAGCTATAAATAAAATTCTTTTTTTCGATACATATTAATTCAAAATGTTATTATTTTTCAAAATAATGAAAATGTCAAAATTCAGGCAATAGTAGGCGATATTTCTGATACCGAAATAATAAGAAATTCAATTCAAATTGCTCTGACATTTGCATGCCTGATCGTGAAGTTTAATTGTATACGAACACATACTCATACTCATTCACGTTATATGCGACTTGTTTCTAACGGTGTCCTAAAAGAAAAACATACTTCCGATTTAATTTCTATTTGTGTTTATCTTTTGTTGATTGGTATGTGAAGTAGTAAAAATTTCAATTAAGTGTCACAGACAAGACGCAATTTAGATATTGTTGTTTTTTTAACAAACATTTTCAACATTTTCTTATTCAAATTACTTATGAAAATTGTACTTTAAGATTATTTTATATTAATTCTAATTCTTTAAAGATCTCTTGGATTTTCAGTAAATATTCTAATATATAAGATTTTTTCGAATTGATTATTATTATTATTATTATTATCATTATTAAGTCTCTAAGTCCAGCATCCATAAGGAATTTTAATATAGATCCTACCTTATTGAATTTCAATAGAATGTCGGGTATTAAAAATTCCCCGAAATATTTCTTTCTTACGTGCATTAATGCTAGACATATTTCCAACACATGTTTCACAGTTTCATTCCCACCTTGCAGTGTCGGCAAGTATCATCCGAAAATATTTCCAGTTTCGTTAGGTGATAATTCAACCTACAGTGTCCAGTGAGTATTCCCGCAATGATTCTTAAATTTTTCTCATTTAAGTTAATACATTCCTCAAATCGACTTATGTTGTAGGTCCCTAAAAGTAACTTGGAATGGAACAAACGTGGTAGGTTTGGTTTCGAATTGATAGACAAATATTCGGGGATCTATTTAAGCAGCTATTAATAAAATTTCGACATGCGTTTAATGCTAACCCTTGATTACCAACTATAGCTTTGAAGATACAAATACTAAAAACATATTTATGTTGTATACTTCTGTTAATAACCCGAAAAAGCTGCGGGTAGTATACGAAAAAGTGAGAAAGCTCGAGTGATTCAACCAAAGTTTTATTTCGTCAAAACCTCGAGAATCTTCAGTCTGCAAAATTGTGCAAGAATATAAAAATTTAATTTAAATAAAATCCTTCAATCTTCAATCCACAAATTTAGTATGAGCAGTTACGGATGACAATTACACCTACATACAAACGTTTATTTGTGGGGATATCTAAGCTTCGATAATACTAAAATTAAACTCTTTTTAACTTTAATTGAATTTCGTCCGATATTTGTAACCACAGTCCACTCCACAAGCTCTTGATTGGAACCCTCAATGCAGCCGTATAAGGGGACGTCTTAAAAACACATGGAGAAGAACATTGCAAAAAGAAATTTAGGAGTACGGAAAAACGTGGAACGAGCTAAAGATTTTGGCGAAAAACAGAGTCAGGTGGATGTGCTTTATTGAGGCCCTATGGTCCAGTGGGAGGTACAGGAACTGATGATGATGATGAATAATACCACAATAAATAGAAGAGCTTCGCTATACTCCATGTAGCTGCCATATAAAATCGCAGAATTTAACATTATATGACACGTAGATAAATATTGTAATTTGTAATCATCTTACAAGATATCTGTGAGCCACGTTCTCTTATTAATGTTGCTACAAAACTAAGGCTCGGAATAAAAAAAAAAAATTTACCTACATAACTTGCGAAGTCTTGCGCCATTAGTAGAGACATTAGTATAGTAGAGTGAAATAATTTTGCAAAATATGGTCGAGCCTAAGAAATTAGCCACGCTCACTAGTTATTGTTTATTTTATAGGAATATCCTGGTGCTACCCGTTCTTAAAAATAATAGTAAGGCTGACATTTAATGAAAATGAATACATATCTACTACTTGAAGGTTTACTAAAAGATAGACGTATCACACCCACTAACTTTAATCATATTTTTACGCAATGAATTACGAAGTTATATTTTTTAAAATGTTTATACCCTAAACTGCGTAAAAGATAGAATTGGTAAGCGCAGTTCTTACATCTCTCAGCGTGTGCGGGGTATAAATCGGCTGTCCTGGTTTTTTACTAAGACACTTAATGTTTAAAGCTTTAAATTGTTTTATAATGGTTGTTTTTTTTCTGAGAGATAACTCACTTTAAGGCCAATACTTAAAAATATCTCTCAGAATTTCGATTGAATGCGTGATATCTTGGAAGACATAATTTATTCAGAATCACAAAAAATGTGCTCATCTGTTTCATCATTCTTTAGCTATATCATATCGCTTAAATGTTCAATTACTTTATCCGACGCAAAAATTAACAACATTTGCCGTTGGTAAATTAATAATATTTTCATACACAAAGGTATATAAATACTCGTATATTATTTCAAACAAATTTTTTTGGCTAATTTTTGGTAATCCTTTGTTTTAATTAAACAAATAATATATGTATTTGTTAAGAAATAAAAAAAAATAATTTCATTTGACGATAGTCTTCTGGAAATATTTCTAGTTGGGGTTGTAGAACATCGCAACAGTATGTCCATGAGTGCTATTGCAGTTAATATAATTATTACTTGGATTTTTTTTATTATTTATAAACAAATCTGTTATTAATAAATTTCAAAATATCATATATTTATATTTAAAATATTTTGATTTTCAAACTAATAACTAGTGCACTTTGTAAATTAGTCTATTCAATACGTTTTCTAGGTTAATTTGGCAATATGAAGTAGTCGTCGTAAATTTAGTATTGTATTAATTGGATCATCAATGTGTTTATTTAATATTTCTATTTTTTTTTTAATATAACTATTTCATTTTCTAATTTTTTGTATTGTAAGAATTTATAAAAATAATATATCTTTCATTGGTTTGTCATATTGTTGGTTATTATTCAATAAATAATTGCAATTTTTTGCGATTTATTGCAAATGGTCTTGCAAATATGCAAAAAAAAAAGGAAACATATCCAATCAATTGTGAAACATTTTTTAAACGTTTGCTTTGTTGGAGAATCAGTTTTTTTTTAAATTAATAAATCACGATATTGTTCTTATGATTTTGCAAAATTTCAACACTCTTCATAAATCGGCTTTCTTTACATTTTCTTCTGCATCAGCTATTTGACGTATCCAGTCAATATTGCATATGCATGGCAAATATATGCTATAGATTTTTTGTTGTTGCATACTTTTAAGCGGCGAGTAAATGGAAAATTTATTGCTGTTGCAAGTCTGGCAGTACTATTTTGTATAATTCTCTTGCAAGACCATATGCATCAGTTTGTGAATTCCACGAATTTGCACTATGTCACTTGTTTTAAGGATCAAATAAGTATTGCATATGCATAGGAAATATAAGCTACAATCTTTTTTAATGTTGCATACTTCGAAGCGGCGAGTAAGTATGTACTTTGTTGTTGTTGTGATTGCAAATGGTGCATATGGTTCTGCAAAACCATATACATCTGATTATGAACTCCCTTTTGTTATGAATGTTCACTTTATCCACTTAAAAAAAATTCAATCCACAAATGTTCCTCTACATTCCCACAAACACATGACATACGAGCATACGTGTACGACTGTATCTGTTATATTCATTCTAATACTTTCTAAACTCTCTACATGTATGTATGCGTGAAACAAAAACAACAAAAACAACAAAAACAAGTATCCTCATGTAGGGTAAACAAAAAATCGCGCAAAATCGCTCACAGCAGAATATTTATGGTATACAGTTACCGTTATGTACATACATACACTTGTACATATTCATGAGTGTAATGGAATTGTTCCGATTGGTGGCCACGTCATATAAAATTATCCCATATAGTGTAGGGGGATATACATAATAGGAGTTATCCTTTACTTTGTTTTTTTATTTTTTATTTTTTTTTGGTTTTTATTTCGTGTTCTCTCCTATATATGTTTTCATACATACACATATGTCTGTACGTGTAATATATTTTAGAGTACTCCTACTCATAGGTGCAAGTGGGTGAATACGTCGGTACATATAAGTTGTATGCGGACGTACTACACATGCTCATATGTGAATATAGCTCGTATATATGTTAGAAATCGTTGAAGAAAAAAAAAAACGACACACATTTACGAATGACATAAACGTATTTTATTACGTTTACCATTTATTCGTTTATTCTCTTATCTCGGTTTGGGGCGTTATCCTTTCACATAGATGCATTCATTCGTTATACAAGAATCAAGTTGTAGTTAGTTTGTTTGATGAATACTCGCAAGCTAGTTATTTGATGACAGTAGTTATTTTTATTGTCACATTTTGGTTTATTATTATTTTTCTGTACAAATTTCTGTGATTTAATTCAAGTTTTTTTTTTGTAATCCTTTTCCATTGCACACACATACACGCACACACTCTTCGAATAATATGATTTCCGACGACGCCTGTATTCGATTCAATTGTTGCCGTTGTTGTATGCATCATCATGGCATCCAGCTATATCAACTAACCAACTGACTAACTAACAAACTCACCAACTAACTAACTAACCCATGAGCAAGCAAAACTTTCAACAAAAAAAAAAACTGGACAACGAGCAATTCACTCGGACTTTACATCGGTCGGTCTGCATCACTTCACTCACCACTCGATGCTTTCTGTTCTATTCTATGTATACTTTATATTAGGTATTGTTTTCTTCCCACATTACTTTTGGCCAGCGAGATGACGACGAGCCAAACGTAAATGTACACAAACACGCACACAAAGGCACAAACAAGCAGCGACCAGTCAAGCCAAGAAGCGAGCCAACTAAATAATATGGTTTTGTTTTTTTTTTTCTTGTTCACCGACATTCGCCTTAACAATAATATTCGTTGTTTCTGTTACTGCTACTACATACTACTACGTACATATTTGAGATTCCATGACCAAAGTCCCTTTTGCGACTTCTTAATAAGAGAAGCGAAAGAAGAGGTAGGAGAAGCATTGCAAATAAAAAAAAGAAATGTTAACATAAAATGAGAACAACATGAAACGTTCTTTCATTCATATATTGTTTTACATTCAATCACACTCCACTACTACTATTACGATCTCAGTCATATTGTAGCATTCGTCCTTTTTTGCATGAGGTTACTATTCACTCTGTTGTTGCCACACCAATTGTTTTTTTTTTTTTCTCTTTTAATTACTTAATTTAGCTTAGTTTAAATTTGTACACTCTACTATTTCAACTCTTGCACAATATGCTTCTGTTTTATTCGAATTTTGAGCTTTGTTTTGACGTCTTTAAATTTGCGCCTTCGGCCGGTATTTTCGCCATACTTAGAATACAGTCACACCGAAAATATATATAACGACAATAACAATTGTCCAGCACGACAATTCATTATATTATTACACTTTTATTCTTGTTGTTATTATGCTTATTGTTACCGTCTCTCTCTCTCTCTCTCTGTCTCACTACCTCCTATGCTTGATCTTTCACACAGCTTGTCTGTTGGTCTGCCTGTCTGATAGGAATTTCCGCTGTCGTTGAATATTCATTATACTAGTTTATTTGAAAATGGTGCTGTTGGCTTTTATTATTGGGGTTGTCTTTGGTAGTGGATAGTGTATAGTAGTATATAATTTACAAAGACTAAGAGAAAAGAGAAGAGAATTTCAATCAACCAATTAATTAATCATTCTACAACTTAATTTGTCATATCACAAATTTTTGATTTCGTTAGTCTGGCTCTCGTCTGGTCAGTTTAATGAGTGCCAATAATAGAGCTGACAAAAAATAAACAGTTTGCATAATTTCTTGAAGACAATATTCGGAGACTGGAAATTTGTTTTTGCGTAATAATTACGAGTATTCGGACATAGTTAGGTTAGGTTAGTTCAGTGAGGCTGCTTTTTTTTAGCGAAATAAAGGTTCCCTTTATGATACTGAGAGAATCGGGATGAATTCATTTATATTCATTAAACCAACTGCGACTTTAGATCCTCTATGAACATATTTGAAAGAAAGGCTAGGTTATTCACTTAGTAATAACCCAAGATATATAATACTGGATAGATCCATGGCTAATGCGGGCCCACCACATTTTATCTTCTAATTGGCACCTTCCCCGAAATTAATTTGTTAGATAGTCAAATCGTATTGTAACAGCATAAGAAAAAGAGCCGTTAAGATAGTGCCCTGTAATCACTCCCTTGTTTTCATAGATGTTTCATTTATTTAGATTAGTACGTCTGAGCCACAAGCGTTTCGCAGTTCCATAGATACCCAATATATCCACCTTCTGTAAAGATTATGAATTTTACGTATAATTTAACGGTGGTTGAGTTAAGTAATGCCAATTGTGGTGCCGCAGTTGAGCTTCCTATTTATGTATATAGAAAATCAACCCGAGCACATAAGTCTCTGTGAATATTACAATTTTTAATGTATAAGGGAGTAATGGTAATATGGGAAACGTAGCTAAGTGTTGGCCTTCTGATCTGTAGGTCGTGGGCTCAATCCCAGGCTGATGCATAACAAATTTTATATCGAAAAGCCTTTTCTTTCGAACGGTACCCACCAAACAGTACGACAAACAATTGGCAATTCTTCCGGCAGTAACAATTTGCCATGAAAATTAAGAACCCTCTGACAAAGCGCAGAAAAAGTGATGTCACAACGGTTCTGCCGTTCGGAACCGGCTAAAATAAGTAGATCTCTTCCAATACTGTCCAAAATTTAACACGCACAACAGTAATGGAAGAGAATCTCGTCCAAAGAGTCCTTCGGGGCTTTAAGTGCCACATATTTATTTTTTTTAGGAGTAATGGTAATCATTCGAAGGATTTTAAATTGGGTTCTTTGGAGTTTTTCCACATTTGATGGTAATGCAATACCTCCGATTTGAATACCGTAAGTCTATGTGGGCTTAATAACAGCCCACTTGGACCGAATACAATACAACCCAATAACACTGGATGTGAGTCTAAGATCGATATGATTCCGAGATATTTTGTGGTTGAAGCCTGTGGGGTCGGCATGGAGTTAATTGGCACAAGAGGATAAAAGCTCCTGCATGGAGTTAATTGGTACAAGAGGATAAAAGCTCCTGCATGGAGTTAATGTGATATGAACACATTTGGATTCATTGAAATTTATTCTCCAGCATTGAAGATTGGAGCGTATTCACATGTTCTTGGAGAAGTTGTGATCCCAATATCGGGCCTGGATGAAGGCATAGTATGGCTGTATCATCAGCAAAAGTATAGGTGGCTCTTTTGGCGTTGGTGGCATATCATCCATGTATAACGTATAGAACAGGGGACCAATATGTTGCCTAGTGGTACTTCAGCGTGGATGGGGTATTCTGCTGACATGAAAGGCAACTTTCCAGTAACGAGAAATACTGCGAAATTGCAATGTTTTCTCTCGTAAGTGTATTGTATATAGTATTTACAATGAGTTGAACTTGTGAAGAATTAATTTAATTTAATATGAATTTTTGATAGAGTTAATATTTCTAGCTTTTTATTTTTTTATTAAATTTTTGTTTATGAGTGGGTTAAAAGGGTGCCTCACTTCACTACGGTTGGTGAAAGAGACTAATACCAAAAAATGTTAATGAGTTAATACATTTCAAAAATAAGTTTGCCAAAAGGTTTCACTGTAATATACACTGACCAGAAAAGTTCTCAAATGCGAAAATAAACAAATTATCCTACGTTTTAAAACAGCACCTCCTTCGGAAAGAGATAACTTCAGGACCGAAATAAAAACTTTTTGTTTTGGTCTAGGTCAAAACTGGATTCAATAACAGTTTCAATGATTTTCTCCAATATACAAGTATTATTTGAATATATTATAATAAGTTTGTCATAAATTTTCATGATCTTTAATCGAAGATACAGCTTTAATTTTAGATCATCTAGAAAGATTAGAGCGTTCGACTTCTGATTTGTAAGTCGTGGATTCAATTCCCAGCTGAAGCACAACTTTAATATAGAAAGAAGTTTTCTTTTCAACGGTACCCAACTGTCGGCAAGCAATTGGAAATTCAAATATTTATTTAAATTTAAGATTTCTTTTGAGATTACATTAAAACCGTAGCCGAATGTCAATTTACTAAGTTATTAAACTTTTAGAACTTCAGTTTAAATCAAATATTTTACATCTGTGAGACTTATATAAGACTATTTAAAGACAAAGGGATTAAAATCGACGCTTCAAACTGTGCAAAGCTCTTTGAAGCAATTCTAACAATTCTGCGTAAGAACATTTAATGCCCATTGAATTTCATTTGCATATATCCCGAATGGTTCTTTGTACCTATGGAGATATGATATTATTAATAGATGTGTGTATGTGTGTGTGTATGTACGTATATCATCCTCTAATCAACTTCTTTGACAAAGCTCATACTTATTTATGTACTATATGTTGTATATGCAAATATCTAGAATAGTCGTAATGAAAACCCTTTCATGTCAAAAATGTTTTCCCCAAACACATCAAAGTTTATGTCAGCCAACTCTGCTGATGCTACATCGCATCATAATATTATAAGTATATAGGTACATATCTATATATATATATATATATATACGAGTACATACTGCTATGAAAATTAAGTGCCAATACTAGTACTAGTAGATATGTATATATATATATATATATATATATATATATATGTGGGTGCCGTAGCTCAGTGGTTAGTGTGTTCGCCTTCTGATCTGTAGGTCGGTGGTTCAATCCCCGGCTGATGCATAACAAATTTAATATCGATAAGATTTTTCTTTCGAACGGTACCCACCTGTCGGCAAGCAATTGGCAATTCTTCCAACAGTAACAACTTGCCATGAAAAAGCTTCTTAAAGAACTCTGTGACAAAGCTCAGAAAAAGTGATGTCACAAGTGTTCTGCCGTTCGGAACCGGCTAAAATAAGTAGGTCCCTTCTAATATTGTCCAAAATTTAAGACGCACAACAGTAATGGAAGAGAAGCTCGACCAATGAGCCCTTAGGGGCTTTATGTGGCCACATATTTATTTTATTTTATATATATATATACATATATATATATATATATATATATATATATATATATATATATATATATATATATATATATATATATATATATATATATATATATATATATATATATATATATATATATATATATATATATATATATATATATATATATAGAGTACTTATAAGTACAAGTACCCTCACTGACAGATAAGGATAGATGTTTCTATAGGAGGAGTAATACTCCCTATACACTCTGCTCAGAGCCATGCTTCAAGTATGAATATAAAAATGAGAGGGAAAAAATATACTCGTTCGCTTGTGAAAAACTGCTCCTCGTAGACCACCACATCTCATCCCATCAATTCACCAATATGAAACACATTCGTATTAAACGAATATTCAAAGAAGGCACCCAAAGAGTGTGAAGGAATCATACAAATACTTTTAAATATGTATGAAAGCTTATAGGAAAAATAAACGAAGAAAAATAATGAAAAACTCAACGGTGTTACTCGCCCCTCGCAAAAAAAAAAACAAGGAAATATAAAATAGAAATGAAAACTCATGCTCATAAGACATGCGCAAGTGAAAAAATATATTAACATTGGCAGCGACAGAATGGCAAAAGGGAAGAAATTCAATTTCCAACAAAGCTTCCAGTCACTCATATAAAAATCGTGATGAGCATCGAGCTCATGAACTCATTAACCATCGCTTAAGCGGTAGAAAAGTTTATAACAAGCGACGTAATTTGTTCATTGAATTTTACTGATTTTAACAAAACTATCATTATCATCATCATCATCATCATCATCCTGATCATCATTGGCATTTTACTCATTATCACATTTCTATGTGACCTCTGCAAATCGGTTCAGGACAAATGTGAAAAGAAATATACGGATCCATGGTATAGTGTGCGTTTGACACACGCTGCATTGAACGCATTGTGTGAGCTGCTGTTGTAAAGCTGCAATAGATGCATGCGTGTTTTTTTTTCTAATAATTTTTTGTTTCTTCTGAAAGTGACAGAAAAAACTAATTTGCATTTTTTACTCTTACACTGTAGAGGGTTGCCTTAAAACAGCAACCCTATACGCAGGCAAATCATGCTGTTATATTTCATTTATTTTACGATAGTTTTTCGACTTCTCATCTCGCCTAATTTCATAAATTGTTGGTACACCAGGTTAAGCATAAAATTATGCATATATTTTTTTTCATTTTTCTTTGTATTCTTTGGATAACTTTTCATTTCAGATTTAATGCAGCGCATGTGTATTTATTCTTCTGTAGTCTCCCTACAATGCAAAAGGATAATGAATAAAACAACTGTCATATTGAATATGTGCGAGTAAAGGTGTAAATGCATACATCATTCATTTACAATCGCATACGAATATTTTTGGGTGTGTATTTGCATATGTATATATGGATTTTTTTTTTCGCCGAATTTGCATAATCATTGTAAGCATCAATGATCACTTACATATGTATGATCAGCGATCATACATATTCATGGGGTGTCCTATTTAGTGAATTTTATTTATGCACATACGTTAGTATGTATTCGTATATTTATTATTGAAAACAATTGAAAGTGTTGTTTCTTTGGTGAGTGATAGTAAATAAAGTTGTTGTTTTGGTTTTCAAATTTCTTCCTTATTTACATAATTACGATCAACCGGAAGAAATGTGAATTAATTTATGTTATGATCTCACTTTTACTTGGAAGTTATTTCCCTTCTTGTTTTTTTACTTTTTTAAATATCCGGTAGTAAATAGAGAAATCAAATATTTTCGACTTTTTGTTTGTCAAAAAAAAGTTGGAGGTCGTTTGCGTCAAATAGCTGCTAAAACAAAAGTTACGCATTGCACAGGGCTCATATTTTGACTGATTAAGAATAGCAATGTAAGAAGTCAACCCTTTTTGAATTAGAGATGCCACCTTTAACGTTGGCCTATTGCTTTATTTATCCACCTAGTAATATAATACTACAAACCGAGTCCCAAGAGAGTTCAGCCAAGAGTTCAATGGAAAAATTAATTAAATTTAGAAACACTTGATCACAACCTGTGATACGCCACAGGAGGCACAAATCCTAGGTTCATACCTACTAGAAGATGAAAATCTTCAAATGCTCCCCCCGAAGAAGCGGGTTCGACTCCTCGATATATTAAATTTACTAAATATCTAAGTATAAAGGGGTGCACAATAGACAAGGTTGGTCGCAGTGCATAAAGGCCGTAGCCTAACCCGTATTACCATTACCATTACCATTACCATATGGTGTTAATCTACGCTAAGCATTTTGAAGAAGACTATTCGATCACACCTAAAACACGTCTAGACGAAGATTGGCCATTGTATAAATCTGCTCTAAAGAAATACAAATACAGCCTTAGGGGTTATCGAAGGGAACTTTCGAAAACTGTTTTTGCATCTTACAATATATCTCTGAGGAATCTAGATTTTAGAAAATTCTTTCCACTGTATCTTAAATTATATATATAAAATCTGGACAAATTTATCGACCAGATACCAACTCTGAACCTACATCCGTTCAAGCCTTACGAATGCCACCCTATACAAAAGAAAAAAATATATATATATATGTGGCACTTATAGACCGTGAGGGCAGTTTCGCCTATGTTCCTTTCCAATGCTGTTATGTGTGCCAAGTTTTTCGAGAGTATTAGAAGGGACCTTCTTATATTAGCCAGTTCCGAACGGCAGACCCACTGTGACTGTGACTTTTGACTACAACTTTCTTTGAATTATGTCGCAGAGTTATTTTATAAGCATTTTCATAACTGTCAGAGGAATTGTCAGAGGCTTGCCGACTGGTGGGTACCGTTCATAGGCAAAATATTTTCGAAGTACTTCAGTTGGGCAATGAATCGATGACCTATAGATTAGCATTAACTACTGGGTTACGACACCCACATACCAAATGATATTATACTATGGCTAATACATATCTTTAATGCCTGTATCAGCTTGGGTTATATTCTTAAGATATGAAGATGAGGTAGTCTAGTTACCCAAATCTTATATTATTTAAAATGGCTTTAAAGCCATAACTATATTTTGCTTCTTACTCAGCAAATCCCAAAAAAAAACCCCAAATTTATTACGTTTTCAACTAAATGTATAATACCAACATTAGAGAGTGTCCTGAGAGAAGAGTGGACAGCCGACTTAAATTCAATGTTAAACTTAAAGGCCTGTGTTACTTGTCACGAAGTACCGTTGGTCACGCAAACACCCTAAGTATATCCAATTGCATCGATTAATAATATTAAGACTTTATACTCTACGGAAATTCCAAATTATTTTATCAGATAGACAGGTATGGAAGGCGAATAAATTTCTACCTTATCTTAGATAGATGAAATATGGGACCAAAAAAAAAACAGGTCAACAATATATTCGAAAATTTTGAACCGATCTATCTCATTTAGTGTATCCAATGTAAATTGCCATTACCGTTGTTTTGATAGCAAAAAAATATCGATTTTTTTTAAAGCAGGATTAATCGAAAGTTAGGTTAGAAGTAAAGTTGAAAGCATTAATAAATTCTCTTATAAAATTATTTCAATTATAAGTATAATACAGTAAGTATAATAAAAATAAAATATAATCAAATTCCAATGTAAATTCAGGCCAGTCGTTATGAATATCGATAAGTTATCGTATAATTATCATAATAATCGACATTATTTTGAAATGTATATATTGCGAAATTTGCATATACCTACTAGAACGTGTAAAATATGAAAACTCATAAGTTTAGTAAAAAAAAAAATAGAATAAATGTATGAAATGTACTCTATTCCTTCCATTTTTCTCATATATTTTTCATATATATATACAATAGTCATACAACAATTAAACGTGAAAACAAGTAACTCATAACTTATCGCTGAAGAAAATAGAAAACAAACAAAAACGATCGAAATAATAGAAATAGAAGAAAATTTGCATATGTAGAGAGACGCCCATTTAGATAAAATACAATGCACATTTACTATTTTATATGTATACTAAATACTCGTATCGTACGTAGTAAGTAAAGGTGTGGTATTCACATTCGATTATTTATACAGTTATACAAGTACCCACTACCTACCAAAAGAAAAATATACATAGTCAAAATGAATTGTAGGTAGTAATAATAATCAAATAGTGGATAATAATGAGAGGAAGAGAGCTAGTGGAGAGTGTAAATAGAGAAAAACAATTAAAAGTTATGTATGCATAATAACAATAATAGTAATAAAAGCAACAGCTATCAGAAGAGCCGTATGAGAAAAATAAAAATAAAGAAGCAAGCTAAAAAAAAAAAATATGTACGAAATGAAACAAGCAAACAAATCATAAAATGCAAATGCAAAAAGGAGAGAGAACCTACTTACACAAATACGTACAACTAACAGTAAGTAAGTAAGTACGATTACAAGTACTTAGTGTTATTCGTATAAGAAAAAGTATCTGCGAGTACATAATCGGTACCTTTGTCGAGCACTGAGCACTGACTTTCTGCAATCAATGTAAGTACCAAAACTTAGATACAGATTCAGTACAAGTAACCACTCATATGAGCAAATGTTCAGTACTTTTGTTCTTGTAACATACTTTTTTTATACTGAGTGGGTACTTTATGTATTCGTTGCGTTTATTCTGCTAAGTCCATGGCGAGTGATTACAAATATGCCAGTCTGTCAGTCTATTCTCACAATAACTGCCATAATTATAAAGCGATGCAACTGAAATTTGACGATAGGCCTAATTTCACTAACGAACTGATGAATGGGTGAATGATTGAAATCAATTCGAAACCACGCCTACCTCCAATACAAAATTAAATTGTTGAAAGTTTTTCACATTTTCACATTTCATGATTTTTTTTAACGCTTAGCGTGTGAAAATATTCCGATATTAAGCTGAAATTTCGTACATCAAGTTTTTCTGATCACAAAATAATCATATGATAACCACGCCTACTTTTCATACAAAAGTATGAAGGTGAATGAGTGTTTTTACACTTTTTTTTTTGCTAAAAAATAAAGCTGATGAACTAAAAAAGGGGTATGCGAAATTAGCAAACATAACCGAAGATGAGCTAGGTCGGAGAAAAACCACACCTACCTCTCATACAAACTTATGCTTCTGTAGGTATATTTTTACATTTTATGACCGAAAATATTAAGTTATTAAGCTGAAACCAAGTATATGTTCTTGTATATATGAATAAATCAATGTAACCAAAGAAGATCTGAATCGAATAAAAACCACACCTGCTTCCCATAGCAAATTATGTTTCCGAAGGCATCTTTACAAACTTTGTGATCGAAAATTTTAAGTTATCACGTTGAAACTCGATACATACAATTATATTTAATAACTTAAAGACATAACTAAAGATGATTGAAATCGGTTAAAAATTACGTCTACCTTCCATAGAAAAGATTGCTTCAGCAGGCATACTTTAACACTTTGTGCATGAAATTATAAAGTTATCACGTTGAAACTCGGCACATATAATTATATTTACTAATAAATGGAGTGAGTTCAAAAACGGTTGGAATCGGAGAAAAATCACACCAACCTCCAGAACAAAAATATGTTTTTTTCGAAGCATGTCTGACTATCCGCCTTGGTGGTAAATAGATAAATATTCAAATTTTTCAATTTTCACCACCGATATTTTTCTCCTACACTTTTAATGAGTACTGTCATCGGGGACATGGCTGTATCGGAACAACACTACAAGTATCTACCTAGTTACACTATTCGTAGGTACCATAGGGAAAAGAGTATTATGGTGGGATAGTGAAAGCCATTTGCTGATGGCAGAAAATTGTGAAATAAACAAATAATAGAAAAAAAAAAGAAAAACCATCATGAAAATGAATGTAAGAAATGAATTATGAATAGGTACGAGTATTGGAAAGCGTTAAAAAATACTACATATAGTACCTACCTACCAATATGCAATATTGTACTCATACACACGAGAATATGAGCATGGTAAATATGCATGCATATAAAGGGGTGATATCATGATGGTAAAACAACTTATTGCTGGGATATGTGAGTGAGTGGGTGGTCAGTTAGTCAGTCACTTTGCAAAATGTAGGTGTACAAATGGTAAACACAATGATGGAATACTATATATACGAAGAAGAAGAGCGAGAAGTATGTAGATATGCAGTAGAAGTGGTGAGGGCAACAATATGAACGAATCAAATGTGCATTATATATGTTTGTAAATACTATAGTACATGCTATGTGAATTGTATAGTATGCTATTCGTATAATCGTATATTGCATATTCGTATGTTGCATATGAAAGTAAATATATGTACTATTTATATCATACATTAGTATATGTTTTTTCACTTAGCTACATACAAGTATATGTTGTTAAGAGTTTGACTCACTCTAACACACGTCATACGCATATGAATATACGAAATATATAAAGGAAAATCTCATACATGTGGCAATATTCGTCATTTTGAGTATATGTACATATGTATATGTATGTACTTATACGATGTACGTATGGAAGAGGGTGCTGTGGAAACCAATAGCCAACGAACGCACAAATAGGAAAATTGCAAAAAACAACCATATCGCTATACCACATCATAAGTAAGTACATGTTTGCGAAAATGGAAAATGTAAGAGGAAACGAAAAATAAAATATATGGAAAACCATTTACAAAAACCACATTTATACATATGCGAATATGCATATACACACAAATATGTACAATACATGTTGCAAACAATTTCCAATGACAAAACTGTCATATTCAAACTCGCATAGGTACATTTCAAAAGTCAGGCAGACAACCAGGCAGGCAGGCAGCAGGCACGGCAAGCCAGTCAGGTAGTCATGATGAAGGAGGGTGGTTTTTTTTTTCCACAGCCATACATATCTAACATACATATATGTGTATACGAGTTTCAATGCATGTATGAATGCGTGTGTGACAAGAGAATGAACAACAAAAACAGAGACGATTTTTCCAACACAATATTTCTCATATTCACAACATTTTTCCGAGAGTTTTTCCTTATTTTTTTTTTTTGCAGACACACTTGCACACGCAGTGGACTCTCTTCTACTCTCTATCTGTTACGCTCTCATATTTTGTTAGTTTTTTTCCCCATTTTATTCATACACACTGTCTTGCTCTCTCACTTTCTCGTTTCATATATTCTATCTCATTTGCTTTCATCCTTTCATATGTGTATGTGTGATGTGTGATAATATATGTTATACATATAAATGTATGTGTAGCGACAACATCAACAACACCAAAAGCAACAACTATTATTAGCACGTATGAGCGAAATAGATAATACATATCCGTGTGCGATATCTACGCCAAACATAAATATTTACATACATTTCCATACATACTCACATATACATATGTATGCAGTAGGTACTATAAAAACGAATGAGATAGCAAATTGCTTTTGGGATTACTTTATTTCTATTGTTGTTGTTCTTGTTATCTTGCATTTACTCTTCGTACATTTCCACATATCCTAATGCTGATGGTTGGCGTGTGCGTGAATTCATTGGAGGCAGTATATGTACATGTAGTGAGTGGGTGAAAGCCGCCCAACAACAACAACAAATCAAAAAAATAATAAAAAATTTGGAAAAATACAACAACAACAAAAACGAAGTACTATTCATGTTGTGAATAATAATCAACAGCAACAAAAATATCAAAATTTTCATATAAATGCAGCTCCCAGCCATCATCATCCTCGTCGTCATCATTACCATCATCATCATCATTATTATCTTCATTATCATTAACAACCCCATCTTAAATAATCATGACACTCAACTAGAAGTTTTCCTTTTTTTTCGTGTGGAAGAGTTGCTTTTGAGTTATCTCAATGAGTTATATGTATTTGTCTAGCAATTGAGTAAGTGAGTGAGTTATAAAATCACTGATTGAATGCGTTTAAGTTTAAAGAGTGAGTGAATTCTCAGGCATATATGTATGGAGACATGAGTATGTGCACATTTGATGGAACATGTATTATGCGCACGTTCGTTCATTCCTTCATACGTGTCCTTTATTTTTTGTTTTCATGTACACTCGCACACTAACGACTACATATGAGCGCACTGTTTGCAGCACATATATGCAAGTTAATTCATACACACATTTGTATAAGTAATTATGTGTATAGCAATACATATGCAAATGTCCATTAAGGTGATTCAAATTTGTATAGACTAAAATTTATGGTGCTCGAATTTATGGGTACAAGAAATTCTTGAGATTTTGAAAATGTTCGGCCTTTTATTTAAATTTTGGACTGCTGAATTGTTAATCTGTTGGACTGTTATGGTTTTTGGGAAAAAAATTGTCCTAGAGACTGTTTTTCTCTACTTAATTTAGATACAATGCAATGCAAATGCAATGCCATCGGCTATGAATTCGTAAAGCTTACCATTTTTGATCAAACGGCGATTTCGTTCAGTTAAAGCGGATTATTATTTTTTACGAATCTTTAGTAAATTGTATTTATTAGCTTATAATTTACATGAAATTTGGAAAAAGTCTTCGAATTTAAAGTAGAATACCATTTTGATGCAAAAAAAAAAAAAAACAATTTCCAAAGTTTCAGAACGATGTATTGAAAAATAATCGTAGCTTTCAGCGATATGTTGAAAATGTATTAACATTTTGTATGCGACCTTTTTTCATTTACAAAGAAAATAACCTCATATTTTGCTTAGAATACTATTTTGTTGCAAAAACTCGATAACCAGTATTATACGTTGAAAAAAAATAATCAAATCTCTCATACAATTTCATTGATTTGTTAATAAGTTACTAACATTTTGTATGTTTGTTATTAATTTTTTTTTTTTTTCAATAATAAATAAAATGAATATTTTGTATGAAGACAATGTCCAGTTACAATTAGAACGGCATCAAATTTTATGTGGAGTATTATTTTGATAAAAAAAATCATATTTTTAAAGTTTTGTGAAGATTCATAAAAAAATGTAATAAAAATAATGCTATGAACTGAGTAACATTGTCTTTTGAGTAAAATATTGCTAGAAAATTTTTTTTTATAAAGTCATAATAAACTCTAGAAAAATTGCTATGATCTCTGAGCTATATATGCATGCTTCTCTGTATTTTAAATTTAGAAAAACGAGCGATACTTCTGGTATTCGGAATTTGAAACTCTTGTGAGCCACTCTAAGGGGCTCACAGTTTACATTACATGAGTCACTCTAATGTGCATGCATATGAGCATATATATACAGCTCATAGGTTTGTATTTTTATTTATTTATTTCTTTATTTTGGTTTTTTTTTTAATATAACATAAATTACTCTTCGTGTAGTCGCCGAAAAATCTTTCAGTTAATTTTCTGGACAAGCACTCGTATGTGTTTGAATACACGTATGTATTGAAAAATTAACCCGTTCATCATATTACATATCATATGCTTACACATAATGCACCCTACAATTAAACGATCTCACCCTTCGTCAAATGGCTCCTACATTAAATATTTTGCTCATATTAATACTCGCTCTCTCGTTCACGTTCTCTCTCTTCCTCACTCTATCTCTCTCCCACTCTATCTCTATCTCACTCGCTCTCTCTCTCTCTCTCTCTCTCTCTCTCTGTCTCCATATTCACCTTAATGTTATGAACAAACTTTTATACGCATATGAGCATACTTGCTCATATAAACGTTTCTACTTTTGCACATATCAACCATTTTCAATCGTTTAATACACACACATATATGCTTATATGTTTGTCTCTCTATTAGTCGTGTATATTGTTGCTGTTGGATTTTCCAACTTTTCCACCTTCTAACTTGTTTGCTCACTCATTTTCCTTCATCTAGAATGGTTACATTACCCCATACACGTTGTGATATGAAAAATGATCCTAGTTAATTTTGCACTCACTCATATTCATACACAGGCATATGAGTATGTCCATATGAACGAGTACATCCAGTCAAAAAACAACAACACCAATATCATTAAAAGGAAAATCTTCAACGTCGTCGTCGTCGTCCTCATCGTCGTCGTCGCAGTCTACATCCTTATGGCTATTCACGTTACGTTACTCACGTACGAGTATTACTACCGACATGTGACAATATTCAAACATGTGCTATTGTTGTTATTGTATGTTTTTTTTTTTCCTTTTTGGCAAGTGCGTTCCTTCAATATTTCTCTCATTCGTTCGTTCATCCTTCCAACCAACTTACTTTTACATTAAACGTATGAGAGTAAGTATGTATGTATGTATGTGATACATGTGTATGTAGAAAATGTAATGTGTTCGTTTAACTCAACCACTCGCGTTGTTGTTATTTTCCTTATAGCATACATCCATGTGCATATACATATATTCATATGAATGTATGCTAGGGGGTGTTTTTTACTCGCTGCTTCATCGTCGTAGTCGTCGTCGTCGTCGATGTCGTTGTCGATGTTGTCGTCTTTTACTACGTTTACATTCACATGTTATTCCTTGCCGCTCTGTAAGCGTGTTCGCTTACTCGTTCTATGCTCTATGTTCTCCCATATGCCCCATACAAAATCGCTTTTTCCTTTTTTTGGGTTTATTTTGATTGGAATTTATTTTTTCTTGCCTCTTCTACACATATTAACGTGAGTTTTTCTTCATCTGTTTCTCTTCTAATTTGTTGTTTGGGTAACTTTTTCCCCCATATTGTTATTGTTTGGGGATTTTAGACCATCCTTTAGGCATAGCTCTTTCACAGATGTATCGGCGAGTATGATGTTCCATGATGTTCCAACGCATATATATGAGGATACACTACATACATACATATGTTGTCATATCAAACAACTCATGAGCTCATGTATCCTTTCTCCCGGTAACATAATATTTATACTCATGGTTTTACCAACCATCGTTGCCATCGTCGTCGTCGTCATAGTCGTGTGCTCATATCACTCGTGTGTTAGATATGAGTATATGCGCAAGTGTGTGTGTGTGTATGGGTTATATGCAAATGTTTTATTTTGTATGTTTTCATTTTACGTGCGAGTACATTCGCATAAGGACGTACTATTTCGTTCCATTCTGTAAATGTTAACGCGTTACGCGAGTATATCCGTCTATCGACAATCGACTCGTGACGTTTTGGAAAAGAAGTCATATCACCACATATACACATATTTTCATCGTATGTGTTGTATGTTATAGATAGATATGTACACGTATGTTATGTTGTAGTTGGCGTGTTACGATTATGCATCGTTGATAATGTTGTTGACGTCGTCGTCGTCGTTGTCGTTGTCGTTGGCGTCGTCGTCCTACTCATCATCATCGTCATACATATGTGTATGGTACTTGTATGTTGACTATATGGATATGAAGGAGTAAAAATATTTGTTGTTGTTGTTGTTGTTGATTGAGCATATTTTCCCATCATCATCATCATCATCATCATCATGATGAACTAACTCTATAGGTAGTATCTAATACTAATGTAATTATTATAATCATTTTCAATCATCATCATCATCATCGTACATATATGAATGTACTCGTATGATACCAATGTATGAGCATTGTGTTGTCGCGTGCGTATATGGACATACATATGTATGTATGTTTGTGACCGTATATGTTACATTTGTGCATATTTTTTGGTAAATCACTTTGGAATTAGTCGTTTCGAAACAGTTGAACGGTGTAAACACATATTCGAGACGCATATATGAGATGGAACTAACAAATAATAAATACATATACCTATCTATGTAATCAGAAATAGTACATGAAGATGAAGAATAAGAAATGGAAGACTATAATAATAACAAGAACAACAACAACAACAAACAATTGACTCTTTCGCAGTTTTGTTTTGTGATTTCGCAATAATTAAAAGTGATTACTATTTCAAATAATTTTGAAAAATCGTAAATATTTACGAAAATTTACAAAAACAAATAAACAGTGAAAACATGAAAAATATTGTTATTTAATAAAAATAAAAAAGAATTTGTACAAAAGGTATAATAAATTTTTTAATTACTCAAAGTGATCTAAACAAGTGTGAACGTTTAAAAAATTAATTTTTGCAAAAATATTTACAAATATGAAGTCACAAACAACTTCAGCACTAAAGTGAAAAACAGCTAATATGTGAATAATTATTTAAAGATTAAATAAATGAATTTATGGATGTGAAAATGTATGGACATTTTTGGATAAAAAACTTGTTAAAAAAACTTAATAGAAAAATTCTTAAAATGATGAAAACTACTAAAAAAATTATATTTATTTAAAAAAAAATTAATAGTTATATTCTAAACCCTTGGTCCAAAATGATCAAAAATGGAGAACATTTTAATAAAAATTAAAAGAAAAAAGAAAGAATTTTTTATAAATTAATAAAATTTCAGCAAAATTGAGTAAATCCTTTTTTGCGTTTCGAATTTTTATTCTACTTTTTCCCACTTTTGTATTTTTCTTACTGAAATCTATCTCAATATACACTGAAATAGGTTCTTGGCCTAAAATCAGTGAAAACGTAGAAAAAATTATAAAATATTTTCAAAATACAAAAAATGTTTGTGTAATTCAATAACATTTTGAAAAAATGCATAAACCATTTTTTTTTGCAATTTGGATTTCTATTTATCCATTTTTATATTCTCCATATTCGAGTCTATCTTAATATACACTGAAATGGGTTCTTGGGCTGAAATGATAGAAGACGGAGAACAATTTAATAAGAAAGATTACAATAGAAATATTTCTTATAATTTATTGACGGGTAACATAGCAAAATGTTATAAATACACTTTATCGTTTTGGCTTTTTATACCCTGCATAATGCAATATGCATGGTATATTCATTTCGGTCAGATGTTTGTGTCCACTTGAAGGAATCTCCGGAGATATAGACATGGATATATATTCGTGATCAGCGTCGATTAAATTTTCGATTTAACGATGTCCGTCCGTCCGTCCGTCCGTCTGTCTGTCACCTGGCTGGTTCGCACGATAACTTGAGTAAATATTGAGCTATTTCGATGAAATTTGGCATAAGTAATCTATGATCCAATGGTACGGAGGGGATTGATATTGGGCATGATCGGTCAATAACCACGCCCACACCAAGCATTCAAAGCGACTAACCTCGAAATTTTCAAAATCTTCAACTTGCTATAACTCACATAATATACCACTTGGGACAACAATATTTTGCACATAGAGTTATATTATACTACTATATAACCTCGCCAAAAGTGGGTGAGCCACGCCTACTTTCTAGCGTAGCTCCCATACAAAGTGTCTGTACTTCTTTTAAATTGAAACTGCTGTAACTTCTACAATCTTCTGTCTAGAATAACCATAATTGACACTTAGATTAACACGGCAGTCAGAAATAATATGGCAGAAAATCAATGTGCCACGCCCACTCCTTTTTGGGTCTCCCATACAAAGTTGCGGAAATTAAAAAAAATTTTACCGGTTATAACTTGCAAACTATTCAGCGTAGAATAACGAGATTTAAGGTGTGGATTAGTATTGTACGAGCAACTAGGCTCACAGAAAATGGGCCAACCACTCCCAGTGTTTAACGTAACCCCCATACAAATTTTAAATTGAAACAGCTGTAACTTCGGCAATCTTCTGTCTAGAATAACCATAATTGACACTTAAATTAATATCGTAGTCGGCAAAAATCTGGCAGAAAATCAGTGTGCCACGCCCACTCCTTCATGGGTCTCCCATACAAAGTCGAGTGAATTAAACTAAAATTTTAAGCTCCATAGCTTACAAACCATTTAGCCTAGGACAACGAGACTAAGGGTATGGATTAGTATTGTACGAGAAACTAGGCTCACAGAAAATGGGCGCACCACGCCCAGTGTTTATTGTAGCCCCCATACAAATTTTAAATTGAAACAGCTGTAACTTAGGCAATCTTATGTCTACAATAACCATAATTGACACTTAAATTAATATCGTAGTCGGAAATAATCTGGCGAAAAATCAGCGTACCACGCCCACTTCTTATTGGGGCTCCCATACAAAGTTGAGGAAATTAAACAAAAATGTTAACCACCATAACTTAGAAACTATTCAACGTAGGACACCAAATTTAAGGTGTGGATTAACATTGAAAAATTAATTGGATTTACTAGAAAGTGGTAAGCCACGCCCACTTTTTATATAGCTCCCATACTAAGCCTCGGAATTATCTTAAAATCCTTTTACTTCGTCAAAGTCAACCATATTTCGGGTGTAAATTAGTAGTATATGCAAAAATTGTTTCTCGAAAAGTGGAAATAAAAGAAAAGTTGGATATTCGAGTAAACTTTTTATATATAAATCTACATATGCAGGGTATAGTTTGGTCGGCCCCAGCCGACTGTAAGGAGATTTTTTTACTATACTTCACTCTGAAATCTATATGCATATGCTGAAATTAACAAAGATTATTTTCATCTTAAAATTGTACACAAAAACATCAAATAGATCACGAATAGCATAAATAATATATGAGAATAATCTGAATATTAAAGAATAAATTTTTAAATACAATAATTTGTAAAAAAAAAAAATACTTTATTTTCATTTCTCCTTATGGTGGTCAACTATGGAATAGTTGGCAACGCTGTCTAAAATATTGGTATTGCCGTTTCTATATAATACAATACAATGCGGGCGCAAAAAACTAGATAATTCAAAATTGCAAATGCTTATATCTTGCACATCCTCAAATATTAGTTTTCATGATATAAGTGATTCAATGGACATGACACTCTAATAACTACTGTTACAACTTTAAATTTCAACGTGAAAAAAACTCTCGATTTGATAGAAGTTTAAAGAAATTGACTTAACACATTTTATAAAGACACTCCTAATTTCAAAATCAAATACAATATCTAAAAATAATTGATAGTACGGCTGTGCGATTAATCGTTTAATTAAACAATCTGATTAATCAAAATAATGCAAAAATTAATAATAATCAAAATAAATAATAAATTATTGGAGTAATTGTGGTTTTAATTAAACAAAATTAAAATTATTCGATTAACCGGAATTTTGATTAGTCAAAACAAGATTAATCGATTAAAAATTTTCTTATTAAAAAGAATTTAAAAAACAAAGAAAATTGCATGTGTAAATTTCTTTAATTAATCGAAAGGCTGACTAATTAAGATTAATCGCATGAATGATTAATCTGAAATATGATTGAACAGACTATGTGATTAAACGATTAATCTCATATTTTCGTAATTATACAATCGTTAAAATTTCGTTCAAAGTTTATTTTTATTTTGTTTACTTTCGACAATTTCACAGAAATTATTTCCATCAACAGGAACAGTTTAATCGATAAGATAATTGAAATAATAATCAAAAATATTTGATATATCATAGAGAACAATAAATATATTTTCAAAATTTTGAAGTTCAAGCAAATACTTTTGCTAAGTTAAGCATAATTTATTATTGACTAAAAAAATTAATAAATAATTAAATAATAATCGGTCATTTTCGATAAATGGAGTATAATTTATTTAAAAACATTTTTACATTTTTTTAAAAGATTTGGTGAAAAAAATTTCTTTTTTTCCTTCAAATCGAATACAATCAATAATTTGATTATATCGAAGAAATTAATAATATTCACATTTATCGATAAAATAATTAGATATTTTAGATATCGTGCGATAATTTCATTGAAAAAAGATATTTCAAAAATTCTTATATTAATGAAAGCCAAAATTTTGGATTTCTGACAAACACGTTCAAAAAATATGATAAATCAAATAAAATGAAAAAAAAAACTGTTTAATATTGTAACACGTATATTTTTGTATGCTAAAGGGTTAATAACATACTAGAAATATGTATATATGTGTGTGTGCTTCAATTGTGACCACTGTGGATAGAACCTGAGTTAACCTGCTATGTCCGTTCAAAACTCTACTTGGCAAACGTCAGAACATTTTTTAGAAAGACTACAACATATTTTTACCAATCATGTTTAGCCGTCGGCAAATAATTTGTGTTTGTTTCTGCCTATAAACTCTTTGGCAAATCCAACTAACTTAAGCCAGCGGTTCATAAAATCTATCATCCAATATACATTGCGTTTTTTTGATTGACAGCTAAGTCGAAATACATATTTTTGTATTAAGTGCTGCCCAATCTCTGATTTTCTCTCAGTCACTGCATCGCTGTCATACAAAAAACGCAATGTATGACAAATGATGGGTTCTATGGGCCGCTGAATTAACGCAAGCTGCGTTATGTTCTGATATCATAAGTTATTATATATATATGATTTTGAATACCTTCTTATATATTGAAATGCTAGCCCTACGTGAAGAGTAGCGTTTCTCTCTCTATCTCGCTCTCTACGACTTCTTCTCAGTGATGCCAATATTTTATTATTTTTTTTCTAACAAATCCAAAAAATCTCTATTCCTTCAATTAAGTTTCCCCAAAAAATTCATCCCCATCTTAAGAAATGTTAATATTTTTATTTAAGTAAATAATAAAAAAAAAATTTTAATTAAGAGCCTACTGTTAGTTTTTTGCAAAAAAATTATTGTAGACAGCTGATCTTGTCTACCAGGTGTACAAGTTTAAATCCGCTGTTTGCTCGTAGCATATTGAGTTGGTTGGCGTTGGTGAGCATATTGAGCTATTATCGACTCTGCATCCTTTTTTTTAATGAGTTCGACACCTGTTTACATCAATTAGTAAACATCATCAGTGATTTCATACAACAACATACATTTTACCTCGTATAATCATGAATAGTTTCGTGCCAGAAAAAGAGCATATGCGAGAAGCTCTACTTTTTTGCTTAAATTTGAAGAAATCTGCTGCTGAGTCGCATCGAATGCTTGTGGAGGCCTATGGTGACAGTGCGCTATCGGAAACCACTTGCAGAGACTGGTTTCGTCGGTTCAAAGAAGGCCATTTTGACTTGAGTGACAAGAAGCGTGAAAATAGACCCAGAGAAGCTGAGGACCATGATTTGCAGGCTCTTTTGGATGAGGACGACACCCAATCGCAAAAAATTCTTGTCGAACAGTTAGGTGTTACTCAACAAGCCATTTTCATAATTTTTGGCTTTCTATTAATAAAATGTGTGTTTTTTTTATCGAAAAACAGCGGATTTAAGCTTGTACACCTGGTGTGATTGGAAAATTTTTACAAGTACTTTGTTAACAAAATGTGAACTGGAAAAATTTATTTTTTTTACCATTTACTTGCTATAAAATTTCAGTTCATCTAGTTTAACAACATTTTCCATAAAAAGATAAGGACTTGTTTTTTCAAAAGTTGGCAATCTGTGTGGATAAGCAATTGTATATTCCTTCGACAGTAATAATGTGAAAATAATTTGAGTAATTTGAAAAGTAATAACATTTTAAATAATGACAGCTTTTCAATAAATTTATTCGTTATAATTATTTATTTATTATTTTGTTTAATTATTTTTTTATTTAGAGCCAAGAAATTGTCTTCCATTTTTATCTGATCAGATATTTCCATCAAAAAGTTATATATTCGTCAAACTGGTATCACTGCTGTTATTCATTATAACTCTCATTATATTTGGCATATTTTTCAATTTGGCATCACTGCACATGATTACTCTCTTTCTCTCTCTATCGATCGCTCTCGCAATGTATTAAGTTATAAGATGATCTACATAAGTATGCATATGTACCTCTAAGAGATAAGAACAACAATAATATGGTGTGCAATAAAATATTTTCTACATTCTTTATTTATCACATATGTATGTGCAGGTACCTACTGTCTAAAATAAGTGCATTGTGCACAATTGTTTGTTAAGTGGAAATTTTAAAAATTCCTTGAAGGTGTAATGCACATGTATGAAAAATGTTGACACAAACAAAAACAAAAATGTATATAGGTACATGAACTTAGTAGTTAATAGAAACTATTTAAGTCATAAAATTTCATTACATGCGGTACATACATACATGTTCGCTTAGTATTCATATGCTCATATGTATGTATGCACCTCAGCACTGTAGTAGGATATTCATTTCAATGCTATTATTCACGCCATTTAACGAAGAAATACGTATATGAGATTATAAGGTGTACTAACAATACGCATGAGATGCAATTATAAACAACAACAACAACAGTAGCAATGCAATAAATGTAACTACTACACATGGTGTAGACGTTCTGAATCATGCTGGCATGAATACCTTATACACTTGTTTTTGGTTTCCATTTTACCTGGCTTTATGCGTTTCAAACAAAAATTACTATACCCACTGTTCTTTTCATCCTATTCAGAGGACAAGTCATGTGAAGATATACATTGTCCTTGAACATGTGAACATATGTATATGATATGGTCATCTACATACCATAAAATAAAACAACAATAGCCTCATATTCGATTTTCGTAAGAACAGACATTTAAGAGTAGTAATTTTCACGACATCATATTCGTCTACATATCTAAGAAACTTCATATGACATATGAATAAATTTCTTTTTCAAAAAGGCTTAACTGATTAATTTTTTTTCCACAGTAATGGCTTACTTGAATGATCCTCAAGCCTCAATGAAGGAAAACCAACATCCAATACTTGAATTCGCAACGACCACAAGCTTTCCAGAATAGTTAACCAATATTACAGAACGATTTCGATAGAACGCAATGGCTGAATCAGTGGTTGCTTCCGACAAATAAGCCAATTAGTTTGTCACAAAAAAATTCCTCCAAAAATGCACATTGCACTAAGCAACATGTATCTTCACAGCTTCCTTACTTAGAAAATCTATTATTTTGCTTCTTGCCTAGCATTTATATTCCCATGCTGACCGAACCCAGAAATTTATAGCAGTTTTTATATATTTCAGAGATAATCAGCGACAGCACTTATCCAAAGATCCCTTTAATTAGCGAGACCGAAAAACCATGATCACATTTTAAGTATTAAAGTTCGACTGTTGGACAATATAAAAATTTTGAAAATAATAGGGAAACGGAGAAGCTTGTTTCGGACAGATTTGTATCCATTTGAGTTCATCTACGTCTAAAAACTATTAATATCAAAATAATAATAAAAAAAAAGGAAAAAAGAAGAAAGTTTCAACAAGGAAAAATAATATAAAATTATATTCACTTAAAGAATCTCTCCGATATTCTTTAAGTGAATATAATTTTGTATTATTATATTAGTTTTAAAAACTATACATTCTTATGCATTTTCGAATCCAACTTCTATTGGAACGTCAATCTCCTCTCTCTATAGACAACAAAGTTATCTTACACAAATCCCAGCATCAAATTCAAACTTAGAAATTCTTCAAAGATTTCAGTCTAAAACTCTACGAATCCTTGTAAACGCTCTTTGGTACATTACGAACGCTCAAATCCATCCAGACATTAAAATCCGGCTAATGAAGGATGAAATAAAAAAGATTGCCACAAAATATTGGGATCGCCTGCAATCGCACCCAAGCGAGCTTGCCGCTAATTTGATGTCACCATCCCAAGTCTTTCTAAGGCTGAAAAAGAAAACAGCACTCCAGCTCGTCTCATAAAAAACTGTTTTGTTATATAAGAATATTTCACAGGGAATATACCTTATTCATTATAACCTCTTCTTCTTTGAAATCAAATATTTGTAAAATAAATGTCGTTGAAGTTTTTAAGGCAAGATACAAAATTAAACTTATTAAAAAAAAAATATATATATATACAAGTATATATATATATATATATATATATATATATATATATATATATATACTTATATATATATATATATATATATATATATATATATATATATATATATATATACTTATATATATATATATATACTTATATATATATATATATATATATATATATATATACGTCATTGGCTCAAAAAATCGGCATATTTACGGGAAAATTGTCATATTGGCAACGCTGATGTACCCATAAGATCAACAAAGAATTCGTTCACATTCGGCTTCAAATAATATTTCAAATAATTTTACGTTTAGTTGAAAATACTATCTTAGCGGATTAGTTCCTCTAAAATAAAACCTAACAAATCTCTCGTTGATTAGAATTGTTATTAAATATTTGTAGGTGTGCAGTTTGTGTTTCGAAACAAATCCAATAATTGTGTGCAATAATAGACAGTTATAAAAGTTATTAAAATTAAAGCCAAAGATTTGAAAAAAAGAATTAAGAATAAACAAAACAGTATTATTGAAGCAAAATCTTAACTAACATGTGCTGTGGATAATTTTATGCAAAGCAGGTGGAAATTTATATTGGAGGTATGTTTACAAATTTTTAAATACTATCCCACATTCATATATACACTATACATTCTCACATGAGTTACTTAATATATCTTTACTGATATAACATGGAAATACATATGTACTTCGAAAAATATTTAAATTATTATTCCCAGAGAATTTTTAAACTTTAAATTATTTTTATTTGATGACGTCCATAAAAATATTTTGTATCTAAAGTCCAAATTGTTTTTATAGGAAACTCGGTTTTTAGAAGGTTTTTCAAAACAGTTATATTGAACTATAATATATGAAATCATCTAAACTCAACAATATAAAAATTAAGAAAGTAATAATAAAAATGTTTTGCAGTTGACTGCTGCCGTGTAAATTTGTTTTATATTGTCCAAGTTCGCTTTGTGGTTCATCGCTGTTTTCATCTTCTGTTGTATTCTTAATGTTTCAATTGTCATTCTGTTCCTTTGACTTCATTCTTTGTCCAACATTTTTGCATTATGAAAGTCCGCTACGTGTTATACTCGTATATACTGTGGTATATTATTCACTAAATTTCATTTAATTTAAATTCATTAACTCGCTGATATTTTAATGTAAAATATAACAATATTCTTGGGCTAGTAAAAATATTAATGACCGCATTATGAACCGTCTTATGAAATATGACAATCCCGTACTAAATTTTGAAGGAAAATATATTCACTTCATTGGGTACTTTCAACTAACAAACAAACAAACTAACTAACAAAGCCGAGCATCTCTTCCAGTACTGTTGTGTCTGTTAATTTTTTGGACAGTATTGGAGAGGACCTACTTATATTAGCTAGTTCCGAAAGGTAGAGCCCTTCTTTTCACTTTTTTGTGCTTTGTCACAGAGCTCTTTTAGATGCGTTTTTATGACAATTTGCTACCGCCGGTAGAATTGTCAGTTCCTCGCCGTAAAATGTACTCATCTAAACATCGTCGAGTACGATGCGGACGTATACGATATACTCACTGTAAATTTGGCATCGTCTTATCAGCTATCGGCAATATCATATGGGTAATAACGAGTAATATCGTTTGGTAATCGTTGCTCTTTTCCACACGAAAATTTGTCCTTCGACAAACTCATAAGATATCACGTGGAAATGTTTGTTGGTTTCTTTTCTCTTTCTGTTGTTTCCTCTTCTACTTGTTCTTCTTATTTTTCTTTCCCATGTGTTAATTGTTGTTTTATCTACTTCTCTCCTTCATTCGTGAGAACTCTCTCTAACGGCTCTACCTTGTACTATTATGTATTATATTATGGGAACAGCTGATCAGTTACCTATCGATACGTGTTGACTAATAGCACTGTAAACGTAAGCGTAAGCAATAAATTGTACTCTAAGTGATTGTCGAACATTTTTAACAAAGCAAGCGCGACATCAACTGAATACTCTTGCCGTGTCGGGATGCCTGCGCTTGTGAGAAGAAAAAAACAGCTGAAATGCCCACTACTGTCATAAATGGATAAACTAATAAACGATTCTTTAAATATATCGTGGCATCGTAAATATGAGTTTTTGTACTCGTTTCGTACGATAAAGTAGTCGGCCGTGCTGGACTCTAGTGTACACACGAAATTTATCAAAATGGTATTAATTTGTTAGCAATAAGTTCCAACTAACTTTTAGTGTTTCATTGCATATTTTACTATTTAAGAATTTTCACAATTGTAAATTTAGGCTGAGTCAAAATGAGTTATAATTATAGCTCATTGGTTAGTGTGTTGGCCTTCTGATCTGTAGGTCGTGGGTTCAATCCCCGGCTGAAGCATAACAATTTGCAATGGAAAAGGTTCTAAAAGAACTCTGTGTCTGCCACAAGAGTTCTGCCATTTTTTCTGCTATATTTTTTTATGCTTTTAAATGGCGTGACCAATATTTTTGTGTTGGTGTATATCGAAAAAATCAGCCTTCATGCTCATGAAATTTTTATTTTTTCTTATTTTCTTTTTAATTATTTTATTTCCAGTGTTTATTGTTTATATCTTCATTATCTTCAATTCTCCTTTTTTTGTCATCCCTCTTTTTATGGTATCACTATAATCATTTCATTCACTCCTTTGCGTAATTCAAGTCATCCCTGCAATCATTAAGCTAGTTCTCATATCGTTGGCACAACTAGAAGTCACTTATATCTAACTATTTGCGAACATCACTATTCATGACTATAGCTGTAAAAATAATTAGAGCTACTAGCGATATTTGCCATGTCGAATTCGCCCTGTCAAGCTATTTGATGGCGAATTAGAATAACTTTGATTATTCATATTTAAAAAATCTTATGTAAAATAATGAAAAAAATTATGAAATGGATAATTTCTTAAAAGGAAAATCGCTTATCTTCATGACGAATTTTTTACGATGTTACGAACTATTAAACTACTATCGGTATTACTTAGGATATACAAAACTAGACTTTATTCGCAGACTATTACGAAAGGTATTATTCGATAAAATATCAATCCACGTACACGAATGTTTATGTAAGTAAGAATGTTTATGATCGGTCAAAATGTCTCAAATGGAGTGTTTACTAATTTTGATGATCTTATAAATGATGATCTTGGATGATACCCAGTACTGGCTAATATGAAATGAATAGAAGATTTTTACTATAGGTTCGACCTGTTACTTTATTAAAATGGTATTGTCTTTCATTCAGAACACTTTGACAAAAACTCTTGAAAAGCAATATAAATGCCATACAATTTACATTTCTGCAGATAACCAGTCATATCTAAAGGCCCTGAAAGGTCCCAGAACCCTCTAATTTGCTTCCTTTTAATTTACTTGTATTTAAGTTCAACAGTATATAAATATACTTTAACAAAGAATATTGTATTAAATTAATATATTTAGGTACTCTACAGCACTACCTCCAGTGTAAGTTAATCAGAGTAGATAATATAAAAATAACATTTAAAATAACTTTCTTTTTTCCTTCAAATTTTTTATTTTTTCACCATCATATAAATATACACTTACGAAGACATAAAGTTACATTGAAATAAATGTAAATAAATTAAGAGTTGGAAGAAAAATATTTTCCAGCGAGTATGTATGTTGAAAGAAAAAAAATAAAATAAATAAATAAAATTAACTACCTACTAATTGCACATTGTTGCATTCGAGCGTGAGTATGTGGTAATAAGCGGTTATATGGTTAGACGTCAGCTTCATATACATAGAATCATCCATACGAGTATTGACAGAATTTGTTTGAAGTGTGGATGGTATGAGCTTGAGTATGAAGGAAATTCAAAAATAAAAAAAAGTGTGCATAAGTACAACTGAAGCCGCTAACGCATCAGATTTTTTATAACAGCAGTAGCAGCACAAGTAGTTACATTTACTCATTCATTCATTCACTTCTACTCTTGCGGTATCAGCTGTTTTAACCGGTTCACACACTAAAATTGTAATTGCACCCAGAGAGTAGGTACCAGACATTCGTCGTTGTTAAGATGATACACACGAGATTTTCCATTTTTTTTTTATCTTATTTTATATATTTATTTTTTGGCTGGTATCTTGCAGTATAGTCTTTCTTTATTTGTAAAAGAAAATTGTTTATTTTAAAAAGCAGTAAAGTGGAAAAGAAAAATAAAAACGAAAATGATGAATTGTTTTTACTACAAGATTTTACGTTGAAGCTGGTAAGGATATATGTACTCTTACTATATTTATACGAGACTTTTTTTTCCTTTCTTTCTTTGGTTTTGCACTTTAGCCAGCAACGTCAACATATAAAGTTTTTTAATTTAAAGCGGCAAAAGGCGAAACCAAATTTCACTGTGTCTGTGTGTCTGTCTTGTGTTTTCACCTGCTAGATGCTGTGAATGGAAATGAAAAACAGAAAGCACAGAGAACAAAAAAAAATTGGAAAGCTTAATTTCGGTAATATCGAAACTAAGATACCCTACACCGTGGAAATTTTGAGATGATAGCTGCAATTTTTAATGAAACTCCCACGTTGTTAAAAATAATCGTACTGCCAAAGTACAGTCGAGTCGGAAACATATTTTTGTACCAGATGTAGTCGTAGTTTTCATTCGATTCCGCTCATTTTCGAGTGACTCTATCAATTAATAAATATATTCATATCTAGCGAATTTTAGCGTGATAATTATGATAACTATATATAGCATAGTTTCATTTGAGAGGTTTTGGAGTTTTGGCTTTGGTAACTTTATAAGCTCGAACTCAATATACCCTTTGTCTTGAGTGTAGGGGTGTAGGGTGAATAAATGTAAAAATACGCATACGCACCCATATAGACGTCATACATACATATGTTACACACATATTTATATAATATACATTCTCGTACACACACAAACACACACACACACACATTGAATTAATTAGAATCGCAATGTACGACATGATGTACATTCAAAGCGTATAAGTATTATACGTATCATATTATGCATGACTCGCAACTCAACTCAGCTCAACGTAGAAAAGACAAATAAAAATTGCACATACATCAGCTATTATCACACATCGCAAGGCTTTTGTTTTTATATCATAATCATCCTTCAGGATATGCATAGCGACACGTAGCTGAGATTGTGCGTATACGCACACCCACACAAACACATACAGGTGTACGCGTTCTTTGCGATTTTTCAACAAAGACATTAAAATGATATATGCCGAAACTCATTAACATATTATCACACATAGCATATGTCATGTCGTAAGTACATGTATCTGCATATATGCTTACTTAATACACACACACACATACATATGTATCTTCGCACATGCATATGTACGTATACATATCTCTTAAATTGTCTTAAGCTTAAAGTCAAATGATGCTGGGGTTTATTAAAAATGCTCATGTTTATCTTTAGATTTTTCAAAAATGTTTTCTTTTCTTTTCTCTTTGCAGACATTGCGACCAACAAATACACATACACACACACACAATATAGAGACGAAATAAAAGAAATCACGGAAGCTGTGTAAATCGCAAAGAGTGTAATCAAAAGCAACTGAAAACCACGTGACAGACACTCGACTACGTCTGTTACACGTGCTCCTACGCACGCGAAAGAAGGTGTTGAGAAAAGGGCGATATCACATCGTTTGAATGTTAAAAGATTCCGAAAACGAGTATATCAAAAGACATGGGCGTTCGTTGCTGCCTTTAACTGCAGCAGAAGCGATAGCGACAGCGACAGCATTGCCAAGAACACCACCATCAGCGCCAACTTCAATCCTAACGACTGCAACAATAAATATGATGAATCTGATGATGACCACGCCGACAACACTAACAACGAACTCAACTCCAATAATGGTGGCTGCGCCGGCTGCAGTGGATACTGCAGCGACAACATTAATACCGACATCAATAGCATCATCTACCGCAGGAGCAGCAGCAGCAGCAGCAGCAGCAACAAAAAATAATGATGCATTCAACTCATTACTCAATTCGACATCACTCCATGCTGCAAAAGTGATTGCGCCTTCGGTATCAGCAGCAATCGCATCTATTCGGACCACAACCACAACCACCGCCAGTACACCAGCAACACCAATTGCATCATCAGCAATACCATCACAATTACAGGAGCTTTACAGTTTGCGCTGGAATAATCATCAGACTCACATGCTGCGCGCTTTTGACGCTCTGCTGCAGACGAAAACGCTTGTCGATGTAACGCTCGTATCCGCTGATACAAGTCTGCGAGCTCATAAAATGGTACTATCCGCATGCTCACCGTTTTTCCAGCATATCTTCGATGAGACGCCTTGCAAGCATCCGGTGATCGTGCTGAAAGACTTTCGCGGTTGGGTTGTCAGTGCCATCGTTGATTTTATGTATCGTGGTGAGATAAGCGTGCCGCAAGAGCATCTGCAAACGCTAATGCAAGCAGGTGAATATCTGCAAGTACGTGGCCTTGTCGAAAGCTCAATACCTGATCACAATCCGACACCGGCCGCATCACCCGATGACTTCAGTTTGGTCAACTCACCACTGCTATCGGCTACGGCTCTGGAAAATTGTTTGAATTTCGATGATGAATCACCCTCAATGGTTACGGCAGGTGGCACTAAAATTATTCGACCATCACGACTTTTTGGCGGCTCCTCTTCAGTGACAACGGTAACGAGATCGCGCCGTAATCGTAAACGTGACCATGAGCCCGATGTAGATGAAAGTGATGACAACGATCTGCATTCGGACATGTGCACATCGCCAGTACCACGTCGCAAACAGGCACGCCCTCGCCGTAGATCTGGTGAATTTCCTAGTAGACCAACCACCCCCGCTGCTCCGGAAAACAATGATGAGCATACACACCCAAGCGATAAGCAAAATATACACGCGGAACTTTTAGATGGCCTAAAGACTGTGATCAAAACTGAATTGATGGAAAGCCTGAATGATGTAGATCAGCAAAGACGCGCCGATGAAGGCGAGAGCGAGTGCAACGGCGATGATAATGCTCGAATTAATCATAAAAATGATCATGATGATAAAACAGCCGAACAATTGACAGCGCCCCACGTTAGTGACTCAAAAAGAGTACCACCTGAATCGTCAAATTTGCCGCCACATGAACGTAGTCATTGTTCGAGAACAAAAAAACAATCAACATCGCAGAACAATGACGGTGATAATGATTCGGATGACGATAATGATGACGCTGACAATCAAAACGATCATAACTATAATGATGGCGAAGATGATGATGATGACGATCATGATCGTGGTGACGAACCACCAGATGCTGAAGATATTGAAGAGCTTATTAAAACCAGCAACGAATTGCGGCGACGAAAAGCACAGTCCGGTGGGCATTGCGATGGACCCGAGGATTTATGTACAACGAAGAAAGATCATCACGATGCGAATGGCAATCACACAGAGACCAATAATGATCACGGAAGCAGCTTGACGGGTAACAATGACAATGGCAAGCACAATAACAGCAGCAGTAATCGTATTGTGTTGTCGCTGAAGAATATGCATCAGCTGAGTAAAACCTCTTTATCATCGATGTCGTTGTCATCCTCGTCATCGTCATCTGCATCGAATCCGAATAATAGTATGAATCCTTTTGCTACAGCCAGCCTACGTGATCTGCGATTAGATCGAGCAGGAGCAAATGTGACAGCAGCCGCTGCTGCTGCTGCTGCTGCTGCCGCAGCCGAAAATCAATACAAAATGGAAGCCGCGTTGGAAGTACAAATGCATGCAGCTGCCGCAGCGGCAGCCGCAGCAGCCGCAAATGGGGAACATTCATTCCCACACATCGATCAAATGGAAATGTCTCTGGCTGCAGCGGCGGTAGCTGTGGCAGCATCACGCGAGCGCGACGAAGCAATGCAACGTGATCATCATCAGCATCATCACCATCACAATGCCTATGCGAATAATTTGGTTGGGCAAATGGGCATGCCACCTGGAATGTCACCTTTTGGACCAGTTGGAAATGCCAGTGGTGGCGCTGGTGGTCCACCAGGAAGTACCAACAACGTCGGCGCCGGTGGTGGTGGTGGTGGTGGTCTAACACCACATGAACGACTCGAAGAAAGTATGAATCGTTTGAACAATGAATTTCCACCCACCTCACCGATGAGCCTGCCACCACACTTCAATCCACCGGATGGACAACAACAACCATCATCACCATTGCCCTTTCACGGTATGTCTATGGCGCTAGGTATAACGCCATCATATAGTGAGTAAAACAATTTGATTTTAGTTTGTTTATTGTTGTTTCTCTATTTATTACACACACACACACATGAAAATAGAAAAAAGAAGTAAACTTTATATCCTACCGCAATTAGTTGTTACTACCCAATATTTTTTCTGAACATATTATCTTCCTATTTTCACTCCTTAGAGTGATTGCTCTACAAACTTAACTTAAATGCGCCTGAAAATCGACACATATCCCATGAAATGCCCAGAAATTCCCTTAATAATTAATGTTTTAATAAAACTGAAAACACATCAATTTTATAGGCCATTCTACGCAATCAAGGGACTTTTTTTGGGGATATGAAAACCCCCAAAGTCCAAAATATTTTTTCGAAAATTCCAACAATACTATTAGAATCTAGTTTTTGTCCAAATCAATTAGTTTGTAGGGCAAAAAAAAAATACAAGTATCTCTTATTTCTGGCAGGGAAAAAGCCCTTTATGCTCTAATAACCCATATTTATTTACATACATAATTTAATTAATTTCCTCAACTTTCAGTGGAAACAATTTTTATTGAATCGGATTCTTAAGTTTATATCGGTTATAAGGAAAAATTTTTAGTAAAAAAAAAGGAAAAAAGTATTTATATTAAAATTAAATAGCAATAAAAAGGATATGAACGACTCAAGGAAATCAAAGAAATGATGTGTGTATGGTATGTATGTGTGCAAATTTGTAAAGGATGCGCAACAGTTGAAAGAAACTTCAATAACAAAAAAAAAATGGTCTATGAAGAAGAACAAGCTGAACTAAACAGAAATAAGTTGTGAAAAATCATGACATCCTTATAAGCTATCGTGAACTAAGTATGCGATGAAATGAAAAAGAAAAAAAAAATTGTGAAAGAAAATGCAACAGCATCAGCATAGACAAACAAGCACAAAATCCTTAATAATCATATTCGTTGATGTATGCACACGTTACGTCCTGTTTATGTGTACGTATGAGTGTGTGTGTGTCATATTTATTTACTTCCGCTTCGATATGCTGCTTCCTTGTCTTCATCTTCATAAAATTCTCCCACGACTTTTTAAAGCATTATTTTTTTCATCTTTTCTATTTTGATTTATTTTGTTTTTGTGTTATTACTTTGAATGCTATTTGCAACATGCTCAGTGCTAATGTTGACAACATGCTTGACATTTGCAACTGAAAGGATTTAATACGCACCCATTCTTTCACTCTCCTCCTCTCCATTTGATGCCTTCCACATACTTTACTCATGTGAAGGGCATGTGACATTTTTTTTAATAAACAAAAACCTCGTACTTGTTGCTATATCCCGCACAAACACGCGCTCTTGCTACTTGTTTACAACTCTAATAAGTTCATGTTATTGTTTTTGTTGCAAGCGTCCTTTATAAAGTTGTATAAACAGAGAGAAAATAAAATTATCAAAACGTATAACATCCCTGTAGGTAAATATAGTTCGCTTTTACATCGGCATATTTTTAAGATTTAAGCTTGTCTTTACTTCATGCTAAGGTGATTGTAGTATTCTAGCAAAATAAACTTTTTACTGAGAACCAATTCGCTCTGCAAGCCCCATATTCAAATCTAGTAGTAGGTAAGGATGATAAATGTTTACCCGGCGCTCTGAAATTAACACTAACATAAGTTAAGCTAGGCTGTATCCTATTCGGGCAGCAGGTAGTATTAAAGACATGACTCTGGAAAACATAATAAATCCTGAAAGGCAACAAAATCTCATATAGATTGTGGAATAAGGTTACTTTTCTTCCTAAGATTATGTGAGTCTACGCTGTCACCGACTACAATTTCAGCACGTCCGCCAAGATATCACTACATAGAAATGGAAATTAGTTTTTTTTTCTCTGTTTTTTTTCTAAAGATTGTCCCACTTGTCATTGCATTTGAGGATAGTGCATGTTTTTTTAAAATGTATATGTCCTCAAAAAGGAACAATTGTATCCAGATGGTTCTTATGTAGGTTCGAGCTATCCAGTACTTTCTCCTGTAACCGGAGATCGGGTCTTTCTCTTCGCTTTTGAGCTCCAGCGAGTTTCAATTGTAACACCTTCTTGGTTAGAGCGTATTCTTCCATTCGATTGACATGACTGAACACTCACAGCCGCTGAATTTGGACCACTTAACTTTGTCAATATCGACACGAAGCCACACTTAGGCCAGAAAGGCCCATTGTGATACCACCGAGCTTCTCTTCCAATACTGTTGTGCGTGTTAAATTTGTACAGCATTAGAAGGGACCTACTTATTTTAACCGGTTTCGAACGGCAGAACCCGTCTGACATCACTTGAACTTAGTTTTGTCACAGAACTCTTTAAGAATCATGTATGGCAAATTTTTACTGCCGGAAAAATTGCCAATTCTTGCCGGGAGGTGGGTACCGTTTGAAAGAAAAATTTTTTTTTCGATACTAAATTTTGTTATGCTTCAGTCGGGGATTGAACCCACGACCTGCAGATGAGGATTTACTTGACATCTGGTGGTCAATATAAGATGATATATTCCAGAATTTATCAGTAATGCAATCCTGAGGTGATATTTTAAGATTTTATAGATATGCTTTGAATAGCAGGCCACTAAACAAAAACGGAACAGACTTCTGATGGTCTGTGGACAAATATATCAATTGCTCTTCTCTGATATAAGAACGATGACTGAGGATTCCCATATCGGAAGCTTCGCAGTTTTGGGTTTAGTGCATTGAATTATTAAATCGCAGTTACAGGGTCATTCCTGCAGGTTTATTTCTGTGTTATTCTACAGCACAGGTTAAAGGTTTCACCTGAAAATTTGGAATTCATGATGGCTCCTTGTTAGAAAGCGGACAGATAAAATGTTTGCTACTATCTAACTTTGGCACAAGATTTCGTCTGCTAAAAAAGTTGGAAACATTTCTACCTTTTCTATTATTCGTGTATAAAAAAAATAAATATCTGGCACTTAAAGCCCCAAAGTGCTCTTTGGACGAGCTTCTCTCTTCCATTACTGTGTTGCGTGTTAAAATTTGGGCAGTATTAGAAGATATCTACTTATTTTAGTCGGTTCCGAACGGCAGAACTTTTCTGAGCTTTATCACAGAGTTCTTTTAGAAGCTTTTCCATGGCAAATTGTTACTGTCGAAAGAATTGTCAATTGCTTGCTGACAGGTGGGTACCGTCCGAAAGAAAAATCTTTTCGATATTAGATTTGTTGTGCTTCATCCGGGGATTGAACCCACAACCTACAGATCAGAAGGCCAACACACTAACCACTGAGCTACGGCACCCATCTCATTAATCGTGTATAGAATATCGTAATTCGTTAGTCAAGATTTTTTTGCTCTACAGACATTTGTCTCCTCGAACCCAGTCTAAATATCGCTAGACTAAATGTCGTTGGACTTGCTAAAATTCTTTCAGGAAGTTTTGTATACCTACCATATAAGATGCTACAATATATGCAAACGTGTATTTAAAAGCTTGTTATTTACACAGTACTTCCAATCTCCCCGGTCTCTCCAATGTCATTGCATTATAAACTTCTTTTTGATCCTTTCAAAGAGGACGCATGCACATGTACACTACGTTGAGAGCTTATTTTTATTTTCATGCCACAAAGTCAACTTGTTGCAATTGCAACAGCAGTAGCATCAGTTGTAGTAGCGTCACTCTTTGTAGTAGCAACAGTTGCAGCATCGCTAGCAATCAAATCGAATTATGGGTAATTACGAACACTTCTATTTGTTATATGTATGAGTATATGCAATTGCCTTAGTGTTGTTCCACTGAAAGCATAGTAATATGTATTTGTTGCAAATGCATTAGCTTCTGCATTTTGCATTTACCTTTTGCTTTATTATTGTATATAAATACGAAACCATACATACATAACATACATTAAGTGGTAATAAAGAAATATCGAGAGAGTAAGGGAGGGAAAAAGACAAAGTGTTAATAAATGAACTTAACCTGATTTATTGCCATGAGTAGCTATTTAATTTATTGATTTCATTTCTATTTAATGCTTTTTATATTTAAAAGAATATTGATTTAATGCACAACATTAAAGTAGATTAATATATCATAATGCAATATATTCAAGATTTGCTATTGCTAAATATAATACAAGAGAGTAAAAATATGAGGAAAACTTAGCTGAAACTGTAGCAATACAAGCATATGAAATATTTTAGATTATATTTGGCGTCCTAAAATTTGGGTTAATTTCTTCTTCTACTTTATTTAGGATGATATCCTGTTAATTACAACAATTTGACTCGGTCAAATGACACAGTGTATGTAGAAGCATTTTGAGCTGACCAAAACAAATGCTAGTTGAATCGTCAAAGTACAGATCAAGGTTTTATTTCTGGCCTGTGCTCCAGTATTATCAAATACTGGAGCGCTAGTAGGTAGTCAAATGTTGACTACCTACTGTAGCGCTCAGAATTAGGAATTTGGGAGCTCATAATTCTTACTTTGACTTAATTAAAAAGTTTCCGTACTGGGAATGAAGATAATAGTAATACCTTTCTAGGTTGATACACCTCTTATAACGTTTGTGCCATATTTAAAACTCCCCCAAAAAATGCGGCCTATCAAACACCGTTTCGAGCGTAAACTCATCCTTTGAGTTAATTTTTCTACTTATGAATCATACTCTCATGATGAAGAACAGAGGAAACCCACAGAAGACCAAAATTCAAGAATTGTCGATAAATGTGCCGGTGCTTCATGGTGAAATGGGTATTTTATCTTAGCCAACTGGTCTGTGACTCTACCACTTTCATACATTATAATTTCTTATAATGCTGCCCCCTAATTGTTATTTCTTTTGTTAAAAAAATCTATGATAATTATTCTCGTCGAATTCCAAAAAAAACTTGGAATTGACCTAACCGAGCGATGAGTCATCTTTTCTTTCGAAACAGATTCATCTAGAAAAATCCATTATTTAGAATGTGGCTTAATCTCTGGCGTATAAAAATGTCTCCAGGCGCTAGTAACAGGAACGACTCGACAGAAAAAGTTCTTCAAATATCGCTTAAGGAAGTCCAAATATTGCTACTCCATTAGCAACCGTTTCCGCTTGTTGTACTCAGTGACCAATCGGAGTTCACATCGGACTGGCACCCTTTGTATTTTTAGCTTATAATGTAAAATATAAATTTTTGTTCGGGACGAATACATACGGTTATTGCTGCTGTAAGCGCTGTAGTTTGGCGGTCAGTGAGAATCACGTCGTGCACCTTCTCAACGATTTGCTTGGTAAACATAACTAAATTGGGAAAGGAAAAATTTACTTACAAGCGCGCTCTGAGCTCATTACCTCAATATCTAGATAACTTTATGTTAGCAAAAAAGGTTCAGAATCTTCAAATGGTATAATTAAAATTACGAAAATACTTTGCTGAAAACTCAGTATCGATTCTGTTATACGTAAAGTACAAATAGTAGCATTTGCCCTCTCTACCATGTAGAATTTCTCTTGTGTACCTCAGTATTGCTACCTAACCTTCAGCAAGCTCGAATCAAACAATGACAGTTATTATTCTATTAATATTTTACGCATGAAGTGCACTTCTACACATGCTTAAGAAACAAATAAAACGCTGATTACGCGAATGATGATATTAATGATGTTGTTGCTGCTGCTGCTGATGATGATGATGATGATGATGAGTACATATACTGAATGTCTTGAGCCATATAACATATTCGTACAAAGACAATAATACATGTCAATATATGTATTTTTAACATATTCTGTTTAAATGAGTTGTATAAAAGTATTGTAAGATCTTTGAGTATGCATGAATATATGTATTTACATATGTACATATAAATATACATATGTTTGCTTGTATACGTGCATATCTGAATGCTGCTGTTGGTACAATAGTATGTGCTATACGTCATAGTAAAACGCGAATGACAACGCATAATATTGACATTTTCTTTTCAAATAACAATAATAATGATGACAATGATGATGATGATTTCATAAGACGTCTTTACAATAATATATGCGCTTTATGGTACTCGCCTTCTTAGTCTCATACCACCCTTAAGTTGAACAAATAAAATTCATTCAAATGCAAAAACAAAAGTTTAGTCAAATCAATGTAAAAGGACTTTGTTGAAGCTAAAGCTTCTTCGATATATGTGTGTAGTTGAATGGCAGTACAGCATATGAATAAATGTATATATGTATGTGTGAATATATGCTATTGTATGAATGAATATATCAGGATATGCAATAATGACAATCATTCATACACTCATATATGTAAATAACGAATAACGAACGCAACTGAATCAACCAACGGTAATGTGGTTTGGCGTTAGTCAAATATGACGTTGCTGATGCTGCTTGTTAGCGCAGGCGATGCAAAAGAAATTATTATTTTTTTTAAGGATTTGTTGCAAGACAACAGTTCAAGGAAGACGTGAACACCACTGAACAAGAAGTCTTTTTATTCAATTTCTTTCCGCTCATCCTTATGTTTCTATTATTATTATAATTTTTTTCTTTTTTTTTTTTTTAAATATTAAATCTGAATACACATAACCCAAAAGTACACACATGAAAGTATACACAGTGAAGCATGTATGCCTTTACTATTATTTACACACATATTATAACATACATACGCACATTATTTGGCGCAAAAATTTTCACAAATTCTATGACATTGCTTCCTTGCACTCAAACTATGCATAGATTTGCTTGAGGTATTTTGATTACTTAATAATTTTTTGGAAAGCATTGCCCTTAAATGAAAATTGTGCGTCTATGCGTCTATGGAGATGACTTTCACAGTTTTTATTTATTTTATTTTATTTCATTTTATATTTTTTTTGTTATTGGCAAGACAAAAGAAATATACTTAAGCTGATATTAGATATTTTTCAAGCTTGGCTGGAAGCTTATAAATAATTCGATCAGTTAAAGTGAATATTGTTTTTTATAAGATATGGGCCTCATAACACCTTCTATAAATTATTTGAAAGTGTGTATATCTCAAAATGAAGAACTTTAAACTGCCGAAACCAAACTTGATATATTTAATTGTGAACAGTAGTTCATCGAGGCTATATAATGCTGCAAAAAAACTCAAACTGCTACTCCGAAGTCAAATAATTTATTAAGAGTCCCTTTTCTCTTTGGAAATGTGATATAAATTTTTTCGACTTTATGTCAATATTTTTTGCAATAATAGTAAAATTGTTGAGAAATTTCATTTCGACATTATTGCAAAAATTTTTACAATACTAACGAAAATCCAAAATTCATATATGGTTCTTTCGATATCATTGCATTTTTTTGGAATAATGTCGAAAAAGTCAATTTTACTGGGATTAAGGTAGAATTTAACATATATTCATTTTTTTTGCCAATATTGATATAACTACATTTCGATATTAATACAAAAATGTTTGCAATAATGATACAAATCTAATTCTATAAAATTTTTTCGATATTTCTTCTTTTGTGTAGTAATATTCTAAAAATGGTTTTCTTTCCGAACCAATAAAATTAATTAATCACAGAGTTGTTGAATTGATTATGTGATAAACACATCATATATTCATTCGCCAATATATTAATAAAACTAAACTAATCAAAGAGATTCCATGGCGTCCATACACTTCTTCACGATTCTCTTGACAAGTTCACTATTGAGTGAACTTGAAAATTGGCTTACTCCAATTGAGAAAAACATTCCCCATATCTTCCAAAAACTTATTGTTCTTATTCTTCTTCGGCGTGAATCGAAAACTCATAGAGAACAAGCAACCTTATAAAAGCTTTAATTCCTCTAATGTTGCGTGAAATAAATTTCGACAGCATTAAAGAAGTCTACTGATGCAAGAACAATTGCTGCAAGAATTGTCACCTAATTATTGTAGTATCATTCACCAACCGGGTTATTTCATCCACCATCTAAATGATACTCTGATAATATGCAAGACTATATAGACTTGGGTGCCATGGCTCAGTGGTTAGTGTGTTGGCCTTCTGATCTGTAGGTCGTGGTTCAATCCCCGACTGATGCATAACAAATTTAATATCGATAAATTTTTCTTTCGAACGGTATCCACCAAGCAGTTGGCAATTCTTCCGATAGTCGCAATTTGCCATGGAAAGCTTCTAAAAAACTCTGTGACAAAGCTCAAAAAAAGTGATGTCACAAGGGTTCTGCCGTTCGGATCCGGCTAAAATAAGTAGGTCCCTTCTAATGCTGTCCAAATATATATATATATATATATATATATATATATATATATATATATATATATATATATATATATATATATATATATATATATATATATATATATATATATATATATATATATATATATATATATATATATATATATATATATATATATATATATATATATATATATATATATATATATATATATATATATATATATATATATATATATATATATATATATATATATATATATATATATATATATATATATATATATATATATATATATATATATATATATATTCAAACAATTTTTATAACTACATATCTTAGCTTATGACATATCTTACTATATGACATTATTATGTCAGCCAACAATTATCTGCATACGTATTTTTACATTCGCATATGAAAGTCCTTTAATCCATGCCATCCTTTCAGTTTATATTAATAGTTCAATGATTATTCTTTACAATTGTCTCGTAGCTACTGATATTTCTATCTGCTTATTATTTTTACTAGAATTCTGAACACAACAAACAACGAATAAAACACAAGACATTGCTTCTCATTCTTACATTTTTTTTCTTAATCTATATTTTTACCAAGTATTACGATGTATGTACCACATACATCGTACTACATCATTGTATACTGTCTTTCGTTATTTGAATTAAAACAAAAAAACTCCTTTCAATTCGTATAAGACACAAGTATAGCATATACGATATGTATATATATTTCGCTCTGTATGAATATATATATACGAAATAAAATACAACAACATCAAGAACTTGCCTTCAGGATATTTATGCAGTAGTTAGCGATTTTTCATACATCATAATGTATTTTTGTCGCATTACGTTACGTGTTATGTCTTCATATCAACTCATATAAATACATTTATAAGTATGAGTATTTACAAATATACATTTACACATTTATTTTAGATATTTTTTATTTTATTTTTTTATGTTGAATTTCTTTTTGGTGCCTTAATTTATTTTATATCCTGCCTGTTTGTCGCATATGAACTTATATGTATATCTGTGTAGATTTATACTATTTGTGTTATTGCTGCTGTTGTTGTTGTTGTTGTTGTTTTTGTTTTACTTACTTCAGGTTAACTCCCTATACGCTGTACAAAACGGATATTATTAATATGAATATTCGTTTTGCAGTATGAAAAACCAAAAACCAAAAAAAAAGTAAAATACTAGAAGAAAAATACAACCAAATTTGTAACTTTATTGAGAAAAATATTATATTTGTCGTTCTCGATGTTGTTGTTGTTGTTATTGCTAGTGCTGCAAAGTTTAAGCAATGCAGTAGAGCACAAAAATCAAAAAAGAAAATAATGTTTAAGGAAGAAGAAATAAGAAATTGCCGCTACCACAAAGTATTTCTTTGCATATCCTTTGAGAAATTGCAATATTTGTCAACAGTTAAACCAGTTTAATATAAACGCCCCTTTTTTTATATAAATGCATACATACATACAAGCATACATATGCAGATAGATATAACACACATGAATTCATATATGAAGATATACTCGTAGATATATGTATGTAGCGTAGCTATGAGATATACCCAGTAGAAAATTGTGAAATGAATAAGTTACTTTTGGAATAAACTTTAAGTACAATATGAAAAAGTATATAAAGAAAATATGTTATATTTAGTATATACAATAAATAGCTCCACTCTTCATATATATAGCAGAAGGAAATATAATGAGGGATCTTAAAGACTTATTCTTCACTGACTGCTCCAAAATACATAGGACTGTTAGTTGGTTCAGATTCACTAGGAATCATTCATTTCTTAATATTGCCTAATTATATTAGGAAGGTTAGGCTATAAGGCATAGAGCCCTTTATTAGCTCAGAAAGTCAAATATCAACAATCAGTTCACTCTGAAACTAGACTGCAGTAAAAGGACTAGGATCGCACATTCTAACATCAAATATCACAATTAACAACCTCGGATCTCTTGATTCGGTTCACAGTGACGTTCGAGGCAAAGAAAGGGGAACAAACTGTCAAGAAATGTCACGATTTTGGAACTCTCTCCCGAATTTACAAGCATTAATATTCCACTGAGCACATATAAGCTAGCAATAGGGAAATAATGATAGCCAAGAGCAAGAGGCAAGAGCTCGGAATAGATCTAGTCAAAGCTACATTGAATCGTGTTGAGGGCCACTTCGTACTCAACACACATTCCAGAAGATTAGGACTTATTAGGATTAGGATTAGGATTAGAATGAGTCCACCACAAACACAACTTCTTCAGAAACAAGGCGTAAGGCAATCCTAATTAAGTTAAATTCACTTTTACATTCGAAGAGTTCAGTTATCGAAACACCAATTCCAATGTAAAGTAGGCATTTCAACACGATATAATTAGAACAGGAAGAATCCATAAGATTATAAATCAGTCAAATATTCAATAGGCGATATTTGATATATAATTTGATTACTTTATTTCGACAATCACAGTAAATGCCATAAAGAAAAATATTTATGTTTATAATATAGAGCGCAAAGCTGTTCCAAAATAATAGAGAACACTTCCGAAATGCTATGAGCACTTGCAAAATAGCTGGTCATATTTCTAGAAACTCACATTCAGATCTCTCTATTGGTATGACTCGATTTTTCTTAAGCCCTTCAACATTTGCGTACATGTGAATATGTCGTGAAAGACAAAATCATATTTTCATTAAATTGCTCTCATATACATACGTACATACATACACATATATATTCGCATGTGTAGGTATTTGACATTTATTTATTATGTAGCTTTCTTAACTGCTTTACTTTTGAGACATCATAAATAAAAAATAATAACAAATTTAAAACTAAACTATGTACATCGACATACTATATTTAACCACCTTCATGACAAGCCATTTAAAAGTTTATACATATTTCTGAATGTCTTTTGCTTGCAATGTCATATACAATTTAGACACGCTGCGCCCAATGAATTGGTACTCGTATATCTATTATGCCACATATTTACACCTTTTTTTTTAAGCATAATCGTCACATACATGCAAAGTTATATATGGAAGCATATGAGTCTTAAAATATATTATGAAGTCATAAATAGTAAGCAAAAAAAAAAAAAAAAGCAGAAGAAGAGACAAAAATGCAACAGCAATTGAATTTATTTTGACTACCACATTTCATTAGTTCGTCTTTCATTACTACCTAGTTATTACAATATACTACAATACATACGATAAATTTTCTTCCATCAACTTTTTGCCAACTATTTAACTCGTTTCGTTTTGTTGTTGTTATAGTTTTATTAATTTTTATTGCTTCCTGCAATATCAGCTAAAAATTTTGCAACTTAAAAATCTATTTTCAATTCTCCTTGCGCACAGTGGGAAGTTTTTCAAATTTCGAAGTAGAAATTTTTTATTGGCAATTAAAATGTTTTATGGCAAATAGTAGCTATAGTAAAAATTTTAGGTGTAATTTTTAAGAAAAAATATCGATAAAATCTTAGCTACGGTGAATCTATAATGAATTTTGAGTTATTTTCTTAAAAAAGTGTTTTTTTTTTCTTTCTTCTTCTTTAAGATACAAAAAATTTCCTGTTGATTAAGGAAAAATTACTTGTCGGCGATATTTCTAGATTTATTTAGTATCAATGACAAAGTGGCACAGTATTTGTGGGGGCAGATTCTGACTCAGGATGAAAGACCTAGAGCCATATAGAAAAATCTCTAAAACTTTTTGCTATGTCTATATTCAATTTTTTGCCTGACTGCTTTCAAAATAGGTAGGAAGAAAGAGTTAAAATTCGTATCGGAGGAAAATATGTGGTTTGGACACATAAATTAAAATTTCACGAGGAATAATTTTGTAAAATATTTTAGTCCACTACCTCTTTCACAAAAGTTTCGTTTTGACTCCTCATTCGGAAAGTCTGAATAATATGGTATTTGAGAGGTCGCTAGAGTGTGAAAATGTTCTAGAAAATTATTCGTCGGAAAATTTCACTAAGGATATCCTCAGACAAAATCTTTATATAAAGAACGTAAAGTCAGAACAGAAAATAGAAAACAAATATATCCCCTTGAAATATGCAATTTTTTATGCATTCCTTTATAATTTGTTCATAAAAATAACTCTAGCGCTTTTCGAGGTTGATAGTTCGGCGCTTGTAACCACAATAATCGCTATCATCGGAATATGAGGTACTATGAGTTCACATTTTTTTAAAATGTCACCAAACTTTTCACCAAATCCATTTTGTCGTACGCTACATTAAAAATAAAACACTTTTTCAGCAAACTCATACAACAATTAATTGCATCTACCAATGTGTTGTATTTCTTACTAGCACATACAAGAGACTATTATTTGAGTAAATCACTTATTTGAGCCGTATATTCAGTGCTTACAATATGTTATATATGACACCTTTCTTGAAAATAACGATATACAATAAAATATATGACAAATTATGACGGGACTATTTGTAGCCTTACGCATACGACAGTATAAATCTAAATTTTCAAAAATCTAATAATATGACATTGTTTGCATAAATTTATAAATCGCTAAATATTTTCTCAACTAAATTATTTAAATGTTCCATTGTCAATAGGTTAGTTAAATTGTCAAATTAACTCTTTCTTATACTGACTTTGTCAATTATCATTGAATTGCATATATGCATGTGTAGAAAAATGTTTTGATTTTTTTTATAACATAAATATACATACATACATACATGGCAGAATTACAAAACTTTTTAAACATCTAATGAGCTTCATTTTCAAATAACTTTGACTAACTTTGACTGTAGTAAATTTTGTAGGGAGCCAACGTTAAAAGGGTTAGTTCATAAGAAGTCCGATTTGGAATGTCATTAATGCGTGTCAAGCACACATAAAAATGATTTTACATAGTTCCATGCGTTTAAGTTTGTTTTGTTGTTGTTGCTCTTGGCTAATTTGGATTGAAATGGTCTCTACAATCTGAAAATTCAAAGAACACATGTCCTCGCATTCTCAGAATTTATATGAGAATAGGTCAATAAGATATTTAAAAATTTAAGAAATGGCAATATTGAAATATGTTTGGTCCCCATAATTGCTGCTGAAGTTGTGGCACCGAGAACCTGAACTATCTTAACTTTAAATATATCTTAAACTATTAATACACTTCGCTACAAGAAACAATTGGCATTGGTAGGACCTGGTTAGAAAATTTTGCTTTTATGCAACATCACCGTTTTTTAATTTGATTTAAATAAATGCCTAGGCACGAAAAATACATTTTCAGCAAAACCTAATTTACGATGATGATATATATGTTTGTGATGGTCTCAGATCAGTAGTCTGTAAGAAATCTTAAAGAATCCCACGGGATTTAACAATCCAATCCACGATCAATCCCGAGGATTGATCGTGGGATCAATCCTCGGCTGAAGTGTAACAAAATTTAATATCGAAAAGATTTTTCTCACAACCGGTACCCACCAGTCGGCAAGTAATTGGCAATTTTTCTGTCAGTAACCATTTGCTAAAAGTGCTTCTTAAAACAGCTCTGTGAAAAAGTTAAGTTAAAAAGATGTCACAAGGGTTCTACCATTTGGAACTGGCTAACATAAGTAGGAACCTTCTAGTGATGTCTAAATTTAACACGCACAACAGTATTGAAAGAGAAGCTCTGTGGTATCACAATGGACCTTTCAGACCTAAATGTGTCCTCTCAAAGAGAAGGCAGCCACAATAACCTAACCTAACCTAAATTCGGCGCAGCTAAACAAAAACCATAGATGGGACAATTTTATATACATGATTTTTGGTGCTTCTAAATTAAAAAAAATCGTACTAAAAATTCGGTTGAGTAAATAAAAAATAATTTTTTTTTTTTAATTTAGATTTAGATTTAAAAAGTGATTTTACTATTTAGACCATATCTCCACCAAGAAAATACCAATCTGATCATGAAGAGTATTAAAATGAACATAATTGCACAAGCTATTTAATATTATTAAAAGTTTTTTACTATCGGTGATTCAGTGCTTTACGCGCAGAGGGCAAACAAATATTTTTTAAATTCGCTTGTTTGCATATAAATAACCGTAAAAAACAAAAACATCGAGATAAAATATAAATTGTTAAAATATTACTACATTTCTATTTCTAATATAGTATCGATTATGAAAATAAATTTCCAAATTATGAGTAAACATGTGAAACCAAGTCGAGCTCATATAGGAATTAGGTAGGTAGGTATGTGATGGTGCATGATTTTTTGATTCTAATAATGGAGTGAAACAACATAAAAATATGGATCAGCCAAAAATAAGAGGGTATGGGCGTAAATAAGAGGAGATGTATAGGTAAAAATATATTTTTCCACAACTATAAAAAAATCGGACTTAAAGTGGTAAAATATATAACTGACCCTCATTAATTTTCCTCCACAAATATTTTTTCAGAACATGTTTACTCCCGATTTCCATCCCTTTGTGGAGGGCTGCCCTACAAAATTGATGTTTTTATTAAATTAGCTCCCACCACTCCCAGAATGCCTCTAAAACAGTATGGTATATGACCAAATGCCATTCATTGTTGCTATAAAAGATCTCTTTCAAGCAGTTTTATCCTTCATCACCACCTCTCAGGAGTAATCCCCTACAAAATTAAATTGAACACACTTTAAAATCCACAAATAACCCCATAACTGTCCATAAAAAATAATGAAAAAAAAACGAACAAAAAAACAAAAAAAAAAAAAAGATTAACAGCACATTTCATTTACACAATTTTGTATTAAATTTTTTCCTTTTTAATTTAAATGTATGTACAAAATATTAGATATTAACATCATCTAATTTACTGATGCGCTTCATTTCTTTCAGTGTTCGGCTTAGACTCCCCACTTGGTCTCTTTCCACCAGGTATGGATCCTGGTAAACTATATAATCCACTAATGGAGATGTCAGATCCACGTGGCATGGGTCCAGATCCACCGCCATATTTAAAAAAGAAAAGTAAGTACAGTAAGTATTCATTCCAATCATTACTCTACCAACTCTATATTTAATTAAGAAATATACATTCATGTATTTTGAAATAAATATACTAAGAGAATGATAGCATAATCAGAAAAGTGTAACAAGAAACATTTATGCGAAGTAACAACTAATTAACCTTTTCGTTTGAACCCTTAATATAAGTGCATACTTGTTTACGTACAAATATGTAGGTACATAGTTACACACTCCAGTCAATTCAGTCAGTACATAGGCATGTATACTTACCTACATCATTTAAATCATGCCAATCATTTTGAAATGATTTTGTTAAAACAACAATACGTGTAGGTTGTTACCTAGTATTTTCAATAGGTAACACCAATAACAAATAAACAAACAAGCTGCACTGTAGTGCACACACTTGTTGTCGGTATAAAGTAGTTCTTGTAGTACATACAAGTAGTAGTAGTTGTTGTACATTTCACACCTGAATTAACTATAGCTATCTATACTTACAAAATGATCAGTCACCATGATCGCACAGTGAGTTTTAACTTTTACTCACATACCTACCTAAGTAGTATTCAGCTAATACTTATAATATTGTACATACAACACAAAGGGCGATCGCGATAGCAGTCATGATATACTATTTATATAGGTACGCTTTTAATATTTTTCTACCCATTTCCCATAAGCTTGTAGCTCCTTGTATAATGTTAGAAAATATTTCCACTTAAATGATTTTGATTGTGTTCAGTGATCATGTGATGATCGAATAAACAGTCGACGTAACGATCGATCGATTTATCGCTTTCGATACCTATACTTACGTACTTACTTCAATTTTTTTCTTGCTTTGCTGTTAACATTTAACTTCTTGATCGATTTCTTCTATTTACGTCTTGTTGTTTTTGTTATATTTTATTTTGTCTTGCGATCATCATGTGATCGTGAGGAAATAAGTTTAAAGACGTGTGAATGTACTTGTTTATTGTAAAATACAACATATTGAAAATGGTTCAATGGTACTAAAGAATATGAACTTTACATACGGTATGCTCATTTTCTTGTTTATTATTATTCACCCTTGATTTCGATTTTCTTTATTCAAAAAACAATTCATGCTGAAAATTGATGAGCTTTTAGGTAGATATGTAAAATTCTACATAAATAAGGAATGCCCTTGGATGAAAATGAATATGAGGTCTGCTGTTTCAAAAGAGAGACTGAAATATTAGGTAAAAAGAAGAATGAATTTATGCCATGTAGAGCAGCTAGTAAATCCGCATGAGCAATTTTAGATATGTTTTTTTAAATCGTATATTATTTTTACAGCGACAGCTCGTTCCCACAGAAACTAAGTATCGTATATCCATGGAACGAGATGATTCACTTTACGCTTGAACAACGTTGAGAATCAATCCCCGGCTAAAGCATAAATTTAACATCAAAGAGAGTTTTCTTTCGAACGGTACCCACCTGTTGGCAAGCAGATGGCAATTCTTCCGATGGTAGCAATTTGCCATGGAAAGCTTCTAAAAAACTCTGTAACAAAGCTCAGGAAAAGTGATGTCACAAGGGTTCTGCCGTTCGGAAGCGGCTGAAGAAAGTAGGTTCCTTCTACTACTGTCCAAAATTTAACACGGACAACAGTAGTACAAGAGAAGATCGGAGAAAGAGCCCTTCGGGACTTATAAGTGGCACATATTTATTTATTTCTTTTTTTACTTATTACCAAAGACATGTTGTGTAGCCCAAACAGTGCGTTTTTTATCTAGATGGCTATTTTAACAAACAAAACTGCCGCATCTGGAGATCCGAAAATTCTCATGTGATCATCGAAAAGCTAATAAAACCTCAGAAAGTGACAGTTTGGTGTGAATTTTGAAGCGGTGACATCATTGCCCCATTTTTCTTTGAAAATGCTGCTGTAAATGCCATTTCGGTGGCGATTTTTTGTGGTCGAAAATTGAAAACATGTGTTTGAACGATCTTTGGTTTCAGCAGGATGGGCACGCCATGCCACTCAGTCCATGCTACAATTGATCTTTTGCCCGCCAAGTTCGGTAATCGTGTTATCGGCCATCTCGGAGCTGCGATTTGATGCCGTTAGATTTTTTTTGTGGGGTCTCCTGAAGTACCGATATTATGCGAAAAATCCATTCAAGATTCAGACCCTTAATGTTAACATCGCTCGCGTGAGATAGAGCTAGAAACCGTCACCAAGGTCTTGGAAAAGTGCGCTGACAGAATGCATTGCTGCTAAGCCAGCCGAGCCAGCCACATAAATAATTGGATTGTTGCTCTATCGAATAAACTAATAATATACCGAAAACAATTTAGTGTTGTTCATTAAAAAAAAGAAATAAAAGTTGTATGGTATTTAGACCACCTTGTATATATTTGGTATCTGTAATAAATTTTTCATTGTAAATCCTCAGGCTGAACATTCCTCATGTAGAGGAGATAGTAAACTTATATGAAATATTTTAGACATACTCTTAAATGAACTAAATTGTGATGAACGAAAGTAGTTACTATGAAAACCCGGCACGAATATGCAACCTTCTTCCGAATTCGTTCAATGCGGTCCACTTGAGGTTGCATTTTGATATAAGATATAAAATTTCTAAAGAATTTTTCTGTGGTAATGTACAGAAAAAGTAAGGGACTTTGTCTATATTGAAACCAGCTGTTAACAGCAGTAATGACGTCGGCCTGGAGATATTTCCAAGGATCACTCTTGCAAACAGGTGCAACTTTGGGCTAAGTATGCAATTGAGAAGTCAAGCCCTCTCCCGAAGAACGAAAACTACACTCGACAAGTCTCTCATCATGCGTGTCCTTACATATGACGCCGAAGCCTGGACAATTTCCACGTCGGATGAGCGAATGCTTGGAGTTTTCGAGAGAAAAGTCCTACGCAAGATCTTTCGACCTATTTACGTTGGTGGCGAGTACCGAATAAGGCACAACCATGAGCCATATGAGCTGTATGCCTGTATGTATTGACATAGTAAAGCGCATCAAAATCCAGCAGCTGCGCTGGCTAGGTCATGCCATGCTAGGTGTTATATTCGGAACCCGCTGGAGGACGACGCAGAAGAGCAAGACCTAACGTCCGGTAGAAAGACCAAGTACTGGAGAACCTAACGGCACTTGGAATTTCAACCATAACTGGCGCCAGCTAGCGAAGAACAGAGATGGGGGCGAAGCATGTTATATTCGTATACAGAAAAAGGAATGAATAGCAGCAGTCTTCAATATTTTAGGTAGACGCTCATATTTAGGGTAGATCCTTTATGATAGTACTTCTGCAGGAATTTGAGATACTCAAACTCACTGAGCAAAGAAGTGTTGTTCCTCTAGGGATTTTCAGAGATGCGAGTGCTGATCAAGGATTTAGGTTAAAACCTCAATGGAAAAAGACACAGAAAGCTTCTTATTCTTGCGCAGTAAAGTTTGTATTCGTTTGTTGGGCTTCACTAATTAATTTTCGTATAGTTTCGTCGTGAGAGAGTACAAGGTTTTTTTTAAGTTTCATATTGCAATTTCTCCTTATATCATGTCTTCTAAGCTACCATATCGGTTCAATTGTAATCGATGTTTAACACAAGTGGAATGAACTTCTATAAGTCGATACTATAGTTTAAGGTATATGTATTGTTTCAGAAGTTCAATTGAGTGCAGCAGATGGTAACTCTTTGATTGAACAAAAAATAACAAAATATATATGTATATGCAAATATTAAGCAATCAATGACAATTTGTATATGTATTATCCATTCATTTATACACATTCACTTATACATATGTAAATTAAAAAAAAAAAAGTGTATTACGTGTGTAATCATGTGAGGCAGTAAATTCAATTTTGTGGTTTTCCTGTAAATACGAATGAGTTCATATATTCGTACATACTATATGTGTATATATATTCGTTCAGTCGTATTTATATTTGCATTCATTATTGAACATGTGCACCTATGCATATCGTAAAATAGTTTTTCTTCTACTGCAATACGAGACTATACATTATATTATAATGTATGTATTGCATTGTGCTCGTAGCATTTATTGTATATTTATTATTTTTACTATTATTATGGTATTCTTATTTCAAATACGCATAGGTTCACATGAATATTGCGCTACATGCTACTCATTTGTACAGGAGATACGTTTTTTTTTCGTATTGGCAATAATAATAATTTTTCAATTATATTACAACACTTTTTTAGAAGTAAATCTTCTAAATTGATCATAACTATGATCACCACGATGACATTTTATATATGTACTCGTACATATATAAAATGTCATGTTATGAACATTATTTCTTTATGCGTTTCAACAATGTGTATATGTATGAGTGAACAATAATATATCAAGAAAAAAAGGAAGAAACAAATGGTAAAATAAACAAATAACAAAATCATTAAATGAGAATACAAATCGCATTGACTGAAATAATAACAAACCTCAAAAAGTTAATGAGTTTTTTTTTTTTCTTTTCTTAAACGATGTGTAACACTTGCACATTTGCATGTGAAATAAAACCGATCCAAGAAATCCTATTGTAATAATAGATGAACACGTATCAATATAGGTAGGTATATGTATACCTACCATACAATTACATCGATCCGATCATGCATCTTGCTTAGTCATATGATTGACAGAAGTGTGTTAGATATATCTATATAAATTATGATTTGAAACACTTACACGCATCAATAAGCAATTATATGAGTACCATAGCAATACTATAGCTATGTAGCGCTTATAATTTGACAAGATCATTTATATGGTAGTTCCATTGGAGTGGAAATAAATATGAGCTTAAGAAGTTTTAAATTAGTTAAATTAAACAAGTAGCTTTCAACAGAAGATGCATTCGCAGGCGTATTGGCCCATTATGACACTTGTTTGTCTAGTAATGTGAAACTTCTATTAAAGAAAATTTTAAGACAATTTGTCCTAAATCCGATAGTTCATCGAGTCTGTTATAAAAGCCTTACTAATGTACTTGGTTTATACTGGGACACTCACAGAGAGAAGGAATTTCACAATTTCCTCCTCATCGTCGTCACTTCAACTTTTGCGAAAGTTCCATAACTGTTCGGATATCAATTCTATTACATATTAGTAGAATGATAGTTCTTCATTGATTTAGCTCGGGCCACATACTTCGAGATGTTTAACATCCAGTGTCTGAATTCTTCGCAGTATAAGAAGTCAACCACCTGTTGATCCTTCGTTTGTTTCGACTCAGGTTTAGGAAATTTTTCGACCTTTTCATTGCCGGGTATATCTCCATGGCTAGGGACCCAGCATATATGAATGACGTTCAAATAGCATGTGATTCCCTCTGTGAATCTTTGCTGTACTCAATGCAATTTGATTTTACAGCGTTCGCGTGTAGTGCTGTAGATTACTGCCTGACTCTTCACACAAATGGTTATTTTCGAGGGAGTCAGCTCCCTGACCTTAGACTCAGTACGATTTATAAATTTCGAGTTCAAAGACTCTGCCGAAATTTGTTAGTCTGAAAGGCCTTTTAATTACTTAAATGAAAGTGGGTGCTGTAAGGATGCTCTAAGCGTAGGTTTAGCTTAATTTTTGGAAGAATGGAACAGTGTCTATCGGGCTATCGAAATTATCAAGTCTACGCAGAGCGTTTCATGAAAATTGTTCATTAATTTGAATTTAAATTAAATTATTTTTATTAATTTAAGAAAATTTCAATTTTAAGAATACAGATAAGGAATAAGTACATCCGGGAGGAATCCTGAGGCAGCAAAATAATGGGGATCGATCACACATTTATATGCTCTAGGGGTGATTCCTTGACAATTATGGGATTATATTTGATTATCAAAATGCTATTGAGGAAAAAAAGTTAATAGGGACAGTCATATATTTCACTGCTCTAGAGGCGATTCCTAAATTCATTTAGCAGGATAGCTTCGCTGAGGAGTATCAAGTACAAGAGTACAGTAGACAGTAGTAGGCAGAAAAAATGTGGAGTATTAAAAATTAATAGTAACCAGACACACATTTTACTCCTCTAAGGATGCTCTAGGAGAGGTGGTAGTGAAATGTATAAAACCGTCAATTTTGTGTGGGAACCCATCTAAAGGCTACAGATAAAAAGTAAATAAATTCTGAGAAAATATTGAAGAGAGGTAAAATTACATCTGAGAGCTACTTATATGGGGTTAGTAAGCTCAGGAAACTTGTTGAGTACACAAAATTAATGGGGATCGATGATAAATTTTACTCTTCTTTCATCATTTTATATTTAAGGTTAGGGACGAAATACGAATTGACCTAGTGAAACCAACTTGTAATTCAAAATCATCGACCTCAATATATCATCTGCTGGATAAGACCTTTTTTTTTTGTATAGCTTTGTAATTACACTATTCAAATGCTTAAAAAAAGTCTTGTTAATTATGACGCAAAGCACAAAAAAGCATATTTCTCATATTCATTTCAAATACCCACCATCTCTCAGTGCCTCCAAATGGAGAGAATAAAGTCAATTTTATAATTTCTTTATTTTCAACCCAATATAAAGCAGCAGCAGCGACAACAACAACAACAGCATTAGCAGCATATAAAATTGAGTTACAAAGAAGATGCCAACAATGCAAATCAAAAGAAAATAGAAACAAAAATATCTAGTCTACAATACAACATATAATCGTGATCACATATTTTTTTTTGGCTTTGAAAGAATCAGTTCCAATATGTCAATTTCTTGCTTCCTCTGTCACTCTCTCACACACGTGAGTTTTTCTCCTACATACATATAGTCTGTTGTCTAAACAATAACAATAATAATAGCCAAATAACTTATTTATACGCTTATTTGGCAAAACAAAACAAAAAAAAAGTACCAAAAAAAATGAAAACAAAGTCAATCTTATCGCATGCGAGTATGCAAGATCTATAGAGTTAAGCTTAGGATTTTGTTGTACTATACTATATGCATCTATGAATATACGGCATCATCCAAACGATCTATTGTATGTAATTTGCCAAGCCAAATACCGAAGCAGAGCCAAGCAATGAAACAGTAAATGAAAACAAACCGAATCCAAATCATACCATACTACATGTATCTAAGAGTACATACCACGACATCAACGAACAGTACGACGATATTTGCCAAATGATAAGAATCTTATTGACTATTTTATACGAATTTCAGCGACTCTCTACAAGCAGTGCAGAAGTGTAGTAATGCATGTTACCAAGTAGGTACATACCTGCATACATGTAGTAACTCATAGATAGATATTTTACATACTTACTAGTAGTAGGTACCTACATATAAAGGAAAGGTTAAGGGGTGGAGTAGTAAGTACCTAGTTGCTATTGTTGTTTTATACACATACGTCGTAGCATATAGTAGAAGATACCTGCTAACACACATACACACACATATACGAACATTCATTTCAGCATAACAACAACTCCAATAATAATAAGAAAATCCAAATATCGTGTGGGTGTGATTAACTGATTTGTTCACATTTTACTAAACGTGATTTGCGATTTGTTTAAAAAGAAAGAAACATACAAAAAAGTTTAAGTATAAAACAAAAACATAATCAAACAAACCAAAAAAAAAAAAAAACAATAACAATTTTGGAAATCTCTCCTCTCTTTACATACTCTCCCACTAACTATTCGATTTTTTATCATAGAGAAAAACAAAACAATAATCCTTAATCGATTTCAAAATGCAATTCGTTTTGGTCAAATTCATTGTTGACTTGATATGAAGTAAAATTACCTTACAGTCGGAATAGGTCGACTCTGGTAAAATATTTGTGTGGACAGTGAGTACATAAAAAGTGGGGGCTACCACCATTCATTTAAAATTTCAAGACTTTGCATGGGAGTTACGTAATATATATATTTTAGGGATTAGCTGAATCAGACCACTTTCACCTGGGTCCCTTTTCGTCCCTCAAATCTTGTGTTATGTTTTTCTTTGGCTGCATAATTCTTCTACTTCCAACATCACAATAACATCTCACGCTATTTCAAGCATATCTTTGTGAGATATGTTTGACATTTTGAGTTCGGCAATAAATTGTCCACCCAGTGTGGACATCCTCCTGCCTCTTCCATACATAACCTGCAAATACCAGCATCCACCCATTCAACACGACCCATCTTGCTGAGGTGGTACCTGAAATTGCCGTGCCCAGTTATTAATGTAGTCAACCAGCTTAGAGTTAACCGTCCTAGACTGAAAACCTTTCCCGATTCAATGCCCATTGGTAGCCTCAAAAATGCCTATCTATGAGTGGACAAACTCTACCATCTCCTTTTCCCTTCACCATACCATTACTAAAAGCAATTACTGGCTCCAGTCATTCAAATTCAGCTTTGGATCCTTGTCTAGCTAAGGCTTCGTTTGGAGTTAGATACAAGTAGCCATAGTTTGCTAATTTCAAATAATGGCCAAACCAGGACTAAAGCTATGATGTACTTTAAAATAGTTGGTTTGATGAAAATCGTATATTTTCCCATACAATAAATTTGGATCAACCTCAATTTTTAAAATAATTATAAAATTAAGTGCCGATCCTACTGAAGCGAACTCAATTAAGTCAAGTAAGGCTCATTGTGATAACGCAGGTGGACTACCACATTCACCTTAGAAATCTTAGGATTTGATAGTAATGAGGAGGTGCACATATTGACAAAGCAAGAGGCGCAACTCAGCCCTATGGACCTGAGCAAATACTAGGCTTTAGTTTTGTTACAAACAGTGCGCCAAAAAACATTTTTACTAAAATCAAACAGAAAGTGAAACAATATTGTTGGACAAAGGTATGGCGCAATAGTTCAGAAATGGACGCAGTATCTCAGACGATAGTCCAAATCCAATTTATTTATTATTACGAACCATCGCGAGCTTCAGGTAAAGTGTAGAATATATCCCAGCTGACAGTGAACCAGCTCGGTATGGTCGTGGATAAAGTGACTGCACAGATGAGCTATTCCGCTGAGAACCAGGGTTGAGTTCTCACAGAGTATGTGCGTTATAGACTCGGGTTCTTCCTCGCTGTCGCAGCTCTGGCAGTAATCAGGTTCGTTTCGTTTCAATTCAGTTAGTTTCAGTCGCACACAACTGTTGCAACTCCTATCTGGCATTCGTTTTTCGTAATGCATCCTCTACTAGGAGAAGTTTACCCGTTGTAATCAGAAAGAGTTTGCAACGTTGTAGTATTCTTTGTTGGCTCTCCCGCGGTCTTGTTCCCTGATATCTCTCTGTGCCCTGCCAACCACATAGGGGGAATGTTGAACTGCTCTAGAACCGATTCTAGGGATCTTATTGTTGCTTGGCTGTCAGTGGAAATATCTATATCCATATAACGTTACACTGAAGTCAACTCATTACTTCATGAATTGTCAACACCTCTGCCAACAACACTGCAGTGGTCCGGCAACTTGAGCTTGGTTTTGTAGAAAAAAGAAATTCCAATTATAGTAGATTTTATGAATTTTAAATTCCATTTCAAAACTATTTCTAAGAATTGTAACACTTTTCGAAAGATTTACTCTTAATTTGTTGGTATATTCACTGAAATATGCAAGCGTACGAGCATATATCATTGCCTTTGGGGATTCAAAACTAGGAAAAAGTAAAAGTGATCATTTGTGAAGCAATAATACAAATAAAAGAAAAACACACATCGAATTGCCCCACAGGCTTGATGGGCTCCTATTTGTCTTTACATATCAATATATAAGTATCATATATGCTTGATCACGCTCAAAGGATCACATATGCCCATATCTATTGATTGTCTCATTGAAAAAAACATATTATTGTTTACATACACACGAGAACATTACCATCTCATATCTTACATTGCAAGATCAGATCACTTGATTTCTCAAGCAATTGTTTAGCGGCATGTGGCGGCCTATATGTTCGAGTAGTACATATAGTCGCAGCATCGTAATTTGCATAAAGAACCACCGCAGCGCGTATACATACAAATCAGTATTACATATATTGAAAAAAAAAAGGTGCTGATATGAAACACATACACATACATACCAATACACATGTCCGTACACAAAGTATATGACTACACCATACGAGTCTAATACATTTGCACAGCAGGGTGTGTATTAAAAATTCCTTGAATGACTGAGTTGCAAATTTATACCAACTATTGTTGTCGTTGTTGTTGTTGTTATTATTCTTGAGGACAAGATTAAAACATTATACAGATGTAGCGGAGCTGATAACCTTTCAATGCAATGAGGTGCAGTCGCAAAGTAGTCAGGTGATGTGGAATAGATTTAATGAAGGCACAAACAAATATGTGTATTTAGATAGAAAATGAAATTTATAAATTAGGAGATGTAGATCGAGAGGGAGAGAGTGATAGATAGAGAGATGATAGTCTATGTTATACATCGAAATTTCTCCAGCTTACCAATAATCCTGTCTCTTTTTTTATTTCCTTTCAGTACCTCGCCCCAAAGGTCAACATTCGGCGCCACGCGGAGGCCCACCACGCTCATGGACTAACACCGAACTCACCGATGCCCTCCAGCATGTTTGGAATAAGAAAATGACCACATCTCAGGCATCTCGTGTCTTTGGCATACCCTACAACTCCCTGCTGATGTACGTACGCGGCAAATATGGCAAAAGTTTGAAGCTGGAACAGTTACGTAAAGACTGCATAAGTGGCCCACCGGTCGAACTTTTACAAATGGGTTTAAATGCGGTTCGTAAGAAAAATGCTGACGGCAGCCACCGGAGTGGAGCCAATTCAGGAGGTGGTAGTGGTGCTGGTGGCAGCGGCGGTAACGGCGCTGGAGGCTCCCATGATAATGAACGCGAACTATGTCGGGATCGTGAACGAGCACGAAGTTCTGCCGATATGATCGATATGGGTTTAGTGCTAAACGAACAAGCTGCCGGCATGTGTCCGGGTGGACCACGTAGTGCGAGCTCCGAACCCGATCTACTCGGTGGTCCAAATTCGATATTCAATCCATTTCAACCGGCATTTTATACAGATTTCCCTGGTGGGTTCCCTGGCCTGCCGCTAAGCATGCTCAATCTATTACCTCCATCCGAACGACATCAGCATGCTGCGGCAGCCGCAGCTGCTGCCGCTGCAATGCATCATATCACCATGGATGAGGACGGTAGATCGGACCGTTCGAGACAGTCGTCTTCGATGGATGAAGAATTTGGTGTGGGGCCGCCACCATCGGCTAGTGGCAATGGAGCACCGCTACACCCGCTGACAATGAGTCGTGATGAGCATACAAGACGTTGTAATGATTTACTAAACGCGACTGCAACATCAGCACCGATACCAACTTCCGCCTCCTCATCAGCGTCATCGACGACTGCAACGGCAGCAACAACAACAGCGACAACAACACAAAACCCAGCAGCAGTACCACCACCACCATCATCGTCCACCTCCGCAGAGATGCCGCCACAAAATGGTTTAGCGCATGATTGAAATTTCTGGCGGGATTGGGTTGTCAATCCCATGTTTTTCCCGCCGACTGATACATACGATATAGAAGAGGCTATCAATTGCACTAGCATTCCGATTAATGCTGGCAGCAGTACAAACTATCGGCAGCACAGCCAACAACATCATCGGCCACCGCCACCACCACCACTGCCTACTACAACGAATCCATTTAAAGAATTCAATCAAAATCTATATATGACACGTCGTAAACTGAAGCGATATAGGCAAAGACGGCGTAGAGGATTTGCTAGTGATGGCACCACCGGTGACATTACAGACTTAAGCACTGCAAGTGGTATTGGTGATGCTGGTGAAGGCGATGGCAGCACCGGTGGTGGTGTACCACCTTCGGCTGCTGCTCATATGGCAATGGATGCATTCATGTCAATGCATGTGGCACCATCATTAGCGCCATTACCACCAGCAGTTATACGCACATAAAATAGTTCAATATTTTTCTCGAAATCGTTTTTAAAGTTTTAAGTTGTCGTTAAATCTGTAAATACGGGCAAACAAAAATTTTATGCAATATTTTAAACTACATACTTAATAATTTAGTTGTTTTTTTTTTTGGAGTTTGAAAAAAATATTTTCATGTTTGCAATATTTTTTTTTTTACAAATCAAAGAAAAAATTTGTAATCGGTGCATAATTGGCATAAAGTGGGGAAACATCGAAATTGGATTTTTACAACTTACTCTCAAAAATTGTATATTGTTAAAATACAGGCCGATGAAAAATATTTTGTGCATATTGGCTTACGTTTTTGAAGAAATATAATCCGGTGATTTCACCACACCCAACTGTCTTGAAACCCTCCAAGTTGTTCTCTAGCCCAAATACTGCAATTTTGCTTATTCAAACCAGAAATGGGATTCATCGTTGAACAAAGTTCTTTAAGCTTGTTAAGAGCCCAAAAACAAAAGCCATGTGCAATACAATTCGCTGTTCACTTCAATTCTTGCCGACTTGAGTTTTGTATGCTTTTAAACCAAAATCCATAAATAACATATGCCAAATTGGTATTATGTAGAACATAAGTTATTCCCGCATAGAACACTGATTTTTGTATTACAGCTTAATAATTTCTAGACACTCGATCGGACCATGTGCTTCCATTATCAAAAGTCAAGCAATGCTGCACAAAATCTCGATGACAATTTGACAGTTCGACATCTTGAACTGTCATAAAATCTTACTTACTTCAAACCTCAATAGTAATTTTTGAAAATAGATTAATTCAAGTTTTTATTTAAGAGCTAAACCATAAAAAATCTGCAAGATTAGCAGGAACCATCTTCTTAAATATTATTACATACAAAAAATTTTCAGAAAAATATAAATGTGTTTGAGTAGTGTTTAAATTTCCGGTTTGTTCACACTTTATGCCTGATTTTTCAAAAATTATTGTAATAAAAATCAAAATTAAATTAAATAAGTATTCGTAATAATAACAATGAAATTATTGGGTGATTTGCAAACTGTCATAATGTGTCATATTGTCATACATATAACAACTTCTTAGCACAATGCAACTCTGTGTGCTCAACTTGACATTATGACACATGACTTTATGAGACCTTGTGTATCACCTAAATCAAATTAAATAAAAATAAATAATAATACATAATATTATTAATAATAAATTATTTCAGTTCACAATAATATTCCATGTATATATATTAATAGATGAAATGATTTGATTTATTTGAAAATATATAATTTGGTGCTTTGAGTTCCTATTTTCTTTTTTTAAAAATTCTTTTTTTTTTCGCAAACTTTTGCAAAAAACAAAGCAAATTTTTTTAAACATGAACAATAATTTACAATTAACCTATATTTATGTAGCTAATATGTGTATTTAATGCTATAATTCTCAATATTTTTGAATTAATATTAATTTTTTTAATAATCATAGGCTATTATATTATTGTACAATACTATGTTATATAAATAGTTTTTATTTCTTTATGGGAATTTTCTGGATTACGGACGCGACATTCGTAGGCATAAAATATGGAGTAAAATAAAGAGAAATAAAAGAATTTGGTACAAAAATTAGTTGTTTTGTAGAGTGCAAGTTTCCATATTTTGTCGCAACCATAACGTTTTATATTGCCCGATATTTCTACAAGTCAAGGATTCGACCATGTATAAATTTTATTGAAAATATAATGTATTAAGATTTATATAATTTGCTTCCAATTGGCTTTGCTTTATTATGTGAGTACGAATGTTACATCCGTAACACAGAAAATTCCAAAATACATGAATTTTGTGTACTTTCTTTCGAATAAAAAATAAATAAATAAATATGTGGCACTTAAAGCCCCAAAGGGCTCATTGGCCGAGCTTTTCTTCCATTACTGTTGTGCGTCTTAAATTTGGACAGTATTAGAATGGACCTACTTTCTTTCGAATACTTATTGAAAATTCAAATATTCATAAATCAAAAACTACTTAAATGTAAATACTATCATAATATATGTATCTAATTAATTATAAAATATATAACTAATATATATATACATAGTATAAGTATGTATACGCATGAATATGTACTAATTTTTTTTCACAATTCTTGTACTATTCAATTAAATACATAATTTAAGTGTAATTAGAATGAATACAAAAAAAAGTTATAATAAGTAATTCAATAAAACATAGTATTATGACTGTACCAAAATTAAAGAAAGAAAGACGAGATTAAACAATTACAATATTATTCAAATAATAATATTAAATAATACTAGCAAAAAAAATATATGTATGTATATGAAAAATATATCATGAATTACTTAAAAATGCAAATATTATTTCTAAGTAGTGAGAATGTTTTGAATATTATTAAATATCTATTACGATTTTATGATTTATATTTTATTAGTATTATTAATATTCGTATTATTATGTTATTATTGTGACTATTACTTATAAAATGTAAATATATATAAACGTCAAATTAAACTGTGAGTTTGAAAATTGTCCCAACTGAGATTCACTTAGCTTACGCTATCTATTGACATATAGAATGAATATCAAAGCTTGCGCCTTCACGAAATTTTGACAATGCGCATAGACATATTTTCGCGGAGGGACTATAATATAAAGAAAATAGCACCTTTGCGCATTAACTTTGCCAATTGTTAATGAAATGACGGTTTCAAATTGTCCCAAAAATTTCGTGACAGTACAGATATTAAAGAGCACTCCAACGTCAATAGATGGCGCCACTCTGTAAGCCTATTGAACATCAATTTGGGAACTTTCACAAAAACACTGTGTGTAAATTTGGTTTTTATTAATTAAACATGTATTATTTGTTCTATTATATTATCTACTTTATTACAAAATTATAAAAAAAAATAAAGTGCACAAGAATATGTTTAAGAAATATTAACTGTACTGTAGTAGTGAAAGTTTTAAATAAAATCAAAATCCAACAAGCATATGATATTTGAATGAAAACAGAAAACAAAGGTTGTATTATTTATAATTTTTTCATAGCGCAATTTTGCAATATTCAGCTAAGAATTAAAATATGTTTAGATGATTCACAAGGTTTCATGCAACATGTCGTATTGTTATAACAATTGACAATAGATTTGTTTTCCATACAAAAGAGCTATATTTCTAATTTTTTGTAACTTCGTGTGTTTTTGAAATAGTACACACAATTATTCTATTTGAAATTATAACATATGGTTTAAGGAGACTTTGTGAATTACTTAATTCCATGGTATGATTCATTTAGAAGTACATTTTTAAAAATACAAAATGTTTTAATTCCATTATATTTAATAATCTCATCATACAATGGAAGCATTCTCTTAATTTATTTCATTTAATTATTTCTTTTAAATATTGACTCCAACAGCGGCTAATATGGTCCATGCTGATCATAGCTCCTCAATCTCCAAGCAACCTTAATACTTTACGTAGACCCAAATGAAAATGCCCAAAGATGTGATATCACATGTTCTAGATGGCCAATGTACCGGGTGAATTGGTGCCAATTGGTTGCTGATTTTCGTAATACAACTGACTTATTTAGAGACATTCTGCCGAACTAAATCTTTTCACTATTACATGTCAAATAATACTGAACAAAAATGCCTTCAAAGTTTGTCAACTTTATCTGTTATTAAATCATTAGAAGAAAAAGTAGACTTTAAATGAATCACTGTTCTAGTTTTGGGCATGAAATTTTTTTGTCAACGTTCTAGTAAATTTTTTTCGGTTAGGGTTAAGCTGAGTTGATCAGTTCCCGCCAGAGGGCTGCATCACCTCAAATTGTCGAGAAATCGATTTTCACAATTTCCCATCTTTTTCACAAAAAAAAAAAATCGAAAAAAAAATGGTTATACGCAGTATAATGAAATGGGTATCAAAGGAAAGAGAAATTTATATTATTTATTATTATTATTATTATTTTTATTTTTTTTTTAATACTTTGAGTGATTTAGAAAAGAATTTTGATGAGCTAAAGTAATAACTTGCACAAGATTTTAATGCTGTGTTACAATACTGTAAATGTTATTTTTCAAATAATCACAAAGATGAATGACATTACATTGGTGATAGTTTGCTGCGACTAAAAGGAGCACTCAGTTCTTTCTTTATTATTTCAATCGATTTTCATTATCTCTCCACATTTAATAACTTTGAGTGAAAACTTTTGTTAACTTGAAATATTAATGATATTCATGGGACACAAAAGACTCGCTTAAAAATTATACAAACCAAATAAATTCACGTCAATAATTTATATTAAACTTAGATACATATTAGAATTACTTATTTGTATGCTTAATATACTAATTAGGTAAATTCCAACATAAAACTTTAAGTAAAAGTGCCATCATTTTTATTATTTAATATATATTTAATATAATTTCGGACTCAGAAATTCTCGATTAAAATATGTAAAGGTAAAACTCTTTTATTTCAACCTTTGCTAACTAATATATTGATTTTTCGAATTCATTTTATATTAACCTGATTCTGATAATGTTGAAAATTTCTTAAAATTGTATGGAACAAAGCAAGTTTGACTCTCGAACAGTTTCGGTGTTTCCTTAGTGATACAATTTTCCAAACTGTCATTTTCTGCAATTTCCAAAAAAAAATGTCTTTAATATTTTTGAGATTTTCGAGTTTTCCAAATTTCGTGTTCATAAATTTCCTTTTTTTGGTCCACCTTAAAGATAACCAATTAATTTTGTCCCCCTCAGAATCATGCTCATAGAATCTCTCAATCAGTTCGAGTAGACCTTTTCGGAGATGGCAAGCCATAATTAACGTTGCATTTCTTCAGTGACTTTGAATCGGTGTGTCTACTCAATTTTAATGCAGGTCCCTGGAATTGAAAAAATTTGATTTCAATTCCATAAATATCAAGTTACCGTGTTCTTTTTTTTTCTAATTTTAATTATGTCGAATTAATTGAAGCTAAAAAAAAATACAAAATTCCAAAACGAAAATCAGAGAATAAAATAATAATGTTTATAATTATAATAATATTTATAATAATAAGTAGCATAAGAGTTGTAATAATAAAAACATAATTTTGTATACGCTCACAATAAATCCCAAATGTACAAAATTGTAAAATTCAAGACAAATATAGATTTGAAAAGCAAAACCCAATATCAACCACTATAAATAAATAATAAATAATTTATTAATAAAAAATTCAATAAAACAGGTTTTTAGCAAATAAAGAATCGAAATAGAAAAACAGTTATATATAAGATTAAGCAAAATAAAAAAAAATTATTTAAACGAGATCACAAAATTTGTAATCATAGATTTAGAATTTAAATTCATGGTAACTTTAAATAAGATACAAATAACAAAGAACAGGGTATTTAAATTACACAAAATGCATCAAAAAATGACAACAATTACTATAGAATTTTTTACAAAATAATTATAATAATTAATAATAATATTATTATTACAACAATTTGATAAAATAAATTAAAACTACATAACATACATATAAAAGAATGTATTGCAAATATGTTATAATATTGTAATATTGCAAAATATTCATATAATACTAGGCGACTATATGTGTTTCGAACTGGAACTCAGTTGGCTGTCACATTGAAGCCATATGAGTGAATTTTAAAGCGACCATCTTCATGAACATTTTGATACTGTGGAAACCTCATCCCGTCAATAAACAATAACTTTAGCCCACAACAGGTAGAGTTAGCAGATTTGTAGAAGGATAGGATAGAGGCAAACCATTGAGCCAAAACCCAACAGCAGAAGAACCAGAAGGCCAGCAATCACAGTAAGGAAGAGAGGAAAGGAAAAGAAAATTTAGCTATCCTATGTCGAATTTCCTTTTTTCCTATATGAATCCAAGATTCATAACATTGTCACACAACAATTTCAATCTTCTTCTCGCAAAAGCTGGATAGTAATAGAGAAAATGCTTCGAAATCTTCGATCCAAGTAAATCGGATTTATGATGACATCCACAATGGCTGTGTGAAAATCACCTACGTTGTGCCCTGTAAAGGGCACGATCAGTACCCTTCGATTCGCAATGTTGTTAAACTTCATCTTACACTCATATGTTTATATATCATTAAAGTTTGGGTGTCTGCGCATGGTCTGCATAAGCTCTTCCGAATATAAGCACAGTTCTTTCAACAGTCCCGAAATAAGAGATGCAGTACGCAAGTCAAAGACCTTCCATAATGTTCTTCTTTAGATTCGCGATCGCTTATCGGACTTTCGGCGACGGCCATAGCATTCTTGATCATCAATATCATCCGGTAAATGCTTTACCGAATTAGCTTCTTTGCTTTTTTTAACGTTAACTTTACGGTTTCTTGATGGTATGACACTTCCAAAGAATCAGGTTTTTTATGAAAATGCTGACTCACTCACTTGTCAATGTAAGCCTAATTACGACCAGTCCGCAAACTATGGAGCAACATTCTGTATAATACAATGCGATTGGATTGCCTTTTATATTTTTTTTAAAAGTATGAAAATGTATTTGGATATCATCAAAAATGGTTTTATTGTTTGCATGCGCTCAAACCAATTGTCGAAGCACTTTTGCCACTCCCACTGAGACACCTCCAAAATATGGATTTTGTGGATCGCCTTGAAAGACCCACACGGTCGATTGATATTTTGTTTCAGGCTCATACGCATATATCTATGATTTGTCACCTGTCACGATCTTACAAACGTCTTTTGAAGCACCGCGATCGAATTTTTTCATCATTTCTTTGCACCAATCGACACGTGCCTGTTTTGAGCGATTATTAAGCGAGATCCAACGAGAACAAATCTTTCTGACAGCTAAGTGTTCATGCAGTATCGAATGTACGGCGTTGAAACTAATGCCCAAGGATGCCTATCTATCTTACGGTATGTCACATGACGATCTTTCATTATCAGTTCACGCAGCACAGCATCGATGGTTTCTGGCACAATGACCGATTTTGTACGACCTTTACGAAATTCGTCCTGGAGCGAACGTCGACCACGTCTGAATTTGTTAAACCAGTTATAAATTATCTGGAGGGTTGGTGCTTTATCGCCAAATGACGCGTGAAGATGATCGAAGCACTGTTGTTGAGATAACTCACTTCGAAAATTGTAAAAAATCATTGCTCGAAAATACATCAAAACGTTCTGAGTACATTTATGATAAAAAATGTTAAACTTTCCAATGGAAATGACAGATTTGACGAAAACTTACTAGATCACACTTTAAAAAAATATATAAAAGGCAACCCTCGTATAGTAGCTGCTAGAAGAAGTGTATAATGCTTATATTGAAAATATATAGTATTGAAAATTAAAAACCAACAAGAAAATAAAAAAAAACCAAACAGATTATAAAATGAATTTAAATATTAACTACATATGATGAACAAAGAAAAATGTTCTACGTAATTATTCAGAAGATGTGCATTCCAAAGTTAATTATGTATATTTATTATATAAATATAAATAATAAAAAGTAAAATAAAATAAGTACTCGTACTTAAATTTAAATATATTGTAATACGTAAGTATATACTTAATTTATTTTCCTTTTTTTTTATTTGAAAACTACATTTTTATAAATTTCAAACAGATAAATAATGAAAAAAAAAAAACATTCAAAAATAGTTACATATTTGTTATATAGATGAATAAATTTATTATCTAAGCATCATTATAATTATTATAATTATTATCTTCACCATTCTTATTAATTGTTAAGTTAATTAAATTATATTATATAAAATAATATTAATCATAATTGTACCATTTTTTTAAAACACACATTACCATTTTGTATAACATATATGAAAATTTATTGTAATTAAATATAAACAATTTAAATAAAAAATAATCATATACATCAGGCATATATTCATGAAAATATTATAGTGTTTTTTTTTACAACTTCAACTGAACTTTTTTTTATTTGGAAAATTTTGCCAGTTTTCAAAATATCCGTCAAATTGTATAGGAGCTACTTGAATTAGTGGCCGTGACTCTGTTACCCATGACTATGACATATTAATCTAATTTACATTTTCTAATTTACAGCTATAGATTTAATGGAAGCCAAATCAAGCTAAATTACATTTAATGATAATACTCGACGTTAATGCAATTTCCACATCTTCTATAGTGCATTCATATATCAAATTTCTTATAATAAGGTGCTGTTTATTTTTCTGTGGTAATAAAGGATTAAGTTAATTGTAAGTCATTTAAATTCCACAATGTTCCTCAACAAAGTACTTGGGTATTCACCTCGACAGAAGGCTGACCTGGAAAAATCACATAGAGGCAAAGAAAACTCAGATCAAGCTTAAAATTAATCAGTTATGGTGGCTGATACACAAAAGATCAAAGTTGAATCTCGAATACAAAGTGCTATTATATAAAGCAATCCTGAAGCCAATCTGGATTTATGGTATTCAGTTTTGCATCTCCCTCAAATATCGAAAAATTGCAGCGAATACAATCCAAGTGTCTGCGAATTATTGTAAACGCGCCTTGGTATATGAGGAACGTTAACATCCATCGAGATTTAAATGTACCCACAATTTCTGAGGAAGTTGCAACGTCTTGCAGAAGCTACATTCAAAAATTACACAGTCATCCGAATCCCCTTGCTAGGCAATTGTTGCTGAGCACGGGGCATCGTCGATAAAAAGAAAAGACACACTAAATATGCTGTAAAATTGCTATACCTCGTGACTCAACAAATTGTGATGGAACGTTGGGAATATCACATAATTTTATTTAGTTTGTAAGATTTGATTACATATTGTTAGTTTCTAAGTAATTTTAGAAAGATCCAATAAAAAGCTTGTTAAAAAAAAAACAAAAAAAAAAAAAAAATTTAAATTAGGGAAAATGACTAGTTCTTATCTCATCAATTTCGCAATTGGGCTTTTAATGAAATGGCACCTTCTCATATATAACCGATTCATCGAGAGGGTTGTGTCTACACTAAAATATTTTATATTTATGAATTTTCCACTAGATGGCACCGATCAACTATACAAAGTTTGTGTCTTCACTACAAGAATCATGACAACAGAGCAAAGAAAATAGAATGATTAAGAAGTATTATCTTCCAGTCTACACGAAATTTGTCGGGAAAATAAGGCAAGTGAGATGAGCAAAGAAAATAGAATGATTAAGAAGTATTATCTTCCAGTCTACACGAAATTTGTCGGGAAAATAAGGCAAGTGAGATGAGTAGCACCAAAACAATATACAAGTTGGTGTTGCATTCATGCAGGGTTCTACATGTTGGGAACTGTTTGAATACTATTTGAACAGCTTCAAACCTTCCCTTCATGCACTATTATCAAAATAGTAAACAAAAATAAGATCACGTGTGTTATATACAAATTTATATGAGAATTAGTTAATATTTTTATCAATGAATTCTATATATTTGGAATAGTATATGTATATACAATAGATTTTTTTTTCTTCCAATTTTTCAAAATATATATGTAGTATATGCATATGGAGTATATTATAGGTATACAAATTAAATATTTCTAATATATGCTCTTACTATATATACATATATGATTTTTAACAAAATATCATTTTCATAATTTAAGATTTGATAAAATTACAATATTTTGACAAGGAGCAAGGGGCATAAAGCATTTTTCCGTATATCCACTGCATGTCCTGTATCAGGCAATCAGAAATATCAGCAAGTAATCTCACTGGTTCAAAGTCAATGTAAAGTGAAGGAAAAGCAGTGTCCAAACTCACGAAGACGTTGTTGTTGCTCCTTATAGTAATTTCGTTTATTTTCAGCTTTCTCAGCTTTGGCTCTGCCGTCTCACAAAGGAGAGACAGCCACGCATGTCTATTGTTGTTGCGTGGCTGAACATGTATGCGAACAAATTTACATACATGTTTTCGACAACAACAATAGACATGCGTGACTCTATTCATCCTTTACTCATGTCTATAGTTGTTGTGTGGCTGGTTAAACAATATATCATATACACGAACAAATTTACATACATGATTTCGGCAACAACAATTGATATGCGTGGCTGTCTATCCTTCGTGTGTTGGCAGAGCAAAAGCAGAGAATGAAACGAAATTACTATAAGGAGCAACAACAACGTCTTCGTGAGTTTGGACACTGCTTTTCCTTCACTTTACATTGACTTTGAATCAGTGACATTACTTGCAGATATTTTTGATTGCCTGGTACAGGACGTACAGTGGATATATGGAAAAATGCTTTATGCCCTTGCTCCTTGTCAAAATATTGTAATTTTATCAAATCTTAAATTATAAAAATGATATTTTGTTAAAAATCATATATGTATATATAGTAAGAGCATATATTAGAAATATTTAATTTGTATACCTATAATATACTCCATATGCATATACTACATATATATTTTGAAAAATTGGAAAAAAAATCTATTGTATATACATATACTATTCCAAATATATAGAATTCATTGATAAAAATATTTACTAATTCTCATATAAATTTGTATATAACACATGTGATCTTATTTTTGTTTACTATTCTGATAATAGTGCATGAAGGGAAGGTTTGAAGCTGTTCAAATGGTAATCAAACAGTTCCCAACATGTAGAACCCTGCATGAATGCAACACCAACTTGTATATTGTTTTGGTGCTACTCATCTCACTTGCCTTATTTTCCCGACAAATTTCGTGTAGACTGGAAGATAATACTTCTTAATCATTCTATTTTCTTTGCATTTTGTGACCCAAAGCGACTTTAAACTCAATTTTCTTTTGAAATATATTTTCAATAATTATTTTCTCCCTGCTCAGTGCATGAATTTTAAAGTTAATTTAAAAAATTTATTCAATTGTAGTTTTACAATTTTCATTTAGCATAAAAAATTATTATACACATTAATTATCCTTTGGGTCATTCTGTGACCCATATTAAAAATGCATTTAATTCACTTTGTGTTTTAATTGGTGTTATGAAATGTAGCTTTGTTAGTTGTCAAATAAATTTACTGAGTTGTGAAATCTCGTAGATTTTCGAGCGTTCAAACAAAAATGATGCTATAATAAAGAAAAAATGTCTGAGACAAATTATAAAATCAGGCCATCGGGTGTCAGAGTAAGTTTTTCTCCTTAGCCATGGATTTTGTGCCAGAAATACATATTGAAGTTAAAAAATTTGGAGATATTAACGGCGACAATTTAAGTGCTGATAATATAAATAAGATATCCGAAGTCCAAAGTCAATTCTTCAGCAGAGACAAAAAAATATCGTGGGGAATATGGAAGGAAAAAGAGTATATAAAGAAAACTACGCTGATGTGAGTTAATGTCTATTTTGAAATTTTACGTTTGATTGGTGCAAAATATACTTATTTTTGGAAATAATTCAATTTTATAACTCGACGAAATGTGGGCTCGACAGGACCGATCAAAAGGTAAGCAGTTTTTTGAGCAAACGCAAAAAAAAACGGTGGCCAGAAGCCTTGTTTGGAAAATTTCTAGATTTGTCAGCTCTGAAACCATTAATTAACCTGGAAATTCACGTATAATCGTCATCATCGTTCCTATTACAGCTTGGACTTTCTTCACAAATTCCCTCTATACGCTACGATCTATCGGTTCATTTCTTCTTGAGTCATCTTCTGTTGTGCTGACACCTGGATAATTTTCAGCTCGGATAAAAGTCATACGCAATATCTTCAGATGTTTTTGCGATGGTGGTAGAGTACCAAATACGGTATAACCATAGTAATGAGTATTAAAATCTAGCGAATGCGCAGGTCAGACATATTTATCGAATGGAAGAAAACGTTCACCCAAGAAGTTATTATTTTCAGTACCTCCTAGAGAACACAGTCGAAGTTCAACATTCGGTGAAAGGGTTAAGTATTGGTGAACCTCTTAGAGTATGGAATTTTCAACAGCCATCAGGGAGCGAAAAAGAGATAGAGACTGGCCACGAATATAACATATAGCCAAAATCGGTTATGATGGCCACATAATCACCATTTTGTTGGCCTTCTATATATTCGTGCAAGGCGCATGAGATGGTTTTTATACAAGTAATCAGAACCCGAGCTTAAATAGAGCATTGTCGATTTCTAGCTTACTTGAAAATCTTTTATTTTTGAGAAGTCTAACGTGGGCAAAATAGGATCTGTTTTGGTTCTTGGATTTTTTAAGGCCCGACTTCCAAGTCACCAAGTCATGGTGGTCTACAAACTAAACAAACAATTTATCTTTTTACTGTTTACTTCCAGTCCAATTAGTCCAACTTGCGCAGTACCAGAATCGCCTGCAAAGCAATTTTGCAAGATCATATGCACAAAAGAATGAATACCGTTAGTGTATGCTAGTATTAACATTACGCAGGACGATATGAAGGACTATGTAGGAAGAAGAAAATAAACAAAATTGCATCGCAGAGAATTATAACGATGGCACACCAGTATTTCAAAAATAACACTGATCTTTTGGTGAGAGATGATACTGATGCCTGCCAGCCTGTCTGTCAGTTGGCTTAACTGAGATCATCTGCCTGCATGTTTTTCCAACTGCATACTTAACGTTTTGACTGTCTTGTCTATCCTATGTAAATGTTTGTGTTTGGGTAAGTAGTATGTCTAAGTGTTTTTGAATAAGGACAAATCAATTTAATAAATATAATAGAAAAGTATACATGTTTACCTGCATACATACGTACTCGCGTCAGGTACTTGAAAACAGCTCAGCAGTGAAAACATCAATATTTATAATCTATGTAAGATATGAAGATGTAACATGAGCTATAAGATAAATGGCACGCGTGTGTGAATTTTTTTATATAGTTTTTTTTTTATTCAAATACATATTAATATTCATGTATGCACTTGGTATTAACTATACAGAAGTCATGCATCTTCATAAATTCTATTCAATACTCAATATGGTGGTGGTCTGGTGGTGTTTTCGCAAGGTAACGTGTCTAACTGCCTCAACCAGGTGGGGCTAGCGCAATCCTTGTTGAACTCATCGCAAGTCAACTCACTGGCTGTCATGTAGTTTGATCTGAGCGCTATGTGATGATACCTTTATTTGTTAATGAGGGGTAGTCATATAGCTTGCTCTGCTTACTCTGTGATGGCGTTTTCATTATTATTAATGGGGGCCCTCCATGTGGCGACCACCGGGCAACGTCTTCCTGGCACCCGCTGGGAGGCGGCTGAAGTGAGTGGCGAAAATCTCCTCGGTTAGAGGTTGTGCGTTGGGTTTGGGACCCGCCACATAAAAAACCCCCCCAATGAAAAAAACAAATATGCCTCGGAGAAGGACTACCGTTTTTGTTGATGACCCCCGCAAACGAAAAAAGGACCACGATTTACGGATATGCACCTGGAATGTCCGATCCCTTTATAGGGAGGGTGCCTCTATCCAGCTGGTTGATGTCCTCGAAAAATACAGAGCTGACATCACCGCTCTCCAGGAAATGCGATGGACAGGACAGGGCTGCTCCAAAAGAGCGTCCTGTGACATCTACTACAGTTGCCATGCTGAAAGGCACGAATTAGGATGTGGATTTTTGGTCAGCAAGAGACTACGACATCTTGTCTCGCAGTTCAAGCCTGTGAATGAACGGCTGGCCACAATCCGCATCAAGGCAAAATTTTTCAACATCAGCCTTATATGTGCCCACGCTCCGACGGATGAGAAGGACAATGTGACCAAGGAGAGCTTCTTTCAGCGCCTCGAAGAAGCTTATGACCGCTGCCCCCGCCACGATATCAAAATCGTGCTTGGCGACTTTAATGCCAGGGTGGGCAAGGAAGGTACCTTTGGTCCAACTGTCGGAAAATTCAGCCTCCACCAAAACACCTCCGATAACGGAATAAGGCTGATCGACTTCGCCGCAGCACGAAACATGGTAATTGGTGGTACCAGATTCCAGCATCTCGACATCCACAAAGCGACATGGCTGTCTCCAGATCATCGTACAAGAAACCAAATTGATCATGTGTTGATTGACGGAAGGCATGCTTCCAGTGTGATGGACGTGAAATCGATCCGTGGTGCCAACATCGACTCGGATCACTACCTTGTTGCAGCTAAGGTGCGCACACGCTTATGTGTCGCAAATAACAAGAGAAGTCCCACACAGAGAAAGCTCGACGTCAGTAAGCTGCAATCACCAGAGACAGCAGATGCATTTTCCACTCGACTATCGGATCTGCTTATGCAGAACACTCCCCCACTTGATGATACATGCGCACGGTGGACACATATATCCCACTCCATGACTACTGCTGCCGAGGAGGTAATCGGTTACTACCGGCCTCTGAGGAATGAGTGGTATGATCAGGAGTGTCGCGACGCTACCGCAGAGAAAGACGCCGCCTACAGAAAAACCCTGCGTGCAGGCGTAACACGAGCTGTTAAGGAGCGGTATAGAGAGAAAAGGAGTGCAGAGAGACGTCTTTTCAGGCGCAAGAAGAGGGAGTTGGAAAGACGCGAGTGTGAGGAGATAGAGATGTGTACCGACAAGAATGAGACTCGAAAATTCTTCGAAAAGATCAAGCGCCTGAGTGGAGGTTTAAATCCCGGAGCCTCTTCTTGTCGTGATGGAAATGGGAATCTGGTTACGGATGTCCAGAGTGTACTGAGCCTATGGAGGGAACACTTCTCCACGTTACTGAATGGCGATGCTACGAACAATTCCGCCAGTGGAGGAGAATGCCCGATAACCCCAATTACAGATGATGGTGTTGATGTTCCACCACCCGACTATGACGAGGTTGAAACGGCCATTTTAAGGCTGAAGAACAACAAAGCTGCAGGTGCTGATGGCCTGCCTGCCGAGTTGTTTAAGACCGGAGGCGATGAGCTGCTCACCCGCATGCACCAGCTCATAAGCAGAATATGGTCGGATGAAAGCATGCCTGATGATTGGAGGCTCAGTGTTCTCTGTCCTGTACATAAAAAAGGAGACCCCACAATTTGCGCCAACTACCGTGGAATAAGTCTCCTGAGCATCGCGTACAAGGTTCTATCGAGCGTACTCTGTGAAAGATTGAAGCCTATGCTCAGCAACCTGATTGGACCTTATCAGTGTGGCTTCAGACCTGGTAAATCCACCATCGACCAGATTTTCACACTGCGCCAAATCCTGGAGAAGACCCAAGAAAAACAGATCGACACACACCACCTATTTGTTGATTATAAAGCCGCTTTCGACAGTCCGGTAAGGGATTACCTCTACGCAACAATGTCTGAGTTCGGTATTCCTGCAAAGCTCATTCGACTTTGTAGAATGACACTGCATAACTCCCGTTGTGCAGTGAAAATTGGGAAGGACCTCTCCGCACCGTTTAATACCGAACGGGGTTTCAGACAAGGTGATTCGTTATCGTGCGACTTCTTCAATCTTATTATGGACAAAATAATACGAGCTGCTGATCTACGACATAATGGCACTATCTTCAACAAAAGTGTCATGCTGTTAGCGTATGCCGACGATATTGACATAATCGACATGAACACGCGAGCAGTCAGTGCAGCATTCTCAGAGTTGGAAAGAGAGTCGCGTCGGATGGGTCTCACGGTGAACGAGGGCAAGACGAAGTATCTAGTGTCAACAAACAAAGAGTCCCGGCGTCTTGGACAGCACGTCACTGTTGACAACTACGCTTTTGAAGTAGTAAGGGACTTTGTCTATCTTGGAACCAGCATTAACAGCAGTAATGACGTCAGCTTGGAGATCATGCGTAGGATAACTCTTGCTAACAGGTGTTACTTTGGGCTGAGTAAGCAATTGAGAAGTCGAGCCCTCTCTCGAAGAACGAAAACTACACTCTACAAGTCTCTCATCATGCCTGTCCTAACATATGGCGCTGAAGCCTGGACAATTTCCACCTCGGATGAGCGAATACTTGGAGTTTTCGAGAGAAAAGTCTTACGCAGGATCTTTGGACCTATTTGCGTTGGTGGCGAGTACCGAATAAGGTACAACCATGAGCTGTACGAGCTGTATGCCGATATTGACATAGTAAAGCGCATCAAAATCCAGCGGCTGCGCTGGCTAGGTCATGTCGAGCGAATGGAAGAACACGCTCCAGCTAAGAAGGTGTTATATTCGGAACCCGCTGGAGGACGACGCAAAAGAGGAAGACCAAACCTCCGTTGGAAAGACCAAGTACTGGAGAACCTGACGGCGCTTGGAATTTCTAACTGGCGCCAGCTAGCGAAGAACAGAGATGGCTGGCGAAGCATGTTATTTTCGGCCTAAATTGATATTCGGTTGTTATGGCCACATAAGTAAGTAAGTAAGTAAGTACTCAATATAAACAAACTTAATATTGATGATAATAAAAGTATATTTATTTTACCAATGCCAATGAAGAGAAAATAAGAAAAACTCCTTTATGGAAAATAAAATAAATATTGGTTGCATCGAATCGAATCACACTCTCATGCATGGCATGGGGCGATCGCTTTATTTAGAAATAAAAACTAATCGTGTTAATATACACACACACACATAAATATATACTTACGAGTACTACATATTGAGTATCACAGCATGTGTTCAATATAATGATAATTATAGATTTGTAAATGCATCTATAAATTTAGGGGCTTTAGGGCGTTTGAGTGCTTATTCATTTATGCACAAATTGAAGCTGAAGTATGTTATGAACTTATATATAATAAAATTATCCTACAATAATAGATATTTTGCTCAACGTAAAGTGTTATATGTAAGTTGAATGGAGTAATTGAGAGCTCGGGAAGTAAAAGTCCAGTAGGAAAAATCAAGTGTAACTGAATTATTTCAATATGAATGGAATAAATCATGTTTGAAATCATGTAATCATCCATGACTACAAATATAATTTAATTAGCAAAAAATACGAGTACAGTTGCCGCCAAATGTTTGGCAGAAAACCAATTGAAGAAATTTTCGAAATCGCTCACGTGCCCTAAATTCAAAAACGTGTGCCTTTCCATATATATATTTTTTATTATTTAACAACAATAACTATTTTTCTCTCTTCAACATTTTTCTGAAACCTATCTTTCCCTCATCTCCATCGCTTAGAACAGTTGATGTTTTTATATAAAGGTCGTTTCCGATCGCAACATGGAGGTATCCATAGAAATGCACAAACATAGAACCGGAACTGGATTAATTTTATATCTCGAACATTTTTCTCTATCTTCACCCATTAAGTATACTACAATATATAGTTGAAGTTTTAACATCACCTGTCCGATGATGGACCTAGAGGAGAAAAATACATGACCGTTCTCACATAAATTTTTGCATCATAATTTTTTTCTATACACATTTACCCACTATTATTTATATCTTAGTGTGTGGCGCTAATAAAAAAATTGGCTTAAAAATGCCTGAAGACGACCACTTGGTCCATAGTAACACTAGGAACCAGCTCCAGGGTGTGAAATATGACTCCGACAGTCATTACTTTTATACCACCAATATTTCTTCCAAACGAATTTACACTTAATATATGCATCCTTTAAGGGGGCTGTCGTACAAAATTAACAAAAATACACGGGGAAATTAGCAAATAACGCTACAGTTCCCCAGATGTTGTCAGGTCCAGCTCTTTAAGTTAACTTCCTCAATATTTATCTTGAACAATTTCTTCTCTATCTCCAACACTATGGGCTACTCCCCTACAAGATTTGAATTTTTTATAAAATTAGCTCTCACAACTCCCAGGCTTAGAGAGGCCTCTAAAAGGGTGAAATATAACACCGACTCCCATTCATGATTTAATCTCAACCGTTTTCCCCTAAACACTTATCACCTATATCCACCCTTTAAAGAAGCATCCATATAAACTGATCGAAAGTTATTTAAGCGAATAGCTGAGAATTGATTTAGGGTAAATTCACGGCTTCAATATCTCTAATGACAGTATTTGAAGAGTAATTCACCAACATTTGAGCCAGATGAATATTTTTGTAAGGTGGGTGCCGACTAAGGGCAATTTTCACAGTAGCAAGCTAACTTATAGAATAGAATTAACCCATAGTTTTCAGTGGCAAAACTGTTAGTTAACTCTATGAGTTAACTTGCTACTGTGAAAGTGGCCCTTAGTCGGCACCCACCATACAAAAGTACATGGCTCTAAGAGTATAAACAAATGGACGATTTTGAGAACTACACCATGATTTCCTTCCTCATTCTCCATATTTGTCCGATTTGGCGCCCTGTGATTTCTTCTTCTTCTTTCTAAACGTGAAATGATGCTTCGCAGTAAAAAGAACCATTCGGATAAAGACGTTGAAGCTGAAACTAGCGCGTATTTTGAAGACTTGCCAAAATCGTATTAAATTGATAGTTTAAAAAACTTGTAAATCATTATACAATGAACTGGAAGGGGGGAAATGTTGAATAAAATTAATTTTAACCAGTGGGGATATCTATTTAGTTATTTTAAATTTAAACACCAAATCATCTTATTCCTGTGGGGTCTTGCTTAAACTAGGTTAATGTACCTATACTATCTGTAATTCGCACCCCATAGGAGAGTATTAATATTAATCATAGCGATGGTGAGATAGTGTTGGTGGTAGCATTAAACATCGTTGACAAATGTTTTATAAAAAACGTCTATCAACAACAATGAAGTATATGCAATAGATAAAAAATTAAATAAAAATAATCATGTCGATAGGAGTACGTACAACAACGAATTAAATATCGACATATGTAAATGCACATGTGCCAGAGCAAAATAGACGTTTTATTATTATAATAAGGTACAATACATATGCTTGTAGGTATCCAAGAGTATGAATTACTGCATGGATGATTGCTTGAGTAGAAATTTACCACACCTTATAAATAGTATAATATACAATACTGATGGGGGGAAAATCATTTAATTCGATGAATTTCAATTTCTTTATTTTACCGATATGCAAGTATTTTATGGAGTTTCAATATGCTTTTGAATGGGGAAATAAATGAATTTTATGTATATATTTTATGCTTTTTACTTTATATTTGAACATTTGAATGAATAGAATGATCATGATGATGATGATGATGGTAATGGTGATGATGATGATGATGATGCGGCTGATAAAATGCATTTTAACTCATCACAATGCATTGTTCCAACAATTTCCATTAAAAAGGGAACAACAAAACAATTTATTATTTTTCTCTGCAGTGCCCGCCATTAATTAGGTGTGGAACCAGGGAGGTGGCCACATCAAAATATAGAGTTTTGTTTCGCCATTCATTTCATTACAGTTCATCAATTTAAATATGAATAAATATGAGCGAGTAGTTTGGTACCTGATCTATGATGTAATAGATAATAAAATGTTAGATGTTAGTAGCTAAACAAAAATTCATTCTTATAGTTGTTTGATGATTTTTAATGGCATTAACAACGATTAATATGAAAGTGTCAAAATATATATATATATATTTTTTTTTTGAAATATTGCATTTCGTTTTTGTTTTTCATATTATCAAGTTCCACTAAATTTATGGATTAAATTTGTAATATCATGTAATGATTGACAGTCGCTCCATTTCTCTTCTCATTCAGTTTTAGTTATCTTTTATCTTTTAAAATTAGAACAAATTTGTATGCGTGTGTGACACATGCACACCTGTCATTTCACTTTCATTACTAAATATGTGCTCCCGGAATTTAGACAGATCGATGATCTGTATTTTGTTTTGTTTTTTAAGTTTTTTGTAATTATCTCTACTCGTTAGTGTTAGTGTTAGTAGTTGGTACAACATCGGGTGGAGTTTAGTAAAGTCAACTATGTATATAAATAGGAGAATTAATATTATTTTCTTTTGGAAATTTGAAAGAATTCGAAAGAAAGAATTTGAAAGAAAATTGAAACAGAGACTTTATATGGAAGGTATGTTAAATATTAGGCGTGGCTCTCCAATCTTTTGGCGAATGGTTTCTGTCTATTATGCTAATCTACACCTGAAATATGGTTGACATAGATGCAGTATTTTGTAAGTTATGAGGGTTTTAAAGACTAAGATAATTTCGCTCCTTTGTATGGGAGCTACATTAAGCAGTAGGCGTGGTAAGCTGTTTTCTCTCAAGTTTATACCAAACGACATTATTAAACTTCGTGTTAAATATGTTTGTGTTAAGCTGAAAACTGCTGAAGTTATGGTGGTTTGAGCCCAGAACTCCGAGGCTTTATATGGAAGCTATATAAAGAAGCCAGCGTGGCTTGCTGATTATTTTCATTTACATTATTCATCTAAGTATTAAATATGGTTGTTCTAGAAAGAAGATTGCCAAAGTTACAGCGGTTTAGATTTAAAGAAATTCAGGCACGTTGTAAAGGATGTGTGAATTAGTAACCGGCCTTTTACGTTACATGGCGCCATGCGTACTTCGATGTCGTACATAATTGTCCGAAATGTCATTTTAAATGTGTATTCACTTGCTGTCAAATTCAGTCAAAAGTTTTAAATTTGGCTGTGCGTATCATATTTTTTTTCACGATGGAAATTTATAAATTGGCGAAAAAATAGCATTTGTGGGAAGCTTTGTTAAGTTAGCTTTTTCCAAAGAAAAGTCGTCGTTTGCTTGTGAAATTGTATGGCGACAATTTATTTGATCGAAAGACAAAGAAAGCTCTGGACAGCCGAAAAAGTTTGAAGGCGAGGATTTGGAGACACTATTTGACCAAGACCAGGTCGAACCATTACGGAAGAGCTGTACCGACAACATTTGATGCGGTTGAAGAGCGCAATCATCGAGAAACGGCTGGAATGTGCCACTGGAAACGAGTCGGTAATTTTTCACCACGACAACGCATGGACATACATTGCTATTCCGGTCAAAAACTATCATGCTAATAGCGGATGGGAAGTTTTACCCCACAGGTCTTATAGCCCAGAGATGGTGCCTTCAGAGTACCACTTGTTCCGGTCCAGCGGAATCAAAAATTAGCTCTATTCGTTTTTGGCCGCCAAGCCGGCGAATTTCTTTTGGGATGAAATCCATAAATTGCCATAAAGATCAGGAAATGTCCGAGTTTCTGATGGACAATACTTTGAATGACATATTTTTTACGGAATTCTTAAAAATAAATGATTTTTGAGCACTAAAAATGCCGGTTAGTCACTTTGATTGCTCAGTGTGGACGTGTCAGTTGACCGATCATGGCAATCATCAATTCCATCTGTTATAATGGATCATAAGGTACTCATTCGAATTTTGATCAAAATCGCTTAATATTTCTCAAAGTTATCGTGCAAACTAGCTATCTATGGCTAACATAAATCGATGAAGCTTGAAGACAAGTGGTATTGCTGATGGAAGTTGATATTATCGTCGTGTACTGACATCTGTCTATTGGCGCCGTACTAATTTTTAGACTGATACATAAACATCTCATGTGCCCCGTGTTTTGTGAACAAATGGAAAAATAGATTCGAAAAATCGATTCGTAATTTCCTAATTGACCCAATATCGTACGGTTGCCTCGACATGATTCGAATTAGAGAGTTATGTTCCGAGAGAAAGAGTCTTCCGTGCAGCCATCGTAACCTACTGTATTTCTGTATTTCATGTTTTACCGCATTTTTAACAACAGCACTAATTACACCATCAATTCTATATGAACAGTAAACGTTTCTTATAAATTCCCTAAAAAAGGAATACCCAGAAAATCAATTTGCTAGCATAAGAAATTTTAACTCAAGATTGCCCCTTGGTTCATTCCTGAATAGAAAATAATAAATAATAAATTAATATAAACAATTATACATATATGCATGCTTGATGTGATACAGTGGCTTAAATGGTAACATGTGACGTGCCAACCTCCCTCATTGCTGTAGTCAACACTCACATTATTACTCTCTCTCTACGAGTATAGTATGTATGTATAGTATATATATAACATGTGACATCTTAATGTGGCTGAACAAAAAAATAAAAAAATTTATTTAAATCACAATAATAACAACCACAACAAATTATTGTTATTATGTATTGTATATTAACATTAAACAGCATGTGTCGGTTGATCAGTGCAGAGAATATCAATAAGAGTAATGTGTACACACACACACACACACACACAAACGCATATGCATCCATATGCGCATACATATTTATACTTGCACCTATGAATGGAAAGACAAGAAAATAAATAAGTAAATACCAAGTAGGAAAACAATATGGAAAAATATAAAAATTATAATATTTATTGTATTTATTTTGTATTGTATTTAGTTGTATGTACAAGTATTTACAATATGTGTGTGCTATACTCGTAAGCTCCGATATAGCATTTTTAACCATCAAGGCAAAAGAGCATTCAACTGTGTGATACAACAAACGATTGCAGCCAACACAATAAGTAGGTACATACACCAATCAGCTTAGCTTAACACCAAGAATACAATAATACGAGTAATAACAAATGCATTTAATACCATGTATAAGATAGTAACAACAACAACAACAAGAACATCAACAGCAAAAATCCTAAATGAAAACATATGAAGAAGATGCGTATATCCAAAATCCACTCGTTTTTGCATTTGCTCATTCTCAATTTACATTTCAATTTTCAAACGAGTTTCAATTTATTTTCAATCACTCATTTTCTTCCATGTTATTCAATTTTTCTCAATTAGTGTGACCAGGTATTTATTTGCGATGAGAAAAGTAATTATAATTTTTTAAAACAACTTATTGATTCTACATTATGATCATAATGAATTGACGTCATTAATATTTTGATTTTATATCGATACTACAATAGATATGTCATTTATTCGACCACTTGCTGATCAAACTAAAGTATTGAGTATTCATTCAATTACCATATACAATGTTTGATAGAGACTTTGATAGAGCTTTCTCTATTAGTTTTCAATAATTATAAGAATAATTATGGAATTTTTCTGGAAATTTAAGTGAATTCATCTTTCAAAACTAATCCGTGTATTTTAAATAAAATATTGAAAACGTAATTTCAGGATTCCGGTATTGGCATCGCTATTCGGCACCCACTGGTATACTCTATTTATGTTTTCTACTCTATCCTAGGTCCGAAACAGTGTCTCCCTAGAGAAAATGCTACACACTGACTCTTTAAAAAGCTCCAAGTTTTAAATTCAATATCTGTCCATCCGTTTCATTTGTTTATTCAATTTCATTGCAGTTAATTCTATAACGTGATTAATGCGCTATAATGCAACGGCATCTGGAGTACGTTTTCGAATAATAAACTAATAAAATAAAAGAAATCTATTCTTAATAAGTAAAAATCTCGTGGAAGCAACATAATAAATTAATCTACATGAACATCAACTAGTTTTAATTTCGCAGTACTCAAATATTAGATCATTTTGAAAAAAATCCCGAAATTAATTTTATTTTTATTATTCAAGCTTTCTAATAGGTAACCATTCATTATGTCCTGAAAACTTTGTAATGTAATTTGTAATGTAATATAATATTTAATTTATCGATGTCGTTGGACAGTGATTCGCTCCACTGTACGTCATATTTAGGATCAAATATGTTATATTAATATGTAATAAAATAATTTCTTTTAAATTTCATCCATTATAAAAATAACTCAGAACATACGTACTCGTACGGCCAATGCAACGAACTGAGACAGCTCATACTCCGAACTTCTATCATTTCAATCTTTTCAGTTGATTGCTTAAAAAGCGTTACGAATGGGTATAATATACTAGGGATACGGTCAAAATAGCATAACAACTCAAACAATTAAAACAATTTATATTAAAATTGATCATAAACATACTGGCTCGAAGTTAACAAATAACAGTCTCTGTACTAACCTGAAAAACGTTCAATAGGAAAAAGAAAATGAATTGTAAAATATATTTAATTACTGCGCTAGTTATTGCTATATTTTTGTTATATTGTTATATCCTTCAAAGGCATATGAAGCTTCAATTGTCTCGATTTTGTATACATGAAACAAATCCTTTATTTGTAAGTGATGTTCTACATAGCGATACATTTGATGATCGTCTAAAAATTTCTGAAAATGGAACCACATAGTACGAGTAATTTAGTGAAGAAATAGTTTGAATAAAAATCAATTTTCAGAGATATGATGGTGCCAATAAAACAACAAAAACTTAAAATATTGTAATAAATAAATTCATTTATCTCATTTAACCCTAGGAGGTTCAGGGATTTTTTGGCGCCTACTGGTATAACTGCTCTGCGCAGACCTACATGGGATTTGTATGGGAATACATAGGCAGGTGTCCTAAACGTATGTGTAAATGTGTTAAATGCTAGGAAAAAAACAAGGTGAACAATTAAAACATGTTTTTATATTTTCTAGGTAACAATGTATCCTATTTTATTTATCATAGGTAAGAAAATAAAGGTTAGACACGGCATTCAAGGCACGCGTTCTTGGAATTTGAGTGATGTAGACACACCAATTTTTTGCAAATCGAATTTTTCGCTGCTTTTTATCTAATTTATAGCACAGCAAGTACGATGGTCAGGTTGCATAGGAAACGGCTTGCACTTACCTGCGAAAAAAACGTTGAACAATCGATTTAAAAATTTGAATTCAATGAATTAATAAACTAAATGCTTACCTCTACACCGAATAACGCCATTACCTCGTACAATGGGATTCGTTGCTCTCTGCTCCATGTGAACTGTTCTGCCTATTCCATAAAGAAGACATGTCTTCGGTCGGTCCTCTAGACATCCTCCATTTAGTCATGAATTACAAATGCAACCAAGCCCGCCATGTCCAACATGTTATAGAACAGAGCTAATGGACATCGGTTTGTGCCGTGTGTCCACTCCAGATTTGTATATATTGTAATCCAGAACTTGAAATTGCTTCTTCGATGACTTTGAAGATTCGACGGCGGAATTTTAATATTCGGTCCTGATGAGAACCAGAACTTTTTTTATTTTTCTATTTCGTGCAAAATTTTTACTATATAAGTAGGTCCCTTCTAAGACTGTCCAATACTGACTGTGGTATTACAAAGCGCCTTTCTAGCCCTCTCATACAGAGGGCTACACAATAGAACAATAGCTTAAGCTAGCCTAAGTACCAAATATGGTTATCCATGATTTTTAGTAGTCCTCGTAGAATTGGATTATAAGTACTCCATGTCGAATTTTGTTGTGCGAACCACCCAGGTGAGAGACAGGATGGATATCTTAAAATGGATTATGAAGTTGACGCCGATAAAAATAAATGTATACGGAATGGTCCATCTAGGGGTATTTTTTCGAAGCGTAGGTTATTTTAACACGGTCTGCTCTTTCCTTCAAGAAATTTGAACTGAAAGTCTGTATCACATATCTGCGGAATGAAATGAATCGCTTTACGATTTCATAACGTTGTGAAAAATTGCAATCTTTTTTTTAAAGTGAATACTGTGTTGCCAAAACAGTGTGTTTATTGAAAATAAGTTTTGGTCAAAATGAAATACAGCAAAAAGGTTCGCGAGACTGTCTTTCTGGTGAACAATACTTATATTTCCACATCGTATGGTGCAAGTTGGCGAAAGTGCTGCTACTGTGATCGAAAATGTGCAACTCAATCCAGGAACATCGATCTCAACAATTTCATATTTCAGACACTAGCCTAAATAAGAAAAGAATTTTGCATGAAGCTTACGAATTATTCGCTTACAAGTTTTAGAACAGCTCGAGTTGGACGTCGATTTTTTCGAAAAATCATATTTTCCGACAAAGCAGATCTTCACTTCAGCGGCCTCACTTCACAAACAAAATTATTACATTTCGGGATCAGAAAACCTACACGTAATTGTGGTAAAACCAATGCATCCACAAAGAGTGATAGTTTGGTGAAAATTTTGAAATGATGGCAATATTGACCATTTTGTTTTTCGAAAATGATACTAGAAATGTCATTGACTACTACGGAGCAGTGCTTACCAACTTTTTGTGGGATGCAATTGAACACATGGACTTGGCTGATCTTTATCAGGATGATGCCCGTCGATCTTTTGAATGGTAAGTTCAGTTTTGGCTATGGCTGACAGCTTTAAAATAGCGATTTCGCCACGTTAGACGCTTTTTGCGGGATGTAGTGAAAAATTGGTGTTATACGTACAATCTAGAAACGATTTAAGCCCTTGAGGTAAATATCATCTTAGTCATTCGAAGAAATGGAGCCAGAAGCAATCAACAATGTTTTGCAAAATCAGGTTAACGGGTTATGCGCTGTATAAATTAAGTCATGTTCCATAAATAATGGTAATGTTTTCTATTTCTAATAAAGCCATAACGTTCCGCGAAGAATTGAGTTTCGTTCATTTTATTTTACTTTTAAAAAGAAACTTGCATTTGGACCATTTTGGGGCTTTTTAAATGTGGTTGTAATCATCTGACTGATATTAGTATGCTCTTACACTTATTTACAGGATGTAATGATATAAAAATTATGAAAAAATTCCATAAAATCCATGAATGCTAGATAATGACAACGAAATTGGTACTCTTAAAATCTACAGAAAATAAACGGAACTTTATAAAAAGCAGCAAAAGCCGTTACCATTTAAAAATATAATTAAAATTATAGTCATAGTACTAAAAATGTCATTACAACATAAACCGAATTAGTCCTTTATACCATTCAGTCATAGGCATTATTGCATTATGGTCACATTATCACCTGTTTCAATACAGCACAAATCATATTCAACGTTCAACCATTGAACATTTTATCGTCACACTTGCTCAGCTGCTATTGTATTGCTGTGTTGCTGCTCACTTTGAATGTCTGAAATGCTACGTAACGTCGTATATGAACTGACTGACGACGACTGACTACGAGTCGAGTATGTGCTAGGCAAAACTCAGAAGAGCATAGGTAGAGGTAGCAAATGTATACTACTACTACATATTGTATACTGTTGTGCATAAAAAATATTTAGTCAGTTGTTTTTTGTATCTGCAGCGTGTTGGATACTTTAGCGGTGTGATAACGGTGGCCTCAAAAAATAAATATAATTTATGTTTATTTCTTTTTTGTTTAAATCAATGACAGAAATAACAAAAAAATTTTTTAATAAAATCAACAAAAACTAAATTAAATTAAAAAAACACAATACAGCAGCAGCAGCAGCAGCAGCAAAATATGTAGATAAACTTTATTAATAAAAGAATAAATTTCTTCTGAGGAAGAGAAGAAGAAGAAGAAAACGCCGATTATAATAATTTAACGTTAAAACAAGTTTAAACGATTATTAATTTATTTATTATCATATTTTTGTTGAGTGCCAATGCTAATTTTTCCTCTTTGTTAAACTTTTTCCTGTTATCTTTGTACAAGTGCTTCTATTGCAAAGCAAACAAAAAAAAAAAAACGAACAGTGCTAAATCAAAATATTGAAATTTTGCAAATGTGCTAAATACAGAATCTATTGTATAAGCTTCTATTGTATTGTATATATATGCACGTAGTTATACCCACAGAGTGGTGTAAACAATACATTTGTTTTTCTTTCGATGAAATATTGCATTGTATTGTAAGTAAATTGTGCGAATTTTTAGACGTAAAAATAATATATATTAAAATGTATTAAATTTTATCAAATGCATATAAATTAATACATTCGTATTATCAGTCGTACTTGATAATGAAAAATCTCTGTACTATTTACACGTACGAGTAGTGTGTTGACAACTTCGGAGACGCACCCACATTTCATGTGAATAAAATCGATGCTTAGATAGATATCATTTACTTATTTAAAGTGATGGAAAAATAGAAAATAATCGACATATGTATGAAATTTCAAAAATTCATAAAAAATCATTAAATGTAAATTTCATTCAAATCAATATTATGCTACAGAAAATAAAAATTGCGCTGTAGAAAAAAATATATAAATAAATAATAAGTAGAAAATTCGCATCCTACGACAACAATATCAGCAAACAAATAATTGAGAGTTTTGAGTTGAAAAATCAATAAGAAAGAAAGTACGAAAGCAAAATCAAAAACAAAACAAAATAAAGTAAAACAAAGTCTCGTAAACGTACTATAGCAAAATTAAGTATCAAATACAATACCATACAACACCACCACCACCACCAACAACCAATACTGAACAGCTGCTTAACAACAACAACAATAAAAAGTGCAATAAATGTTGGAGTTCCACTCTATACTGACTCTGTGCTTCATTACTATAATCACGTAAGTATGTTTAAGTGATGTTTTCTAAACATTAAGATAGTCCAATTTTTCTATTAATTCAAAAAAAAAAAAAGATATACACAAAGCAATGTCAAAGTTCAAAACAATACCGCACATTTTTATTCATTTAAGTAAAAAATTGTAGATTTTTTCTTCAACTAAAGGTGCTTAATGGGTGTGAAATTTTACAAAACTCTAGGAAAATATCTCTTGAATTGATAAATTTGGTTTTGAAGGCTTTTTAAAAGTAGTTTCTAACATAGAAGAATTTTTCAAAGAGTACTCTCAAGTTAGTTTTGGTAAATTGATCGCTTGGTGATCATTAGTTGGATTAAAAAATTTTTCAAGGCCTTTAAAAATTGTTTGGGAAAGTAGTCACATGAGTTAAATGTTTGTCAAAGAATATTTTAAGAATTTTGACAAATTTTTGTAAGCATCTTGAAATCGAGAAAACGATATTCGGATAGCTTGATATATCAACTAAAATCTGCAAAAATATATGAAAAAATTAACTAATATTGCGTTTTTTCATGAATTAATGAAAAATCGGCATTATTGTCCACATCAAGTATTAAAATTATTCTATGTATTATATGGAATAGTTGAAAAAAAAGAATAACATTTTTACAAAAATCATGATATCGCCAAAATAACGTTCAAATGGTGTGGAAATAAAATATGTATTACTAATTTTTAATGAATTTTCATCGTCATTATCACTTATCTCTAATAACGTCTAATAATCTAGGTCTCAGTGTATAGTTTCAAGTATTGCATCTGTGTACCAGAACAGAATTATTTATTATTTGGAGAAAACCGAATTAGACCACCCCTCTGGGTTCATTTCGTCATAAAAATGTAAGACAATTCATTGAAAATAGTATTCATTTTACTCAAAAGTAAATTTATAAATAATTTAAAAGACGTCTCAGTTCACGACAAAAATTTGACCGCCCCTTTGGGTCCATTTCATCTTAAAAATGTAAGAAAATTCATTAAAAATAGCATTCATTGCACTCAAAATTTAATTTATTAATAATTTAAAAGACGTTTCAGTTCACGACAGAAACTTATAGTGGATCCAACACGAAAAATTCAAAGTGACTCTATTTTAAAAAAATATACACAAAAATTCTACGAGCAATAATTCCTTTTTAACGTAATTGATACGAATGACAACCTCTGTGTGCTGTTTCGGCTGTTTCTTGGTATCTGGTGTATTGTGATGAGCCCATGTTTCGTCCACGGTCACGAAATGGCTTAAAAACTCGTTTGGATTGCGGTGGGATTGCGTTTGTTGAAATCAATGATCCACTTGAGAAGCCTGGTGTGTCTTAAAGCTTGCGCATCCACACTCAAAGATCATTCAATTGGGCATCCAGAAAGTTCGGCATCATTTATGCTGGTACTACCGCCCTGAAATTGAGTGAATCAATAGGGGATGGTTTTAATCGATGGTGAAAAGTCCCCATAATACTTTTCAAGATAGTGTTTGTTTTGTGTGTTCGATTTTTCAAGCAGAAAGTATTGCTAAATGAGCACACGACATTCACTTTTTTCCATTTTAGTGAAAATGACTGACTGCCAGAACAGAACTATTTAACAGAGCTGTCTGAAAATTTGGGTGCGCTCTTTTCTTTTGTTTTTGCGTTATATTTTAATTTTCAGGGACTCATTGACCCACCCTCGTATAAAATGCAACGCTTTCATAAACATCCACATCCAAATGGACAATTTTGTCTGAGTACTACTATCGTCAAATAGAAAAACTTAATAGATTGCTTTTGGAAAAATGAAGTATTTTATATTGGACCACCTGAATATACATAATATGTGCTCATATGTATGTTCACATAGTCATAAACGTTGTTTACAAATGTTTTAAATGAAATCATGATGACGTTGTCCTTCAAACTAAAAACTAGTTGGTTGCACTGCTTTATTACAGCAACAGCAATGAGAACAGCAATAATAATCGCATATATTAAATTTTAAACATAGTTATTTATGTGATTATTGTTAAAACACACATTTATTTTCACTCTGTGTTTGTCAACACAATAGTTCATGGCAATAATGACAACATAATAATAATATTCGTATATAAAATTGTCATATAAAAATCTATATTATATGAAATTTATGTACTTCTATATTCATCTTCTTCTTCTTCTTCTTCTTCTGCCGCTGCAACTCTCATTTACTACGCATGCGTTCTGTTCAGTGTTTACATGATGAGTTGAGTGCAATGGGGGAGTTGCGTTGAATAGAAGAGCGGTCACAGAGTTGTGTTTTATTATAATTTTTTATTTGGTTTTTGTTTTTATTATTATTCGTTTTTTTTTTTTGGCAATAATAAAAACTGTGTCGTTTGTGTATATATTTTATTCATTTATATAGCCCTTTATGTATAGCATGATATTTGCATTTATTATTATATTTTCATTATAATTGAATGCAAATGATTACAAGGAGCACTTACACTTGTAGTCATTATATTGAATATATTATATTGGGAAATCGTGGTTTTCTTTCTTATAACTCAAAAACCACGACAAATACTGCAAAATGAATAACACTTTTGAGATCATTATGTCGAAATTGTCGAAAATCAATAACATATGTGAACCAAATAGATTAAATTTCATTCAATTTCTTTCATTGCATGGAAATTGGGAATGTTCTTAAAAATTCACAGATTTAACTTTTTTTTAAATTCTAATAAATATCTGCGCCAAATCTTAAGTGTTTAGCTATATTTTGAGTATTTTACCTTGTCCAACTTTTGTCTTATAACTTAAAAATGTTTAAATATTTAACATGTTTAAAATCAGCATGTTCACTTCCATGAAATTGACCGCACATTATTCAAATCGATTAATTTTAATTGAATTTCGCTCATTCTTGTATGAAAGGTAGACGTGTCCACAGTCGAATTTTGCTATTATTTACAAATATTATTTGTTTTAACCAAAGCAATATATTGGCAAAATTGTATCGCCCTAATTCCATTTTTACTATTTATGTCAAAATTTTGTATGAAACGTCCACACTGTGCGAGAGTATAATTATGTCACTGATGGTGTCTGCATGTAAAGAAAATGTATGATACAAATTTTTAATAGAAAAAAGAAAGGAGAGCATTTTCTCTATATGCAATAATTTAATTCTAATTTTGAAGGTGAAATTAATAAAAAAATGCTTTTCTTCTTCTTGGAAATAATTTTGAAGTATTATATATGGGTGATTCTTCTTAAAATTGTCATTTTTAAATCGGGCGAAAATTTATCAAAAAATTCTTTACGTAAAACAAGCTTACATGTGTATCGGGATTTCTGTCAGACTAATTTCTGAACGGAATACCGTTAGATTAAAATTTTGAAAAATGGCAAATTATTGTCAATTTCTGTGTTACTTAATTCACAATATCTCGGGTTCTACTGGTCGGATTTAGTTCGCTCTACATCCGTTGGATAGATAATTTCATATAATTTAATGCTTTATATATTATAATTTTTACGATTTAAAATAAAGGTGTAAAAAATTAAATGAACATTTCAAACGCCTTTTTCATGCTTGTCCCCAAAAATAATTAGTTTTTTCACTCCACCAGTAAACGCGTTATACATTTTTATAAAATACAAAATTGTCAAAATAATGGAGCGGTTTTTTGTAGATTTTATATAAATTTTTCTTTATCGCGACCAATATGTGTATATGGTTAAATTTTGCGAACTAACGAGCACCGTAATTTAAAAAGGAATGATCCATGTAGAGTATCACGAAAAAAATGCTTAACATATTTTACAACAAAATACTAGTATAAAGCCGCCAAACCTTGACAGTATCAATTTTGATATGAGTACACTACATAAAGCAAGATCACAGTGAATTTATTTGTATTTTACTCGCATGGTACATGTGAGAATTGTTGGCTAATTAAAAAGTGCCAAATTTCAACGCATGTAAGAGACGTTAATTAATAATACAATAAATACATTATAATAAAAATATTATTACAAATTACGAGTATCAAATCCAGTTTTAGCATGGCGAAATCTTAATAAAATCGGAAATATCTTAATTAGGTTTATGAGTGTGAGCTTGTTTTGTTGTTGCTTGTGTGCAAATAAACATAATTATCGATGCTTGTGAATATAATGATATGGCAATTTGTATGGCAATTTTTCCCCCCTTTGCAATAAATGATTATAGAATTTATTGCTTAGTGTAATTGATAAAAATCTTTCATACAAAATTATATTATATTGTGTACACCAAAGCTAATTTAATTTTTCATACAAAAAAAAAAATCGTTCGATGTTAATATTTTTTACCTTAAACTAAGTAACCACAATCAGAACGAATATATTTACCTACATAAATGAAATATATCATAACAATAGCAACAATAATACGTATTTATTGCTAGCGATATTGTTCATACAATAACACTTGTTTACATCATTTGTAAATGTGAAATTGTAACGTATTATTATTATTATTGTTGTTATTGTTATTGTTCTGGTTGTTACTCATCACTCACACACATTTACATATTGTCATTCATTACTACAATTGTTGTTTATTTTTTTTTTTAGTTGTTTTTCGTTTTTATCAAAGCTCTCTGTTAAATGCATTAAAAGTGCATTGAACCATTTTCATAAATACTCTGATATATTTACACACGATTGCATGCTTTACTTCCATACAAATATGGAAGTGTGCGTTACAAAAATAACAGACTAACAACTTGTGACTATTTTTGTCACTCATTTGTTTTGTTCTCATACAATAAAAAAAGTCAGATACCCCACTTACACACCACCAACAATGTTGTCACCAATGACAACGTGGTTATTGTGATCTCTATCATCATCATTATCATGTTGAAATAATAGAAGTTCAACTACAGTAATTCTAGATCGGTATTATGGATGCAAACAATTACGAATGAAGGAGAAGTAGCAGAAAACCAACAATAACAAACATATACGATTTTGAAAGTTTGTACAAACGTCATCATGAAATAAGATAAAAAATTTGCAAATACTGAATTTGGTTAATCGAACCAAACATCATCATCATCATCTCCAACATATGAAAAGTCAACGTTGAAAACGTGAAGGCCAAGCTTTTAGGTATATCTATTTTTGGTTCACCCAAATCTTGCTAACTTATTGCAAATGGTAAATTTAATAAATATCGTCATAATGTTCAAAACCCGTAATTTTATATTTTCAATATAACATTTTTTAATGGAATGTCTTTGCGTTCGCCATTAAAATCTTGAAATTAGTACTTATCATATTTTTACCACAGGGCCTCCAGATTTATGAACGTGTTGTTGTAGAGTAAAGATCCATCTGAGCAAATGTTAAGTGCATTTTATGAGTTTACAAAAAACTCTATCAAACGATTGGTTTTGTGGCAGTAAACGGAAATACTATATATTGAATGATTGCGGTTAAATTTAGACCTACACTAAGCTATGTGTTTACAAAATTCGATCCATAATTAAGAACAGAATAAAATAAGATTAATAAGAATTCAAAACCTCTTTTTTGGAAATTTTAAATAAGTCAAACCAAATTATTCAAAAATGTGGAATAGAAAATCTTAAATTATCAATTTTATTATAGGCTTCATCTAACTGACTATAATTGTGTCAGTATTTACTTTGCTCTAATAACTGAAATAAATACATACGCACACCGGTGTTCAAATTTGAATTTGCTATGATTTGCTATGCACATGTGACGTCATAACATAAAAAATCGTCAAAACAAAGGCAAACAAGGCAAGCTTTTTATGTTTTTTTGCTTTAAAAGATAAATTACTACCAGAAGCTATTAAAAAGTATATACTATATACGTATGTCTTCATAAGGCTGAAAATATAAAAAATATAAAAGGTACAAAATGATTTATTTTATAAAAAGTTACAGCTGTAAAACTGTGAAACTGCCATAGTATTTTTTTACAGTATTTTTATGCATTTTGTGATGAACAAGTGTAGACTCACATAGCTCCTTGAAATAAATTTGCTATATTACGGAAATCATCGCTACTTGATCGTGAAACCAACAGTTAATTTCACGGTTGGGACCGATGAATTAGTCGTCTAGATTATGTGATAGCACGACTTTAAACTTTTTTCTTTGCGGGTACGTAAAATCTAAAGCACATATAATGAAATACTGGCTACAATTGTTGAATTGGAGGCCATTCGATTAGAATGCTTCGAATGCGTCACCGAAAATTGGAATATTAGAATTGACGAATATAAATTTTTTCAACTAAATGTTAAGAATGGTTCAATTTTAAGATGATAAAGACTATCGGATAAAATTAATTAAAACAAACTAAAATTTGAACGAAAATTACTTTTAAATGATTCACACATTATGAAAATGATTTTACGTAATATTTACGTCATACGTGTACATACAATACTGCGATCTGACGATAGTACGGAATGCGCATTCTTGATTTTTCATTATATATTTTAAATATTGAACTAGACCTATGATGATCTTTGTTAAAGAATTTTTTTAAGAATTTATTTTTAAAGACTTTTAGGCAATTTCTTTTATAAGAATTTCGACAATTTCTTTTATTTGAATTCTTGCCCATTAAATTTGTCTAAAAAGTGTAAATTATGAAATCGACAAGCTGGCATGGCATTTCTGATGAAAAATGTTGTTGTTATTCCAAAATAGATTTTTGGAATTTGTACAATTTTAAATCATAATTATGAGCCAAATTGTAACATTTGATTTTATGAGATATTGTGAATCATTTTAGCGGTGCTTAAAAAAAAAAAATAAAACATCTGCACAAATAGACGTACTCATTTATTAATTTGATATTACTCTAATTTTTAATATTAATTTTTAATTACATACAATACTGAAAGAAATTTATCAATAGTATATCACTATATAGTACTATTCATTCACATACAAAGCTACTATTCATTCATATCATTTTTTCTAATATTGCTTTCACAAAAATTTCTTCTATTTATGTAATTAAAAAAATTATTGTTTTTTTTTTTTTTTGCTTTGATAGGTTGCTCAGTGTTACTGTTGCTTTGATAGTATCTTTTCTATGAACAATGTTGTCATGTTGTCATGTCACTAAGTATATATTGTGCTACAGTTAATGTTGTTACGATTTTCTTCTTCTTACTTCGGTCGGTACAATAACAGTTTGTTTCATTGCAATCAACAAGCTAATATAATTTTGTTGTTTGTGTTTTCAACTGATAAATGCAAAAAGAAAAAATCTCCTTACAGTCGGCTGGGGCCGACCAAACTATACCCTGCATATGTAGATTTGTATATAAAAAGTTTACTCGAATATCCAACTTTTCTTTTATTTCCACTTTTCGAGAAACAATTTTTGCATATACTACTAATTTACACCCGAAATATGGTTGACTTTGACGAAGTAAAAGGATTTTAAGATAATTCCGAGGCTTAGTATGGGAGCTATATAAAAAGTGGCCGTGGCTTACCACTTTCTAGTAAATCCAATTAATTTTTCAATGTTAATCCACACCTTAAATTTGGTGTCCTACGTTGAATAGTTTCTAAGTTATGGTGGTTAACATTTTTGTTTAATTTCCTCAACTTTGTATGGGAGCCCCAATAAGAAGTGGGCGTGGTACGCAGATTTTTCGCCAGATTATTTCCGACTACGATATTAATTTAAGTGTCAATTATGGTTATAGTAGACATAATATTGCCTAAGTTACAGCTGTTTCAATTTAAAATTTGTATGGGGGCTACGATAAACACTGGGCGTGGTGCGTCCATTTTCTGTGAGCCTAGTTGCTCGTACAATACTAATCCATACCCTAAGTCTCGTTGTCCTAGGCTAAATGGTTTGTAAGCTATGGAGCTTAAAATTTTAGTTTAATTCACTCGACTTTGTATGGGAGACCCATGAAGGAGTGGGCGTGGCACACTGATTTTCTGCCAGATTTTTGCCGACTACGATTTTAATTCAAGTGTCAATTATGGTTATTTTAGGCAGAAGATTCCAGAAGTTACAGCTGTTTCAATTTAAAATTTGTATGGGGGCTACGATAAACACTGGGCGTGGTGCGTCCATTTTCTGTGAGCCTAGTTGCTCGTACAATACTAATCCATACCCTAAGTCTCGTTGTCCTAGGCTAAATGGTTTGTAAGCTATGGAGCTTAAAATTTTAGTTTAATTCACTCGACTTTGTATGGGAGACCCATGAAGGAGTGGGCGTGGCACACTGATTTTCTGCCAGATTTTTGCCGACTACGATATTAATTTAAGTGTCAATTATGGTTATTCTAGACAGAAGATTGCCGAAGTTACAGCTGTTTCAATTTAAAATTTGTATGGGGCTACGATAAACACTGGGCGTGGTGCGCCCATTTTCTGTGAGCCTAGTTGCTCGTACAATACTAATCCACACCTTAAATCTCGTTATTCTACGCTGAATAGTTTGCAAGTTATAACCGGTAACATTTTTTTTAATTTCCGCAACTTTGTATGGGAGACCCAAAAAGGAGTGGGCGTGGCACATTGATTTTCTGCCATATTATTTCTCACTGCCGTGTTAATCTAAGTGTCAATTATGGTTATTCTAGACAGAAGATTGTAGAAGTTACAGCAGTTTCAATTTAAAAGAAGTACAGACACTTTGTATGGGAGCTACGCTAGAAAGTAGGCGTGGCTCACCCACTTTTGGCGAGGTTATATAGTAGTATAATATAACTCTATGTGCAAAATATTGTTGTCCCAAGTGGTATATTATGTGAGTTATATCAAGTTAAAGATTTTGAAAATTTCGAGGTTAGTCGCTTTGAATGCATGGTGTGGGCGTGGTTATTGACCGATCATGCCCAATATCAATCCCCTCCGTACCCTTGGATCATAGATTACTTATGCCAAATTTCATCGATATAGCTCAATATTTACTCAAGTTATCGTGCGAACCAGCCAGGTGACAGACAGACGGACGGACGGACGGACGGACGGACGGACGGACGGACGGACGGACGGACGGACGGACGGACATCGTTAAATCGAAAATTTAATCGACGCTGATCACGAATATATATCCATGTCTATATCTCCGGAGATTCCTTCAAGTGGACACAAACATCTGACCGAAATGAATATACCATGCATATTGCATTATGCAGGGTATAAAAATAGAATCATAATAATAATAAAAATAGAAACGTGAACATAAGACAATGTTAATTGCAATTTTTTGCTCATACATATGTTATGTGTGATTTTTCTTTATCTCTCTTTAAAATTCCCCCCTTCTTAATTATAGATAAACAAAAGTAGAAAAAAAATAAAATTAATGTTCTGCATTATATTTTATGATACTTACGTATACCTGCATGTATGTATGTATACATTATGTATAAAATACAATATAATGTATTTGTTTATAATTAGTCTTATTATAATAGTGCGTAAAATAGGTTAAAATTATTTAGTCACAAGTAATTAGTAATTTTATTATATTTATTATTATCATTATTATTACTGTTATTGTTTGTTAACTACTGTTGTTATCATTGGATATCATATTATTAGAAATGAGAACATAGCAAATAATAACACTGAATGGAGAGTGATGGAAAACTACAATATACATACATATACAATATTATTAGAGCTAATAAAAAATTTAAATTACTGCATATTCTTAATCACAGATGATTTATTTGTTCAACAGAAGAATTAGAAGAAACAGAGAGAAATCAATAAAATAGAAAACACCTACATTTCTTTCCATTTTCATTAATTTGTTAAATATATTCATTTATTATATTCATTTTTCTTGTAAATATTTATGTATTCATATATGTATAAATATTGTTTGTGACATTTATTTAGTATTTGTAAATTCAAATAATATTTGCATTGATAACTATAGTATTGAAATTTACTACACAGTTCATGAGCGATTTAAATCTATTAGGTATTCATAGAAAATGGCACAATCAAATGTCATATAAAATGTGTGTATTGATGGAAGCCAAAAAGAACAATGGAGGATTAAAAATTTAATTTAATTTTCGTTGGGAGTGTTCCTTTTAAAGTTTTTCGTCTTCAAATATATTGTATAGCATACTCATTTTACTAAGAAGTATTTTCAAATAAAAAAAACTGCTTGATTTTTCATATTTAATAAAAAATATAAGTAAATGTGTTTTTGTTTAACCCTTTTCATACCACTATTTTTTCGAACACTAAAAACCACTAATTCTAAATTTTTTTAGCTAACAAATTTATAATAAATCTAGGAAAAAATTTTTACAACGTCCGATTTCCTTATTTCTTTATACCTCACCCTAAGACTTCTAAACAAAAATTAGTTTTTCTCAAAATTTGAGTTATTCTAGTTGCCACCTTTTTAATAGCTTTTTAAATATTAACTAATTAATTTGACTAAGTGATTTTTACAATCTTATCTTGATGCCAATTTCTTTTCATTAAGGACGTTTTCTAATGTTTAAGAAATTGTTTCGTACCATACCCATAAGGTTAATGTATCAAAACTTCCCAATAGGCACATGTGGCCTAGCGTTGTTCATGTAAATCCAATACTTCTTCTATTGCACAATTATGTCTGCTTAGTTAACTTCAAATAGTCCAATGGATGACAATGCAAAAACGTTTTAGCCGTTAGTCTGTTTTTCAACAAGTTTTTTTGCACCAATTTGTGTGGTACCCAAATATCGAACTTTTTTTTTTAATCCAGCTTTACGCAAATGGGATCAAATTATTTTGTGGCCGGTCTTTAGCTCCTAGGCAATGCTACTATCGCATATATGACGGTCTATTTTTATAATTTCCATAATTTTGTCGATCCCATACCGAAAAAAATTTTCCCCTCTCCTTTCAACCTATACATTCACTGCTGATATCAATATAGCAATATAAAAATGTGTTTATGTCTTCAAGAAAAAAAAAATCTTATAATTTATTTTGAACAAAACAAAACGTATAATAATAAACTTGTTGTTTATTCTTATCAAACCAAATTAGAATGACCTCTTAATGGAATAATTAACAATTAATTTTCAACTAATTATCATATAATTAAATTGTTATTGAGATTGTTGTTAAATAAGAAGCACAGCATATACTTATACCAGTATGTATGGTAGGTATGTATATATAAATAAAGTAATATAACATAGAGGCATTTCCTGGGTTACGGACGCGACATTTATTTGCATAATATATGAAGAAGAAAAAACAAAGGCAAATGGAAGAATATGATGCAAATTTTGGTGACTTTATAGCATTAAATGATTAATATATTCAAGCAAAAAAATTACGTGCAGTCAATTATTTAATTTCAAAATATTAGCTATTATAAAGTGTTTTTGGAAAATAGTGGCATATATACAAGCATTTTTTTTCTTCTGAATATAGTCGAATTTAATTAAAACAATCTGATTATCTATTACCTTTGCTTTATCAGAGTATCGCCTATAGTTTCTTTGATAGAATATAATTTAGAATAACGGACGTGCCATTATGAACGTGACACATTAATCTTTTACAATATTTGAACAAAGGTTTATATAATTTCTTTAATTAATTTGATTTATTTTAAGAGTATAGAATATATAATGTATATTCGCCATTTCTCTTCGAAATAGTCATAATTTTTTTATAACCTTTCATAGAAATGGGAAGGGCATGAGCTATATTGCTGAAATTTGGTGCAAAAGCAAGGGTTGTTGATATCATGCTAAATATAAAAAATGTTTAAGGTTTGACCACTGTGAGTGCTACATCCTGTAAAATTCAAATTGCAAAATCGATTTTTATTAAAAAAAAAATACATTTCAATGTTCATTTAATTAAGCTTTATTATTGATGTCTAAAACAAATATTAGGGGAATTTTAAGTTCTTTGTTTTTAAAGCTATAGGTGACCTTTTCTGAGAAATGCCCATAAGAGAGAATAATTCAATTTTTGTTATATCTTGAAAATGCTGTCTAGTTGGTGACCCCATATCAACGTATGACCATCGATAACATCTTTATGATAATTACATATAAATATAATCATAGTACATTAGCTCGTGCTTACTTAAATTCGATTTTTCTAACACTTTACATAAGTAATTAAAATATCAAATTATGAATTAAAACACGTTAATTATTGTATGTGGTAGATAAATATGTAATTAAATATAAAAATTACTAGTTGATTCAGTCAAGTACTCATTTAAAAATAACTTGAAATAACTTTTATAAACAACTTGAATGAACTATGTACAACTCATATGTATCATATTGAGTTTAAAAGAGCACATGTCGAGGCATGCAAAATTAAAATAAAAAACATCTATTTACTTGCTTAGTATTTGATATATGTACTCTGTGTACGTATAATAATGAAATTCAATTAAAAAAATTGAAATACAAATACAAATAATATTGTATGTATTAATGAAATAAACGAATCTACAAATACTTAGCTATTTAAATCATTGACAGACAACAACAACAACAACTACAAAATAATGAAATTTGCATTGCTTGCTAAACCACTTACCCTCACGAGTAACTACTTATTTATTTCTATTTTCATATATACGATTATCTATGGATACTTATACTCTTATAAGCGGACTTTAACTCGTTCTGTGGTTGATAGTTGATGCTTGTACAAACGAAAAACTTTATACATCGGCACAAGTATAAAACTCAAATGCAAATATTGTACGAGTATGATACTCGTAGAGTACTTCAACAACATAATGATCAAATTGATTGCTATTATTGTACTATTGATATTGATTGTGAATTGAGTAGGTGGTGTTTTTTTTTTTTTTTTTTTTTGTATTCGAAGGGGGAATCTTTCTTAGATACCGTCCACCATAGACGGCATGTACGATTCATACTGTCCGCTAAAGGTACACCTCATTCGGGACCACGCCCAGTCAGTAATATCTTACTATGCTGGACTTGCGAACCAGTACGCCTACGTACTAAACCCTTAACTCCGACCTCTATAGCTTGTTTGTGTCCTGCGGGACCGCCGTTAAGCACTACTTCGCAGGACTAAGCTGAGCTAATATGCCTCTTCAAACATCCCGTACATGGCATTCACACAGCTGCAGTTATATTTCTCCGCTGCCACTCCTTCTTCCTGAGCTCCTTGAGAGCTATTGCAGCCCATTCTTTCATCTTAAACCACACTAAACTCGATCGCAGCATATGGCTCACAATGTTATCAGGTGTTATCCTTTCATTTATTATCTTCTCTATGGTCATTCTCTGCGTCTCAAATCTTAGGCAGAAGAAAAAGATATGCTGAGCGTTTTCGCCAACAGTGTTGCAGAATGAACATTCTGTCGCGTCATCATGACCGAATCTGTGGAGGTACTCTCTGAAACAACCATGGCCCGTCAAAAACTGCGTAAGGTAGTAGTCTGTCTCTCCGTGTCCTCTTTCGACCCAAGCTTGCACGTTTCTGATGAGCCTGTGGGTCCACCTCCCTTTTCCTGCGGCGTCCCATTGACTTTGCCATTCATCTAGGCTCGTCTGTCTCTCCTCTTTCCGTTCGGTTGCCGTTAACCGTCTATTCAGGCTTTTGGTTCTGTTATATACTCTGCCCAACTCCGAGGCCATTATGTCCGGCGGCATAATGCCGGATATAATACCGGCACCTTCTTGTGACACTGTCCTAAATGCACATGCAACTCTAATAGCGCTTAACCTGAAAACTATCTTCGCCTTCTTCGAGTATGTCTTTTGCCGCAGAGCTGCCCCCCATATAGGCGCCGCGTACATCAATATTGATTGACTGACTTTAGCCAGGAGCGCTCTCCTACTCTGGCTGGGGCCACCAATGTTGGCCATGATTCTCGTCAGAGCCGCTGTCATTGTTGCCGCCTTCCCGCAGGCTTTTTCGATATGCGCCTTGAAGTTGAGCCTCGTATCAATCATTACACCTAGATACCTCAACGAAGGTTGCGTTGTAATGTTGTAGCCGTCAATGTTTAGGGTGATTTTTTCGAGTTTTTTCCTGCTCGTGATAAGTACAGCCTCTGTTTTCTGTACCGCAAGCTGGAGCTTTGTCGTCGTGAGCCAATCCTTAATTTTCGAAGCTGTCTCTCTGCAGATGCTCTGAACTTGGGAGAGCTCCTTCGCAACGATCGTCACGGCAATGTCGTCCGCGTAGCCAATTATCTGGGCTTCTTTTGGCAATGGAAGGTTTAACACCCCATCGTACAGCACGTTCCACAGTAGCGGGCCAAGTACAGATCCCTGCGGCACTCCACCCGTCACCACGTAGCTTTTGGGCCCTTCGTCCGTGTCATACAACAGTAGTCTGTCAGACAGATAACTATTTATTATTCGCATTAGGTACGCTGGCGTTCCCTTTGCCTCCAATGCCCTCATAATAAGATGCCAGTTTGCCGAGTTGAAGGCATTTTGTACGTCTAGTGTCACTACTGCACAATATTTTTTATCGCCATGCATCCATCTAGTGTCTTCTATGGCCTTGCCAGCAATGTCCGTCAATTTTCTAATTGCGTCTATGGTCGACCGATGTCTCCTGAAACCAAATTGGTTCTCGGACAGACCAGGTGGTTCCCTTTCTAGATGTTGTTCCAGACGCGTGCATATCAACCGCTCCAATATTTTGGCCATCGTATCAATCATGCAAAGTGGACGATACGCATTTGGCTCACCCGCCGGTTTATTCGGCTTCTGAAGGAGGACCAGGCGCTGTTTTTTCCATACTTTCGGGAAAACACCTTCGTTCAAACATCTCGCAAAAAGCTCGGCAAAAGGCTTCGTGTTATGATTAATGGCGATCTTCAGCGCCTTATTCGGGATGCCATCAAGTCCAGGCGCCTTTGCGTTACCGAATCTCTCCGCCGCTAATATAATCTCCGACTCGTCGATTTTCACTGCCTCTTCTATTGGGGGTATCACCATATACGGTTGCAAGTCTTGCGCCGGAAAAAGCGTTTTTACTACCTTTGCTAGGAGGACAGAGCAGGTTGGTGCTTTACCTCTACCACCTCTGACCTTGGACATCACTATCTTATACGCGTCGCCCCACGGGTTCTCGTCCACCCTTTCACAGAGTTCTTTGAAGCATGAGGACTTGCTGCTTTTGATCGCCTTTTTAAACTCCTTGCGTTTCTTTTTGAAGCATTCACGTAGTATTATATGCTCCGGCGTACCTTGGCTTCTTTGGGAGAGACGTCTTGCTCTATGACATTCACTTCTTAATGTATTAATCTCCTGATTCCACCAGTACGTGGGCTTTCTATACATATTCTGTCTTTTTCTGCACATGGCGGCGTCGCAAGCTTTACTTACGTACTTTGACAGCATGTCAGCCTGTTGGTCCACGTCGTTTGAACAGTCTGGGTTCACGTCTAGAATGAGTTTGAAGATTTCTTCATCGAGCGTTTCCACTTTCCACCCTCTAGTTTGTGTTTTTTGTAGGCTCCCTTGAATCTGCTCATGATTGCCGACTTCCATCACAATAGCAAGGTGGTCGCTATGTGTGTAAAAGTCGCATACCTGCCAGCTTGTCGATCGAACGAGCGCGCGGCTGGCGAACGTAATGTCAATAATTGAGTAGGTGGTGTGTGTGTGTGTGTGTGCGTAGTAGTGTGTTTAAGTATGTAGGTATGTATATACAATTTTAAAATTAAATATTTTTAATTAATTTTTCAAGTAGTTTTACCACTTTTTACTGTCTCTATCCTCTTGTTCAAGCATTGTTATTAAAGTGAAATACAAGAAATACTTGTACATTTATGTTCATTGATAAGATAGTTAAGATAATATTGTATTTATCATACACCCGTCCATATGACAATAAAATACCCTTTTTAATTAGTATTTGTACAAATAATTTGAAATTGATATTTACCTACATTTGACAACATTTTCACAATAAAGTTGTAAACAATTTCACTGCGCCAGCAACATTACAACACGATAAAATGGCGTCTGCAACAAATGTTGTGAAGATCTCTGCAATCAAAACGAACTGAGGTTTTTTTTTACGAAAGAGGTGGGTTTAGAGCTGTTTATCGCGAAAACAAAACTATCCTAAGCAGTTTTGTTGTTCACTGGCCCCCACTATTTTTTCTCGGGAAACATTTTTCTATAACATTTATTGGTGTTTTTGTTATCTGCTTAGACGCTATGGAAGGATGTTAAGTAAATTCTCTATATGGGCTTTTTTTCTTTTTGCGTACCGTAACGCCCCTTCCTGAAAGAACACTTCAAAAATAACTCCAGATTTAGATTCTTCAACTCCAAAATCCCCTAGTATATCACAGTTACAGGATTTCTGCTGAAAATAATAAATTTTTTTTTAAATATTTTTAAATCATTACATCTATAACCTCCAAACCATGTACTATTGATTATGTTTCAATAGCGTCACTTTAAGATACTTGCTCATTTTATTAGTATTTCGATTCGCTATTTAATTATAAAATTGAATAAATTTACACTAAAAAAGAAAACAATAAATCGAAATTTGAAATATTTTAGACTTTAGCGTTATATTGTGATTATGTAAGTATTTTATTCTAATACTGTCCAAAATTTAACACGCACAACAGTAATTGAAGGGAAGCTCTGCCAATGAGCCCTTCGAGGCTTTAAGTGCCACATATTTATTTATTTATTTTTTTTTATTAAAAAGTAATTGGCATATTTTATTTGCGATTATTTTTCATTGAATCTAGGTAAATTTTGTGAATTTTATTTGTTTACTAAAATAGTAGCCCACTACCACCCACGAAAATTGTAAATTTAATATAGAGGATATAATTAATTTTGAAAAAACTATTCTGAAATATTGAAAATGTAAATTTTTACCAAAATAGTGTAGGTTTTAGAAAGCAAAATATTTAGAAGAGCAGGGCATATTAAAAAATTATAAACTAATTTTCAAAAGATATAATTAAAAGGTTTGATATACAAAACATCCATTAAACTACCTTTTATATTTATTTTGTAAGAACAGTCGTTCTATTTTTTTATTTCGTTCTATTTTTCTCTCCCTCTTTCTCTCTCTCTCTCCCTCTGTGTCTCTTTTGATCTCAGTAACTCACGCAATCCATTATTTACACTATTTGTTTTTCTTTTAAGACTCCTACATGCGACAGCTGACTTTTTGTATATATTTAAATTATTTACTTGAATATTACGAAGTGAATTTCCATTTCTAACCCATATAATATTCTGACCCACTGGGTAGGTACATATAATAAAATTGTATAATAAATGCAGCTGATGAATAATGCGTATGAATATACCAAACTAAATATGAGAGCACTGCAGTCAAAATGTAATAATCGTCAAATAAAATGTAAATATAAATTGCATTTAGACGTTAAAAGTGGATCATTGTGGTGGCAACATGATAAGCGTCAATATAGAAATATGGCAATTGGATGAGGAAAAGGGGTGTAACTATGGTGTATTAAAGCTAAATTAATTAGTAGGCGTGTCTGGCCCTTTCTTGTAAAATTATTATATTATTCGTGTCACTTGGTGCAAGACTACAAATTTTATGAAGATTTGAAGTAAAAAATTCTTTACTTAGTGAATGTGGTTCGCTTGTTTTTTTTTTATATTATGATTACTTTCAATAGCGTCTATTTCCAAATGTAACTTACGACAAATTTCTTCGAAATATCTCAGTATTTTTTCAAGTTATCGTGCGTATCAGCAAGGTAACATATAGACAGACAAACGGACCGACATCTAGGCGACGAGGTTACAAACACTTTTATTGTATTGGGTTAAACAGAGTTTCGGAAAAAGTGCCGATAGTGTCACTTTTGAACTGTTGCCCCTTCATATGTGCACATATGTTTGGTAGATAAAACAATAATATCTAATTTCAAATAGAATGCGAGTAACTATTCAATTTTGGGTATAATTAGAGCAACATATGGTAAATGGTAACTATGTAATTCCACTCTTGGGATTTATGACTAATCGTTTCGCATCAAATGCAATCGAACTTACATGTGGACACCTACATAGAGTGCCAAGTTTAAGCTTGTAACATATAATCGTAATCTAATTTAATGTAAATATGAAATATATGTAGTATAAATATGTATCTCCTAATGTCCAGTATATATTATACAATATGTATACAATATGTTGATTATGCACCAACATATAATCTATAAATGCCTTAATGTCTCAAGGGTATATGCCTGGTTGTTTGTTATTTAAATTTCCACCTAGAATATATACATGTGTACCAATATGTTATGTATGGATCCCAGATGGAAATTAATCATTCATAAGTATTAATATCACCAGCTAAGCAGCAGTGATATTTTTCTGATTATGTGCAATTATATTCATAACATTTATGTACATTTTGGCAGATTCACTATGAAACACTAAATAAAATTGCATCATGATTCAATTTTTTGAATGGTGAAAATTAATTTTTGTGATTCTATATGATTCACATTTCCAACTGGTTATACATCTACATATGTTTATACCCATAAGCCTACATATTTTGTGTTGATACGTGCAATGTGTATACAGATCGAAACACCGTGGGTCAATAAATGAACAAGTCAAGTTTGTTGACAATACACACTTGTGCTAACCTTATTATTAATATTTGTTGTTACAAGTGAATACACGCATAGCTACATATATGTATGTTTGTATATATGTGCCTACTTTTATGCATTTCTGCATCGTTTAAGTGCAAGTATATTCACAAATGCAATTAAATTTACGTTTGTATCTAAAGCTAAACATTTTTTTTTTCAATTCCATTGCATTCATCAAAAACAAGTATTCTCATTTGATTGAGTGTGAGTAATTATCATAATAATAACGAAAGAGCATCACCTTCATCGTTATCATCATCGTCATCTTCATAATTATGATCATTGTTTTTAACCGGTATATATAAAAATGATTGCATTTCACATTTCAGCATTGTTTATGATGAGTGCATTTGTTCTTGATGGAATAATTTCCAAGTCAAATACAATATAAAATTGACTTTAATTATTAAAGCGAACAAATTTGCATATTTTCTATATACTATATGTCGACTATGTACAATTTATGAAAATTTATGTGCATTTCAAATCATCAGAATACTTAGACTTGTTCGCGTTGTTTTGATTCTTGCTGGTACTTGTCAAATAAATTGTAATTTTGAATGTAGATTGCGATCAATGTCAGACTGTTGCACGAGAATGCCTTTTCGCATGTTCGAAATATATTTCAATGAATCGCTTTTATGCAATACAAAAACCAAATTGTATTTGTAATATTTAATAAAATTGCAAATTACAAGCATTTATATTGTATATCAATTGGAGAATATTAAAAAAAAAATCAATTTGACTTACACTTTGTTATATATCAGCTGTTAGAAATGTCGAATCAGTATTGTATATGTATTGCAAATATGTGTTGCAACTTTTTAGTGTTGCATAGCTATTTTCTAGCTCATAATAAATACATATCGGTACATTTTGTTGTTCTGATTGCAACCTTTGCAGCTATATATTGCATATACTCCATTGCAAGACAAATATGCACTAAATCGTAAATTACATTCATATTTTGTGCATTTGGTCTTGCAAATAAATAAATAAAATAGCAAATATTTCCAATAAATTTGGTATAACTTTTATAAAGTTTACTTTGTCACACTATTGCGGTTAAATTATGCTCTACGTCATCTGTCAAATGTGTCAAATCAGCATTGCAAATTCATAACAAATATATGCTACAGGTTTTTAGTGTTGCATAGTATTGATATTCTTCGAATATGTCAGTAGAGTAGTACGAAAAATGTACATGCAGCACTGTAGTGAATATGCAATAAGTGTAACCTCTACGTTGTATAGGGTATAGCAATCAAGTGCATCATAAACTAAAAGAGCGATAGTAATAGACGACGTTTGTAGATGACATTAATCATTTTGAGAAGAGAATTGTATGACAACAATTTAAATGCCATAATCACTAAATGTTGATAAATATATGTATGTAAATTGTGATTTTTTGTTCATTTTGATTCAAAATCCTATGCTACAGTAGTTTTTCAAAATGCAATAGAAAAAAAATTTTCGTGGGTTCAATCTCCGATTGAAGCACAACTTTGATATCGAAAAGATTTTTCTTTCAAACGGTAGCCACCTGTCGGCAAGCAATTGACAATTCTTCCGGCAGTAACAATATGCCATGGAAAAGTTTCTAAAATTACTCTGTGACAAAGCTCAGAAAAAGTGAAGTCACAAAGGTTCTACCGTTCGGAACTGGGTAATATAAGTAGGCCCCTTCTAGTACTGTCCAAAATTTAATACGCACAACAATATTGAAAGAGAAGATCGACCAGAGAGCTCTTCGGGGGCTTATAAGTGCCACAAAAAAAGAACTGTAGAAACTCTTAAATATCTTCGACTGAATCTGATGCGGATCGGTAGAGAGTTTTCGCCTGTGATTGAAATTGTTGACAGTGGGCAATGTAATTCATTCATAAAAAATTCATATTCTCCATACTCTTCGAAGTAATCATTCACGATCGCTCAGCGTGGAGAAACAACGAAATATTTCTAGAACAAAGCTCACAACTATGGTACACTGATGGGTCCAAGATGGAAGATGGCAGTGCTGGAGCGGGAATTGTAGGCGAAAATTTCCGGAAGACAATTGCAATGGGAAAAATTGCTTCCATTTTTCAGGCGTAGGTCCACGCCTTAGAGCTATCTGTCAGAGAATGTCTACGTAGGGGCACTCGAGGAACCAACATATGCATTCTTTCAGACAGTCGGGCAGCTCTAAAATCACTAATAAATTCCTCATTCCAATCTAAGTTGGTTTAGGAATGCTTTTTTGCGCAAAACAGAATGCAATTATTTTAAAATATTTCAGCTACATATATGAATGTTTTCGAAGAAAGTTGTAATAAAAATCTCCAAAAATCAATGAACTCAGAGAAGGTCGTAGCTTGGTGGAACGAAAAAAGTTTTTATGTTTTATAATAAACATTTCAATCAAAAATAAGCTTTCGATTTCCATCAAACCATTACATATCTTTCTTTGATGTTTTTAAAAAACCATTAATTGCGAGTCACACAAAAATGACGTTTTCCGGTAGTATTATTAATTTTGCAACCTAAAACGTCATTATATTTGGAATCTGGAACTGTTCCACTTTAAATTTAATATAAATTATAATGATCTGTATATGAAATGGCAATAAAATAATGCCGTCACAATTACATTTGCACCAGTTAACACATAACTAACAACACGCTCACAATAATATACTTATTAACTAATTAACCCAGTTGACGTTAAAAATAGTAACAGCAACAATAAGATGTAATTAAAACAAAAAACGAATTAAATATAAAAGCCAATTCAAATTCACAAAATCAAATGGAGAAAAACGACAACGAAACCAAACTAAGTTACTAAAATATCTCATTAAATATGGACTGTTGTTGCGCCTACTACATACAATAACGACAGTCAGACGACGACAATGACGACGACACCAATGACAACGACTGACGACCGAAACAATCATTTTCCACTACAACACTTTTCATAATAATCAACCACATGGCAAACATACATATTACATATATGTAGAGTACCTATATATACATACATAAGTGCTATGTGGCTACGCGAACGCTCGCACAGACAGAAAATTTTGTAATGCTACCATAATTAAAGCGGCCGTCTTTATGTCTCCGCGTTGATTTTCAACTGTAAATAATAACACACACGACTCTGTTTATTACGACCGCTACTATTTACTACTGCCTTCGTTGTTGTAATTTATGAGTCATGAATGCATGCATCTGTACAATACATACATACATACATGTAGTATGAGCTGTGATGATAGCTCTTCCCATAAAATTCAAATACATATTGCTTGTTGGTTAAAAAGAAAAATGCCATATTCATGTTCATGAATTGTCTTAAATATATTCGAACGTTAATTTTTATACTACATATACTTCATCACAGTAGTCCAGTCCATATGTCGTATATGCATGCATAGGTTTAAGTATATCATTGTCTCATCGTTATTGTGTTCGATAAAGTCATAGTGACAGTGATGACAACGTCTTCAAGTAAAAAGAGAACAAGATTAAGCAAGTGAGTGGGTGATTCATTCAGATGAAATATGTACTATAAGGGATAATTATGCTACATATAACTTTATTTATAGATTTAGCTTCCTTTTGATGCGAAACAAAGATTAAATTTAATATCATGTAGTTAAATTGAAATGTATAATTTTCAAAGAAATGCAAAGTCGAAACAGTTATGTGTCAAGAAGATGTCATTTCAATTTACTGTAAAATAAACATTTTGCAGTTTTGAAGCAAACATTTGTTAATTCACATAATTCCTCCTAACTTGATAGTATTTCGAAAATGGCAACTGCAATTCCTCATCCACTCTTCCTCTTCACAATGTATTTTGGGTGATTCATTTAAAGGCACTTTTTCCTGCACGGACTATATGGCATATCAAGCTGTCAAACTGTCAAACTGTCATGTCTTTTTTGTTCAGCTGTATTACGAAAATCAGCATTCGATGAAAAATGTGTTTTGTTCGCTTAGAGCAACCTATGGTCCCCCATAACTATCTATCGAACACATAAATCGGTATACCATAGCAAAATCAGAGAACATGATAAAGACCCAGTTTTTTCTGTTAAAATTTTGTTTAGGGATTATGCCCATTTCTGTCTAGAGGGCTACGAAAATAAGCACAATTATTTTATTTGGACTAAAGAGCAACTTAACGAGGTTTAACAGCTGTTATGACATCCACATGTGGAAGCCGTAGCTCAGTGGTTAGTGTGCATTGGCCTTCTGATCTGTAGATCGTGAATTCAATCCCCAGTTGAAGTACATCAAGCATATCAAAAAAAAAATTTTCTTTCGAACAGTACCCACCTGTCGGCAAGCAATTGGCAATTCTTGCGCCAATAACAATTTGTGATGAAAAAGCTGCTAAAAGAGCTCTGTGAGAAAGATCTGAAAAAAGTGATGTCACAACCGACCGATGTAAGTAGGTCCCTTCTAATACTGTCCAAAATTCAACAAGCACAACCCCACTGGACGAAAAACTTGGCCAAAGAGTCCTTCGGGGCCTACGAGTGCCACATATTTATTTTCGTTAAATAATTAATTTCACGCTCAGCATGGTGTATAGTCTAGACAGATCTAGACATTTTCTTTGATGCCCGTACCCTACATAGATAAGTTAGCTACGATGGAAGAATTGAAAATCAATATTTCTCGCATTATTCTATCTATAGGTCATACCACAAGCGAGCATAAAACATAATAAAGCGCCACCACACAAGTGACGAATATTTGTAAACTTATTTGGGATATCCGAATTGGAATCTGAGGTTGGTTTGCCTCAAAAAATGATGAAACTATATACAGAATTGTCAGTAGGGGACCCTTATTAAATTTTTGCCGTCAATTTGTTTCTTTTAACTTACTTATATCCTATCTTCATCCCTTAGAGTGTCTGATGTGTTTTTAATTTTTGCTGCCCTATCAGCATTTACTATTTCAAACGGCCTTCATACAAAATGGACTTAAAAACATATACGAATCGACAAATAACCCTATTAATTCTCATGAATCGCACCTTGAGCAGGGAAATATATAAGCAACCACAATTAATTTTGTCTTCCCAATATTTTCCTGGAGCAAAATTATTCTCTATCATCATATCTTAGGGGAGCTAATCTAAATAATAGCTGTTTTCATAAAAATCGCTTTTAAAAATGTAAAATATCTGACCGATCTTTATTAATTTCTTTCCGGCATTAGGCCTTTGTGGTCCAGCATTTCCTTCGTCATTTTGTCGCCTTTTATCCGAGTGATACGAGAAGCATCATGCCTCTTCACAATAATGATTATTTTGAAGATATCTAGATTTGATATATCTAGAGCTGGAGCCATTGTGTAACCCTAGAAACACCAAACTGAAAACATACATTTCGAAAAAATAAAAGCTCTAAAAATATAATATTCACAAGACCAAATTCTTTGAGGTTTTAAATTACAACAGGTATTCTCTTAGTGGTTGAGTAATTCACGCCCAAAAACTGTGTCGCATAGAGTGATAAAAGAAAAAATGCTTATAATAAAATTAAATATTTATTGTTCATAATAAAAAATATAATAATATGTACATAAAACGAGTAAAATAAAGACTCCCTATAGATATACAACAATGGCAAACAATGAATGCATATGTTGTATATTTACATTATACTAATGTAGGTATTAATATGTATTTAGTATTGATAATAGAGAGCAATAAAGTAATTTCATAAAAAAAATGTACACAATTAAATACAACAATATGATTTTTTTATAGTTTTTTTTTCTCTCCATATATTTGCAACTTAACTCATTTTTTCAAATTTATTTTAAGTACCTATGTTTTATAAACTGATTTATTTGCGCTTGGGGGGAAAACAAAGAAATTGTAATTTTGTCTTTGTTTGATGTCGATAATTAATACATTTACAAATTCTCTATAGGCAAAAGTTGATATTATCATTTACATTTATTTATGAGTATAATAAAAATACTAAATGTTATTTCCTAGTGTAAAAGTTCAAATTAGAATTGGGCGGTGATATACCGCAGATGTTTATTATGAGTGAGACTATATAAAATATTGTTGAATTGTCTCTATTCAATAAAAAAAACCCTAAAGAGCTCACACACTTTCAAATAGTTTATTACAGTGAAGGCAGTAATGTTTTGACATTTTAGTGACATATACTATAGTACTTGATTATACAATTGGAGTATGTATATATGTACGAGTAAGTTTATGGAGTTTATATAAGTTTACCCGCATTTGAATTGTGCAACTTTTTAAAATTATATATTCGATTACTATTTTTAAACTTCAAGTACGTTGATATACTCACCATACATGCTCAACTTGATTTGAAGTTGATGCTGGTTGCCTGTTTGTCTTTGCCTCTAGCTAACTGAATTACTGGTTTATTGATTAAGCACATAATAATTAACTTGAAATTGCTTAAATGGAATACATACAAGTATTATTATTATTAAAATGAAGTTTTTTTTTATTTGAAATAATTTTGTTTCATTTTAAATTAATTTGTTGAATTTCTAAATCTTCTTTGAAGCAACTCATAGGAGAGTAATAAAATTTAAATTATGAATAAATTAAGAAGATCACATCTGGGAGGATGTGCAATACAAATTTTTACAATACTATTGAAAAATTATATTTTAAAAAGAACAAATTTTTATCTTTCGGATAGAACGGCTATGAAGTTAGTGAAGCTAATCGCACCATCCACTGATTTATAGTTTTGTCAGCATTCAGATTTTAAAAAATGTATATTCACGTATTAGTTAACTAATGGTTTAATCAAGAACTGTTCATTCGACATTTGCCAAATAATTCAAAGTTTTTTTTTTCAATTTTAAAACAAGAAGCACAATTCGTCAGCATTGATTGACAAAGGTTCGAATTTGTAGTTATTAGTTAAACCATTAGTTAACTAAAAACTCTAAGTCTCGTGAACTAAAATATTATACACTAGTGCGAACGCAATAAATATTTTTAAAATATGGTCCTATACACATTCAGATGTGATTCGATCAGGTCGAATTTCGTCCCTCACTTCAAAGAACTGATGACAGCTGAAGCATTTTTTAAAATATTTACTAACTCTCCTATAAAGTTAAAATATATGACCAACTTCCACTGCCGTAGCTCAGTGGTTAGTGCCTTGGTTTTCTGTTCCGATGGTCGTGGGTAAAATTCCCGGCTGAGGCAACTTCAATAGTATGTCTTATTTTATAACAAACAGTGTTCCAAAATTGAATTTTTAGTAAAATCAAACAGAAAATGGAACAAGAAAAACAATGAAAATAAATAGTTCCAAGTTATTCTTTCCGTCATATTCAGAATGAAAGCCAAGATATTTATTGGAATTGAGCAAACCTGAACTAAAACGAATGCCAGGGATGAACAGCGGTCACTGTCTGCTAAACGAACATTAGCAACATTTAGGACTGACGGACAATTAACTGTGCAGATTTTACAGGGGGAAGATGACTCTAAAAAAGCCGTAACTCTAAAAAGAAGGCCGACAATAGGCAAGGATATGGCACACATGGGGAGACTAACGAATGAAGAACCCGTCCTGTGGCAAATCAAAAATAGAAAGTGGCGTTGGATAGGTCGCACTCTAAGAAAACCTTCAGATAGCATTACAAGAATGGCACTAGACTGCAACCTGCAAGGGAGCAGAGGTCGCGGTCGGTCAAAAAATACTTGGAGTAGGTCGATATAGCGCGAGCTAGCTGATGTCAACACAATATGGGACGGCGTAAAAATAACAGCACAGAACCGTGTACCATGGAAGAGTCTTGTTGAGACCCTATGCTCCCGAGAGGAGTGAAAAAGGATAAAAAATGGCACAATAGTTCAGAAAAATGCACACTGGAGCTCGGGCTGACAATGGACCAAACCCAACTCTATTATTATTAAGTAGGTCCTCTTAGAATAAAGGCATCTACAATAACCTAACCTAAACTACCACTTTTTCTGAGCGTTCTTACCGACGTATAATTGCTCAGGTAGTGTACCTAGAATGAAGAAATGTCTGACCAACCCTCCATTAGGTATTTCTTCAAATTCTCCTCAACAAAAACATTGAATTTTCTAAAAATATATATTTCTATCATATATGGGATTTGGTTAAGTTCAGTGGACCAGTGAGTTCTATTGATATAATATCCAATATGTGCATGGTAATAACTGAAAATAAGTAACGGCTTAAGTGTGACCAGCCGTGGTCTCCAATCAAAGAATGTTTGGTATGAAAAACACTGTTTGGTATCGCACTGCTGAAATCCTGAACATAAATGTTATATTTTAATTAAAATTGTTTTATTTAAAAATGATGAAAACCGGAAAAAAAAAATTTCTTAATATAAAAATATCTTCAAATGATTAAAACTCTATGATTAATTTCACATTGATATTTTTTATATTTACAGTACAAATATTTAATTGTTTTTATTACTTAATATATTGTATTATTACGTGTATTTTTCCAAGATTATAATATATGTTATATATTAAATACAATAATACAAAATAAGGAAAAACATAAAAAATATCAAATGAGGAATTAATATTGATAACAAATATACAAGTATACAAGCGTAAGCAATTCATATCAGTATTTCCCCGACGTTGATACCGGCATTGTACATATATTTAGTGTCAAACAATTATAAAAATAATAATAAATAGAAATCAATTAATTAGCAACACTATCACAAAATACAATGTAACTAATACATACGTACCTATATTCTCATGCATCTCATGCATATAAATATTTCATGTGAATATAAATAATTAATATTAATTGATTAAATCCATCAATTCACAACATAATCAATGATAATAAATACATCAGTTCATTGATTTATATTATGAATTAATGATAAATTAATTAAGTTATCACACATACTTTTAAATATTGATTTTGAAGATTATCATATGTTTTTTTTTTTTTTGAATTTATATCACCACAATATATATGTATTTACATATGAATTGATATAATATTAGTGTAAAATCCAAATATGTAAATACAATAAAAATCTCGTGATCAAATAAAGAAACGGAAATAAATCTTTCTGAACTAATTGCCAGTATATACTGGTCGAAACTAAATTAATTTAGCTATAAGCTATGCATGACTGGTACGAGCTAACACACCGTTTGAAAGAAATTTGGTATATGTTTTTTTTTTTGCAAAAAACCAGTTAACCAGTTAATTAGTAACATGCGCTAGTATGGATACATGCATTTGTAGCCGTACTTATACACATACTCAAATGTTTTATTGCTAATATCTACTTCAGTGCTGTACGAACAGACTTGATTCGTACTGATATTGGCAACATGTTGAAAACTTAATGAATAAATATAAAGAAAGTAAATTTACAAGTATCAATCAAACATCATTCGGTCTTTGTGCTATTTAATAATAACAAGACAGTATTTGTTACTATGCGTTATGCGATAATGTGACCAAGTATTCAAAAATAGATCGAGTATTCGCTCAAGTAAAGTAAGATAGGATATATACATACAACATATATCTGAGCTTTCATTGGAATACATTGCATATATTCGAACACAGCGGTTTATATTTTCTTACTTTGATTAACTTTGATCTATCAGCCTCATTGCTTCATACCTACTCATAAAGTGATGTGTTATTATTATATGCTAGAAAATATTCGAAGGTGCAAAAAAGAATACTCGTACAGCAGTTTAATATCAAAATACATATTTATGTGCATATATTTACACACTTATTGTGTGACGTTCAATTAAATAATATTAGGTGATACATTATGTATTTCTTTGGTTGTATTGTACTCTTATGAATATATGTACTTACATGGCTTTTGGGTAAAAGTGAGCAAAAGTAATACAATTAAAAAACGAAGATAATAATTATAATATATACAAGTCCTGTCCGAACTGGATAATACTCAGTTTTTGATTTAATGAAGAATAATTTCATATATTGCAGAAAAATTTTACAAAAATAATGTTGTCAAGTAGTGACCACTCAATTAATGGCAGGAATTCCCCAAGTTGAGACAAACAAATATTACAAACAATAACAACATTTCAACAAACTTCAACTACTGACTGATATCACTAATAGGTTCTGCTTAATTTAATCAGTAACGCTAGCTAATATGAACAATTGTCGAACACTTAATGAAAAAAAATCAGTATGAATATAAAACACATGTTCATGCTAAAAATCAATAATAACAAGAGGGAAAGTGAAATTATTATCAGCATACGTATTACTCTATTCTGTAAATTTTTGTATAATACATTAAGGTATCTCACAAAAAAGTTACTGTGGTTTCTTTTTAAAGATCACATATATTTTTTTATGATAATTCGCAAATCGTTTCGTTAGATCGTTTAAAAAATAAAACTAAAATTTTAATTTCACATCATATATCAATATGAAACTCTTAGGTAAAAGCCACAATAAAATAATTTTCATTTTTTCAAATTTGTGCAAATTATAATTCTCGTTTCTTTTTTCTCTTATGATTGCACAGACGGTTCTTTCAATTTTAGTCGATTAGGCGAAATTGAAGTATGCCTGCGACTAGCATTATAGGCAGAACAATTATTAGAGAACTGATTCTTCTATAGATATCCGTTAATATTACTCTCACATTATTTAAGTGCATATCGAAATAAAATTGACACAACAGCACCTGGTAGACAATTTTATAATAATATCAATTTGTACCAGAGTCCCCTTAACGGAGATAAGGGATTAATAAAAATGTTTGGAAAGAAGTAATTAATGGCGGTCGATCATACCCTTCATCAGGGGCGACTATTCGGCAATTATGGTGATACTTGCTGAATTTCAAGTGCTCTTATAATAATTTTGTATAGTCGTCCCTCTATGGGGTGAAGATAGGGAATATGTATTTTCAGAAAACATATTGAGGAGGAAAAATGAAAGGGTTATAAATTTATCACCGTGGAAGTACTTTGGACGATAAGGTCGAATTTTATGATATATAAAATTTTGTTATGGTACACTTCTAAGCAGTAGTAATAGAGAGTATGTATGTTCAAAGAAAATATTGAGCAGACAAAAATGAAAAATTTGTTGGTCATACATATGACACCACTAGGTGATACTTCTGAGAAGTTCTGGGATTATCTAGAGATTTTCATCATATTTTAAACATTCTAACATCGAATTGGCACCATTTATTCCCGCCTAAACATGTACCATTTCTTGGTGATACATTTTTATAGAATTTCACAAAATAGGGGGCCTCACGTATCAATATCACGAGACAATATCGCATATGTAGCAACATATGTAATTCCTATCTGAATCCTACGCTGTTCAAAAATGAATAATAAATAATTTTGGCACTTTTACATAAATGTTCATAATTTTGTTATTTTTCAAATGGCTTCATCTATAGATTTTTTTTTTTGCAAGGGGACAAGCTCTGCGTATTTAATTTCTACGAATTATATTTATATTTATTTTTGTATAGAGAACACTATAAAAATTCTTGAACTTGTTGAAAATTAAGATAAGAGTTTACTTTGTAATATGTATTTGGTTTTATATCTGGGAGTAAAGCCCTTTTAGCCTTCAATTTTACCAAATTGAAGGTAAGCATATAATGAATTAGCTCTATCTGAATATATTGTTATCAGCATTGTCAAAATTATCTGCGAACACGTAACTAATGACAATGTAAATGATAACTATAATTTTTATTTACTTGAAGCGTGCGTGTTTGATTAAATTTAAATTTTTATTACTCTACAAATGTCAACAGACAAGTGAGTTGTACGTCGGATTAAAATGTGATTAATTTTTTTTACATGCGTTTTATTGATACTTTTTTAAAGAAATGATAGTGGGAAGAGTGCAAAAATTAAAATAAAACATTGTGCTATTATTCAAAGAAAGTACCCATACATGCGGGTGCCCCATATATCGCATGAAATAAAATTTTACTAGTACGCCTTTACGAGAGCGATTTTCCCTTTTGTATGTTTTGAAAAATACATACAATATGTACAAAAAAAAAAAGTTTACTTGACAATTATAAATTGAGGCAAAAAATTTCAAAAACAACTTCTTATATAAATTTGTTTGGATCACTTTCAAACTAAAAGTAGGTCAGCAAAAAAAAAAAACGAATAAAAAAAATCAACCAACCTACAATACATAGCACAAATATCCTCTTTAAATGATTGTATTACCACAAAAAAACCAGTTAAATGTAAATAAATTTGGGTTAAACCAAAAAAAAAAACGCGAAATTCTGAACAATTATTTTTGGTTTGGTAAGAAAGTCCGTTCGGTTTTTATTCTAAGATATGAAGCTCTCCCATTATACTTTCGATTTTGAAGTGAGAGTATGCAATTTTGAGAGTTGATAGTTTTAGGTATGGCAGTAAGCCAAAAACTGTTGTAAATAGAGCGTAACTTTTCATACGAATTTGGAAAAAAAAAGAAGAACTCAGTTTCATTTCATAGACTGACGATGAAGGCTATGGGCGAAGCCAACTCCACATAAGATTCATAATACCTCATGTATAAAAAAAACCGAACGAACTTTCTGAAGAACTTAATATATAGGAAATGTACTATAAATAAATATAAGTGCTCGCGTAAATAATTTGCTGTGACAAAAAGGCGTTAAATTTGGCAATATTTCAAGACAAATTAATTTTAAAGCATTCCATATACGTAAGCTCATCTACGTAACCATGTGCGTGTAGGTGAATGAATGACAATGTTTGAAGTGGGAAAAAGTATTATATTAGTAAATAAGTGAAGTAATATGAGATGAAAGTATGTATGAATTGAAAGACAATAAAATACATTGTTTAATACATTTTCAACGAGAAAGTACTAATATGTAAATTTACACTTATACATTTCTTATGCAATTTTCTATTGTTAATTGATCTTTCTTTAAAATAAATCATCTTATTGTTATATATACTGTTTAGATACCTAGATATTATATGATAAATGTAATTGCAAACAAATTTTACACATAATAATTAAAGAAAAAACACAGTGATATAATGTGATTTAATCATGCCATTGCAACATCATACAATGATTATCATCTAGCACGTGTTGTAATGAAGTAATTTCTACACTTGTATATGACGCATATGACGTATATGTATGGTACATTATATTGTCGATATATGCACGTGAGAAAATTATTCAATTTAATTAGATATTATCAAATTAAAATTAATTATAAAATATCAATTTTCACATTAATTCATTACATTTGTGTTTTTTTTAGCTCGTTAGAAAAGTCTCGAATGAAAAGAATTATCTATAATAACAATATAATGCGTTAAATGTCGATTGTTGAAGGAAATATTTGTTAAGATACAACATAAATATTAATTACGATTATACAATATATTTGATTTTATATCAAATTGTTTGTAATCTATCAAAATGACATCACATCACATTGTCACAACTTTTCCTACACTGCAATGCATACATACGATAGTTGAATATAACTATGAACTGAAGGTTGTTATCTGAAATATGCATGCACTCGTATTCGGTAAGACTGTTAAATACATTCATATTCCTCTTACTTAGTATATTTTTAATAGCACAGGTTTGCCTCTAAATTGTATCGTGTATCATATATTCGTTTTTAAGTATATGTATATGCTGAGGTTAAATTCTAAGCACTAAAGCTTAGTAAATACTTGCACCAATTAAAGAATATTTGAAATGCGCCTACAGTCGGCCAAAACCGAATTTTTTATGCGCGTTAAATAACACAATTTTTAACAGGTATATATATATATATATATATATATATATATATATATATATATATATATATATATATATATATATATATATATAATATATATAATATATATATATATATATATATATATATATATATATATATATATATATATATATATATATGTGGCACTAAAAGCCCCGAAGGGCTCATTGGCCGAGCTTTTCTTCCATTATTGTTGGGGCGTGTTAAATTTTTGGGCAGTATTAGAAGGGACCTACTTATTTTAGCCGGTTCCGATCGGCAGAACAATTGTGACATCATTTTTTCTGAGCTTTGTCACAGAGTTCCTTTAGAAGCTTTTTCATGGCAAGTTGTTACTGTCGGAAGAATTGCCATTTGCTTGCCGACAGGTGGGTACCGTTCGAAAGAAAAATATTTTCGATATTAAATTTGTTATGCATCAGCCGGGGATTGAACCACGACCTACAGATCAGAAGGCTGACACACTAACCACTAGCTAAATCATTAAGTCGATAGTAGATGTGACTTTGTATGGCAGCTATATTAAATAGTGGACATGTCTTATATATTTTATGGGAGTATAGTTCGCTCTACGATTTTAATCTGCGCACTGCATATGGTTATCTTAGGTGCAAGTTTAATGAAATTATGCTGGTTCAAAATTTTTTAAGGTTTCGTTAATTCTTAAAAAAAATTTTTTCTTGCTATAATAATATGTAATTTACATACAAAATATGGTCGCCCTCGCTGGAGGACCAAGATAGTTATGTAGTAATAATGGAGTTGCGTTCGGTCCATCACCAGCCGAAGGCACTGCATCCATTTCTAAACTATCGTGTCATAGCCTTGAATTAGCGGAAGAGAACTTCTTTATTGTATTTTATTTCGATTGCAGCCAGTTCTCTTGGCTGAATTAGTTAGAGTTAAGGCTGAGCATTCCAGAATTAAATGTACGAAGGCTTCTTCCTCCTCCCTGCAAAATCTACACATTTCACTGTCAGTGAGTCCTAAATGCTTCTTATGTTTGTTTAGCAGCCAGTCACCGCTGATCATTCCTGTCATTAGTTTTAGTTCTGATCTGTACAGTTCTAATAAATATCTGAATATGCCGAAAAGAATAACTTCCAATTTTTTTGTCCTACAATATTGTTCCATTTGTTGTTTGATTTTTTTGAGAATTCAATTTGTTGGTCCATAGCACGGATTTGCAGCCCCAACCTTTGCCAATTTCTTGTCCGTTTCCTCATTACCCTCAAACCCACAGTTCATCCTTTGAGAATATATTACTCACTACTATATCAATCTACGTGCTAAATATTATTGTCGTAGATGGAATGTTAAATGAGCTATAACCGGTAAAAAATATTTAAGAATCACGCTCGGATTCATTCATTCAAAGATAGCTGCACCCTCAGACCTTGCTCCGTGCCAAATTTCATCGAAATATCTCAGTATTTGTTGGAGTTATCGATTGTAGCAAGGAGGTGACAGATAGGCAGGCACTGAAAGGCGAAGACTGGCTAGGTTAAGTTAGGTTATTGTGGCTGCCCTCTCTCTGAGAGGACATACTTACTCCAGAAAGGCCCATTGTAATACCATCGAGCTTCTCTTCCTCCCCCCTCTTCCGTGCGAATTGAACCCACGACATACAGATCAGAAGACCAACTCACTAACCACTGAGCTACGGCACCCACTTATCTAGGAGGCTGGCTAATTATCTAGAAAATTTTCGTGGACCCATATGAAGCCACAGAAATCGAAATTATGAGGCAATGAGAAGCGAAGTGATTTGCCTATCACTAGCTTAATAGCATAGGTCAACTATCAGTCGTTCCTCACTACAACAAGGGAAATATCAAACAAACGATTAACGCTACCATGTTCAGACTTGAAGTTTAGTTGGTCACTTAATAGATCATAGGAACGTGAGATATCAGCTAAACAAATTAGAGGTGTCCGATTAAATGTCAATTGAGTGAAATTAATATTGAAAACTCAGAGTAAAATCTCTGCGAATGTTCTGCACTTGATAGACCCTACCAATTATATAGGTGGTTTAGTCATGTCTTTATACATAAACTTTGGAATAACAAATTGCAATTTTAGTGAACTCTACAAATAACTAATTAGATGGGATTAAACATTGAACTAATGTTAAATAATCTAATCGTACATTCATTGTAAATTTATATTAATTAATAATTTTGTAGTTGATAATTTATTATATACGATTAAATTCGTAATCGTAAATTATTGTGTAAAGATAATAATAATTGTGGTATGCAAAAAAACAATTTTTTTAAAGTTATAGTATTAAGTACTTATATTAATACTAGGTTCATATGGGAGTATATAAATATTATTTTTTAATTGCTTATAAAAAATCGATGAACATGTTCGACATTGGGAAAATCTTAAAATTTAATTGACGCCAATTTGGCAATTTGCTTCCAAGTGAGTGAGCTTAATATTTTTAATGTTACCAAGGCTCTAGTTTGAGAGGACATAGAGAAGCGATTGTACTTTCAAACTTTGTTGCATCTATCTTCATAATTATAGTACTACTTCATCACAGTGCTTTCATACTTTAATGCGGTTAATAAATGATATAAATTAATTATAAATATTTTATCACACATGCAATAATAAATGATGATTCGATTTTTATTTCACTATTTTCTCATTACATGCTTACGTATATATCGTATTTACCTCACTAATAATTATGATACATTTATCACCTTTTTTTTTATATGAATTTATATTGATGTTTTTATGTTAATTTTCTCAATTGCATATTTATGAACAATGTAATACAATATATCTGAGTTCACATACTTCCTTAATTATTGCATTAAATATGCTTTTTCATCATGATTATTTTCCTTGATTGATATGAAAGCATGTAGTAAATGCAAGTAACACAAAATTCATTTATTGCATACACGTCTATTAGTTATAAATTGCAAAAATGAAATAAATATAAATTTTATATAAATACAAGGAAGTAAAATAAAAGGGGGAAAACGTATAATACACATGGGTGGAGGTATAGTAAATTTCCATAAAAATACCTATTTACATAAATTTTCGCTATTAATTAAAGCAACTGTGTATAGTAATGAATGCAAAAATTTTAATTTCCAGAGATCACGTTTCTACTGACGCACGAAATTGATTATAAATCAATTTGGACACTTGAACGCAGACTTTGTCATATAACATTTGTCTATATGTCTCATTATAAATTAATAATAGAATTATGATACGACGGTTCCCCTTATTCCCGAGGTTCGGTAATAACAATAATCCAAACTCCAGGTCAAAATTCTAAAAATTGGGAGAAAATCAACATAATTCATATTTTCTTTCTAACATTTTTTCAGAATATTCTCATTAACTACAATTAAGTTCATACAAAATTTACATGCTAATAAAACTTAGGCTCAGCATTGAGCTTAAGCTGGCTCTTGAGGTGTAACATATAAAACCTACCACTATTCACATTTTCTATCCAATATTATCTTAGAACACTCTTAATCTCTATATTAAGCTTTAAAGAGGGCTTCAACACAAAATGAACGTGAATTCTTATTCATTTTTTGTACCCATAATTTTTTCCGAAAATACTTATTCGTTCACCTGCACAAAGGTATGCAAGCAATCAAACTATAGCCCATACACACCAGCCGATATTGAATTGCTAGTAAGACAAAAAAGAAGACTCCGAAGACAATGGCAAGAATTCAGATCACCGAATCTGAAAACACAGCTACAGCACTGCACTCGAAAGTTAAAGCAAGCCTTAAAAAATAAAAACAACAAAGAGTTAGAAGAGCACATAGCGAAATTAACACCTGGTGAAGCGTCAGACTACTCTTTGTGGAAATCAGCAAAAAAATCAAATCGGCCAATTCTCACTGATTCCCCCATCCGTTTGAGTGACGGTAATTGGGCTAGAAGCAACTGTGAGAAGGGTTTGGCTTTTGCAAACCACCTAAAAAGTGTGTTTACACCCAATCCACCCTCTTCACAGTCCTCATTACCAAAATTAACTTCTCAACCTTGCTCAATAACGCTCAAAATTAAAAAAAAGGACATATTCAAAGCAATTTATAAAGATTTAAACCCAAAAAAATCACCTGGTCCAGATAAAATTACCGGTAAAATGATAAAAGAGCTACCTCCGGCTTCAGTAATTCATCTGATGCACATTTTCAATGCTATCCTTCGTATTAAACACTATCCCAAATGCTGGAAAACTTCAAAAATTATTATGATAGCAAAACCAGGAAAAGACCCTACAAAAGTTGCATCGTACAGACCTATCAGCCTCCTGCCTCTACTTTCTAAAGTATTCGAAAAGCTACTTGTCATGAATATAACTCCATTTATTAATCTCAACCAACTGATTCCTCAACATCAGTTTGGATTTAGAAAACAGCACGGCACAATAGAACAAGTCCACCGCATTGTAACTCTGATAAGGAACACTTTTGAAGAAAAAAAGTATTGCTCAGCTGTCTTTCTTGATATCACTCAAGCTTTCGATAAAGTATGGCACGATGGCCTTATTTACAAACTCAAACTATTACTGCCTGCAAATGTCTCCTCATTGCTTAGTAGCTACCTCACGAAAAGACAATTTCTCGTACATCACAAGGATTACACAACAAATCCATTGGATATTCACGCTGGCGTTCCTCAAGGAAGCGTTTTGGGTCCCTTACTGTATCTCTTATACACTTCAGATATGCCCAACAATAACTATACATTCATATCGACCTTTGCTGATGATACGGCAATATTGTGCTCTCGCTCTAACCCCATAGAAGCTACTAAACTCCTGCAGACTCATGTCGATTCTCTTGAAATCTGGCTAGCAAAATGGCGTATAAAAGTCAATGAATCAAAGAGCGTACATGTAACCTTCACGCTAAGGCTAGATACATGTCCCCCACTTAAAATTAATGGCCAATCAGTTCCACAATGTTCCTCAACAAAGTACTTGGGTATTCACCTCGACAGAAGGCTGACATGGAAAAATCACATAGAGGCAAAGAAAACTCAGATCAAGCTTAAAATGAATCAGTTATGGTGGCTGTTACACAAAAGATCAAAGTTGAATCTTGAATACAAAGTGCTATTATATAAAGCAATCCTGAAACCAATCTGGACTTATGGTATTCAGTTTTGGGGCACCGCATCTCCCTCTAATATCGAAAAATTGCAGCGAATACAATCCAAGTGTCTGCGAATTATTGTAAATGCGCCTTGGTATATGAGGAACGTTAACATCCATCGAGATTTAAATGTATCCACAATTTCTGAGGAAGTTGCAATGTCCTGCAGAAGCTACATTCAAAAATTACACAATCATCCGAATCCCCTTGCTAGGCAATTGTTGCTGAGCAAGGGGCATCGTCGATTAAAAAGAAAAGACACACTGAATATGCTGTAAAATTGCTACATCTCGCGACTCACCAAATTGTGATGGAACGTAGGGGATATCACATAGTTTTATTTAGTTTGTAAGATTTTAATACTTATTGTTAGTTTCTTGTATAAGAAAGATTCAATAAAAAAAAATAAGCTAAAAAAAAAAAAAAAACTTATTCGTTCCCTATGCTATTTCCAGGGTGTACACCTAAATGAATCAAATGTATAAGTGATCCTAGAAAAATAAAAAGTATTATCGGCAACCATTGACGTTTCTATAAAATTCTTTCCCACTGCTTCCTGGGTGGTTTTAGCGGAATAAAATATATGTCCGATGTACCCATTAAATTTTCTTCTTTAAACATAGCTAGCCTCTATTATTTGCCTAAGAGGAGTATTCCTCATTAAATTAACATCAAAACTGCCGAATATCGACAAAAGACATTTTCTCTGCTCAAGATTGCCTCTAGAAAGGCAAATTATATGACTAACCTTCATTCCTTTTTGCTTTTCAACATTTTTCCTAACACACTTACCACACGCCCTTATGGTAGTTAGAGTGTAATATATATTGTATGAACATACGATAGTCAAACATGACGTACTGACATCATTGAATCATACATGTTAATAAAATTAGTCTTCCTGTTGTGAGTAATCGAGTTTGTGACTGAGTGCATGAGTCGATCCACACAAATTGTGTGTGTTTTCCGATTGATTTCGCATATTTTTCTATGTTCAACTACTATTTAATATTTATCATATTAATTTCGGTTATTGCTTGCATTCAAATATGGCTTGCAAAAACATTTATTTTTAATCAAAAAATAAAAAAATATAAAAAAAAAAAAAAATGAAGCAAAACACAAAATGGAAAAAACCAAAAGCATTGAGATAATTAAGAACATTAAATCACGTGATTATATATATAATTTTTTTTTTAGATGATTATTTAAGCAGTTGAATAAATTATTGTTGATTTTTAAATAATGTCTTAAAAAAAGTAGCACATAATTAGAAATAGGAGAAAATAGATTGATTAATCATTTAAAATGCCGGTTGAAAGTAATATTAAATAAAAATAAAAAAACACCATCATTATGGTATTGTTTTTCTTAATTTATTATTTCTTTACCTATTAGCGTATTCGCTAATTAGTAAATGAAATTAAATTTAAATTAACTTATTTTTTTTTTCTTAATATTTTGTATTTGGTCATTTACTACTCATTTAATTCTGTACCTAAACAACTATTACATAAATTCATAGAAAAAGAAAACCGTAATTTGTTAAAATCGTTTCTCTTTTACTTGATCATTACAGGTGATATTATTCAATACGCAACAAATCATGTATATTGGTGCTTAGAAGATAATGTTGGTAAGTAAAACGTATAAGTATCTAAGATATTAAACTAGTTCGTTTTTGAAATAAATTTTCCAAAAAAAAATGGTTGTATTGCAATCTTTTTCTGCTAGTACTTACAAAACTCGCTGCCCTAACAAGTAATAGGTATTCGAAATTTGTAGAAATTTAAATTATTGTTTTGAGGGAAAAGTAACGAATTTCTAGAGTTATTCACAAGATTTCATCCAATCAATTATTTATTAGATTTTATGAAACTGCATGATTTCATTTACATTAAACTGATAATCTTTTTAGTTTCGTTTAAATTGTATATTAAACGATAGTATAAATTTGATATCATAATAATTTCAAATAACCAATTTCAATAACCAAAAAAAAAAATCAATTTGAAATTCATATAGCGAAATTACCAATTTATCATCCAATTTCTATCTGTTGGTAGAAGAATATTTTAGTAAAATTTTGTATGCATTTTGTATAATATAGGGCATTATAATTCTCAATTATACACATACATTTGTATACAAATTAAATCACTTTCAATGAAATTTTTAATACAAGTCATTATAAATAGAATGAATATAGGTCATTAAACAATACGATTAATTATAAAAACGCATAACATGTACTAGTATGAAAAAATATAATATTTTTTATAAAAAAAAAAGAGATATTATATATAAATTCAATTTAATCACAACATTTCCGTTACTACAATGTATTAAGCAACATTATAAAACAAGAAGAATAATTAAAATGTATGTACATTTTTAAAATCAACATCCATACACCCACTATCATATGATTAACTGAATAACTCATATGTAAAATTATTAATAAAAAAAAATTCAAAAAATAATAACAAATGCATGCACTAAATATTACATTAAATATGTATTCATAAGCATATAAATAATAAAAGTGTTATCATTTGATTAAAAAAAAAAACACAACAAACCCAATGGATGTACTCGTAATAAGTAACAAATTAAGTGAGAGTAAAAACTAAAGAGCACCATAATTGAGCAACATCCGTTGGAGAATCAAAAAAAAAAAAAAAAATTGAGAAAAAGCAATATAAGCAACAAATTCGGTTACAGCATTTGAATGCATAAAAAATGCATACGCATCGTTTCATACACACGCACCGCACAAACCCAAAAGAAATGAAATGAAAGAAAGAGAGCAACAATGTGCACCCAACTTTATAGTACAAATTCAATTATAACGATATAACAGATATTTAAATGCATAAATTAAGCTATAGACACACTATAGGTATGAACAGTAAGGAGCAGTGCACGTTCTACATATTACAACACTTTCGGTATAGTGATTTTACTCAAATCCAATAAGCATGTATGCAGTACATAGATTAGGGTAGGTCATTTGTAGAAAGCAACATTTTGACAACCTGTCTTTGCCTTAGTAGAAAATATAAAATTTGTATAAATTCAAGCCTTAATTTACTACAGAAGCAAAAAACATCATAAAAGCAGCCATTTTGCAGGGCAGCGTCCTTAAGGTGTGGAAAGGGGCTATGTTAAGGGGGTAAGTACTTTTTGAAGGAAATATTTGGAAGAAATAATAATAGTGGTCAGTCAAATATTACATCATGATTGATCATTTCTCGGATATCTTTTTGTCCATTTTGTATGAGAGCCCACTAAGAGGTGAAGTTTGGAAGCTTGGTGAAGTTTGTTCACGATAGATGTTGGGAAGCAAAATTGAATTGCGGTTGATCACACATTTTATTTCTCTATGGGCATCTCTAGATTCACGGAAGATACAATAATTTTATAAAATCGTCAATTTTGTCATTACAATGTCGAGTCCATAGTTCCCTTAAGTGGAATCAAATATATCATCATCCCCCACCCAATTTTGCTAGACCACATATGTTTTAAACGTATGTACAAACTTTTTTATTTACTTCTTAGATAAGCTTTCCTATAATATGAGCGTAAAAATACCTGAAAATTAAAAAAATCCCTTAACTTTGCAAGAATTGCCCTAGAGCACTAAAATATGTAACTAACTCCAATTAATTTTATCACTTGAATATTTTCTCCGAATATATTAACCCACTGTGTTCATACCTTAAGGGGCTGCCATACAAAATTGACGCAAAACTATGTAAAAATCGACAAATAACCACATAACTGTCTAGAAATAGCCCCTAGAGCGATAAAATGTATGACCGTCCCTCAGTAATATTTCGAATGCAATATTTTCTCCAAACATATTTTCTCGAACCATTCTTACCCCATTTTTTAATCGTTAATGAGGTTTCCTACAAAATTAATGTAATTTCTTTAAATTAAAAAATTTGACTAACCTTAATATAGATATTTCATATATTCGAAAGAGTATACTCAGCAATATTTGCACATTGTATATAACATGTACTAATTTAATAAGTGCGATCATTTTTGCACGCTATTGTATGTACCTTCATATACTTGTATGCATTGGTATGTATGGATGCTATATGCATATGCGTTTGAACACAATGCATAGACATGGATAATTCTATTAATTTAGTAAACTTTGTTTAGACTTTTAGTGAAATGGCATGAATGCGTTTGTATTTTCCTTGTTGTAGTTTTTTGTTTTTGTTTTGTTATTATGATATTAGTATCCCCATCAAGCAGCCTCGTATAGTCTTCGTATTCAGTTCATGTTTAACATTTGTATTTTTGTGTCTACACAGCATTTTTCTTGGCCTCATTCCATTTTTAACTACCATTTCATGAAAACATGTTACGTTATGACATCTATATGTGCACAGCTATTATGTACGTCAGTGCGTCTTTGAAAATATAAATATTCTTTAAATATTTATAGCTAAATGCTAATGAATTATATACGGAAAATATTCTGACAATTATGATATTTTTAGAACCACATGTTTTATTCAAATCAAATGTGGCAAAAACGAAATAACGAATATGGGTAATTTTCAAATGAAGATATGTCATTTGCTTCGAATCGAAATTGAGAGAAAATTTTTAAGATAATAGATATATGAATATATGAATTGCATTACGTTTTACAATAATAATGGCGTCAGATCTATCTATGTATGACCATGACATTTAACTTTTCCATGAATTGCGGGGACATGGAGGAGCCTATGTACCATCTCTTAACTGCTGTATGCTTGTTTCGTATTATGCATGAAATATATATCGTATCTAGATCACTATTACATAGACGATCTGGTCTCATTGTCAGATGATGTTGCCTTTTAGTAGTCTGCTCAATTACATCAGAGTATAGTTTGCTTCTGCGACTCGATAGTAATAAACATCCATATGGTGTCAAAAGGGATCTTCTTTTGGCCTCGGTGAGCTCACTTATGTGTCCGCACTAAATTAACATAATCTATATCATAGACATCACACATGTATGAGGTCAAATATTGACCCAATTACCGAAGACCAATTTTTTTTATAGGGAGAAAAAAGTGTGCTAAGTGCTTCGAAGTTGTTAGCGTCAAATACATGATTATTTGAAAATGAATGAAATATTAATTTATTATATTGCATTATGCGTTAAATTAATTATTTTTTTTTAATTTTATTTAATTCGCAAAGTTTCAAGTTGGTAGTTTTTACTTCAATTCAACCACAATGAATAACTCCGCAATGTTTCTTAAAGTTTTTCATATTTTTATAATTCACTGAAAAGTTCATATTGATTTAATGCAAAATCAAACAAGTTAACAATGTTTGCAATAATTCTAAAGGGCTTATATATGTATATATACTTAACTATATATCCGACTGCACCTATTCCCAGTACTCATTCTCTACAATGACTCTCCCATAATACTGCGTCTATTTAGTTCCATTTGATGTTAATTTTTTTTTCTTAAATTGTAAAGAAAAGAATCATAAGCATGCATGAGCTGTACAAATATACTGTTACAGCTGCTGCTGCTTCTGCTGATGCAACTTATACGCATAACAATTCAATTAAATTTACTGCTTTTATTGCTGGTACAGCTACTGCTGCTTCTGTTGCTCCCATTAAAATGAAAATTCCATGCTATCCTATTCCCATTACGAGCATATACTACTTGTATGTAGGCGAATAAATATAGCTCATACTTTGTTCGTGGTCCTTTTTATTATTATTTTGCAATGGCTCAGCATAAAAACGTGTATATGTATTTAGCACATGCATGTATGAATTCTTGAGCAGAGAATGCATGTACTACATACATTGTGTGCTTTATGTATTATGTATATAACATAGTAAGTATAATAGATATAGCATTCAATTCAATTTTAGAAAACTCAATAAAAAAGAAAGAAGCAGAAACCAACAACGCACTACAAAATGATGCGGAAGGAAAGTTGATGAAGGTACGTTTGTATGGGTAGATGGCTATACATACATATTTAAAATGTATGTGCATGGGCGAAGTTAAGATAATAAAATTAAAAGCATTTCCTCTCCCATATACGTATGAGTACTTTAGAGACTTAGTATATGTACACACTCCATTAATATGATTTTTTTGCTAAATGTATGACGAAGCTTATGCCATATGCAATATTTTCACACAACTAACGTAATATGTAGTAACATGCAATTAACAATAACTATGTATGTGAGCTCATTATGGTAATGTACGAATACTTGTAGGTATATGTAAAGAAAAAAGGCTTTCAATGCGTGCATGGCTTACTTTTCTTATAGGCTCGGGTTTTGGTTTTTGTTTCGTGTTTTTTGTCGAGGAAGTAATTTTTAATGCATATTATGTAAAATTGTTGTAAGTGAAATTTTTTAAAAGAAAATAGTTTATTACATGTAAAAAATTGCTAGGTATGTTACATAGAAAACTGAAATTCGTAAGTAAATTAGGCAGTTAAATTGGTTAAAGTTAAAGTGGACCTGTCAATTTGCTGATATATCAACTACTCAATGTGGCTGTAATGATTTCTTAAGTATAAGATGTCAATTAGTGGTTAAACACATTACTAAAACCAATGTATTTTGAAACAAATTGAGCAAAGTGTAGTTGAGAATATACTATTTACAGTATGACAGGTGGGTGTGATTTTGATCCGATGCCATTCATTTTTGAACCTGTTTATTTGTAAGCAAATAAAATCGTGTATACCGAGTTTCAACCTGATAACTTTATATTTTCGATCGCAAAGTGTGGAAATAATCATTTAAAAACAAAATTTTATATGAGAGCTAGGAGAAGTTTTAATTCGATTCGGCCCATTTTTGAACTTATACGTTTCTTAACAAATTAATTTGTATGTACCAAGTTTCAACTTGATAGCTTTATATTTTCGGGCGTAAATTGTGAAAATATACAAACGGAAGCATAATTTTGTATGAGACGTATGAGTGATTTTTACGATATTCATACAATTATCGAATATATCTATTAGTTAGCAAAAATAATGATATGTACCAAGTTTCACATTGAAAGCTTTATATTTTCGTGTGCAAAGTGTGAAAAAATATATACGGAAGTATAAATTTGTATGAGAGTTAGTAGTGGTTTTTATCCAATTCAGCCCATTTTGTAATATGTTTATTAGATAGTAAATATAACAGTATGTACCAAGTTTCAGCTTGATAACTCTGCGTTTTCATGCGAAGAATGTGAAAACATACATACGAAAGTACATATATGTTTGTATGTGACGTAGACATGACGTGACGTTTCCCCTATTCAGGCTATTTTCGAATATGCCTATTAGTTAATAAAAATAATGATATGTACAGAGTTTCAGATTGACAACTTTATATTTTCGTGCGTAAAGTGTGAAAACATACTTTTGTATGGGAGGTAGGAGTGGTTTCAATCGCATCACGCCCATTTTAGAGTCCGTATATTTTTTAGTAAACATAATCTTATTTACCAAACGTCAACTTGATGACACTATATTTTCGTGCGATAAAATGTAAAAACATTCATACGGAAGTATATGTTGGTATGGAAGGTATGCGTAGGTTTCACCCGATTCAACCCAGTGCCGAATACGTCTATCACTTAGTAAATATAATCATATATGCTAAGTTTCATCTTGATAACATTAGATTTTTGTGCGTAAAGTATGAAACCATACTTCCGACAACATAATTTTGTACGGGAGATATGCGTAATTTTCATCCAATTACGCCCATTTTCTAATATGCACGGTATACAAAGAAGTAGAAGTGAAATGTCATTTTTTCTACTCAATTAGCAACTTCATAGCCGATGTATGCTGGTTGCAAATAACACACACAAATAACAACAAAAAATAACAATATAAAATTGTATAAATAATACGGATGGCATGCGTAATTTTTATTAAATTTAATTTGCATTTTAAGTACGTAATTAAATAAATTTCTACAGAAGTACTGGGAGATAAGAAAGTTTATTTTTAAAACTTCTTGCAGAATAGATTAAGTTTTCACATATATGCATGCGTATATTGAACGGTGATACTGAAATATCAACAATAATTTCGTAAAAATTGTCCTTTCAATTTTTATTAAATTTAACTTTCAATATGTAAACGAATTGATTGAAGAAGAACTGGCAGAAAAGCAAATTTATTTTTAAAATCTCTTTCAGAAAATATTATCTTTTCTCAAGTGAGCAAAAAGTCCAAAACAGTTTCGAGTATTTCGAGTAATTATAAGTCGAAAACAAAAACGTACTAATATTATTCAAAAGGCATTTAATTTCTGACAATATCTTCTCGCACAATCTTGTTGCAAACATTTGTGTTTCGAAAGTTTTTTTTGAATTATTCATCTAAAGATAGACCACTCTGCATTGTTTATCATAATTCATACACGTGTATTGCTGCATTTTTCATATGAAAAACAAAAAATTATATTACAATCATTTTTACAGTGATATTACATGATATTTTACAATTAAATTTCCTTCATTTTTTCTAAGAAGATATCACTTTCGAACATCAAAAAGATAAATACATTTCATCTAATCATCTATCAGTTTTTCTTCTTATTCTATTCATAAGTAAACAATTTAGTTTAGTTTTGATTTGTTTTTCTCTTTTCATTTCATTCATTGGAAAATAAAAATAAAAATAAAACTCTCTCATTTGATGAGAAAACACTTAAAAATTAAAAATAAATAAATAAACATTACAGGAAATGCATTTTTAAATACATTTACAAAACCAACAATAATAAATCCAACAACAACAGCAACAAAAATGAATTAAAAAAAAACGATAAGCACTTAAGCATTTCGATTTTTAAGAAATCAACAAATAAGTTTGAACTAGCGGCAGCAATGGGAATACGTGACTATATAACAGTAATACTAACTTACTACCTCTTTTAAAATTTCGACAATTTTTCCGCGTCTAATCCATGTTCCGAGGGTTCAGTCTTCATCTTCATCATAAATAAACCTTTTACTGACCCCACTTATTAGAGAATATTGTTACCCACACTGCTTGTTGTTGTTTACTAAATGAATACGAGTATTTCTGTTTTTCTTTTATTTTGTATGGGCGAATGCGAATATGTTTGTATATATTAATGCATTTACAACATACGTATGGATATATATAATGTAACGTTAGGTAATTTAATAAGAACAATTAATTTACAATGTACAACAACATTCGCTATATTATTGCACTGCATTAAAAGCGAAATCAGACAAGAGAACTCGTACAGATTTTTCTAGTGATGTGCGAAAAATTACAACTGATATGACATAGAGAGAATGCTGGTTAATTGATTTAGAAATATTTTAGTTTTTAATTGATTTTTATACATTAAAAAAGAAACTATTCTAGAGAAGCAAAAAATTGCTTTAGAAGTTTGAATGGTTGGTCTGTTGCCGTGGTAGATACGTGGAGATACCTCAAAATTGCATCTATAGTGCCATCATGAAAACACTTTCTATGCGAACACAGATCTATTTTTAGATTCCCACTAACCTCAAACCATAGAGTTTAGGTATCGTGACGAATTCTTCGAATTGACTGTCGGGCTATTTGAGAGATTGTCGAGGAAATATCCTTCAAAAAGCTGAGTCTTTCCTTCCACTGAGCTCGAGATTAGCAAAGAAAATGTGTAATAGTTTATTTTTCAACCAAGTTTTCGCAACTTCCATAGTGAATGTTAAATGGAACACACTTAGAAAGACCCAGTTGCAGCTTCTACCGACCTTACTAACAGTCCGTTGGTTCATTTTATTATGTCACCAGTTTTTTGAGGAAAGCTGAGTAGAGCCGATAGCGTTAGAGTGCTTAAATAGCTGTTTGTCTCTTAACATCTCAGTTCTGAAAACTTGATTCGTGAGAAGGCTGAGCAGTGGTCGCCTGTTGTCCATTCCCCTAAGACACAGGAGAAAATCAACGGCGCGTTTAGAGACTTTGGATAGTATAGGCAGCTTTTTGTGACACCCCATTTGTGACTATGATTGTTATCGATGTAATCGCGAATACTGACTTCGATTGCAGAAGAAGGTACTTACTTACTTACTTACTTATGTGGCCATAACAACCGAATATCGATTTAGGCCGAAAATAACATGCTTCGCCAGCCATCTCTGTTCTTCGCTAGCTGGCGCCAGTTAGAAATTCCAAGCGCCGTCAGGTTATCCAGTACTTGGTCTTTCCACCGGAGGTTTGGTCTTCCTCTTTTGCGTCGTCCTCCAGCGGGTTCCGAATATAACACCTTCTTAGCTGGAGCGTGTTCTTCCATTCGCTCGACATGACCTAGCCAGCGCAGCCGCTGGATTTTGATGCGCTTTACTATGTCAATATCGGCATACAGCTCGTACAGCTCATGGTTGTACCTTATTCGGTACTCGCCACCAACGCAAATAGGTCCAAAGATCTTGCGTAGGACTTTTCTCTCGAAAACTCCAAGTATTCGCTCATCCGAGGTGGAAATTGTCCAGGCTTCAGCGCCATATGTTAGGACAGGCATGATGAGAGACTTGTAGAGTGTAGTTTTCGTTCTTCGAGAGAGGGCTCGACTTCTCAATTGCTTACTCAGCCCAAAGTAACACCTGTTAGCAAGAGTTATCCTACGCATGATCTCCAAGCTGACGTCATTACTGCTGTTAATGCTGGTTCCAAGATAGACAAAGTCCCTTACTACTTCAAAAGCGTAGTTGTCAACAGTGACGTGCTGTCCAAGACGCCGGGACTCTTTGTTTGTTGACACTAGATACTTCGTCTTGCCCTCGTTCACCGTGAGACCCATCCGACGCGACTCTCTTTCCAACTCTGAGAATGCTGCACTGACTGCTCGCGTGTTCATGCCGATTATGTCAATATCGTCGGCATACACTAACAGCATGACACTTTTGTTGAAGATAGTGCCATTATGTCGTAGATCAGCAGCTCGTATTATTTTCTCCATAATAAGATTGAAGAAGTCGCACGATAACGAATCACCTTGTCTGAAACCCCGTTCGGTATTAAACGGTGCGGAGAGGTCCTTCCCAATTTTCACTGCACAACGGGAGTTATGCAGTGTCATTCTACAAAGTCGAATGAGCTTTGCAGGAATACCGAACTCAGACATTGTTGCGTAGAGGTAATCCCTTACCGGACTGTCGAAAGCGGCTTTATAATCAACAAATAGGTGGTGTGTGTCGATCTGTTTTTCTTGGGTCTTCTCCAGGATTTGGCGCAGTGTGAAAATCTGGTCGATGGTGGATTTACCAGGTCTGAAGCCACACTGATAAGGTCCAATCAGGTTGCTGAGCATAGGCTTCAACCTTTCACACAGTACGCTCGATAGAACCTTGTACGCGATGCTCAGGAGACTTATTCCACGGTAGTTGGCGCAAATTGTGGGGTCTCCTTTTTTATGTACAGGACAGAGAACACTGAGCCTCCAATCATCAGGCATGCTTTCATCCGACCATATTCTGCTTATGAGCTGGTGCATGCGGGTGAGCAGCTCATCGCCTCCGGTCTTAAACAACTCGGCAGGCAGGCCATCAGCACCTGCAGCTTTGTTGTTCTTCAGCCTTAAAATGGCCGTTTCAACCTCGTCATAGTCGGGTGGTGGAACATCAACACCATCATCTGTAATTGGTACTCCAAACATTAAATCACTTTCAGAGTAATATGCAAGTGCTACTCAAATATGCTTAATTTTAATGCTAAAATTTAATTTATTCTTGCATAACATTACTAATCTAAAAGTAGTCAAATGGTTGCAAAGTGTTTTGAATACTGAAATATAGTATCTACGCGATAATGAAGTATACCACGATCTGAATCAAAAGAAATTCCGGAATTCGTATCTGGAATACAGGAACTTGAACTGGAAGGAAATCTATTTTAGTTGGTATAGTCACAATGCTAAATTACAAGTACAATAATATGAAAGGAGAGCACATCAAAGGTCAGAAAGAATTAAAAATGTTTTTCAATACACTCGATCGTTGATAAATTTTCAAAATTATGTGAAAGGATTAAAGTTAATAGCAATTTCCTTCCGATGATCTATTGGGCTGACAAATTGCGTAAAAAAATTGATTGTTAAGCATATAGAGTACGTTTATCAAAATAATATCAAATTCTGGTCAAATTCTTGTTCTGATATCATTGGCTGGTCCTGTGATGGATTGTGTTGTATTTACCGAACCACAATGTATCCAAAAATTATTAGAGATGTTAGTAAGCTGTTCCTTTACCGGTTAAACTTCTCCTTATTATTAAATATATAGGTAGAAATTGTATGATAAACACTTCCAAGGACCATGGTATGCACTTTTGCTCCAGATAATAGCTATAAGGAGCTACAATAACTTAGAAAGTGTTCTACAATTACAATTAAATGCTCTACATATCTAATTACAGACATGCATAAACCAATCGAGAATTATTGTTATTTATTACATATGTGATTAATTTACTATAATATATTATACTACATTGTGTTCACTCTGTGAAAATATTGTGGATCTTGTGGTTAGAGGCAGGTGTTATAGGAGAAAATTCTCTGTTATAAAACTTTTTAAAATAATTTTTTATATTTTACTTATGAGACTAATGTTTAACATAATTGTTCAGCCACCTGCCTTTAGTCTTTAGCAAACACACTAGTTAAATTACTATTGCTTTTAATTAAATTTTAAATATAAATTAACCATAACAAATTAAAATACCCTCATAAACCATAACCATTTTTCTTAGTTATATTGTGGTTAAAACAAATATGTAAATAAATTCGTAAACATTAAATAATACAGCGCCAATGTACACTTAATTTGAATGTTCACTAGAATTCAAATTAAGTGTTACACTATAAAGAAAGCGGTACCAAGAGCAATTTTCCTTCTCTTACTCTCAATTTACACTTCATTGTAATCAATTGTATTTCAATTTTCTAATGGTATTCATCCATTACTATACGGTAGGTACATCCATAAAAACATACATAAATACTCACATACTCGTATAGTGAAGAACGTGCTGAAATATAAATACAAATTGTTGCATATGTTCTTATTTGCTTTGTACACTGTAGTATACCTAGATTGTAATGTTTTTATTATTGCTGTATATTGTAGCTGCTGATTTTATACGTTAGACAAGCAAAAAGAGCAATGATATGAGTACATACTAATATGTGTTTATGCATATGTATATTTATTTTCTAAGTATAAGTATAACTACATGTCCATTTGTAGTAGTTATATGAGTTCTATATCGTTTAGTTAGCTAAAAGCCCATATCAGCTATTTTTATAAATCAATTTGCATAATCAAATTGAAGTGCTCTTTGTAATGCTTACTTTTCACACTTACTATTGCGGTTGAATGTATTTTTCATCTATTTCTCTTTAAACTTGCATTTTGCCTTCTACTCCCTCACTTTTTATTACATATACATACACATGTACTTATTATTGTAGCACGCTTGAAAAAATATACACATATGTAGTCACATTTACGTTAAATTATTTGATTAGTAAGAAACTGCAATGGAAACTTATTCACATTGTCAAATGCCAAACTCAGCAAAATAATCAACAAATATCTACATCTGTTGCATGTGTAAAATGCAAATTGTTCATTTGGCTTTTGCTTTGTTTTGTTCGGTTTTTTTTTTTGTAATTAACATTTGTCACCTTGTTAAACTAGCTAATTGACCAAGTGCCCATTAAGCAAATTATTAATGTTCATATGGATTATATTGATGAATATGTATGAGATTCCATAATGAAATTAAGTAAATTAAATATGTAGCGTTTAAAAATTGTATAGGTTAAGGTGTCAAACTAATGTTTGAAATATATACATATATGTATGTATGAATATGTAAGTACTAAGCCATGAGAAGCTATTTTAATAAGTCTTTGTAAAACAATAGAGAAATTACATTAGTTTCGATTGATTCTGTCATATAAATAGTTATAATTTTGGAAAATGCTTGAAACCGGCATCTGTTTCGGCAATGGTTTCTTCCTTTGATATCAATTTTCCTCCGTTGAACAATTTTACAATGTGACGCAGCACTTGAGTTTTAATCTGAAAATGTAAATTTGAGTGAAAAACATTTGATTATGAGAAACTGTATAAAGTAGACTTGACCAGGCTTTCAATTAAACCCACGCAAAATTCAATGAACGTAATCAAATGCAGTGGGTGCCGTAGCTCAGTGCCTTCTGATCTGTAGGTCGTGGGTTCAATCCCCGGCTGAAGCATAACAAAATTTGATATCGAAAAGATTTTTCCTGCAAGCCGGCAAGAATTGTCAATTATTCCGGCAGTAACAATTTGCCAAAAATGCTTCTTAAAATAGCTCTGTGACAAAACTAAGTTAAAGTGATGTCACAAGGGTTCTGCCGTTCGGAACCGGCTAATATAAGTAGGTCCCTTCTAATGCTGTCCAAATTTAACACGCACAACAGTATTGGAAGAGAGGCTCGGTGGTATCACAATTGGCCTTTCTGGTCTAAGTATGTCTTCTCACAGAGAGGACAGCCCCATAACCCAACCTAACCTAATCAAATGCAACAAACCCACTGCAAAAATTGAAAGGAAGTACCAATGCCTTTTTGAGCTTGGCACCATAGATATGACGGACTAATTGGTTGGTTAGTTTTCAATCATCTCGAAAATAAGCTCTCAAATAAAATAGCAAATTTCAAAATCGCTCCAATAGTTTGAAGAAAGAGTGCCGAAGCTGAAAAAAAACTAGCATTGACAACTATTTTTCTTGCATCAAGTGAGGTGACCCACCTATAGGAAATCTACTTTCATACTTCAACCTGAAGTTTTTCATATTCAACACAAAAGGAATCAAATTGAAATCGCAAAAACTTTCGAAGAGTTACGCTGGAATAGACATGCAATACATGCCGACCGAATTGAGTACCACTTTTAGCAAAGTCGCAAAAATTCTTGTGCATGTTCATAAATTTTTGGAAAATTTGAATTCATTTTTGAAATAAATATGTACGCTTTTTGCAATTAGTTTTTGTTCAGTTCTGTTTTCGTCATTTTGTCTCTCCAAAATGGGAGAATAAATGTGAATAGAGATATCGGTGATATAGTTGAACCATGTAGGGGTTTCTAAAAAGCAGTGTGAGCCAAAAAAACGTTGCAGAGATAGGGAGTAAGTATGTTCAAAAAAATATTAAGAAACTAAAATTAGTGGTGGTTGGTGATATGTCTGAATACGTTAGGAACGCACTGATTTTATAAAGACACAAATTTTGTAGGGGAGTCCTTCTAAAAGTGAAGATAAGAGTACACATGTTCCGGAAAAAATTTGAGAACGAAAAACTTATAGTGGTCGGCCCTACAATTCATCTCCTTAGAGTCGGTCCCTCTCCAGCTAGGGGGGTTTTTGTACATTTTCAGATATTTTGATGACCATTTTGTAAGGAAGTACCCAAACACGATAATTTTGTTTAAGAAAAAAATTGAGAAGCTAAAATTTGTGATGGTCAGTTTTCATAAAAATAATCAATATTGCAGAGAAGCCCCTTTAGGAATTGAGAGAGGAGATAAGTAAGTACGGGAAAAATGTTGGGTGATGGTTAGTGGTCCCTCATACATTCTATGGCGTTAGGAGCAACTCCCGAATAGCTGAGGGGTTATTAGTGCATGGGGTTATTAGTCTATGGTCCGGAGTCAGTACATTTCGAATAATGAACTTTATGAGCTATAGTATCAAAATTTTGTTCTAGGTGCTACCGATGTCAATATCATGCCAAATATGAAAAAGCTTCTGAGCTTTATTGTTGGAAGTTAAAACAAATATGTGAGTTTTTGTATTTTTTTTTTATATCATATTATTGTTTTTGTATACCTATTCTGAGGAATTCTCATATATAATTTTAACACTTCATCCTGTAAAACTGCAACTTCTGTTGTAAATACTTATATGCCGATGGCTCGTAGTTTCCATATATTTTCGAAAAGTGCAACCAGCCGAATATGTTCCTACACCCAGCTGTTGTTTATAAGTATAGTACATATATGCATATGCATGCATAGAAATACTCATAAGTATATATGTCACATAAATATTAGAACATACTTATAAATATTAGTATATTAAACAAATAATTTGAATGCCAAATTTTAGTTTATTTCATTTTAGTATTTTTTTAATTTCTTCTAATTACGTTTTGTACGAAAATAAATGAAATCACAAAAAAAATCAAATTCCTTAATACACATTGATACCTTTGTATACACTATACATATGTATGTGATATTAGCACGTATTTATCATAAAATCTTACCCTATAACCATTCAGTGTTATACTTTTGTTTTCAATTCGATTTGTTTACACAAAAATATGATCATGTATGTATGTAAATATTGCACACAGTGACTTGTTAATATACAACATACGTATTATCGACCACCCAGTCATACCAATCAATGATAATAATGATGATGATGATGATGGCACTTAAACCCCTTTTGTCTATGTTTTCATCATCAACATTGCTAAAACGATGTTATTATTGGCTTTGTGCCATATTTAAAATACACAAACAATGGCACAAAATGCCATATGTATGTTTCTATATGCCAAAAGTGCAAAAATTTCAACAACAACAACAACAAGAATGGTATTTTGTCTCTTTGCCTCTATGCCATTTTCTCGCATTTACGAAATAACAATTGATTTAATTATAAAATTGCATTGCCGTCAACAACTATTTGCAGCAGCAGCAGTAGCAATATTAGGTAATATTAAGTGATAAAATGAACAATATTTTTGCAATTGTTTTTATTTTAATTGCTATTATTTAATTTAAAAAATATTCTGTTTTTCTTTTTGATCTACATGTAGACATTATCGAAATTGTAATTGTGTTTATATTTCATAATACCGTAGAGGCATCCTGAATGGATAGGTAAAATCATTGCTAAAGTTTTGGTTGCCTTTCAAGTCACACAATCTCATGGATGTGTTCTAGAAATGTTTAAAAATTGAAAACGCCATAAATTTATTTTTAACCTTCATTAATAAAGTATCTTCAGTATCTTCACGATATTGTTCCAAACAAGCCAATCATCTTTGCCAAACAAAAGAGTGGATATGACGCATACGTTAACGCTTGCAAGCTTTGTTTTGCTGAGAGTAGAGTCTCTCTTCCAAATAGAGATATAATTTATTTTTAGTATTTAATGGTTAGTTTGCGGTCATTAGGCTATACTGGTTGTATTCTAATGGAGTATCTTTAAGACCAGTTCTCCTGAGGGAGTAACTGTGGACTTTCTTGAGAACATAGCTCTTGATAACACTTTGAGTAAGCAGTTGTAAGTGACATCTTTAACGGCAAAATCAAATTGTCTCTGACAAATGGCTTATGTCCAGTTTCAGCGCTAAATAAGATCATCTTAAAATTGAGACCTGTTTGCGAAATAAGAGGTATGCGATGCCAGGATTAGGCCCTTTTCCAGTCCCTGTAGCACCTGCGTGTAGCACCGCACAAGTTCTGGCCACCAAATCACAAATTTGTGCCAAGTAGCAAAGGATCTATGATTTTCACATCTAGACCTCTTTCTGCTAAGGATCTCACAAAGGCTGCTTCAGCACTTTCATTCACTCTGGTCTCAGTTCGATCGGTTTCGGCAGCTGTATCCAATTCGAGAAATAACACTCATCCAATTTTGATGCACAAAGAGAATGAAGAGCATATTTTTTCGGTCCCAATTTTTCACTTGCATAGAGTCATTTAGAGATAGTTCCAAATGAAAATTATAATATAACATAATCATAAATGAAACAATAAATCAATTTGATATTCCAAATGCACAACAAGAAATGTTGCTTAGCACATAAGTATACTACAACTTTCCATAGCTTTTGTCATCTTGTTCTTCTATATCAATTCGTATTCTGCATGGTAACCAAAAAATAACAAACAATGAAGAATCATAATTCAAATCTAATGGGTTTTACATAAATAATAATTACTTAGTGTTAATTATTTATAATACTGCCTCTTCTTTTAAGACCAGTAAAATAGAAATTATTCCAAAATAAAAAAAAAAATTGCAATACAAAACCATATTATGTATAAAGATAAAAAAAAAAAAAATCTCCTTACAGTCGGCTGGGGCCGACCAAACTATACCCTGCATATGTAGATTTATATATAAAAAGTTTACTCGAATATCCAACTTTTCTTTTATTTCCACTTTTCGAGAAACAATTTTTGCATATACTACTAATTTACACCCGAATATGGTTGACTTTGACGAAGTAAAAGGATTTTAAGATAATTCCGAGGCTTAGTAAGGGAGCTATATAAAAAGTGGGCGTGGCTTACCACTTTCTAGTAAATCCAATTAATTTTTCAATGTTAATCCACACCTTAAATTTGGTGTCCTACGTTGAATAGTTTCTAAGTTATGGTGGTTAACATTTTTGTTTAATTTCCTCAACTTTGTATGGGAGCCCCAATAAGAAGTGGGCGTGGTACGCTGATTATTCGCCAGATTACTTCCGACTACGATATTAATTTAAGTGTCAATTATGGTTATTGTAGACATAAGATTGCCTAAGTTACAGCTGTTTCAATTTAAAATTTGTATGGGGGCTACGATAAACACTGGGCGTGGTGCGCCCATTTTCTGTGAGCCTAGTTGCTCGTACAATACTAATCCATACCTTAAATTTGGTTGTCCTACGCTAAATGGTTTGTAAGTTATGGAGCTTAAAAGTTTTAGTTTAATTCCCTTGACTTTGTATGGGAGACTCATGAAGGAGTGGGCGTGGCACACTGATTATCTGCCACATTTTTGCCGACTACGATATTAATCTAAGTGTCAATTATGGTTATTTTAGGCAGAAGATTGCCGAAGTTACAGCTGTTTCAATTTAAAATTTGTATGGGAGCTACGATAAACACTGGGCGTGGTGCGCCCATTTTCTGTGAGCCTAGTTGCTCGTACAATACTAATCCACACCTTAAATCTCGTTATTCTACGGTGAATAGTTTGCAAGTTATAACCGGTAACATTTTTTTTAATTTCCGCAACTTTGTATGGGAGACCCAAAAAGGAGTGGGCGTGGCACATTGATTTTCTGGCACATTATTTCTGACTGCCGTGTTAATCTAAGTGTCAATTATGGTTATTCTAGACAGAAGATTGTAGAAGTTACAGCAGTTTCAATTTAAAAGAAGTACAGACACTTTGTATGGGAGCTACGCTAGAAAGTAGGCGTGGCTCACCCACTTTTGGCGAGGTTATATAGTAGTATAATGTAACTCTATGAGCGAAATATTGTTGTCCCAAGTGGTATATTATGTGAGTTATAGCAAGTTAAAGATTTTGAAAATTTCGAGGTTAGTCGCTTTGAATGCTTGGTGTGGGCGTGGTTATTGACCGATCATGCCCAATATCAATCCCCTCCGTACCCTTGGATCATAGATTACTTATGCCAAATTTCATCGAAATAGCTCAATATTTACTCAAGTTATCGTGCGAACCAGCCAGGTGACAGACAGACGGACGGACGGACGGACATCGTTAAATCGAAAATTTAATCGACGCTGATCACGAATATATATCCATGTCTATATCTCCGGAGATTCCTTCAAGTGGACACAAACATCTGACCGAAATGAATATACCATGCATATTGCATTATGCAGGGTATAATAAATACTTATACCAACACTGTTGCTACTATTTGAAGGATATTGTATAGTATAATGTCCTCTCTTTCAAAATTTCAATAAAAATGGGGTCAAGGTTGAACGGTAGTAGAAAGCAATGTATGTACTTTGAATTAATATGTGCTCATTTAGCTATAACCAATAGCCAAGCAATATATTTAATGTTTTCAATAAAAATTGGAACAAAATATAATCAACCAAATCGAGTGTATCAGAATTATATGGAAGGTAGAAAGAATTTTATATTATTTATAGAAACTTTATCTTCCGATTCTATTTGCACATAATCAGTATTGGATCAAAGTGCCCACTGTTATATTCTGTTTAAAGATATTGATATGGTATGCCAAATATTTGAAATAAAATTAAATAAAAATAGTATTTTATGTCTTCGCTTTATTTTGTTTTAACCTTCTTCTTTCTCTTTTTATAAAAAAAAAACCCGCTATCTCTTTATTACCAACACTGTCACAAAATTGTTAACAGAAAAAAGAAAATTAAATAAAAATTACATAAAATTCATTACACTTTTTAAATAACCTTAACCCAATAATGTAATGGATTTATGTCACATTCCTCACTGAGGGCATGTACATATGCACATTTGGCAAAATAGCAAATTGTTGTTTTGTATGTATGGCCATAAAAATCCTATTAGCACTACACATGTATTTGTAGGTAAATACTTAAAGCTCGATTACATTGCGTTAGTAAGCCTTTACTATTTTCTCCTCTTCTTCATATGCGGCTTATGTATACATTATAACGTTAGTAAAATGCGTAAGTTGAAATGAAAACAACAACACAAAAAAAATATAAATAATAATAATAATAATAATTACTAAAAACAAAACTAGTTGGCAATACTGCATGTTATTGCTGGCATTGCAGCGATGCTATAATCAGTAAAACGAAATAGCAATTACAACAACAACATGCAGAGAAAATAGTCAACAGAAGTGTTGCAATTCCAAAAACGAACAATAACAACAACAACAACAACAATCCAATCATAATGCCAAAATGGGCATAGTAAAACAAAATTAAAGAAGAAACCTTTTAAAATGTTTTTATTATTGCAAATACTATACCTACAGTGATACCTCAATTATTTTAACGCCTTAGATAATAGCACGGAAATTCCAAGTGCTTGTAGAATCTATATCCATATATATCCATATCTATCCAGAAGTAGCACTGTTCCCTAAAGACGCAGTCTCTTCTAAAGTTGAATACTTGAGCACTCTATTGAACACCTATAAGCTAGCAATACAGCTGTAAAGAACTGACAAAACTAATGGCTTCTGGACAAGCTCGATCACGAGTACAACAGCACAATAGATCTGGCCTATCTGACTACACCAAAAGCTAGATAGAAGCATTTTCTTGGAATACGTTCCAGGCGAATCTGTTTGGGTCATCTAAAAGCCAGCTTTTACAGAAGCTACGGGGAAGAAGACGAAATCGAAACAATACAATACTGCAGGTCCGATAGTTTTAAATCCCAACCTGGGTCGATGTAAAATATTTTACTTGGTTCATATTAACCTCAGTATGATTTAATCTATGGATAATTTGATGTTGGTTTCGTGCCCTGGAGCGTCGAGAACATTATTTATTAGGAAGCGTCTTCTATATAGAAAATTTTGAGTTAGCACCTGAAGATGACAGGGATATTGTTATCTACTTTAGAAAATCTCAGTGGTCCTATTCTAGTGAAGGAACGTAAGAATTAAGTAACATGATAAACGCATGGAATTACAACAGGCCTATGTAATTGCTGGCCTATTGGAACTGGGGTGGGATAGGGAGACAATACTGATTACAAGATAACCGAAATTTTTACTGCTTTAAAAGTGTTGCTGTCAGCACTAATGTGCTGTCCAAACTGCGAAAAATTTAGGGTTTGTTCATCGCAAGACTCATTAAACGTGATTTTTTCTCCAATTCAGGGAAACCTACATATAGGTAACGAAAAGCATCAATCTATCTAGGCAGGACTTCACATTTTATAAAGGAAAATATAAACTTCTCTCCTCTCGAACTAAAACTCGATATTTATAGATTACACTTACCACAAAATAGATATATTATTAAAAGAGCGTAGTCAGAAGGAAACCATTCCCATGTGCCATACAAAAGTTTATTGTTGAGTGCATGCTTACACACTTTATGTGGGAACGTATACAGTTGTAAAGCTGAAAGTCGGTATATGAAATTATATTCGCTAGTAAATGGGCGCTATCGGATGAAATCCACATGATGGATAGACTATTGTGGCCGTACTCTCTATGAGAGGGCACACATATCCCTGGAATACCCGTTGTTATGGCAAAATCCACACCTAACTCCTGCATGACTCTATTCAATATTTCGAAGAATATCTATCCATCTACCTTGCTGTAGGGTCTTTAATACCGATGTTAACCGATCCAAAATTTGTTATTAGTTACAATAATCTCCAATAATCGAGAGTATGTTGTATTTTGTCTAGCGTCTCTGTGTTATCAGCATTGCACGAACAGTGTCGTCGTACCGATAATATTGTCACTGAACAGGTGAAGGTATCATGTGGAAAATATTTAAATAATAAGAACAACAATAATAGTAGTATGGAAAGTTGAAAAACTTTTGCTCAAATGAAAATGAAAATGAAAATGTAATGAAACAAAGAATGAAAATGTGTGCGAGTTTCGAAAGAATGGAAGGACTTAAAGTGCGAACGAAGGCTAAGCATTTATACGATATATCGTACAAGCAGCAAGCTATATGAAGAATATTTCGTATGAATAAATGTATATATGTATGAATATATTTAGAAAATATGTATTTGCTGATTTCATACAATATACGAATGTTAGGGTAGGTCGTAGTGCCAGAAAAAAAATTGTCTACGGGGATTATAGTAAAATATAAATTTCATTTGTCAAAAATGCCAATAAAATTATGCGCATAACAATCAGCAATATCAAAATATGCATTTTCCTTAACATATTCAATTTGAATGCACATATTGAATCTGCCTCTGGTTCGTATTTGATTTCATACTATTGCTTGCCTTAATAGTTTTACTTAGAAACAATCTAATTTTTTTTTCCCCCATTAATCAACAAATTTACCACCCTATGGTACACATACTTATACGTATGTATGGATATGTTTACATTTGCAAGAATGGTTGATATAAAATAACAGCAACAACAACAGCAAGACTAACCTTTAAGAAAACATGCAAAATTAAAAGAAAAATCAAATATACAATAAGAATAACAGCAACGAAAACGGAAATCACGTGTTTACACACACACACACACACACACATATATTCATTTGCTCAGTAACAACTAAAGAAAACATTTGATTCAAATCGTTGGAATGGCTGCCTTTCGTTGATATCTGATCTAAAAGAAAACAAAAATCTAAAATAAATAAAAAGAAAAGAGCAACACAGATACGTAGACAGGCAGGAAGGAAGGAAGGAAGGAAGGAAATGGAAATGGTATGAAGAAAACAATTGTTCAAATGACCATATGAGCACGTAGGTGGCCATTGCTAGTGCTCAGAAATATTATGTACATATAAGTAAACTATACTATTAATTACCCAGCTTTTAGCTTGCATTCTGGAATGAAGGAGGTTCGTCGAATGGTTTCTGTAGCTATAAATACCAAAAGTACTTTAGAATGCCGGACACGCCTACGATAATGACGACGTCAGCAGCTTTAATACTAAGTGCAAGCTTATTAACTATTTTGTTTTACATTGCTACTTGCTGTGTCACATTCATTGTATTAAATGTTCAAATGGGATTACTAATACGCAAGTTGAATAGACTAAGTGAACAACTCAAGGAGAAGCATTTGTTAATGGTCGCTATATATATTATGTTCATAAGAAACTCAATGCAATTTTTCAAATTTTTCATTTTAACATTTTATGATCTTGATATTAAATATTTATAATTCTACTATAATATATTATTTTAATTGCATGCATGCATATATATCCGATAACTTAGGCAAAGTAAGGCCCATTGTATTGTATTTACATACATGCTCTCATATGAATGCACTAAGTATGGTTTAGTATAGTACGAGTACATTGTAAAACGTCATCATTTACGAACGTAACTAATTACAAATCTATTTATATTTGCTGTTGCATTTATTTTTAGTTTTTCTATTTTCCCTTTCCTTTCGCTGTAAATAGATTTATTAGACGCCAATCGGTATTTGCTAATTGATTTATAAAACTATTTTAAATGCTAAAACGAAATTGAATAATAAGGCCAATGTATACTTAAAAAATTGTCTCATACCCCATCGATTAATTGGCGATAACTTATTAAATCGCTTCGAGCGGTTTCAATTTAATTCAGTCTATTTAAACATAAAGAAAGCATCGAACAATTGATGTCTGAACTACTGCTACCTACAGTTGGGGCTAATTCGAGCAAAGGGATTACACTTCAGCTATTAGGCTCAATGCGATACATTCCTAAACTCGAACTGAGTATATAAATATCTAATATTGTAGGAATCGTGATCTGTGATATCAAATGACACAGACTATTCCATCTACATGTCATTTTCGACAATAAGTTCTCGGATGAACTCTCAATCTATGGATGAATGGGCCAAAAGTGGAATCTTTTCGGAAACAATCAGCTTAAAGTTTAGCTTCCGACTCCCATGTCACTGCATTATATTTCGGGCCGATAAGATCCAATTGGATTAATGTACAAGGTGCGACAATTATGTATTAAGACTCGAACCATATCTCAGCAATCAAGAGCGCCATCTATGTGTGAGCACATGTGTTTTGAAGCTTCAACCTTCCTCTACTAACTGTCAACATTTCATGTCATTTGGTTGACATTTAATGTTTATTGACATTCATTTTACAAAACACTTGTTCGTTTGGTGTTGAAATTTTAACATGGAGCAAAGAGTGGTCATTAAATTCCATGCAAAAATTGGTAAAAGTGCATCAGAAACATTCGGAATCAAAAGCTTTTATATGGAATAAACGGTTTGTGGATGGCAGAGAGTCGCTGGAAGATGAAATAAAAGAAGGAAGGCCAATTTCAGTGCGGACGTCGGAAGCGATCCAGAAAGTTCGTGATTTTATTACAGAAGACCGCAATGCTTCAGTGAAAATGATGGAAGAGGCCTTGAACATCAACAGAGAAACTATCCGACTCATTCTTCACGAGGATTTGGGCAAAACAAAGGTCTGCGCGAGATTTGTTCCACACACATTGACCGAGGGCCAAAAATTAATGATAGTCAGTCATTCTAGAGACATGGTTGCAGCTGCAGAAAATGATCTAAACTTCTTGAAAACAATTGTTACGGGTGATGAAATATGGTGTTTCCAATACGATCCAGAAACCAAGCGTCAAAGTGCGGAATGGAAATCAAAAAACTCACCACAAGCCAAAAAAACACGAAAAGTTCCATGAAAAATCAAAACAATGCTCATCACATTCTTCGATAGCAAAGGAATTATCCACAAAGAATTTGTTCCAACTGGTCAAACAGTTACTTCCGCATGTTAGCTCGAAGTTTTGAAGCATTTGATGTCCAGAATACGTCGTGTTCGACCAGAATACCGCGATCCAAAAACTTGGTCTCTGTTGCACGGTAATGCACCGGTAATCACCCGCCGTATTCACCTGATTTGGCACCGTGCGACTTCTTTTTGTTCCCAAAACTGAAATTGAAGTTGAAATGATGCTTTTTGATGACATTCAGACCATACAACGGGCTTCGACGAGGGCACTGGAGGCAATCCCGAAAAATAAGCTGGAACACGCGTTTGAATCACTATTAAATCGATATATCAAGTGTATTGAATCAGGAGGAGAATATTTCGAATAAATATACCGAAAAATTAGCAGATATCGTGTTTTAATTGGGTTTTCTAGAGGCAGTCTTAATACATAATTGTCGCACCTATTCACTAGTTTCTTACCGAAGGTTATCTTGAAATCTCTTTATAAAACACTATACACTCTGCATTTTTCTTTCTTCTTAATAATAACTTAATTTATTGATAAGTATATTTCCTAAATAACTTTTTAATCGAATTATGAAGGTTGATTGATTGATTTATCTCTATTTCGTTATATTACATATATTGTTCATCAACTATACTTAGCCTACCTGTATTTAGATTTAATAATTATAATTATAATATAAATAATAAAATAAAAAATTTTTAAAATAGAAAAAAAAACATTTATATATTCGAAATTGTGCTAAGTATAGCATAATAATAAGTTATTAATTTATAATTGAGGTAATTAACAGTACATACATTAGGCTGTCCCTTAGTACTATGGAAAATAGCAATATGTGGTTTGACGATTTGTCTCCATATTGCTATATGGAACAAGGGCATACATACACCAACGATATGTACACTATTTTAATAGATGTAAAGCTAAATGTGCGATAAATTTCATTTATATGGAATTTACAAAAAAAAAAACAGCCGTTATGGAGCAATTTATTCGATAGTAATAAAAAAATTAACAAACCGATAAGCGTTGGACCACTCTAATATAGAAATGTGTTATATCTATGTATATACAAAAATAAGAGAGAAAAATAAAACCAAACAGTAGTGCAAGTGATTTGCAAATTAATTTTATTATACGAGTACAAATTCGCATGAACAGGCACATGACTAACTTGTAAATTTAAACAGCTCGCTCAACAACTGTGTATGACAGCTGGGTGAGTTCAAGTGCTTTGGAAAAAATGCTGACTAAATCTTATACTTACGTAGTAATGCTTAAGAGTAATATAATAATGATGGAGGTGGCAGTGCTGATGGTTGTCGAGGAATATGTGCTGCTGTACACGTGTTGTTGAGTATGGTGTATGTAAAGTAAAAAAAAAAAATAATAGAAAGTCATAGTAGCAAATTTTATATACGAGTACCATATGTAGATACATATTTAATTTTTTAAATTTAATTTATTAATATATTATATGATGATTAACTGACCACCTTTCTGGGTCATTTTTTTTTTTATATTAATGTAAATTAAATAGATTTTGTTGTGTCACCTTTCAATGTACTATAAAATACAATATTAATTAATGTATACAAATTGACCTAAAAACTTGTTTTTATCTATTGTATGTGTTTGCGCGATTAAGTACGCTCACTACTTATTAAACAAAATTTGTGCAAATCTTCATATATTCAAATTGATGTATTATACATACTCACTCAATTATATGTTTTTTTTTTTGTAAGTATGTATTCATTGTTAAGTGTCATAAGTACAAATTTAAATTTAATATAATATATCGTATATAATAGTACGTGTTCATATACATGTTTTCTCATACTGTACATATAAATATTAGAGTGTATTATAATAATAATAATTCAAACCATATTTCTATTTAATAAACAATTTATTAAAAATCTATTAGGAAATATTAGATTTCTTTTATACAACTTAAAAATGGTCTACTAATATATAAAACAGCATCTGCATGTACTATATATTGATTTTGATAGAGGCTACACTTAAAAAAATTATTAAAAACAATTTTTTTTCAGCGTATTAATAAAACATCATTAAATAAGTCCCGGGACTAACCAAAAGATGGCACTACAAATACTATATTCTTATTATTTTTGGATAGTTCTAACCTTTAGACAGTAACTGTCGAAATTTCATGGCATTCGTATTATTAGTTGTCTATTTAGTCATTTAAGTGACGCTGCATTTGCAATTTTATAAAAATTAGAACAAAGTGAATTTCGTGTGTTGATTAAGTGTTGCTTTTTAATGGGGAAAAAAACACTGTTCAAGATTAGCAATGGCTTGAAAAGTGTTATCCCAATTCTCTCCGGATAATAACGCTGAACGGTCAGGTCGCCTAAATGAGGCGGTTACAGCAAAAAACATTAAAAAGACAATGAAATTCCTGATGGAAAATTGAAAAGTGTAATGACATAAGATAGCTGACAACCTAAAGATATCAGTTGGTAGCGTACACACCATCATTGATAAACATTTGTCTATGAAAAATCTGTTTTCCAGATGGGTGTCGCGTTTGCTCACAATGGAATAAAAACAACATCGAATCGATGAATCAAGGCGCTATTTAAAACTGTTAACGCATAGTAGTCGCAATTTTTGCATCGGTATGTGACAATGGATGAAACATGGATCCATTATTATACTCTTGAATCGAATCGTTAGTCAGCTCAGTGTAGATTGGTGGGTGAAAGTCGTCCAATCCGATCACAAACTCAATATTCAGTTGGCAAGGTTTTGGCCTCTATATTTTGGGATACACACGGTATAATATTCAACGACTACCTGGAAAAAGGACGAACTATTAATAAAAAATATTACGTTTCGTTATTGGAGGGATTGAAGAACGATATCGCAGCAAAACGGCCTCAAATGAAAAAGAAAATAGTTCATTTTCATCAAGACGACGCTCGGTGTCACAAGTTGTTATAAACAATGGTCAAAATACACGAACTATCGCTGTATTTTGAGGTAAAGTCTTGTTTAATGATATACAAAATTATTGCGAACAAACTTTTGTTAAGGGGCTGAACAATTTCAACAAATTGCTGAAGAAGCTATACGTTCATAAAAATGTCTGCAGAAAATGGAAAACATTTCCTTATTTTGTTAAAAAATCTGTTTAAATTTCGTAGTCGTGTCAAAAGTATAAATATCATTAATCAAAAATATAGCTATTTAATTTATAAAGTATCCTTAATCGATAAGATTTTTCTTTCGAACGGTACCCACCTGTCGGCAAGCAATTGGCAATTCTTCCGACAGTAACAACTTGAAAAAGCTTCTTAAAGAACTGTGTGACAAAGCTCAGAAAAAGTGATGTCACAAGTGTTCTGCCGTTCGCAACCGGCTAAAATAAGTCAAAAAATAGGGTCCAGTTTCTTGCGTTAATTGACTTTTTTGTTCAATTTTGAAACACCCTAATATGTAATACATATACTACATTATAATAACATCATTATTTATTTTATTGAAATATTTTTTGCATGGAAATGTACTAAACAAAATTATTTATTAACACATTGCTTTCATTAAAATTCATTAAATTTCATTTTCAATTGCGTGACGTAGTATGACGTAGTAGTAGTAGTAGTAGTAGTAATAGTAGTAGTAGTAGGAGTAGTAGTAGCAGTAGTAGTAGTAGTAATAGTAGTAGTAGAAGTAGTAGTAGTAATAATTATAGGAAATTAAAAAAATTTACTTATTTGTGAGAAAAAAATTAATGCATCTTTATGGAACGACTATTTAATGGAAAATATTAATATTGCGGAAAGAAATCGATTGAATTAATCAATTATAATGATGCTAATAAAGATGTTGATGTATAGAACTTGTATAATTTCAACAGTTGTGGAATTACTACTCCTACGATAAAAATATACATTTTAATGGTTTTATTAATATTGTTTGCATAGTTTTGCATAATTTCAACACTTATTTTTTTGATTTTATTTGATTTTAATACATATGTTAACTATACTCCATACCACATGAAAGCAAGACAAAAGCTTAATTGGCTCTTTTGGCTCTTTATGCCACGAAATGGTAAAACTTGAACATCTCTATAAACAATCATAAATCGTCGTTTATAAAATACTCATGCCTTAGCTGTTTTGAGTTGTGTTTTATTTTCAGTAAGTCATAACCATCCGCACATATGGCTCGGACGCCACAAAATATGGAAGTGATTTTATCGCATCCATATCGTTTTATATAAACTGATACCATGAAATACAGCATTCGCAGCCAACTTTTCACTTCCATGTTGCACTTACTTAATTCTACAAAATAACCTGAAATTGTGTCATATTCGAATGTCGCATCCGTAACCCTGGTAATTATTATAGATTCATTCAGATGTTTGTTCTTAATGATTTTGAATACGATCAATAGTTTTATATTTTATCATTCAAGCAATGATTGTGGAAGCATACAAAATCAAAAGCAACCTCGCGCGTGTTGATATTGTTCTTCTTTGGCTCTGGAAATATTGAGTTTGGGCATCATCGCCCCAGAGCGCACATAGCGCAGAAATATATTGCGCATTAGCAAACGCTCCACACGCCTTTCCTACTTATATATTATATATAAGACTACACCTACATATGAATATATGGTTTTATACAAAAGAAGTATTGCAAAGCATTAATAATACATTTAAAATGAAAAAAAAAAAAAAAAAATATATTGTCAATTTGCATTTAAAGCACGTTTCCTGAAATCACGTTTTAAAATTTACTCATTTCATTAAATATTCATTATCATTTTCATTCATTAGTCATTTTTGTTAACTTGTACGAGTATTGTATAATTGATACCCGTACAATATGAATAGGGGTAACAACAAAATATAATAAAAATAATTCAAAATATAGCAAAATAAATTTATAGTACCTAATTATGGAATATTTTGCAAGAATTGACACTCAAAATATTTCCTTTTATTTCTCTGTTTCCATATGTACACACATGTTATTTAAATATGTATGTATACGTGTATTTATTAAAGCCACGCTTATTATTTGTTTAAACAATAATTTAATTATGGCTCATTTGCATTATATTCTTTGAAGACACACGCCACATTGACAACGACATTTGTTGACATATTGTGCTGTTGCTGCTGCTGCTGCTGAATATTATCTATTTATTATACGTATACTATAAACAAATGTACAATATTATGCGTGTGTGTATATAAATAATATATAAAATCTGTTGAACATGCTTAGAAATTCTAATGAGGTTATGCATCCGTTTTCATCGCTGTGTTTTCATTATTTTGGTTTGGTTGGCAAGTACTTGGAGTTGCTAACGAAAAAGTTTTTTGGTCGTGTTTCATATATTTTATTAATCATTTAAATAATGTACAACGTACATGCATAACTGGAAAATATGATTTATGCTAATGTTATTATCTCATAACTGAAATGCCTGAAAATCTTCTATATGACAAAGCGTAATTCATTGATTTTAACAATACTCGTGCGACATAAAATTTACGAGGTAAAGACAGAATATTAATGAACTTTATTCTCATGTCAAGTGTAATTATTTTATTTTAAAATAAATACCTTGTAGTCCCCATGAAATGGCCTATTCGGCCCTACACTGAAGAACCAGCATTTGCAGTAGAACTGCCTAAATATACTATTGTTATATTTGTGAAGTTGGATATCGTATCCAGTTACAACCGAGCTTTCCGTAAGCTTTTTTTGGGACAAATCTTTTTTGTCCTATGGTTTAATTTTTCGCAGAGTTTTTCCGGAGGTTTTGTCCTAAGGATTCGTTTTTATGGCAAATTGTTCACTGTCATAAGTATTTCTATTTTCTATCAGGCAGGCGTTGAGTAAAGAGGCAAATCTTTGACTCTCTGAACAAATTATCTTGTGATTGACTTGGAGTTTGAAGACATATATCATGTATATATGTATATGAGAAAGGTACGAGGTATGACAAAGGTTCAGGAGCAGAATTTGGCCTGCTAAAAATTCATCACATTATTTTGTTTCTGACGATTAAAATCTACCAATGCAAATTTTGTAAAAAAAAATCTTAGTACCAGAGTGGAATCGCCAAAACCACATTCAAATCACAAAACGCCAATTACTCTAAACTGATTCTGTCTTTCAATAGAACGGAAGACAGGACTGCCTAAAAGCATCCTTCGCTTACAAACTTGAATTTATTGGAAACAAAAGATGAAGAAGATGGAAAGAGCCAGGTGAAATTGAGAATCCAAAACATCTACTCAGTAGCTGTCCACCACTCTTTAGAGCCCTCCTAAACTGCTTAGGAGCCAAAAAATTAAACGATCTTGTTAATATCGCGGCATTGAACAAGATAGAACTGCTGAAGTTCGCAATGTGGTTGGTAGTTGATTTGGAAGACGTTTCGTACTATCGACAAAAATTGAACCACCTTAGAAAATATTGAAGAGGCAAAATTAATGGTGCTTGGCCTTATATTTCACCACTTTTAAGACGATTTCTGAGAGTTATGGACTTTTAGATATTTTACCCTAATTTTTTAAGAAAGCCAATGTACGGGTAAAGATGGGATGGAGAAAAATGAATAGAGATCGGCAATTTTAATAATTTGTGAACAGATAAGGAATTATTTGACGATTTTACGGTTTTCAAAAATATTTATTTTCATTTTTAGGAAAATCTATCCAAGGGGTAAATATTGGGAGTTGGCATGCACGGAAAAAATGTTTGAGAAGAAAATCAATGGCGGTAAATAATATATATATATATATGTGTATTTATCCTTTTAGGGGTATTCTGGGAGCAATAGGGGAAAGTTTTATGAAAACATTGATTATGTAGGGGACCTTTCCTTAAGGGTAAAGATAGAACGTTACTTTTGTACGTTCGGAGAAATGTTGGTGCATAAAAATTAATCGGAGTGGATTTCAAATTTACCCATTACTTTTTATACCTCTCATATAAAAGTATTGTTTTGTACGTGTGATTGTCGCCTACATTTAATGTGCGGTCCCACATTTTAAGTTTAGAAATAACTATTATATTTGGACCTGCATAAATTTGTTCAATTTTAATTATTGTATTTACGATTATTTATTCTTGAAAGTGAATTTGGTGAACAAAAGTTAGGCGTCATCTGTTCAATTTTTATACGCCTTCCACATACACTCTACGCGTTTAGGATATAAATTAGCCAGACTAGGCGGAATATAACTTTTTCTACTTATTTAATATTCATATCGACATTTCATATATTTATTTTTAACAATATATTTATTTCAAATATTTAGTTTATTTTTATACCCTGCATAATACAATATGCATGGTATATTCAATTCGGTCAGATGTTTGTGTCCACTTGAAGGAATCTCCGGAGATATAGACATAGATATATATTCGTGATCAGCGTCGATTAAATTTTCGATTTAACGATGTCCGTCCGTCCGTCCGTCCGTCCGTCCGTCCGTCCGTCTGTCTGTCACCTGGCTGGTTCGCACGATAACTTGAGTAAATATTGAGCTATTTCGATGAAATTTGGCATAAGTAATCTATGATCCAAGGGTACGGAGGGGATTGATATTGGGCATGATCGGTCAATAACCACGCCCACACCAAGCGTTCAAAGCGACTAACCTCGAAATTTTCAAAATCTTTAACTTGCTATAACTCACATAATATACGACTTGGGACAACAATATTTGGTACATAGACTTATATTATACTACTATATAACCTCCCCAAAAGTGGGTGAGCCACGCCTACTTTCTAGCGTAGCTCCCATACAAAGTGTATGTACTTCTTTTAAATTGAAACTGCTGTAACTTCTACAATCTTCTGTCTAGAATAACCATAATTGACACTTAGATTAACATGGCAGTGAGAAATAATATGGCAGAAAATCAGTGTGCCACGTCCACTTCTTTTTGGGTCTCCCATACAAAGTTGCGGAAATTAAAAAAAATGTTACCGGTTATAACTTGCAAACTATTCAGCGTAGAATAACGAGATTACAGGTGTGGATTAGTATTGTATGAGCAACTAGGCTCACAGAAAATGGGCCAACCACGCCCACTGTTTATCGTAGCCCCCATACAAATTTTAAATTAAAACAGCTGTAACTTCGGCAATCTTCTGTCTAGAATAACCATAATTGACACTTAAATTAATATCGTAGTCGGTAAAAATCTGGCAGAAAATCAGTGTGCCACGCCCATTCCTTCATAGGTCTCCCATACAAAGTCGAGGTAATTAAACTAAAACTTTTAAGCTCCATAACTTACAAACCATTTAGCGTAGGACAACGAGATTTAAGATATGGATAAGTATTGTACGAGCAACTAGGGTCATAGGAAATGGGAGCGCCATGCCCACTGTTCATTGCAGCCCCAATGCAAAATAACTGAAATTCTTTTAAATTTACACAGCTGTAACTTCGGCAATCTCCTGCCTAAAATAACCATAATTGACACTTAGATTAATATCGTAGTCGGAAATAATCTGCCAGAAAATCAGTGTGCCACGCCTACTCCTTCATAGGTCTCCCATACAAAGTCGAGGGAATTAAACTAAAACTTTTAAGCTCCATAACTTACATTTAGCGTAGGACAACCAAATTTAAGGTGTGGATTGATATTGAAAAATTAATTAGATATACCAGAAAGAGATACGTCACGCCCACTTTTTATATAGCTTTCGAACAAAGTCTCGGATTTATCTTAAACATTAAAACAACCATAACTTACTAATTAATACGTCTAGGTCAACCCATTGCAACCTGTGTTGTTTAGTATTATAGTCAGAAATTGATCCTCCAAAATTGGTGAGGTACGCCTGCTTCTTAATGTAGGTCCTATACAAAGTAGTGGAAGAAAAGGATGGATATACGAGCAAACTTTTTATATATATCTCTACATACGCAGGGTATAATTTGGTCGGCCCCAGCCGACTGTAAGGAGATTTTTAAAATCTATTTTTAATAAATTGAAATAATAAAAACAACTTAGCAATAAATAGTTAAAAAAACAAAAATAAGGAAACCCCCAAGAGAAAGATCAATGACTCGATCGAGCTTTTTTAACTTGTTCAAGATTTGTTACACGTTTTATTCTTTTTGATGCATCCATTTTTATTATTTATTGTATTTTGTGCTTATTCTATAAAACAAGTTTGTACATTTTGCTTTTTTATACCCTGCATAATGCAATATGCATGGTATATTCATTTCGGTCAGATGTTTGTGTCCACTTGAAGGAATCTCCGGAGATATAGACATGGATATATATTCGTGATCAGCGTCGATTAAATTTTCGATTTAACGATGTCCGTCCGTCCGTCCGTCCGTCCGTCCGTCCGTCTGTCTGTCACCTGGCTGGTTCGCACGATAACTTGAGTAAATATTGAGCTATTTCGATGAAATTTGGCATAAGTAATCTATGATCCAAGGGTACGGAGGGGATTGATATTGGGCATGATCGGTCAATAACCACGCCCACACCAAGCATTCAAAGCGACTAACCTCGAAATTTTCAAAATCTTTAACTTGCTATAACTCACACAATATACCACTTGGGACAACAATATTTTGCACATAGAGTTATATTATACTACTATATAACTTCACCAAAAGTGGATGAGCCACGCCTACTTTCTAGCGTAGCTCCCATACAAAGTGTCTGTACTTCTTTTAAATTGAAACTGCTGTAACTTCTACAATCTTCTGTCCAGGATAACCATAATTGACACTTAGATTAACACGGTAGTCGGAAATAATATGGCAGAAAATCAATGTGCCACGCCCACTCCTTTTTGGGTCTCCCATACAAAGTTGCGGAAATTAAAAAAAATGTTACCGGTTATAACTTGCAAACTATTCAGCGTAGAATAACGAGATTTAAGGTGTGGATTAGTATTGTACGAACAACTAGGCTCACAGAAAATGGGCGCACCACGCCCAGTGTTTATCGTAGCCCCCATACAAATTTTAAATTGAAACAGCTGTAACTTCGGCAATCTTCTGTCTAGAATAACCATAATTGACACTTAAATTAATATCGTAGTCGGAAATAATCTGGCGAAAAATCAGCGTACCACGCCCACTTCTTATTGGGGCTCCCATACAAAGTTAAACAAAAATGTTAACCACCATAACTTAGAAACTATTCAACGTAGGACACCAAATTTAAGGTGTGGATTAACATTGAAAAATTAATTGGATTTACTAGAAAGTGGTAAGCCACTCCCACTTTTTATATAGCTCCCATACTAAGCCTCGGAATTATCTTAAAATCCTTTTACTTCGTCAAAGTCAACCATATTTCGGATGTAAATTAGTAGTATATGCAAAAATTGTTTCTCGAAAAGTGGATATTCGAGTAAACTTTTTATATATAAATCTACATATGCAGGGTATAGTTTGGTCGGCCCCAGCCGACTGTAAGGAGATTTTTATTTATTTATTTGCTTTGTACTCGTATCTAATAGCAAAAACGTATTCTTTCGAATAAATACAAATTTGTAGGCTTGCCAAAAATAAATACATAAAATATTTATAAATACATTTGAATAGGTGCACCCACATCTGCTTGAGATGAATGCATGACAATGAAGGAAATACCATTTTAAAAATTTCAAATTTGATTATATAAATATTTGTACATACATATGTACTACTAATATAGCAATATACTTTTAAAAATTTGGTTTTTTTAATAATTTTGTCTATTTTACATAATTTATTGCAAATTTTTAGTGCTTTCTTTTTGACGTGTGGCATACCCTACAGTTAATTACATTTCGTGCTTATTAATCACATCGTTTTATTTTTGCAAAGATATAATTGCATGCATTCCAAAAGAGAGGGAATTTCCAAAATATGTTAAGAAATTTGTTTGCGCAATACTGTTTACGTTAATTAGTTGATGAGATTTCACACATAATAAAAAGAAACTCACTCACAGGCAAATGGCACGTCGTATTAATGAAAGATTGTGAAAAGATAAATACGAACAAATGATGAATGTATGGATAAATATAGTACATTAGTAAACAATGTTAAGCTATAAGATATATGTGCCTATCAGTTTGCATAACTTGGGTGTTATATGTAGTACTCTTATCTAACTGATCCTAATTATACATATTATATGTCTAGAGAAGTTTGTCTGATTACAAATTAGATTTATATCTCAGAGTATAAAGAAGAGTATTTATCAACAAAAAAAGCAGAAAGAATTGCAGAATTGTTATAAAGAATTACACAAAAAATGTATCTTGTTCGTGCAGAAAGTAGTTTTTAAGTAAAAAGACAATCATATCAGTTACATCTACTAATAATTGTTAGAAATATAAGCTTAAACTTGATTTCTCCTTACTTCTGGTGGACTATGAGAAGCCTTAACCGAGCTACTACGAGGGCGGTCTCAGAACTATCCGGCCTAACAAAGAAAACAACAAATTTGGGAAAATTTTTCTCTATTTCTCAACATAATCTCCTTTTAGTTCTATACACTTTTCCCAACGATATTCTATAGCTTCGATACTTCGTATGAAGTGTCTAGCTCATTAAAATAGCCATCTACCGCAGACTCCACCTTTTCATTGTTTGCAAATCTTCTACCACCAAGCCATTTTTCAAATTTGGAAGTGGAAAATAATCCAAAGGAGCTAAATCTGGCGAATAAGGTGGGTGCTGAAGCAATTCGAGCTTTAACTCATGGATTTTGGCCATCGAAATAGCGGATGTGTGAACTGGTGTTTTTGTTCTATTGTGAACAAACGCGACACCCATCTTGCACACAGCTTTTTCATCTCCAAATTTTCGGTCATTATACGAAATGCCTAGCACTTTTTGAAATGCCTGTAATTTCACCTAGTTCACGCACCTTCAGTCGGCGATCATCCAATACTATTTTGTGGGTTTTATTAACCGTCTCTGGCGTGGCCACCTCAATTGTTCGACCGTGGCAACTCATACGACCTCGTTTTAAATTCTTCCACCCAATACTTTATGGTCGTAAACGAAGGAGCAGACTCCCCCAGAGTAGAATCTAGTTCGGCTTTAATATTCGATGGACTGAGATCTTTCAAATTATAGTATTGAATTACATAATGGTGACCAATTTTTTCCATTTTTACTTATTCACTGAGGTTGTTAACTTTCGATGGCTCAAAAAAAAAATACTAAACAACGTGGCGCCTTGAAACTTAAAACATATGCTTTATAAAGTTGCCACTTTTCACCAAAATAATTTGTTTAAAACTACTGCCGCCATCTATATGTCAGGTCGGGTAGTTCTGGGACCGCCATTGTTATTTCTCTCCATGAAATTGAAATGAGCAACTTTGCTGAAAAAGCTCGATTAAAATTTTATGGCAATAGCTCTGTCACAATAGCCGTTTTGATTCGAAGTAAATTCCTTTATTATTATTTTGTTGATTTGGCGCATTGCGATCTAGTAGGTATATTGAGACCACTTCGTGGATTTAGAATATAGGAAGTTATAGCAAGTTTACTTGATTTCAACATACTTTCAGCTATTGAAAATACAGAACATTTTTCTTTCTTATGGGCGTTCACTATTCAGGTTTCGAAGTTTTTAATTAATGGTAATTCAATCAACTGTGTCCTGTGATTATGCTCTTCGATTATTCTTATTTAAATTAAACCATTCCTTAAATTGTTTTAAATTGGAACTTGCAAGTAATTTGGAATAAGATAAAAGTGGTACATTTTTCCAGTATTTATTTCCTTTAAGTTATGATGACATTCAAGAAGCACAACCTTTTCGTCAGGAAAGGCAGTCATCATTCTCCTATATTGTTAAATTTGTATTAGGTTCATGGCCTACGATTTTAAATATTTTAAATCATTATAATATTCTATATATTCCTTTTAAAGCTTCTATTTTCGTTCTAAGCAAAAGTATGTCAAGTCTCCTATAGTTTATGGAAGTAATTTGGCCAATTTAATAGAATTTTCTATATTTTTTATTTTTATTACAATAATTTTTTTTAAACATATTTTCTTATTAAGGTAAAACAAAACAAGCATGGAGAAAAAATGATTGCTATTGTTATTGATAATTGGCGCCTGACATTGAAAAAATCCAAAAATAAAGCCAATGACAATAAAAAATCGCGCAAAAAACAAATATTGCGATAACAACAACTAGCACCACAAATGCGTTGCATTTAAATTTAACAATCCAATAAGCTATAAATATACTTAGCGCGTAGTATGAAACTATATGGGTATTTGCAGCTAGCAAACCAAGCAAGGCATTACAAAGTCTGAACAACAATAGGTGGCTGATGAGTAGGCAAGTTGGTTACAATACATATTTAGTTGGCTTGAATGGAAATATGCCTTATTTGCGTGCTGTGACAATTACAACAACAACAACAGCAACAACAATGGCAATATGTAGCTGTCATAAAAATGCATTAATATGCATTACAAGTCGACAGTTGAACAAAAACAACAACAACAACAATATCGACGACTCTAGTAGTGCCAACCAGTTTTGTTGTTTAAAAACGCAACGTATGCGGCGTACAAAATTCCCTGCTTTTCTATTTCTTTTTTTTTTTCTTATTTTTGCTTTAGTTTTTGTTTTGTTTGTACGTATGACAACACCTCACCTAGCCATTCAACCAACCAACGAACCAACCAACCAGTTAAGTTATTAAGCGGCTATCTACCTTCAACGTCATTTCACTGTGTTTTCAATACAAATGCTGTGATAACAATAAATTGTGCATTTCAGACGCATTTAGTGATTTATTTTATTTTAAAAAACATATTTTTTTTTGCAATTCTTAATTTTTTTTGCCATGTAGAGTATGTAGGCGACCTCCTCGAAGCCGTATGAGAATCATATCATATGCTTATACGAATGTGTAAAATGTAGATTAAAAAAATGTTTGTGAATTGAAAAATTTCAAACAACAACAATAACAGTAAGAATATCTTCATGATAATTCCTCTTTATTGTGTTTCCTTTTTATTATACAATTCCATTTCGTACCTTCATGCATATACCAGCCAAACCCAATCATATACTATAATATAGATGGTTGTAAAAATCTCATCGCAATTCTGTGGTGTATCAATATGATTTTATGAGTATTACTATCGATGGTAGGTTGTGAATACTTTTGAGAATCGAGTATTTCGATATCGATACTTCTAAGAATCGGGTTTTTTTTTATAAAAATTAATAATTTTAACAAGAATTCAGTTTCACAGCTATCAGAAGAAGAAAGAAAAACTCTTCTCCAGCTGACGAAAGAAACATTATCATACGTATTTGGATTGTGAATCTGTAGTTCTTTTGACTCGGTCAACTCAAATTCCGTCCCTAACCTCAAACATGAATGGTGAAAGTTGAAACAATCATTAAAATACCCCCATAATCATCCGTAGAGATATAAAATGTATAATTTTCTCCAAACTTACTTATCCTCTAACTCTATCCTTTAGTGGGGATTCCCCACAAAATTGAGGTTTTTAATCAATTTCATTCCCACCGCTCCGAGGGTGACCCTAGAGAGGTGAAATATATAAAGTACCCTGATTAATTTTTATCACTCAATATTTTTTCGGAACATACTTACTATCGGTCTTTACTTCTTTGGAAGGCTTCCGTACAAAATTTACTTAAAATCGTTAAATAACCCAATAAAATGCCTAGCAATTGCCCAAAAGTGATGACCCACCCCTAGTGATTCATCTGCTCCAACATTTCTTCCAAATAAACTTAACCTCTATTAACACTCCTTAAAGAGGCTCCTCTACAAAATGAATGTTTTAGGCGATTTTATAAAAACACTTAAAAAATGTGTGCTTTAATTTAAAAAAAGAAGATTTTGAAGAAGCATTATGACTGAAAATAGTTTTTAGTACTCAAAATGGATGCGTTCCTAAATCAAGTACCGCTGACTTTTTTGAGGTTCAAGTACTAACTACTTTAAGTAAAGGTACTAGGACTTAGATTGTATTCAACACTAACTTATACCATCGTTGTTGTTGTTATTATCATTATTATTATTATTATTATTATTATTATTATTATTATTATTGTTTTTGTTGTTGTTGTTTATATTGTAAACATTTGCATGTTTCAATGCAATTCATTTTATAGCATTAATGATTTGTTGGTTTTTTTTTTACTTCAACATTTCTCCATATAAAACAACTCTTCATATGAATTGTGCATAGTAGGTATACGAGTAGTATACCCTTGGTTTGTATACCTACATATGTATTTATGTAAAGGATATTGACCCTAAGGAGTGTATTTGTATTTATATTTTTTTCCTTCTACTAAATGTTTAAGGTGTATAGTGTACATAAATATTAGATGAATTCTTATTTTCTGCATTACATTAAATAAGTAGTGGGAGATATGACTTGTGTAGCTACCAACATGGTTAGTCATACATATACTTATATATGTATATGTGAATGTAAAGTATATGCATACTGACATATAACAGGTAATAAATCACATGATTCATAAGGGAAGTACAAAATGTTCAGTGATAACATCGGCAAAGGTAAGTGAACAATCCATAGCTTAGTGAGAAGTTAATGGTGAATTGTTATACAGTTGATGTCCCAGAAGATTGTCTGGCTTAGTACTGGCAAATGTAATAAAATTTTATGAGAAAAAGTAACAAACATTAATGGAGAAGCTATTGGATTGTCAGAAAAGGCATGACGTATGACGTACGAGGACAACAATACCATAGCGGGTGTTCTCACATATTTTATCACTATTAGCGATATCGCATTGGCCATAAGTGCTATCGTTGTCGCCAGTTCATAAGATCGTTAGTCCAATATGTGTTTTACCAAATTTTGTGCAAGAGATTTCGATATCACCGATTGTCCTCGTTGGGAAAGGTTACCTAAAGCCGATGACGAGAAAATATAGCTTTTGATCGAAGTAAAATCCACGTCCGACAACTAGTAAAAACACAGAAACCCTACAGATTCATTATTCGTTTATCCACATCCATTTCAGGAAGCTTAAACTTATCACCAAGATCGATATTTATATGGCATCCAACACCAGCCTTCACAAAATTAAAGCCATGCTCACTGTATGCTGTGTGTTAAGTTCCCCGAGCTTCTAATGTGGAAACCATCGATCTATTAGAACAGATATTTTTCGTCATCTGAATAATTTGAATATATTTCGTGCCATCTCTGGGCTATATTTTGTCAAATATAGAATTTGTAGTGAATTTTAGTCAAAATTCGCTGCAACTTAAATGGAAAGTTCTGCCTCAACCACCACGCTGACTGAGTGTTATAGCATTTGATTGCCATAAATTTCGTTATTTGTTAAATAACTTGAATGCTATATTCTTCGATTCTTCTAGAGATTATTAAACAGTATACTAGTCAATTCTTCGCTATAAAATATCGGTCGTTCTACGAGCACGGTATCACGGAGCTTTCAAAGATGTTATTCTTCAAATATACAAATAAACGAGTCTTGATAATGAACCGAAAAATGCGTCATGTGTTTTTCGACAACCCCATATACACCATATAGTGAGTTCTCATACAGGCAACTTCTATAAAAATCCGGTTCCCATTCTCACAATAAGCGTTTCAGTGACTTATACTTTATAATGATTTATACAATATTCAGTATTGATGCACTGTTTAATTATCAAATCACCAATATTGAGTAACAAATTATTTCGAAAGAACCAAATATTGATGATAATAAGAGTCATGAAGATTTTAATCAAAATTGTCTAAAATTACATTGAAACATTGTTTTAAGAAAATCGACACAATGAGGTTTTTTCATTATAAAAATTAGGTTTTTCCAATTTTTTTTTTCTACAATGATAACAATTATAGATAACGTATGAGTATATGTACTCTTACATAATACAAGTACAATATATTATGTAAATAGAAAAAAAAATAAAACACAAAAAAGAAATTAAAAACCACATGACCTAATTGTAAATTTACTCGTTTGCTACTATTTGATATGATTGAAGGAAATTTTCTTCGGAATAATAAAGAAAAATATTCAATGCCACTGTAATAATCACAATATTCCTCATATTTTTTCACTTGTAATCTGCTTCATTGTTAAGAAAAGCAAAATAGAAAACATGACAATTAAAAAAACGAGTACAGTGACGTATGGTGTGGGTGAAAACAGAGAAAAACAGATAAGGAAGAGTGCAACAATTAATGACAGCCAATATATGTTATGCAGTACACATGTATGCTCACAGCCAACAAAATACTATATATCATTAGATAATATTGTATACTAAAATTGGTAATTATTGTTTTTAAAATGCAAAATTTATGGGTAAACCACAAAACAAACAGAAAAAAAATAAAAATTAAAGAACAAACCAACAAATATGAAATGGAAAAATGTGGTTATTAGCAAATGCATACCCATTATCTATTGTGTTTTCATTATTTTTCATTTGAAAAAGTCATTTAATGCAATAATTACTCAACAATTGCCTATCCCCATTTATCAATATTTAAGTACGTATGCAGTCTAATAAAGATACCAAATATACATATAATGTTCTTAATGTAAGTAATCGATATTATGTAATTGTATTGCTTGTATGTCATTAATGAAATATTAGCAATATAATATTTTTCTACAAAATGCTTGTGGGAAATTACCTGCAACAGGTTTTAATCTAATAGACATATTGATATATCTATATGCACATTAATGGCTTGAAGATGTTTGAAAATTTAGGTTTTCTACTAAAAGTTGTCATTCTAAAAATGTTCATTTGTTAGTACTTTAAATTACTATAGATTATTTATAATTACTTATATGTTCGTTCTAAAATTTCTAATTTTTTGCAATATAATATCATCTGAATAAATTCTAACCGATATCCCATTGAAATTACTTTCGCACTTTCTTTAAATTACTTTAATTACTTTAATTACATTATATTTTTATAGCTGAAATATGTTAAAAATTTAAAGATTGTGGAAAATGTTGCAAAATTACTGTAAATTACTATAAATTGCTTACAATTACTTACACGCTCAATCGATAATTTCATATTTTTCTGCAATATAATATCGCCTGGATAATTTATAACAAGTGTACCATCTCAATTACTTGACACTTTTGATTACGTAGTACTTTATTTGCTTTAAATTACTTTAATTACCTACATTCCAAAACAATCATTTTATATTCTTCTAAAATATAGTATAACATTACTTGTATAATAAATATATACCAAGTATACCATTTCAATTACTCACAATTATTTTTATATTATCTTTGGAAATACGTGAACATTTCCAAATGTATATGTTTGGCTTTATTTGTCAATATATAATAATTACTTTATTTTTATCAAGAATATTTATATTGTGCAGACGCAGATTCTTTATTGATTCAATCGATTACAATATTTTCATAATAAATTGTGGTATTTCGTTCAATTTTAAATGAACATATTTCTAATGAAATTGTAATTACTTGCAATTTGTTGGCAAATGCCTTTTTCCTATATTCTATTATTTTTTAACATACAAAAATATTATGTATATATTATTATGAATGCAGTCAATTTCACAAAAAATTGCTTGTCGTCTTTTAAAATCAATTATAATTACTTTGAATTACTTATCACTAACTTTATAGAATACCCTGAGAAGCAAATTTTTATTATATTGATAATTCTTCTGTGGTAATTCACAGAAGAATTATCAATATAGTTTTTTTGGAAGTATTTGTAATTATATACACATTCTTATATGCACTTGTATCAAACATATATTATTTGTCAAGAATTGGTAATAAGTTAATAAAAAAACTACATATATGCATTTGACATTACTCACAATTACACTTGTGAATAATTACATTTTGAACTCAAAATTAATGGCAACTTAGTAATCCGAGTAATCCGAGTGGGTGCCGTAGCTCAGTGGTTAGTGTGTTCGTCTTCTGATCGGTAGGTCGTGGTTCAATCCCCGGCTGACGCACAACAAATTTAATATCGATAAGATTTTTCTTTCGAATGGTACCCACCTGTCGGCAAGCAATTGGCAATTCTTCCGACAGTAACAACTTGCCATGAAAAAGCTTCTTAAAGAACTCTGTGACAAAGCTCAGAAAAAGTGATGTCACAAGTGTTCTGCCGTTCGGAACCGGCTAAAATAAGTAGGTCCCTTCTAATACTGTCCAAATTTAAGACGCACAACAGTAATGGAAGAGAAGCTCGGCCAATGAGCCCTTTGGGGCTTTAAGTGCCACATATTTATTTTTTTTTTTAGTAATCCGACGAATTTAATGCGTATTCATTCGAAATTACTTAAAATTACTTGCAATTACATTAATACAACGTATGAATCATACAAATCAAAATTTACAAATCGTTAATATCATATTACAAATCAAAATTTACAAATCGTTAATATCATATTACAAATATATAATTACCTTAATTACTAATAATTGTTTGTAAATTTTTGTATATTTTTAGAAAACTGTTTGAAACTTGGTGCAATAGAAAAGTTTGAAAGGAAAACTACCATATACTAACAAGTGCTTGTAAATACTCAGTTTATTGGAAGGTGAACGAACAGCAGCAGTGATATAGATTGAGAACAAAATTTGATCAAATGACAAAACAAAAGACAAGAGCGGATAAAAGTGATAATTACCAAGATTATCTGAGATATATTTGGGCAAATTACAAGGCGAGATAAAACGGAAAAGTGAACAATAAAAACAACATTTTACTAAAAGTAAACAACAAAAGAGAAACTTGAGAGAGCATTTCCTTAGGCAATATACACCTCTGATTCAATTCAATTATGTACTCCAAAGAATTGCTATTACTGTCGGCATATCTTGCCCTCTTAGGTGGATTACAATTAACATCCACCACAACTACAACCACATTTGTGGCCGCCATGTCGATTGGAAATCAAGATCTTGATCGGTATTTTCGTTTAACAAATGCCTCACAAGTATTGGCTCCAATGACTGAGGATCGTATAGCAATCGACGCATTTACGTATGCCTTTTTGAATTATTCCTCAACACTGACCAATGAGGTGGATAAATATTTCAAAGAGGAGAAAGGACGTTATGGTGAGGGTAAAATTTTGAATGTACGTGGCAAACTAGTACATGTCACCGATATCGAGGATATAAGCGATGATACGGCATGTTCGCCAAATATTCGGGGTACAAATGGTAATCCAACACCTATCATTGGTACAGCATGGATTGCATTGGTGCGTCGTGGTCGCTGTACATTCGAGGATAAGGTGAGAAATGTCTATGCAAAAGGTGCAATCGGTGTGATCGTCTATAATGATAAGTCCGTGGATAGTTTGGAGAAAATGCAAATTAAAGGAAAAAATCGTAAGTTTTAACTTGTTCATTTGTTGTTGCCTTTTTTCTTTGTCCACATTACGTGCTCTTATTTAAAGAAAAGACGCAATTTGTCCTATTGATTAAATTTATTAGACTTTCACCTTACCACATACCATACTGTTGATCTATTCACATTAGGTAATATAACTGCTGTGATAACTTATCAAGATATTGGCTTAAATATGGCTTACTATGTTGATCAAGGTATTGATATGACTGTTAGCATTACGGAGGGACGCAGCGTCATGAAACCACTTCACACTGTCAATCGGTAAGTCCAAATATGAATGAAACATACCAACGATTAATAGTACATGCTATGAGCATGATAATTAATCGTATATGATTAATTATATTGGATTATGGTATTGGGTTGAATGTTTGTATTTAAATCTATAAATCTATATTATTTAGACGCGAAATTTCTACACGATATGATTACAATTGAAAAACCCAATTAAAATTTTTATTTTCCATCATTTTTGCTAATCTTCTGGTAGAAGAAGGGTAAATATAATGTCAACATTCTATAAATAAAATTGGTTTTCTATAATTATCCATATTATCACGTTGTTTGTCAATTATGTCAAAGTTCATTAACATTTCGTGATAATTTCTGATGAATTTCCCATAAAAATTATCGCCTGTTTGGTGTATGTGAATTAAGGTGAATCAACCTATATGAAGCACAAAATTTTAATAACTTGGCTGAAGGCAAAACATACAATTACAATTATTTTAATTACTCTTTCCACAGGAAGCGAAACAATTAGTATAAATTTCTAATAATTTATACTACATTGCCAATTATTTCTCTTACATTTTCCACTACATTGGTTCTTTACAAAAGCAAACAGTATTCAATAATATAGCAACACTAATAAACATATCTGCAAAAATATATGCATATATATAGTACTACATCTGGTATATCGCTCGTGAGATTTACATAAATATAAACATAAAAATATGATTATTAATTTATAAATGCAATAATCGGCAGTATTCATAAACATTAAACACATTGATAAGCTACCACAATAATGGTATGGAGCAATGACTTTTGAGTCTCGCTGATGATTTATGAACATGTTACGAGGATGGAATGAAAATAAATATTTGTATGTATTAAAGTATTATATTATATATAATACTTAAATATTGACCTTGAACACACTTTTGGAAAATTCTTTCATATTATGTGTATAGTTACTCCAATGGAGGATATACTTAAGCCAAAGCTATTGGCTTTATATCGTGTACATTGCCCTTATTATAAGAGCATTTTTGAAATGTGTAAATGCTAAGACAGTAAGATCTATAACAACAACAACGGGGACCTTAATAGAAAGTACATATGATGCGATATGAAGTTAATAATTATTATATATTAGATATCAAAAAATTATGTAAGAACTAGGGTTATTTCTATTTGCAATTTATATCAACATTTTCGTATAAAAGAAAATCACCATATATCCTTTAATAAAAATATTAATGTAACTAACTTAATACGAAAAACCGAACGTATTGTTTCACAACGGAGGATCATTCCAAAATCAAATATCCTATCCGGTAGGTGCCACCCACCAAAATTCACCCATTGGCCTGCAAGCGACCTTAATTTATGTAGTAGTTAGGCCGTCGTTGCTATTTTTCCATCTCATAAAATGTGCCTTCAAGTCATTTTAAAACCCTTCTATAGATTTTTATAGATTTTTTCACATTAGATAAAGCTTATTTCTTTTAAATTGTTTTAATTTTTTGCTTTTTTATATTCTTAAATTTACAATTTCATTTTAGAATATTTGCTATATGCATGAATTATTTATTCAAAGTAAAATTCTAAAATAAATAATCACATGCTTATACATTTTTAGTACATCGAAAACAAGCTAGGTGTCTAAAAATAGTTGTGCTTATAATTAAGTACATAAACATTTGTGATATGATGATAAGATAAAAAACAAATTGCAAAAAATAAAATACTTGAATGTAAAATATGATATTTAAAAAGTTACAATATACATATATATTTATAATATTATTTATATGTGTGGGTATAATATGATAATTACCAAAATAATTATATATTTTGCTCATTGCTCACTTCACATAATGCCTTACTTATAGGCATTATATATTGTAGTATATACCCTATGGATATTACTCATACATACTAAGCTACTGATAAGCTCATACATATAAAAACAAGTACCCAATAGAAATATTGGGTAATGCATTACCGAATCATCTGAAGAATTTCTTCATGAAATGCAAATGAAATTTAAGTACACCATTTGTTAGAATTTATTTATAATGCCATTTATAATTTCATAGCAAAATTTGTTTACCTTTTCCTTTACCATCGTTAACATTTTTCCACTCGGTACGTTCAGGCGAATATTACTATCAGCTGATGAAGAAAATGTTAAATTTGTATAACATTAAAAATTTTGTTGTTGAATAAATGTGTCGTGTCGGCATTCACGTATGTAGATAAACAAAATTCAAATCAGATATAGGTGTTTTCTATTATAAATCATATACATTCTGTCAAATAAGTACCCGGAAATCGGAAATTCTCATTTTTAATTTTCCCTCTGAGAATATTTCAAAAAAAAAGTTTTCCCAGGTTGGCACAACTGTCAGCCACTATTCTGTGAATTTTTATTGCTATGTGTCATTTAGTTTGGTTACGGCGTCATTAGGAACAAGTCAACCTTTTGTGTGCCTTGCGATTTTTACTATGGAAAAAAATAAAAAACAAAGAGTTTGTGTGAAATTTTGTATTTCAAACGAAATTTCTTGTGCCAAAACGTTGGAAATGTTGAAAAAAAAAACATTTGGTGATTCAACCATGTCGAAAACTCAAGTTTACGATTGGTATAAATCGTTCAAAGAGGGGCGAGAAGAAATGCTTCACTTATATAGGAAATACATGCTTGCATTTACATACCAAAATTATTAGCTTCAACCAAAATTTGATTCATGAAACAATGTTGCATCAATGTGTCATATACTTTTGCTATGTACCAGCATGCACATTTACTTTATATTTAACCAAATTTATTATTGTTGTTCCAGCTGTGGCAAAAAACATGTCCATGAATTTTATAGGAAAGCATTTTATAACCACCACTCTAAACCACCTTCAAATCTTTTAAATACAGAAATTTTGGAGGGAAGGAGGGGTGGAGATAGGTAGTAAGTATATTTGCAGAAAATATTAATGCAAAAGAATTAATTTGGGTCAGTCGGATATTTTACCGATCTAGGTGTTATTGCTAGGCTGATTACCGTTTTTCAGATGCTTCTAAGTTCATTTTGTAGGAGACTAACAAGAAAAGAGGAACATTTACAAAAAAAAAATCTCCTTACAGTCGGCTGGGGCCGACCAAACTATACCCTTCATATGTAGATTTATATATAAAAAGTTTACTCGAATATCCAACTTTTCTTTTATTTCCACTTTTCGAGAAACAATTTTTGCATATACTACTAATTTACACCCGAAATATGGTTGACTTTGACGAAGTAAAAGGATTTTAAGATAATTCCGAGGCTTAGTATGGGAGCTATATAAAAGTGGGCGTGGCTTAACACTTTCTAGTAAATCCAATTAATTTTTCAACGTTAATCCACACCTTAAATTTGGTGTCCTACGTTGAATAGTTTCTAAGTTATGGTGGTTAACATTTTTGTTTAATTTCCTCAACTTTGTATGTGAGCCGCAATAAGAAGTGGGCGTGGTACGCCAGATTATTTCCGACTACCATATTAACCTAAGTGTCCATTATGGTTATTCTAGACAGAAGATTGCCGAAGTTACAGCTGTTTCAATTTAAAATTTGTATGGGAGCTACAATAAACAGTGGGCGTGGTGCGCCCATTTTCTGTGAGCCAAGTTGCTCGTACAATACTAATCCATACCTTAAATCTCGTTGTCCTACGCTAAATGGTTTGTAAGTTATGGAGCTTATAATTTTAGTTTAATTCCCTTGACTTTGTATGGGAGACAAATGAACGAGTGGGCGTGGCACTTTGATTTTCCGCCAGATTTTTGCCGACTACGATATTAATTTAAGTGTCAATTATGGTTATTCTAGACGGCAGATTGCCGAAGTTACAGCTGTTTCAATTTAAAATTTGTATGGGGGCTACGATAAACAGTGGGCGTGGTGCGCCCATTTCCTGTGAGCCTATTTGCTCGTATAATACTAACCCATACCTTAAATCTCGTTATTCTACGCTGAATAGTTTGCAAGTTATAACCGGTAACATTTTTTTAATTTCCGCAACTTTGTATGGGAGACCCAAAAAGGAGTGGGCGTGGCACACTGATTTTCTGCCATATTATTTCTCACTACCATGTTAATCTAAGTGTCAATTATGGTTATTCTGGACAGAAGATTGTAGAAGTTACAGCTGTTTCAATTTAAAAGAAGTACAGACACTTTGTATGAGAGCTACGCTAAAAAGTAGGCATGGCTCAACCACTTTTGGCGAGGTTATATAGTAGTATAATATAAGTCTATGTGCCAAATATTGATGTCCAAAGTGGTATATTATGTAAGTTATAGCAAGTTAAAGATTTTGAAAATTTCGAGGTTAGTCGCTTTGAATGCTTGGTGTGGGCGTGGTTATTGACCGATCATGCCCAATATCAATCCCCTCCGTACCCTTGGATCATAGATTACTTATGCCAAATTTCATCGAAATAGCTCAATATTTACTCAAGTTATCGTGCGAACCAGCCAGGTGACAGACAGACGGACGGACGGACGGACGGACATCGTTAAATCGAAAATTTAATCGACGCTGATCACGAATATATATCTATGTCTATATCTCCGGAGATTCCTTCAAGTGGACACAAACATCTGACCGAAATGAATATACCATGCATATTGCATTATGCAGGGTATAAAAACGTCAAGGGACAAAAACGAGTGTGGGTGGGTAATAGAGTTTTTCATCTATGTGCAGTCTGGAAGTGTTGGGACAGGGATACCATTTTAAGAGATAGAAATATGGGTTAAATATATTCAGAAAAAATATTAAGAAGCAAAAATAATTGAGGTTGTTCACAGATTTGATCGGTCTAATTGATATTCTGGATATTTTAACGAATTCTTCGACTTCCATTTATGTTTTTCTTTGGGTTTAGGACTAAACGCGACTTGACCGTGTCAAACCAATTCCAGATTCGAATTCAGCGACCCAAATGTGAACAAAAATTGAATTTTTTAAGTAATAATCAGGCCTGGATTTAAATTTCAGCGACCCTATATATGTATAGAAAAGTTTATCTGTTGGACAAGATCTTGGTTTTTCGTGGGGATCACACTCTACTAAAGAGTCAGAATAAAAGGTAAACATCAGTTTTTTTAATAGTTGTTCTATTTTGTAGAATTTACAGTTGGTTGCAATTTGACGAATGGACGTAAATGAAATTGATATAACAAATATTTTTTCTCGAGAGAGAAATACAGTCAAAAGCCTTTAAAATTATATTATAATGGTATAAGCAGACTGTCTCAAGAGAGTAGTATAGATTAGAACAATTGCAACAAATTTTCATATACGGAATACAGTATATTTTATAACAACAATTCGCATTATACTCGTGCATACAAATGATGTACAATATCAATGAGAATTAAATATCAATTTATGCAAACAAATAAACACTTTTATTTAGATTAAAAAAAAGAACCAAAAATATTCAATACTTATACATATTCATTCCATAAATACAATACTTCTAACAGTACAATAATACTTAATTTATGTATGTAGACATTTCGCTATATCGTATGTATCATATCCTCCTTTTTAAGGTAATCTATATAAAAAAAATTGTTTAAATAATTAGAAAAACATTAGTTGTTGCTTTACATACCGAGAACAAAGCAACACAACCAACACCTTTATTATTTTACCTGGAGATGCCGGGGTTTGAACCCGGGACTTCTCACATGCGAAGCGAGCGCTCTACCACTGAGCTACATCCCCACACTCCACTTTTTTGTCCAATTCCACATATCAGTTTGCGACATAATATTATTGCTATTTAATTTAATTAAAATGTTTTTATTTATTTTTTGCAAATGTTATGTAATTTCCATAAAATAACTACTTAATTCCACCTACTACTTGTTGTAGTAACAACTCTATACATAAATGTACATATTTATATGTTAATAGTTAAACCTACTGGGAAAACATGTTTATTGCTTTAATGTTATTTAATAATAACAGAGCATTATTATTACAATTATTGTAGAATTTATAGTTCCATTAAGGATTAAAAATCGATTTAAATGACTAAATATATTTGATTTATATCTTCTTAGAAGCTTTTTCATATTTTTGAGTTGTATTTTTCAATATATTTTTTTTTTTTTGCACGTTAAATATTTTATTTTTTTTTAGTTAAGAAAAATAGAAAATAGAATATAAAAAAAAATATCTTACATTGGGGTTAGGGCAACTTCATTATACCCTGAAAAGTAGAATGTATAAAAAGTAGTCGAACGCCGCATATTTTTTGCGAAGTAAATAGTTTTCGATTAGAGTGGGGCAAATACTATTTCGCCATTATCAACCGTATCCGTTGGTTGTCTACCGGGAGCAATCATGTCACCCACCTTTCTCAAGATATCGTACAAACTATCGTAGACTCTCGACTATAAATGCAACGCTGATTACGAATAGACTTTTCCATATATCCGAACCTTTATTGATTCTTGACCACAAGGAATATTTCCTTGAAGGTACAAAAAAGTGTCGCATTCCTAAATCTAGACATGTTTTAGAGGACATTTAGAGGTATTACAAAAAATAATTTAGGAAAATAAACCCTTAGAATCTTGAAAGACACAATCGTGAGACACTTCCATCGAGTGGCGAAACTTGGTACATGAAACCATTGAACGTCACAAAACTTTAACGTATATTTTGTGCAAATAAAAATATATACGTCATTTTAAAGGTAGAGTAATTGAGATAATTTTGTTAATTTTCGTGCTTTTAAAGAATATAAACTAAAAACTATCTAGAACGATTGTATGTTTTCACTTGGACACTTCAGTGGAAGAACCCAAATATAAATGATAATTAAATGTGATAAAATGTAAAAATATTTAAATCTTGATATCGCGAATACTGGCTTATAGGATTTGGTAAGATTTTGATATTCAACATTACACTATTTGCTTAGGTGTATATAGGGGATTCTATGCAATTCCGTGGGTGTAGATCAAAATTGTTTTTAAAAAATCCTATTATAAAGACGAACATAAAAGTAAATTTCTCACTTTGTGTAGTGATTAGCGTTAATGATGTCCAGATATTAACGTTAACGTCATTATGCTATATTTTCTATCACTTGATAATAATAACTATCTATTTGATAAAAATATTTCTAATATAAATATTATTTTGGACTCTCGTAGATACAATAAGAAGATCATACATTCAAATCGCATACGTCTTGGATGAAATTCGGATATGTTGTAGACGTTTAAAAAGTAAGTCATATATAGAAAATCGTAGCAAAAATTTGATTGTGTTTCTTTTCATTTCATTCGTTTAATAGCATTTCAAAGACTCTCAGAGTTAGAAATATAGCTAAATTTCGAAATTCTCAGCTACAACATATCCGAATTATGAAAAAAAAAATATAGTTTGTCTGTGTGATTTTTACTTTAAATCTTAAAAAATGACTGAAATATTAAAAAATGACTGATCAGATGTTCACAGTGTATTGACTCTTCTTCAACATTAGCTAGAATTGCAACATGTTTTTATGTAATATTTATATGTTTTTTCTTCAATAATTTAATTTGGAGATATATTTTAATTTTTAAAATAATTTTAAATGAAAATTTTTAATATAGTTTTTCTATTCGATTTCTATTTACAGAACCTCTATTTTATTCGTCTCAGTATCGTTTATAGTGCTCATGGTAATTTCCTTAGTATGGCTCATATTCTATTATATACAGAGATTTCGATATTTACAAACAAAAGATCAACAATCGGTAAGTGTATTAAGTAGTAGATTTATATATTGTATAATACATTTTTTAATAATAAGTAAAATTTTTAATCATTATGTAGATAAAAGAACAACATATATGACATACCTTTGCTATTCATATTGAGAATTGGTATCAAATTGAGAAAGGTAGCATTTTCAATAATTCGTACATATTTTTGTTATGTTCAAAAACAATATTTATTTAAATTTAGCTTGCAAATTGTTGAGCCTTCGATATAATGTTGATTCTCAAATTGATAACAAGGCTATTCAGTTATGCAGCTATTTTATTTTTATAATTTAATTCGATGTAGATGTTGCTTATTTAGATCTATCTTGACAGGTGAAATTATTAGTAGTAAACAAAAACAAAAATAGGAAAAAGGTAGAAATTAAATTATTTCACATAATCAGCCATAATTTCAGTATTCATCTACAGTCTTTTTCAAGTAGTCTTCATTATAGTTCAATTTTTACATTCAAATTATAAAAAAATAATATTCACAAATTTGTATTTTAATAAATTAGAGTAAATGTTCAATTTTTTAAGAGTCAAAACTGAACTGTAAGACTGTCTGGGGCACAACAGATCTCTTGGTCGCCGTGCATACCCAACAATAATCTGAATAATAATAACACTATAACACAAAATCAAAGTTTTTGCCTCGATATTTGAGTGAAACCTAAAGGAACTCTTCGTCTGAAGTGTCTATCATACTAGTTTAATGGCTTTTTCGAGTTTAGCTCAAATAGGGAAAATATCCTTAATTAAATCCTTACTTAAAATAAACACAAGTTATTGTAAAATTAGTTGAAGTTCTTGAAAAATATCTCTATATGGATTTTCTAGTATGAGAAATTCATTTATATGGTTTATTTTTTTTTTTTTATCCGGCGTTCTCTAGATGGTACTGTGCGGCAATTTTATTGAATTTCATTGTTTGCGTCGGAGAGAAAAAATTACAGCTTTTATCATGCATTTTTGTTGTAAAAGAAATAGTTGGTTTTCCTTCAAGGATATTCAGGAATATATTTTAAAATTTATTTTCTGTGATTTTTTCTTCTGGCTCAAGGGCCTTTTAGAGTTTGATTCGTACTTTTATTTTGTTATTATGTGCACTGTGCAAAATTTTATAAAATTTAATAACAATTAATGTCAATTTTATTTTCAATTTTAGCGCCATTTATGTTCAGTTACAAAGAAGGCCATCATGAAAATACCCACAAAAACGGGCAAAAGTACTGATGAGAAAGATGCTGATAGTGATTGTTGTGCCATTTGTATTGAAACATATAAACCATCGGATTGTATAAGAGTATTGCCATGCACGTAAGTACCATAAATTTTACTTAAATAATTCTAAAATTTCCAAATACTAAGAATAATTTTTTTCTACACATTGACAGGCATGAATTTCATAAGAATTGTATCGATCCATGGCTTGTGGAACATCGTACGTGCCCAATGTGTAAATTGGATGTGTTGAAATTTTATGGTTATGTGGTGGGTGATCAAATTCGTACAAGACCAGCGATCGCATCATCGCCACAAATCTCATCAGCATCACTAGCAACATCAGCTGCCGCAGAAGCAGCATCAGAATTAGCAGCTAATTTATCAATATCAGCTGTAGATGATAATGATATGCCTGCTATTGTAGTTGCGGTAGCACCACCTCACACTGTAGTATCTATACCCTCTGATGTATCACCATCATCAGCGTCATTATCACAATCATCAATATCATCGACAGCAGTAGCAATGCAAATGCATGCAGCAAATATTGTTGCTATATCACATGCTATGCAAGAGCAACATCAGCAAAAAATGCATGATATTCTACAGCAACAGCAGCAACATCATCAATACACTTGCAATAATAGTTGTTGCAATAACAATAGCAGTAGTAATCGTCTTACTAGTAGCAATAGTAATAGTAATGATCTTAGTGGTAGTAATAATGAGAGTAATGGTAGTGCTAATGCCATTATGGCCAATAATAGTATTAATTGTTCCAATTTAAATTGCAACATTGCAAATAATAGTCATAATTGTTGTAATGAAAGTACGGCACCAGATGCAACAGTAACGATCAATAATGGTAGTAGTAGTAGTAGTAGTAGTAGTAGCAGTAATAGCAGTAGTAATAGTAACTCATCACAACCACCATCACGACCACAATTAATATTGCAAGTTTCCACAGCCAGTCGTCAGGTGACTGATGTCTAATGTATGTTTGGTGTATAATAGAAGTACCTAGTGTATGTAATATAAGCGAATACAGTAAATTACATTTATTAAGTAATTTATATGAAAATTTTCGAATTTTCAAAAACAAATAACTTCTTTCTTTTTTTTTAAGTACCTACCTACTATATATATTTAAAGAAAAATTATTTTAATTAATTTTCATTGTCTTCTATTACAATATTAATATTATATTAATATCAATTACCTGAGATACAATAAAAAAAAAGAGTTTTAAGACTTGTATGTAAGTTGTAGAGAAAGTGCTAATATAGCATAGTAAAGATATAGAGAAGTGGTGCTTTTAAGTATTAGAGAGCGATAAAATTAATGTTTTAATTTTATAATTTTTATTTGTTAAATTATTTTAATAAATATGATTACACGATTTTAAATAATTTGATTTGATTTAATTATTTTAATTTTTTACTATACTTTAAGAATATAAACATAAGAGTATTATACAAGTAGTTTTATTAAAGCGCTTTGCTAGTCACTAGCAAATAATATAGTTATTATTTACATTGATTCACATTTTAATAAAATTATCATTTTCTTTAATTTCATTAATTTTCTTATGTATAATTCAATTTTATTTTAATGCAAAATACAAATTTTAAGCGTAAGTGAGAATTGAGGTGTGTTTTTTGTAATTCGATTTCGATTTCGATTCTATTTTCATAATTCTCATTTTATTTTTCCAATTGTTACTTTAATTTACAGCGTAATGAATTTAGCTAATACATAAACCATCTTGTGGAACGTAGCTCAAGTTGTTTGACAATGAAATAAAAATAGACAGGGTGGCAAAAAGCAATAACCACTTAACACATTAAATGGCAACGTTGTGAAACAGGTCTCATAGTATCAAGACTTCTGTCGCCTGCTTTTTTCTTTTTTTTCATCTTCTGATTGAAAATTATATTTTGTTTCTATATTTGTAGCTAGATATGAGAAAATATTCCAATTTTCTCATATTTCATTTAAAATTAAAATCTACAGCTTTTGGAAAAAATGCTGTGTGTGGTAGCGGATAAGTTCAGCTAAGTTGAAAATGAACCAAGTTTTCCTTTTTTCTTTGAATTTTGGATTATTATATCCGAATCCATGATTGGATTTTTCCCATCACCTTCAGGTTTCATTCTAACTTAAAAAGACATACAAAATAGCCGGAAATTTTTCAAAAGTAGCTGAAATTCGATGGTTTTGAGGTAGAACGATGCATTTATATATTTTTTTTAGTTACTTAATATGTGTTTTTTGTGGTCAATCTGGCCATCGTGTATTCTTCATACAATTTAGTGGTTACTGCGTTTTGTCACACAATGTTTGCTCTTGCAACCAAGCTAGTTTTTAATTCAAAATAAAAATTAATAATAATTTGGTAAATTGGTAAAATATTTCTGCTTTCTTTATTAATTGCTAGTTTTACTTGCTGGAAAGTATAAAAAATGGGAATACAAAAATGTTTAGATTTGAGTAAAATATAAGTGTTAAAAAAGCTAATTTAATTGGTGACCGGTGAAATTATTCACACTAAACTCTAATCATATCCGACTTATCATGAAAAAGTTTTTAAACCTTATTCCCAGCAACAAAAAAACAAATAAAAATATTTTCCAGAAAATCGATTTCTTTTTCATAATCGTGGATATACATATATACAGATATATGCTAAAGATATTAAAAATATAATTTATTAAAATTAAAATTGAAAATTATGATAATTTTTTTCAAAGAAAACAAAAAAAAAACTGAAAGACATTTAAAATTACAAGGTGCCAACGTACATTATATATTTTACATTACATTATATATTATACATTAATTACATCCTCTTAGAAGAAAACCAAAGCAAAAAAATTATTTGAATTTATCTAGCACGTTTTATATTTTCATTTCAAAAATTGATAAATATTAAAATATGATAACAAATAAATTAGAGTTTATATAATTGCTAAACAAATTAATAAAATTAAATCATTCAATTTTGCAAAAGAATTAAAAAATTTGTAAAACCTACTTCCATAAATATTTTTCAATTTGAGGATAAAATTTTCCTAAATTAATTGGATTAAAAATTGAGAAAATGAAATGTGATCATTTGCTTAATAATTTGAAATTAAGAAAAAAAAAATGCAAACATTTGATTATAAACCCAAAAAGATTGTTTTATTCAAAATCTTTTTTTTTTCGTTTTCAACCTCTAATCATAATAATTCAATTTTTTTAAATCTTCTGATTGTCTTGAGATAATTTTTCCGAAATTAGAAATACAATTTGAATATGAAAATTATTCAAAAAAAGTTATTCAACATAGAAGGTTTAATAGAATATTGAAAATGCTTGAAAGAAAAAGTAGCTAAAATTAATGAATAATAAAGGGTTTTGCAGCAAGGACGATATGAGTTTAAAATGTAGCAAAACAAGTAATATGTACGATAGAACAATATATATATTTTTTTTATTTTGATGCTTTATAATAGACAATTATTTAGAACATAAGATCGTAATTTAAATGACCAACTCGACTTTGTGTACAGGGGCGGATTAGATGAGTTCAATTTTCAAATCTGGTTTAATGTCACCAATACAACGTTCAATATTTTGTTTTAATGCTTTAAGTGTTCATGGTTTATCTACATACACTAATGATTTCAAATATCTTCACAAAAAGTAAACTGAATGTGTAAAATCACAACTTCTTGTAGGCTAGTTAATAGTTGAATTTCTTGAAATTATGTATTCATCAAACTTTTCTTGCAATAAGTCGATGCTAACGGAGATGTCACAATGTCTTTTTGAAATCCCATCTCGTCCAAATCCATTTCATCCAATTGTGAACTCAAAAATTTTGTTAACATGCCAAGTTGAAGTTATACTGAATACAAATGACAGCATTTGACATTTCTGCTGTTTTCTAATATGACCGCTATGACATTTTAAAATCATATCATGCCTATTGGAAAACTCTTTATTATGTAAGATGCCTAAACTTTCACACCAAAAAAATGTTTACTAACTAAACATAAAACTGATCGAAATATTTTGGAGAATATCATAATTTAAAACAACCTCGATGATTCGCAGGCAAAAGTCGAATCATTTTTAGGCAATGCATCTTCACAAACATGAATCAAATTCATTATTTAATTCATTTTATTATTTTCAATCCCATTCTTCTCAAAATTTCTTTGGTATTACTTTTCAGAACTTTTTTCACAAATTAAATGAATTGTTCACCTAGTGAAAATTGTAGGTCTGATCGAGTTTAACTCAAAACCATATTTCGAAAGTGATTCAGTTGATTTTATTATTTTGTATATACATAAATTGGCTTAATTCAATTATAGGGTTTAGTTCAACTATCTCCGCATAGATTTATATACATTTAAATGGCTCATGGTAAATAATTATCAACACCGAAAGAAACTCTTAATTTTCAAAATGAATTCAAATTATACAAAATGTTCAAATGCAAAACCCATCAAAATATTCACAGAGTTAATCATAAATACAATTGCATGCACACATACAACCATAATACAATTAGGTGATTTATAAGACATCATAGCATGTCATATTGTCATACTGTAATAAAATATTAACATCTTTGGTTGGCAACTAAGAAATTACCGAAGTAATTGCTAATGTTTTCATACACAAATATACCCCAAAGTACCACCTTCAAACAAAAATATCAATAATTTGCTTTTTATACAGGGAAAATGTGACAGCTAACCTATATCAGACAGAAAAAATCATTATATTGACAAAAGGTATCAAAAATATGTGAGAAACATCCATGTGTGAAATCGTCACTTACTTAGTTGTCAGCCCAATATTAAAAGCTGTTGGGACAATATAACTCGTTCACCATGATAGTATGACATATGACTTTACGAAACCTTGTGAATCACCTAAATAAAAATATTAATACTACAGATCAAGCATCTCTCAAATGGATCGTGCTTTATTCACCGAAAAAAAAAATCTTTACAATATATAAAATTATATATCCATACAATTATGCTGAATAAAGTATTTACTATGCTATTAATTGTAGTTACAATATATAACAAAAAAAAAAAAATTAAAACTATAATTACTCAATAAATGTAAAGTAACACATTTGTACCATATCCATACAGAGAAGTATACATACCAACATAAATTAGTTAGTTCTTTATTGTGTTAAAGCAAATTATTTCATTTTATTTTGTAAAATATGATCAAATAAAACCCAAAATGGAAAAACAAAAAAAAAAAGAACAAATAAATACAAAAATGTGTTAAAAAATTTAAAAGCCACAATATTTTTGAGTTTCTCTTTCATTTTTGTCGTCACTTGATATGTATTTATTACTCATTTAATTAATGTTTCGGCGGTGTTTTTTAGTAAAAAAAAACACTAATAATATTTGCTTATAAAAGAATTTCATTCAAAACCATTAAATAAAGAAAATCACATTTAGACTTTATTAATTTTCTATACAAACAAATATATAAATATAATAATGGCATTCATGAAACAATGGTATTATTTCAGAGTGCAAATATATTTATTTGATTTAAAGCACCAAACAAGAAGAATTCATAAATTTGCATTATGCAAATTCTTTTTAAGTCGCTATGAGCTTACCGCGCTAACATGAATACCACTATTATATAATTTTTATTGCCAGTGGAGCATCGTAATTCTCAATTCGTTTATTTACCATCAAAATTGTTTGCATTATCAAATACACAAACCACCCAAATGACTCAAATGTTTTAGGTACTATTCATAAACCACTCGTACACTGGTAAAAACTAAAATTTCAAAAAACTCATTTTCTAAATATTCTACTGCTTCGACATTATCATCGTCGCATTATTCATGCACAGAACATCAAAAACGAAAATGAAATAATTATAATACTTTCTTTATACTCGTAATAATCGAATTAATATCAGTTTATTGGCAGTGAAGAGAGTATACTTGAATATGAGGCTGATCGTCCGGCTGCTACCAGTGCTGCTGGTACATCTGATAGTAATGCTGCAGCTGCAGCTGGTGGAAGTAGCACTACTACATCCGCTTATCAGCGTACCCAACTATTGGCTGCTACTGGTGGTGGTGGTGGTGGTGGCATACTTGCTGATCTCATACGTAGTCGTGATTTTGTCATTGATTTTCCACGTATTTTCGTTTTGGATGCTGGCGGTATAGTGGGTACACGTGAGAACCTATTTCCGTCACGTCTACCGGAACGTTCACAATCATCATTATCATTGGCGCAAGCTAAAGATTGGATGTCAGCTGTGACAAATAAATTGGACGAACAACATGGTGGTGTCGGTGCATTACGACGTTTACGCAAACCACAAACCTGTTATGATGATATTCAAGAGGTTGTTTGTTCCTTCAATTTTCAATTGCATTGTATTTATTTTCCCCAAAATTATTCCAGAATTTGCTCAACATACGAACAGAATCAATTAAAAAACGTCGTTCACGTTCGGCTGATGGTCGTTATTCGAATGGTTATATCGAACGTAATCGTCAATTGGCGAGACAAAACGCGATCGGTTCCAAAGCGGCGGTGATAATTACTAACTCAGCTGAGGGTGGTTCTGTTAATCCAATTACCAATACTACCATGGTGGCATCTTCAATGCATATACAAAATGAAATTTGTCATAAGAGTGACAACATAGTTTCTGACAATGGTAATCCGTTGCATGAACTTTCTGAAACAATATGGGGTCAATCGAAACAGCGCCAACTTGAGCAAAAGCTAAATGCCGAAGAAATTCAATGGCTAAAAGAAAATAAACGTCGGCATCGACGATTCAGTCAATCAATAGCAGTTAATGAAGCGTCGACCAAAGCAACACGCGAAAGGATTCAACCTTCGCAATCATTGTGTGATCCAACTTGCGTCACTATACAGATCAATGGTGAAGGAGTCGATTTAGAATAATTTTTTTTTTGCAGAATAAAGGCTTCTAAAATAACACAAGATATATGTACGTGTGTGTATGAAACTCAGTAGTCTCTTTACATTCCAATTATACATTAAATACAATAATATTTCTATTTGGGTGTTAATTCTTTTCGAGAAATAGCGATGTACTGTATTTCGAAACCTCCATATTTTGATTTAAATAAAAGGATTTCCCGTACAAAAATATTATTTAAATCGGGTAAAGTAAGCAATAAAAATAAAGCTCCTTGTTTTTACTTTTTTCAACACTTAAATCGAGATATTATTGTACTTTTATACATACTTACCTAGTATATGTAAAAAATAATTAAATATACAAATATTAATAATAAACTAGTATAATATTAAAATTGAATAAATTAATAATATTAAAAAATTAATAAAATAGGCTGAAAATAGTAAAAACTGGAAAATGTGCTCAGTGTATTGAATGATTCTTCGTAGTTGCGTTGTATTTTTTATTTACACGTTCCACAAATTGGTGGTTTGAATATGTACTAAAGCATAATAAATTTGGACATCTTCGAAAATGATAATCGAAGCTGTATCGTTTCTCTGTCATTAGAACTATATATTTCTCTATTAAAGAACTATTAGAACTACTACCAAAGAAAATAAAAAGATTAAGAAGTCCCATCAGAAAACTTATAAGGATGAGAAGAACTATATTCCAGGCCATAAAGAATGATAGAAATAAAGATTGCGCCCTGTGACGTCATAAATGAAACAGTACGAATAGTAGGCAAATAAGAAGTCTCCAAATCCCATACAAAAGGTAAATAAAACTGGGAACATTTATATAAAATTGATAAATAATCAATATTTATAACTTTATTATGAAAAATATTTGAAGAAATAATTAAATACATATATCGCGAAAATAACCTAAAGTGACCAGAAGTTGCCTAAGTGGAAAAGCTGCGGACCAAAATATCTAAATAAAAGCGAAGTGGTTTCGTGTTTTCATTATAAATTTTATTGTGCACATATGTATACATGTATGAAATTAGAAAAAAATTAAATAATTATAAAAATATAAAAAAAGAATTAATTAAGAATTAATAAAAACTGAGATAATATTTTAGTGAATTCTCTTTTTTTTTCTTGTGAGTGGCTTTTCAATTTCTTTGTTTAGTTTTCAAATCTTGAACAACATCCTCGCCCGGAAGAACGTTTTCTTTACCTTAATATTGCAATTAATATTGGAAGATTGCTCAATATGTTTTTGTACAAAATTATTTGTTAATTGCGTTAAAAATATTTTCAAGCGAGTTTAATTGAACCACCAGTTCTTTGGTTTTGATAAACCACCTTCACTCAGGTAATTTATCCATGTATAACTTGAATCAGCGCCATTCTGAATCGCAATGTCTCTCACTGCGTGTTGTAATTTGTGACATTTATAGCTGGCAATATTTTCGAGGCCGCCATATGCCAATCCTTCCAGCTCCGCGATTTCCGTAGGTGTGTCGCCAACGTCAGGAGTAATAAGTATTATGCTGAACATTACGCCTGAGAAAATTATAGAAAATTATATAAATATTATATATGCATTTTGCTTGAAGTTTATAAAATAATCATTTATGAAATGGTCCTTACAAATTACACTATTTTTGTGGTTGAAAGGACTTGATCGCTGGCAGAAAATAATCCACTTTTTTGCCAAAACCACATCACACGGAAAGGAAAAATAGTTCTTTAATAACGATTTGTCGGAACTATCGTTATTGCAACACGCCACTGCGCACTGCATTTATAAAAATCGCCTCTTTTCAATCAAAATTGTTTTAAGTAACTGTGTTCTATACAAATGCAAGAATTATGCAAATTTATTTGCCTTTTTTGGTTAATTTTCTTTTCGTTTATGACGTCACCATACGAACAGTTGACTGTCAAACTCGAACCAAAAAAGATAAGATTCAGGGCGCAATCTTGCATCATTCGTATTGAAAACACTTACTTATATGTGGCATTGAGTACATTATGCTCTGAACGTTTTTAATGGCGAGTGAAAACTATGTGTATACTGAGCTCAACCACTGATAGAAATTTTGAAATCGGTATGGCCTGGAACATGATTCTTCTCATCCTTATAAGTTCTCTGGTTTGTCAATTCTCTTCTATCAAACCATAAATATCCCTATCGAAAGATCGCATGAAGCAAAACAAAGCACCCGTCAATTACTAATTTATAGACATATCTGAAAATGGGCTAAATTGGATAAAAACAAGGCCTCTCTCCCATACAAAATTATATTGTTATATTTAAATGCTCACACTTTGCCCCAGAAAATATCAAGCTTTCGTGTTGGAACTCGACACATACAATTATATTTGCTTATGTGTGGAGGAGTATGAAAATAGGGCCAATGAGATGAGAACTACGCCTACCTCCCATACAAAAGTAGGGCTTTAAAAGTGTGATTTTACACTTTGCACTCGAAAATATAATATAAAGCTATGAAGCTGAACCTTGGTATGCGTGGTTAAATTTAGTAACTGGTACTTGTGTTTGCAACAGACCAATTCGGATGAAAACTACGCCTATCATCTGTACCAAAGTTGGTTTTCAAATGAATGTTTCACCCTTTGCATACGAAAATATCAAGCTATCAAGTTGAAACTCGGTAGAAGCGATTTTATTTACTAAAATAATGGTTAATTCAAAAATGGACGTAATCGGATGAAAAACACGCCTACCTCCCATATCCAATTATATTTCCGAAGGTATATTTGGAGATTTTTCGCAGGTTAATATATAAAGCTACAGGACTGAAAAAATGAATATCTTTGCAAATTGGCATTATCGGATAGAAATCATGCCTACCACAAAATATGTTTTCTCGAAAGTAGGTCTGTCTACCAAGTGTAATGTGAATTATTTAAGTCGCTTATTATCTCGTAGTGCCGAATTTGAAAATTGAAAAAATATTTGGTATATTCAAAAAAAATTGTTTTAAAGATTATAATATACCTAAATACCCTAAAATGGAAAAGAGTGAGTCAAAATGTTTTATGAAAATATTCTACTTTAAATATTCCTATAAACATTCTAGATTAAAGTTTAGTTCAGGAATATAAGTGATGTCTCAAGGATTCTGCCGTTCGGAGCCGGCTATTATAAGTATTTATAAGTGTTTGTGGCCGTGGAATGCAGCATGGCATTTTCAAAATTCTAATTTTAAATTTAAATTTCAAATTTCTCAATATTTTTAAAAAAAAATTGGATTTGTGGAATAATTTTTATTGTACCAGTATAATTGAAATCTTCGTAAACAACGCTTGACTTTACCAAACAAATCATGCATTAAAATTAAAATCTGTACTTAAAAATTATATTTATTTTAAAATTCAGAAAATCATTGAAAATAATTCAATGGGAATAAATCACAAGCTGAAATTGAAACAATTTTAATATGGGATCATTGTAGACATTTTTTATTTATGTCTATGTGTGCGGCTATGTACGTCAAAATCATCATACGTATTGAGCTGACAAATGCAGCGCGTCTATGCTGTCTAAAATCACACACAAGTTGTTTTGTTTTGCAAGTGTAATTGGAATTTTATCAAAAAATCGCTTACTTTGAAAAACATTTGCTTGGATGATGGAGTTGCTATTTAACGCAACCACTTGAGTAAGCAATGACGTTTCAAACAAAATTCAACAATCTACATCAAACAGACAACATCTGGTCAAACGAAAAAAAAAGTCCAATTGAGCGAGGGAGAGCGAGAGAGAAACGATACAAAAAAAAGATAATTCCACAGAAGCAGATTATTGTTTATCTTGTGCTTATATCGTCCTCACAACTTACCATTAAGGATTAAGAAGCAGTCACTCATATTTCTTAGACATACGAGTCCGTACATACAGATGTAAGCACTCCATTCGAACTTTTGGCAATTCTTTCATTGCTGCCCGCCGACTATTTCTTCTTCTTCAATTTATAAATTGTGTCGGCGGCGGTGGCGGCGATGGCGATTAAGAGAATGATGCTGATGATGCTGATGATGGTGTTGCTACAGTTGTTCTGGCTGTTGTGATTGTTTCTTTATTGTTTTTAGTTTTTATTTTCATTTCATTTACTTTTCTGGAAGTAAGATTTATTTTGTATTTCATTTATGCAAAAATAAAATAACAATTTTGATGATATTTTATGATGATGTAACAGTGGAGCAAAATTATAAAAATATTGCTGGTAATTTTTATTTGATAATTTTTACCTACTCAAAACTGATTGGATGAGCAAGTAACAAAAAATTGATGGTTTGTAAATACCTGAGTACCTGCAATGCTCAGTGTGGTCATCCTTCCTATCTCATGTTAGTTACAATTTCATTACCAGCTTCCTATTAATCAATATTAATCCTTTCTGCAAATTTTGGACTATTCTGTTAAGGCCAAATTAGCTCTTCTGTAATACCACAAATCACATAGTGGATAATCTTTTAGATTATTGCAAGAATATAATTTATACATATCATATTGTTTTCCCAAATCGAACCTATTAAAAAATTTTTAGTAATATTTGTTAGTTTGTTAGATTTTCCTTTGTTTGATATTTTCTACAATCAAATTGGTGATCTATTGCTCCAGATATCGCCTCAAAAAATAGAAAAATATAAAAATATATTCCGAAATACACGGAGAGAAAATTTTTTATAATATTATTTTAAAATTTATGGCACCTAATTCGAAGACAAAAATGGTCTCATCAATGGATATAATCTATATAGTGAAATTATCTTCGAATTTCTTTTTATTAAAAGTTATATCTCGAAAAATTGACAACAGAAAAAATTTTTATAATGAGATTTCCGATCTGAGATTTTTTTTTTTAATGATCACATCGATGTATGTTTGGGCTGGCGAGTAGTGTAATTTATTTTCATCTCTCTCCGGCCATATGTCAATACGGGTCATATCAAATAGCTCTCTGATGACATATGCAATTGGAATTTTTGAGGTATGTGGAAGTAATAGAATATTCGACAAAAAGGACGACCTACGATTCTTGTATTGCAGATTTTGTTTTGACAAATTCATTCGGTTATCCATTGCTTTCTATGTTCTTAAGTCCAGAAATCTAAGTCAAATAAAGATTGACGAGCTGCAGCAAGTGACTGTGGTGATCAAGTCAAGTGCCATGTGATTGCTGATTTGAAGCACTGATCTTCCTTAATTTAAATACAGTGTATTATTAAAAAAATTGTTATTCTTTTTCTGCTCTAAATATCACCGCTAATAACTTCTAATCGTCCCACTGTTATGTGCTGTGTTCCATATATGTTATATTTCCTGTCACTTCACTACAAATCCGTGTTATACAAGACAGTTCGACACCAATAGTCAGCAATATGTAAAATACAAAGAAAAATAAAGAAGGAGATTCCCCAAAATTGCAGAATAAAACTTTCAAGCAACAACAAACCGTACACATACACATGATGAAAACATAAAAGAAGAAGCAAAAGCTAAAGAAGTTGCTATAGTTTTTTGCTTGATGTTTGCCGCATAACTAATAAGATTTAGTCAAGAAGAGAAGGAGTGATGCTACGAAAACGAAGTAGAATAAGAAGAAGAATACTCACTACTGCTACTATGGCAAAGAGAAGTAGAACAACACCACCACCAATACGACAGCAACTCCAGTAGAAATGTTTCGTTGAAGTATCAGCAACAAGTAATTGTAACAGCAGCAACAGGAACCCATGCAACAATAACCACGATGAGACGACAACGATATGAGAAACACAATAACAAATTTCAATTGCTATAATTCATAGCAACAGAAACGATGTGGCACAAATGGTTAGGTACATATGGTAGTACTTCACAACAACAACAACAACAATAGTAGAAGTGTTGTTTATAAATTTAAAGGCTGTAATCACATTAGCATCAGAAGAAGAAGCCTTTAGCTATCACCTGCGATGACGATCAATCGAACGAATTACTCTGAACAACGACGACCCGAACGGCTGACTGACTCATCGATTAGACGAGCGAACAATCCGAATGAACTAACTGATCGTCAGACTGTCGAGAGTCGATCGAACAGGCGATCGATCGATGAAAGCAATAAAATTCCTTGCAACATCAACGGCAGCCACTAGTCAACACGTCATCTGCACACACACACACACACAAGTCCATGCGAGTACGCGTGTAGCTGCGGTGGCGGTATTGGCGGCAATACGAAGCAATATCAAATAAAATATCCCACGATCAGTGGAGGCACGTACGAGTGATCGTCGTCGTTCGCTACTCTCTATAAGTGCCTATATAAGATTTATAGTATGTAGCTACGTACGTACGTACGTATGCGCATAAGCATTGCACATTGCAATGCGCATCGATACGATGCTTTTCGCACCCTCGCTCCGCTTTCTCTCGCTCCGTCCACTCGTTTGATCGTTCGTTCGTTCTCAATACGGACGCGCACGGGGGAAAACGCTGTCAGAAGGTGTATTAGCAGAAATGGGCGTATCGCTTGCAGTCTGATCGGCATTGAGTGCAAAAATAAGAATATCTTTTAACTTAATATTTTTTTGTTCTGTTTTTTTTTTGTGGTCTCTTCAACAGACGTGTTGATGTCTATTAAGGCGAATAAATATTTTTCATACAAATTGAGGCAGGTAAAAAAAAAAAAACAAAAAATGTGCGCACGGGCGCGCTTTCATTTCATATCATTAATAATACATACCTCTAGATATATGTTGGTATATTTATAACAAATATTCTTCTGGTTTCAATGGGTTTACCGCGGCTGTCATCATACTCATACAAAGTATGCTAGTGATGTGTAAAAAATTAATAAATGGGTTATCAGATTGATAAGGCTACATTCATACAAAGATGAGATGATATTACAGCACATAAGATTCGCTCGCTCAGTTGATTCATGTGTTGATCTTCCGTGCATGTCGTAGGTCCTGAGATCGACTCCCGGTCGATACAACTTTACCTAACAAATATAAGATTTTTTCAAAGTTAGTTAGTTATTCTTCTGGGAGTCACAAAATATCACGAAAAATCTTCTAAACGGGCTCTCAAATAAAATGATTCCACAATGGCACTGCCATTCAAAATCGGCCAGCTGAAGTTTGTCTCTTCTAACACTGGCAATCAATGCCGCTCGACATAAGCTAAAGAGGAAATGCCTTCCAAAACTGTCCAAATTAGCGTGCAGAAAAATTTGACTAGGACTTTGTTGATTATACAAGGGGTCCTTTTTTTTACCATCCATTGTTCTGGTGAATGCCATAACTTAGTTGGTAAGTGCGTCGGTCGTGATGGTACATAAGTTCTGCCAATCGGGACCACTCGCTAGTACCAGAGCCACTGCCAGAACGTAGCAATTGTTAAGAATATGATCGAATTATGGAAGAAATCTCCGGGTTTTTATATAACGATAATCGATCCATCGACTCACACTTTATTTTTTAACAAAGCGGCAACTTAAGCTGCTGGTGGAGTCATTTCAACACATTAAATTGTAGTCAGTAGGCTCTTGGGAAGTCTCATTATGCCACGAAACAGAAGCTTGTGCATTTGGAAGCATTAGTACTTATTTACTTATCTGGCCATTAAAATGGAATTCGGAGAATGCATAGACAATCGCCTCTGTTCACTGATTGTAGGCTCCTGTGCAAATTTTCCAAACGCAGACAGGTTCCGAATATATTAGTTTCTTACCATATTTGATACTCACCATCGACGCACAAATATTCGAAGACCTGGCGTAGAACTTTTCTCTCAAAAACTTCTGACAACCTCTCAACCAAGCTGGAAAAGTGGAAACAGAGATGACGGGAGAACTCGTAGAATATGGTTTTCGTTTTCAAAGAGAATTGAACTTCTCGATTACACAAAGTACCACCTGTTTGCAAGAGTGACCCTTCGAATTATCTTCAGGGTCACGTTATGATTGGTATTACTCGTGATTCCAAGATAGGGAAAGTTATCAGTAGTCACATCTTAAACAAGACGCGGAAACCTTTGTTTTTAGTAATCTGTAGATTAAATACTTATCAAATTTGAGGGCATATTTCTGTTGTCATGAGATACATGCATAGATCGAAACGTTCCAGTATAAATCGGAGTATAATTGTGAAAGTTGGCAAATAAGTAGAGATGGTGGTGGTGGAAGAATGATGTACTGGAAAGTCTATCTACTCTTGGGATCTTCAGCTTATTTCAGCGAGTAGAAAACATAAGGAAATTGGGAAATGTTGTTCATGGTCCCGAAATCAATAATCAGTTGTGTGTAATAGTCGGATCATTTTCTTAAAACTATTACCACAATTGGACAATAGTGAGATATTAAATAAAAACCAAACAATTTAAATTCTAAATATTCGAAATAAATATTCGAAAAATTCCAATTGAATATCGGTTATCTACTTGAAATTACTTACTTTAAACAAACTGTGCTTATAATTTATGTTACACAACTGATCGTGTTCTCAAATTTACTACTTCAATAAGAAAAACGAAGCGTATGAAAAATAAAATATCATATAATAATAAAAAAACAATTACTGCAGCTGAGCTGACTTGCCTAACTTCGTCATTTGGCATTCGTCATTTTGGTCAACTTGAATGCTTTTGGCATGCGATCACGTAGCAGAAACTGCACTTGAAAGTAATAATTTTGAATGCACAGCACAACAACAGATGTGCTCGAATATATTCGAACAAAATTTTCATATTGTATACTCGTATGATCATCAACCAGCTGTAGTATCGCCACTAATAATGGGCACCCACCAGCCAACGTCAACACCATGTTGTTGATCATCATTATCATCATCATGGTTGAGATATGTTTTTCCTCTCTCTCTCTCTCTAGATTGGACTGGATCAAGAAACTAGAACTAGAATAAGTTGATTGCAGTAGGAATAGGGATTCTACATAGGCATATATGTACATATACTTAATATAGTCTTGCAGATCATCACTCCTCTAATATGACTTATTGATCACTACTGATCATTGCTGTTGTTTTATGTACATACATATATGTAGTGTATGTATGCAGTTGTAGTTAAAACTGATACTAGAGAATAGTTCAATCTTAGTTAGCATGAATATTTCTATAGATTATGATCTTTATTATTAAGCGCAGTACCAATAATTCAGCAGATACATATTGATACTACCTATATTGTACCTTACATTCGTTCGTTGCATCGGCATATCGATATTGTGCAAAAAACAAAATCTAAATCCAAAAATGGGGAGCTGCTTTACATCGCTTTGGGGGACACTTGTACACAAACAACAATACTCTTACCGATATGAAGAACACTGCATTGCACTGAGCAGATTGAAGTTGTTGCTGCAACAACTACACTCAACACGATCGTTTATGATCGTTTTACATTTGATCTTTGACTGATTCATAGAATATTGTTTTGTTTTGTTTATTATTAATATTGGTTTTGTTTTTGTTTTTTTCTGTAGTTGAATTTTTACGATGTTTTTTATGCAAATTACAAAAATATTTGTAGGAGAATGAAGGTTGCCGCAAATATTGTTACATACATACGAGTAAAGTGTTGAGGCTGTATTGACGTCGGCATGATCATAAAGAAAAGTTATATTGATGGTTTGTTATTGTTGTTGTTGTTTAGTTAGTAACCTGGTACTATAGGCAATTTGTAGTTGTGTTTTTGATTTGAATTTTATTTTAATTTTATTGAAAATAGGTTTTAATATTAAATATTAAGATGAAAATTATATATGTAGGTATCTACTTACATACTTGCCGCATGCTATAAGTAAAAGTGGTTAAGTAGAGGAAAATATATGATTGAATTTAATGATGATGAATGAGATATATATTATTTAGAGAGAAAATTGTAAAGTGATTAGGAAATATTGATAATATTAATTTGATGTAACACAATTTTAAAACAGCACGTGATGGGTAGGGTGATACGAGTCTTGGCCACTCAAAATTTACAGCAATTTGCACTACATCTTGAAAATGTAAAATATTGATTCAAAGACTGTAATAGGGGGAAAGACGGAAAGCAATTTATTTCACTCAAATCTCTCCTGTAATATCTGGTCGAAAACCAGAGATTGGACTGGACGACACGAAATGATCACTTGGCGACTTTAATTATCATAAATGCAAGCAATGCAAGTATATAGTAAATAAATAAAAAGTGAAAACATAAATTTAACAATATACTCTTGTATGGGATGAGGTTGTAAAGAATGATCAAAAAAATCATTTGTTGAATTGCGTCCTCTGATCCTCATGTACCAAAAATTGGGTAAGACATCAAATTCCGTATTCAGTTTTTAAATAGTTTTTTTAGGCGTAACGCCTAACTATTGACAATCAATCACATGCTCATATTTATGTTCAATAATCTTAGATTTAATTCCATTACGTCTCTTAATGAGCAGATGGCACATGTCAATCGAGATTCGATAGGTAATCATTATGAATGGATGATATCATATTGACGTCACACCATTGCTTTTAGTCCTTTGTACGATTTATTTACCCGTAGAATGATGTGATACTGATTAAGAATGCCGAGTAATACCGTAACGAAATGATAACAACAAATGAAAAACGAAATTACACTAGTTATAAAAAACGAGAGAGAGTGAAAAAGAGAGAGAGAGAGAGAGAGAGAGCGTTGGTATGTAAGTATTAAACAACTAAACCATATAGCTTTAATGGCAGTATCAGTGAGACGTATTGCCGCCTTTTACACTGATCATTCATACAATAGGCGCAACAAATTGCAACACATTGCGGCAGCTGGCCTATCTTGGCCGACCAGTCATACCGATGATAATCTATTGAAAACGAGCGATCAATCGTTGATCACTGATCATCGATGATGACGATAATTATGATGATCAACCATTGGTATTTATTATACTTACTTACTTACAGATGACTATATGGCACACGAAAGGACATGCTATGCGTGTATATGTAAAAGAGGATCAACTATTTGATGCCTTATTGTTTGATTTGATCCAATCGTAACGAATTGCTAACAAACAAAAAAATTTTGGGGTGAAATTCTTTTAAAGACAAAAAAAAAAATGTGTGAAATGAAATCCAATCATATGCAGCCAAATGAAAGCAAATGACAAATACAAAAGACGCTGTCTTTTACAGAGAGCAAAAGAGAGGGAGAGAAATGGAAGAGCAATAGTATGGGCTACCTATGTAATTTAATAAAATTAATCGAATAAAAAATTTCAGTGATCTTTATCATACTAATGATCAAATGTAATTTAAATCTATAATTTAATAAATTAAATTAGTCAAATGTCAAAAATAATAATTAATTATTTAATTAATTATTTAGAATGAATAATTTGAAAAGTAGAATCTTGAAAATTGAAGAATGGGTAATTTTGGACCTTTTTTCCGAAAAATCTCTAACACATATAAAAAAAGGCCTAATATGACTAATACGTGTGGTAACTGGAGGGTTAAAATGTACAGAGAAAAAGACAAACACTATCAGTAATTTTACATCTGCATTTTTAAATTATATTATTCTAATTTTGACCGAAGAAGGCAAATTTTAAACCACTGTAAAAAAAATTACGAAGTGGAGCAGAAAGGGATTGAAGTCAAATGTTTTCGTTTGAGACTAGTTTGGTTCACTCTCTCGATAATGACCCTCAAATTGGGTCATAGTGAAATTATCAATAATAATCAAGTGAGAATAGTAATTACAAGAGAGTTAATATCTTCAGAAAAAATGTTGGCGAGAGGAATCTACATTATACATACATATCTAGATGCTCGCCACCTATGGATATATTTGTCTATTTTAATGTGTTTTTATGCTAATTTTGTAGGGGAGTCCACATAAAGTATAAAGCTAGTTTTTAAATATGTTTAAAGAACATAATGAAATGGAAAAAGTTAATGATGGGATTTGGGGAAAATGCAGGGAAGAAGAAACTAATGAGATTCACTCATGTATTTTACCTTTTTAGGAACTAACCTTGAATAGCTATGGAGTTATTCATTTTCTGGAGCTATGATTTTCCTGATGTTATTGGAACTTTGACCCCAAGTCAGAAAGATTTTCACCCCTATCCGATCTCTAGCAACTTTTAGCTCACAGAACCTAAGAGAATCATACTTACAATTATTATTGTACTTCACATTCTCTATAATCTTATATTTTGCCAATGATCACACTAAGAAAGCCTTGAAGAAAAAGGATTTTTCTTTACCATATGTTGACCAATAATATCTATAAGTTGAAAAGCATGTAAATATTAAGAGACGACTTTCGTTTTATAAAAAATATATATATATATATATATATATATATATATATATATATATATATATATATATATATATATATATATATATATATATATATATATATATATATATATATATATATATATATATATATATATATATATATATATAAATCCCTAATATTATGATCACATAAGGTGCTCCGATGATCATGAACATGATCTCATTTACCACTTGTATTAAAACAATTTTTAATCTTTTAAATTTTATTTATTAAATGATCATAATAATGATCGCATGTCAGTGAGAAATAAAAAATTCATTGAAATAAAATTATTTACTAATAAAATTGATTTTCTAAAATGGCAATTTGGATACAGTAAATACCAATTTTTCCTCATCTCGATCACTTACACTACATATTGTAATGATTGTGAAAATGATCACCAATAATCATACAACTACCATCCAGCAGCATTACCAGCTGGGAGGTTCTACTTTATATATGCTCTCCATTTTCCTCTCCGATTCTCACCCCTACAGATACACTCTCTTGATTGTTTCACTAATTTTGATGATCCTGTGGTACGTGATGCATTCATATGTAGTGTATATATAAATGCAGCTTGTAATTTTTCGTTCCTCTATTTGTGCTACGTTTTTGTAATAATCATTGCATACATATATAGGAGTATTTATGGTATATAGTACCTCGATATCCATTTGTTGGCATCTTTATGGTGGTTGGTCGATCACATATACAAAATTGGGTTGTTCGTTGTGCTGTTGGTGGTGGTGGTGGTGGTGATGTTGCTTCATTATTTTCATTTTAGTTACAGTGCATAAATAAAAGTCTTTATTGTTTCTATTTTCGCTCTTTTGTAACTTTTTTGTACGATTTTCGTAATTTTTTGTTTCTTTTAGTACGAGCCACACTCGTCATTTCATTAGCATCTTTGTATTATCTTTGTTTATGATAGAAATTTTGTCAACGCCAATTTTGATGTAGCCAACATTACGTGATTACAATTGGGAACAAAATTAATAGATATTTTTTCTTTCCTTTTGTTTTGTTTTTATTTTAAATTATTTTTAGCTGATTGATGTTTTTTTTTCATCGAAGTGGTCGATCGTTTATTTTTCGTTATGAGAGTGTGTACACATATTGAAAAATCCGCAAAAAAAAGCTGTAATATATTTAATTAATTTACGTTATCTATGTATATATTTGTTTTTAATTAAATTTATTTTGAATTAAACATCCTTCATATGATATGATAATCGCATAAAAAATTATTATGAAAGGATTTAAGGCAAGGTGCCATTTAAAATATTTTTTTGTGCTAGATGCAACACCCTACTGTGAAACAAAATTGTCTAACTATCCTTATGAAAATGAACACATCCTCTGCTGAAGCTAATTGAATGTCCGACAGGAAGGCCACTTTGGATACCTTTCTTCTAGTGCGAGCTAACACTGGACAGTGGCAAAGAATGCATTGAGACACTTCGCCTTTACAGAGAGATAATTGTTGTGCATGTAAAGTAGACTGGTGAATCTATTGCTGGTGGAATAGAAGGAAAGCGCTGCAGGGTAATAACTTATGCCAATAACATTGTTATGCTTGTGACTGGAAATATCCCGAAATTCTAAAGGACATTCTAAAGGACATAACCAATCTCAACACACCATTAAAATAGATCAGACATAGGAGTCTAAATTTAAATCCACAAAAAACTAAACTCATAATGTTAGTAAAGACTCTAGTTGCCTGAGTGCCTCTGCAATGGCCTTCTACAGTATTCTCAGACTTATTCACTTCTATCATAGGTCTCTAGTAGCTTTAATTAAAGTAACCCGATACCTAAAAGAAATCCTATACTATTAAATTAAAATACTTATTACCATAATAATAAAATTAGGGTTGGAAAATCCATTATGGGCCCTCATGCCTGTGCAAGCGCGCTACAGAAAAAGTGGGATATGCAACCTTATATTGTCTGTTGGATACATTTGGCAGTTATTATACCAATAAATCTCTAAACCTCTTTAAAAAAAAAAGTACAATACTAGTGTGAAGAAAGATGAGACGGCAGTACATTGCTTTGGGCCTCTTTCGCCCTCATCAAAGTTTAGGCCCTTAGGCACTAATGCATTAAGAAATTAAACTCTTGGATAATTTTCTGCCGAAGATCAAAGATTTCATAACAACATGGCAGAGCAGAATAGCATTGTTTTATTCTTTTATGCTCAAACATAAAGGAAAGGAGCACCCTAAGCAAGATACAAACGAAGTTCGGAACAAGTGGAGAATAGGGCCCATTCAATTAGATAAAAATTGAAAAGTGGGCCCTTTTTTCCTTATTTTAATGGTATACAAAATTTTTGGTGCAACATTTTTTTAAAGGTGCTATGGGCAAAGAAGGAATTTTCGAAAATTTGAAAAGCATATATTTCAAAAAATTATAAAATCAAAAAATGGATATCATTGGAAAAGCCTTTCAATACTATACGGCATATAAAGGCCGTCCATGCAAAAGAGTTCTTGATGCTAAGATACTGTTGGTGGTGAAACCAAATTTGAATATAGTAAATGTGTTGAATGTCAGTCATAATAAAAATGTAATTGAGTATACACATAAAAAATATATTAAATTTATTATATATTATATATTATATATTATGCTAATTAGGAATGTATTCGAAAAAAATAAATTTTAAAAGACTGTAAAATATTTTAGTTTTCTTTAATTTATTTAAAAAATAAATTTTTTATACATAGTGTTATACATCAGTGGAAACGTGTTGACACCACTTCCATACCTCCATCATTTCACCTATGATATAAGTTTGCACCAATAAATTTATACGCCATTAAAATAAGAAAAGAAAGACCGGACTAGGCTCGCTTTTCAATTTTTGCCTAGCTCAATGGGCCTTATTCTGCAGTTATGTCCCTAATTGACCCAAGACTTTTTATCAAAGATTGATATTAGCAAACTCCTAAATTTCAGAAAAATGTTCTGCTGGTTTGACGTATAATTAAAGTAGTAGTAGGTTAAAGAAGGGTGCCACAATAGTCTAAACTAACCTATTGTTGATAGAAAATAAAAAAGAATCGTAAAATAATATATTTTTCGGTATACTTTGTCGATTTTTAAAATATTCCTTCTAATAATTATGGTCCTTTTTGCTTTTTTTGTTTTTTATTAATTTTTCTAATTTTCTTTTCCTTTCCAATTATTTTAATGCTTCAAATTAGTGCAAGTATGATGAAAAATATGATAGCAAACCAAAAGTTTAAAAATATAAACGCCTTTCATTTCATTTGCTTTTATTTGTAAACAAATAACAGTTGAATATTTATAAATAATATGTGAAGGGCAAATAAAGATCAATTAACAAAATTAACCTCTATTTAATTGTATTAATTGTGCAATTATCATTAAATGCTTAATTATTATTATGATCAATGTTGAAGATCAATAAAAATTAGTTAGATTATACTCGTATTAGGAGAAAAATAAAAATAGAAGTTTATAAAGAGAAAAAGTATATCATTGCATTATTAAAGATGCTCCATTTAGCTTTTAATCACACGATCACTTTTCATATCACTTTTCAACTTTACAATATCTAAACCAATATTGATAGGAAATATTAAATATATCACTGTGCCCAATTGTTTCCCTTCTAATTAAATTTTAGAGTGTAATTTACTATGTTTATACGTATGTACATATAATCAATATGTATCACTGGGTCAGTTAGTTTTAATCACATGTACCTTTCTCTATCTTTTACTTTCTATCAACAAATTTTCAAAAGAGATTATAATTTTCAAACTAATTAGATAGGTATTATTTATTTTACATGATACTCACCGGAAATGAGCAGTTACATTTCAAAAAAGGCAATTTGGGTATTTTTGTGTACATTAAACTGAATGATAATTTTAATTATAGATCTAGAATGATCACTAATCGCTTTGTAAAAATATGCTGTTACACACTTATTGCTGTTGTTTGTTTGAATAAATCAACGCCTTCAAGAAATTATTAACGCCAATAAATTGTGTCAATAAAAATAAACTGAAAACCTCCTTTCAAGCAAAACACCACCATCAAAAACTGTTTCCTTTCGCCCAAGGCTAAATAAGGGAGAGAAAGAGAGAATATATTGTCTAATAAATGCAATATCGGTTTAAATCAAAACATGCTGGCAAAACTGAGTCAAATAAGTGAAGAAGGAAAAAACAAATCATCAAAGACTTTGCCGCTATGAAATAAACATGAAAAGACGAAAAAACGCCCACATAGTTAAAAATAACAAGTAAATGATATCAAAGAGAGAGAGAGAGAGAGAGAGAGAGTAAGATCAATACGATGATCAATACGTAACATTGAAAGATCAGTTATAAAATCATTTCAGGAATTGGACAAAAAGGTACTTAAACGATCTTGTTTAATAGTCCATAAAGGTATCCATAGCAAAAAAAAAATAAATAAAAAAATAAAAGAACACCCGGGATCGTTACAATTTTCAATTACATGTAAGTAATTGGTTTATCGTAATTACTAATCGCTACAGCATTCAATTGTAGCTTCTATGTAAAAAGTAAAAAAAACATAATCTCGAATATCGTCATTAACAAAAACAAATTTGGGAAGCTTAACTTCGGTAATACCCAAACTTAGATACCCTACACCATGACCGATAGCACGTTTGTGCTGGATGTAGGCGTGAGTTTTCTCCGATAGCGCGCATTTTTAAACACATTCACATGCCGATATAAATAGTCAATTATAAACTAACCTTTAGTCCTACAGTTTTACATTTTCGTGCTCAAGGTTCAGCCGAGAACGTATTTTTGTATGGGAGGTATGTGTGGCTTTTATCCGATTGTGCCCATTTTCAAACTTATACATTTACTAGTAAAAATGATCGTATGTACCGTCTTGAAGATTGTTAACTTTATATTTTCGTGCAATAAGTGTAGAAATTGATATAGGGAAGCATACATTTGTATGAGAGGTACGTGTGATTTTTATCCGATTCAATCTATTTTTGAGTGCGTCTATTATTTAGTGGACATAATCGTATGTACCGAGATGCAGCTTGAAAACTTTATATTTTCATGCTCAAAGTGTATAAACATATGTACATGGCGGAACCCTAAATTTATATGGCAGGTAGGCTTGATTGTCATTCAAATCAGCCCATTTACGAATTAGTCACTTAGTCGGTGCAAATAATTGTATGTGTCAATTTTTAGCTCCATCGTACTATAGTTATACCAGTCAATGAGCGAAGAAACAAACAAATAGACGGACATATAGGACTAAATCGACTCAGATAATATATTCGCAAACAATATTTTTCAATAATTGCATTCTTTCCATATGGGTGTTGCAAACGGAAGCACGAGCTCAATATACCCCTGACACTTTGAGTGTAGAGCATAGAAAAATAAACTAAAAATTGCATAAAATAAAATATGAAGAATGCAGAAAAAAATAATAATTTAATTATGAAATAAAATTTTAAAAACAACAACAAACACAACTAACAAACTCAGCAGTAAATAAACTCATCAACATGTAAGACGATCATCCTTCATTGACACATGCACCAAATACCCACACGATACCTACACACACACACATGAGATCAGTAAGCAACAACTACTTAAATGTTGGTTGACTCGTAGTCGCTCGAACAGAGGCAATTATCAGCCTTGTGTCTTGTGCACTTGTGCACATGCAATATATTGCATGCTCTTCTTGTATGTATGTACGTAATATTTAATGTGATTTTGACGCTGTCATCCGATTTCATCTCTGACAACACACATTGATCCGATTTAATTTGGATTACATGCAAAATCCATTGGTAAGACGAGTAAACGCCTACAAAATTATATGAGAGTTAAAAATAAAAAATAAAAATATTGAAATAATTTTTGTATGTACGAAATCATGTTGTGCGCCAAGGATTTAGTGCAACAGTCTTTTGAAGTTAGGCTGATTAAAACTTGTTCTCTTTTTTTTTTTTGTTTAAATTCTTTGCATTGCTGACACAATTATATGAATTTTTGTGTGAAATTATTATATTTTCTCCTTTCGCTATTCCTTCACTTGTTACCAAATCCTTTTGTTTTGCAAGTCTGTGAACTTAGTACATACCATAGTTAGATGATCTTTTATGACTGACAATTGGATCAGCACACTTAAATTTTGACAATATTTACAAAAGGCTTATTGGATTTATGACTTAAGAGTATTTGCAATTTTTCTATTTTACGTTTATTACAATTTGTATTTTTTGTTTTTGTATTTACAGTGTTTCTCGTGTGTAACGAATGAAATGTAATGTTCATATTTTATGCTTATGCATTAATTTGTATTTCGCAAAAAAAAAAACATAAATTATCAAATTCACGTTTAAGTTTTCTATTTTATATTCATTTTATACATTTTTTGAGTAACAAATATATTTTATAACTTTTGCATAATGTCATTTCAATGTAGGGTAAGGAAAGCCAATATGGATTGCTCATTTTTCTTTATGAAATAAATTTCAAAATAGCAATTATAGAGATTTTCTTATTCGTACTTCGCTAATGTATCAAATTTAGACTATTTGCAAGGTACTTTGCTAGTGGTCTTCTTTTTCTTCTTCGTTCTTCGTCATACTCCACCAAAAGTAGAATAGCACAGCAAATTTTTAGCTGAAACTTATTCTTTCATTCACTCGATTTGACCCGCACAGTTGACGTGTTTTAGTACCACGAAGTATGTCCATATCGACATTCAGAAGGTATAGGTCATGTTTGTGCTTTATTCAGCAATCATTACTAACAAAAATACGTTTAAAAATCTTGCATCAAATTTTTCTTCCGACCTTTGGCGCATATCATGAGGAAAGTCATGATGAGAGGTTCATAGAATATATTCTTTCGTTCTTACAAAGAAGGCTTAACCTCTTAGCCTTACTTAGTCTTAATTAGCATCTGTTAGTAAGAGATATTGTTCTCATTATCTTTAGACTGAGGTCTATGACGATCAGAAGTCCTTCACTACTACTAAATTGTAGTTTTCAATAGTGATATTCTGTTCAAGATGGCAGATGACAGAATCATGAACTCGGTTCTGCCCTCGTTCATCTCAAAACCCATACGTCGTTGCTCTCCTCTCAATTCATATAATTCCACTCTGACTGCTTGAGTGTTCCAAACAGCTCTGTAAATATCATACTTATTTGAAGAGATTATTCTTGTATCGCTGGTTGGTAGCGCTCTACAGAAAATATAGAAACTCAATGAACTCAATTAATTGACTTACAGGAGGTTGTAGATTTTGCCGAATACACAACAAAGCTGAGTTTAAAAAGTTGTTCGCATTTTCAAAAATTCGATTTAAGATTAAAACCACATTTTCGAGTCAATTTTAACTTTTCATCATTGGTCATTGTACTTTTCAAGAAAAACAAAATTGTTTTCGAAGTGTGAATCTCCAATGCTTCTGTAGCAACTCAAACATGAAGCTTCCGGATAAATCTCAATTTCAGTCGAATGACTCATTTCTTAATTCACTGTAATGTCACGAGTTGTCACACGTGTCTTTGGTTTGATGAATGCCTATACTTCGTCGTACCGTGTTGGAGTTCTTGGATGAGAACATGGTTGAGATGAAAATATCCAGCAAAAAATGCGATCTTCAGTACCGACGATCTTGTTGAACATATTTTAAGCATCATTTCCACTGGTCTGCCTTGCCTTCTTCAATAGACAAACAAAATATGTGGCATTTATAAGCCCCAAGGGCCCTTTGGTTTTAAATTTTGGAGAGTATTAGAATGCACTTACTTACTTACTTACTTTGGTGACATCACGTTATCTTTTAGAAGATTTTTCATAGCAAATTGTTACTTGCGGAGAGGTGGGTACTGTTCGATATAAGAATCTTTGCGATATTAAAGTTGTGCTTCAGCCGGGAATTGAATTCACAAGCTACAGATGAGATCAGAAAGCACTGACCACTAAGCTATGGCTCCCAGTCTTTTTGTATGTATGGAGTAATATAAGGTGTAGTAATCCATTATTTTTCCAATAGATGGCTTTAGTAATCTGTATCTCGCGTTGTATAAGTGCGATCGGGTTACATTAGATGGTGTTAGAAAGATAGGATTTCGTACTAAATAAACTTTTCAGGCAGTTTTGTGATTGCTTGACTCAGTATTGTTTGAGCACGCGTCAAAGATGGGCACCGGTAAAGAGAAAATACGCCATATCTTATAGTTTTTTTTTCGATAAGGGCGAAAACGTAAGCCAGACTGCTGAAAATGTGAATAGTGTTTATGATCCTGATACCGTAACAGCCAATCATGTGCAATTTTGGTTTCGTTGATTCCGTTCCGGCAATTTTGACGTCAAAGATGCAAGGCCAATTGTCGAAAATATCGATAAAATAATAGAAATCGTCAAGTCTGACCATCATGTAAGCACTGTTTCTATTGCCCAGGAGCTAAACATTGCACAAAAAACCGGTTGGAACCATTTAAATAAGGCTGGATACAAAAAGAAGCTCTATGTATGGGTGCCACACGAGTTAACTCAAAAAAACCTCATGAACCGAATTTCCATCTGAGAATCCCTGCTGAATCGCAACAAAATCGATCAATTTCTAAAGCGGATGGTTACTGGTGATGAAAAGTGGATCACTTACGACAACGTCAAGCGAAAACGGTCGTGGTCGAATGGCGGTGAACCGGCGCAAACGGTGGCCAAGCCAGGATTAACGGTCAGGACGGTTTTGCTATGTGTTTGGTGGGATTGGCAGGGAATCATATACTATGAGCTGCTCCCTTAAGACCAAACTCTTAAATTGGACAACAGTTGGATCGTTTGAAGGAAGCAATAGCCCAGAAGCGGCCAGCTTTGGCCAATAGGAGAGAAATTGTGTTCCATCAGGATAACGCCAGGCCACACACATCGATAGTGACTCGCCAGAAGCTGCGGAAGCTTAGTTGGGAGGTTCTTATGCATCCATCTTATAGTATGGACCTGGCATCAAGTGATTACTACCTGTTCTTGTCTATGGCAAATGATCTTGCTGGTGCAAAATTCGCCTTAAGAGAAGCTTGTGAAAATCGACTGTCCCAGTTTTTTGCCAATAGGGACAAGGGTTTCTATGAGAGTGGCATTATGAAATCACCCTCAAAATGGCAACAAGTTATCGAGAGAAGCGGTGCATATTTTACCTAAATCGGATCATTCTAACTATGCTAAATAAAACCTTCAATTTAATGCAAAAATAATTTATTTTTTACTAGACCTTGTATATGGCCAAAGTTGATAATTTGGTTATCCACTTTCAGTTTAGTATAACAAATCGAAGAAAGGAAGGAAGAAGAGGGGATAAAAAAAGAAGGAAGTAAAGAAAAACGATTGGAAGAATGAACGAAGGAAAGAAGAACCAATTCGAACAGCTTTTAGATAAAGCAAGAACTGTAATCAGTCAAAATTAATACCACTTGATTGTAATTGTAATGCTGATAGTAAAATAAAAAATCGACATTACTCTGCCGACAATCCAATATGATGTTCAAATCAACAAACGCAATAAAGAAGTATAGGTCAATACTTTTGTTAGCCAAAATAAACATGAAATATCCTTTTTTTATATATCTAGACGATGAATATAGGATCATTGAACTTGTCATATATATGTTAGTATGTATAATAAATATATGAATGAGTTTGCAAATTTGACAAGTTGTTGATTTAAATTGTATATAAATACACATATTTATGTATATGTTTTATATTTGCGTAATGTATACGTGATTTTTGGAGACTGGCTGTGCGCCATCATCCTTTTAAAGCCATTTAAAAGGGCAACAATTCATAAAATCAATATTTATAGTTGTATATCTTCTACTCAATTGCATGGCGACTAAACTATATATTTAAAAAGTAAAAGCAAATAAAAAAAAATGGCAAACTGGCAATGAACTGTATGATATGCCATCAATATTTTCACACTGTCTACTCAATGTCTGTATGACGATGGAAGTGAATGTCAAGGCCAGGGATAAAAATACACAAATCGTAAAAGTAATATCTATGCATTATTATTACCTATCTACTTATTATTATTATTTGCAATTTTATTGTTATATGTAAATTGTACTTGTATATGCCTACATTTGTACATAAGTAAATGCATGTGAATCATTATGGAAATAAATTTCCACACGATTATAAGTCACACTTAAATGAGAATATACATAGGAGTGTAATAAAAATCTATCATAGAAAAACAATACAAATATGTAGCTACATATATTTATTTAATAATATAGCCAATCTCATTGTGAGTTTCTATGTGAGTTTTACCATGTACTTCTTCCCATTACCAAAAAGTCATCAAATAAATACTAACAAACCAAAGGATGGATACGAGCAAATAAAATATTTAACCTAATGTTGATGGATAAACTAAAAGTGAGCATTACAGACTACGTACGACAACGAAACTGAAACGATGATGCGATGAGTGAAATTGTCTGAGAACACAAATCTAAAGTCAACAATAACAACAAGAACAACAGCAACAAAAGTAAAGAATAATGGAGAAAAAAAAAAGGGAAAGGACGAACCCGAAAACTGCCATAAGCATTGTCGTCGTCATCGTCGTCGTCGTTGTCGTTGTCGTCACTATATGCACTCACTCGTACCTATCTACGTTTTGGGTTGCATTGGTACACACTCTTGATAAGCGCATAAATTAGCATGAAGCGTGCAAAAATTATTGCTGAAAAAAACCAAATCAATGCAATGCAAGAACAAAACAGAAAATGTATTCAAACTAAACTGAAATATGAAAATAAAAACAATACAATAATACTAATAATAATAAGGGTACCCTCTGACAGCAACCCTGTATAGTACATAGTGTGTGTACGGTATGACTTTTGAATATATGAAAACTGATCTTCAGCATCATTCTACCTAAATAGTATGATACTATCGATTTGATGAATATGAATTTGTGATGACATTATAATGTCATTCATTTTTCTACATTGACACTTCTAAGCCAGCAGCCAGCTGCCAGTCAACCAACTGCATTTTCGTACGTGTGAGTGTTGTCCTGAGCTTGTTTAAAATTGTTCTCAACTTGGCAGCTTCTAATGCAAAAAAAAAAATAAAATAAAATAAAAAATTATATTTATACCTACACATTATATTGAGGTGATTTATTTAGTAATGGTGGTGATAGTGATGGTGATGATGATAGTAGTGGTTGAAATAGTTACGGCTATTTTGATCTGCTTGGTGGATGTTTGCTTTTTGAATTTATTTTATAAACGCTTGGTGTTGCAAAATTTGTGGCATTTACGAATATTCATTAGGGTTCATTCGATGATGAGTTCTTTCACAGGGATGTACTCTGTGTGATGGTTTTCAACCCTCCAGCATTTAGCAATTCTTGTAATGGCAGCTAAAATGGCCGACGCTACTATTTTTATTTATTTTGCTCTCCCTCTCTCCCTTTCTCGAACAATATTAGAACTTAATGTAACACCGAAATGATCGACAAACATTTGACAAATGTTAGAATCGTTCATAAAGGGTGATGTAATCTGAATTTTCGATACGAACAGAGCTTCTATTAAAACATCTGTTTATCTAAGAAATGCATCGCTCAATTGCTTAATTGTTTTCAAGAAATAACGATTCTGTATGAGCTACATCTCGGAATTTATGGAAAGATAAATTCGAATATGTAGTGATAAATTTTGAAGACGCTTATAAATAACAGTTACATCTAGGGGAACCGATATTCCTGCTGACAGGGCTTTCTTCCACTATTATTGTGTGTAGTAAATTTGGAACATATTGGAAGCGAACTACTTATATTGAACGATTGTGGCAGCTGCGTCACTGTGAATCACATTTCGTGAGCTTTGTCACAACACGCATTCACAGGAGGAATTATAATTTTCTGCAGGCAGACACAGGGTACGTTTTTAAAGTACAAATCTTTTTCACTATTAAATTTATCGCGGCTGAAATTTGACCACAGGACTTATGCACAGACGGACCACCAGCGTGCTAACCAGCTACTTGTACTTATCCAGTAATGACCTGAAACCACTTTACCGCATAGGGCATTCCCATTCCATAACCGCTCAAACCATATATGTAGGGAAAACTAGACTACACCAATCCAACTGCCAGATTTAAGAAAATATTAACAACCCATGTGATATCAATAACTTTTATGTAAATTTAACTTGATCTTTACCGACGGCTACAAATTTGATGCTCAGATTTATTAGAATTCACTAGACGGGCTGCTGTAAAAGCTATACGATCGCACATTCTGACATGAAAGACCATGATCTACTGTGCTACTCGGCACTCACTAAATTTCAAAGCTTAAGCATTCCAATGAGCACCAGTTACTAGCAGTAAGGGGTAGAGTGACAAACAAGGAAGATGACATTTACAAATTATCTACCTAGACAAAACCACGGAACTTATATGTCAAAATCTGGACTGAATCCGCACAAAAAATCTGATTAGTCTAGATAGGGACCTGTTTAGAGTCTTGGTAGGGGTTATTACAGGACACTCAGTTCTCAGCTGCAGAGCTGAAGGAGAATATGAGATAATCTTGCATCGGATATATAGATGTCCGAGACTTTACCGTAGGCGCAATGGCCTTTATTGGTTTAATTGTGCCCCTTGTAGGCAACCACCTATCTGCGTATTATATTACATCTACAAAATTTTGTCCCAGATGGACAACCATTGCGAATAAGCGACTTTTTCGGTTTTGCTTCTTAGAAAACGACGAAGGGCGAACTCTCTATGGAACTTTTCCAAAAATGCTACAGATTTGGCCGAATTGGGAATCGAAGCCATAATTTTGCGCACAGAATTGTCAACTTTCTACCCACCGAACTATTATACCATCCAAAATTCTCAACTGATTCAGAAGAGTCCTTCGACTACTGTCTCAGGTCTCAGAACTCTTAGGTCTCAGTTTTAGCTATGAGTTTTTGATTTGAGTTGAAGCGCTTGCTGGTAAACCATCTCTTCAAGGTTGGGAAACAGATGTCTTTTAGATATCCACATCGTTCAGCGTCATCGATGATTTTACAGCCACAAAATATGACAGAAAACCACTTTTAAATCATTACCATCGACGGTGCAGAGCTCGGGTTCTTAGCTTTGGTCTCACTTGTCGTTTTCCTGCGTAAATAATAGTGTATAATCAGAACACGAAACTCAAGCTTTTCAACATAAAAAAAAAAACACGGAGGCTGGACTCTTCACTCTGCTGTTACTTATAAATGCGTAAACAAAATTGGCGGAATATTTGCAGACGTTCCAATGAACGGTGAATGGATCACATTAGTACCTACTAACGCCATCTCTTAGGACTATTCTAAATTTTTTAATCCAGATAGTGTTTCATGTCAAAGGCATAGCTTAAATGTGCGAAAAAGACATCCATCAACAGAAGAAACTGTTTCAAAAAGTCTCCAGTTTCATAATTGACAAATATCAGAAAGCCCACGAACTAACCATTGCGCTAAAGATTAGCTAAAGATAAGCACTATGTAAATTTGGATTTCAGCTTCTAATAATTTCATTTCCAATTCTTTGCCATCTAATAGTCAATCAGATGGTCATCATAATGATCTTACAAACAATCATATATAAGAAGTGATCATAGTAGACCAACTGTCAGCATTAAACAATATTACAACAACAACAGCAGCAGCAGCAGAAAAATACAAATGAGAAAAAAGAATAAGAAAATCTGAAATAAAATAACAACATAATTTCAATTTAATACGATTCACAATGCGTGTGCATAAAATCAAAAGCTGCCGCTGTCGATCTTGCACCGATCTTAAGCAAGCGGAAAAATATGCTCAAAAAGAATATGAAGAAAATAATAATAATAATAATAAATAAATAAAAAATAAAAGATAAAAAGATAGCGAAATGATTTGATTTTTATTTCATTTAAATTAAAAATCCAAAGAAAATATTTACTGCATTGTTTGCTGTATTGTTCGTATTGCGCCTTGCAATGATTGTGATGTAATAGCGATACGACGATGCTGCTGATGATATGATCTGATCTATGAATGTGATATGATCCGAGCTTGATTTGATCTGATGAAATTGCTTGAACACAGAGATCATAAATTGATTGTTACTTGTTTTTTAGTATTGTATTTAGTGTTTGTTGGTGTTGGTGTTGTTGTTGTTGTTGCAAAAATGCCTCACGTACTTGCATAAAATATAGGTACTCAAAACAGAGCAAAGCATGCGAAGCTAAGAAAAGCTTTTACTACATTACAATATTTGTATGCAGTAGAGCACGAGTATACCTTTTTGCATATTTTATAATTTTGGACATTACATATTTCACTTTATTAGAAATATAAAAGCATCACTGTATCTATAGTTTTACTTTGTACTTTGTCACGTTTTCGAATACCAAATAGTAGCAAATACTGCCTTGAGCGAAGACTGAACAGTGCTTGGATCAGTGCTTGTAAGTCTAACTCTCTTCGCTTGGCTATTGATATTCTACCAATACGGAAGAAGTACGGTCCCGTGCAACACTGTAGTAAGTACCCATGTATCTACATACTATCCATATAAAATAGTATGATGGAGCGAATGATGGTTGTCTTGTTTGCTTGGAAGCACATAGTACACAAACAAATGGGTGGAGAGGCGACAGTACATCGAACAGCATTGAGAAATAGCGCGCGAAGATTCTTTGATCATTTTACGGTTGTTTTGCAATTGTTACTATATAGTATGTGCGTCTGTGCGTATGTGTGTGTGTGTGTGTGTTTGAAGAATTACCATTACAATCATCGGCATGATCACTTGCAAGCGATCACTTTCCAATATCTACATACCGTGGCGGATGAAAAAATATAAACCATTATTCAAATCGGATAGTTGAATGGTATTGAGAACGCCCTCACTCTACGATCGAAATTTGTATTATAATTACAATAACACTGTCTGCAAAATCTATTACAAATAGAACAAACAGTTCTGCAACTTAATTTTCGTAAAAACGAAGCTAAGAGACCCTTCACTATGATATATACGCAGATATACCTTTGAAGAACCACAATTTTGTACTAGAGGTCGGAGTGGATTATATCCAATAACGCCCGTTTTAGAAACAAACTTGCTCATTAATAAATAAAATCGTATGTGCCGAGTTTCAGTCCCATAACATTGTACTGTCATGCGAAAAGTTGGAAAACATACATTTGAAAACAAGCTTTTGTATGAGAGATAGGTGTGGTTTTTATTCGATTTGATCCATTCATAAATATGTTCATGCATAAGTAAATATAATTCTCTGTACTAAGTTTCAACTCAATATCTTTACATTTTCTTGCAAAAAGTGCGGAAACATACATGCGGAAGCATATATTTGTATGGGGGGTAGGTGTGATTTTAATCCGATTTTATCCATTCCACAATAAGCTAATTAATTAGTTAATAGAAATTTATATCCCAAATTTCAACTCGATAACGTAATTTTTTGGAGTGCCCAAGTATGAAAAGGTGTATTTGAAACCATACTTTTGTACGAGAGGTGGGTGTGCCCTTCATCCGATTAGACCCATTTTCAAATATGTTTATAGATTAGAAAATATAATTGTATATTGATAGTTTCAATTCGATCGCTTTATATTTTTGTGCGAAATTAGTGAAAATAAATATATATTTGTATGGGAGGTAGGCATCGTTTTTATCCGATTCCGTCCATTTTCGATTATATGCATTTTTTGTTAAAATTAATATCATACACTAAATTTAAATTCTATAGCTTCATATTTATGCGCACAAAGTACATATTTACGTTCCAAAGCATAATTTTATATGACAGGTAGGTGTGCTTTTTATCCGAATACATCCATTTACGAACTCATTCGTCCATCGACAAAAATAATCGTATTTGCCAATTTTCAGGAAAATAGTTTAACAACTTCGGCAGTTACCATGCAAAAGGGCAGCTAGACAGACATCAACTTAGATAGCGACTCTGATTAATAGCATACCCATACCTCGTTTTTTGGGTGTTACAAAGGCAAACACAAACTCAATATACCCTTGACTCTTTGAACTCATTTCTGAAGAACCAAGAATATTCAACATTCAAGATTTGTGTCCTGTTTGCTTTATTTGTATATATTTTTTTCAGTCGTATTTGTTACATAATAAATTTGAGCTTTTTTTGCCCGACACAGTAAATGTATTCTGTTGTTAGATATTTCTAACTGTTGCAGTTGCAGCAAAACCAACAAAAACAACAACTACAACAACGGCAACAGAAAACAATATATGGCGAACATTATGCGAATGATCATGATCACAATGATCTTTTAGCATATTTTACACGTTGACGATACCAGTATCCATAAGCGAATAAGTGGTATTTTCTTTTGCTAGAATAGCGTTAAGCAATAATCACAACAACCACATCAACAACATGAACAACAACAATAACAATAAGAAGATGCGAATAACTAGCGTTACCAAGGGAACCTGCTTAAGGTTTATTCATAAGTATTTTCTGCCTTCTGTCATAGCTGCAATGACTCATTTGACTTTTCCGACTTCTCAACAAACACACTGCCGCTCACAGGCACTATTGTACCTTACTTACTTCTCTGCTGTTGCTGTTGCTGTTGCATCTTGCGTGCTTCTTTATTCGTCAATACCGATGAAGCTTTCTCAAGATAGCGGTCTCCGCACAAATCACTAACATCACATGGCATGAATTTATCCACAAGTTTGTATATTTACTATCTATTGTCTATCTGGTATCTCGCTCAGATGCTTGTTACGCTTGTCTCTTTCTAAATTATTTATATGTGTTTGTTGTTGTTGTTGTTGTTGTCGTTGCTATATTTGCGCCATTTTTATTGTCTATTTGTTGTCTTGTTGCTATTTGGTTGCCGCTGGTTGTTTGATCTTTAGCGATCGTGGTGTTTGGTCAGTAAGTCTGGCCTCTGCTATTGTCATATATTGCCAACATTGTAAGTACAATAACTTTCTCATAATTCCCATCACTTTTTTTAAAATGACAATTCTTTATTTATCTACAAATATAGCTGTACATATACTATCTATCATCGACATTATCATCACAATTTTGATTGCAAAGAAATTAAAATATTTTGTTTCTCTATTTGAATTTTTTTTTTTCTTCCATTTTTTTTTTCTTTGTATATTTGTTTGATAATTTATACCATTGTTTCTATAAACAATTGCTGTCTACAATTCCAATTGTTATTCTTGTTTATTGCGAAGGTTTTACTGATTTGAAAACCCCAATTTAAAATGAGTTGTATTGTAAAATAATCGAGGTAAATTTATGTTAACTTGTCTTATTATGTTGTAATAGTTAAATTATTTTCTAGTTTTTTTTGTGAAAATAAATATTTTAATTACTTTTGAATTGGTAATTATCAATTTTAATGGAACTATGATATATCATTTCATTTGTTATCGGTGACAAGAAGGAAATAGTAAAATGTTTAAATCATAATTATAATTTCTTATATCAAAAACACCAAGAGTGTAATATAATATTCGGATCAGCACGATTAATCAGTGAGTGCCGCATGTCACGGTGCCCAACTATCGACAAGCAATTGATAATTCTGATGCCAGTAATAATTTGCTATGAAAACACTTCTAAAAGAGTTCTACGACAAAGCTCAGAGAAAGTGATGTTACAAGGGTTTAACCGTTGGGAAACAGCTAATATAAGGAAGTCTTTTAAAGTACTGTCCAAAAATTGGGTACCCAGTACTAAAAGACTCAACTTCTGGGCTATACGGAGGGTATATCAAAACTTCCCAGCCAATCGTAGTCAATTTTTGGCAGGTCATCAAAGATGTGTGTCACCTGGCATTGCCATGATGGAACTCGACACTTTTCCTGTTCCCAAACACTGGTCTCTGCACCGTTTTGTTACCACATCCTCGCTTCCAACTGTTGTTTTGGTTATTTGTGTGGGCACCACGGTAAGATCCAGTACGTACTGCTTAGAAATCTCAGGAGGTCGCTGATGCTTATTTCCGCCAACTCCTCGATATTATTGAAGAGTGGTTAACCTAGGGTGTTAATTCTCTGCTTCCAAAGGGCAGGGCATTTACAAAGAAAGTGGAAGACCGTTTCCTTCTTCCTTCATTTCTTCCACTTGGTTACAACTGTGACAAAAATCGTTGTGGCCTCCAGTTCTCCGATGAGCCAGAAGCTGACTGCCATCAGTCTAGAGACGTCTTTTCGGTTCCTGTTTATCAATAGTTTTGGTTGTTAAGGATCGTATCTAGGCCATAGTGACCTACTAGTCTTACACTTTGTGTGACTTTTCCACCTGCAATCCGCTATTTGTAGATATTTTATATTGATAGCTCTTTTAGCCACACTTAGCGGTATGAACACCGGTTCTGCAAGAACTTTTTGCATGGCAGATCCGCTTCTTGCGAGTTCATCGGTTTTTTCGTTTCTTCTATGTTACGGTGTCCTGGAACCCAGATCTTCTTTGTTTCACTAAGAAGGAGGATATGACTGCTAAATTCAAAGCCTGAATTGCAGCTTGGCTGTCCGATACTATAACTATGTTGAGCTTGAATCTGAAGTCTGCGATTAGTATCCTACCAGCTTTCCCAATTCCAAACACTTCCATCTGGAATATGCTAGACAGGTTAGGGAGGCGCACAGACTTGTCCACTTTTATTTTTTCGGAATATATACCTGCCCCGACACTACAATCCATTTTGGAGCCGTCCGTGTAGATTGTGGTGTCAAAGCTGTTTAACAAAAATCCCTTAAAATTACTCGTAGAGATAAGAACTAACCGTTTCATCAGCAGATAATTACTTTCCAATTCTAGGATACAATAAGCATCACTTTGTTTGCCGTCAATCCAAGTTTCAATGTTATTTGTGCTGCACCACTAGACTTTGACCCTGATTTTGTTCGTTTGTTATTCTCGTATTCAATCCATTTTTCATTGCCAAGTAGCCAGCTTTTTTTAAGGATTCCATCCTATCATGTGGTTGATATTTAGAGCCTCTGGTATGCTCTGACAGTTTGCATGCCAGTATAACTCCATTGGGTGCAAAATTTCATCCACTTTTCAGTAACTAGACGGCTAGAGCGAGGTGCATTTTGACATCGAAATTTCTAGAACAAAACCGAACGAAACAAAGTTAACTTTCCGTTAAAGTCTTCTCACCGTAAACCGCACGAAAATTTCTGCATCTTTTTGCTACGGCTCTACCATTTTTATAGTAAAAAAGCATCACATATCGTAGTTCTTCAGAAATTTCGATCATTTTCAAATCATTCAAAGCTGAGATTGTCCGATGTCGCTAAGAAAAATCACTCCACAATGGCATTCAAACTCAGTCCATTACTGCCCTTGGTCCACGAGTGGTTCAAGTAAACAATAAGCTATGTACTCCTATCTGGGATTGGTTTAGTTCAGTCGGATTATATTTCTTTCCTAGCCCAAATAAAAATATTATAAAAATTAAAACATTCTTTCAAATGTACAGAATCTCCTCTAGGTTGTTAAAATGTAAATTCGACCCATATATAGTATTGCCCCGTAGGTTTTTTTCTGAATATTTTTTCCACAAAATAGACTTGAAAACAGCTGAATATGGAGAAATAACACAATCTGGACGGTGTGCCCGAACTTTTTCCCCAAATAGATCAACTCGCTATTTTCCTCCCTCTAGGGAGGCTCCCCTACAATATATTAATAATACAAAAATATCATTTGAATAATTAATACTGGTAATTTAAATCATTCAATTACCATGGAAAATAGTATCAAATACGAAATACACAAAAGTTTTATGACGGAATATTGATGACATTACCGCTTTAGACCTATGAATAAAATTGTATTAGTCAAGCCAGGACTTAAGTTGTGTAACCCCACTGTAAGATCGCTACTAAAATTACTATTCAATTACAAATCAAAAACGCACATAACATTAAGAATAGTTGACATATTCGACTAGTTCTCATCTACAATCGCTTGTAATCGCCAAAAAAATTAAACATTTTGTTGCAAGCATGATAAATTCTAATATATTCTGAAAATAAGCAAAAAATAAATACGCGTCCTGTAAAATTACTGTAGCACATCAGTATATCGAAATATATTATTAAATGACTTCCAAAGAACAAATCATTCACATACGTCACAAAATAAATAAGGATAATACTGACTGATCACTTTTGATCTTTATTTTATTGATATGGATATGTACTAAGTTAAATTTCCAATAAATAATTTGTGCATAAAAAGTCATTATCTTGGCGTTTATAAAAAATACAGAGATTATGGAAAAATTAATAATTCAAACAGGCTCTCTCGTTAAGTTCTCACCCATGATCTGTGAGTGATCTTCCAACAAATACAATATTAATAAATCTATATTTTCAAAAAATTCTTACAACACAATTCATTTAATAATTAAATGATCATAAAAATTAATAATACAATATGACTCTAAAGTAAACACGCTTACATATATATTCGTTGCCATTAACGATCAATCGGATTAGTGATCTTCGAACATTAACTTCATTGCCAAATGCAAACTTCTTATTGGAAATATGAAATTAAAAATTCGATACGACCTGCATTTAAGAAAATTAATAATTCCCTTTATTCATTCTAACTAATGATCAATGATCTTCAAATGATCATTATATTAATAGAATTTTAAGAAGCATTGTGAATATAGCAAAGATGTTTCAATTAGCTAATTATATTTATGCATATAGATTTTATAAAATTTGTAGTTTGCTATTTTTTTTTTTTTTTCGTTTTTTTCATTTAACACATCATAAAATTGTGATGGTGTTAATGATGATGTTTTAATTTACTATTAGTTGCCAAATTATTGAATTGGACACAGTATAAATCTTAACGTAAACAACCAATTGAATATAAATTCAATTTAAACATTTCAAGCTGTGTATAGTTCATATGTGTGATCGCACACACACACACTGCTTATATAGAAGACAAAAACAAAAACACTAAATCCAATCGTAATAGTTCAATTGATGATACTTGAATAATAATGAGAATAAAAATAATTTGATAATTATCCTTGAAATTCATGCTTTAACCGATAGTTTTTATGCTCAAATTTGTATGTATGTTTTCTACGAGCATTTACGCTTATTAATTGAAATGATAGAGTGAAGATCACATGAAAATTTTAGAGTCAAAAAAACAAAAATAAAAAACCAACAAAACTACAAGGAAGAAATGTTAGGCAGTAGGACTCACATATAGTATATACAGATGTATGTACACACATGCATTTGGTCACACGATGCATACACCAAACACACACACACACATGCATACACACTGGGGCAAGTCGACTGCATGAAGCGTTAATAAAATAACAAAACCAATCTGATAAGAGACGCTTTAAATTCCATTACGTAACGCAAATTTAGTGCGTTAAATCGGTAACGTAATGTTGTGACGTTGTTGTTGAACATATGTGACGAAAATAAATACAAACAAATACTTAATACTAAACAGAAGCAGACATGGCAATATACTCGTACTTGTACCTACTCTTATGCCATAAGTACAACCAACATACTCATACACACATACTTGCATATGAGTACTCTTTAAAAAAATTAAGTCACAGACCGCTGGATAGCGCTAACTTTTATACACTCTTGATCACACCATGATGATGATGATGATGATGATGATGATGGTCATATTATTATTGGTTTGTTGGTTAGTTGGATGATTGGTTGACTGATCAACAGCTCATTTGATCGACAGCGTTGATAATTTTGTCATGCGTAACACACATACATACACATGTGCTTCTCTTTTGATGGTTTATTGTTGTCTTTAAATATTTTCTTGTTTTCCAATTTAATTTTTCATTTAATTTTTTATTTACTTTAAAGTTTTTTCTTAGGAAATGCTTCAGGTACATGTGTAACTTTATGTGCGTAACATTCTTGTTTATGGATGAATCATATGAAGAATGCAAGTGCATTGCACGACATCGATCATACCATATGTCAAAGTTTGTTGACATTTGATTTAATCTATGACTTTGATTTGAAAATTTTTGCTGATTAGTATTGCACTCAAATAAGCGACGACTTCAGAATTTAACTACAGGAATCTTCTGCAGTTTCTTCTTTAAGAAAAGTGTGAATTATTTTATTAAAATTCTTAATGGTAAGTTGACACAGAAGATCAATGATCGTAGTGTGAGCAGAGTAATAGTTTTCATGAATCCATATCAAACAGAAAGTTGCATATTTTAATATATATTTACTTTAGAATATTCAAAATTAAATCCTCATATAACAATGAAAAGACTGATATTGAAGATCACAACTGATCGTCAATATCAAAGTGTTGGAAAGTATTTGTTATGCATACTCTATTGTGCTTCCGATTGTAACACCCAGAATTGATGAATGGGAAAATGTAAAATGTATGTAAAATATATTATAGATCAGAATCACGATCTGAGGGGATTTATCCGTGTCTGCCGATTTTTCGAGCTGAAAATGCAAGATTATTTTCATCAACGAAAAAAAGAATTTGGAAATAAGCGAAATAGAATGAAAACCACCCCTACTGCCTATACAAAATGTATGTTTTTGAATTTGTGCTTTGGCACTTTAAAGGGGAAAATCTAAAATGATCAACCTTAAATTAAATAGGTGTAATTATACAGATTGGTTGAAAAGTATTGAAAGCAAAAATGATAGAATGTGAATTTTTAAATGAAATTAATTTATTTATACAATATCATCTCGCTCAACTTCAATACATCTATTCCAATAATCCTTCAATAATTTTCTATAATCTCAGTAATAATTTTCTGAAACTTCTGACCAATACCGTTCTCTTTTCGATGAAAAAACGCTTTCCACGAAGGAATTGTTTCAAGTTTCTGAAGCGGTAGTACTCGTTGAGAGCCAAATCTGGTAAATACGATAAGTGTTCAAGCAATTCGTATTTTAATTCATTCAATTTAGCCATCGTCAAAACACTTGTGTTAACAATAGCATAGTCTTGATAAAAAATATTTTTTTTCCTCTGTAAACAAGGTATTTTCTCAAAAGATTGCAGTAATATTCAGAGTTTATTGTTTTATAGTTTTTATGATAATTAATGGCCGAAATATCGATATGATGGTCTAGGGTTGTTTTTCATATGATGGTGAAGGCGATTTGGTGAAAATCGGTGAACTCGAGAACAACGTTATTGCATTTGGCGTCGATTTGTTATGTGTGGGGTACGTGTTTCAGCAAGATAATGACCCTGAACACTCATCAACACTTTGCACAAGCTATATCAAATCGGAAGAAGACAGCGGCACTCTTCAATTCGTGAATGACAATCCCACTCATCCAACGCGAATCCCATTGTAGTATTATGGGATGAGCTAGACAGAGAGAGCTTCCAAAACTGTGTCCAAATAGCGAGTCTCATTTGTGGGAATATCTTCAGCGGGCTTGGCAACAACTACAACTAGAAAGACTCCAAAAATTGGTGGAAAGAATGTCCAAAGTTTGTGCGGCCATCATCAAATCGAAAGGCAACCATATCGACGAGAAAAGTCTCATTTGATATATTACCATTTTTTTCCAGAAAAATAAAACAAATATCATTTCATATAAAATGTTTTTAAATGTTTAAAATGCTCCTTGTCGAGCAAATATAGCGAAAAATGCAAAATACAATATGTGTTATTTTTGAAATGTACCCAAACTTTTGCAGGGTAGTATATATATTTTTCTTATTTTTTTTTTTTTTTTGCAATATAACCATAATTCCATTTTCTTAAGAGTTGAAAATAATTTCTGGATCAAAAATTCTTACTCCAACTATTAATAATATATGTGTGGTCTGCCATTATTCAGGTGAAAGGCAGCTGATCTCTTTTCGGCAATATTCTGGAAGTTCTTTATTTAATTCAATTGAGTGTTTAAAAGTAGCAGAGCACGGCTTTAAGTCTTTAGTCACGCGGATAAAGCTAAATGCTTCGAAAAGGATCCTTCAAATAGCACCCAATTAACAGAATTATCATCCTTGTCATGTGATCGATTGAACCGATCACCGAAACGGAATCAAAATTACTAATATTGATAATACACTTACATCACGTACACGACATGCATGACCGTAGAATCCTTTTCCACCTTTACTTTGTCAATAATAACTTGTTAGATTTTCCAACGTGGATCCATCTAATATTAAGTGACGATCGCCGGCCTTAAATTGTAAGCCAACAAAATTACAAAATAATATTTTGAGCAGCCGTTATTTTCTTTCTGCAATTTTGGTAATGCGAAAGTGTAGTTTGTTTCTTATGACAATTGTAAATAGTAATATTACTTGAAGATGATTGATCATTGGTATCTGTTGTGGTTACGCATTCTTAAAATCTTTAGTTAAAACCTTCAATTCGTATTTATTGTTGAATGCTCTGCTACTTTCATCTTTTAGAGTCATTTGAAAAACGATATTTAAATATTGACGTAATATATACACGATACTGTTACTTAGTTAATTATTTGTTTAGTTTCAAGTCATATTACATTCAACATAAATATTAATTATATAAAGCTAATCATATAAAGGATGGTCTGGTGGTGTTTTCGCAAGGTAACGTGTCTAACTGCCTCAACTGGGTGGGGCTAGCGCAATCCTTGTTGAACTCATCGCAAGTCAACTCACTGGCTGTCATGTAGTTTGATCTGAGCGCTATATGATGACACCTTTATTTGTTAATGAGGGGTAGTCATATAGCTTGCTCTGCTTACTATGTGACGGCGCTTTCATTATTATTAATGGGGGCCCTCCATGTGGCGACCACCGGGCAACGTCTTCCTAGCACCCGCTGGGAGGCGGCTGAAGTGAGTGGCGAAAATCTCCTCGGTTAGAGGTTGTGCGTTGGGTTTGGGACCCAACAACAAATATACCTCGGATAAGGACTACCGCTTTTGTTGATGACCCCCGCAAACGAAAAAAGGACAATGATTTACGGATATGCACCTGGAATGTCCGGTCCCTTTATAGGGAGGGTGCCTCTATCCAGCTGGTTGATGTCCTCGAAAAATACAGAGCTGACATCACCGCTCTCCAGGAAATGCGATGGACAGGACAGGGCTGCTCCATAAGAGCGTCCTGTGACATCTACTACAGTTGCCATGCTGAAAGGCACGAATTAGGATGTGGATTTTTGGTCAGCAAGAGACTACGACATCTTGTCTCACAGTTCACGCCTGTGAACGAACGGCTGGCCACAATCCGCATCAAGGCAAAATTTTTCAACATCAGCCTTATATGTGCCCACGCTCCGACGGATGAGAAGGACAATGTGACCAAGGAGAGCTTCTTTCAGCGCCTCGAAGAAGCTTATGACCGCTGCCCCCGCCACGATATCAAAATCGTGCTTGGCGACTTTAATGCCAGGGTGGGCAAGGAAGGTACCTTTGGTCCAACTGTCGGAAAATTCAGCCTCCACCAGAACACCTCCGATAACGGAATGAGGCTGATCGACTTCGCCGCAGCACGAAACATGGTAATTGGTGGTACCAGATTCCAGCATCTCGACATCCACAAAGCGACATGGCTGTCTCCAGATCAACGTACAAGAAACCAAATTGATCATGTGGTGATTGACGGAAGGCATGCTTCCAGTGTGATGGACGTGAAATCGATCCGTGGTGCCAACATCGACTCGGATCACTACCTTGTTGCAGCTAAGGTGCGCACACGCTTATGTGTCGCAAATAACAAGAGAAGTCCCACACAGAGAAAGCTCGACGTCAGTAAGCTGCGATCACCAGAGACAGCAGATGCATTTTCCACTCGGCTATCGGATCTGCTTATGCAGAACACTCCCCAACTTGATGATACATGCGCACGGTGGACACATATATCCCACTCCATGACTACTGCTGCCGAGGAGGTAATCGGTTACTACCGGCCTCTGAGGAATGAGTGGTATGATCAGGAGTGTCGCGACGCTACCGCAGAGAAAGACGCCGCCTACAGAAGAACCCTGCGTGCAAGCGCAACGCGAGCTGTTAAGGAGCGGTACAGAGAGAAAAGGAGTGCATAACTCCCGTTGTGCAGTGAAAATTGGGAAGGACCTCTCCGCACCGTTTAATATCGAACGGGGTTTCAGACAAGGTGATTCATTATCGTGCGACTTCTTCAATCTTATTATGGAGAAAATAATACGAGCTGCTGATCTACGACATAATGGCACTATCTTCAACAAAAGTGTCATGCTGTTAGCGTATGCCGACGATATTGACATAATCGGCATGAACACGCGAGCAGTCAGTGCAGCATTCTCAGAGTTGGAAAGAGAGTCGCGTCGGATGGGTCTCACGGTGAACGAGGGCAAGACGAAGTATCTAGTGTCAACAAACAAAGAGGCCCGGCGTCTTGGACAGCACGTCACTATTGACAACTACGCTTTTGAAGTAGTAAGGGACTTTGTCTATCTTGGAACCAGCATTAACAGCAGTAATGACGTAAGCTTGGAGATCATGCGTAGGATAACTCTTGCTAACAGGTGTTACTTTGGGCTGAGTAAGCAATTGAGAAGTCGAGTCCTCTCTCGAAGAACGAAAACTACACTCTACAAGTCTCTCATCATGCCTGTCCTAACATATGGCGCTGAAGCCTGGACAATTTCCATCTCGTATGAGCGAATGCTTGGAGTTTTCGAGAGAAAAGTCCTACGCAAGATCTTTGGACCTATTTGCGTTGGTGGCGAGTACCGAATAAGGTACAACCATGAGCTGTACGAGCTATATGCCGATATTGACATAGTAAAGCGCATCAAAATCCAGCGGCTGCGCTGGCTAGGTCATGTCGAGCGAATGGAAGAACACGCTCCAGCTAAGAAGGTGTTATATTCGGAACCCGCTGGAGGACGACGCAGAAGAGGAAGACCAAACCTCCAGTGGAAAGACCAAGTACTGGAGAACCTGACGGCGCTTGGAATTTCTAACTGGCGCCAGCTAGCGAAGAACAGAGATGGCTGGCGAAGCATGTTATTTTCGGCCTAAATCGATATTCGGTTGTTATGGCCACATAAGTAAGTAAGTAAGTAATCATATAAAGTCATATATAGATATTCACTTGTATAAATTTAACTACTCCTAAGAGCAACACTTTTGAAACACCGCTTATCAAAAGAGCATCAGTCTGAGATTTTTGTCATTCGAATTGAACATTTTCATGGGAAAATTATCACTCCAAAAATTTTCATTTTTCCCAACAACACTATCCATAGCCCATCCATCAAGCAATCTATCCATCAATCGTATTCCTATATTATTTGTTATCAATAGTAATATGCTACCGAAATAAATCACGCATTCACACACACATATACATATATATATATATATATATATATATAAGTATATAGTAGTAAACGTATAAAAATTGTCAACTAAAATCCAAACGTATTTTAGAGGTTCATCGTCGTCAATTCGTTTTTGCATGCCACAAAAATCTGTAGATAGTTACAGACTGATGATACTGAACAAGTACATAATGTATTTATAGTGTATATAAAAACTAACAAAAAAAATCACATAAATCACAATTCACAGACAATTGCTTTAGAGACGACATACAATACGATGACATTGCCACACTCGTATAACCTTTCAACAGTTTTGTCAACATTTTATCGGATGTCGCATATATGAAAGAGGAGGATTCATATAAAAGATACCACACAAATTAAATAAATGTTGTATATATAGTACGAATATCGAAAAAAAAAAATATCAAAGTTGGTGGCCTCAGACCAAAAAAAAGAAAACCGAAATGCTACTGTTTGAACGATTGGTTGTTGCAAGTGCGTACATAGAAACATGTGTATGTGCAAAAATCAAAGAAAAAAAAAATTAGATGCTTAAAAGGAAGTTTCCGAATCTTATCGTCAATCGAAAGGCTGAATTTAACGGGGTTGTTTGAAAAATTTGGTAAAAACCATGTGAAGTAGATTGACAGTAACGTCAAGTTACTAACTTATTCTCATGCGAAACTATTAAAAAAAAAATAATAATAAAAGATGTGGCACTTATAGGCCCCAAAGTGCCCTCTGTCCGAGCTTTTCTTCCTGTGCTGTTTGCCGTGTTAAATTTTGGACAGCACTGGAAGAGATTTACTTATGTTAGTCGGTTCCGAACGGCAGAACCCTTGTAACATAACTTTTTCAGAGCTTTGTCGCAGAGCTCTTTTAGAACCTTTTTCATGGCAAATTGTTGCTGGTGGAATAACTGGCAATTGCTTGCCGGCAGATGGGTATCGTTTGAAAGAAAAATTTTTTCAATATTAAAGTTGTGCTTCAGTCTTGGATTGAATTTTCGACATATAGATCAGAAGATTAACGCATTACCCACTGGACAACGGTTTGAAGCTATTTACATCAGCTTTAAATTTACGGAAGATAATTGGAGCTAACAGATGCTACTAATCTATGTATCGTGTAACTCCTTTTACATGTTGAGATATTTCCAAGAGATTTTCTAAATGGCAAATTTTCGTCACTATATCATTTTTTCCAAGCTTCATCAAAGATTTCTTATTTCTGGTGGTTACTGACATTCTATTTAACCAAGATATTTACAGGAGCCATGGCGAACTTTGACATCCTTCCGCTTTTATTTTTATTTTTAAAATAAAATTTTAATATGTTTGAAAACATGTCCGTAGTAGGTTGAGCCAACGTTCGAATATTAGATCGCGAATATCGTCAACTAAGATATTTCGTCACCTGTGACGAATCTTAATGAACCTTCTCTCCCAATTATGTTTGTAGAATAAAAATTGATCAAATTTAAAGGTTATGACATTAGGTTTTCAGAGCATTATGGAGCATTCAGGTGGAAATGTGCTGAGAGAAGAAATTTTTTCATTTCTTTCTCCGGAAATTAAATTCTATTAAATTCTATTAAATTAACCAAACTCGGGGTGGAACTGTCCTCGAATAAATGTATTAACCAGCAAAGATGATGAATCAAACATGAGAAATAAACAAGCAATTTAAAACAGGACCCTGCATACCCCGTACACTAGCAGCCTAATACAGCAGTTGGATAGATAAATTAATGAGGAAAACAAATTGCAATAATGTCGAGAAAAACAAATTTGGAGGTTATTGCAATTTTTTGACACTTTGTCGACATTATTGCAGAGAACTTGTCAACAATGTCGAAACAAAAATGTATAAACTAACATTTTCGACATTATTGCAAACCTTTTTGCAATAATATCGAAAAATATTTGTTAAATACAAAAAGGGAATTTTAACATTAATTCAGAACATCAGAAATGGCCTTTCAAAATACAGTTATCTATGATATTTCTGTATATTATAATCATAATCATCGGTCATAAATGCAAACATATAACATTTATTTCATTTTTTTCTGACAAAAAAATCGAAATTCAGTTCCAGATGATTTTATGAAAACGACATAATTATTTATTTACCAAATTTTTCATACGTATCTTTCAAAATGTAACAAGCAATATATTCGGATGATCACTTCAGCAATTGATGTCATACTATTATCACACTTACAGATACTTTTGAGCCAATGCATATAAGTACCGAAATTTGTACCGATGTCCTGCAATGACCTGTCTACACTGTCGCAAAACAACAACAACAATGAAAGTACATAGTAGTACCCAAAAAAAAACACAAAAAACATAAATTAATTGATGATTTCATTACAACATGTCAGAGTCGCCTACTCTACATGTAGTCATCTCATAGATAGTACGAGAGCACATACAGCTAGGATCTTCTTTAGCAGCAACTCATGTGTCTATGTACAAATGATGATACCTCATGTTGAACTTCATAGGTGGCAAGTGTGTGACGCCTGCTGTGAACAAATAATTGAATCTCTCTTTCTCAAAAAAAAAAAAAGCGAAAGAAAACAAAACTACATACATAGGTGGTATATACTGTGAAGGTACATAGAAATTGCCTAACTCCTGTTTAGAGATACTCTACTCATATATATCTCTCTATACAATATATTATATTCGTACTATTCCACCTACCACATCATGATCATTGTCTTTTTGCCCATAGCGACAAATGTGATCGTTAAAACATCTACGAATATGTAAGTATAAGGGCGTAAATATGCTCGAAAACACTTTGAATAGTGAACATGAGTAGTTTAGTATGTTGGCGTTGTCATTGTGACTCCCTATTTTGTCAATGAATTGTCAACCAAAAATTAGATGATGCTTATATTTTTATGTCGCTCTCGCTCTCTCTTTCTCTGTATATATATTACGAGATTTTTTGAGAGATTTTTTCGGCATCTTCAAACGTTAACGTTGGTGGTCGTTTGGTTGTTTCGATTGATCCTCGCTCAACCTAGTTCTTTTGATGCTTGTGTGTTGTACTTTACTCTTTGGGGTGGGTGTTTTTCTTTCTCAATTTTTCCATTTTCATAAACAATAATTTCGATTTGTACATAAAATTATATTCGTATTATCAAGTGATGGTTCCGTCGTCCTTTCGGTATTGTTATCAGCAACAATACATGGCATAGAGGTTTTCATTCTTTTCGTAGGTACGAAGGTTTTTTCATGTCGTCCTTTCTATTCTTCTGAACTACTCGTATGTGTCTTATTGGCCATTATAGATTAGTTTGTATTGTTTTTAATTGTCTTTAATTATTGTCATTCGTGGTGGAGGTGATGTCGGTGATAGTTTGTTAATAATAAGCGTATAACATTAATGTCAACTCGGTGACAAGAGTTTCGGATAGAACACACAAGTTGAATGATGTACGGTGTCCTTTAAAGTGTGAACAAATTTTTCGATAATTTCTTTTTCAAGTACATTGACTAGATCTTCTTTAGTTATTGATGTATCGAAAAGCATATATTTCGGTAAATTTGGGATTTCGCTGCGATGCCAAGAAGAATTATTAGAAATCATTTTAAGTAGTTTAAATTCTAATATTTCAAGTCCTTTGCACATAATAAAATAAATGGGGTAGCGCTAAGGTGTTTTATAATTATACTTGCCCCTGATGTTTGTTCCTTAGAGGGACACTCCCCAAACATTCTCAGAGTGCCCCCTTCCATTTATATTTACTGTTCAAAATTTTTTCTGATCATACTTAACCTCTGTCTTTACTCCTCTAATGTAGAATCTCCTATAAAATTAACTTTAAATCTCATACTTAACTTACAATCTCATAATTTCCCAGGCTTCGCTACTAGAGCGTTGAAATATATGACAGCTTCTCATAAATTTGTCTACCTTGATATTGCCAAACAATATACTTGTATGAGACTCCAAAACCACAGCATCACAGCCTTCATATACGGCTCCAAAATGTGCTCTGGTGTCGGAGCAGGTGTTTATTCTCTAAATCGAAACAAACGGGCAGATGTACCTTTATCTAATTCAGTATGTGGATTCCAGGCGACATCGGAACATAGAAGCCAAAGAAGTGGCGGAATAGCTTGTTTGAGTAGGATATGCAAAGAAGGAAAGTTATAACGGGATACAGCAAAAAATAGTAACCTAAAATTGGAAAGATACATCAAGTCTGACTTCCAGCCCTATGGAAGGCGATATTGAGAGAGCTGGGCAAACCCACCTTCAATCGCCTTGAAGAGCTATCCAGGATTAACGAGTGATCTACTGAACTGAATCTAAAGGATATAAGTAACTTTGGTATACAGCAGACTCAATAAACTAAGTAGGTGGTTATAACACCGCGCTGGTAGAAGTACTCATGCTGGGTTTGATTTGATTTTATTGGGAGACATTCACGCATTTGCTCTGTGAGTACAAGCTATGGAAATCTCATGTTTTTCGGCAATTTGTTCGACTGCTCAAAAGTTAGCGTCAAATTGTGTGACACCGTAGAATTTCCTACCATCCAAGTATGGCTCTTAGATTAAGTCTATGAAATTAAGAGTTGACAATAAAAATGCTTCCAAGATCGAGCTTTGCATGGACGTACTCTTCAGCAAGACTGCAGAGGAAGCTCAGCTCGGTCAAGTATTCTCAGTACATTGCCGGTCATGATTAAAGAAGCATAGAAAATTATCAATATTTCCCTATTAAAATAAAATTGAACATAAGCCTAAAATAAAGATTTTGATTTAATTTTTATATCGGCATGTATTTCATTTACAATATCTTAAAATAAGACTAATTTAGACCTAAAATGCAAAATTTCATACAACTACATATTTATATAAGAAACAAAAGATACAAACAGTCTTAATCTCTTAATGATAAAAAGATCGGTAGGTAGGTATAGCTTACATTTACATACAAGTAATATAGATACAGAGAATATTTTACACAAAATGACAAATAATTTTTAAATTAAAACTTAAAATTAGGCACAGGATATTTATGTAAATTTTGATTAGTGATCACCATGAAGCTTGAAACGATCGATGATCGAAGTTAAAAGCCAAAATATGAATATGAAGAAGCTGTTGGTTTATTTTCCGACATTGTCATCGCTGATTGCTGATGAGAATGATGATGGGGATGATGATGGCCATGCATCTGATGGTGATGATGATGATGGTGATGTGGATATGCGCCACCAATGTGATTGCTTGCAGTCGATGAAGGAAAGAAGGAACCAGCAGCAGCAAAATTGTAACTATCCCACGATGGGATTGTAGTAGCAGCGGCGGCGGCGGCATGATGTGAACCCGATGCGGCGGCAGAAACGAATTGTGAACGTAATTGTTCAGCAGATGAGGCGGCGGCGGCAACAGCGGCTGCAGTGGCAAATGGCGTGGATGTCGCCATAGTGTAGGCTGTTGTCGATGGTGGTGATGATGATGACGATGGTGATGTTGATGATGATGAATATGTTAAGTTGGTGTTTGCAGCCGTGGTAGACATGCCATATGAGTTTTGAGCAAAATTATTAGCTATAGAAGCAGTGGTGGAGTCCATGTTGCCCGAAACATTTGTGCCATTCATTGTTGGATTATGTGTGGGGCTTAGCGAAGCTGTACTGCTTCCACTGCTGCTGTTCGGTGACATCGAAGCCAATGAGCCACCACCGCCGTTACCATTCGTGTTATGAGCGAATGTATGATGTTGCTCGTAGAGGCTGTTTGCTGCTGTCTGCTGATGAGCTCCAAAGGCAGGCCATGCTTGTGAGCCATAGAAGCCCATATTGGCCGCATGCGATAACGATGCCCCACCCATATGATGGCCAGCTGCTGCATACTGGCCTGCTGTTGCGGCAAAACCACCAGTGGCTAAGCCAGCGGAGCCCGTGAAGCCCGGCTGTGTATTCAATTGCTTGCGGAGGCGTGCACGACGATTTGAAAACCAAACTTGTACTCGTGCCTCTGTCAGTCCGGTCCTTTGGGCCAGATCTTCTCGCGTGTACACATCCGGATATTGGGTGCGTGCGAAAACATGTTCCAACTCATCGATTTGGTCATTTAAAAATGTGGTGCGAGAACGTCGCTGTTTACGTTTCAGCTGAACGCCTGGCTCTGTCTCATCATCGGACTCATCAACCCCGGAACCGGAAATTCCTCCAGACGATGGTCCCCCAAGAATGCCATCAATGGAGTGGCCATTTGAATTCAACTCCCCGCGACAACCACCACGCAGTAGACGACTTATTGAGCTGACGGATGGTGCTGTGTTTTTGTCGCAAACACCAGATTCAATAAGTTTTGCGCGTATTTCCCAACTGAAAATGCCAGGATTTTCCTGTTTCATCTCTTCGATTTTTGCCTCGATATCGGGAGTTGCTACTCTCGGTTTGCTGCCACCAATTACACCGGGTCGTATGGATCCAGTCTCTTGGTAGCGATTTAATATCTTCGAGACGCAACCATGTGAAACCCGTAGACGTCGTGATATAACGCAGGGACGAACGCCTGCAGCGGCCATTTCGACAATTTGACGACGCGTATGATTTGGTAAAGGACGACCATTGATGAAGACGCCACCCAATTGATTGACACGTCCTTGTCCTATGCGCAAAATGAAAAGGAGGAAGAGATAAAGAAAAATTAATAAATCTATCAAACATGGTGGTCTCTGGCATTTTGCCGACTAACATATAGGTAACCCATTAATCTCAATTACGAAAACAAAAAGGATATTAATTCATTGAGCCCAGATCATTACTTGCAAATATGTCAACAACTATCGTACAAGATCATACTCAGGGTCAGCTGATGAATAACCATTTTTCGCATTCAATTTAATTCCCTCACAAAGTGGCTAAGATTATTAAATGGGCAATTGCTTTTAAGTCAAAAAGATATATTGTATTACAATACATTGCCAATTGTATATCTACAAGATATATATTGCATGGGAAATGATTCTAATCTGATCTTATTAAATTTCCGTCTGTCAAAATGAGCCAAAGTAAGTAAGATGTCTAAACTCAAACTCAATTAGGCGCAAGATCATTAAAACGAGAAAAGACATGAAACATAATACATTGCATATGAACCTTTCAATAGACAATAGAATAAGACAACAATTGAAACTAGATCAGTCTAAGTAGTAGTTATGAGTCCCATGTATTGTTTTATGTTTCGAGTTGCTCATATGTAAGTATTCGTACAATGAGGATCAGATCAGTTCGCACGATCAATTGCAAACATCAGCAAAAAAAAAACATGCATATGTAAATGCTAATTGAAAATTATGCAATTTTAAAATCAAAGAAAAATTACAAAATGTGGTTTCTTTGTTTTTTTTTTTATGCAAATACTTATGCAACTGTTGCTCATTACTTGCAAACAGCTATATAGATCAATTTGTGACGATCACTTTATTGTTTTTACAAAACATGTAAGAAAATTGAATATGTTGATGTTAAATCAATTGGAAATGAAATAAAAATGTACAACTATTTGAAATAGTTTGAAATTGTTTTGTATAAGAGGATCAATGTACGATCACTTGTAAGCTTAAGCTATTGTATTGTACAATATATTGTATATAATAGCATATTGAATCAATGGGTAGGCAATATTTTAAAATGAAATTATGTATATATATGATCAAATATATGTGTATGATCTGTCTCTCTGGCTGTCCATCTGTCAGAAGAAGTGCATAATTTAAAAGAAATAAGCTTACTTCAGATGCAACAAAATCAAAACTAATAATCCAACCTCTCTTTTTTTTTCGATGGTATTTTTTATTTCATATTTTAATTGTTGTTTCATTGTTGTTGTTGTTGTTGTTGTTGTTGTATTTCTCTCCAGCTGTGCCAACTAATATGAAAATCATTCATTTACTAAAGCATGATCGCGCGCGATCAGCTCAAAGTAAAGTATAAAGCGGTTTCGTAAATGAGCAGCTACCAGCAGTGAACAGTGTTGCATTTGTGAAGTACGGTAGTAAGGATAGAAATATGTTATACTTATAGCACAATATATATTTCATCAATGTACACATGTCTATATGTTTCTGGCTTTCTATTCTCATGAGAATTGATCGACAAAATTTAGAAAATGTGAAAAATATGAAAAATAAAACCTCTTCTTATGCAAGATTAAATAAATTGGGAATAACAAAACAAATCAACAAAAAAAAAGGCAACACTGTCATCGATGTATTGTACTACATCAATAAATGTATTCCCCACAAGCTACATGAGATTGTGTGTGAGAGTGTGTGTGTGGTGATCTCCCCATTTGTACGTGATCCACTAGCAAAGTGTTGAAGATCAAAGCATATGCCGACGCGCCAAAACGTCTGGTGTGTTGTGTGCGCTTACTTGGTGGTTGCTCTCGTTTCTTGCTTTAGTTGGTTGGTATGCCATGATCACTTGCTTACTCCCATACAAATGTATATGTTCGGCACGATCACTTTGGTTTTTTTCATTTTTGTTTTATTTCGATTTGATTTCGCGTTGCTTAAAATATGATTACTTTTTTTTCTTTCTTTTAAATGATCGAAGTGATCTGTAGATATCTACATAGAGTTACAGTGTTGCCTGAGTAGTAAAAGAAGCACAATAATGACAACAACAACAACAAATACAACAATAACACCTATTTCTAAAAGTTAAGAAATAGCTAGACATAGATTTACTGCAATTGCTGTCGTTGTACTCATACATAGCTGCGTTATGTTGCTTTATTCTTTTTTTGCAATTTTGCGATATACGATCAGTTGATAATATATTGTAGGTATGTCTGATTTAACACAATTTTTTTCATTACTCTCATATGAATAATTATTGTACAATTGTAGAGCTTCAAAATTAACTTAAAGATCATAGCAATTAGTGAAACGATCATTATCATGAGGCTTTACAATTCTGTTGATGCTATATTTAAAATTTGTTTCTATGAATTTTAAGCAAATATTCATCGGTTTTGCTGTTATTTATTTACAAATATTTATGTATCTCATTTATTTCTCTTTTGCTCTTTTCATTAAACCTGGTTTGATTGTGATCCTGCTCAGAACATTTTATAATATTTTTACTTAAAGTTATGGGAATAAAATTTTCATAATAAAAAATACTAGAATTAATCAAAGCATTATTAGAAATGAGCCAAATTTTATCTAACCAGTATTTTTAGATAATTTTACCGTAACCTTTTGACTTGACACTTCTAAGATCACTGATCATCATTAAAAGAATATTTTGATTCAATTTTTGAGACTTCTAATTATAAAAAACTCATGCTAAAAACCCAATAAATAGCTCGACATAAGCAAATTATATTATTTATACAAAATGTTGACGTATATTTACCTTGAAATGGATATCCAGCAAAATATGGTGTCATTTGTAATGCAGAGACGGTCATTTTAAATTATTTTAATTATTGCTTAAATTGATTTATGCGCAAAATGTTTTTCAAGTCTTTGCTTAATTTATAAGCAATTTTTTGCCGCTTTCTTGAATTCGTTTCAATTTGAATTGTCTTTATTTTTGAAGAAATCACTATTTCGACTCAAGCTTTTCTCAATTTTGAGAAAATATAAAAAACACTTGTTCATAGAAGACCACAAGAGTATGCTTTGATCATTAAATGAATGAAAAAGTTCTCTATAGTTTTACGTTTATTGTTCTCCACTTTAATTTGTTACGCGTTCTATAAAAATCACACTTGTCAGAATATTTTTTTCATTTTTTTTTTACTTGGCAGCGAAATGTGTATTACGTTTGCTTGTCAGCTTACAACTGATTTTGAAACGGTCAAACAACAGCATCAAGACTATTTTTTGAGATTCTCTTCTCGCACGAAATTGTGCAAGGGCCCAAATCAACTTGAAATACCACACTACTACTGTGTTGGTTATAATCTTGAACAGGCAAGAAAGAAAAAACAACAACAACAATGAAAATTTCAACACAAAGAAAAAAAACAACAAAAACCCACGCTTCATTAAAATGCAGTGAGAGTGTGAGAGAATGCAAGAGAGTGAGAGAACAGCATACATTACACACACATACACACAACAGTAACGATCAGAATGAGACTGAAGCACCACCCACTGTGTTAAGGTGTGCTGTCTATGGTGTACGTAAATGCTGTCGGTGGTTGTGTGCGTGAGTGCTGTGAGTATGAAAGAGTGCTGCTATAGGGTGTGAGTGCTACAAATACCTATCTGAGGATAGAGTATGAGTTGGAGCGAATACGAACTAGTGTAATGTGATCAATAAGCATGGCTGCAATTTATTTGAATGATGTTGAATGTTGTTGGTATGAATATGTGGTTGTTGCTGTTGGTGTTGATATTACATATTATCAGCATAACTAGCTATATAAATGGGATAGTCCCACCCATAAAATGCACATATAACTACATATTGTACATACATATAATATTTATTGCATTTTACAAGCTAAACTAACAAGATCCATTGTTGCTTAGCCATTACTACTCTTGTTGCTGAAATGTGTGAATTTTTTTCGTGTTTTTTTTTTTCATCAAATTTTGCATAGTTGCTTAAACAGCTTACATCTTGTTATAGATAGATAGGTAGATAGTATTTTTTGTTGTTGTAATTTTTCTTATTACACACGAGTAGATATCTACCTATGATGTAGATGATGTTTTGATATAAGCCGACATTAGTTTGATTTAATTTTAACATTTCATTTTATTTGATTTTTTCAATATTTTTTTTTTTTTGTTTTTTTGTTTTTGCATTTTCATTCTAAATCGCATTACTTACTGGATTTATTTTATGATTGAAAAATAACATACATGTATTCGTTCGATATACATATACACATGCTGGTAGGCATAAGATGCATGCATTCGTCCATGCCATTTTATGCATCCATTTTGCTCATTCATTCTGCTTAATTATTATTATGCTGTTTTTTTTTTTTGTATTATTTGTATGCATTTTATAGCATTTGCATACATACTTATCATAAAAACTGAATGCATAATAAGAACAACAAGAATGTTGGTATATTTTAGCTGATATTCCAATTGGTTTTGGCCATTTCTTTTTCTTTTATGGAATATTGTTGGAATTTAATATTATTCTGATTAGAATTAGAACACAATTTATCTCACGTGCTGATAAATTAAAAGCGAAAAAAACGATAACAGGAATGTAAATCGTTAAACATGTACCTAAGATTGGACAGCAATGTATGCGCGAGATTGAAATATAATTTTAATTCTTTGAAGATTTTAAATCTGCCGCATTGTGGTCTCTTCTTTAATGACCCCCTAATGAATTTTAAACGCCCATTTTAGTCTTTTTTTTATGACACATTCAAAAGAGTGAAATTAAATTAGCCCCGAAAATGGAGAATATTAGTTTGAAGAGTTCTATCAAAATTGTTCTGAAACTTGAGGAAAGACTAGTCACGACCGTAATGTCATATTATTTTATATAAAAAGAACATTAATGTTGACGAAGGTATGTGTATTACTTATGTACTCAAATTTTCTTATTGTTTTATTTTTTCGTATTTTTATAACGAGTGAATTTGGCTTTCAGTAGAAGGATATACCTTGACTAAACTAAGTGTTTCTATCTGGAATTGAAGTTCGTTTTCATTTATTATATCCACAGTGTTAGCAAATCAACCTAGTTTCTTTCTTTTCTATTGCAATCTGTCCGCAGAGCACTGCAGAGCCTGCGCCTGTCGGTGGTGCTAAATTTGAAGATGCGTTCTTTAGTACTTGGATCTTCAAACGGAAGTTGGACGTTCCTTTTTGTAAACAACCATCATTGAACATCGAATACAATACCATCTTAACTGGGGAGTGTTTTTTCATTCGCTCAATGCAGCGGAACCAGCAAACCCGCCAAATTTCAATTCGTTTAACTATGCTAATATCAACATGCGTACAACTAATACAGAAAAGATCATACCGGTTACGATACTCGCCCACAATAAAAATAGAACTAATAACCTAGACACACGGCAGCCTAATTCCGGATTACCGGCGCACTTAATCCGAATAAAATAATAACCTGACAGACGGCAGTATTGCGGATTAACCAAACGGCTGATTGCTGTTTTATTAGGTCTGTCCACTTACATTACTATCACTATCAATTTCTGTCATCTATCACTCTCGATATGAGAAAATCTACAAGAAGTACGTGAACTGAAAACTATCAAAAACTTGTAAATTGACATTCACAGTTCGTAATTGACAACTGGATTTATTTGTTCGCAAACACTTTTCATGTTGAAAACTGTTAACAATTGTTGAAAGTTTTTTGTTGGGAACACACCTAATATTTTGTAAAATGGATGGAGAAAAATTCACAATAGACAATTTTCCGCAGTGTTGCCATCTCAAATTGCCCTAATCTTCTTTTATTTTGAGAATTAACTCATATGTTTATGCGGATTAGCTGCAGTTAATGCCCGAGTTAATGCGAATTAACTCGGTAATCCGGAATTAGACTGCCGTCTGTCTAGGCTGTAAAGATCTGCCAAAGGATTTTTGACTTGGAGACTTTAAGGTTCCTCTTATCAGTGGTGAAACGTGCCCAAGCTTTTGCGCTTAATATAGCATACGTCAACAACAACATACCTCGGGAACTATCTTCAGACTACTACTTCAGAAGTGTCCTACCCAATTTTTGTTCCCCAAATATTGCTATGTACAATTATTCTACAAAGTCGATTGTCACAAAATCCAAAACGACATTAATAAGTTTTGTTTCAGAGCCCGAAAATGATTATTTTGTGTTTAATTGAATAAAAAAAATCAATTTATTCTAAATGTCCCTCTGGACTTTAACCAATAAAATATTTTATTTTATGAGTCTTAATTTGAAACATTAAAAGTAATTATTATTTATAGATTTTTATTAAAGACAACAAAACATAGTTTTGAGTTAATTAATGTTACGAAAAAATTTTTTTTAGTTCTATATTTCGCACAAAAAATAATAATAATAATAATAATAAACTTAAAATTTAATTTATATTTCCGACCAAAAACTAAATTAAATTAAAAAAATTATTTTTGTTCTTGAAAAGAGAAATAAAAAAATGTTTTTGATTGAGTAAAAAATGAAATACAAATCAGAAAAATATTTTAAAAATAATTATTGTATTTCTATTTTCAAATGTTGTTTTTAATGATAACGGTACCTGAGCTGTTGAGAATGAATCTCAATCAGACACACAGTAAATAGAGTGTATTGTATATGGCACAAGGTACACTGAGGCTTTGCTTATGAGAAGACTATCCACCCCTTTTTCTTTTCCTCAGACTGCAGGTACTCTTTCGGCGAAAACGTAGTGTTATTCCTGGCCATATCACTGATTATTGGAGGCTGGTAGTAATCGATTATCTCTTCGACTTTCAATTTTCGTTTGGGACGGACAAACGTGTGTGGTGCAATATAATATATATAATATATACTACTTTACTTACTTACTTATGTGGCCATAACAACCGAATGTCGATTTAGGCCGAAAATAACAGTTAGAAATTCCAAGCGCCGTCAGGTTCTCCAGTACTTGGTCTTTCCACCGGAGTTTAGGTCTTCCTCTTCTGCGTCGTCCTCCAGCGGGTTCCAAATATAACACCTTCTTAGCTGGAGCGTGTTCTTTCATTCGCTCAACATGACCTAGCCAGAGCAACCGCTGGATTTTGATGCGCTTTACTATGTCAATATCGGCATACAGCTCGTACAGCTCATGGTTGTACCTTATTCGGTACTCGCCACCAACGCAAGGTCCAAGGATCTTGCGTAAGACTTTTCTCTCGAAAACTCCGAGCATTCTCTCATCTGAGATGGATATTCTCCAGGCTTCTGCGCCATATGTTAGGATAGGCATGATGAGAGACTTTTAGAGTGTAGTCTTCGTTCTTCGAGAGAGGGCTTGACTTCTCAATTGCTTACTCAGCCCAAAGTAACATCTGTTAGCAAGAGTTATGGTTCCAAGATAGACAAAGTCCCTTACTACTTCAAAAGCGTAGTTTTCAACAGTGGCGTTCTGTCCAAGACGCCGGGACTCTTTGTTTGTTGACACTAGATACTTCGTCTTGCCCTCGTTCACTGTAAGACCCATCCGACGCGACTCTCATGCCATTCTACAAAGTCGAATGAGCTTTGCAGGAATACCGAACTCATTGTTTGGTAGAGGTAATCCCTTACCGGACTGTCGAAAGCGGCTTTATAATCAAGAAATAGGTGGTGTGTGTCGATCTGTTTTTCTTGGGTCTTCTCCCAGAATTGGCGCAGTGTGAAAATTTGGTCGATGGTAGATTTACCAGGTCCAAAGCCACACTGATAAGGTCCAATCAGATTGCTGAGCATAGGCTTCAATCTTTACACAATACGCTCGATAGGACCTTGTATGTGATGCTCAGGAGACTTATTCCACGGTAGTTGGTGCAAATTGTGGGGTCTCCTTTTTATAATATATAGATATTTAAATATCATTCATTAACAATTTTTTCTTATACATCCTTTAAATCTAATACTCCTCTTGCCAAAATCCTGTCTACGCCACTGAGGTAAAGGTTTTTCTTGAGAGGCTGAATTTTTATAGGGTGGCACTAACAGAGAGTAAGAAATGAAAGTCTGAAAGTCTTTAGTCTCATCATCCTTCTCGTCAAAGTAGCGTCCATTGAGCAGTTCAATAGAAATACTTCCCTCTAGGCGCACACCCGTGAATCATTTTATATATATAAAGATCACATCAATAACACTGTTCTCATGGACATTATTATATTAATCAGAGATGTTTTCACAATTTTTTTTTTCAGTCACCAGCCAGCGATTATCAGAATGTTGTTACAGCTAATTGCCACGTGGTAGATTTTCATTAAAATGAGAGTGACATTAGATAGGAATCAATACAACGATTGTGCTGCCTTTATCAAATTAACATTAAGATTAGTTCATTTTTTTATTTCTCCATCTTCTCTGTTTTATTTCACTTCGCAGAGGGAATATATTAGGAATATATTAGTTAGAGGAATGATTATATTTGACTACGATGAAAATCGTCATAACCTAAATCGATTTTTGGTTGTAATGACCACATAAGTTAGTAAGGTGATTATTTTTAACCTTTATATTAAAATCCATCTTCCTCGCCATATACCGAATCGGAAACGTTATGTGCTACAGTGCTGAAACTTGATATGGAAAGTAACGTTGTTGATATCATGCCAAATATAAAAGATGGATGAGATTAAACAACTCGGAGGGCACCTCGCATATAACCAAAAATTTGGATGAATCATCCATTTGTGCGTTTAAGCTTTACTATTGAAGGTTTAAACAAATACTCGTATTTTATTAGATTTTCCAATTTTTCTAAAATAGTTTCGGTTGACCTTTTTTGAGAAATCAAAAAGAAAGCATTCAAATAACATATCTATCATTCAACCACAATCATACATACATACATAGAAACATAGCACACATCTTGAAATCAACCCTTTTCTCTCTATATAATTCTCATACAATCATATTTCACATGAAAATATTTATTATTTATTTGTGTTCATAAACTTTATGCGTTATCTGGCTTTGAATTCATCTTCGCATTGTTTTTATTCGTCTCAATCTCAATTTAGAAGTTATCATATTTAATAATAATACCGTTAATATGACAATGAATTATTACACCGCTACTATAGGACGAGCAATAGCACCACCACCACCATTACTCTTAGCATTGCTAACTATATGCGCATGTATCACTCACTGGCTACGTATCACAGGCATGGTAGATGGTGAGGATACTGTGTATGCATTTACTAGCCAGCATAAAAGTATTCCATTTTCTAATAGTTGATTTATAAAAATCGGACTTTTTTCAAATTTCATTATCTCTCATTCATTTCTAATCATGCTCTCTTTCGTTCACATTAGAATATAATCATATTTTTTTTTATCATATAATAAGTATGCCATATAAGCATTGTTGCTGTATGTGTGTGTGTGTATGTTTTTTGTGTGATTATTTAATGTGATTTATTTTCCGCAACAAATTCATTTTTGAAATGCATATTAGTTATGCATACACTCACACATACAATTAGATACATAGAACAACAAGTAAGACAGCAAGCACACAATACCGCACTGATTAAATGTACTTGCGTTTGATGAGAAGCGTAGGGGTTAGTGAAAATAATCGTAAAAGCAAACGTTGTTTGTCGTACGCCATGATATGCATTGATGCATTGATATGGTCGGTCCCGCAAGCAATTAGAAATGAATTTCTATTTTCTCACGAAGAAAAATCGATTTGCTTTTTATTGACTTTCTCGTCGAGCCTGATGAGAGTGTTGATGCTGATACTTAAATGCTGTTTTATTTTGCCATACGCAATTTACCATCGACAGGCTAATTCAATACAGAAAATCAGAGAACCATTAAATTTATTTCCTTTTATTTTGAAACATCAACTTACTTCCATTATAATTATCTCAATATATTTTTGCTCAAAAGTTGTGCATATTTTAACAATGCTTCAACAGTACCTGTTCTATCCTATTATATGTGCGATATAGTATGACGTACAGTGATAGAAATTCTAATAAACGCAGGCAATACTGGAAGGTGTTAATCTGGGTACTATCCTTGGTAAGAAATTAACTTGAAAGACGCGTGTCTGACCGAAGTTTAATTGAGCTCAAAAGATGTGTGCACAGTATCGAAGAGCTTTTATCAAAATCTTGTTTTTGAAATCTGCCAATCAGAAGTGTTCATTATAAATGAAAGCAAGTTGGGCAATTGACAGCTTATAGCGCGGAGAGTAAACCTTAATCTGCTGTGAGAGACATTTTTCACTAAAATCTCTGAAAACCATTTCCACAATTTTAGAAAAGATCCAAGACCGTCAGTCAAAATTCAACTTTGTCGCAAGGAGTACCAGACCTGAACTTATCTGAGTTCCGGGATAATGAAATCCTCTCGGTTGTAAATCATTTTACGTAATTGAGCATTGTGAAATTACGGATAATTCAATCAGATCGGAAACAATTATTGGATATAGTTTAGCAGGAATTGTAACTTGAATCAAGGACCAAGTGACCGACATTCATAATGAACAAAAAAAGAAATAATTAGCATTTTTCGCCTATTATTAGAAAAGGGAGATATTTAATCTATGATCGGAGAACGTTCTTAAGTCCAGGGAAATCGCTTATGTGCATTCTTAGATATTGAAGGTGCTTTTGATAACACGAGTTATCATTCTATTGAAAAAAACTCTCTTAAAAATATCGATAAACCGACTAAAGGATGGGTTAAAACGATCTTACGTAGTAAGTTAATTAACTCTTCTCTAGGAAGAGAACAATTTTTAGTCAAAGCTCTGAAAGGTTGTCCACAGGGTGGTGTACAATCACCGCTCCTATGGTCTTTAGTTATTGATGACGTCTTAGTCAAATTATATGAATTAGGCTTTCAGGCCACTAGATATGCTGACGATCTTGCAATCATCATATACGGCAAGTTCGGTTGAACAGTCTTCAATCACTTAAACTAAGCGCTGACTTTTGTGTCAGATTGGTGTCGAACAGAGGGTTTATCTATAAATCCGAATAATACCGTTGTTGTCCCATTTATTAACTAAAATTAAAATTGGGCCTAGGTACAATATCCGTTGAAGGAATCGATATAGGTTTTTCTGAAAAAATCAAATATCTAGGAGTAGTTCTAGATAAGCCACTACACTGGAACTCTCACCTATTGCTGGTGACAGGCAGGGGTTTAGACTCCAAAATAATATACTGGATGTATACAAAGATGGCCAGGCCTATCATTTCGTACCCATCCCTCATTTGGTGAAAGAGGACCTCACAAGAGTTCACTAGGAAGCTTCTTACAAGTTTCCAAAGGCAAGCATGCATGGCAATAACGGGTGTTATGCAAAATTGCCCTACATTCAAGCGATTCAAGCGATAATTGGAATATCTCCCTTGCACATCCACATTAGAAAATGTGCAGCGAGCAGTGCACTGAAGATGTGCATCTTATCTGAACAAAAACCTTATGACCTTGGCCATATGTCTATTATGGAAAACATTCCAGACAGGGACATAATTTGCTCGAAGAGCGATCTTATGATCGGAAAACGACATTTCGATCGTAATACTAGGATTTCAGAATCTATGGGCACCTGGGCCGGTAATGGTAATGGTAAATCTGAAAAGAGGAATCAACTGCTGCATTACAAGCACTGACTTCGTACTCTTTGAAGTCAAAAGTAGTGGACGAATGTGACTTCACAAGGGTCCTGCCCTTTGGAATAGGCTGATATTAGTAGGTCCCTTCTAAAATGATTTTAAATTTAGCACGCGCAACAGTACTGGAAGAGAAGCTCTGCCAAAGGGACCTTCGAGAACTATAAGTGCTACATAAAAAAAAATCCAACTTATATTTGCCGATTCCAAATGGCTGAATCCTTGTGATATCACTTTTTCTGAGCTTTGTCACATATCTCTTTTAGAAGCGTTTTCATCAATGGAAACCGTTGGAGAAAAAAAATCTATTCAATATTACAGTTGCCCTTCAGCCGGGAATTGAACCTCCACAACCTACAGCTCAGAGGGCCAACGTATTAACTAATCAGCTACGGCAACCTTACTTCTAGCATTAAAAGGAAAAATCTTCGATCTAAATTTGGGTTGTGTCAATGTATGACAATCATAGGTATGATCGAAAATTCATTTTCTGATGATGAAAGGAAGTAGGCATCACAAAGCATTTTCTATGTCTTTACTCAGATTATTATTATTATTATTTTTTGTTGAATATCCACTCTTGCCTTTACTAAAATATGTTCACTACGTTATTTAGGACAATTTCTTCGTAGAAAATTATTTTTACCTTACAAAAATGTCCATCACTGTATCATATTATTTATAAATGTCAGGCTCTATATATTAAGAATTTGTAATTCTTTAGAAATATTGTATATTCAATGAAAAATATGTCCATGAAAAAAAAAATATTTTAACTTTTAATGAAAAATTATATCAAACGCCCCCTCCATATGTCAACTTAGCAAACAAGCTATCAAAATGAGAGTCAAATATAAGAAAGATCAAAAGCATGAAATACTCCTCATAACATACTACTTACGATGATAATAACAGCTGAGAATGATCATCATTACTTATGGATTTTTTTTTTTTTGTAATTTACAAAACAACAACTGTTAGCCAGCCAACTTAAACAAAATGATCTGCACAAACGAAATGAGAAAGAAATGACCAAAAATTGATTAATTAAGCCACATTAAATTTAACACTACCGATTTAGTGCCCTTTTATGAGGATCAGTTTATCTTTAAGCAGAGAGAGAGAGAGAGAAAGACTGAGGTAGTATAGGCCTTTTTTTAAACAAATAAATCACTCCTTCTAAAAAAAGCGTTACAGTTAAAAATAAATTAATAATGATCTACTTCTTTTCATCTTCTTTTACATCGTCATTTCCGTATGGCGTGTATATATACATATGTATATACGCTTGGAAAAAAGTGTGATCTTCACCGCCTATATTTAACAGTTCTCGACAAAAAAAAAATGAAAAATTAACAAAAGATCAAAAATATGCAGAAGAAAAATAAAAGCAAACCTTTAAACCAAACGTCAGTTGGCATGATCACTTTGCACTTTTCTTCTAAACTCCTGCTCCTTTTAGCCGCAAGCATTTTAATTGCTATTAAGTAGAGACGAATAACATTTGTGTCAGTTCGACAATATGTATAGGTGATATTCCTTTATATGATCTTTTGTTTGATCATCCTGATGATCTTCTTATGATTTGGCGTTAATGTTATATTATCCTGGATATGTGTGAGTGTGTGTTTAATTTTCTCAGGCACGCGTATTAACGAAAATAAATAGAAGATATCTAAAGAATCTCTTCTATGGTGGTTTTCAGCATTAGCACGATCAGTTTTCGCTCCCACACAGAGTTATTTTATTTTTTGTTATTCCTCTAGCCAATATACCTACTGATTGTTCCATATGTATGATCTCATTTGTTAGACATTATGGTGGCAACAACGCTGATGACGTTGAATGCATGCATGCATCATTGCAACGCTGCACTTGAATGCTTTACAAAATGGAATGAAATGAAAGAAAACCGTCGAATCGTCGTCATCATGAAACAATTCTAATAAATTGTGTTATTATCTTAAATGATGCTGATCATGAGTGAATGTGGGAGCGTGATCATTGTGGTTTCATAATAATATGTACATATATGTTGCATGTGCACCATCATCATTGCGATCCCACACACATGCTGATACCTACCGTAAAGGATTTGTAGCGAGGATCACCAAATGAATGAGTCAAGAGAGCAAAAAGGATTCTCATTATATGACTGTTTGAATTTTTGTTGTTGTTTTCAGTTATCAAAAAGAACAAAAAAAAAAAATGAAAACTTCAAAAGATCATTTTATTGCAAGCCGACAGCCACACACATATATTTCTTTTATATCAAGTGTGAATTATGTGTCAGTCAATAATTTCATTATGAAAGAACCGATCGTATCTACTGATCAGTGATCAACACAAGCGCCTTAATACATATTGTATGAAAATTTCATTTAACATTTCGATGTTAATTTAAATTATATTGATATGAATTTGACGCCTTTTAACACTATCTCATCATTCCTTAGAGAGCAGCAGATGTATTTGATATTAAAGTATTTTGTTTTTTAAGTGATCTTTCAAAATAGTGTCAAATGTATTGTGAGAATATCAATATTATTTTCTAAATTTTAATATTCTTTCATCTAATATTTCTCTCAATTTCCTTCTACATTTTTGTTTATCTATTAGATTAACATATTCTCTTTTGACATTGCATGCACCTGTATAATATTGTATGATGATCTTGTGTGTTGATCTTATCAATAAAGTATGTAATTAGTTTTTCAGCTCAATTTAGTTATTTGTTTTTTTTTTTTTGTTTTTGTTTTTTTTTTTGTATTCGTTGAGGGAGAGTGTTACATTTAGCAGCTTTAGCGTGATTTTTAACAGTTTTTGTTTTCTGTTTATCTTCTTAGGTAATCAGTTTATATATCAGTAATAAATTATTGAAGAGTAGAGCGCCTTTAGCGTCATGAATGGCTAGGCATTAATCAGTTTGTTTTTATATGAAATATGCTATTGGCTGTTGTATATATGAATTTCGAATTTTATTTCGTATTACTGCATTTAATGCACGAAATTTCCGATGCAACCTGTAAATCAATTCATTTCATTGATAGCAGTAGAAGCAGAAAAATTGAAAAACAACTTAAGAACAAGGGAAATGAAACTTTATTAGGCCACTATGATCGCTGGAGTGGGGGTGTAGCGCCAGAAGGATGCATAAATAACGGTTGAATTAATGTCGAATATTTTTTGACACTTTTTCGATAATATTCCACCAAAAAACATTTTTTTAAATAATATTGAACAAAAAAGATATGGAATAAGATTTTCAGTATTAGTAACTCTTCTAAAGCATAATTTACTTTTCCGACATTTTTGCATTAAAATTAAATTAATGTCGAAAAAAATTTGTTGGATTTATATTTTCGACATTATTGCAAACATTTGTGAAATAATGCCGAAATTTATTTTCCAATATGAAATTGAACCATTTGACATTAATATAGTATACCTGGCATAGCGTTTCAATATTGCTTTCGGACGAAGTCTTCAACATAGTTTCATAACAATTTATTCTTGTCGACCCTCGTGGCACTTATTCAGGCGCTTTCGAGCACTTTCACAAAGCTTTAAAGAACGAAAGAGTCTTCGTAGCTTATTCTCCCATGCAGGATCGTTAGCAATATAAGTGGGTCCTCTTGGTTGGTTGGCTGGTTGATGTGGTGACTCAATAATGAGTCCAAATAGCGTTTACGTTGGCAGTACGGTTAAATCCAGTTCGTACTGTTTAGAAACCTTAGGAGGTCGCTGATATTTATTTCTGCCAACTCCTCAATGTTATTGAAGAGTGGTTTACCTAGGGTGTTCATTCTCTGCTTTCAAAGGGCAGGGCATTTACAAAGGAAATGGAAGACCGTTTCCTCTTCTTCCACTTGGTTACAACTGTGACAGAAATCATTATGGGACATCCCCATGTTGGCCGCCTGTTCTCCGATGAGCCAGAAGCTAGTATTGACTGCCGTCAGTCTAGACACATTTTTTCCGTTCGTGTTTATCAGTAATGTTGTTTGTTTAGGATTGTATGTAGGCCACAGTGCCTACTAGTCTTACACTTCGTAAGACTTTTCCACCTACAATCCGCTATTTGTAGATATTTTGTATTGAGAGCTCTTTTAGCTACACTCAGCGGTATGAACACCGGTTCTGCAAGAGCCGCTGAGTGTATTGAGACTCCTTCTACTTTGTTCCACTAGGAAGGAGGATATGACTGCTGAGTTCAAGGCCTGAATTGCAGCTTGGCTGTCAGATAGTATAACTATGTTGAGCTTGAATCTGAAGTCTGCGATTAGTATCCTATAAGCTTCCCCCATTGCAAACACTTCCGCCTGGAATACGCTAGACAGGTTGTGGACAGACTTGTCCACTTTCAATCTCTCGGAATATATTTCTGCCCCTACGCCACAATCCATTTTGGAGCCGTCCTTTGTCCAATTCTTCCTCGAAGGAAAAACTACTGTCAAGTTTCTATTGAAATTCATCTTTGAGATGATGTAGTCTGTCCTGTCGGACACGTATTGCGTTTCCCTTGTTAGTATCCGTCCATGTCCGTAGGTTCTCTCCTTCCAGTGACCCGCTTCCTTTAGCCTCACTGCGGTCATGGTTGCCGTTTGCTTAATGTATAGATCAATAGGGAGCATGTGTGTCAGAACGTTAAGAGCATCCCCGGAATACATCTTTGTAGTTCCGACTACCGCTGCACATGCTGACCTTTTTATACTGCTAGGTTTATAGGTGTAGGCCTTATCCAAAGCTTTCCACCAAACAACCGAGACATACGATAAAATTGGACGTAGAACCGCTTTGTACATCCATAAAGTAAGTTTTGGTTGGAGACCTCATTTCCTTCCAATTACTCTTTTGCAGGTATAGAAGACAATGCAAGCTTTCTTTACCCGGTTTTCAGCACTTAACCTCCAGCTAAGCTTGAAGTCCCCAAGTATTTAGCACTGGAAGAAAGAGTTGTATACAATAGTCAAACGGCCTTGCGTCTTGCTGGTCTGAAAGAACCTATTTTGAGTATTTATTATTCACCAAAAGAAGCGCAATGTTTGCTTCATTCATTGTAGCGAAAGAGCAAGTATTTGGCAATAGCTAACCTTGCTAATTACAACATGATACTGCCATTTGCTTCAAGGATTGCAGTAATTAAATTTAAAAAAATAGAGATACGACGATTCGTGCAACAGAAGGCCCTTGGTTACTCTGGCGATACCACGACATTAAAAAATTAGCAGTGCAATTGATATTCATCTTCTGCTACATACGCCTACAAAAGCTATCCGCTTTGATCTATACACTTAAACCATAAAACAAATAGTTTCTAATGCTTATTATTAGTTACTACGTTACGTTCAGTGACATTTGATAAAGTTTTGACTCAATTCAGTTTCGTTACTCCTCGTACTTTGCTAATTTTACAATGATCCACAATCTCCAAAGGGGCATTCATTGCAGTGATCACGGGTGGTTCATTTTAGAACTTGAAGAGGTTTTTTGAACACCGATGGTGACTGGCAGACCATGTGTCTTACTTTAGTTCACTTCTCTCACGCTTGTTTTATTATGAATTTTTATTACTACAAGTTAAATGCAGCAAAACTCCCCCATCACAATGGTCGTAATAAATGTTGTTTGCTATATCAAAAAGAGTAACAAAATTAGAATTAATTAAAGAACACCATAAAAATGTGTTTAGCTGATCGTACAGTATGATTTACATGAACAAATGCCCACTAAATGGGTGCCATGTTGTCTAACAATTGATCCAAATGAATAACGAGCTAATGATTGTGAGCGTTGTTTTGAAGATATATCAACGTGATCCAAAGGATTTATTACGTTGATTCATAACTACTACGGACAAGAATCAGACCAACAATCAAGACAGTGGACTGAACCTGGTGAAATTCTACCAAAACATCCAAAGGCACAACAATCATCTGATAAAGTTTTGACTACGGTTTTTTGAGGTAAGTACACAAGAAATAATATTAATCGACTATCTTGAAAAATATCAAAAATGATATTATTCATCATTGTTGGACGATTTGAAGAAATCAAAGCAAATACCTATTCATTTTCAAGACAATACAACTGGGTACAAGTCGTTAACGTCAAATACTAAAATGTGTGAATTATGATACAAATTGGTAGCATATCCATCACATTCTCCAAATTTAACATCGTGTGTCTATGTTTTTTTTTTGCAAATCTAAGAATATGGCTTCAAACGATAGAATTTTGGCTCAATTGAGCAGAATATTCCTCCTAAACTCCTATTTTGCATACCTGCCGAAATGGTATTATTCTGATAGCATTAACCCTTGCCATGCAACGTCACTTTTCGCACCTCTTCTGTGTAATGTAGGGTCACTTGTGTCCGCCTCTAAAAAAAGTACGTAAAAGTGCTAAAAAATTTTTTTCTTAATTCACGAAACTTTATCGAGGATTCTATTTTAAGGATCAATCGCTATATTACCGATTTTTTTTAATTTGTTTAAACAATATAACTGTTTAAACAAACAAAAACGTGGAAAATGTCAGTTTCGGCACGGCACAAGTGACGTGAATCAATAATGCATTTATTTGCCCCATATATCTGACTGTATAGATTTCGGTGTGTTTATTTCTAGCTATATGTGTGAATAGCAATTTAGTGCTGTGTTTTTATATAATAGTATAATATTATTAGTGTAAGTGATTTGTAACAAACGATTTTGGCATATTAGACACCCTTAACACCCTTAGACACCCTTAATATATAATTTTCACAAAATTAAAGATATCACTGCTTGAATTTGACATTTTTATTCAAGACTTTTAGGTCATAGCTAGCTATAACTTTAGCATTGTGTTGATTCTATTCAAATTGATAACTTAAAAATCCACCGAAATATAATTGTGACCCGATATGCAAACTCTAAATGAGACGCTGTTTCAAAAATATTCACATTTTTCAATATCTATCACAATACTTATAACACCTGTACGTTCTGCCGGCCATAGGATAACTCAACTGTAACACCGATTAATACCAACAATATCCCGATATTCGCATGTCTAATGATATATAGAGAAAAAAAAAAAATACACACACACACACAAAGCAGTTAAATCGTTTTACCATAAATGCATGAATGCACGTACTCATTGAATTATGTTGTTGTGCTGTTTTGTGGCTAGGAACATCAAAAGCACTAAGCCGCTTCTAACAACGATTAGTTCGATGCGAAACACAAAGGTGATAATCAAGCACTCTTCTCTATGTGGCATAAGCTATTTTGATAACAATTTATTACTAGTTGTTGTTGTTGTTGTTACAGTTATTATATTCGCAATCATATGAGTTATGAACAAGTTTCTGATTGTCTCCTCCACACCTTTTGTGCCTCATTTTGCCTTCTCGTGCTTACTATACATTTACGAAAATAAATGTGTAGATATTCAAAACTTGCCACTTCATTAACATACCACACACACACACATACGCACACCAGTCAATTGTCAAATATATACATTTTGTTGTTGTTGTTTAAATTTTTTTTCTATGCCCTAACTATCATACGTCATAAGTTAGCTGGCAATATCCGTGGGTGGTTTCAAATCGTTGCTTCATGTATAGGTATCTCACATAAGTGTGAGTACATACATGCTCGTTTGGTTATTTGAAAAAAAAAAATCAGAAAAAATAACAATAATAATGATAATAATAATAATAATAAAACGTCTCGTATATATGTACATAACTCACTTCAAGGCAATCATTCAATCAAATTATGACAGCCAAATGTGCTACCGCTTATTTCCCTACCGCTTAGTTTTATTGTTAACATTTTTTGGCTGTTCTTTTCATTTTTGTTGTATATTTTTATTGTTGTTTAATTTTTTTTTATATATAATATTTTTGAATATTTTTTCTTGCCATTTTTTTCTTACAATTCTGTGTATTCATTTTTTTCTTTTGTGTGGCATTTTTATGTTTATAAGATTGATAGAAGTTCATTGTTTGCGCAAGCCAGTAGCACATATTGATTTTGTGAAACTGATTTCATTATTCATTATTTTATTGTTGTTGTTTGTTTTTGTGTCAAAAATGTTAAATTTCAATTAAAGTCCATATTATTACATATATGGATTCAGTCAATTTGTGTGAATCATACAATATACCATTTAGATTCAGACAAAGAGTGATAGAGAAGGTTTTACACCGCATTTACATAAGTCGAAAATATGAAACAAAAACTTTTAGCGGTTTTTAAGAAATGTTTTAGTAAAAAATCCTTTTTAATGGTCCTCTATATCTAACATTTGCATATTCGTTATAAATTTTAGTGTTTTTTGCATTAACGAAATTTGGCTAATGACTTATTTGGGGTATAACTATTTCATTGGGGCGCATTAGCTTAAAAACAAGCTTCGAAATGTTCTAAGAAACAGGTAAAAGAGGCACATGAAATATCGGCTTTGTGATGGTTCTAGGTTGAGCTCTTGAATCGCTCATCTTATGACATATTTCAAGGCAGAGGTAGACGCATTTGGGTATAGATAGGGGGTAAGTATATTTGGAGGAAATATTGGGCAAGAGGAATTAGTGTGAGTTGATCATATATTTCATAACTCTAGATATGATTCCTGGCCAATTGCGGGGTACTTGTCGATTTGAGTTTAATTTGTAGTCGAGCCCCTTAAAAGGTCAAGATATGTAGATAATACACAGATAAGTAGTAATAATTACTTTTGGTCTGCATTCTGGTATGACTGTAAGTGAAATTTGTAAAATTTCAACTTTGTGGGAGCAACTCTCTAGCGGTTATGATAGGTGTGTAATTATATTCACGAAAAATTTTGAGGAGAAAAAATTAAGTGGGAGCCGGTCATAAATCTTAGCTCTCTAGTGGCAATTATGAGTATTCTAATGTTTGAATATGACGACCGTGTCAAACGAACCTCGTATTCGAATACACTGGCGTCGAATACATATAAAAGTGTTTATCTGTCTGTTGGGCAAGTCTTGTAATTTACTTGGGCTATATTTGAAGGTGAATTTTGAATAATTGGACATGTTCATAACACTAGAATAGAATAAAATTAGAAGTACAAAAAAAATAGTTATTTAATTTTTCACATGGTGCCCACATTTTGACAAACAATTGGCAGCAGCACTTCAAACAGTAACAATTTACCATGAAAATGTTCTTAAAAGAGCTCTATGACAAAAAAAAAGCTCATAAAAATTAATGTCACAAGAGTTCTACCAATCGGAATCTACCAATACTATCCAAAATTTAGCTGTCACAGCTGTACTGGAAGCTCGGCTAAGTGAGTTTTTAGAGTGGAGAGTTTTTTTTAATGTGATATATGGAACTAAGTGACTTTCTTGGAAATCATAGATTCTATGGGCAAAATCTTACAGTAGTATACAAAATTTAAAGTAGCTCAAGTTGACGTTCAGACTAAACAGAGTTCTCAAATCGTATTGGTAAAACTCTATTTTCACAATTTTACCACAAAATTTGGAAAAATTTTTCTACCGCAATTTGATTGTCAATTAATATCCTCAATTCCATCAATGCAGATGGATGATTGCCTCTTTGAACCATTGCAGTGAGTATAATCATACTGTTCATGGGTGCTACAGTAGAATCGCTTTCCGGCCTCATTCAAACAGTGAGTCTAGATTTCGACAACAGTTGGAGTACTGTCACGGTTGCGACATGTTCATTCCGTCGATATTGACTTTAATGTGATTCGAACACATTTGAACTTTCTATGAGTTTTTCATGTTTTGGAGGACCCACACAGTCCAATGCCCTTTGTTACTGAACTATTTCTTGATATTATATTCGTAATAAATTGCAACAGTATTATTTTCAGTGTTTTTTTTTAAGTGTTTATTAATTGTAATTCACCTATATTGAAATATGTACAGTACAGTGCAGATATTATGAAATAAATATATGAAGAGTTTTTTTTTTTTGGAACTTGTTCAATCACCTAATAGCCTTTAGCAGTCTTTCATATCTAATATTTCTATGGGAATTTCGAAATATAGAAGATTTACAAAGAATAAGGTGAACTATCATCTCAACTAATTGTAATGGCGCTAATAATTTTTTTAAGTACATATGACGACTTCTATTCAAAAATATGGACATGACTTTTCAGACAACACACAAATGTAGTCACATTTGAATAGATTTGTAACACCTTTTGGTTGTTTTGGTTTGTCATGAATTTTAATATAATTTTATTTTATTTCGTCTCACTCACATGTCTCACATTCTTTCACCATTCCATATTTGAATTTACACGGGTATATTACGTGTATACGTATAACGTATATACCTACTACAGCTTGTGAACTAGCTAAACAACAGAAATAGCAGCCATCAGATGTGCATATTTATATGGGGAGCACAGCACAACAACAATGATGACAAGAATTTAGTAACAAAATAAAAGAAAATAAAAAATATATCTAAAATTTATGCACATTGCTCATTCTACTATATGCTTCAGGATGTTGACAATATGCGAACGATGACGATGAGAGAAGAATGGTGCAAACGGTAAGCCATAATCACCCAGTAGCCGTTAGGGATTTATTACTCCCACACACGCACAGGTTACGCATTGTTACAATTTACTATAAACATATTTGCATAGCTATATATAGTACATAGAAATGTAGGTATGCATTTATATGTTCATATATTCTACAAGTACATTGATGCAATGACACGAACGCCATTTACCTTTATTCATTGAGTACACTCCACTAAGATCACAACGATAATGATGATGATGATGTTGTTTCGACACCAAAGGGAAAATTAAGTTATTTTTGTTAAAACAGTGGGTAGAGATATGATAGTAAAATATACAGTTAGAAGATTTGTTTATTTTAATCATAGAATCACACAATATCACAATGAAGTAATTACTATGATGTTAGATTAAGAGTTGCTCTTATAGATAGATGATGCTATAGATGGCAATGTGGTATGATATCATAAGTAATCCAAAACACTATAACTAAGTTATTTAATGTTATGGGTTATGCTTTCACAATATTAGATGACATTTGTTAAGTCATTAGTAGTTTATTCTACTGAAAATGTATCTTAAGCTAACATATTTAATTTATAAAACTAAATTAGCTTAATAGAGTTATGCTGTATTGAATTAATACCGAAATATGTAAAATTATTAAAATTAAGAGTATTACCATACAAAACGACAGAAAAAGAAAATCTACACTCTACAATATCTGCCCAATTATCGCCCCTAGAGTGGTTATCACTTATCTCCTCTTCCGGGTGGAACTCCTACAAAATTGATGGTATTTTAAAGAACTGAAAAGGTAAGTGGGTGTATTTCAGTAATTTCTTTATGCATTCTTATATAGAAATGCTTGAAATTATCAAAATTTTATAGACCCCAAAAGGGCCCTTTGACAGAACTTCTCTTCCAGTATTGTTATACGTGTTAAATTTTGGACAGTATTAGAACGGGCCTACTTATATTATTACCTATATCCCTTGTGACATCAATTTTTTCTTCTGGAGAAATTTCCAACCCAATCATTGGCCTTCTAATGATTAAGAAATGTGAAAAAGTAGGTCCATCCTAATGCTGCCCAATATTTAACTCGCACTGCAGTGGTGGAAAAGAAACTTGGCTAAAGAGCCCTTTGGGAATAAAAATTGACACATATTTGGAAATTTCGTCTTTCAAATAAAAGCTGTCGGCTTCTCTTCAGAAAAATTCATTTTTTCATTTTATGAAGGTGATACCTGAGAGTGTGATGGTCTGATAGGTACGAGGGCGGCTCCAGAACTACCCGACCTAACAAAGAAAACACAACAAATTTGGGAACATTTTTTTTATTTCTCAACATACTCTACTTCTAGCTCTATACACTTTTCCCAGCGATATTCTATAGCTTCGATACCCTGTTTATAGTATGAACTGTCTAGCTCATTAAAATAGCCATCTACCGCAGACTCCACCTCTTCATTGTTTGCAACTCTTCTACCACCAAGCCATTTTTTCAAATTTGGAAATATAAAATAATCCGAAGGAGCTAAATCTGGTGAATAGTATGCGTGCTGAAGCAATTCGAGCTTTAACTCATTGATTTTGGCTATCGCAATAGCAGATTTGTGAACCAATCCGCCAAATGCGGCCTTTTTTCTTTAATTTCATCATTTAAACGCTGCAACAAATTAGCATAATACTCGCCCCATTGATTGTTGATCCTTTTTGAAGATAATCAATAAAAATTATCCCACGTGCATCCCAAAAAACAGACGCCATTACCTTGCCTGCAGATGGCCTTCTTTGAACACGATTCTCCCCTTTCAGTACAATGTTTTGACTGATCCTTTGTCTCAGGTGTGAAGTGATCAATCTATGTCTCATCCATGTCTCATCTATGTCTCATCCATGGTCTCCAAATTTTCGGTCAATATACAATGTATAGCAATTTTTGGAATGCCTATAATTTCACCTAGCTCATGCACCTTCAGCCAGTGATCATCCAATACCATTTTGTGGATTTTCCTAACCGTTTTTGGCGTGTTCACTTCAATTGGTCGACCACTATGGTGTTCGTCTTGGCAGTTCGTACGACTTCGTTTAAACTCTGCCACCCAATATTTTATGGTCATAAACGAAGGAGCAGACTCCCCCAGAGTAGAATCTTCTTCGGCTTTAATATTCGTTGAAGTATTGAATTACATAACGGTGACCAATTTTTCCATGTTTACAAATTCACTAAGGCCGTTAACTTTCGATGGCTCCAAAAAAAAGAGAAATACTAAACAACGTGGCGTCTTGAAACTTAAAACATATGTTTTATAAAGTCGCCACTTTTCAGCAAAGTAATTTTTTTCAAACTACTGCCACCATCTATATGTTAGGTTGGGTAGTTCTACGACCGCCCTCGTAGCGTCAAAGCGATCTCAAAACAAGTTTAAAAAATTGTAAAACTGAAAGACGGGTTTAAGCTTGTGATTTCTTTCGCTTTCCTTATACCAGGAATACTATCCCAGCAGAAGTTCTAGTTGGTGGAATACTTTGGAGTCCCAAAGGATGATTCTGGACCGATGTAATGAAGTTCAGAACCTATTTTGTTTAGCCCGTCTGTAATATCACTATCATCAATTCTGTCACCAAGCGGAATCCAAATCAAGGCGGAGAGGCTCTGTGGTGAAATAGAAGTGTGCTCTGAGAGTACAGACATTTAATGACAGCTTTTTTTCTACGAGAAAATAATGGTAACTGCAAGTTATTAGGCGAAAACTATTTGTATACAATTTGCTATTACCAGTAACTCAGCTTGGAATACACTCCAGCTGGAAGCAAAAGAAATGCCACTGCTGATGTTTGATACAAATACACCCGCACTAGCAGCATCATTATTTTTAGAATCATCAGTAGAGACTGTCGGTATTCATGGAGGATGAGGTATATACTAAGCATTTATGTCTTGGTGATAGAACTTATTCAGAGATGCACTTAATATTAAGTAATTTTTTGCTGCTCAATATATTTCACATTTTTATTCAAGAAACTTAAAATTTGTCTAAACCATCTAAAATCCGTTTCTGGATGCAATGATAAAATGTAGCATTTAATACAAGATCTAATGAAAAAGCCAACCCACTTTTTCTATCCCATTGAATTATTTATTTATTTAATATTTGCAGAAAATCTGCTCAAAGGTATCCTCAAATAGGTGATCATATTGATCACCTTACTTTATATCAAATGACTATATAATGTGTTGTTTGTGTGTATGATTTAGTACATATGTATGTAAATCAAACACTATATAATATTTCTAATAGATTATCTAGACAAAGTGTGGTGAGAAATCAATTCTTAATTGTTACATTCTCTTGCATATGCATTTGTAAGAAAATAGTTACTCATGTACCTTTAAGTCATCCCTAACAAATATGATTATAATCAATATTATGCTCGTAATTATTGAAAATTTAAAACTGCAATATTCCTATACCTCTTACCTATTGTATATATTAATTTTCAGTAGCCACCATCACCATCTAAACAAAATCATGCAAAAAATTGATCATAATGAACATTAATATATGAGAATATATACGAAACAAATTTAAGCTCACTCAGTCAGCCAGCCAGCTAGCCAGTCAGCAACAGGCTCATAAGTAATTGCGGTAGTACTTTTTGGTAATTTTCAATATATGCACACACAAACACATACATACATACAATATATGCATATACACATGAGAACAACAAAGAAATAATACAAAATTTGGCAAAAAGTTCACATTTGTGGATATTTTGGCAAAATAACAATAACAACAACAACAGCAACAATAGCTGAAGAAAATTAAAATTTTTATATTCCTATAATTTCTATCACAGATAGAAGCATGAAAGAAAAGACAACAATATTGTAGGCAGTGAACAAGTGAGCATAAGAAAAACAACAACAGCAGCAACAACAAAGAAAAGAAAAGGAACTATCTCTTAAATTAAGTGATCTAACACTGAAATGAAACATAAAATAACCAAAAAATATACTTTTTTTTTTTTTATTTTGCCATCCACGTACCAAGTTTAAAATGTGTACACAAAGTAATGGTACCCATTCTTGTACATAGTTCTTATTGCTGTTGTTGGTATTGGTTGGTTGTAACCAATCAACAATGATCAAGAAAATTACCACAAATACTAAACATATCATAGAAACCGACCGCAGCAGCGATAATTGCTGGGATTACTTGTGAAGCATAGCCGAAACAAATGAAGCCGTTTGTCGGTCGATAGATAGACATATCGACCACTACGATATATATGGTAGAATGTAGGTAGAATGTCTGGCTAACTCACTATTTAGCATTACATGAATATTAAAATTGACCACTAGAATAGAAAACAACAATAGCACAATTGTTGTCTAAATAGCAATAGCAACAAAAGTTGACAACGATATTATAACCACAAGCGATCAAAAGGATCTTAATAAAGACCATGTATGTATGTAGGTATTTATTATATCCAACCAAGTTAAATGGCTATGTTAGGCGTAAAATTGTCAAATTTTTTCTACAATATAGATATTCGAGTAGATGTCCAAATGTTAATATTTGAGACGATGACTAATATGCATATCCTTTATGCAGTAGTCGAATATATGTCAGAATTGAAAAAAAATATCCTTAGAAAAAAACAAAATCAGAAATCCTTGTTTGCTGGAAAACAAGTTAGATAAATCAAATAAAACACAAATAAATATAACATAAACAAGTTGCAAGGCCACCAATGCCACCTCCAGCAAACTAAGTGAGCATGCAACAGGTGATGCAAATTGAATTTTTCGCTCTCTGTGTGCTTGCTACTTGTATGTATATGTGATTATGTGTAAATATCCAGTGCAATTTCAACCATTTTCTTTCTAATACTCACAAAGTCGGCCTGAATATTCTAGCAACTTCTATAACATAAGATGAGTTATGCCACAGTAGGCGTTGTAATGCAATAACAGTAACAAACAATTAACACTAGAACCACAAAAATGAAAGGACACAAATAAATGGTATTAGTAAACCAGCAGCAACAGCAGGAGTGACCTCCTGCATTTCTGTATTTTTTTTTTTTGCATACTATACTACTACAATCTCTGTCTGAATAAAAGGTATTGCCAGGATAATGTACATGTAAACATTGCAGTAGTAGAAACAAAGTAAAGAATGTATGCTATGTGGTATTTGAAAAATTTGGTAAATTTTTAAATTTTATAAATGCATGTTGCTTTCAAATTTCACTAACAGAAATTCAGTAATATAGCATCTTAGATACCCTTCACTATGACAAAAAGGTAGAATTACTTTAAAAAAAATTATGATTTTATTCTGAAAGTAAAATATGTTCATCCAATAATGTCTATTTTCGAAGTTACTCGCTCAAACGAGGGTATATTCTTGTATGAGAGGCATTTCTTGTATGAATCCAATTAATTGATTACTATAATAAAAAGTATCAAATTTCTTCTTAATAGCTTTGATTTTTGTAAGCAAAGTGCATAAAAAAAACATTCAAAAACACACTTTTCTATGTGAGGTAGGTGTCAGTGTCTTTCAATTCCATCCAAACTCAAACCTCCCAATTAATTAATAAATATAATCTCATATAGGTACTGATTGATTTTTAGCATCATAATCTTATGATTTCGTGCACACAGTATGAAATCAGACATTTAAAAACATATTTTTGTACGGGAGGTAGGCGTGGTTTTCAACCGATTCTGTTCAGTCTTGAATAAATATGTTCGTGGGTAAAAATAATCATATTCAACCAATATTCATCTGAATTTCTTAATAATTCTGACTTTTATCATGATATCAAATAGACAGATAGCCTCTGATCTCCTGCAATAAAATCAAAAAAAAAATGAAAAGAAAAAAGTTGTTCAATCTTCTGAAATTGATTGAGGTATTTTGTCACATCCAAATACTTATCTAGTTTTGTTTTTCAGAATCTATTTATTTTCGGCTCTGAACATTACATTCTTCGGTCCTATAAAGAGTGATTGTAGTATCAATTAATTTGTAACAATGCAAGAATTGGCTAAAGCACAAATATTACAATATCCAAGAAACCACTACGGATCGCCTGTGCTTCCATTAGAAATTCTCTCCAAATTTGTCACATACCAGCAACTCGCTCTGGCTCTGGCAACTTTGAAATCATCGTTTCGAAAAGAAATGAAGATTCCTTATTTTCCACAGATATCCCTTGAATTCATTGGTATATAGATGTGTATGTCCTTTTTACCAACGTAATGGTCGCCGTCCGTATATTTTAAGCTGAGATTCTGGCAATTACAGCGTATACAAGAGTGGTTTTTTCGTATAGTAAAATTTAGTTTAAGCCTTTTTGCTCTTAAAGCTTTTCGTTTAATTTTCTAACTATCGAACTATCCAGAATAGACTATGCATTTCATTAAATCGCCTTCTATCTGTTCCCGTATTAAGGACGAGCATGACTTTTGGATCTTCTACTGGAGACTACTTAGCAGACCATCGCACCCTCATCTTCCGTCCATCCATTCCATTTGCTCACTTGTTAACAACGAAGCTTGACTTCTGGATTTTCTACTGGAGACTACTTAGCAGACCATCGCACTTTCATCTTCCATCCATCCATTCCACTCACTTGTTAAGGACAAAGCTTGACTTCTGGAATTTCATCTTTCGTCGCTTTTGCTTGAAAGACGGGGGAACGCCTCAGCATATTCTATGCCGTAGGACTGCAATGATATCAAAGAAGAATACGATTTCTTTACAAAATTTTTCAAACACATCCAAATGCATATTTTGCTGCTATCTTCTTACCAAACATACAACACCACGTATACATGCTGCTGTAGGTGGCCATCATTATTACGTTGTGTGAATGAGCACCAGTCCCAATGCCAGTATGACACTTGCACCAATTTGTCGCATAATGACACCGGAACATTTTGAAATTGTAAATAAATTATGTTCAGCACATATTTACAGTAAGTAGCAAGTAACCTTAGCATACCGCATGAGATGAAAGCACGTACGCATACTGACTAAAACGGCCATTATCCTAAATTGACTCCTTGGTGTTGGAAATTTAGCACTGTTGCCATTGTACCTTTATTGTATTATATGCATGTATATGTGTGTGTGTGTGTGTGTGTGTATATAGTGCCATAAAGTAATCAGAAAAAAATTTTTTAATATATTGGTAGCATGCCAGTATTGTACAAAAGCTATATGAGCAAATAGCACATCCTTTGCTGGTCTGCATAAAATGTCCTGCCGTTGCCGTTACCAATTCGTTTAGTATCGCTTTTCTTCTATCTTTCTGTTTTTCTATCACTGGTTTTTATTAGTTAATGTATTAGTCGACTTGTTAGTGCTGTTTTGTTTCTTCTGCCGATCATAATGAAGATCGTAGCTGATGTTAGTGTTCTTCGTGAGTAAAAACAAAAAAAAAGGAGTACATAATTTTGAGACTAATTGGAGAATTGGAAATAATTTCTTTATTATTCTACCTACCTTAATATCTCTGGCAAGCGCATAAAATCGTAGGTTGATCCAACAATTATATTAACTGAGCAATATCATGATCATAATGATCAATAATAGTAGCTATAAAGCCGCAACCGTGATCAACATCATAGCTATGGTTTGTTTAGAAAAGAATGCATTATCACTTCGTTATTGGTTATTTTAGCAAATTATTGTAATTTAAACTTGCCCAATTATGCCATACAAATGCATTAGATACTGCTGTTTTAATAGAAAATTTATTCTTTCAAATATAATAATTATTGACTCAGCACAGTGACAGAGTATTCAGAATCGTAGCTATGTATTTGGTTCGTTTGTTAGCTGATTAATATTCGGCTATAACTATGGTTGTATGTAGTATGGGTACACTTGCCTGACAATATACAATATCTGTTTGTCAGCTTATTTATTTAATAATTTATTAGTATATACTCACAATATATTTGATGGGTGCTACCAATATATCGATAAGTAGCATAATAATTGCATTCCATGCGGATATTATTTATGTAAATTTAATCAAGTAGCTGCTAATGGCTGAAATTATATGCAAAAGTGTGAATGATCGATCGATCGATGACCATGTGTAATTTCTGTTTGGTACTCGTACATTAAGGCTGGTCACATTTTTTTCTCCACAAATCGTATAACGTAAAAAGAAACTACAGATGATTTTTTTTTTCAAATTGTGGGGTGGTCTAAAATTGATTTTAAAATCATAGTTTCTTGGGCAAATATATTTAGAATCAATGATAGTTTTATTTTTGCGAAATGATCTATTATATTTTATTAGAGGCATTTTATTGTTTGGAGGAAACATAATTATACAATTGAAATATGAAATAAAATGTCTAAATATGCTTACAAAATGCTCACAAATCTAATAAATTTACAAGTGATGTTATGCAAAAAGACAATTTCGGGTTCCTTCGTGTTTTCTTACTGTTTGGTGCTCTGATTTCAATTGAGAACTAGTAATGGACGGTATCTTCCTTGCTTTTCTAAAAAAAGGGTTTGAAAGAAATAATACTGTGCTTGATAAACATCTGCCGTAATAGTCTAGCTATTGGGTATATACTAACAGCTTTGAGACGTGAAAAGTCGGGTAAAAGTTCTTCAGACTGATAAGTCTGATATCTTTTATATTAAAAATGTTTGTAAAAGTTGTGGAGAACTATATAAGATGAGGAATTTTACACCAGGTGCCACTACACCCCAATCAACATTCGTACAGAATGGGAATATCAAGAGAGACTGCTCTTAAGAGCCTTGAGTAGATCTAATGCAGAAGGCGCTAGATGACAAAGAGATAGCTCTAGGCGTTTTTCTTGATATAGAGGAAGCCTTTGAAAACGCTTCACATGAATTAATAGTGACGACATTAAATAGACGAGGAATGGACTCGGTAACATCCAAGTGGATGTTAGAAGTCTTGCACACCAGATTGATAAAAACATCTTCTGTAGACGTCGCAATAGCTGTCACCACAACTAGGGGCTGTCCACAGGAAAGCGTTCTTTCGCTCCTTATGTGGAACCTGGACGTGTATGAACTGCTAACGATATTGTCCAAAGAGGGCATCGACTGTCAGAGCTATGCTGATGACATCGTGTTAATTGTTAGAGGCAAATTTGAAGAAATTTCAAAGGGGATTAACAATCTAATCGTATATACCGAGTTTTAGCTTAATAACATTACATGTATATTCTATCTGTCATCATACTAATTTTATGTACCAACTTTTGGTTCAAGATCTTTATATTTTGGTGTTTGAAATGTGAAAATTTTCATTCAACAGCATACTCTTTGTCTGGAAGGTAGGTGTGGATTTCATGCAATTTCACTGAATCATGAATTTATCCTTATGTTGGTGAAAATAATCTGAAGCACAAATTCCCGGCTTTATCGCTCTATAACAGATAGCCATGCAGCAGAGAGACATGATCTATAAAATCTATACTTTCTTATATCTCTAAGCGAAGGGTATAAAAAAAACAGTATATGGAAAGCCGTAATTCTTTTAAAAATGCCATATCAGTTTCCGCAAAAATGTTGGAAATTAAGCATGTGACAATTAGGAAATATTGCTTTCTGGAACAATTTATTTGTTAATTGGAAATAAAAATGTATTGTAAGCTGTTCGTAATTATTGCTTACAATTAATAAGCAAGTGCTTGCAAAAACCCTACAGTGAGGAATACTGCTACCGATGCCCTTTAGTTTAGACCATAATTATTGTGAAGCCTCTCAAAATAATTTCGCATGCTTTTTGGAATATGCGTTGTGGAATATTTAGATATATATTTATGCATTATTCATGGAAAATTATAAGCGGAAATTAAATCGAAGTTAAAATAACTAATTATGTATTTTCTCATCAATGAACGAAAAAGATCTAATTTTAATATGAAATTGCAATAAAATTGTGTGAGAAATATTTTAGTTATTTTTTCACTCTTTAACTCATGTAAATACTATATATGTGTATTTCATAGTATTTCTAGTTGATAACTCATTAATAGTAAAAATCAATAAATTTTGTAAAAAAAAATAAAAAAAGAAAAAACAACAAAAATTACGATTTTTTTGTTTTTGTTGCATTTTACAACTTTACAAAATTTAATCGGAAAATTCCTGGGAATTTGCATAAGCAACGACATAGTTACAACAAAAAGTTGTAGAAGACGAAGAAGATAAAGATGAAAAAGTTGAAGAAGAATCAGAAGTAAAAATAATATATATAAATACAATAGGTTAAAAACAAAACAAACGAAAATGAAGAGAATTTTTGCAATTAACTGAAATTGTTTGAATACGATTACGATGGCGATGGCGACGACGTCAACGACAACAGCCAATAATGGTAGTACAAAAAAAAAAAAAAAAAAAAAACTACAACAAAAACAATGAAGAAAAAATAGTAAGAAAATTTCAATTTCATTTGTCATTTCGTTACGTTCAGTTTTTTGTTGACCATAAAAACCGACAAAACTACAAACTCATGACTTTGATGGATCCGCCGTTGTTGTTGAAGCAAAAAGCCGCCTTGGCTTTTTTGCTTTTGAGTTGTTGTTGTTGGTATTTAAATTTTTTTTCTGTTTTGCATTTTTTCCTCTTCTTCTTCTTCTTCTTCTTCACCTTTTTGTTGTTGTTGTTGTTGTTGTTTTTGTTTCTTATACTAAACTCAAACTAACATTATGAAATACAAGCAAGTTAACAACAAATGGTTTGTTAATACGAAGTGATCATTGTGATCGCGTCGCGTCGCGTCACATTGCATCGTATCGCCACGAAGTAGTATATGTAGTAGTACTATTGTGTAGTGGAGTGGGGTGATGGTAGGTAGGGTAGTATCTACAATACTTATGGCCGTTTCGCTTAAATGAAGTACCAAAAACTCAATTTATTTGCAATTAAATTTGTATGCCACAAACAAAACAAAAACAAGAAAAACTATGGGATTTTTTCGAATTTGTATTTTGCTGCCATTGTTATTGTTTTGTTATTATTATTATTATTATTACTATTATTATTATTATTATTATTATTACTATTTTATTTTATTATTTTTTTTTCGTTTCGTTAAAAATGTCAATGAAGCTGCAAGTAGTTTACTTTGAAATTATACCCATCTATTTGTATACTCAATATGATCATTATTTGTATGACAAAAAAAAATAAAATTGATCACATACAATAATAAATAATAATATTACACTCCAAAGAAATGGCAAATTGCCTGATATTTCGATTTAATTTAAATAAACAAAAGAAAAGTGAGTAATAAATTCTCTAACGACTCTACTCTGTTTTATTATTATAGATTAGTTTCTATTATGATCATCAATCAAGTTTTTATGATACTATTATCACTATATGTTATATAAATGAATATTTAAAGATTTTTGCCTCCATTATGATCGTAATAAAATTTATATAGACATTTATTATTATTTATTAATATATATTATCTCTCGACATTTAAAGCAATTTTATATACATAAATAATACAACAATATAATTATATATGTATTTAAAATTGAATTGATTATTAAAAAAATTCCCATAATTGGTATTTGCAAAATAAATTGGATTGTGGTAAAAATTAATTGTAGGTTAATAGCATACATCGATTATGATGTCAGGTGATATGAGCGCAAAGTATAAAATCACACATTCAACAACATATTTTTGTATTGGAAGCACATTTCGCCATTTATAATATATAAATTCTATAATTAGATCAGCTTTATGTATCTAGTTTTAGTTAGGTAACTTTATATTTTTGTACGTAAATTGCGAAAATGTCCTTTCAACAACATACTTTTGTATGGGAGATAGGTGTGGTTTCCAATCAACTTTGCCTCACTACCAATAATCTTTATTCGCTAGTAAATATAATAATATGGACCGAGTATAAACTGAATAACATCATATTTTCTTTCACAAAGTGTAAAAACATACATTCAGCGACCCACTTTTGTATGGGAGGATAGCGTGATTTTGATTTGATTGAGTCCTAACACGAACTCGTACATTCGTTAATGGAAATAAGAGCTCGTGCCAATTTTAAGCTATATCATTCTATAATTATGGCAGTTATCACGCAAAACGACATACTAATATTGATAAACAGACTCAGATTATGATCGCGTATAATAATATATACGATATTCTATCTAACTTTGGAATTTTATATATTATATTTTACATTTTGTAAATTATTTAACATTTTAGTAGGTAATGATATCACAAAAACCGGGCTAGTTAGTGCGTCTATATCATATGGCATCCATATAAAGTCAACACATTTTCCTATGAAGTAGGTCGGTCTAGATCATTTCAACACAAATCATCTATATAAAATATCAATTTGGTTTGGGATTATTGATCGCTGAATAAGGATCATCGACCAAAACTCTTTTGCGTTATTATTGAATTTCATGGCTCTTGAAATGCAACACTCAGAAAACTATAAAACTAAATTTTTGTATGGGCAGCCACCGTGAGGGGTGGATATAGCGAACAAATAAGTTTGAGAGAAATAGTTGAAAGCAAATTTTACATTTTATTCGGCATTCCATTTTATTCCTCTAGAGCAATTCCTTGGCAATTCCTATGGTTATTTGACGATTTCTTTTGTTTTTCTGTTGATTTTGTAAGGAGGCTATAAGGGGTGAAGGGTGAAGTAGCCATATTCGTGGAAAATATTGAAATATTAATGGGAGCCTGGTTTAAATTTCACCCTCCTATATTGTTATTTGTCGATTTACAAGATTTTTGAGGGGATTTTGAATGGGAGTCCCCTTAAGAGGTGAAGACAGATAAATATGCTTGGAAAAATATTTGGCATGCAAAAGGAAAATGTGTGGATCTAGATTCGATTTCCGGGCAGCTATATGCTTATTTTTCGATTTGCATATGCTTTTGAGGATGTTTTGTATGGGAGTACCCTTAAAGGGTGAAGGTAGAGAATATCAATCAAAAGAGAGCGTAACGTTGGAGCAAAGACATAATCCTTGTTCATCAAGTGGACCACGCGAAACCAGACCGGGGTCTGTTAGAGGGTATGAGGCCTACGGCTGATACCACTGAGGGCCAACCACAAGTGTTACGGGCACTGCGACCAAACGAGATACTTTGTACCCAAGCCCGTCTACGACACTAGAATCTCCTCTACCTTTTTAATGAAAGATACAATTGATCTTGTCGAACTTTTGATGATCGAAGCTGGTGTTGGGAAACTCAGCTGAAAGGGTTTCAGGCACAGCCTGGCCAAGGCCGGGCATTCACAAAAGATGTGTTTAACCAGTTATGTCCTGAGAGATAGCCGGTTATTAAGCGTAAATTTGTTCTGCTAAGCCTAATTCTGTCAAAAGCTGCATCGAAGCTGATGAGGGTTTTCGCTTGCCGGAGACCGGTCGAATTTGTCCATTGTAGTAGGTATTTGTAGTGATAATGTTTTTCTGTCATAGCTTCGGCCGATGCCCAGCTTATACCGCAGAAAGGTTCTGGGCAGAAAGGAAGTAAGCATTCGGTGACTAGTTTTCAGGAGAACTCCCATGAGGAGAGAGATTTGATGGCAACTTGGCTGTCTGAGTAAAAAAAGAATGAGCGCTCCTTTGAGCCATTTGGCATGTAGGTGACGCGCACGAGTAGTCTGGAAGTAGAAGTCACCCTTGGTAGAGCCAGATTGCCAAAGGAAGCCTAGCTTAAAACAGAAAAGCGGCAGGTATTCTGAATTCGCATATTAATTACCGTGCACCCCCACGGCCATGCATCTATCGGCATATGCTGTTCCACCTTAGATTTGGGTTTTTGACTAGGGTAACCGCGGGATTGTCACATCCGTCACTCTCTAATGGAGGATGCCCTGCAACGAAGGTAGGGGATAAGTAAACTTGGAAAAATTGAAAGGTTGTGGATGTTATATTTAACCCTCCTAGAAATCATTTTTGGACACCTATTGAGTAATTTTCCTATTTTCAGCAGTTTTTAAGTTTATTTTGTATGGACGCTTCTTAAAGAAATGGACATAGGGGTTAAGTATGCGTGAGGGAAGTATTACAATGAAAAAATAAATGCGCTCGTTCACATATTTTAACACTCTGCGGGGCATAATTGTAGTGTTGAGAGCGTATTTTATAAAAAATAGTCATTTTTAATGGCACCTACCCTAAGACGTTGGATAAACATATTTCGGAATAATGTTGAAGAAATAAAATTAGTGAGAGCTAGTAAAATTTTTTATACCTCGATCCTCGGTAGGTAGGATCGAATTTTATAAAAATTTCAATCTTTTACGAGAATCCCCCTAAGGAGTGGAGATAGGGAGCAAGTATGTTCGTAGATCGTGCTAGAAACGATAACGAAATTATTTGTAGCTTTTTTTTTTATTAAATCGAATCGCCTATGAGAACTAGAATTCGCGGTGAAAATGTTTTTCTAATACATTTGGCGGCCATCTTAATATACGTACGTATTTATTAATAATTTCTATTATCATTGCAATCCATAGTATCAATAGACAGCAATATCATTATCATTAATCGATCAGCATAATATGTGCATAACTTAGCTTATGATGAGCATGATCAAGCTGGTGATGAAGATCAGAATAGTGATTATGATGATCATGTCAATGCATCGGCGTAAATGTTTGATCTTTGAATGAAACTCTTACCACTCTTTAGTTGGCCAGTTGGTATTGGTGGTTCAAAAATAAAAGCTTTATTTTCATATTGTTGTTGCTTTTGTTATTGTTATATGATCATTTCTTACTTATACAACATATTGCATGTCTTATAGTTTTCTTCTTCATTGTGTTTTCTTCATTTTTTTTCTAGTTTTTTTTATTTTTAAACTTTATTTCATTTCATTTCATTTCAAACTATATGTCATTGTAACATAAAAGTTCAATTTTAATTGCTCGCCTCCTTGACGCGCTCAAACGATAAACGGCGATCGAAGAAGCAAGTAGGTACATAGGAGAAGTAAGAAAATGTTCACGTTATTTACGTACGACAAGCCATTTTTATGAGCCACTTTGGTAAATGTGTGCGACCAAGATGATGGTGATCTCTTCAATGAAGAAAAAACCGAAAAAGTAGAAGAAGAAGAAGGAGACGATCTGAATAACAACAACAAAGATATGTGGTATATATAGTAGGGCAGGTCAAATTATTTCTTCAAAATACTTATTCCAATAAAAACCATCAATGATTCTAAAAATATATTTGCCTAGGAAATTTAGTTATTCTTAAATTTAATATCGACCTTTTCAGATATTTTGACTATAACTATGGGCATTTAAGGAAATGAATAATGCTATTCATACAAATATATTTTTTTAAATACTTGAATCTAAAGCAATAATTATTTCTTAAGACACTGGTGGTCGAAATTAATTTAAGACTCGTGGTTGCTTGGGTAAAATTACTCAAATTTTGCTTGCCATAATAATTCGACACGCCCTAATGTATACTTAGAGGATATTTAGTAAGTTAGCTGAAAGTTAAAACAAACCAAAACTACAATTTCTATAGAAGTGGAAGAAAATGTTTTACGAGAAATAGAAAATACGATGTGACGATCACTTCTTTGCATGATCATGTTGATACATATTTTATTCTATAAATAGTTAAATATAATAATTGACATAGTGATACATTTTATATGCAGAATACCAAGGAATAAAAATATAGGTAGACACATAAATTCACGACTTCCGCACGCGAACCGGATCATAAGTTATAAGTGATCTTCATTGAATATTTTTCGTTTTTCATATGAGCCCACAACACATGTTCATTTGACATGAACAATAATAACATAACAATAATAGCCTACATCTTCTTTCCCTCCACTCCCTCTTACTTTCTTCCATCGTCAAAATATCATAAACCTTAAAGGTAAAAGAACTTTTACGTGTAAGATCATTTCACTCCACATTGCTCGGTCAAATTTTTATATATTTTTTCTTCTTACCGTTCATCATAAATGCATGGCGTATAATACACCCATATACTTTAATGTAAATACATACGAGTATGAATACTATATGTCAGACACCATGTCTATATGAAATTCGCTGATTTTGGTTGTATTTTGTGGATTACTTTTGCAGCTAATGCGATCACTTCAATGCCAGACTTAGTGACGACAACGATAATCATAATGTTCCTGATGATAATATTGATGGTAATAATGATGATAATAATAATCATAATAATTATGTTGCTGATGATGCTGACAAGGCCAATTTATTTGCACCAATTTTTGGCGATTGTGTTGGTGGCGAACTACATTAGTAAACTGATCAGAGTTGGTGCTGCCTTTTATTTTATGGGGATAAATACGATAATAATCTAAACATATAACTTTTGCAAAGAGATGCAAGTAAAGTCGAATATTCAGTAAAAAAAAACGCACACCGTGAAAACATCGAACCGGATCAGTAAGATCACACATTTGCTGAAGTGATCAAGTACTTAAGATCGCTTTAGATTTTTTAGTTTTAAATTGGTGAAAAATCATGGCGAAAATTAAAAACAATAGGCAGAAATCTATTTGTGCTTGTAAATGATCGATCAAGTCAATAAAACAGTAGAACTCATTTCATCTTGTAAACGATCGTGCATGATCACTTCAACACTTTCACTCAATCTATATCCCAAAAAGTTTTACTTACTTAAAATTCAATACACTGCCAGCTTTATTTTTAATATAGTAAAGAATCATCGATCGATCGATCGAACATATGTTATACGTTTAACCATGATCATCATCATCATTGTTACTTCATCGTTCCTTATAATTTATGTAATGACGACGTGTTTCATGTGTCGGCGGCGATTGCTGTTGAGTAATTTGCTAATATTGTAGCCATATATATGTAGACTCAGTGAAGATCGAAAGCTGTCTGTCAACGGGAGATCTCCAATGATCATAATGATGATAATATTGACGATAATTAACATATGATGGCGATGATCTCTTTCCTGCTGTTTTGGTAAATGCAAATTGATCTTGCAAATGCTATGCGTCGTACGCACTTCATATAATGTGAGTCTATATGTGTCCGTGTGTGTCTTTCTGGATGATTTAGTATAAAGCTTGTTCAATAACAACAATAATCATAAAATCGTAAATGTTATTTTAAATAGTGCGATTAAAATAAAATATGGTCCGGTCGGTTGGTCGTTTGGTTGATCGGTTGGTTGATCGTTTGGTTGATCGGTCTTCTGGTCAGATGTGAGCCGCCACAATGAGTTAAATGAAGTTAAATGAACGTCGTCGTGTGGTGTGATAATGGTGGGATTCTTTTGTCATGTAATATAAATACTCATAGTAGATACCTACAAATGGTGATAATAATATGCATTTGGTTGTTTATTCTTTTTTCGAATGATCTGTTACTGTTTCTGTTCTGTGTTTTGGTTTTTTTTTTTTTTTTGTTCTTTTTACATATTCGTATTCTTTTGAAAAATGATTTTATGATGTTGTAAAATCATGACTTCTTTTGTTTTTTGATGCTCTTCACCTATTGTTGTTGGTATTGTTGAAATATACTTTTAATATAGCATAGCTCCTGATATTGCTTCAAATAGTATGTTTACTACAAATACTAATAAACATATTTGCACCTACATACAATATGTAATACGAGTACATCGCGATGGTTATATGAAATAAACATTCGCTTTGGTGCTCATCAGAAATATCAATGTCGGAAGAAGTTTAACTCGGTTAGTTACGTATGTACAGAAATGAAAGGGTCCATCGATGAGTTCAATTATAGGAAGAACTTTATCGATTTGTATTGAAAATACTGAAATATAGAATAAAGTCAGAAGAATGGAAAAAAATTTTATTTCTAGCATGAATATTTCTTCACACAAATTGTTAAGGATGTTTAGAGTCGATGATACCGAATGAAATAAAAAGCCAAATGCAATTAATTAATTAAAACAAACTTTAATGATAAACCAGAGACGTCCGTACTCCAGCGCTAGTAGTCACAAAAAAGGGAAGAACACGAGAAATGAGTGACGTTCGTAAAACACCGAACAAAGAAATGGAATGTATGTGGACTGCACGCGATGTGTTTGGACTCGACATTGTGGATGTCAGATGCAGGGTTGCTTCAATCGCTAACACAAATGTTCGTCAAATGAAAGATTTTTCAAACTTTCGTTATCCATGTTGGAAATCTATACAATTGTCATCTATAGTAGTATAGTACCGATACCGATTGTATGGATTTTTGAATTTGTTTTGCGGTTTTTTTTATCAACATTACGAGTCTAGAGAGCAGAGATGAAGAAAATGATGGAGATACAGATGAAGATGACGATTAAATTAAGAGTAAAGTTAAATTTAAATATGTAGTCCAAAATTAAGACGAAAAGGAAGAGGGAAGAAAAGTTCCACAACTATCAAGTGTACTATGTTGTAGTGACCATTATTTTTCCTTTTCCTATAGACGAGTAACACTTGAAGGTTTTCCTTATGAAATACATAAAAATCAACAAATACCAGAAATGTGCAGAAATTGCCTTTAGATGTGCGAAATATGACTCCGACCCCCATTAGTTTTATCTCGCCAATATCTGTTCGGATTTAGTTTAACCCGCATCACTATCCCTTATGTAGTTATACGTGTATGTGTGGCCCTAATACGCCCCGAATGTTCATTATATTTGGCAGCGGCAAAGTGGATGAATGTGCTGGGGTACACATATTCACCGTACCCCAATAATTCACTGTACCCCTGTATACTCTCATTGGTCTTTTTTTCTGCAAAAATTCTATGAGGATTATTCCTTTCGAATGATAATAATTCATGGTCATGACCTCTCCGGCCGATCGGACAGCTATTGGATTCTTCGAATTTTTTCACAAATAATAATTCTTTCAGGTTTCATCAGCAAAGAAGACTAGACACAAAAAGTTAACGAATTTCACTTAAAGAGATCCAAAGACGGTGAGATCCACCGTGACATCCATCAGGCTGACCTCATACTTAAATTGATTACTGTTCCGTACAACACATGACCATGGTCAATTGTCGTACTTTAAATCGCTGTTCAGCCTTTTAAATTACATCCTCAGCAAGCATGTTTGCTGAATGATGTAGTTAATTCTCAACAAATACTAATGCCTAAAACCGCTTAAATGCATCGAACGAACATCTTATGTTTGTCTTTAATGGTGAAGGGTCTCCACAGACAACATCTAGGTTCCTTTTAATTTTTTTTTGCATTCATACACTTGGTCAAAATATCTTAACATTTGTTAGTGTAAGCAAGCGATATCTTTAAATCGACTGTTGAATCGACACTGATCATGAATGCATTTACTTTTCCATATCTATGGAGGTTCCTTCAAACATGTTTGAAATTATATGTGTTATTGTGGTCAGTAATGAATTAAGGAATCAAAAATGTTCTCTCCGAAATATATCAAAAAAGCGTGCAGCACCCAGATTTTCAGGACTCACACTGCCCATTACATTGTGCAACAAATAGAACCAGCAGCAATAGAAACACTAGTAGCAGAAATATTGATTAAGTAACAGACCACCAGTAGCCCTACGCTACCACAAGCCTTCACAATTCTATTTAGTTATCTATTCATACTTGTATGTAGTAGAATATTCAATAATTTGTCTTCTATTTATTCATTGTAGGTGGTAGAAAATTCACTTAAATCTCCTTTGTAAAATATCATATTTTTATAATGATCATTAAATGATCAATCAAATACGAGTATACAAGTGGAAATAAAAACTGTCAACCAAACAGTAACCTAACAGTAAGTTGTTAGAAATATATTAACCAGTAGCTGCAATTATTACCTATATCTACATATAATACTTTTGTTGATCATACACTGTACAATTCGTTTCGATTGAAATCTTAAATATTGTATAATTCGTTGAAATTCATGACTGATCTGTCTCTAAAGATCAATTCGATGTGTGACAATGAGGTTCATAAGAAGCTAGCGAGTAATATTTTCACTCCTTCATGCTAAAATATATGCCTGCCGATATGCGATATATACATAATAATAGAATTTGGACGAAAAGGATATTTGAAAGGATATTCGTATTCGTATCAAAAAAATGTAAATAAATATGTATATACCAAACAAGTTGCTGCTAATACCAATAATAGACAGTGAATAAGAAGAATTACATACACTCCACAGGGTACACAGCAAGTGTGCTAGTACATAATTCAATGCAAAGAAACATTAAACAATAGCCAGCACGATCAGTAGTTAGTAGTAGGCATTGTCATGTGAATGACAAGGATACAACATATTTAGCTATCAATTTTTATTAACCATTCACTATTTAGTCATAAAATAGCACAACACTTTCAGCACATCTGTGCAATATCACTTTTGGTAGCATACCAAAGAGATCTTGTCCATTTCTAAGAAGTATTTTGCCAAGTGTGTTAATATTGTCGTTTGGTATTTTTATGTGACTACACGAATGCATACATATATTTTTCTGTTAATTTTGAAGTATATTTGTTAACACCTACAATAGTTTCAATAAAAAGAAATTTATGTACGATATTTTTAAACGATCGTCAACCGATCGTCAACTTATAATATATGACACAATGATTTTATGATAATCGAAATTATCATCTTCTACTTTTGTCATCATCAACATCATTGTTATTGACGTCGTCGTAGTCGTCATCGTTGTCGTTGTCGTTCAATTTATAGCGCTTGTAAATCATTAATGCATTCCCATTACATTTTCATTTTTTTAAAATTTTTTTTTGGCATTATCCTTTTCATATTCATACTTATATATTACTACAATAGTATAGAGCTAAAAAGAAATAAAAAAGTATCGGACTTTTATCAATCTAGATGCAAACAAAATTTTTTCGTGTTTTAAAATGATGTTCATCAGAAAAACTTGCCCATTGCTAGGAGAATCAACAAAACCAAAAAGCAATAGGGACGATGCTTAGTGAAATATGCCATAACACAGCCATATTAAAAAACAAATATCTTGTCTAAAAGATGATATAAACATTTTTATATGAATTTGCTATCGTTGAATCGAGTCTGGCGCTAGTTTTACTCAGTAAGGTCTTATTTCATACCTAACCTAAACAAAAATATCAAAATGAAAACCATAACTAAAGTACGCAAAATCGCGTTTAAAGGAATGATATATTTAACTAACGACCTCTTTCCTAGACCTAGAAGGGCTCCACTACATAATTTTCATTTTTATAATTTTGGCTCCGACGGTAAACTAAAAATAAATATGTGGCACTTATAACCCCATTACTGTTGTGCCTATTAAATTTAGGACATTATTACAATGGACCTACTTATTTTAGCTGATTCCGAATGGCAGAACTCTTGTGACATCACTTTTTCTGCGCTTTGTCACAGAGTTCTTTGATAAGCTTCTCCATGGCAAATTGTTACTGCCGGAAGAATTGCCAATTGCTCCCCCCAGTGAACTAGAAGGGTAAAATATATAATGACAGACCCCTATTAATTTTTCTTGATCGTACTTATTCGCTAGATAACCCCATAATTACTCAGAAATCGCCTCTAAAATGGTGAATTATATTAGCGATTCCCATTAATTTTGTTGAACCAATATTTCTTCTATATATTCCTGCCACTTCTTAGGAGGCTGCCATACAAAGTTGATGTTCTTTAATTTTATAAAATATAAGCGATCTAAACAGACAATTAAAAATAGAACGAAATTAAAAAAAAAATTTTGTTTTTCAGTATATTATGAGTATATGTGAGAGATCAAACGTTCGCATTCATTCCAAGTGGGTAGAACGATATTCACCTTTAGCAACGGAATCGCTAAATCGAAGATCCGAAGTAGCTGATTAACATTACCAAGAATGATGAGATTATTGTTACTGAACTTACCGCTCGAAAGATCGAATGTTTAGTTCCTCAATTTTGGCGCACATAAACCCGGAAACAAAGAATTGTTAATGCTGAGATCGATGATGAGTTGATGCTCATGTCTGGAGCAACGATATTTTGTCGATTAGCACTGTATGGCGCCAGTCGCACGATCTTTATACACAAATCTTTGTGGGATGTGGTAGATGTAAATGAAATATCCTCTAATAGTAAATTCTTCGGACCAATACTTTTTCCCCAGCCCAGTTATTATATTATCTTCGTCCTCCCTTTGTATGCAAGTGTGAAGAAGATACTAAAATGAAACAACTTAACACTTTATTCATATTTTTTATTTGGGAGAAAATATATATTGTATTAATAAAAATTAAGTGAATAACTCGTATGGTTGTTGTATTTTTTGCTTAAAGCAGTCGCCAGCTGAGCTGAGCTGATATAATCGTCAAATCGTTTGTATTGATTTTTTATTACACTTGAATATATATGTATGTACATATATATATTTTTTTTTGCTTTTTGATTTTTATGTCTCACTAATTTGGGGCTTTGTTTATTTAATTTGTTCTTAACCATTTGCTGGTGTTGCTGCTTTTGCTACTTGGTCATAATTGAAATTGTCAAAAATTTAAGTGTTACTCCTCATGCTCTGGTTCTACATAGATGGTTGAAATTGTTGTTGCTTTTTAAGTGATCTTGTTTACCGACACTTTTATGTGCTTATGAGTGGTATGTATACTATTAGCACAACTTTATTGTTGTCTCTTTTGTTGGTGTTGTAAATTTGTATATTTTTATTTCACCAATTCTTTACATATTGAAACTACCACGCTTTATTTATGTTATTATTATTGTTATGATGTTGCTTAATATTTTTATTTGTTCATGTTTTAACTTTAATGTTGGCGGCATCTTTAGTCAACCATCCATTGCATTGATTGGTTGTGTCCCAAGACACATCATATTTGTCCAGGTGTTCGTTTTGATATTCTTTTTTTTTTCAATTTTTCCTTTAGTTTTATTTCTGCTCAATTTTATACACTTTCTCAATAATTTAACAATATTTTTTAACAATGTGTGATTTTTCAAAGAATTTAAAATCCTCTATAAATGTCCCATCGATTTGCTAATGGCTGCTTGCTTATTATAGAATCTTGTTAAAAATAGTTTATAACGTTGCCTTCAAATTACGAGAATGTATGATGGACATCATTAGAATTATCATTGTCATCATATAATGTAATAGCTATCACTAAAAATATTTATTTAACTACAGAAGTAGTTAATAAAAATAATATTCTACAATATACTTAGTGTAGTAAATACTCATGGCATTTATGGTATATATGTTGTCAGTAGCCGGTAGGATGATTGTTTTGTATGAGCTTTTAGAAACATCATAATTTTATTCATATGAACATATTCAAGATTACAGTTAGGATATTAATCTGTAAGAAAAAATAAAAAATAATAAATACTTACAATTACGAGTGAGTACCTATTATTAAATTACAGTAGTTGGTACCTAACAACATTTAGTTTGCTAATTAGCAATTAGTACCGAAGTAGTTGAGAGAAATGAGCTTGACCAAGCCATCACCATATCACTTAACAATAAAACTATTATTTAAATAATGACGGCTTATGAGAACATAAAGAATATGTATGCTCTGTCAGTATATAATCCTTGAGATGTCATCTCAAAACGATAAATATTAATTGGAAATAATTTTTGACCCCGATTTTACGCCTTTCTTTACTTTAGAGGCTGATCATTGAGTTAGTTAATAAATGTATGTTATTTCAATGAGCATAGTAATCATCATTATACTGTTACGTCTCTATTGAGACTGTTTATTTGCCATGCAAATCAACCCTGCTCTTAGATTACTGTATTATGTCAATAACTAAAATTTATCGCTTTGTTGGTAGTAGTTTAATTCGACAAAGTGATTATTAAAAACTCTTGTACTAACAATTATTTTAAATTTGACTATCAACTCTGTCGTTTAATGCACTTATTATATTAGGACTTCAATTGCTTCTCAAATGTTAATTTCAATGTTAAATGCAATATTCAATAGTCACAGGAATTACCCTATAACATTCAACGAAATTTAATATAAAATTTTAAATGTACGGTTTGTGCGAAATAAGCACTAAACGAAGCTGTACTCAAGGACCGAAAAAATGAAAAGAAATCGGTCGAAAGTCGCACGAGAAACGAAACCCTAAGCAAAAAGGGAATTTATGTGGAGAGTTGGGTTGCCATATGGTAAGTATGAAATTACGGTAAGCAATTAAAGGGTAGGTTAGGTTAGACTATTGTGGTTGCCCTCTCTCTGAGAGGACGCACTTAGACAAAAAAGGGCCATTGTGATACCACCGAGCTTCACTTACAATAGTATTGTACGTGTTAAATTTGGACAACATTAGAAGGGATCTACTTATTTTAGCCAGTCCTGAATGGCAGAACTCTTGCTACATCACTTTTTCTGAACTTTGTCACAGACCTCTTTTAAGAAGCCTATTTGGCAAATTGTTACTGCCAACAGGTGGGTACTGTTCGAAAGAAAAATAATTGGTATCAGAAAGCCAACGCACTAACCACTGAGCTACGGCACCACAATTAAAGGGTAAGTATTCGATTTATTTTTATTCATATTTTTATTTTTTCAGGGACCAACCATATTATTTGTCTAAAAGGATTTAGATTTACGGTGCATTAATTGAGCACATTTCTTGGACTGGTAAGTAAGTAGATCGCGAGCCCTCTGACGAGTGTTGAAAGAACGTTTGGGTTTCGCCCAGGTTGGAGAATATCACGACGTGGCTCAACACAGTGAAAGCACGGAGCGTTTCGTTCAGCACGAAGTTCATGACGGACATCATCCGATCTGCGCTAAAGCTGGGGCTCACCGAGGTGCATGGGAGGGCCGTCGTCATGTCGTCTACGTGACACGCGATTATTATGTTATGTTCGGCGCTGTTGGGTTATGCCCCTATTCTGCGACCCCTGGCCAATAGGGGATGAGTCCCGATGAATGAGCGTGTGATGTGCCAGCCTGCATTTCTTACAGCAGTTGATCGAGTTGCACGATCCGATTCCATGTGACTGAGCCAAGCAGTTGCGGCAGTACTGATGCGCGTGGACCACAGGAATCCGCGGAAATATCATAGGCCGTGAGAGGCGATGACACAATTGGCATCGGTGGTGTTCCCCATGTGCTGAACTGAAAATAAAGAATTAAATTAGTTTGTGGGTTGAATTGCGTTTAGCTAGTCTTGTAGAAAAAAATATTTGTTGTACTATGGCTTTTAATATCACTATAGGTCGTTTAATATAGGTCGACTAGGTACGAACGTCTGCGCCACAGATATGACCGTCACATCCTCGGTAAAGTTTGCTGATTCGCTCAAGACTCCATTCGTTGAGGGCCAGCTCTTGATCTCGTCCTTGATTACCACCAGTGGCGCAATTCCTGTTTCTGTTGGGAATGTGGAGATACTGTACTTATAATGAAACACCTTTAGTTTTTGAAAGCTGGCTTATTTACATTTACTTGGCAATGCTCAAGAAATAGCATATGTTGTCTCGCTTTCTGTCTCCGCCTTAAGTTGATGATACATACACACAGTGGAAACACTCGAATCGGTTTCCACTTTCGTCTGTGGAATAAGTCGAATGAGGAATGAAAAATATAGTAACACTACCACAGATAACAATGCCGCCAATATAAAAACTCTCTAATATACTCTAAATTTCTGAATGGTAAGACTACGAACAATTCTATCATTGAAGTGAATGATCGAGAATGTTGATATTCAAGACCCGTTCAAGATGACAGGCAAACTAACTACACAGCTGTAGATACTGACGGTCACCCTATCGATTTGTGGAACACCGAAGGCGATGATTTGCACGTCTGCATGCACCAACTTATAAGTTCAATTCGGTCGAATGGAAGTATGCCCTGTATTTGGAGCCTCAATACGCTTTCCATCATACTCAAAGAAGGAGATCGTACTATTTGCCGTAGAGTACGTCATCTTATAATCGCTTATTAGGTCTTTACGTGGGTATTGTACAAAATACTAAAGTCCATCTTCAATAACGTGATTGGATGTTATCAGTGCAGCTTTAAACCTAATACATTGATCATCAACCAAATTTTCACTTTAAGTCAAATCCCAAAGAAGACCTCTTGAAGAACGAAAATCACACTCTAAAAATCTCTCATTATGCCGGGCCTTACATATGAAGTAGAAATAATGTCGAAAAAGTTAAATAATGTTAACATTGTTTTTATATGAAGAAAATATTTTCCATTATTATTGCAAAAATATATGTAATAATGTCAAAATAGAAATTTTTACAAAATTTATTTAAATTTATTAAAATTTTAGTATACTTGTAGATTGGCAGGACCTCTCATCTTAACAAGAAAATCGACTGTTTCCAATGAAACAATATTCATTGATCTGTGTTTATTTTATTCCAATATTGAGTAGATCATTTTTTTATGCAGATAACTAGATAATGGTATTAGGGTGGTATTATCTCGTAGTAATCTTAATTAAAGGGAAACAATTGCTTTATCGCGAAGTATAGTTACGAGAAAATAGATTGAATTATCACGACAACTTCTGACAACAAATTCCAAAATGCAGTTTTGGGCTCTACAACGAATTTCAATTCTCCACATTTTACAAGTCCTTTCCTGTCCTGTGCAGCACAATAGGGCTAGCCCTATAATCGACTTATCTGTCTCTTCCTATTTCCCTACACTGCTATAGTTTTCACTTAATTTCTTGGTCTAAATATTTTTCTCTCTCTCTATTATAGCTCAAACAACATTTCTTGACAAATATTCAGTGTCATTATCACATATTTGAGTATATGTATGCACTCGTATGTGATACAATATATACCTTCACAGAAAGCATACAGAAATTTCCTTACTCACATTATCATATGAGACACATACTCAATACAAATATGTGCATATGTATTCAATACAATTCATTCGTATTAATTATATTCGATAATGTAAAAACTTACACCTGGCCCCCGTATAATTTTCAAACTTCTGCCATTAATTCTTGTTTCACTATAACAACTACTATAAAATAATTTTCAAAAATTTTTTTTGGAAAAGTCAGCAATGAACAACAACGAGATTTGAAAGGGAAAAAAGGATATACCTATATATTTACAACTACAACAAGGAAATATAATACATACATATATGTATGTACCTACGAACAAACGAATTAAGCGTGAAGTTTACGCATATTAAGCATAAGGATATTGAATGAATGTAAGTATAAGCAGATATCGCTTTGGTATGAGCAACAGTTTGTAGTTTTATGTGAAAAACCAATATGTTAACACAATCAAGTCACTACTACAGTTGAACAGTTGCTGTTATTATGAACTATTGTTGTCGCTCGCATTGATATTATCCCGATTGCAACGACATACTATGTTGTTCTACGTACCAACTGCCAATCGGTTTTTGTGTCCAATTCTTTTTTCTTTTTAATTGAATTTTATTATTGTTCCTATATGTTTTTCGCCATCTTCTATTAGTACAAATGCATAGCCACACAATATGTATATGCATATGTTGATCGCATATATTTTATATTCGTAGAATCAATAGAAATTTTAGTAATGTTTTTTTTTTTTTTTGTTTCATTTATCCAATCATCATCATATTCATAATAAGCATAAAATCCATTTTCCCAGCTTTCACTTGAATTTATGTAAGTGTAGATATAAGTGAGTGTGACCAACAAGAGGAGGAAAAATTAATATGCTTCTTGTATTTCTAATTAAGCGGATGTCCTTTTTCGTTTTTGTGGTCACCTTGTTACCGAAGACCGAATACCATAACTAACATTAATAATAATAATGTTGATTCATTCGTATTTAAATTTGAAATATCCAACATTCAGATGATATATGTATATGCAGATACAATATACATATTGATGCCATTAAAGTTATTCACACACTTGCTGTAGACTAATTTACATACTCACACAATTCACACAGTGTGAAAGTGTGTTTATCACATTTAATTTGTTTATTGACATTTTTTCAATTATGGAAATTTATGAAGCGTGGTATTTATTGTATGTGACTATGCCATGAGTATGTATGTTTTATGGGCAGAAGTTAATTCACAAAAAAAAAATCGCTTGTGACATTTTATGTAGAAAAAACAATAATGGCATATGAATAACAATTTTGGACGTTTAAGAATTTCAATATTTCTGCAGAATACAACAGAAAAGGTGTTTTGATGATGTTAGTATTTATATAGTACGAGTATAGTTGTGAAAGCCAAGACTTGGCATCACTTTTTCTGAGCTTTGCAATAGAGCTTTTTTAGTAAAAGAGCTTTCTTATGAAAAACAATGGCTCTGTTGTCGGAAGGATTACAAGCGATTTGAAGACAGGTGTGCACCGTTTAAAAGAATAATCTATTTTGGGTTAGTCAATTTGAAGTTGCCGAATTTGAACTAACAACCAATAATTTTATGTACTGAAGCTTTTTCAAACGAATTTTCATGGCAAATTGAACAAATTGAACAAATTCATAAAACTACACTTTCAACCAATTCAACTTTTATTACAATGCCTACAAAATAATGGATGATCTAGACGCCAAGCTCTATCTAAAATGAAGCTAACGAACATTTCCCATACGAAGGCACCATTCGTTTAAGAAATTGTTGAATTTCAATAAGTTTAGCTAAAACGGAAAACATCAAACATTAGTATCCAGCTGCAAGTATGAACTAGATATGGTGAGCTATAGCACATCATATAAACATCTATTTTACTTCCAAAAGAAAATCAGTGAACCATGAATTCATATATCACAAATGGTCACAGTGTTGAGGACAACAAGCATAATGTTATAGTATATCTTATATTATATTAGTACAGGGTGGACTATTTAGTGGTTTTTATTCACTTACTTATTTGGCCATTACAATCAAAAATCGATTTAGGTTTTTTGTACAATCATTTGTTATTTTAACAGTGACAGTTCTTTCCCACTGGAAAACTTGACAGAACATCAGTATCATATCTCCGCAGAACGAAACGAATCGCTTTAAGCTTACACAACGTTGGGAAATATTGCACACTTAATTCCAAAGTGAATGTTGTGTAGCACAAACAGTACGTTTGTTGAAAATCTTTTCAGATGAAGCGCATTTTAATCTCAGTGGTTACGTTAACAAGCAAAACTGCCGCAATTGGGGATCGGAGAGCCCGTACGTGATCATTAAGAAGCCAATTTATCATCGAGACACATCCAGCGACAGTTTGGGGTAGATTTTGAAGCGGTGACATCATTGACGTATTTTTCTTTGAAAATGCTGCTGAAAATTTCATTTTGTTCAACGGTGAGCGCTACAGCGGCAGGATAAACGATTTTTTGTGGCCAGAAATTGAAGACATGGACTTGGACGATCTTTGGTTTCAGAAGGATGGCCCATGCCATAATCGATCTTTTACGCATCAAGTTCGGTAATAGTGTTATCAGTCATTATAAAAGCCTTGCATGCATCGACATTTAACTCTAGGTTAGTATGGGAGACAGCTAATCTTCTTCAACAACTATGAATCAGAAATCAAGTGATAATACATTAGATTCCAGCACACTGTGGCTACGATGGTAATGAGGATGCAGACAGATTGGCAAGGGAGAGAGCTGAAAAGTGACCATTTGGATCCGAACCGATCTTAGGTATTAGCAAAGTTCATTCCAGGAATTGCATTAAGCAAGATTACATCACCAAAGCAAACGCAAGATGGTCAAAAACTATTGGTATGGAACTATTACAGACAACCTATCTGTCTGAACTTGAACTCACAAGAATCAAGACGTTCTTTGAGAAAATAGGAGGATATAATCTCTTCCAGTATTCGACGATACCAATTGGCTACCTTGGAGCTGCGATTTGAGGCCGTTATTATACAAACAATGTACTAACGACTCAGACACTTAAGACGAATATCGAGGAAGCCATTCGTGAGATAGAGCCAGAAACCATCACCAAGGTTTTGGGAAACAGGAGAGGATACGCTACTACCAAGCCAGCCGAGGCAACCACACGAATAAAGTCGTATTCCATAAATAATGGAAATGTTTACTCTCTCGAATAAACAAATAATATACCGAAAAAATTTATTTTTGTTCATTATTTAGTTTGATGAAAAAGATATATATTATCTCAGCTTTGCATTGGCTAAAAACTAAACTAGCACAGTCTCATCTTGATACTAATTTCAAAGAAAGCCTTGCAATGATAATCAAATATAGTAATTGTTAGCCACCACGTCCAGACTGTATGGTGGATGCAACAAAACTTTCCACCTAACACTGCCGTGTCACTTTAGATGTGTGTGGTCTGGTGTTGTTCAGATGAAACACAAGACATCTTCTGTGTGCCAATTCTGACTACTTCTAGTAAAGCACTAGTTTCAAAAAGGTGGAATTATTGACACTAGAGATCCGAATTTAGTGTCTGGGCCTGTTGAAGCAGCACATGCAACGCAGTTGGAAACTGTTCTGTAGTTAATGCTAAGATGTCGATATATTTATTTCTATCATTTTATTATTTTATCCACATGCGATATGCATCTTTATCGAGACCATAAACACCGTTCACAATTATTATTTTTAAGATCAAATAATTGACTTTAAATTAAGACAAGTAAACAAATTTATTGTACATTAAATAAAAATATCAAAAACCAATAATTTCCCATAACTAAAACTAAAGCTAAAACTAAAACTAAAACGACACTAGGTTTGCGTCCCATACAATGATTAGGTAGACAATAGGAAAGGATGACTTTTGACTATTTCTGGTTGACAAATACTTTTTAGTAATTTTGCTAGAAAATCCACAAACTATGACATAAATATAGCATTAATCTATTCAACTTCCATAATCATAATATTTCGCAGTCTAAACCATAATCATATTAAACGTATAGTATTTTGTGGTCTAAACACATATATATATATATATATATATATATATATATATATATATATATATATATATATATATATATATATATATATATATATATATATATATATATATATATATATATATATATATATATATATATATATATATATATATATATATATATATATATATATATATATATATATATATATATATATATATATATATATATATATATATATATATATATATATATATATATATATATATATTATCTCAATATTCACATTTTGAAATTTGTCCATAATAGAATTACAGAGTGGGAGCGGAAAAAAATGCAATGCTTAGTTAAAAATGTCCATACCAAATGATTTAACATGTTCGCGACTCTTTCAACTACTTAATTTCATCTAATTGTACTTGAAACAAATTAATTTTCCAATAGTTTTGAAAGTAGATATCATTAAGTATTGTATATACATAATTTCCTTAATTTTGTGAATCGTATTTGGAATGATTACTATTTATTTTGACCCGTTAACAATTTTCGCTATCTAAAAGTGTCGACAATTGAATATTTTACTTAGTTCTTGAAATACAAAAAATTGTTTGCTTGTTTTTACTGGTGTACATATGCATCGTACACATCCATATGAAGACACTGTTCACACATACTGTATAACGTTTTTGTAAGCATTAGTTACCACCGCCATTGAACAACTTGCTTTCAGTTAACACGACATACGTAAATATAAATTGCTTAATACGTATGACCCTATAGCCAAAAATGAGGAATACATCAGGAAACGTGAATATCTGAGAAACATGCATTTGTAAAGGGTTATCCATTTCGCGGTTTCAAAAGTATAGGGCTAGAATTCGACATCTGTCAAACTGAGTTGTTAAAACAATTTCTTTCTTTTTCAGTTCAAAGTCTGATATTTGGACCGCTTAACTATCGCACAACGCATTAAAATTGTAAAAACCTACTACAAAAATGGTGATTCTGCCACAGCCACATATCGTGCTTTAAGAGGAGATTATGGTTTACATAATCGTCCAACTACGCAAGCAATTGGCAAAATTGTGAAGAAATATGAAGAGACTGGATCGGTTACAGATATTGTAAGGCCTGTGCATCATCGTTTCGCTCGTACCACCGAAAATATCGCTGCTGTAAGTGAAAGTGTTGCCGAAGACCCGAATGTGTCGATTCCTCGTCGTTCTCAGGAATTAGGACTATCTTACGGCACATTATGGCGTATTTTGCATTTGGATCTACACCTACATCCCTATAAAATCCAGCTCACACAACAACTGAAGCCAGCTGACCATTCACAACGTCGTAGATACATCGAATGGGTGCTTGAACAACAGGCGGTGGACGGCGATTTTTCGAACAAAATTTTCTTCAGCGACGAAGCACATTTCTCACTCGGTGGATATGTTAACAAACAAAATTGTCATATTTGGGGTTCTGAGAATCCTCAAGTAATTGAAGAGAGGCCACTACATCCACAAAAAGTCACTGCTTGGTGCGCTCTTTGGTCCGGAGGTGTGATTGTACCTTACTTCTTCGAAAACGACGATGGAACGACTGTCACCTTCAATTCGGAGCGTTATGGTCATATGATAACCGACTTTTTTTTTGCCTGCTATTGAAGAATACGACTTAGAGAATATGTGGTTTCAACAAGACGGTGCCACATGCCACACAACTCGAGCGAATATGGCTTTATTGCAAGAAAAATTTTCTGGCCGCGTAATTTCTCGTCGTGGCGATATCAAGTGGCCACCAAGATCATGCGATTTGACACCGCTTGACTTTTTTTTGTGGGGCTATGCGAAAGACCGTGTTTATGCAGATAAACCTTTAACTCTTGAGCACCTAAAAACCAACATTCGTCACGTTATGGCTGAGATACCGCCCAATATGTGTCAAAAAGTGGTCGAAAATTACCTCAAAAGAATCGATGCTTGCAACAATTCGCGTGGTGGTCATTTAAATGATGTAGTATTTCACACATGTCAATATTCAATCTTTATAATAAAAAAGAAATATCATGACAAAAAATATTTTATATGTGTTTTATTTACATTTACTTTTGAAACCGCAAAATGGATAACCCTTTATAGTCTAAACACTTTTTGAACATATACATACTAGGGTCTGGTATCAGTTGTTCATTGTAGAGAGATTTCTTTTCATATATTTGCAAGCGACCACAACAATCGTATTATATATTTTTCGAAATATTTTCTCTACTTATCTAGTAACTGATGTTCATACTGGTGTTAGTTTCACCTATGCCTATAAATGAATGTAATATTTAAAATATTATATAGGGTGACATAAAAAATGTACATAAACTTCTGCATAACACTCAGAAAAAAGTTTTCGATGACAATGACAACTATGACTATACATAATATCGACGTTACACAGTGTCAACTTTCCAGATGAAATATGGCTAAATTTCTTCATAGGCGATACGACTTTAATTTAATATTATTTGATTTCGATTATTATTAAATTTATTAAAATAATTTGATTAAAATTAATTTAGGTCTATCAATAAGGCACCAATTATAACGATGATTGTTCTTCTAGTATGCAGCCTATTGAATTTTAAAAATAGCTCAGTTTGACTTAAGCTCCATTCCGGCCGAGTTAGCTTACTGTTTCGACAGGTTGTCATCTGTGTTAGCAACAGTGATTGTGTATTTGTCCATTAACAATTTACAAGTTGACAACGGCATCGACCCCGAAACCTTATCCAGGTGGTGTGGTAACGATGTGCCCTGTCTCCTCAATTAATCCGCTCTGCAATTACGCTCGATATTTCTATGGCGAGGTAAATGAAGGAGATTTATGGTGAAATCCTGAGCAAGCTCACGTAGTAACTAGTGACATTCAATCACTCTCTTTGATGAGTATCTTACTGATTGAAGTGATCTCAGAGCCGACGATTAAAACGTGTGTAAATAAATTGAAAGCACTTTTCAAGTGACGTAGAGAAGGTTGAATGTATGGTCGAATTCATCGCAGAACCAGTGTTAGAAAATTTATAACGTCCCTAAATGTTCGATTTACCACAAAAAAGTCGATATCGGGTCACTTGTATCACATAATCATCAATCTGCCAGTCTGTCTTCAAAAATTTGTCAATTTTTTTTTTTTTTATTCTAAATATAAATATTTCGAGTATTTGATAAGAATATCTTAAATTTACCACTATTTTCTCACTTCTTCTATTTGTATAACATTTTATTTATTTCAGTTATATGAAGTTCCGAGCCAGACGACTGGATTTATTAAAACTCGGAGAAGTGCTGCTTTTTCGTCAGAAGAAAAAGCTTTTATTTTCATTAGGTAATGAAACTTGTTATTATAGAATGACTGATTAATTGATTGTTTACTTGTGTCAGTGACCCGATAACGATATTTTAGTGGTTGATCGAAAAGCTAAGAGTGTTACAAATTGTCAAAATTTGGTTTCATGTTGTTTTCGATCATATCTAAATAATATTGACTTCACTTGGAAAGTACCTAATCACCGTAACAGCTTACGTTTAAACAAAGAATTAGTTTTGAACGAAATTTTGAAATTGAATTTTGTTTAATCAAAATATTCTCTTACGTTTGACATAAATATTGTTTAAGATTATATTATTCATATTTGTATAATTGTTTGCCCAACAGCAAAACACTGTGCATTATGACGTCGATGACGATGACGACCTACACAACAAAGAAAGCCTTAACAAACATATTCAACAACAACAAAGTGATGATAATGGTGGCGTTGATGATAAAATATGCACACACATTGTCATTGCGAACAACGTCATGATGATGGTGATGGTCGTGGTGGTGGTGGTTCTGGTGGGTGACACAATTCTGAGTATGTGTGAGCGTTTGTGAGTGTTTGTATTTGTGGTACAATTTCAGTAGCAAAAGCAATTTATGTCACAGTAGCAGTGACGAGTTTTACAAGAGGATGGAGAGTAAAGGAAATTCCACATAGTACTCCCGTTTATCCTGGTTTAAATTAAGAGCAACAGCAACCACGACAACACTCATGTACCTACCAACGATACATACATGCATATATGTATATAAGTAAGTGTCAACGAAAATATCCAACATAGCCTTCACGCTTTAATTGGCTCACAAATGACAAGCAACAACAACAACAAAAATGAGATAAAAAAAAATTATAAATTTTCAAAAATGTCACATTGAACAATGGTAAACGAATATTACCAACGACTGAACGTACGCCGAGCGGAGCGAATGGTCCCAATACATCGTAGTAGTTTTGGCAATAGAGTCTAATGTATGCTATGTACATATATGTATGTAGAACTAGTAGAGAACTTATAATCAACAACAACAACATGAAGAACAACAACAACGAAAAATGACAGCTGCTTCGTTAGCGTACGCATTGATATTTGATGGTTGGTTGATACTTTCTATTCTGCTCTGTGTGTGAGTGTGTTTGTTTAGTTTGATTATTATCAATATTTGCGCGTTTATTTGAAGGGATAAGCAAACGATTAAGGTAGGTGGCAACGGTGATAATGATGGTGGTTGTAATATGTAGTGATGATGGTTGTTTAAACATACAAAAACTACTCCAAAACAATAGGAGTATCAAATTGCCAAATCACTGACAAAATTTGCAATCAAAATGCACATATTAATCAACAAAAATTAAATGAACTTTAAAGTTTATATACCAATACATATTACAAACTCACGCTTTTATTCTCTTGGGTGGAAAAAGCTATGCAAAACAACCAAACTCACTTCAAACTAACCAATCAGCTAGCCCAACAACAACAACACCAACCTATGTACATTTGTTGCATTTACAATGCGATCCCCCAAAATATCAATAACATTATCCCTTTCTTATTGTCTTTCCCTTGTCGTAGGTATACACACACATACACTCATATGGCTAAATAAATATACAACGAGTGTTCACACTCACATAAAACCACACCCCATTTTTTCTTCAGTTTAATACAGTACAAGGCATTTTAAAGAAACATTAACATCATCATCATCATAAACATCATCATAATTGTGAGAGCGTGTGAGTGAGAGTCAAATGCACGGAATGGACCATTTTTAATTGTACCTAAACTATTCAATACTTACTCACGTTAAGCACAATTATGTATGTATGCATTTTTAATAATTATTCTCTCTTACTATGTAGGTATTGTACCTTGCAATAGCGCTCTTCAAACTTTTTCGGTTGCGAAACAAATATAATTTATAGTTGCAGACTTGTAATTGAAAATAAAAAAAATGTTTATTTATAAATTATTATCACAGAAATATTATTTAATAAATATTTTAATTGTTATCCATAAATTCTTTCACATGACATTTAAATAATTTATCCAAATTCTGTATATAATAAAAATTTTTTTATAATTATGTGCTAAATATTCCTCCACTTCGAGTTCCTTGATTTCCAAATTCTTGAAAATGTTGACGGTTAAATGTGATTATATGGAATCTATGAATCTATCCTAGAATGTACTGATTTATTGGGCTCATAAATTTCTATCCATAATGACTTTATAGTTATCGAACTTAATTTATCGCTATATGAAGAGCTTTCAATACAGTTTAAAATAATGAGATTAATACAGTATAGGATTTCGAACTTAATTCGATAAAATGATAATTCCGAATATGATTTGCTTCCAAATATTTCAAAATTTTTTATGTAATCTAGTTTATAAAATGCTGAATTATCAACTAATATTTAATAACATTCTTTATGCAATTTTCTATTTGTAAAAACATTTGTTTTATGTGAAAAATAAATTTTGGATTATTTATTAAATCGTTTTCGGCAATATAAAAATCAACCTATTTTTATTTAACATTTAGTTAGTTTAGTTAGTTAACTAGTTTCGACCAGATAACTTCAGCCTATATTAAATAAAAAAAAAATATATAAATAAAAATAATAGTCTATTGGAAAAGAGCTTAATATCATTTAGGTAACTGTTTGATGATATGGAAAAAAAAGAAAGGCTGCATTAAATTCGGATTGTTTTCTGCTTATATTCTGAAGACTATTTTGAAGAGGATGATGTTTCCCAGTTTTTATGTATGTTTTTCTTTTTTTAAATAGTTATTACGTACTTTCCAAATTTGCAATTAAATAAAAAGACCTTTTGCAGTACAAACAATTAGAAAGTTTTTCAATATCTGAAAAACTTTCCAACTCTCATAAATTTGGATTTAACTTTCTGTCCCAACGCACCTTCTTATTAAACAAATTACAAAAACAAATTCTTTAAAAAATTACTACTAATCCCAGTATATACTGAGGTCAGACAATTTTAAAGAAATTAATTACTCATGTGCTTATTGCAGTATATGTCTACAAATATTTAATCTACTCAGTTCTTTATGGTGTAAGTTTTTTTTTTTTTTTGTTTTCAATAATTAAATGATATCTGACAACGAAAGAAACAAAATTTAACATACACAACAGTGCTAGAAGGGAAGCTCGGTGGTATCACAATGGTCTTTCCTGGCCTAAGTGTGTCATGGCAGCCACAAAAACCTAACCTAATTAATAAACAACAAATCAAAACAATGAGTAATTTAAATTCTTTAAGAAATAAAAAATAAATATTCAATTCTAAAAAAAAAATACAAAAGGTATTATTAAAAAATTATGTTCACACAAATTTTTAAGTTCACTTTCATAATTAATTTAAAATTTATTTATTATTATTAAAAAAAACATTATTTTTGTATTTAATTGAATGTCGAGCGAAAAATATCTAATAGAATTTTTAATAATAATAGTAAATTCAATTACCTCTGAAGCTAGAGTTTGTCCAGCTGCTTTAAAATTAGATATCAACAAAATCTATTGTTTTTGAATGACGATTCTCTATAGAATGTTATAACATCACTTCCCAGTATATACAACATCGATTAAGGAACACTGTTCTCCACACTATAATGTATTCACTCATTCACTTATGCAGATACGACGATTAATAATATGGTCATTCGTTCGTTCGCTCATTCACACTCAATGCTCTGTACACGTTGAAATTCAATGCATATGGCAGCGAGAGAGTTGTCGCGTGTACTCGCTATTATGTTTGATCGTTGCCATTGTTATTCGCTGTCGTTTTTAGTATTGTATACAATTCATGTATATAATAAATTTTTATTTGAGCGCCATACAAGTCCGCCTCTTTTTTTCTTGTTTGTTTTCTTTTTCATTTCCATTTCGGTGGGTTGCATTCTGTGTATGTGGTAGCGCGAATAAATATTCGATCTCTCTTTCTCTCACTATCATTTCTTGCTGAGGTACAATCAAATCATATTCAATCCAATTGAAATTATTTTATTCGCTGTTTATTCGCTGGTTTTGTTTGCATTGTTGTTGGTTCTTGTGCCGTATTAAATGTGGAAAACCAGTTTCTGTTTCAATATTCGTTTGTTTGTATGCTTATTATTTTGTGATCTTGTTTTGTTAATTTATGCTCGCGCGCTCGCACTCTTTAGTTGTAGACCAAGTGTCCGACGTGGTTGTGTCTGAATGTTAAAAACGCGCGATTACGTTAAATTTACACAAAAATACTAGGAACTGTGTGAAAAGAAAGCAGTTAACAAACAAACGAATTAGTGCAGCAAACTTATCGATTAATCAATACATACAAGTACTTCATTTTTTCCCTTTTGCATTTAATTTGCTTCCTTAGATGGCAACAACAGCATTCCTTCTGTGATCACCACGATAAGTCAGATCAATGTCAGCAATTTGATTTGCCTATCACTGACGCCTTTGCATCTCGTAATAATATTCTGACTGCGTCTAATTCGATTGCTGACCAGCTAAGAATGTTGATGCTTTAAACGTGTGTGCATTCGGGATCTTGTGCGCCAGCGTAAAACTTACCGTCGGCTAACGCGTATACTAACTACCTAACAACGATTAATATATATGTCCACAACTTTATATGTAACTCTGATATTTGTGTTGTAGGTTGTATTGGGCGAAGAGCCAAATTCGTCAAAAATCAAGTTTTTCAAAAGCAACTTATTGTAAATCGTTATTTTTTTTTTTTTTTTGTATAATATTTTTAAAATACATATACATACATATCTAAATATCCGGAAAAAGTGCAAACCAATTCAAGCTCAAAACATGTAAAAGTGCAATTCAATTATTATCCTTGAAGGACCATGACGATACGCCTAGGTAGAAAAGCTTATTATCGTTTAAAGTTTCGAAAAAAGAAAACAAAAACTTCGCGACGATCGATAATAATCATAATATTGATAACAACAACAACAAGAACAACAGGAACAATCATTTTTAAAAAGTTTGACAAGAAACAAGTGCAAATTGTTAAAATGGATATGACAAGCGCGAATCCATTAAATATACGACCACTATTCGCCGGTTATCCATTTCAAGGTAATTTAAATACCAATTGGTGTAAGTTTTGAACAGTTTTTAATTTTTTATAATTTTGTTTATACCCACCCAACTAATTTATAGCATTCCCCCCTCCTTACCTTTACAAGAGGTAGTCATAATTCAATTCCCAGTTTGGAGTTTTCAAATTAACAAGAATAAGAGCTAATTTCCATAAATTTATATTCAATAGACATAAGATGTTACTGAGACTTGGACTCGGTGTACTTCTGTGTTCTAATGGGATTCCGAAGAAAATCTAGATTTAGTGTTCAGAACTTAGAAGTACACTTAGGACCAGAGAGTTGCAAAATGGTATTCAACATTTTTTAATTGAATGTCTTATGAAGCCTTCATTTTGACCATCTGGACTACATACGAATATGCATACTGCTTGAACGTACCGGAAACCTTATTAGCCATACTCCATTTATGGGATCGTGTCATTTTTATACCAATGATTATTATTTTATATTCTACTTAAGACACAGCGATAAAGATCACGGAGGTCAAACTTTCTATGAATGTTTTTCAAGCAACAGGTTTTTAGGAAGCCGACGGCGTGCATTCTTTCAATATTGATTGCACTTTGCTTGCACTTGCCAAGTACCGAATAACTCAAAAAACGATTAAAACAAGCAGTACTTTCAAGTTATTAAAACGCTAGAAATGCAGCACTCACTATATCTGATATCAATAAATTTTAGGAGCTGATGAAGAACTGCGTCGGTATTTAAGAAATAGACGCGACTAAGAAATTTTCCTGTTATTACGAAGCTGGTCCCAGGACTGCCCCTCGAAGGAGCTAAATCTGGCGAATAAGGTGCATGTTGAAGCAAGTCGAGTTTAACTCATTGATTTTTGCCATCGAAATAGCGAATGTATGAACTGGTGTTTTTGTTCTACTGTGAGCAAATGCGGCACCCATCTTGCACACAGCTTTTTCATCTTCAAATTTTCCGTCAATATATGATGTACAGCACTTTCTGAAACACCTGTAATTTCACCTAGCTCACGCACCTTCAGCCGGAGATCATCCAATACCATTTTGTGGATTTTCTTAACCGTTTCTGGCGTGGCCACCTCAATTGGTCGACCACTACGGTGTTCGTCTTGGCAGTTCGTACGACCTCGTTTAAACTCTCCCACTCGATATTTTATGGTCGTAAATGAAGAAGCAGACTCCCCCAGAGTAGAATCTATTTCGGCTTTAATATTCGTTGGACTGAGGCCTTTCAAATGAAATTATTGAATTATATAACGGTAACCAATATTTTTCATGTTTACAAATCCACTGAGGTCGTTAACTTTCGATGGCTCCAAAAACGAGTACTAAACAACGTGGCGCCTTGAAACTTGAAAATTGAAACATATGTTTTATAAGGTCGCCACTTTTCACCAAAGTAATTTTTTTCAAACTACTGCCGCCATCTGAAGCACAACTTTCAACGAAAATATTTTTATAGAACGGTACCCACCAGTCTACAAACAATTGGCACTTCCGGCGATAACAATTTGTTATGAATAATCTTCTAAAATAGCTATCTGACAAAGTGATGTCTCATGAATTCTGCCGGTTGGAACCGCTTAATATAAATAAGGAGGTCCCTTCAAATGCTGTCTAAACACGTAACACGTTTGAGAGTAATGGACAATGAGCTTGGCCAAAGGGCCCTTCGGGTTCTATAAATGCCACATATTAATTATTATTTGTTTTCAGAAACTTAGAGAACAAATACAAATATTCATCTTTACCAAAATAATTATAATAATTCGAATAAATTCTTGTTCCCTTGGCACCACAGAATCTGCTTCGATTTCTTCAGAAATGTGATGGTTTTAAAATTTATTAGAATGGACTTCAGGTGCTCTTCACCTCATCTTCATCTAGAAGGTTGAAGATAATTAGATAGTGTAAGAGTTGACCCTTCGAGGCTTGTAAGTGCCACATATTTTATATATTTATAAGTTGGTGGTAACGAAAACTGCTTTTAACGCATTCTTAAAGTTTTCCTGAGAGTCATCTAGAGAAGCGCAAACTATTACTAATCGAAAATTGAAACTGCTCTAACTTCTTGTATATCTTCTCTTTTATCACAATTGTAAATTGAAGTATTTAAATTGCATGTACCGGATTACGACCCTGTTTCCCACGTCATAAATATCTTTTATCCAGCTCAGAAGTAGTAATGCGAAATACCAATGGACTTTTTTGTCTGCTTTAATCCCTATGCCATTAAATTAGTATTTTCGAATTGGCTTTTCTTAAATTTTCAATACATTTTAAGCTAAATAAATTCGAAAAGGATCATTGACCATTTTAGCCATTATTTATCTTGTTCTGCTCCCTTTTGCAATATTTGAATATGTACAGTTTTTCTCCAAAGAGAGAGTCTTCCGAGCAAAAGTCTTTTGCCCTTAAGGACTCTCTTTGGTACACGTAAGGGTCCAGAATCATTTTCGACATAACATCACTGAGATGACTGCGGCGTTTCGACGCCTTTGTGTATACCATAAATGGAGGTGATCTGAACTGATTATGTAGGTTGGCAATAAGTTTTGTAAAAGAACCTGACCAAAGAATGGGTATATTTCTCTCAGAATTGAAAAGGTATTGACCAGAGTATATTAAGTATTTTGACATTGCTTTACTGTCACAACAACGGGCACATATGCAACAAAAGTTAGACGATACGGCTGCTTAGGCGGATCGCGTTGGGTTGCGTATTAACATGGAAAAGACGAAGTCTATGGCCATTATTGGGACTCGATCTGGCGCATTCACAGTGTACGGACAACCTATCGAAAGTGTACTTAGGTAGCCAAATCACCCCTGACGGCGGCGCTAATACCGACATTGAGTACAGAATTATGAAAAGAATTAATCAGGTAACCACCAGAACAAAACTAAGGATTTTCAATTAGAATATGAAGTCTGTACTGCTGTACGGCTGCGAAACGAGGTCCGTAGAGGTATCAACTACAAAAAAGCTGCAAAGTTTTATAAACCGCTGTTTAAGAGCTACACTGCGCATATGGTGGTCAGATAACTGGATTTAAAATAACGAGCTCCTTACTCGAAGCGGAAAAAGGCCGGTTGAGATTGAAATACGCGAACGAAAGTGAAAATGGATAGGCTATATAATCCGTAAACCTGCGACTGACATTAGCAGAATGTCCCTAGACTGGAATCCGCAAGTCTCTCGTCGAAGGGGACGGCTGAAGGGAACGTGGAGACGAAGAGTGTATGACGAATTTACGACATCTGACGACACGCTCACCTGGTCGCAGATAAAGTCAAAAGCTGCAAAAGCTGGAATTTATTTGTATCGGCACTTTGCGCCCCCAGCCGGCGGGATAGCAAATAATAATAATAAAATAATAACTGAATGAGTAAGGTGTGTCCTGACTACATTTTAACTCGAACTCGAACTCTGGGTATAATCTCTCATTCAATAGAAATTAGTACTGCAGGAATAGGAATCTTCAAAAACCCAGATTTTCATTTTCTCAATCGAAAGACTCAATCCTGTACATATCCACTATGTTATATTAACCAAACCATTAACATGCTTGTAGAAAAACCTGACCTAAATCCTAAATTTGCAAATTGATCATATTGAACCAATTACAAAATTCATCATTTTTAATTATCATTACTTTTTTATACTTTTTCTCATTCACTTCATATTGGGCACACACACAGGTCAAGGTCGTGTTAATCAACTTGGTGGCGTATTTATCAATGGCCGCCCATTACCAAATCACATACGTTTGCGTATTGTTGAAATGGCCGCTAACGGTATTAGGCCATGTGTTATATCGCGCGAATTACGTGTATCTCATGGTTGTGTTTCGAAAATACTGAATCGCTACCAAGAGACGGGCTCCATACGACCGGGTGTAATTGGTGGCTCCAAACCGAAGGTAACATCGCCGGAAATTGAGTCACGTATTGATGAGTTACGTAAAGAAAATTCTGGCATATTCAGCTGGGAGATACGCGAGAAGCTGATTAAGGTGAGTATTATATGTGTATACGTTATAAATAAATGAAGGATATCTACATAATAAATTTGTATATATGTAAACTTATATATATTCTGATGAATAAGAGCAGATGAAAGTCTTTTTACCGCCATCATTGTGAAATATGCCTTTGGCGTTCATTCATAAACTCATTGAACATTCACTGTAATACCATGAATGTTTTTTGGAATATTTAAGGTGTACCGGAAGTAATAAACATTTTTGTAGAGAATTTGTTTTGTAAATAAAGGTCACGTGTCGGTACACTAAAGAGTAGAATGGGTGATGGTCTCTTCGACCACCTATTGCTATCTTAATTTGTCAACAGAAGACAATGGGCATATGCAAAAAAAAAAAGAAAAGGAACATCAATATAAAAATATCATCAAGGACATGCCAAAAGAATTTAAAATTCTTACCAATATTGTTCTAATTGCAACTATCTCCAATCTTATATTATCTTATACGCTACCACATATGTAGGTACCTACACTACATTCACTGAGAGAGATATAGAGAGAAAGAAAGAAGACGAAAATATCACCTGACTTCTTAAAAGTCACGTGGCTACTGAATTGGAATGACAACAATGAGAAACAGCAGCTTGATATCCTTCTGATAGAACTTCCTTTATTCTATGTTCATTCTTCCTTTCTACGTTTGTACCTATAGATTCGATGTAATGTGTAATGGCACAAGCCGACAAGGAAGTTGCTTAAGGACACTATCTCTCCTGCTGGTATTGTTTATGACACGCATGTATTATGTAGCGTATTTGTGGTTGTTGTTACTTGTTGTTTTATCTTTCTTTTGCATACATCGACCTCCATTGACCGCTATTGTTCTTATTAAAACCTCTATGTATGACTTATATCTACGATACAAAAAGCAATGAATAATCATTGGTTATGTTGCCAATACCACCCAGACCGTTAAAAAATCGATTAAGCCGTATAAAAATATAAAATATACAAATATGTTATGTATTGTATGTGTTTTGCGATTTTTTCACAGTGACAAGGTGCAAACATCTTCCGGTTTATATAACATTGACTGTGTGTTATGAAATACATGGTCGGCGATAGATTATAGGAAGGATATATATTTTTGATGTTCCACATTTTTTGGTATAGTTGAGTTATATTTGGTATCCATTATTAGGAAAATGGAGGAAAAAGTAGGGACTACAATCGCATACACTGTATATAGGCGAAAATACAAAAATCTTTGTGTTGACTTTTGTTGACTCCGTAAGTCAACAAAACAGTGGAATATATGCTTAAGGGTCTTCCAAGCTGAGATTCTTACAAATGCAAAAATAAAACAGAAAATGGCTGATCCACCAGACCAGCCAATAATATTTCTATAAGTGCGTCGCGTCACTATATTTCGGTATCATTTTGACTTGATCAGGTCGCGTTCAACCAGAAAATTATGGGAATTGAAACGTTCTCATTCAAATACAAAGAAACGTTAAGTTTTACTAGTCAACATTTTGTCTGAAAATACTTAACCCTATCTATACCCCTTGAAGAGTGTTTTCATCAAAATTTCACGGTTTCATAAATTTCATTCTCACAGCTCTCTGAGTGCCCCTGAAGGATTAAAATATATGAACGACCTACATTAATTTTAACTAATCAATATTTTCTTTAAACTTACCCCGTATCATCAACTATTATTGAAGCTCCCATACACAAAAAATTTATAAATAAATAAATATATGGCATTTATAGGCCCCGAGGGATCCTTTGGCCGAGCTTATCTTCCAGTACTGTGGTACGTGTTAAATTTTGGACAGTATTAGAAGAGACCTACTTATATTAGCCGGCTCCGAACGGCAGAACATCACTTTTTCACCCTTGTGACATCACTTTTTCTGAGCTTTGTCACAGAGCTCTTTAAAAGCCTTTCGATGGCAAATTATTATTGCTGGAAACATTACCATTTGCTTGCAAATAGGTGGGTACCATTAGAAAGGAACATCTTTTCGATATTAAAGTTGTGCTTCAGCCGGGAATTGAACATACAATCTACAGCCAGAAGTCGAACGCCCTAACCACTGATTAAAATCAACAAATATTTTCATAATAGTCCAGGAATCGACTCTAGACCGGTAAAATGAATGACGAACCCCCATTAATTTTTCAGCCCCAATTTTTTCCTCAAATATACCTACATATATTTGCTCCCTTTAAGGCAGATATTTACATCTTTGGAAGGCTTTCATTCAACATGAGCTTAAAATCACTTTAAAATTGATAAACATCCCCATAATTGTCCAAAATTTACCGCCTACAAAAATATTATTTTTTAAATTTTATAGAAATATTAAGTCGGAGCCTATGTTATGGATTGACTTCTTCACTACCATTTTGACACACAACTCTAATACCGGGCGGAGTACTCTGTTCTAGTGATTTTTTGACACATAGGCAGAACCCTTTTTCACTCCAATTGATTTTTGTCGTTAGCATCACGTCGACCGGCAGATATAGAACTTCATTGAAAATACAAGTATACACAATTTATCCAATTTATCCAATTTTCTAATTTGAAAGGGTGGTTTTCATCACATATTGTTTGTTAGTGGCACTCACGAACAGATGATATCATATTTCCTTCTGTTTTTGTCATTTTCAATTCACATAGCAAGTGGATTCTTTAAGAACTCGTCGCAAGTGCTCAATTTAAAACCATCTCCCAAAACAGTTAATTCAAGTGGTTCCATTACCGCCCGTCTATTTCTGGAAATACTACGAAAATTACTAGTTTCGGCCCAGTTTCAATCAATTGAGGGTTTCCATAGCATTCGTAAAAATCATTGGAATCGACATAAAGTTAGATTTATTTCTTGAAATTTGTAATGTTGGGCACCAAGTCATCAGAGCTCGCCAAAATGCCGTTAACGGCAACTACTTTCAAGTAAAATTTAACCAGATTAATTGTTGCTCTATGTATATATTTTTGATATTATCAGGACCTGATAAATGGGAGTAAAATATTATAAAAGCTATTATCAAATTGATTCGAGAAATTTTTTAAGATATTTTAAGTAGAATCCATAGTATGATATGTTTGTGGTTTTACAAAATGAAAATCCCCCTCCAAAGATGGTTAACACTGACCTAGCACTATATAAATGTTTGTTGGTGTATAAATGTGTTTTTATTTTACCACGTTATTCAATTCATCTCTACAAACCTTTAGGGCATATAACGCATACATACAGCTGTACTATTATCATATGTATTATATATCCCCCCCCAATATCAACTTACGTACATATTTAAAACATGAGCTTGTATATATTGTTGACGAAACTAAGGTTTAATACATTCGCACATTGTATCTATGAATATCCTTTTTGTGTTTGTTGATTATATATTTATCGCTTTCATTATATATTTTATCTAGTACACATACAGTTGTTATGCCTCTCACTCGCATCTTTCTTCTTCTCTCTTGTGTCTCTGTATGTAATATGACAATGTAAATGTTTCCACCCTCAATTTTGTACTAAATTAGCGTATCTTTAGTGTAACATTTACGGATATTTTGATAAAAGACGAATATATAGAAAAACAATAAGATTAAGAACACGAATAACAACAGCACCAACAACAACACCAGCAATAAGAACATAAAAAAATAGTATTACCGAACCTACATTAATGTTAATGTGATCATTGTAGACCGAGTGTCTCGACTTTTTGGCATGATGCCTTTAAACATTATTATCCAACAACATAACAACAACAACATATGTAGGTAACAGTAACGCCAGCAATAACAACAATATTTCATTGTCTGATCGATCGATTGATCGATCGAATGCCGCTTTAACTTGGCTGCCACTTCATATAGGTATAGGAACTTATTATACATACATACCTACTTTATGGAAATTTTATTATTGTTATTGTTGGCTAATTTTTTTTTCTTTTTTTTTTGTAGATACGAGTGTTGTTTTTTCCTTTGAATCAAGTTACTTTTACTTGAAGCCGCAATTAGTTGCAGTTTTATTTTCAGTTTGTTATTTTTTTTTTGCTGTTTTACTTGAATGTTCACGATCGCGTTGAATCGATCATTGCATCGACAAGCAATGGCTCAACGCGCAATTTTCGCATGATACAATAATATAGTATATGATCCAATTCATATATCTATATAACAATGTACATATATTCATCAGATATTAAGCATCAAGATATATCATACATACATGAACATTAAGGTAGGTCAAAGCACTTTTAAACAGTCTAGTTCAACAAAAAACATTAAATTATAATGATTTCAAAAAATTTCGACCAATAAAACATAATAGCACAACTTGAGAAAGAACGACAAATTTGCTTTTCGTGCATATAATAGTCTCACAAAGTTTAAGTTAGCAACGGGTACATACGGTACAAGTTCAACATTCATATTTCTGATCAAAATAGTTGTCCAGCAATCACTGCTACAGCTATGAAATATATGACCGACCTCTATTACACGTAACACGTAAAAACGGTTTAAAATCGACAAATATACCCACAGTTGCTTATAAATCACCTCTACAGCGCGAAAATGTATGAAAGACTACTATTGATTTTCTTATTCATATTTGCTGTGTACTTACTTACCTTCTATCTTTACTTTTTAAGGGAGCTCCCCTATAAAATGAATGTAAGAGAACAAGAAAATCGACAAATATTCTCATAGTGGTGGTATCGCACCAAGAGCTTTGAAATCTATAATTGACCCCCATTAGTTTTTCCATCTTAATATATCGTCTGAACATGCTTATCCTCTATCTTTACTCCTTAGGGGAGCTCACCTACAAAATGAACTTAAAACCATTAGAAAATCGGCATATATTTTCACAGTTGCGCAGAAATAGATCTAAAATTAATAAAATGTGAAAAAATATGCTTGAAATAATCCAATTTTAAATATTTTTGCTGCGCCTTGTTGTGAAAATTTTGTCCCATTTAATTTAACCCGCCTTACTGTTAATACATACAATATAATATGAATATACCTACATATATACATACTCATATATAGGTTCTTTGCATCATTTTGCCTGAATCTTGCAATCAATACGTAAACGATCATTGTAGGTCTGCAAACAAATTTTTTTTGAGCATCAAAAACTAAGGGTGTTAGAGAGAAAGGCAAACAAGTAAATGTTGGAGTGAATACGAGAGAGAGAGAGAGAGAGAAGTATGATATAAAAGCGTGCCTCCAGGTGCGCTTCACGCTTAATTAGAATACACACACAGACACTCACAGACAGATACACATATAAATGATCATGTCTGTGCATATTCATGACTTTTTTTTCCACCATATACATACACCTATATGATAACTGCGTGTATATTTCTTCCTGTATTTAACTTCTGTTGTCTCTTCACATCAACCAACTAATCAAGCAAACAACCAAATAACCAACCAACCGATGATCAGTTGATGTTATTCAATCAATATTTATGTATGCCATTTTGGCGCTTTATTTCATGCTTTTCATAACACTAATGGGATACCACTGTATTACTATACACATATTGTATTGTATGTATGTATGAGTATAAAAATCAACAAAGTGATCGTCATCTCATTATCAGCATGTATTGCCATCATCACCATCATAATCATTTAATATATTTTTTGAGTTAAATAATTAATTTAAAAGCTACCATTGGTCTCACTTTTGCCATTTTTTATACATATATTGCATTTCTATGTCGCATACCTAATATAATGTTTGGACATGGGAAAAGAAAAACTGCTTTAAAATTGCAAGTTTTATTATAGCAAATACAAAAAAATATATACACTTAATTTATATTTATTAGTAACTACATTTATTTAATATTTATACATATGCAAATATTGTATATGTTTTGTTGCTCTAAATATTCAATTCGAATAACTTATATATTTTACATACTTTTAGGTCATTTAAAACAATTAAGACTTTGCAAGTCTTTAAAAAGCTTTTAAACTACATATGCATAACAATTTTTATATTTTCAAATAATAATTTATTACAAGATAATTATAGTAATAATGATAATAATTTTCATAAATTTGTTTTCTCATTTACTATGTATACCTATCCTACATGTAGGAACAAAATTATTTTATCACTTTGTATTAAATAATATTAATAGCAACAATATCAGTCACAAATGATTATAACAATATAATGATAAATATTGTAACTTGTTAGTACATTTAATAATCAACTAACACTAAATACAACACATACTAACTGGTTATAATCCAAACGACATGTAGTTTAACAGATATACATAACATAGTTAGTTAGTTAGTTAGTTGTTCGTTAGTGATTGAATGCAGGTACCTAAATACGTACAGAAATGAATGATCATTGTCGTCATCTAATGTCGGCTAATACTTATTAGAGTGAGTGTATGAGCGAGTGAGTAAACGCTTAAGTGATCATGTTAAGATCAATGCTCTTATAAATCATCACAACAATTTAGTATTACTTAGTTGTTTTCGTGATTGGTAACACCTTAAGAACCACCTCCCCAAAAGAAATCAAAGATCAAATATAATGTCATGCGTTATATGCACATTATAGGTACAATATAAGATATGAATTTTACTAACAAATATGACCGCAGGGTGACCATGATGATGATAGTGATGATGATGATAAGAACTGACTAATCATGACCATTGTGAATGTGTTGTCGATTATGATGATGTTATTGTGCATTAAATGTGGGTGACTGAATATTTTTAGAAACAGTCTATGGGCTAGTTTTTCAACGTACTGGCCGGAAGACTATCGAACACCGATAGAAGATTTAATTGCTGAATTTACTATGTAGCGCAGATGTACTTTTTTTTTAATGATTATGTTTAGTGACCATCTCTCCTTCAGGTTCTGGTCTAATATAGGAAAAGAAGAGCTGCTTGAGACTTTTATTGACACATTGAATCAGGGTCATAAAGGTCTTTATCCGACTATTATTATTTTTTTTTTTGGAAAATAGATGCTGTGTCCATTGAAACGAGTGAACGATTATTTTTAACCCTTCGAAGGTTGAATACCTATTTGCGTAGTAGCATTAGGCAGGAGGGACTGATTAGGGTGGAGCTCATAATGGGTGGAACAATGGGATTTAGAGGTTAGTGTTCAGCAAGTGCTAGACGAGGTTTCTAAAAAAAACCAAGAGGATTGCATTTTCAATTTAAAAATAATGTATAAAATTAATATAATATAATAAAAGTAATAACTTTCTTAAAGCGCACCGAACAATTTTTCTGCATTCGTCCCCAGCTAGAATTGATAAAAATGTTAAGCGGTTCGATAAATAATTTTTTAGAGACGAAAAAATATTAAAAATATCTATCGAACTACAGGAAATTTACACACTACAAAAAGTTATACTTAAGGTGCGAAGGACACTCTTTCGGCTTAAAGATCTGCAAAAAACATGTACGGTCTATATCTGCTCTTCAAAATAAATATTTGTTTCAATCATAAAATACCGTCAGAACAAAATCTTTTTTTGGGGAGGAATATCTTCAGGTTTCGTAACAGCAAATCATGACATGAGTTATACTTCAGTCCAAGGTAATGGACATAGATATGGATATTACAAGAAGTTTTTCCATATTGCACATGAAAAGCTCGCTGTTTATACTGTCTGGATGCTCTTTTTGTCAGCTAGGCTTTATCTACAGTTATAAATCGACATTGAAGATCGATAGGATAGCACTTTAACACGGCTAAACAGTTTTGTGATGTCACATTTATGCGATAATGATCATGCCAATTCTGGTCATTCTTTCACAAAATATATATTTTTTTCCATTTTTGGCATTCGAAAAAAAAATAAAATTATTTAATTTTTATTTTTTATTTATTTTATTTATTTTACTTATAATTTAATATTTATATTATAATATAATGAAGAAATAGAATATCTTTCATTTCACAAGTGTGTTCACTGAAGACTTAGTATTGTGCAATAGCCAACAACTAAACCAACACCAAAAAAAAAAAAAATCCAAAATCCAACAAATATTTCAAAAAACCAACAAAAACTTAATTGAAAATATATGTAGTACAGTAGTAATAACAAATACAAAACAATGGCAGCAGCAAACTGGACCACACCTGTGGCTAGAAACAATAACAACAACGACAAAATAACAAAAATTCCGATAAATTTAAACAAAAATATATTTCAAATTGTTGCTGTTAACCCAACTACACATATATACATGCATACATATAAATCCAAAATAGAAAGATAATAAAAAATAAATAACAAGAAAATCAAACAAGCAGCAACAAACCGCCACAAAATGTGTCAATCTGACTGTCAACTAATTAATTAAATTTCAATTGAATTTTATTAAAACTGCCACATACTTACGACTTCTACATACGAGAGTATTGTACATACTCACATACATACATATGAAAATATAAGTCAGACATGCACTAAAAAGAATACAAAAAAAAAAAAATAATAATAAAAGAAAAAAAAATTGAAAAAAATTGAAATGAGCTTGTCAGTGAACAAGATAAGCTGTCACACATAGACGGACACACACACAAGTAGGTACACTATCGTACGGAACACAATTACTAACAACAGAACTACTGAATTCAACGTTTCGTATTCCTTCGAAGCTCCATCAATAGATCACATGCATGTATTCTTAAAAACACTAACGGCTGTTTATTATATTTGTATACTAAAGGGGTATTAGATGGACTCTTCCATAGAAATAACAAGCAAATATCAGAAAAGTGTCCAAGATCCAAGATCCAATTTTATCCAATTTAAAATTTCACATTTTTCTGCTTCGCTAGTATTAGCGACATTTTCGATAATAAATCAAGACTAGCAATACTTTTCGATGCCCGAAATACTTACTTACTTATTTATCCTTCGCTAGTTCTGGTTGTTAGAAATTTCAGGCCCCGCCAAGTCCTCCAGTACTTGCTCTTTCTACTGCAGGTTAGGTCTGTCTCATCTGCATCGTCCACCAGCGAATTCTGACTGTAACACCTTCTTAGCTGGAGCGTGTTCTTTTATTCTCACTCGATATGATCTAGCCAGCAGAGACGCTGAATTTTGATGCGCTAAACTATGTCGGTGTCGGCATACAGCTCATACAGCTTATGGTTGTACCTTTTTCGATATTCGCCGCCAACGCAAATAGGTCCAAAGATCTTCTGCAGCACTTTTCTGTCGAAAATTCCGAGCATTCTCTGAGGTGGAAATTATCCAAACTTGTAGAGTGTAGTTTTCGTTTCTCGAGAGAGGGCTCGACGTCTTAATTGCTTACTTAGCCCAAAGTGACACCTGTTAGCAAGCGTAATCCAATTTGTATGAAAATCCGTTCGGTATTAAGAGACGGGGAGAGGTCCTTCAAAATTTTCATTGCACAACAGGATCTATACAGTGTCGTTCTGTCGTTCGTCTATGGTAGATTTACGAGATCTGAAGCCATACTGATAAGATCCATTGATGCCCGAAATATTCTAGTATAATTAGCAAAAGAATTCATTGTCGAACCAAAATTACTGCAATATTACTAACAATATTTCCAACCTGTTTACGAGTAATGGGTGAAAACATCAAAATAATTTTGCGTTTCTCACTCAAAATGCGTTAGTCAAAATTTAGTTTATGATAAATGGTACTAAATCAAGGTCAAAGTTTAAAAAAATTGGAGGAAAGTCGGTAAATATCCCACAGTTTTCGCAGAAGTCGCCAACGGAGGTATCAAATATATCATATGACTGACACCAAATATTGTTAAATTGTCCACAGCTTTCACAGGAGTCACCTTTAGAAGAGTAAAATATAAAACCGAGCATTATAGATTTTTTTCTCTTTAATAAATTCTCAGAACATACTCCGCATCTACCTGCACTCCTTAAATGGGCTCATTGACAATTTTGATCAATTTCCTTCCCTTCGCTGCGAGAGATGCCCTAGGGGCTTAAAATATACATATAACCAATCATCATTAATTTTTTGTCCTCCTTGTATAATTTTACACTTACTAACTCTATTTTTAACTTGTAGGGGTACTGCCTTACTAGATGAAATTAAGTATACTTGAAAATCTTCTCTAGAGGGGTGAAGTGAATGACAGGCACCCACAATATTTTGCTCCAAATATTTTTTTGAACTTGTCTATTCGCTATTTAGGAAGATCCCCTATAAAATGTATGTTTTTTTTTTTATAAAATTGGCTAGTGCCGTTCCCAGAAAGGGTAGTTAAATAGAATAAGGGTCGATATATTTGATTCCACTAGTTTTCATATAGCCTTTAATTTGTTCTATATTTTATACTTTGAGGTCTAACACTTTTTTAATACGAATTAAATTTTGATATTATACATCCCTTTTTTTGTATTAACCCTCTCCCCACCCTCCTTGGTGTCATGTCTTTGCTTTATAGGTTTATGATTTGGTGTTCGGGTATTCAAGCATAAATCAAATTTCAAATTAAATCAAATCATTTGTAATTTTCCTCTTTCATTTCATCATCCTCATCTTCTTCTTCTTCTTCGTCATCATACAACAATATATGCTTGAAACCTTTACAAGAAAATATTCAATAAAATTACTCGCAAGGGTCCGACAATTTACACTTACATACACATGCATATGTAGTATGTAGCTCGATCTCGAAGCTAAAACGACATAAGATAAACTTGACGTAACAGTAGCACTTGGTCAACAGTTGAGATCTAAATAAAGCATAATGCAACATGTGTCACATACATACACTGCATACGTACATATAGAAGTCAATGGAATATATGTATATGGTAAGACGAAAGTGGACGGACAACTGACTGACAATATTGTATGATGTATATACTACTTACATACATAAGTATATGCATACTAATACAAATGAGTAAGCATGTACATGCGAGTATTTGTAGATGGATCGTTTTTGCTGGACAAATGTCAGTCTGTCATAATCGTACAGTGAACACATAGTGTTATACCACCTTAGAGTTGTCTTGTATTCATATAGCAAAGAGAAGAAGAAGAAGAACGAAACAGAAAACTGTTGCTCCAACAATAAAATGGTACGAATACACATGCGTACACGCTAGTCGTTTTATATTAAATAACAGAAGACATATGAAAAACACATAGAAATTAATATGAAAATCAAATAAAATTACGAATACACAGCAGAGCAGTGTTTCACAAATGAATCCAGAAGCTTTTTATTGGTACCTCGTTACCGTCGGAAGAATATATGTTAGCAATACATTTCTTCTTCTACCAGTTACGAGTGTACTGCTGCTGCAATAAATTTTACATTTTCTAAAATTTCTTTTAGAAAACATAACTTTTGACAGACAACGAACATATTCAAAGATGGGTTGAATCGGATAAAAACACCGCCTATCTCCCACACAATTAGTGGTTCCGTAGGCATGTTTTCCTTCTTTGTACACGAAAATATTAAGCGATCAAGTTAAAAATCGCCACAATAGATTATATTTACAAATCTTAAAGCATATTCGAAAATGAACATAATCGGTTGAAAACTACGACTACCTTCCATACGAAAGTATGATTTTAAATGTATATTTTCACACTTTGCGCACGAAAACGTAATGTTATCAAGGTGAAATTCGGTACATGTGATTATATTTACTAATTAATGGCGGAGGTTGCAAAAGACCTGAAACCGATGAAAACCATGCCCACTTCCCATACAAAAATATATTTCCGTAGGTATGTTTTCACACTTTAAGCTGGAAATTTGCTACATGTCATTGAATTTGTCAGTAAATTGTCAAGTTTGAAAATGGACGGAATCCGTTCACAATTACAGTTACTTCTCATACAAAAGTATATTTTCGTATGTAAGTTCTTAGACTTTGAACACGAACATTTAAAGCCATAGAATTGTAATTGTGCACAAATAATTATTTTTATCAACTAGTAAGTATGTTTGAAAATGATTGTTATCGTATGAAAAGAACGATTATCTCCAAAAACAAGGTTTCTTCTTCGAAAGTGATAGGTTAGACTTTAAAATGTTCAAAATTAAACTTATAAATTTTTTTTATTTGTTTTTAGCTATATAAAAATGTTAAGTTCTATTTCAAAATAGTTGTCAATGCTTATTTGAACTTCGGTGAGACAATTGGCAATGTCATTTAAGGAAACAAGTCCATGCGTAATTAGTGAAAGGAATGTTTTAGTTTGAAGGATTTTTACGTAAAATATATGGAATTATGTAAATACCAATTTAAAGATGATGCATCAAATTTGGAAATTCTTTTTAGCTACATAAAAATTTGACTTTTATTTCAAAATAGTTGGCAATGCTAATTCAAACTTCGCTTAGATAATTGACAATGTTTACTAACGATGGCAGTGCGTGCGTAATTAATGATAGTGATGTTTACGTTTGAAAGATTTGACTTAAAGTATATGGTATTACTCGTATCTGAAAACTTATCAGATGAAGCAGCAAAGTATTAAAATATTGCGTAATGTTCAACTTTTATATCCATCAATACTTTGATAGCTAAATGAAATGTTGTTGAATTGTAAATAATAAATTTTTACCAACTTTTTTCTCGAATCGAATTATATTTACATCGACCCCATCGACCATTTATATAATTCTTTCAAAAGGTTGTCTTTCTCTGTGTACTTAGTGTAGTAGTACCTACTACCTGCCCGTCTGACAGTTTGTCTATTCCAATTTTTCCAACTAAAGTAGCTAATAATGCAAGCAAGTAGATGTTGATGAAGTAGAAGAAACAATAAACGGAGTTGGACATGTATTTCTACAACACAAGCGCAGATATTGTCAGTCTGGAAATGTATTAGACAGACAAGTAGGCTGGCAGATCAGTTAATTCAACGTGTGCCTTATAGTACGCATGCGTACAAAAAATTATATTGATAATGATGATGATGATGATGATGATGATGATGATTACAATAATTATTATAATCATGATGAGTACACCTGATGTGTTATGTTGAGCATTAAACATGTGTGACATATCTTTACGCTTGTGCTGTTGCGCTCACACGCACATATTTCTTTAATTGGATTACTGCATCGATCGAAAAAAAGTGTTGTGTTTGTTGTTGCTGCTTGCGCATTAATGTCGTTTCTTTGGTGTTGTTGCTGCTGTCGTTTCGAGTGCTATCCACATTCTCATCTTTACTTCACACTGACTACAAAAAGTTGATTTGTGTTGTTCTTGTTGTAGGTTTAACATACTACATATACTTTATATGCATACAAGTTGTATATACTTAATACTTTATTAGCTGCTTTCAAAAAATGTCTTGAAATATATTTATTTATTTATTTTTTGTTTGTTGCTTTTTTCCTCTGTAGAACATCTACTTATAAAATTGTATTTGAATTTTTTTGCTCGTAGTACTCTTTAAAGAATTTATATATTATATATGGGTATAGGTATGCATATGCATTTAATATGTATGTACAAATTTGAAATTTGTTATTTTTCAACTACGTGATCGTAAAAATTTTAGTTTAATAACATTTTTCACAGCATATTAAAATTATTTGAATGCCATGCTTGCAAAACAAACTGACTAAATTGTATAACTACAATAAGCATACAATAACTACTAATACATTCATTCAGATACATAAAATGTAAAATAGCAACTAGTTTATATTATTTCATGTGAGCAATTCTCATAGAAATCCAGAATATTGGCGTACATCCAGCTTTTATGATTTCCTATTAGATATGGGAAATGTTTTTTAGATATACCAGAATATGTATGCATTTAGAATCTTCTATCACTTATATTCTACAGCATAGTAATACACTGAGGTAGAGGAAATCATTCAGACAGACTCAAACATTTTTTGTTCTATTCCAATGAGAATGAAATAATAAAGCATTGAAAGAAAATAAAGCGCCAGCATTAGACTACATTTATCTGAAACTTCTCAAAACTGATCCACAGGTGAGTGCTCGAATTCTGACCCCTCTACTAAATCATATATGGACTTCAGGAAAAATTTCAGACGAACTAAAAGAAAAAAAGTAATTTTTCCAATTGCAAGAACTAAATAGGAATGACGTTCCAAAGTATGATAACTAGAATCATATCAGAAGACTCTCTGACTCACTAATAATGGTCATTAGAAAGGAACAAGCAGGCTTCCGTTCACTTTCTTCAGGGATATTCAAACGCAGACTGAAGTAAGACGCGTATGGGGTTTTGAGTGGCAGATCAGTAGCCTTATATCATATTATGTGGATGATATATGCCTTCTACCTGACGAATACTTGCATATAACATGAAATTTAGAGGTAGTAAGCAGCTTAGTCTCAAACACTTTCAGCTGAGTTTCCCAACACCAGCTTCAATCATCAAAAGTTCTACAAGATCAATTGCATTTTTCATTAAAAAGGTAGAGGAGATTCTAGTGTCGTAGATGGACTTGGGTATAAAAGACCTCGTATGGTCGCAGTGCCCGTAACACTTGTGATTGACCCTCAGAGGTATCAGCCGTAGGGCTCATATCCTCTAAGAGTCTTCAGTATGGTTTCGCGTGCTCCACTTGATGAACAAGGGGTTTTTCCTTGCTCCAACGTCACGCTCTCTTTTGATTGATTGATTGAAGCAGTTTAGTAGCATAATCAGCTTTAAAAATGAATATCGGAAATCAGAAGCCTTTCAGATCTCCGACACAAACATTGAATTAGTAGATGAATTTGCCTCTCTTAGTAGTATTATTGCAAAAAAATTTGGATCCAGGCTTACAAAGTTGATAATTTTCTATTCGAAGTTAGTTACTCTGTATTCGTGAAGGCGTTAAAAGTCATGCGTTTATTCGAACGTGCAACCTGAACACACGCCTGTCTATCTCGAAAATCAAAGTCGCAAGTGAAGTGGGTCGACCATATTCTTCCGAGACCTCTCAGAAGGCATCACCACTGCAGCCAAAGAGATTGGAACCTAGAAGCTATTCGCATGCATGGTCAATCATCCCACTCGTGGAGGCGATGAGTTGAATAAGAAGCGCTACAAGCAGGCCGTTACTGACGGCAAAAAAATTCTTTTCTTAAATAAATCGTATTATGCATAACTTGTTATTTAAGATATGTATTATACTAGATATGGCAAACATCACTTGCATAGTTTTGGTACATCAGAGTAATGTGCTGAAAAATGATATCCGATACTTTTTCCCCCTCAACCAAATTCAATATTTACGCGTAAAAGTATATAAAATATTGATTTTACTCATTCCAATGATACAATATGCTACTAGTTTATGACATTTATATGAACAAAAAAGAACTTAAAAACACAATTTAAAATGATTAATTGAATAAACCATTATTGCTACTTGATGCATAATTTATATTAAAATATACATGCTAATGAGGCGTTAAAAAGATCATGTAAAATTTATATCATTATGTGATCTTTAAAAAAACCTAACACATTCAAATAATACTTATTTTGATTTATATTCTGTATTATGGCTATACCATACATGTATGTCTTCATTGATCAGACTCTTATCGGAAACCTACAATTTGTATACTGATAGAGATATTGAAACTAAATTGATAATGAATATGACTTCTTCATTAATGCATATAATAAATGATCATATATGTAGACCATAAAGCTTATCTCTGAACAAAAAACAAAAATGAGAAATTTATTTTTAAATTATATGATATAAGTATATGCATACTAATTCATTAATATTGAATGAGAGGGAAAACGAATTTTTTAATTTATTAATTTTATTTTATTTTACTTTAATGCTTTTTATTTTTATTTTTCTATTTTATATTCTATAGGAGGGTTTTACTGATCCACCATCGACATCATCAATAAGCCGACTGTTACGAGGTAATGATCGTACCAGTGAAGATGGACGTAAGGATTATACAATAAATGGATTATTAGGTGGTAAGTTCCCGTGGGGTAGATAATAATAAAAAAAGCAAAAATACAATATACTAGGGGCTACGAAAAGTTAAGAAGCGCCAAGCTCTTAAAATGAGAAATCTATGTTGTACAAAGTCAAATCTTGTAATGTGATGTCTCTCACAGTGCAGGTTTCTTGAAATGCGAGTGTTATACATTTTGGTGTACTTACTTTATAAAGATCGTATAAAGACCTTTCAAAAGCAGTAATTTGTAGTAATTTATTCCAGATATCGATTCTGAATATGTAACAGTACAGTGTACCTGACCTAGTTCTAGTTCTGTAAGGTGTATGGCTGCCACTTACCTTATTAATTCTTGTATGACTGTCATTTTGGATTGCTTCTAGTCTGTACATTATTTCAAGGCTTAGTTGCATTCATACGACATCAAAGTCGACTTTCGACAATGGGTTCCACCCAAACCATACTTGCGGACTAAAAGTATGAAAAAAATCCCTATTATAGAAAAATCACCTATGTAACGAACGATTTTCGATGAATTTTTTGGTTCATTTATTCAATAATACTTTACATAATTTTTTTAATAGCATAATCTAATTGATGTGTGTTTCTGATATTGCTTGAAATGGACCTCTCCGAAATAACAGTGCTAAACGGTATATAAGATACAACACGCATGAGGTCGTGGGAGCCTTGTGGGGCTTATGACTTAAGAACGAAGACGGATTCGAATAAGTAAACCCCACGGCTACCCCAATCACGAATAATGGTGTAGATATTTCGGCACCCGATTATGACAAGGTCAGATAGGTCAATTCTAGACTAAAAAACCAACAAAGCAGCAGGTGCGGACGGCCTGCCTGTCGAATGGTTTAAGACCGCAGGCGATTAGCTGCACATCAGCATGCACCAGCTCATAGGCAAAATATGGTCGGATGAAAGCATGCCTGAAGATTCTAGGTTCAGTGTTCGCTGTTCCGTATATAAGAAAAGTCAGTCGAATTTGAGCCAACTCTCGTGGTATAAGTCTTCTTAGCATTGCATATAAGGTTCTATCGAGCGTACTGTGTTAAATATTGAAGCTTATAATTAACAACCTAATTGGATATTATCAGCGTAGCTTCAAACCTGGTAAATCTACGATCGACCAGATTTTCAAACTGCACCAAATTCTGGATAAGACTCAAGAACAACAGATCGACACACACCATCTGTTTGTTGATAATAAAGCCGCTTTCGGCAATTCGGTAAGAGATTACCCGTACACAAAAATGTGTGAGTTTGGTATTCCTACGAAGCTCATTCGTCTTTACAGAACGATACTGTATAAATCTCGTTGTGCAGTGAAAATTTCGAAGGGCCTATCCTCGTTGTTTAATGCCGAACGGGGTTTCAGACAAGGTGATTCGTTATCGTGCGACTTCTTCAATCTTATTGTGGAGAAAATAATACGAGCTATTGATGTACGGCAAAAAATGTCATGTTCAATCTGTCGATTTCCACCTCAGATGAGAGAATGCTCGAAGTTTTAGAGAGAAAAGTCCTACCCAAGATCTTTGGACCTATTTGCATTGGTGGGGAGTATCGAATAACATAGAACTATGAGTTGTATCGTATGAGTTGTATGCCGAAATAGTGAGGGGTATTAAAATTCAGTGTTTGGAAGAACACGCTCCTGTTAAGAATGTGTCATATTCGTAACCCGTTGGTGGACGACACAGAATAGGTCGATCTAACCCCCGGTGGAAAGACCAACTACTGGAGAACTTGAGAGCACTTAGAATTTCAAACTGGCGTCAGCTAGCGAAAAATAGAATTTGCTGTCGAAGCATGCTGGATTCGGCCTAAAGCGATTTTCGCTTGTAATGGCCACATAAGTAAGTAAGTAAGTTCTAGAAAGGACATGCATACTTATTAGCCCGTTCCGAATGGCACAACCCTTGTGACATCACTTTTTCTGACAAAAATATTTATTTTTTGAAAATGTGTCCAAGAATGTGTGTAAGAATCAGTGGAGGAGTATTTTGGAATTCGCTACGAGTGCGTTTATTTTTAAATTGTTGAACCACTATCAATTAATCGCTCAATTAATTTTCCACAAGCTTTTTTTAGAGAATGAAACAAAAAGAAATGGCTTCTAAAAGAAATGAATGGCTGCACTGGGAAAAGAGTAATATCACAAGTGTTCTGCCGATAAGAATCGTGAGGTAATAATAAAAGTCTCAATTGTCTTAATTAATTCATCTTGTTTAAAAGTATAATTTTCTATAAATGTATATTTGTAATTTTTCTTATCTTAACAATAAAATGGCCAAATGTTTATACGAGTATATTCTTTTGCTGGCATCATTCTGTCTTACTCTAAATTCTATCATTAAGTCGTGGTTATATTCGTCTTCCCCTTTGCAGCTATGGGTGAGAATAGAATTAAAATTTTATTATAGATCATTTATTTGATAATTTTTGTGAATCATGATAATCATCATCATCGTCATGATAATAACTATCAACAAATTTGTTGATGTTTCAAATGGACGTCGGCATTTTAACTTTGATCGTGTGAATTACAGCATTGCCACAACAAAAACAAAGCTTTTACTCGTGAAGTTATACTCACTAAAACATTTCATATTATTTAGAGAGAAAAAAAAAATTATTGATTCGATAACGATCACAATATGTTGAAAAAAGAAAATATGAAAGCGAAAAAAAAGTGTTGATGATAATGATGACACCTGAGAATCATACAACTGATCAACGAAATCAGAAATGAACGAACCAACAATCGATTGATCTTATTGAAGAAATTTATTTTTCTTTTTTCTTCTTCTCTCGCTCTCGCTCTTTCATCATAGCAAATAGGCAAAGGAGAACATGGATGAGAAGGAGGGAAATTCTTGGTGTTAATATATGTATATGCCTAGTTGATTGAAGCAGTAAAAATAGGCAAGAATACCATAGTCGACTAGCTAGCTAATCACCAAAATATGCAAAGTCATACGATAAACGATCATTATAATAAAAAGAAAAACACCTAATATCATCAATAAGATGAAGAAGATGAATACAAGAATATGAAGTAAAAGTGCAAACGATCAAATGATGATTGTAATGATCTGATCACCTGATGATCAGTTGAGAAATGTTTTGTGTGAATGTTGTACCTATATGAGATCGTATTGGAAATTGAGAAAATGTGTATTTTGAATTTTTATTTGTTCTTTTTTTTTATTCTCCTTCATTTTAATTAACAACAACAAAACAACAATATTTTTATGATATTCCACGAGACAATCGTTTGTTTTGTTATTACTCTCTTCAAAAGATAAAAACGATGCCGACGTTGCAAAGAACAATTTCTACAGTCATAAGGTGAGAGAGAGAGAGAGAGATAGAGAGAAGGAGAGATAAAGCAACAAGTGTTTGTTTTGCAAATATGTTTTTTGATTTAAATACAGGACAATCATATGTAGAATGTATAAAGGTACAATATAAAGTAAAATGCCGATCTTGTCACAAGGCCGACGAATAGTGATCATGAATAATAGAATGGGCATTGCGTGCTTTACAATAGGTAAATGAATGAATGAATGCATAAATGTCAAAATATGAAATCGATTAATGTTATTAGCTACATCATCATATAATGAGAAGTTGTGTGTAATACGTATGATCATGATGATCGTAAGCATGATCAATTTCAAAAATGTCTTCAATATCAGCAATTTCGTTATATTCATATAATGCAGGAATGAACATGTATCATTTTAAACAATCACTAATATGAAGATCATCTTCATTATGATCGTTACATGATTATGCGCTTGATCTGATATGTAGCAATTCATTATCATTATTCGTCAATAGCAACATCATAAAAAACACAATAATCAGCGACATTTATGTTGCTATAAGCACAATTATGATCTTCAGTATTTTCTCAGTGATCGCGGCATATAACTTTCGGTGCTTTACTCTTCTGCTAAGTTGTTATTGCACCTCTCTTTCTCTCATTTTTTTTTTGTTTTCTTTCTTGAATTATATTTTTTATAATTTCATTTGATTTTTGATTTTGATTTTTATAATTCGGTTGCTTTATTTTTTTCTCCTCTTTTCAAACCAATTTGTTTTCATATTGTCGTCGGCATTTGGCTTTGATCTTTTTAAACGCATTTTGTTTATTGTCCGTTGGTGTCCAAAAAAAAAAAATAAAATTAAAAAGATACAAAATATTGTGGAAGAAGAGGCAAATAAATATTATCAATGTTGATTGCGTACAAAATACCCCGCAGACCGTATTCGCTTTGTTAAAGTCGGTTATTTGTTACTCTTACTGTTTATTACTGCTGCCGTTGATACGAGTAGTTGCTTATTATTGCCACTTGTTCTTGCTGCTGTTATTATAAATTTTCGTTGTTATTAGTATTGTTGTTATTGTTCACGTAATGTTATTATAACAGCGGTTGCCATCATCAGCATCATCTGCCAATAGTCCACCACAGTGCATTGTTGCATTGCATTGCAATAAATATGATGATACGACAAAAGCAACTAATTTTGAGTATTAATTTATATTACACATATAATATTAAGGTGAAACAGAATTTAGTATTTCTTCATGTCAGAGTATAAGATGCATCCTTTGATATGTTTTCTCAAAAATATGGCAAAATTCAATTCAGGAAATTATAATTAATAAAAGAAAATTACCCAAAATCATTTTTAATAAAAATCATGCTTTTAGATGCAAACATGTATCACAGATTAGGTGAGATTAGTGAAAATTATTATGAAAAAATATTACATATTTAATATAGATCAGTGTAATTTTGGATCAGAATACATCTGTATTTCCTCTATCATAGGGAGTGTATTTCTCTGTATTCTCAGATTTTTTGTTTGCATAGTGGTTTGTGGGATTGTGGGATTATAGTGGCAAGATTATCTCCAGAATTGGCCCAATATATTGGCTTTGAAAATCGTAAGGCCTTGGATGATATATCTCGGACCAAAAGTATTTCCTACCATCATTATCACGAAACAATCTATCGATTGAAAAAATTATTATTTCTCTAACTCTTGTGTTTTATTATTTCCATTGCCAATTCTACAACTTTTAAAAAGCATTCCGTATTTCAATTTGGGGGAAAAAGAACTCAATTAGATTTCCGCAAATTTTTATATTATTTTAAAATTCTTCTGGCACCTCTTTCCTTCTGGACTGTTGCAGACCACCATGGGTTTACTTACCCTCCAAATTGACAATGAGGCACGTCGGTATAATGCATTACTGACCAATCAGTAATATTTCGGACTATTCTGTTTAACCTTTGGCTACTTTTTAACCGTTCTACTTTAGCTTGTGGTGAAATCCCAGCAGCTTTCAATTGGTCTCAATTTCGGAGAATTTGCCTCACGATGGTCCAATAGCATGATCTTCATTACTTGAAGATCGCTATGCTGAAGTGGGGCTGGGTAAAATTTTATAAAATAAAAGCAGACATTTAAACATTTTGTAAACCCTTCCATAAAATATTGTGTCCATCGTTAGAAAATATTAGTTTCTTTTATCATAGCAGATAGTTTGCCAAGCCAGGTTGTTCCAGCGATATTTCGAACGCTTTTTGGACACTTAAGACATTTCTCATGTTGAAATATTGGGACTTTGCTTTCCTTTTGATTTAAATATTGTATTTTTTTCTTTTTTTATTAGGACCTTCTCGCTTTGTTAACAACTACATATTACTTAAAATTTGTTAGAGTTCGCGAGACAGTCTTGCGGCTAACATAGAAATAAGCGCATCGACATAAAGCCGCCAATGAATAACATTTCACTTATAAATACTAAACGAAGTCATTTTCAAATAATAATATTTACAATTGTTACCAAACTTATCAAACATTTTCTACTCTAAATTCCACATATGACACATGGCAAAATTATGAAAAAAAAAATAACTAAATTCAAAGAATTTCTATTGGAATTCATATAGACATGTTTGTATGGATATATCATAATACAATAAAAATGAAAATAAGAAATAATAACAACCATACTCTATATAGCTTTAAATTAAAAAAAGGAAACAATCATAACAAATCCAAAAAAAAAAATACATTCATATTCAACGCACCAATTTAAATTGGTTATTTGTTATCGTAGTTGGGGGGTATCACGCTATTTATACGTATGTGTGTCCATATTTGTATGTATCACACCAGACAAGAAAGATTACATTGATTGATGACAATTTAGGTTGCCCCCACGAATTTGTCGATTTCTTGTTTTATTTTATTTTTCTATTTTTCTATTTTCAAGTCTTAATGATATCGAAAATCGAGATTTAAAATTTTTGAACAAATATAAATAGTAATAAATAAATAAATAAATAAATACAAATTACAATTGATCTATACCCAGTGTCATTGCTATATAAAAGAGAACGATCTTAAGACATATGTGCTTTGTCAAAAACGATATACGAGCATGTTCTGTCCATCCATTCAAAACTATATATGAGTAGAGTAATAATTGTTTTTGTTAAATAAATCCTCTTTTTATTATTATGTTCATTATATGCGACTCGTAATGTTTATGTTTACACAGCATATTCTTGAAATGAGAAGGTTAGCAATTTCGATTTTTTTAGTTTGAACTTAAAGATCAGTAAAGCACTTAAAAATAATTGCAAATAAAACATAAAGTAAAGCATATGCTTGTACAAATAAAAATTTCAATAACTAAGAATTAGTACCTAAAAGCGAAAGTTTTTATGCAAAGTGTATCCTATAGGGCGACCTAAAATGAATAATCATTAACAACAAATAAATTCTGATCATAAACGAGTAGTAATAAAAAACAAATTCATAGGCATAGTAAAAAATATTAGAAAAAAAACAAATCTATGGAAGATTTACAAAATGTTGCTTCTACAGTCTAGTAAACATATTGACTGCGTTTACAACATTGAAGAATTGCCAACAAATTGATAACATGTGTTTCTTATGTAGACGAACAAATTGATTGAACACTGCAACATGACAGCAAGCCGAAATTTGGACCAGTCGTCGGCTTTAATCTATTTCTATTTTTACATTCAGCAAAATGTAATGTTAACAATTAGCAACTCTAAAATAATTCAATTTATTTTTTTTTTTTTTTGCTCGATGTACTGAAAGTAAATTGAATTGTTAGACGTTTTATGAAAATAATTGTGTTTTAATTTTTCGAAAATTTATTTTAATGAAATTCTAATGAAATTTACCCCGTTCATTTCATGCCAGTCGCATCAATATCACAACTTTTGTTGCAGAAAGCATCTGCAGCAATGTTGCTGGCGCAATGGATATGCCTACTATGTTACTTAATACTAAATTCATAGGGTTTAGTATTATTTATAAGACACACATTTTAAGATGCCTCTAAGTGGTGAGAATTTTCTTATGAGGACGACTCTCACCGTTTAGAAGCACTTTTAAGTGCTAAAATTGACGAACAATTTGTTCGCTCAAACGAGTTCCATCTTAGTGAAAACTTAATTTGATAAATTTGGTTAAATAGCTTTGGGCTATTATGGCAGAAAATGTTTAGCTGTTTCCATATTGTCATAATTTTATACTTATCACAATACTGAAAGAGAAACTCGGGAAAGATTCATTGAGGCTTCTATTGCCTTTATTAATTTTGTTTATAAAACAATGAAAATAGGTCTTGCCGCTCGATGGGTAATGCATTGACCCTCTGAAAAATAATCTCATCGGATTTCAAAAACTCAATATCACATTTTAAAGGGAGACAAAAATTAGTTTTTTTTTCCAGCGATGACTTGACCTGTAGTCAAGTATTTGACAGTTCTTTAGAGATAGTAAAAACATTTGGTGCAGGCGAAATAGAATTAATGCCACAACACTACTGGAAGAGAAGTTAAGCCAAGGTTTCGCAGAGCATGTTGTTCGTGGGTGTTTTGAAGAGTTTGCAACCTTACAAATATATGAGATATTTTTTCTTTCAATCAACTTTTATTTTCAGCATAGTTTGCTAGTAAGTCTACACACTTCTCCCACTTTTATTAAATCCCTATCAAATGGTACTCGGCATTGTACTCTGCAAAATAATTATTTCTGGAGGTGATGTTCGTCTTATTAGGCAAAATCTCTATACTCGGAGAGCAAATTTTATTTTGGGGCAACAAAAACAGATTGCTTGTAGTTGGTGAGTAAGGTGTAGACGTAAAAGTCTAAGACGGTGCATTGCTTTGGTGAAACAAATTTATTTTTGTGCAAATGTGGCTATGTGCGCGCAATTTCTGCTTTCAGCTTGTCAAATAATGATGCCTAGTATGTTTCGGTTTTTCCTTTGAGAAGATCGATCGATCGATTAAGATACCCGCATCACTATCCCAAAAACAGTCATCGTCGTACACAGTCTTTGACTTGTATAGGCATATTGCCTTTCAGAAACAAACATTTAATGAAGTTCGATGTTCGATTTTTTCCATTTTCACACAAACATTCGCATTGTCTGACTTAACTGAGTACTTTTGAAAGATGTGCAAATTCACTCTCTAGCTTTTGTTAACATATGTTGCTATATTCATGCTGAAATCGGAGACCTGAAATTAAACCTATGCGGTTTCTTCAACTATATTTGATTTACAAATTATAAATTCCTTTGACTATCATTTTTTAAGTTGAAAAATGGAATGATAATTCAATCATCATTGACAATATATTATCTTTATTATGGATGATTAATTAATTGATTACCTGAGAAAGTAATTGGAATCGCGAAAATGAGACGACAATTAAAGTGCAATTTTTCAATTTATTGATTCAGTTAATATAGTCGTATAATATATTTAATAAAAAATGAATATCATTAAAATGTATCACTAACAAGATATTTAGAAGAAAGAAAATGTTATCATAAAAATATCCAGAAAAATCGAATTCTAATACTTTCATATAATTGTGCTCATACAATAAATAGTACGAATAATATGTGGTTTATCGTTCATTATACGATTAACGTTCACAACGAAGGGGAAGGTAGGCCAAAATAAATCAATATAAAATTTAATACATACCATAAGACAAACTAAAATTAAGCAAGCAATTCAAAACAAAATAAAAAATCTCATAAATCAAGCTGATTTCATTTTAGTTTTTAATACTAGGTTATGTACCTATGTATTTCCATTTTTTTCATGTTTAATTTACATACATTTGTTTCGAAATTTTATTTTCATTTAATCGTTTTTTTTTTGCGCTTTTTTTTCTTGTCGATTTGTTTTCGTAATAAAAAAAACAACAAATAAACTTGTTTATTACATGTGCGAAATGCAATATGTATTTTAGAGAAAATTCGTTTTGGTCCATTGTAAAATCATAATATTAAGTATGTATTCTTTTAATTTCAGTTGCTCACACGTGAACATACATATATGTGAATATATTTAAAAGTAAATGTCTCATAATAGCATTTTATGATCTATTCGATACTAAGAAATTCTTAGCATTTCTTTGTTTTTTCTCTTAATATTATTTATTGTAAATATTGTCCTAATATTTTGTGGCAAAATAATGAAAATATTTATGTCACTAGTACGTGTGAAGAAATTTATGAAAAATTCAATTTAAGTATCTAAACATAATAAATACAAGATCATTGAAAATATTTCAAATACATATCGAAATTTGTCAGAGAAGATATGTGAACTCAAACTGAGAATTTATTAAATTTTTAAATTATCCGAAAATTTGTTTAAAATTTTAAATACACGAATGTTGCCTTGTAAGCGTACTTAAGGGCATTCTTAATTTTTTTTTTCCCAAAAAATGAATGCTATTACTAGTATCTATTGATATCATATAGGAGCAGCCACTCCCAGTTATTTATTTTATACCATTTTTTATATTTATCACGATATTGTAAACTTCAGCATCCATACCGATATATTTTATATACAGATAATAGTTGCAATAGAGTAGTATTATATCCTCTCATGAAGTTGACTAAATATTTCTTTATAATAATTTCAATAGAAATTAGGCCAAGGAATTGCTTGCATAATTGCATAGGGCGGAATGTCTACGCCAGAACACCTCGCACACTGTTATTGTGGTTAGGGGTGAGTGGGCGGTCTGGCATCACCAATTATGCCAGTTCTCCACTCACTTCTACCATTCCCCACTCTTTTCTCTCTCCTCCTCTTTCTCATTTTTCTCTTATCCTAAGTCCTTTTTTTTTTGTTTTACTTGTTTATATTTAATGTTTTATTGATCTCTTACAAATAAAGGTGCAATAGTGCGCGATTTGTAACATTTCCTTTGTGTTCTTTAAGATTTTAAAACTTAAGATTTAATAAATATTATAATTTTAACAAATCCGAAGAAGTTTGTGTATGATTCTTTTTGTCGTGTATATATATACATATATATTGTGCCCCAAGAAATCGATGGTAACGCAACACCACGTCAGCCACAACAACAACATACTCAGCAAGACCAAGGCAAACACCACCGTTGCAGCTCACCGGCATTCCCGTCTCTTCAGTCCTTATATTAAAAAGGAAATATTTGAAGCATATATAGTAGTTAAAAGACGCTAATGACGATAATCTGATGAGTAAAGATGAGATTGATGAGATGGATTAGGTTAGGTCGCACTGAACGTAAATAAGCTTCAAATATACATCCCTTAATTGAAAATCAACCTAACAGCATCTCGTCTTCGAACATCATTGACTCCTGAGATCAGATTTGATTATTAATCCCAGTAACCCAAAGTTGAAACCCCTATTTGAAACTGTTAAAAATATTTAAAAATTTTGCCTTTGAGCTTATTTTATAAATTCATAAATGACAAATGCCGAGCAGTTTAAAATTAAGGGTGCCCAAATAAAAAATTGAATTGGTACCGAGTTGTGCTCAAGATAAACATACAATTTAAGGGTGTCATAGTTTGTGACATCAAACAAATATTTCTATAAATTTCGTAAAATTTTGTAAATTTTCACATGTGTTCATACAGCACTGTTATATTGGGATTGCAACTAAGTAATTGCCGATTTCGCACATAGATGTTATTGGTAATCTTTTTTAATGGCTTCTATCAATTATCTCAATATATGGCTCGATTATGGCTTTAATTTGGTCATCATGAAACCCACCTTGTCGATCTGATTATTGGCCACCTTTGAGTGAAAAATTTTTTGGAACGAAATTTGTTACACCAATTCCGACACTGTTTTTCTTTTAAGGCTTCCTCACAATACACTTTTCAGCAGCTCGCGTTGCGTACTTTCCTTTAGGGAAATAAAAAAAGTAAAATATCACGAAAATACTCGTTTTTGCTCTCCATATTAAAATTGACGCCAAACTAATAGTTTTTAACAATAATACGCGCAATTTGCTTCTGAAGCAAAGTAAGACTGACAACTAACAAGTGACAAAAGGAAAAAATATATATCTATATCATTGGCAGGAGTCGTTAAAAGAGATGACCAAAAACATATATGTGTGAAATTGGCAATTACTTAATTGCCAACCCAATATTTTGTGGGGTTGGTATCGCTTTATATTGATCATATCTTGAAGTTTCCCTTAATTATAGTACTCACCTGATTTAATAAAATATTCAATGTTTGTCACACATTTGTCAATTTATCCTTGATTTCATTTCGTATATTTTTTAGTACAAATGTCACGTACGCGAGCCCTTATATTTAGAGTACACTAAAATACTATTTCACTGAGCATGCGAAAGGTGGCAATTAAAAGGAAAACGAGTGAAACTGGGCGAATGAGTTTTTGAGCTGAGTTTCTATAATTTAATGCAAGTTTTATTATTGATAAATGTATAAGATTTTACAAGTTTTATATATGTTTTAATCGCAGAGAACTAATAGATCTTCACTTGTCTAAGCGATCCTCCATGAAGTTCTGTTCTACCTGCATGCCAACTAATAGAAAAAGATTGACTGTGATTTCTTTTTCTGTTCTTCCAATTATTTGGACAAATTGTTGTTCTTTTCAAGGAAAATTAGGCTGCTTTGGTGGCATGGCTTTCTCAAAGTTTTGTCATAGTGCTACTTTTAGAAAACTTTACTCTATGACACATGCCTATTGTCGGAAAAATTACCAATTCTTTTGTCGATGGATGAATATCGTATAATACGTAATACATGCAATAGTAAAATAAGTTCTTTCTCATATGTATATTAACGACTTTATTATTATTCAAATTACTTGATATGATCATCATAATTATCATCATTATAATGATTGTCATGATTATCGTTAACGCGATCCTCATAAATACATATATGTAGTACTCGTATATAGTGTACCTATGTAGCTAATACGATCAGTAACACTTTTCATGTAGATTAGTTTCACCCAATTAAATATATTTTTTTTTAATTGAATTGAGCAGTCAGTTTAATCAAAATAAACGTATTCACATACTAGTATATGTAAATATTAGGGATGCCATATTTCAGACATTTTGCCATATTTCGATAATTTCAAATGCCAACAGTTTGGTACGCAGTGACCGCTTGTACAATTCCCATATAAGGGCTTTGAGTGAAAATAGGAAATTTCTTTTCTCAAATGCATACTTGAATACTAACTGTATTTATGCTACATATTTTGTATAAATGTACTATGACGAAACCTCTTCAGGAGGATTTGAGAAAAAGAATCACTTCAGATGATCACACAAAACAAAACTTCAATCGGGATACCGGCATTGGCAACATTAGTGCATATGCATAATAAATAATTCAATTTGACTACTTCGCACACCTACTCGTAAATCTATACATATATCAGACATGCTTGCATGATTAAATGATTAACTAGCTAGGAGAAGCTACTTGACAATTTAATTAATTAATTAACAATAACGAAATTTTAAAAATGAGTAGCGTTTTTAATATTTTTTTTTAAATATCGAATTTAAGTTGCGGATGTTGCTATTACTAAGTACATTAGAAAGGGTAGAAAAAAATAACTGTAGATTATAATTTTTTTTTTTTTTTGCTATACGATCATTTGTGCTTTTTCACCTTACTAATTTGACCCGCTCTAACGAACCTATATGCAATACAAAAAATATAAAAAAATTATCAATGATTTATGGCACTCATATAATATACATATACTTAAATATAAAGTATTTCCAACAATAACTCTTAATTTAAAAGAATCACCACTCATACATACCCATATGTATGGCATATTGTATGTATATGTAGAGCTCAAGACGACACACAAACATATTTAATATTAGTAAAAAGTAGACAAAGTAAAAGTGTAAGAAGCATACGTAAGGTGTTGACAGCATTGATTATAGCATAGGACAATGATAATGATGATTATAATTATAATTATGTTAATAATGATCATGATGGTGTGATGATGGGTGTTGAAAAGAAATCAATTAGTAGTAAAATAATTTAGACATTTGAACCCCCCCATCTGTACGGTATACTCGTATTATACATTAGTGGATTATAATTAGTAAGTTGCCAATTCATCAAAATTATGAGGATTGTTTGAAAAATTTGGTTAATTCTCAGTTGAGATATATGAAGTAACTGCAACATGTAGTGGTGTAAATAAAAGTGAATTTTTTATAAAAAAAAAAATTAAAAAAACCAAATCATTTCATTTCGCTATTTTTCATTATTTAAAGAATACAATTTGGTTTATCCAATTTTGCAAAATCTTGTCCACGATTTCTGGTTGTGTCTCACAACTTAATTGGTTGATATATTAGCTTAGTTCTCACCGATGACCAAAATCGCATATCCAACTAAATTTTGATAAAATGGTTAACAATGGCACCACTCGAAGATCTCGGTCAATTCGATCTTGTAAGGCAATAATCCAAGATCTTGTGTTCATAATTCTGTTGAGGCTGTTGCATGAATTTTGAGTTGAATGTTGAATGATCATTGGTGAGTCAATGCTTTAAATTTCAGTCGCACCCTCTTGATCCCAGTAGGCACATAACCTTCGGTACGTGTTGTTCCTAGCACGTTTGATATGCATCAAGTTTTAACACTAACTTGAGTTCAGCAGGTGTGATGGATGCTTCATTTCGGCACAGACAGCATTTTTAGAACTAAGCTTGTAAGGCCTTGTGAGGCTGTTGCGTGAATGTTGAGTTGAATGTTGAATGATCATTGGCGAGTCAACGCTTCAAGGTTGAGTCTCACACTCTCGATCCCAGTAGGCACATATCCTTCGGTACGTGTTGTTCACTAGCAAGCTTGAGATGCATCAAGTTTTTACACTAACATGAGTTCAGCAAGTGTGGTGAATGCTTCATTTTGGCACACACAGCATTTTTAGAACTAAGCTTGCAATAGGTTGTTTAAGTGTAGAGAGATTAAATTCATTCCGATAATCGCAAAGGCCTAAATTCCCCAAAATATACATTCTTTATATGTCATAGCCATCATATTTTTGATAAAGACACATGCTATTATACAAGTGATCTAACAGTTTGTTAGATCATGAATTATTTGAGCGCGTTGGCCTACTGAAGCAAGTAAGAAAATAAAGAAAATATACCAAATTACCAAACTTTTCAAATAGTCATTTGACAAAGACTAGCAACTACCTACGTAGATATATTCAAAAAACTTTGTATGAAGACATAATAATATGTATATATTGGAGTATTGGAAAGCTTTGCTTTTCGATAAATCAAAAAGAGTATATATAAAAAAGAAACAATAACGAACAGCTACTATAATAATATAAAATATAATAAATAGCAGTCATTATACATTATAGCTACTGTAAAGCCAACAGCTATTATTATAGAAAGATATACGACCATATAGACGTACGTACATATATTTATATATGTATATATAACTATACAGGGTGCATTGAGTAGCTTACATAGCTTATACCTTTTATACATACACACACACATATTCATACGAGACATGTATGAATATTCTCATATCAATATGTGAAGCTTTCATAATAGTAACTACGTACGACTATTAATGCCACTGTTATGGTAGTTTTAACATCCAGTTTATTATATAGGTTCGGTTGTTATGAATTAATATATATTTTTTTTTGGTTTTTTGATAAATTGTTGCTGCAAAACAAGTAAATAAGTATCGATCAAGTTTTATGATTTTTTTCCTTTCATCGTTTATTTTTTTGTTTTTTGTTTTTTTTTCTGTTGATCGCTTCCACCTCATAATTATTATAATTATCATTGTCGTAATTATTAGCCACATCATCAGTCACATCATCATCGTCATCATCATCATTATCGCCAACATTGTCATTATCGTATTTAGCGTGAGATTTGTTTGATGACCATGAATAACTTTTGTTCACACTCTAATTTTAAAGAAGTAGTACATAATATATGGTCTGAAATTTGTTATTGCTGTTAGGCTAGCGTTAGTTTGGTTTTATTTTTAATAGTCATAGAAATATTGTTACAATTAGAAGATTTTTTTTTTTTATTTTCTTCAAATGTTGTCATTTAAACTATTCTAGTTAGATTTTTTTACTGCTTGTGAGAACATATTCTAAATGGTGTCTGAAAACAAACTCAAAATAGATTCAATTATAAACATTGTGTCCTGAGAATGAGATTTCTGACTTCTGTCGCATTTGGATGAGGAAGATAAGGCATATTCTTTCCACTTTTATTGCCTAGCATACAATTCTTTTGCAAACATGTCCTTATTGATCCAGTCGAGCTTTTAAAAACTCACTCAAGAACGATAATTCTTTTTGGCCACCAACCAACACAATTGAGGTCAAAGAATAATCTAATCAAATGGATCGGAAAGGGAAAACCCGAAGGCAGTAACAACACAAAAATCGAAGACAATGAAGAAGAAAATAAATATGTGACACTTATAGGGTCCCAAAAGTCCTTTGGCCGAGCTTCTCTCGCGCGTGTTCAATTTTGGGCTGCATTATGAGCGACCTACTTATATTAGGCGGTTCCGAAAGGCGGAAACCTTGTGACATCACTTTTCTGAGCTTTGTCACAGAGCTCTTTTAGAACCGTTTACATGGCAAAAGCGGTAGAATGCCAATGGCTTGCCGACAGAAGGGTACCGTTCGAAAGAAGAAGCTTTTCGATATTAACGTGTTCACAATCTATGATAGAACCCACGATCGAAGGATCAATTGATGTCTGCTATAAAATAATATTTTGTGGCATTCGAGCAAGCCCTATTTCAAGAAAGATATCGGAAATCAATTACATAAAGTCCGAATCGCTTCCTCATGTACATCTTCCGACTGATTTAGCATCATTAGGCTATGTCTATGAATGGGTAAAATCCTCTGTTGAAAATCCTTTAAACATTTCTTATACACCTAATATTTTTAAGTACCTGCGTATAATATTTTTCTATTTTTGGAAAAATTAAGGATCGGTTGGTATGATGGATGAAGCAAAACTTCCCAACCAGGAGAGAGCAACTTCTGACGAGTCTCGAAATTAACATAGGACCTAGTGTAATAGGCCTTTACGTTTGATAGGTTTAGGTGACTATTCTTTAATAGATCTTTCTAAATCAATCATTGAGCTCCACGGTGGAAGCTCAAATCATATAACACGTCAAAATCCTACCGTACAGAGAATATAGTTATGTGGCTTCGAATATTCCTTTTGAATTTCCAAAACGAAATCGTTTGAACAGACGTTGTGACACATGTTCCCATGTGGCATCCATATATGTCCATAAACTGCGTATAAGTCTCTATGAAAGTAAAACTTTAAAATTCCAGGGATTTTCTAATTAGAGAACTCCATTTAGAATACGAATAACTTTTAACTCTTAAAACATTTTAATTACTTTCGATACAAAAATACTTTCTGAAATGCCACACTATGTACTAACGCAATATAAGATGAGCTATTGCGATCAGCGAAACCACAGACAACACAATTGTAGTCGAGAAGTATATCAACGATCTAGTATATCCTATCGGTTAGGGGAAAGCCTTCTGAGTTGATCAGTATCGGTATCCAGATTTACAAGAAATCGATTTTTACAATTTCTCACCTTTTAGCAGTATAATGATATGGGTATCAAACGAAAGAGAAACGCAGTTGAGCAAAAATAATACTTTAAAAATTTTCTGAAGAAAAAATGACGGAAAATAAATTTTAAAATTTATCCTTGAATATCTTTGAAGAAAAATCAACTATTTTCTCAAAACAAAAAAAAAATGCTAAAAGCTCCATTTCATCTCTCCAATGCGAAAATATTAATTTTGTCCGAGTACTAGTTAACAACTACCCACCATTGTGCACCAAAAAAAATCGAAAATAATTTTATACTTCACGCAGTATAATAATACCCATATTATTATTCCAACGAAGAAAATATGACAGAAAATAAATTAAAAAATTTATCCTTGTATATCCTTAAAGAAAAACCAACTATTTTCTCTAAAAAAGAATTAATGTTAAAAACTGCCGTTTTATTTTTCCACTGCAAAAATTTTAATTTTGTCCGATTGCTAGTTGGGTGTAACGTATGGCCAACATCAAGCCACGAATATAATTTTTTATAAAGAAGTTATCTTAAACTTTTGTTTTACACCTAACTAGCAGGCAGCCTAGTTTAAAATTTTGCGTTAGACAGAAAAAATTATAGCGTTTATTATGTATTTTTTGTTTGGAGAAAATAGTTAGCTTTTCTTCAAGGATATTCGAGGATAAATATTAAAATGTATATTCTGTCATTTTTATACCCTGCATAATGCAATATGCATGGTATATTCATTTCGGTCAGATGTTTGTGTCCACTTGAAGGAATCTCCGGAGATATAGACATGGATATATATTCGTGATCAGTGTCGATTAAATTTTCGATTTAACGATGTCCGTCCGTCCGTCCGTCCGTCCGTCCGTCCGTCCGTCTGTCTGTCACCTGGCTGGTTCGCACGATAACTTGAGTAAATATTGAGCTATTTCGATGAAATTTGGCATAAGTAATCTATGATCCAAGGGTACGGAGGGGATTGATATTGGGCATGATCGGTCAATAACCACGCCCACACCAAGCATTCAAAGCGACTAACCTCGAAATTTTCAAAATCTTTAACTTGCTATAACTCACATAATATACCACTTGGGACAACAATATTTTGCACATAGAGTTATATTATACTACTATATAACCTCACCAAAAGTGGATGAGCCACGCCTACTTTCTAGCGTAGCTCCCATACAAAGTGTCTGTACTTCTTTTAAATTGAAACTGCTGTAACTTCTACAATCTTCTGTCTAGAATAACCATAATTGACACTTAGATTAACACGGCAGTCAGAAATAATATGGCAGAAAATAAATGTGCCACGCCCACTCCTTTTTGGGTCTCCCATACAAAGTTGCGGAAATTAAAAAAAATGTTACCGGTTATAACTTGCAAACTATTAAGCGTAGAATAACGAGATTTTAGGTGTGGATTAGTATTGTACGAGCAACTAGACTCACAGAAAATGGGCGCACCACGCCCAGTGTTTATCGTAGCCCCCATACAAATTTTAAATTGAAACAGCTGTAACTTCGGCAATCTTCTGTCTAGAATAACCATAATTGACACTTAAATTAATATCGTAGTCGGCAAAAATCTGGCAGAAAATCAGTGTGCCACGCCCACTCCTTCATGGGTCTCCCATACAAAGTCGAGTGAATTAAACTAAAATTTTAAGCTCCATAGCTTACAAACCATTTAGCCTAGGACAACGAGACTTGGGGTATGGATTAGTATTGTACGAGCAACTAGGCTCACAGAAAATGGGCGCACCACGCCCAGTGTTTATCGTAGCCCCCATACAAATTTTAAATTGAAACAGCTGTAACTTAGGCAATCTTATGTCTACAATAACCATAATTGACACTTAAATTAATATCGTAGTCGGAAATAATCTGGCGAAAAATCAGCGTACCACGCCCACTTCTTATTGGGGCTCCCATACAAAGTTGAGGAAATTAAACAAAAATGTTAACCACCATAACTTAGAAACTATTCAACGTAGGACACCAAATTTAAGGTGTGGATTAACATTGAAAAATTAATTGGATTTACTAGAAAGTGGTAAGCCACGCCCACTTTTTATATAGCTCCCATACTAAGCCTCGGAATTATCTTAAAATCCTTTTACTTCGTCAAAGTCAACCATATTTCGGGTGTAAATTAGTAATATATGCAAAAATTGTTTCTCGAAAAGTGGAAATAAAAGAAAAGTTGGATATTCGAGTAAACTTTTTATATATAAATCTACATATGCAGGGTATAGTTTGGTCGGCCCCAGCCGACTGTAAGGAGATTTTTTTTATTTAATTTTGAAGTAGTATTTTTGGTCAACTGCTGCGAATTTTCTCTTTCGTTTGATCTTAATATCATTACTCTGCATGAGTTTAAAAAATTTTTTAATTTTTTGCCTTGCAAAATTTAGGAAAATGTCAAATATTATTACTCGAAAATTTAACGTGATACAGCTTTCTGGTTAATACAACTCAGTAGGCTTGCCCCTAACAAACAAAATTTACTAAAATGTTGATAATAAAATTGCATTCCAAAAAATACAAAAATGTGCGACAAAACACCGCATGACCTTTTACTTAACCACCTTGACTAACGTCCGTAAAAATATTAGTAATCCTAATAAACGATAATCTGCAATATTTGCTTGCCTTTTTTTTAGAAGTCTTCTATACAAATTGAACGTAGACAATGTAATACTAGCTAATTAATTAGTTAATTAAAAACAATCGAAATACATAATTTACAATAAAAATAAATCTTACTCATTTCTGAGAATAAGATTACGCCCTCTTGCCCAGATAGTCACAAACAAATGACTGAGATATATGAGAATCATTTATTTTGCTCATTCTCCTAGGATATATTAAGCCCAATAAATATCCAAATAGATTCCAAATGACGAATGTAAGAAACAACAAAAACATTAGCAATCCATAAATAATGTGTAGAAAGTAATATGTATTCTGAAAATCTGCCAAGAATGAAAAGAAAGTTAAAACCGAAGAAAACCGAAATGCACTTGAGCCAATTAATAATTAACGAGCACAACTCGTGGGAATACATACTCAAAGAGGATTACAATTCTCTGTATTGTGGCCCAGAATGGATGGCTATTTACAAAATATTTTCATAGCCAGACAAAGCGGTAGCTATTATCCGCTGAGGGTTGCAATATCGGCTTATTTGAAAGTTACTTTGAAAAAATGAGTAATAGAACCTGAACAACTAACATAAAAGAACCCGCATTTAAAAAACCTACTCCTTCTCTATAGACACATTATGATTTTGATTTTTGCTCTATTCAATTATTCGCATTGTTAAATGTCACAAGACGATACACGTAACTTCAAATAGATAATAACAGGTTCAATTATATCAAAACAAAAACCATTACATTATTTTTTTTGTTTTTTTTTTTTTGTTTTTGCGCAGCAAAAATCGTTCTTAAAAGACCCATTGACGCCTTTTCTCTACTATGTATGTACATATGTTCTATTTACTTTTGACCTACTCACTTGACTAATCGATTGAGTACCGATTGGCGGCATAATAGACTGATCTTTTGATGTTCCCGCATGTGTCCGCTATATTCTCAAACTGTGTTTGTGTGTAAGTGAAAAATATCTCACACCTCCTATTATTTCATATGTAGAGAGAAATTCATTATTTTTGTTTAAATTTTTTCTATCTGTCATTCCGTATGTTATGTTGAGTAGGTATTTCAGCAATATTGCCTGATCATATGACAAATGATCCTGACTTAAATGTCGATAATGATTGTGCAAAATTGTATTAAATTGATCCTTTTACAAAATTGAGCATCATTCTCTCTCCTCTCTCTCATTTTTCTTGGCACGATCATTCTCACAATGTCTTCGAATAATATGCTCTGCATATCTCTCTCTTGTGCTTCTTCTTCCGATCATGTTACATAGATACAATTTACTGATCATAACATGTGGTTGTTGTATTCAATTTTTTAATCGTTTAAGGCACCGTTCATTTTTATTTTATTTTTAATTTTTTTGTTATTTTTTTTCTTGTTCTTTTTTTTTTTTTGGGAGATTTTTAATTGTCTGACATGAAAATCGTTCATGCCCGAAAAAAGTGTCAACCAAACAAAAGCAATGCGCTGAGATCAAATGTGCCGATCATGTTCGGCATCTTTAATACTCACCAGGGTGTCCTCCTGACTGCGGTGGTTTTTTTTTATCTTCATATTGTTGTTTTTGTTGTTGTATTCTTTAGTTCGCAATTGATGATCGGTTAGTAGTTTGGTGTTGTTTGGCGTGATGTTTGGTAACGCACTGTTTGTAACTGCTGCCGCTAGCTGTTGATCGTGCATAGTGATCATGTATAGTATGTATGTGGGTCTGCTTATGATGATGAGTTACAAAATATAGGTACACATTATTTGTACACATGCAACGTGTAGTATTATCACACTTTTTGATTGTAGTGAAGCGGGCGTTTATCAGAGTGACAGACAGATCAAACTAGAAAGTGAGTGTGAGAGCGAGAGAGAAATTGAATTTTGAATATTTTCGATTTCTCTCGCCTTTTGCTTTACGATAATTTATTTAAATTTTGATACATTTCATGTTGGTAATATGTATTTTAATTTGTGATGAGAATTAAATTAGTCAATTTAATAGATTTTGATTTCTTTTTTTTTTTATTATTTTGAAAAGAAATTTGTATTTGAAATTTATTGGATAATACTCTGCACCAATAGTGAGAATAAATCGCTTATAGTATGATATTTGTAATTATTTCAAACAACACCATAATAGTTTTTCAAATCCTTGGAGGAGCTCAATGAGTGCTGCTTCGATAAAGCCTCCGAGGAATGGAGCAATTCATGTTGATGCTCTCTGTGTATTGAAAACGGTGTTTCCAGAGAGTTTTGGGAATTGTGAGAAGTCACACAAAATATTACTATTCTAAGAATCAGTAATCAATGCAGTGTGAAACAATATCCCATTGGAATCCCGCTCTATATAAAGTCACTGTAACCTTCCAGTGATTCCATATATTGAGTGCACAAGTATATTTTAAAGGACTTTCAATAGAGAGACGTCATAACAAAAAAATAAATAATTATGTGGCACTTAGAGATCCCGAAGGCCACTTTCTCTCCATTACTGTTGTGCGTGTAAAATTTCCGACAGTATTACAAGGGTCCTACATATATTAGCCAGTTCTCAACAGTAGAACCTTTGTGACATCACTTTTTTAGCGCTTTGTCACAGACCTCTTTTAGAAGTTTTTCCTTGGCAAATTATTACTGCCAGAAGAATTGCCAATTGCTTGCCGTCAGGTGGGTACCGTTCAAAAGAAGAGTCTTTTAGATATTAAAATTGATCTTCAGCAGGACCTTAAACATACGACCTAAAAAAGATTAACGCACTAACAACTGTTCCATATGAACCCAAGAGACATCGAAAGGTTGTTTTGCATATCTGAATGCTGCTTCAACGTTACAAAATAAGTCTCTTTTGCATCGTATCGTTACTAACGACGAAAAATGGATGTCTCTTACAAAAATCCTAAGTGCAAAAAGTTATATATGAGCCCCGGCCAACCAACCAAATTGACTCCAAATCCGAATCTCCACAATTCGAGGGTGATGTCATTTATTTGGTGGGATCAGAACGTATGCGTGTGATGAGCTGCTAAAACCGGCCGAAACAATTAATGGAGAACGCTATGAACGACCACTCATCAAGTTGAAACCTATATTGAACCAAAAATGGCCGGAGTGGACATGAGTCATTTATTTTCCATAATAACAATGCTTGGTCACATGTTTCGCAATGCGTTAAAATCTATTTGAAAAATGGCGGATGGAAAGTCTTACCCCATCCGCCGTATATCCCAGATATTGTTCCTTCTCACTACCACTTATTTCAAAACTTTGGTCGATTCTTGGTTTCAAAAGTTGAGCAATTCTATTGCAATGGAATTCATGCGCTTCCTGGTAGATGGGAAACATTTGTAGATTCCGAAGAAAATTACCTTGAATAATGTTGTACCTTATATGATACTCGCCACCAACTCCAAGAATTCTCTCATCTGAGGTGGAAATTGTCTAGGCTTTAGCACCAAATGTAAAGACAGGCATATTTTAGAGATTTTTTGTTTATAGTTTGTAAGAGTGATCCTTCGCAATATCTCCAGGCGGACTTGATTTCTGGAGTTCATGCTGATTCTAAGATAGACAAAGTTCTTTACGTCGAAGACGACGGGACTCTTTGAATCATATGTATTGTTCTTGAGAAGAATATGTACCATTAATCAGAATCACGATAATGCGATCACATTCGTGAATAAATGGACGAGTTGTAAAATTAGTGGAATCACGCCTAACTCTCTTACGAAATATTATTTTCGAATGCAGGTTTGTAGATTTTGCTCATGACGATACATGCTATAGGATAATACAAAAGTATGTTATCTCGAAAGTACACGTATATCTAAGTCTATCTGGGATGGTGTAATATATCTTAGCTTTAGTACTACCTACGCGTAACGCTTTAACTAGTTGATTTGTATATTTGTTTTTTATTTAAAGAAGATAAAGTATTTTGATTTGAATTTTTTTGTTTTCTTCTCTAATATAAATTATGTGGATAATCGCCTATACTCGTATATAAACGTTTAAAATAATGATGATCTTATTGATGATAAACGAAATTATTTTTCAAAAAGTTGTAGGTATATTTTAATACAACCATTTGTATAATTATAAAATAAATTAATACTCTTAGACTTGTTGGCTACCTCACTTTTATATACATATATGAGTAGCTGTACTAAAATAAATAATATGTCTTATGTGTAGGCATTTTCAAAACGCAGCTTATTCATGCCTATGCCTAACGCACGTGTAAACTGCTAAGTAATATTATTTACATAAATTTTATATGAAAATTATTATAATGTTGGTTATTTTCTTAAGACTTTTGTCTTTTCGAAATGCATAAAATAGTTTAAATTAATAAGCATTTTGATTTTATACATTTCATTTGTGATCTCATTAGAAATTCGTAACGATTGAACTAGCGATCGATCGAACGATCGAACGAACGATCGTTGATCTTCAAATTTAATTTCTTGGTTTTTTTTATAGTCGACTAATTTTAAATTCACATCATATTTATTCATATTTGAGCATTAAACATGTTTTAATAGTAGGAATTTAGAGTGGACATTTGGAATTTTTATGAATGATCATTTGAAGAATGTACTACAGATTGAATTTTACACTTTGTAAAGTCATTGTTTTTTATCCCATAAATCAATATGATGCTGTTCGAATGTTTTTTTGTTTCCTCTATCCAGAATAGCCGGAAAGGATTATCGTTTAGTAACATTTCTAGGCGGCATAGTGCCTAGACAAACTGATCAATATACTTCAAACGATCATTCGATTGAAACAAGTGCAAAAGAAGTAACTGAGATTAACAAAAAACGGAAACATCAGAAACAAAATCAACTATTTCCGGATCAGAGTACCGGAGCATTAAGCAATGAAAGTACATATAACGAAAAGGATAATAATGATGATAAATGAACTTGGGCAATAATTAAACGTGCCATCTCTTGTCATTTGTGGTTATATTATGGAGACCATGCATATATGAGTACAATAAAACGACCACCATCGTATTTCATTCCATTTATATATTTACACTATTCTCAACTAATTTTGATCCTCTTCACTGATCTTGTGTAACAATCTCAATCACCACAAAATGTTTTTCTTCTTTTATACTATTTAGCTATTGTCAATAGCTAGATATTGTTATTGTGACAATGTGACACAGCTACTGTATGCATGTGTGACACATTATGTTGGAGTTTGGATAGTGAGACCTTTTTGAAAAATGATCTTGTGATCTTGTTGAGTAATATTGCAGCTATAGGTATGTATTACTGTTGGTGGTATGTGTGAAAAGTGACAGCGGCGATGGTATTTCATGTTTGGTTTTTCAATGTGATTTTGTGTGATTTTTCTGCCACTATGACGAAGCAACGAAGTAATGATAAGCACGCCTACCACGATCACCACCATCAGATCAGTAGTGATATTGTAAAGGCTGAATATATATGCTAAACTAGGTGGCACCTTGTGTTTCATGCATGATTTCTCTATGCAACAGACGGTTGTGATCGAGTGATCGAGTGATAATACTCACACACACACACACACTATACAAATAATTCGTTGATCATATAGCGACTATTTGTATTTACTCGTAGAGTGTAATAAAAATAAAAGTGTTGTGTAATTATTTATTACTTCCATATCTTCTAGATCAATTTACAATATGTTTATGACTTGGTCCTATTGTTGACTTCTTCATGTAATATGTTACATGATCAGCGCGAATACTATATGAATTTACCATCATTATGTAATATGACAATAGTGATGTTAACTGTCAAACATTTTATGACATGTTAGACACATAAATGAATGACATAACTTGCTTAATGATGATTATTCTTGCTTGTTTTTTTTTTAATATTTTTCTTACTACGCCCATTTTTATGTATTCTCTCATATACTTAAGTAAGTATATTCTATTAAGAATATGAATTTGAAATGCAAATAATATTATTTATGCCCCAATTTTTATATATTTTGTTTCTTATTCCATTCTCCAGCACCACAATCCATACGATCAATACGATCACTGTGGTATGATGAGTTCGTTCTTTTGGCGGCATCTTATTCGGTGTGTGTTCCTCTTTTAACCCACATTTGTCGCGCATCATTCTGATAAACGTTTCGTTGAACTTTCAATGGCGCATTACACTCTAATATTACACCTCATCGCTCCATTATATACGTACAATACATACCGATCGCGGTGGCGGCGGTTTTTCTTTGCTGCGTTTGAAGCTCCACAAAGAAATTATGATTTTGTTCCCCCTCTATTATTTTATTATTTCTTCCCTATTGCACTTCATTTTTTTTATTTTTTATTTCTTTCTTTCATATTTTAATTCATCGCTTAATAAAGTCTTTCACTGCAAAAGCAATTCGTTCGACTCTCATGTGTCATATGCTTTTAACCCAAAACTAACTATCGTTGCCATCATTGTTCTGCTAATGAAATTTAAAGTAGTAAAACCATATTGGTGGTCAAATTGTTTCGGTTTCATATACATAGTATGTATGTAAATCATTTGATTGGCATAAAAAATGTATTACTCTTTACGAGGCGTTAATAATTTTAAGTAGCATTTTTATTGTGAGACTTGATATTTTTAGGAAGGGATGTGGAATTCTTATTTTGTGAAAAGGAAATTTTGTTCACTTTGAATTACCGTTTAAGATATGTTGTAATGAGAAATTTATTTTTGAATATAAGAGTGACATCTGTTTTACATGATTAGTACGGGCAGAAGGTAAAGTGGAATTTAAGAGCACATATGCCTTAAGATGACGAATGAAATTAATTGGGATAATCTAGAGCAACCTAATTGTGTGCTAATATAGATGTAAGACATTTTTCTTTAAGAAAAAAATCGACGTTCTCATATCAGTCGCCTCTCCTAGTGGAATTTATACAGGGCAGCACGAGCCTAATACAACATTTCCTCTTTAGTTGTAGAAAGTAAAAAATAAACCTCATAATTGCAGTTTCTTTATGCAGTTTCTTTATATATACTCATACAAATTAATCTTATATATTCGTATCTTCTTTGTCTTGTAGGACGCGAATCTGATATCAGTGATACCGAATCGGAGCCGGGAATTCAGTTGAAACGTAAACAACGACGCTCACGTACTACCTTTACGGCCGAACAATTGGAAGCGTTGGAACAAGCTTTTAGTCGTACGCAATACCCTGATGTCTATACCCGCGAAGATTTGGCCAATAAGACGGCACTCACTGAGGCACGTATACAAGTTTGGTTTAGCAATAGGCGCGCTCGACTACGTAAGCATTCTGGCGGTTCGAATTCGAGTGCAATGAATGGTGGCGGGGGTGGTGGTGGTGTTGCTGGCGGTATGGGCGGCATGGGCATTGGAGGTGGCCTTGGTGTTGGTCCTGTTGGTATTTGTGGTGGAAGTGGTGGCGGCGGTGGCACTATAGGTGGTGCTGGAGTTGCGGCGCCATTGGGTTTTGGTTCGTTTTCAGCTGTTGGCTCAATGGCTGGCTATAGTCCGGCAGCGGGTACAACCGCCAGTAGTGGCATGAACGAGAATCATGCAGCACATGCTGCCGCTGCTGTGGCCGCTGCAGCAGCACACCATCCGCATCATCATGGGCAAATGGGTGGTTATGAATTCGTTGCAGCACAATCGGCTCAACACGGTTTCACCACTGGATTTCAGCATGGACATTTCGGAGGACAAAACTATTATCATCAGGGTGAGTATCGAGGTATGTACATGCATGTGGAGAATGCTAAAAGAATTCGATTCCTTCCTTTTTTCTTACATAATTCATTTGATATTAATTTGGTTTTTTAACTCTTATTCTCTCCGCCTCTGAATTAGATTATTCAAAGCTTTCAATTGATGATTTCTCAAAACTTACCGCTGAGGGTGTCTCCAAGATCTCACCGTCATTGCATCTCAGTGAAAACTATACAAAATTGGAAAGCCCAACAAACTGGTCTCAAGCCGCCTATCATTTGAATCAATCAGCTGCGGCGGCCGCCAATTACAATGCGGCAGCAGTACATCATGCACATGCTGCTGTCGCACAACATTCTCTCAACGATTATGCATCCGCGGCTGCTGCGAGTAGTGGTGCGGCAGCAGCAGCGGCTGCAGCGCACGGTAATCAATTGAATTCAGCTGCTGCAGCGGCTGCAGCCGCCTATAATCATCCATTACCGTCACAGAGTCAAGCAAAATATTGGTCATGAGACAACATAGAAGGCTACTGCAATTAAATATATGTCTGATACTTAGTATTATTTATTGAAGATATGATGAGATATGAACTTCTTGGTCTAGCTGAATAACAAGAGAGATGGGCGATGCGAATGGTGAAAGAAACAGAGATTTGATTTGATAATTCAATCTGCCAGTTGTATAATGACTGTACTATAATTACATAATCTATCAGTTTGATCAATTTAATTTATGACTCTCGTTCGTTTCAACATTTTTATTCGCCACCTCCATAAATGATAATATCGCACATTTTTTTTTATTCAATTTAAAATTATTGAAACATAAAAATTCGTCATTTGTAATAAATCGCTTAAATTATTATCATCGTTTATTTTTTTGTATTGTATTATTATCGTATTTTATTTAATTATTTTCTTAGTTAATTAATAAATCATAAACATAAAATAATTGAATCTTTTATTTAAATTGTTTTCTATTGATTGAGATACTCACTTCCCTTGAAATTCTAATAAATTCACAATAAAAATGTGCGCGACTGTAAATTCAAATGTAGTAAAAATAATTTATTTGTTTTTTTTTTCATTTTTGTAGTAAAATAAAAAGTTTATTGCCAATTGCTTGTCTATGCAAAACATTTGAATTTCGAATATACCGCATGGGCATATTTCAATAACAATTAGACTCACCACTGACCTCATCGACCACAAGGCCAATCGTATCGGAAAATAGACAATGTTCTGTGTTTTCTGGGATCAGCGGAATGTAATCTGATATAGCCTTTAAGAACTAGGTAATACAGATCCATTTAGTTAACGTTACCGATAACAACTATTCGAATTGAATCTAAAAATGTCCAAAAGATTTAAAAAAAAAACAAGACTAAGTGATGACAAATCACCATCACACCGAACAAAATCGACGAAGAAAACGTTGGATCCAACGTTTTTCAACACACTTGGCTCCATATTCGTTTCAACGAAAATGTGAAAAATGACTCGATTCAAAGCGCTGTCAAGTTCTCCAGTACTTTGCCTTTCCACCGAAGGTGAGGTCTGCCTCTTCTGCATCGACCTCCTTCGGGTTCCGAATATAATAACTTCTTACCTGGACCGTTGATGCACTTTAGTATGTCGATATCGGCATACAGCTCATACAGCTCATGGTTATACCTTGATCCAAAAATCTTGGGTAGGACTTTTCTCTCAAAAACTTCGAGCATACTCTCATATGAGGTGGAAATTGTCCAAGCTTAGGCGCCATATGTATGGATAGGCATGATGAGGTAGTTGTAGAGTGTGGTTTTCGTTTCTCGAGAGAAGGCTCGACTTCTCAATTCCTTACTTAGCCCAAAGTAGTTCTTGTTGGTAAGAGTGATCCGACACAATATCTCCAGTCTGGTTCCAAGATAGACAAAGTCATTTACTACTTGTAAAGTTTTCAATAAATGTCCGACCACTTCGACTGAGGGTCCATGAGTACGTAAAAATTGAAATAAGAAGCACTTTGTGTACTGTAGCTCAGTGGCTAGTGTGTGGGCATTCTAAGCCGAAGGTTATAGGTCCAATCCCGGACTGAAACATCAGCTTTTATATCAACTTCATTTTTCTTTCGAATTGCATGCCCCTTCTAGCAGCAGTCCAATATTGAACAGGCACAACAGCATTGAAATATATTATAGCGACTCTCCACCATCGATTGGAACCATCCAACTTGACCTCATTTGACACCAGAAATGGTAGATAAATTCCAGTGATATTGATATTGGACAATTGTCTAGTGAACACGTGCAGGTTACAGGTTCATCCCATAACATAGATAAAAAATTTTACAACTGCATAAATGTTTAAAGATGAAAACACGTTTCACAAATTCGAAAGAATGTTTAGCAATCCGAACGAATTTTTGCGTCATTGCATACTATTGGCGAAATTTAGACTTAGCAAAACACCCTTGGGACCTGGGAACAGTTGTAATAGTGGGGAATCAAAGCGGAAGGAGTCCAAGTTGGATCTGTCATTCAACAAGATCATATCGACAGTTTTAGGGATGCACACGCTACCATTCACATCAATTACTTTGAAAATAGTAAAACGATCACTGTCGCATATAAGCTCGATTCTTTTCCGATTTCAAGGAAAAATTGCCTCATTTGTCGAGGTAAAACGTTATCTTCCACCAGGACAATACACCGATATACAAGCCAGTACACAATTGCTCCATCGCGGCTACTTCCTGTTTCCAGGAAGTAGCCGCGAACGTTAAGATTTCGCTTGGCGATAAGAGATTTGGCTCTAATAAAGAGGTCATCTATGAAAGAAACTCCTATTTGGTTGACCTCGAGAAAACGTAGTATTTGAAGGGCATCAAAATTTGAAGAACCATTGGATCAAGTGTATAGTGTTAAAATAAGACTATGAGAAAATGAATGAGAAAATGCTTTTTTATGGAATATAACTAAAAAAAAAAATTATAAAATATTTTCAATGGACGATTGCAGTATCAATTAATATAATATTCCATCTAATTCTTTTATATAGCAATTTCATTTCCATACAAAAAAATACACAAAATCTTACCTGGTTATTCTCATGTTTCCAAGTGTTACGCTTAAAATGAAAATGTATATTAGAGCGATTCAAGGTGGTAAAGATGTCCCGATTTTCAAGTTCGTGGTACTAAAACATAGAAATTAAAAATATGTTTATTGGAAATTAAATTTTTTCCATGCATGTCTGAAGCACTATAAATGAACCATTCTAAAAACCGGAGGAATTAACATGTTTGCAGCTTTCAATGAATTAATTATTAAATATAGAATGTTTGTAAGTATTTATTTATTACTTTATTGTATTATGGTAATTTGTATGTGGTTGTTGTGGATTTTTTATTCATATTAATCATTAATTATTTATATATTTATATATATAAATATACATTGACTGTGGGTGTGGTGTACTACATATGCGTGTGTCTTTCTATTTTTAATTGATTTTTGAATACACAACATGTATATATGATTAAATGTATCTATACATAAGTATGTATGTATACAGATATGATGCTATTATTTAATAGTTAAATAGTTAGTTAGATATTTATATTTATATAAATACACAACGCTAAATAGATATTAGAAAGAAGTATATATGTATTTGGAGTATAATTTGCATTGTTCTTTTTATTCAAAATTTCTACAATATATGTATAAGTATTGGAATTATAGATTTTAGTAAATCATTGTACTTGTACGATATAAATACATGGAATAAATATGAATATAATAATAGTTCACTTTATATATTTTTTTTTATTTTGTTTATTATTGACAACATCAGACTTACAATTAACAATACCAAATATATAAAGGTATATTGTAATAATAATTAAAATATTATACAAGTATATATATAAGTATATATTTATTTAAATAAAATATTGTATGATATTTTTAGTGTCGTTATATTCGACTTAAAAATAGCTGCTTTAAATAAATTTTCATTTTCAGTTATTGAAATTTGAAACAAATTTATACTTTAGTTTACTAATTTATTATTATTTAAAAAAATATATTTCCAGCCACAAAACTAAATACTTCGTTTAAAAAAAAACCATACTATTCCATTTTATTTTTTTTTTTTTCAAATACATTTCACAACAATTAATACACATATGACACGCTCAGATTAAAAAGGAAACATTCATTAATGTTTTCGCAAAAACGAACTATAATTTTGTTGGGCAATTTGATTGTATATTAATTGATGTGTTTGGGGATATGTTTTTGAAAAATTGTCATGTGTCCGAGAGAGTTTTAATAGGCATCTTATAAGACATGGTAAGCAATATTTAAGTGAAATTTTGGATTTGAAAAGGTTGAATGTACAATGGATGCCACATACGCTAACAATGGAATTAAAATAGATTCGATCGTGACATTCTCAGCAATATTTGGAGCATTTTAGATATTATGCAAAGTTTTTGTAAGTCATTTTATGACTAAGGACTTTATCGAAGGAGAAGAAATTCGTTAATGGATTATCTCATAATTGGTAAAACAATAATTTTAGCCATAGTAAAGCAAGTAGAAGCAATTTTCCTCACACATTTTTGCTTCGTAGAAACCTGCTGGAAATAAAATTGGCTGAGTTATTTCCCTTGTCGAAACTCTTTTTACTTCGATGAAAATGCGTTATGGAAGCTACAGAATAAAAGCATCGCTCTCAATTCGGCCATATATGAATTGAGGAAGATGCTTCAAGAATGAATCAAGTAAATTGCAACAGTTGTTTTATATTACTTATAATTGTCAGAAACATATATATTTATATTTATATACATTTTACCTGCGTGCCCACAAATTTAAACTATGGGTGCGGTTTCATGAAATATCTTATGTCCATTAGATGGATGCTAAAGAGTGTAGGCTCTGTCTAGAAGTGGACGAGACCACTGAGAACATATTGTGTAACTATATTGCATTCGCTAAAACTAAGCTTCATTATTTTCACCGATTATGCAAAAATCGTAAAAAATTCCTAGGACACTACCATTTGAGTGACCTAGCCCAACTATCCCAGATTGATATTCTCAATGTCCTAAAATTTATTCAATGTTCCGGTTGGTTCAGCGAGTAGCTAGGTGAAGGAAAATCCGTGCGACGGTATCACAACGGGCCTAATTCTGGCCTATGTGCGCTCTCTCTCATCAGAGAGGGCGGCCGCTCTAACCTAACCTAACCTAACCTTTTCACCGAGATCAACTGGATCCGGAAGAAATAAAAAATATTCCTGTGATGGACATTCTCATCCTTCATGCTTCTTCACCCGTAAAGTGGAAAAATTAATGAAAAAAATGGCTAACGACTTCCTCCGTTCCATAGGCAGGGCACAACCAGATAGGAGGGGACCTAACCATTTGAAACTATGGCATCAGGGTTAATAAAAGTGCTACAACTGGTAGGGTATAGCAAGAAATACAATAGCGATCATATGGATCCATAAATTAAATAGGTAGGGGACACAAAAGATCTTTTAGGTCTCTTTGAAGCAATCTACTACAGTTAAATTATTATTATTATTATTATTATTATCATTATTATTATTAGCTGCATGCTAGCCTCTTGAAGATTTTCTTCTAAAATCATTATTAAGTTTGCGGACTTTTTAGCCAAATCGAAGCTAAAAATTACAAAAAATGGCTTCAAATTGAAATTAGGAAGTATTATGTAATTCTTATCAAAATAATCAACTTTATTGTTATCGTATTCAAGTGCAAATTAATCTTTTGAACAAATTGGATAGAAAAATTCGTTAACTGTAATTGTCGTTCAAGTAATTACCACCTTAAAATCGCATGGTTCAGAACAGTTGTTATTGATCGATCACGAGTGCCGTATACTATCCGGACGTGCGCCCGTTCTGTTGGGCGGATATGTAGGCTCGTCGATATAAAAAAAAATTACACCATACAGCTTCTCTCAAGAACTACAAAAAAAATGTATCCCAATACAACAACCACTTTATTTACCAAACTTAACTTAAAAAACGTAAAAATCGAAATTTGGCCAAACGAAAACACCTTTTGCAACGAAGCAACCGAACCAACAAAAGCTCATAAACGAACTTGCACGATGATACGTATATTCTACTAGACCAATAAAATTTCATTTAGTACACTTCTCTGCTGCCAAATTAAGTATAAATTTCGTTTTTGCCCTAAGCGTGCCATGTGACCGTAGTATGAAAATTTATACATTTTACTAATTTTTATTGTATTATTTAAATGAATTAAATTTGGATATTTCGCAAAAACAAAATTTTACTTTATATAATTAAAACACATGCTTTTTGAATTTTATGCTTTATTACAATCAAAAAATGGTTTAAAATTTTTTTAAAAAAAAAGCTTTTAAATGATAAACATTTAATGTTTAAGTAAATACATTTATCTCATTTTGTTTTTTTTTTTTTGGAAATTGGGTGGTATATTTAAATAAAAATTCCTTTAAAAATATTAAAATTCGAAATTAAATGAATTACATATATTCAAATTTTAGTTTTCTAGTTGTAAGTAGCACATGTATTCTAATATGTAGGTTTAAGTATATCATTTATTAATACATGCACATTATTGTCCTTAATTGATTTAGTTTTTTTTTTATTATTCAGTGTATTGTATTGTCGTTTATTGTCTAAATTTCATAATTATTGTCCTCAACGCAGTTTTTTTATCTTCGAATAATCTTTTTTTTATTAAACATTTACTTTTTATTATAGTTGTAAATATGTATGTATATGGAAATCATTAATAATAAAGTTATTATAATAAACTTTTAAGAAAAATTATATAAGAGTATTGTAAATAGTTTAAATGGTAAATTTTTTTATTTTATTTATTCTTGATATTTTTCATGTATTTAATTATATTTTGCTACAAGTGATTGTAAATTATTGTTCATTATTGTCAAACAGTGTTTTTTTCGATTTTGTTATAATTAGTTATCAAATTAGTTTCAAAAAAACATAACACTTGATTAAGTAATGCATATTTTGTGTAAATAATTAATTACAAAATATATTTTAAAATATTTCTAATCATAATTTTTTCATAAATTCTAAAGAAAAGTATTTTTAATTTTCAATGACTCATGCTTATGGTATAATATCTTAAAAAAAATGATTAAAAGTTGTAAATAGTCATAAAATGTGATAGCTTTATATTTGTAATTTTTGTTTGAACATTTTTAACTTCTACATTATACTTATAAAACTCCAAGACTCTTTTCGCCTGTGTCAGTTTTTTCCTATTTGTTTTATATATATTTTTACGTTATTTCGTCTCCCTATTACGTTGTCTTTCTGTCATATGAAGAATTACGTTGTCTTTACATCTGCTTGTTGTTGTATTGCCAACTATTTTTCATTATACATTTGATGTACTGCAGAATGTACACCAACACCTGTCGCCTTCTTTGTACGATTTACATCATTTATTTCAAAATAACAACACCGAAAACCATAGTAAATGTTCATATTAGACACAAAGTTAATAAGAACTCCAACTATAACTAGTGACTAGTTCGGAACTAGTATTTGGAATAGTACAGCACCTACTTCCAATTTCGTATACGTTTCTTTGTTAGAACTGGTGAATTAAACAAAACGCTGTCATATAAGGTGTCGATTGGGTCATTTTTCCATTCTCTATGGTATATTTTTATAGTGTTTAATATAATATCAACCAAACTGCACAAGCCAATCAAAGCTTTTTTCAAATAAACTTATGAATCCAACTGTCATACAACGTTTCTCTAGTTACCGAACTAGATTATTTAAACTAGTACTTTTGGATACTAGTTCTGAGTTACACTGCAGAGTAGAGTGATATGTACTGCATGTTCGCATTCTCTTTGATACACATAATTTGACGAATATGGGACTGAACGTATTTATATAACACGAAGTTGGCTACTCACACAAAAATGTATGTAATTCGTCGTAACGCATTGAAGTTTTATATTGTATAATTTGCTTGTAAATATCATATTTTATAGATTTATGTTACAATTATTGTCACTATATGAATTTTAGTACATAATCATCATATATAAGTCAAACATTTTTTACTATTGTTAGATATGATTTGATAAAAATATGAACTGGCTAAAATAAAATTTTAACTATAAAAATTATATCTAATCGAATAAAACCAAAAAATATTGTAAAAAATTGTAAAATTAAGATCAACTCACTAAACAATATATTTATGCCTAGAATCGTCGAAAAATAGCATTCTACAGTACTGAGAAGTAACCCAGCAGTAGATGGAATCGTCCAAAGATTAATTTTGGAGAATTATAAGTGAAGAAACTGAGTTGCTTTCTCGGTTGCTTTAAAGCTTATGTATTGGCTACTAATTGTTTTTATTACAATCTTTCGATACACTGTAATCCTTTCGACTTCCTTTTACTGTAATACCAGATTAATTCTTTTAGACCTGATTTCGGCGTAAGGGCGCGTATAGTTCATATGCTTCTTTTTTGCTCACAAAATATCTATTTTGAGGCATTTTCTACCTAATTTTTTATCAAAGGCGAGAATTGTTCGTATTCGCTTTCTTGTCATATGATATCCATATTTCTCTATGTGGCTTCATATACAGTAATGAAAGTACACCAAGATAGGAGATCTGCTCAATTTTGTACTCATTTCTAGAAAAAGAATGCTTTCTGATTTCTGTCCATAAGCCAGATATCGGGGTGACCAACATCAGTTAAATAAAATTCAGATTTCTTTCTTGTGCACTTTATATAGTTGCCAGACTCAGTATGACTGTTCCTCGAAATGACGATCTTAACTACAAAACATAATTTTAAATCAGAAACTGACTAGATTTTTACCATATGAAACCAATCGATATGTGAATGGGAAACAAAACCAAATTTATTTTTAAATTCAACTTAATACCAAAACTACAAAAAAAATAAGTTTACTTCACATTAGTATCAGTAGGATCCCCAAAGGCATCGAGCTCGTTACTTCTATAATTGTTACGTTTTAGCATTGCAATGATTTTTCACTATGTTTTAATGAAATTATCAAATTACAGAATAACAAATTAATTATGTGGCAACACAGATAATGATTTCGTTAGGCCGATATCACATCAGCAACAGTTGTCGTGGGAACAAATATGATCCGCTCTGTTTAATCTCTTGGCATATCATATTGAAGGGCACTGAATGTTGTAGTACTGATATGAACAATATGTTTGACAAGTCTTTTACAAATCACCTCAAATGTAACCAAGCTACAAATGTTTGAATGCACCACCTTGAAACTGTCACATACGGTTTGTATGATATTTTTGCTTCCATCTGAAGAAAACTCAATACTTCTGCGTCGGAAAGCAGACATTGCTCTGTATTTTCTGAAATCAGGGTAATCTGATTTGACCGACCAAAACCAGAAAACCAGAAACTGTTAGTAGAAAGCGCTTTATCAACAATAATAAAATGAATTGATCAATGCTTTGCTCCAAGACTCAGGACAGAGTGACTTTCCGTGGCGTGATAATAATAATATAAAAAATAATTTTAAAATGTAATAAATCATTTTTCATATTTTAGTGGACGAGATAAAGTAAATAAAATAAACTTTTAGCCAACTTATGTTGTGTAGTGTGAGATATCTTTATGTTAATAATAATATTAAAAATTATGAAAAAATTTTAAAAATCATTTTTAAGATTGTCTTTACAAAAACAACCTCATTCTGGTTACATAATCTAAAAAAGTACTGAACGAAACAAAAAGAAAATAAAAATCCACTACTACTTGTCGATATGCAATTTTCAACTGATATGGTAACATTGATATTGTTTAGTTGTATAAATGTGTATGTATTTTATTGATATATATTCGTACTCTTTTAATAAATATATATATATGTATGCGTATATGACCACTATACATATATGTACATATATATGTTCTCCTACTAAGTAGTAATGTGACTAGTTATATGGTAAGTAGTTCTCAATTAGTTGACATAAGTAAATATGTATATTTAGTAAATAGTGTTGGATTAACTATGTTAATTATTATTATTATTATTATTATTATTATCATTATTGTCATTAACTTTGTTAGTATTTATATGATTACAATAAATATTGTTATTGTTGTTGTAGATAGTACCGTAAATCGCTCTGCTTTAACACGTTTATATATATATATATTTAATTGTGTTTTTTTTTTTTGTTTGTTTGTTTTTGGTTCAAAGAAATATATCTTCTGATATACGTAAGTAGATATTAATAAGTAGGTTATCTTATAGGCTAGAAATTAAAATTATATATAGATGTATATCTTTTTTTGCACAATTTTTTCTTTAGCTGCTTTAGTACATAGTTTTTGAGGAATTTTTTTTTTTTGGGTTTTAGTTTTTTGCTTCTTTTTAATATGGATAATTATTGTCAAGGTCATTACTACGTCGGAAATTTCGACGATGCAATGCTGTTATACGAGGTGGTGTACCCCAACTATGTTTTACAGCACCAATTGTTCTGGATGCTGCTGCTGATGATGACAGTGGTGACGGCGATGATGAGGATAATGATGATGTTGAAGCATACGCAACCGGACGACGTCCATAGGAACGTAGCGCTGATGCTCTCGCTGTTGGTAATGAATTACTGTGTATACTGGTTGCTGTCTCATCATCGGCAATATAACGTATGGGTTGTAGACGTCCTCGTACACCAGCTGCACCGGCACTCCAATGTACAATGGGTCTATATGGTAGGAAACAGCGTTTACAAACGGCTGCGATGGGTTGACGCAGTGGCTCGCGTTGGTGGTAGTACTCGACCTAAATGGATTTTATATCGAATTTGTTATCGGACGGGATATTTTTTTCCCATTTTCGAAAAAAAGTGAAGTGAATTTAGACAAGAATAAAAAACAAAAAATAATTAAGAATTTAATTAAACATGAGTAACGAACAGTTTTTTATAAATTTTGTAAAAACCAAAAATTAAAGCAAGCTTATTACATTTATGTACATTTAATATTGTTTAACATCAAAAGCAGTTTAGTACAGCAACAGTCAAGTATGTTTTTAATGCTTTATTGATAGTTCACTTTTTACAGAATGTAGACATACATTAAGGTGGATTAAATTGTATGGAGCAACATTTTGACTACTTGTTTGAGTGAAAAGCATGAAATATGGATCAAATTAAGCATTTCTTCCTAAGAAATCATAAAAAAGTAGTTTATTCGGACCTGCGTACTTTTTCAGTTTTTAGCAAAATCATTAATTTTTTATGGAAGACTCTCTAAATATTGAGGAAGAAAAATTAATGGAGTTAGTCATGCACTTTATCGCTCTAGGAGATTCCTGGTTTTTTTTTATCGAATTTCAGATATTTTTATTTTTATTTTGTATGGCGAGTAAATATGTTAGAATGAAATGTTGGGGAAAATAAATTAAAGGTGGTCGTTCATACAGTTCACCTCTCTAGGGGCGATTCGCGGATAGCTATGGGGTTATTGATCGATTTGTAGATGTTTTGAAAATCGCAAAATAATCCCAGAAAATGGTAAAATGTATGAATGACCCCCAGTCATAGTTCTTCCTTGATATTTCCGCCAAATATACTTACCATCTACGCACACTTCTTACGCGGAGGTCCCATACAAAATTACAGAAAAAAAACACACACAGGAATCGCTTCTATAGTGGTGAAATGCATAAAGGGCCCCTATACAATTTTTCCTACCCAACATTTTTGCTAAATATACATACCTATATACCTATCCCCTTTGTATGGGAACTCCCTTAGAAAGTGGCCGATAAACCACTTAGAACACAAATACCCCCATAACTGAACAGGTTTTGATTCTGGAGAGGTTAAATATATGACTGACCCGCATTTACATACATATCTACACCCCCTAGAAAGGCGCTAATATAAAATAACTGGAGAAGCATCTACAAATCGACAATAGCTGCTCAGGAAGCGCCCCTAGAGTGTGGAAATGTAGAAACGACCACCATTAATTTTCTTCATCAACTATGTTCCTATATATGCTTACTCCATATCTTTTCTACTTAAGGGGCTCCGGTATAAATTTGAACCTCTTATAGTGGCTGTTAAAACTAAAAATCAAGCGGATCCAAATCAGTTTTTTTTTATTCTTCCATGAGAAAAAATAATTGAATTGATTAAAATTTCAAGTTCTTCGCTGAATCAAGTCGTTTAAAAATTTGATCCGCCTTCTTATGCATTCCGATAAATGTAGATGCATTTGAGAAGTAATCACTCACACATACATTAGCATACAGAATTTACTTTTACATTCTTGAATTACAAATGATGATGATAATAATGACGACGACGACGACGATGATGTTGATGATAATACTATTTCAGGCGGACAAACATATCAAAAATTATCATTTTCGAATTAATCACTTAAATTTGTTTCAACTTTGAAAGTAGACTTGAGAGTTGATGTATATTTCAAATTCAAAGAAATATTAAAACGCTTGGGTATAGTACATGCAATTATATATACACTATCCATAGTACATAGAATCAATGCCTTTTGTTTACTGAAAATATGCTCTATAGTAGGCAGGGTACAATAATCATTCATGTAGAGATAAAGTTTTCCTAGCTAAAAAGCTCACAATTTAAGAACTTTTTCAATTAACTTTTTTCAATTAAAAATAAAATAGTATGTTGGGAGGAGTTGAAAGCAGTTTACATATATACGAAAATATACTATTTGATGGTTATTTAACAGTGAAATAATGGTTTCCGTTTCGTATTTTGTGTTAAGGCTGACTTGTAAATATATATTGGTGCTTATTATGAGTTTCGTTCGATTTTCGATCTTCGCTGGTTATCGAAGATCGAAAGTCAAATTCATATTATGAGCTGTGCAACCCAGTCGATATTTTCGTTGAGTAACGAATTTTCGGTCGAACATATTTTAGCTTTCGGTGCTGTACCGTAGTAACAGAAAATTACTGAAAAGTAAGTATTTTCTATATTCTTTCTATTTTTGTTTTTTTTTGCGACTAAACACTAATTTTAAATAATTTTTATTATTTTCATGCAGATCTAAGGTCGTGAATATCAATCAACATCTAGCACTTCTGATAGCACCATGTAGACTGTGCAAGTTCATTAGCTTGGCAACCATTGAAAAATGGTTTTCGATTTATTGGAGTAAGCTTGCGCCTTCTATGGCAATGCATTAGTTCACTGCTCTGGCATTACAACAGTAAAGTCCGTTGAATTGCGGTATGAAATATTGCGAACTTCCCCCTATTCTCCAGATTTAAGCTTTTGTAAACTCTTGTTATTTCCAAACATGAAAAATTAGGACGAAACTTGAAGATTTGAGTCCAACAGAGACGCTGAAATAAATGCCTATTTGAAGAAGTTCGACAAATCGTACTATTTCGAAAGTTTCAAAACGTTGAAACAATGAACGAACAAAATCAATTGAGCTAAAGTAAATTTCGTCTTATAGTAATCTCATGTAAAACCTTAAATAATCAAAACAAATTATTACAGTATAATTTCTAGCTAATTCACATTATTTAAATATATTTTTAGAAAAATAATGCTATTGAGATTTAAAAATATCATTTTACATACTTTGATGCTATCACATATGTAGTCCCATCATATCTAAATCTTATCTATAAATATTCAAGGAATATTTACGAGATTTGCGAGAAGAATCACTCGTACAATTTGGCTTCGGAAAGTTTTCACCATTCGCCCATAAAAATATTGTGATAGGTTTTGATCGTTAAGCACATTTTGTCATTGAAATACACCATTAAAGCAAACCATGTATGTATTTAGATTATTTTTTCAATTACTATTTAATTTAATTATCTACTTTTGAATTACAAGATAACATGTAAAATAGATCAGCTCATTTGATTCAATCGTCTCTTTGTTCGACGTTGGTTTGTGTACAAACTAATCAAATTTCATATGCATTTGTAATTTATGCGCAACCCTAAAACTATGCAATCTGGTTGAATTTAAAATCTGCAATGCAATTTGAAATAAAAATATAATTCAATTTTAACTTGAAACGTTATTAAAATAGTGAAAAGAAAAAACTATCTAATAATTTGAAATAATTCCTTGTTGTATTTGTTCAACATCTAAACTCGCTTATACGATGAGTTACATTTGCAAAAGTTTGTTGTGTTTTTTTAATCGTGTATGAATAACGAGGTTTTATTTTAATTTTATTTTTTGTTTTCTGTGTAAAAATGCATCACACAAAACGATGATGAAACTGCAAACTTTTTGTTCGCACTAAACTATTACATGCTTCAAAAGTTTATTTAAGTGAATTTAGATTGAATATTCGTATGGATTTTTTGTTGGGTTTCGTTACATCGTCCATAACTACATCATTTTATTATTTCTTTTTGCCGAATGTATTCAAGTAAGTGCAGCACTGGCTCTGATGAAAACTACTTGATAATGGTGGTATTTACTTATATTTGCCAAAACGATGCGAAGAAAACAGAAGGCTAAGGAAATAATAGAATAAAAAGTGGTACTTTTTGCTGCATTTTATAATATTGGCGTAGGACGTAGGCTATGAACGATAATAGGGATAGTATAAGAATTGCGTTGACTTGTAAAGTTCTACTTGGCAATGACCTAGAAAAAATGTGCTTGACATCAAACTCGATGCTGTTGGAGGCGATATTATATTTGTGAGTGAAAGTGAATTTAATGTACTTAGAATGCTTGTTATTTTCGGAATTATGTCCTATATTACGAAAGAGATATAAAAGAAAAGGGTTTATATTTTTAATCTCAATCCATTTTGGTGTTGGTAATTTTTTCGATTAGACAGACTATCGAGAAGTCTGAGTTTTGAATAAACTTCGTTACGTAATTAGTATTTAACAACCATTGAAAATAAATATAGAATCTATTGCATTTATGCGAAAATGGATTAAATTGAATTTATCAGCTAAAATTATCGAATATTTTTTTGTATAAAAATCAAGCACTCAAATTTGAATACCTTCATATATACTATGGGGTAAAAAAAATCTACTCCGCAAATTGGCACTACTATAACAGAAATATTTGAAAAAATCTATTATGTGATGTTGCCCAATTAGATATTGAAAGTGTAAAAATTCTAAAATTCTATGTGGGTGCCGTAGCTCTGTGGTTGGTGCTTTGGCCTTCTCTTCTGGAGGTCAAAAGATTGCTCTTTCGAAATGCACCAACATGTCGGCAAGCAATTGGCAATTCTTCCAGTAGTAACAATTTGCCAACAAAAAGCTTATAAAAGAGCTATGGGACAAAACTCAGAAAAGTAATGTCACAAGGGTTCTGACATTCGGAACCGGCTAACATAAATAGATCCCTTCTAATGCTGTTCAAAATTGAACAAACACAACATTACTGGAATAGAAGCTTGGCCAAAGAGCTCTTTGGAGCCTATAAGTGCCACATATTTATTTTATATTTTATTTTTAGAACTGTTAAGCATATCGTATGGTCCTCACATTCTGATACTTTCACATTTACTTGATCATTTGGATCTAAGAGCTATTAGCAAAAATGTGTGCCACATTTGTACATAATTTACCATAATTTACATCAAAGATCAAACAGCAGTCGAAACAGTAAGATCTTCGGAAAGCAGAACCGATGTAGGCCATTTTTAGTTTACTGATTAACTAGCTCACGGCGATAGTTTTTTCCGAGCGAATATACCGGTAACATTTCACCACTATTACTTTCAAAAGAGAAAAATAATCGACAGTAAATATTATTGAATTTTATTAATCAATTTCAAAAATGGCGGGAAAAATAAAATTAACGCATTTGGCGAAGAAAAAAGTGTTCGTCCCTCTAGATAATGTATGAATACATATGTGCATAGTTACCAAATGTTTAAATGTTTTCAAGATTTACCTCATTTCTTTCGACAACTTCTTGCTTGCCAACCAAATTTTCCAAATTTAGTTAAGGGAAAGATATTACGATAAGCTCCTAGAATGAATTGCGCGATAATGTAAAATCTGTGCAGTGACAATTTATATTGATTGCCTTGGTTTCTTAAATTAGGATACTGTACTAAATCTTTGCGCTTATGAACATCGTCTCAAATTGACTTCTTTGAGCCTAAATGTTACAATAGAAATTTAGCTGAAGCTGAAGAAATATTAGATTCATCGGAAGAGTCCTGGCTGTTGCTAATCGGTCACTGAGTCCGTGTGTTACGTAGTCGTGCTACGTATTCGGTTGGGCAGATATGTGAGCTGGTGGAACTTGTCCAAAGGACATGCAAACTTATATTTTGGGTTTTCTTGGTTGCAGCAGCTGATCAGAACGAAATAACCATAGTCATCACCAAAAAAAAAAACGTTTTTTTAATAGTTTTTTTTTATTGAACTAAAATGAAACTATTTTGAGAAATAACATTATTGTAACAGTTGAAAAGAAACTATTCAATAATGAGCTTTGTTTTGTGTTAGTTTCTGTAATACAGCAATTCGTCATATTACATATAGTTTAGGTGACGATAAGCAGACACAATCAATAACTTTTGAGTATTTGAGAATTAATAAGAAAGTTTCAATAATTAGCATACTTATACAAGTATCTCTTATGACGATAACGACAAAGTTTGACCTTCTATTGTAGGAATGTATGGAATTTTGAATACAAAATTCCATACATTCCTACAATAGAAGCCAATAATAATGTCAAGATGAATGAGAAGAACAACAAGAACAAGAACAACAGCAACATCAACTATGTAGTAAGAAAACAGGAAATATAATTCTTTGTTTTTTCTTTTTTTTTATATTTGTTTATTTTTGTGTTGCTCCTTTTGTCGCTTATGTAAATTAATAAGTTAACAAGCAAACAGGAAATATGCTAAAGCATCATTTCATTAGTTCAGAAACAACATAGCTGCTTAAATGGTATATGTAGGCATAAAATAAGACACAATTCGTACACATTGTACATAAATAAGAATCAAAAAGGACTAAGAACATTTAAGAGCAACATCAGCAACAGTTGGGATGTATGTACTACTACAAATATTTTGGTACACAATTTATTCAAAATTTGTTCAAAGCCTCCAAAGTGCGTAACAGTAGTAGTAGCATGTAGTAGCATACATGACAAGAATGGTTGTTTAATTTACATGCTTTACATAGTTTGCAAGTCTGTATGTACTATGTGCATACGAGTGTATGAAACAATGTTATTTCATTGGAAAAATTCATCTACAAATATTGAGAGTGCAAAAAACAAAAAAGAAACTAAATCTAATCAATAAAATGGCAAAACATTCTCTGAATGTAGCAAGTGGGAAGAAGTTGTATCAACTTGTGGTATTTATTAAACGTTTTCTATATATTTCGGCAGTCAATTTTCTACAATTTCTCTAACCCATCCCTTTATTCGTTGACTTACAGTATTTCACATGGCTATGTGATGAGTGTTATCACAAGATGAAATTTCCAGATATCAATAACATTTATTTAACACCCTCGAGTTTGTATAACTTCGTATTAAACTAACTTGTGGTTTTTCTTTTTCGTCTTTTTCTTTTGTCTTTTTTTTTCTAAAAGGCTCCAATACATTTATCTAATCGGTAGAAAAGGGCAAATATTGATATTTACAATTTGTCCTTCATGGTGAAATGAAGCAATTTTTTATAGAAACAATTGATATAGAAAATATTTGATTAATGATTTGTACTACTAAGCATTAACATGCTTACGTTATACTATATATATGTATGTATGACCTTTAGAAATTGTTAAATTGCAAATATTTCCTTTGAGGTATTTTCATTTTAAGTCAAAGAGTATTACATATGAAAGTTATTGTTTTGTATTTCTTTATGCCTCAAACGACATTTTTGATTACTTCTTCTGCAGAAGTCGTTCGTTAGGTCGCCTATTCCTATTATTATTCTAGCATGTAGGTCGAGAATACCGAAAATTACCTGAAATTACACCCGTCGCGACCGTCAACATTTTTGAAGACTTTGGACAGTAAAATCATTAATTATCTCCTCATTACTAATAAAGACTTTTCCTCCATAAAAAAATTAAAAAAAAAAATATTGAAAATAACTTAAATTCACAAGGCGCTGGATCTAAAGAACATGATGTCAGGCAAATTCCTCTTATATTGGAAAACACTATCTTTAAGCCTTTCTTTAAGTAACAAAATGAATTTGTACATTAGTCAAAGTATTGTACATCTTTATCTACAACTTTTTCACAACTTTCTGGCTGCATAATACGCATTCGATAGGTTTTGAGGCAATCCATGAATCGACTCAATGTTTGTCTTCTTCGTAATAATGGAAGCGCTGTTCTTCTAGGCTATACGGCGGGTGGGGATGGACTTCCCATTTCAACGTTCCTAAGTAAAGGGTTATCCATTTCGCGGTTTCAAAAGTATAGGGCTAGAATTCGACATCTGTCAAACTGAGTTGTTAAAACAATTCTTTCTTTTTCAGTTCAAAGTCTGATATTTGGGAAAATGGACCGCTTAACTATCGCACAACGCATTAAAATTGTAAAAACCTACTACAAAAATGGTGATTCTGCCACAGCCACATATCGTGCTTTAAGAGGAGATTATGGTTTACATAATCGTCCAACTACGCAAGCAATTGGAAGAAATATGAAGAGACTGGATCGGTTACAGATATTGTAAGGCCTGTGCATCATCGTTTCGCTCGTACCACCGAAAATATCGCTGCTGTAAGTGAAAGTGTTGCCGAAGACCCGAATGTGTCGATTTCTCGTCGTTCTCAGGAATTAGGACTATCTTACGGCACATTATGGCGTATTTTGCATTTGGATCTACACCTACATCCATATAAAATCCAGCTCACACAACAACTGAAGCCAGCTGACCATTCACAACGTCGTAGATACATCGAATGGGTGCTTGAACAACAGGCGGTGGACGGCGATTTTTCGAACAAAATTTTCTTCAGCGACGAAGCACATTTCTCACTCGGCACGTTATGTCTGAGATACCGCCCAATATGTGTCAAAAAGTGGTCGAATATTACCTCAAAAGAATCGATGCTTGCAACAATTCGCGTGGTGGTCATTTAAATGATGTAGAATTTCACACATAATGTCAACGTTCAAACTTTATAATAAAAAAGAAATATCATGATAAAAAATATTTTATATGTGTTTTATTTACATTTACTTTTGAAACCGCAAAATGTTTGAACAACTTCAGCAACATGTGGACGGGGATTGTCATATTGCAAAATTACGTTGTGTTATATTTCGAGGTATTGTGGCCGTTTTTCCTTCAATGCTCGGCTCAAATGCATCACCGATGATGGTTTCATTCAGTTTTAGCAGCCCATAATAAATAACATCGAGTTGGTCCCACCAAATACAGAGTATAATATTGTCACCATAAATATTCCGCTTTGCCACATAATCTATAAATTTTTTCACTTCGGATTATTATAATGGCTCCATTTCTTATCACCAGTGGACGATACGATACAAAAATCCCTTGTTGTTTTTTGCCGTTGAAGCAATTGTTCCCAAAGCGTTCAACATCTTTCGGCTTCAATTTGTATGGGACCAAATTTCCTTGCTTTTGAGTCATTTCCATAGCATTTAAATGCTTGGAAATGGTTGATTCGTCAACCATTAAAATGAATTGAAATGAATAAAGTTGCATCTTGGACTTTATTTATCTTGAAATCAGAAATAATACGGTAAAGAGATCAGCATAGATATCATGAAAGCAGATGTTACTTTGGCTACGTAAGTAATAGAGAAGTGCAGTATTATATCGAAGAAGGAAAATAATTTTCTACAAGACTACCATAATGGCTGCGCCTTGCTAATGCCGCAGAGGCCTCTAGGATGTACAATTGCGTGTAAATTTGGATAGAAAATTGCTTTTTAAATTCTTTAATCCTAATTGTTTTAATGACGAATAATGCGTAATGTACAAAAATATGAGGTGTGACCTCAATTTCGCATCAAAATCCAGCGGCATATACATAGAGCGTACCAATCATTCAATTAATCAAAAGAGAGCGTGACGTTGGAACAAGGATATAATCCTCAAGTGGACTACGCGAAACCACACCAAGATCTGTTAGTGGATATGAGCCCTATAGCTGATACCTCTGGGGGCCAACCACAAGTGTTACGGACACTGCAACCAATCGAGATCTTTTGAATATCCTCTACCTTTTTAATGAAGGATAGAATTGATCTTGTCGAACTTTTGATGATTGAAGCTGGTGTTGCGAAACTTAGCTGAAAGTGTTTGAGGCGCAGTCTGGCCAAGGCCGGACATTCGCAAATTATGTGGATTGACATTTGATCCTCCTCCAGACAGAGTCATAGAGCGAATGCACCAACAGATTTCAGCCAATAAAATGTTGTATTTGATACCCGCTGGAGCACACCGGCAAACATTTTAAAATACTTTAAAATTAATAGAATTTGCTTCTGAACATTAATATTCTTTTACTTAAAATATTTTTTATATTCAATAATATTTTTAATATAATTTTTAGCGTCACTATTTTGTATTTGATTCTTTAAATATAGACAAATATTTAGAGATTATATATTCTATTCTTGAAAAGGACAACATTAGCTATTTTAAACAAAACTCAAGAATTTTATATAACAAATACGAACATGTGTTCTTTCCATACCAAAGATATTTGACGATGCTTAAACATGTCAAACATTGCTGAAAATTCCTTTAGTATAATAATGCGTAAATTATATGTATAAAATTCGTATATGTCGTGTGTCTTTTGAAATGGAAAAAATCCTTTGTCATTTTCATACAATACAAACAACAGAAGAAACAAAACAAAAAAAAAAATGAAAAAAAATGTTCATTCCATTCTGAAATAAAACAAAACAAAAAAAATTACAATAAAATATAATAAAATATGAAGAATTCTCTTATAAACATTCCATACTTTACGGTATACATAAAACATATATAGAACTACTATCAGCAGCATCATATAGACAGCGAAAGAGATTGCGACAAATATGCATGTACTAATAACTAAAGAGAATAGTGAGACACACACACAGAGAGAGAGAGAGAGAGATAAAGAGAGAGAGAGAGACGTAGCGACATTTATGTATGCAAGTACAGTAGAGCTATCCAAAAAATGTACGGAACTTTTAGAATATGATTTTTTTAGATGCACGCAACTTTTTCTACGACCTATTGCAAAAAAAGGCTAGAATCAAGCTTTCTAGATGATTTCCTAGAAAGAATGGAATATTTTGCTTTCCTTTATGAGAGAGATTTCAGAAAAAACAATTTAGTTTTATTTTGTAGAGCATATCAAGGCTATTGTCCTAAAACAAAAAGAAAACTACGTCTAATAAGCTCTGTTGAATTTTATGGAATAAAATGTTGACACCTGCTCAGTGAAAAACATCGAACTTGGATCATGTCAAGTACTTCTTTTCCAAGAAAGCATTACAAAATTCCTGATTTAAGCCCGCCTACTTTTTAAGCCGTTCTTTTTTTTCAAAACCACCAAACTTTGTATGTGGTCGTGTTAATGGTGGAAAATAAGGGGAAATTAATTTGAGAGGAAATATTGACAAGGAAAAACTAATGGAGTTGAGCTATTCATTTAAGGGCGATTATTGCGGCTATTTATAGATTTGCAGATTCGCTGTGTTCATTTTGTATGGGTGTTCTCTTAACGGTTGGATAGAGATAATAAGTATGTTTGCCAGAAATTTTGGAAAGGACAAACTAATATGGATCGGTCAAACATTCCACCACCCTATATGTGAAATATGGGTAAAATTTAACATAACAATATGTAAAAAATTGATCAACAACACTATATCTGTCCACGAATCACCACTAGAGGGTTTTATCTCAATATATTTACCCTCTATATCCCTCTATCAGAAATCGCCCCAGGGGCGGTGAAATGTATAACTGTAGTCAGTAAATGTTTCCTTGAAGCATACTTATGACCTGTCTGAACTCCTTAAAGAGATTCCATTACAAAATTACCCAAAAATTCCTGAAAGATGACAATAGCAGCCCCGGAGTCATCTCTAGACCGTTTAAATGTATGACAGACCGCCATTCGTTTTTTCTCCTTAAAATTTCCTTGAAGCATACTTATGACCTGTCTGAACCCCTTTAAGGGACTTCCATACTCAATGACCGAAAAACAATGAAAGTCGATAATAGTTGCCAATAAATCGCGCTTAGATCACTCCTTATTAATTGGTCCTCGTTAAAATATCCTTCGAATATACTTATGACCTATCCGCGCTCTTTAAAGAAGAGCCTCCCATACAAAAATACCGAAGAATACCTGAAAATCGACAATAGCTGCCCGGGAATCTTCCCGGGTTAAATATATAACTGAACTCATCAATTTGTCGCCCTTAAAATTTTCTGTGAACATTCTTATTCTCTATCTTGACTTCTTGGGTACGCTCGTTGATGGTCTATAGCGGATTTTAGAACTAACTAGTAAATAGGCTGGTCGAAATCAGGAACATATATTATCTATGCTTCTTTGAAAAGAAATGCTTGCAATTATTTTAGCTTTTGATCCTTTGACTCGCCAGGTTGCCCAATTCGTTTCAAAAAGTATTCCCAATTTTTGTGATAACAAAACGGTGCTTAAGCGCTATTTGGACTCATGGATGAGTCACCACTTCAACCAACTATTCCCAATTAGTTGACCTGTAGATTAGTAATGAATCAGTCTCATTATTTAATTCATCGTAGTTTAATTCGTTCGAGCACAGTTTTCGACAATGCCGCTGCCGAAAATGTGTGGAATTGGACGAAATCCACAAATGACTCTGATACAAAAGCATATTTTCGAATTTAGGTTTGTTAATTTTGAGCACGAAAATAGAAAACTTATGGTCTATGGATCATGACATGTGGTCGGGGACGGTATCAAATGAAAACCACGCCTGCATCCGGCATAGTTTGAGATATCTAAGCTTTGTCCTTACCGAAGTTAAGCTTTTCATAAATTAACTTTTTTGCAAATCTCATTTTTTAGCAAATTGCATTGAGAGCCGTTTCAGTGCATGAAAAAAATCTATATTCTAAAAAACTTGTACATTTTTTTGATTGAATTCTAATACACACACACACAATAAGAATGAGAATGACAACTTCTACACACAGTATTTATAGCACAACATATCATACATATGTATATTTTCACACATTACATAAATCATCGCCATTTACTCATACAAATTGCCTGGCACGTCCGGAACGACTAAAACGTCCGCCTCCGCCGAAGCCACCACCACTGCCTGTGGTACTACGTAAAGCACGATAGGATGGCAGGAAACCGGAACGATATACGGAGCCTATATGACGCTTTTGTGGTTGAGCCTGTAGATTTATATGTTGAGAGCTGATCTGTGGTGTCAGATCATCTAGAGTATCACTATCTTGTTCGTCTTCATGATTTAGATCCTCATCCAATGCATCAGCATTCTCAAACACATACTGCAATTGTTGTTGTGATTGTAATGTGGGTGTGGCATTTTCAATACCAAATAATTCTGGATCCTTGGATGTATCTTTAATTTGTTGGTTTGTTGATTGATTTTTTTGTGGGTTTTTTTTTCGTTTTTGTACAATTTCAATTAGAATATATTTTATATACAATATTTTTATAGACTATAGAAGCATTTATATACATCTGTGTAATAGTGTATATGTGTTTGTGTATGTACATATGCATTTATTTACATTGAAGCTCATTAGATCTTATTCGTTATTTACATAGTACATCACTGGTTCACTGGAGTAATGTAATATCAGCATATATGTATACGAGTAGAAGTATATGTCTTTATAATCTTGAAGCTACTTTTAATTATCACTTACCTAAGAAACGTTTTTGGGCACGTCCAAAATCACCCCAATCCAGATCGGCATAGCTTGGATACATATAATAACTGGGCATCATATCAACATAGTCCATTTCAGATGGTGCTGCACCAAGAGAAGCCGTAGCAGGTATTAAGATATCCTCATCATCACGTTTCACATGCTGAAAACCACCGTGCACTGGTGAACCTCGCAATGCGCCCAAATTACGTTTATCCACAGCAGATGATGAAGGCGTAGCACCATAACGATTCGAATTGTAACGTGCCACATGTGCAACATTTCGTTTTGGTTCATTTCGCAAGAGACCCAAACGCGCCAGAGTAGCCAAATTGCGTTTACCATTTTGTGGTAGTTGAAAATCACGTGCCAACGAACCAATATTACGTTTACCATAGCCCATGAAACCACCGGAACGGGCCAAAGAGCCAATATATCGTTTGCTCTCACTGCGACCACCTTCGGTGCCAGCATCCGTGTTCTCTGGGTCCTGTGTTGGCAATTGACCATTTTTAGCCAGTGTTGCAAGACCACGTTTGACACCCGGACGTAAAAGACCCTGGGCAGCCAATGAGGCTACCGACCTTTTGTCCTCCTCTGGATAATCATAATCGTCAAGTGATTGTTCCTCACCAACGGCCAATTGACGATCGCGTAAAATGTTTTTCAACTGCTGACGCAACGCTGAGGCCTGTTGAGAAAATGTATAGCCCACAAAAAAAAGGGAATATTATTTAGATTTAGGTACTATCTCACTCATACAGAAATTCTGCCATGTCATACAAAATAAAAAATCAAGTAAAATAAGGCACATTCGTTACTCACATGTAATTGATATTCGGGGCTTGGATAAACCAATTGATTTATTATCGATTCCAGTTCGCATGGTGATACATTGGCAACATCATCTGTGGCACGAACTGCTTTCGGATATTGTACCTTTGAATGACACGAAAATAATGCAAAGAAAATAGTCAAATCAATTTAATGTAGTCAGGATATGGCGAGTCAAATACGCATGGCTAAAAAAGGTGATAAATCGTTTAGCACAAAACGAAAGAAAATTTCTTTTTCAATGTTGGTACTTGGTATATTTTTGTATAAGAAAAAGAAGAAGAAATTTGTTCGAAAATTGAAAAACCACACAAGTAAATTAGTGACAAGTATAAGCAGTGACGGAAACTTTAAAGAGGGCTTGTCGGAAGGAGCCCAAAAAGAGCCGCAAATTTATTTATGAAATACAAGCTGAAGATATTGTTCATTAAAGATGAGAAAAAAAGGCTCAATAGAGAAAATATCTTCTTGATGATGCGGTCGTTGAGCAAAACTGACCAAATTAATCAAAATTGTAAAAAGATGTAATATCTTGATAATCGCTGCTACCTAACTTGTTTTTCTTTTTCGGATCATTCATTAATGGATGCCTTATGAAGGATATTAATTTTGGGAAATTATCCATTTTAAAATTAGAGTTGCTAACTTCAATGTCATTTACTTATGTCATTATTGATCCACCAAATAATTTAATTGATTTGGAAAAGCATGCAGCGTGTCATCCAGCTAATTCGGCTAAAGATGTTCCCTAAATATTTTTACAATATTTTTGTTTTTCTGTAAAAATTGTTTTTCAATTTGTTGCTCCAAAGTGTAAACACTGGAATCCTTCTGGATTATTCAGATATTGTATTTAGCGATATAAATGAAACTACTGAACAGAATCATAGCATTGTGAAAATTGTTTTATTTATATCCGATTGATAGACCTCGACTGATAGGAAATCGAAGTATTAAGTATTCCTATCTCGTATTAGAATTCAGTGTTCTCATATGGAAGAATATATTTGCTGAAGCGCTTTATACTTAAATTTCATGGAATATTTAATTTAAAACCAAATAAATACACTTATTAAATTTTTTGTTTGATAATTTAAAATTTCGATTATTTAATACTAAAAGAGACCCCCTTCCAATCGCCACCAGTTTGCCGCATACATACAATTTTATATGTAATCAATGTCACTTACATATATACTTTCAGTATAAATGATTGTATGAAATGAAATTGAATTTCACAATGCAAATCCTCTATATCAGAGGAATATAGAGAGTAAGGGGAAGGAGCAAAAACTTACTTTGACAAAATCTGTTCATTTCAAATAACAAAATCACATTTTTCAATATAAAAGATAATGAACTCCATTGCTTGCTAGCTTTACTTTATGTTCACACGTTATCATAAGTTTATACTTGTTGAGTAAATCAATTCAATCAATTCAATATCAATAATTATATTAAATTGGAAAAAAGGACATCCTACTTATTTACATACGAACATAACATGTGCCATAAAAATCGAACCAAAATCAACTAAGCAAGAAGTAACTCAACCTTTTAATTTGTTTTTGAAAATTTTCCATAAAGACATACAAACGAACGAATATATTAGTATGTACTTGAATTTTATTTATGCAAATTAAATTTATACATATTTATTTGATTTATATATGTCCAAGAAATTCTCTAAAACGGCGTACAATATCACATATTTTTTAAGAGTACAAGATTATTTTGTATTTTGTAACGAGCATCAAAGAATACTTAATTCAAGATGAAATATTTACATTGTTAATACACCTAAAAGTATGCTAAAACAATTTAAGCATAAAGATGTTTATATTTTCAATGTATAAGTTAAGTAGCAGTATCAATTTCAATACTGAATGAAAGATGAGGCCGAGTCTTTATATGTAGTATTATATTGTATATATGTACAGAGCAGCAAGTAAAGCTTTAAATTCATTTCAAAGTATGCGTATAATTTCATACAGCATTTTAAAGCGAAAACAATTATTACTGTTGTAGCTCTTTAACAGACCATTAACTACCTATTGGTTATATTTATGTACGATTGTGGATGTAGATGATTATTCAAAAAATGCCTAACTACAAATTAATGAATTTCAAATTGACATTTCTAATTACCATCATTATTTGCACTTAATTAAATAATTATATGTTTCACTTTTTGGCTTTTGGCGCGTTTGTTTTGTATTGCTTCTTTTGACTGCCATATATACGAGTGTAAATTCTGTATAAAAACACCATAACCATAGAAATGAACAAATAAGCATATTAAATTGCTTTCAAATTGCTTTTTTCATTTTGCACAAAACAATTTTTAAAACAGTTAACCACCTCGTATTCGGTTTAATAATCTTGTTTTTTTTTTTTTTTGGAAGGGAAAGATATACGTAACCAGAGACACACAAAAAGTTATTTAAGACAGTAGGTTTAAGTATAATTTCTGGTGGTAGTAACTCGGTATTTAAAATGTTGGGATTATGCATAATCTTAATGTGGCCAATTTAATAGCATATTTACTTGCCCACTTGACGAATATGATGAGTATGGTAGATATGTACTGGGGCGGTTCCAGAACTACCCGACCTAACAAAGAAAACACAACAAATTTGGGAAAATTTGTCTTTATTTCTGAACATAATCTCCATTTAGCTCTATACACTTTTCCCAGCGATTTTTTATAGCTTCATTGTTTGCAAATCTTCTACCACCAGGCCATTTTTTCAAATTTGAAAATAGAAAATAATCTGAAGCAGCTAAATCTGGCGATTAAGGACCGTGCTGAAGCAATTCGAGCTTTAGCACATTGATTTTGGCCATCGCAATAGCGGATGTGTGAACTGGTGCATTGTCATGATGAAACAATACTTCCTTTTTTGCCAAATGCTGCCTTTTTTCATTAATTTCATCAACGCTGCAACAAATTAGCATAATACTCGCCGTTGATTGTGATTCCTTTTTGAAGATAAAAATAATCCCAAAAAACAGACGCCATAACCTTGCCTTCGCCTTCTTTGGACACGATTCTCCCCTTTCAGTCCACTGTTGACAGTACCTTTGCCTCAGGTGTGAAGTAGTGGACCCATGTCTCATCCATGGTCACGAATCGATGCAAAAACTCAGCTTTATTACTGTGAAATATCGCCAAACACTCTATCGGGTAGATAATGGATCCCCTCTTTATAGAAACTTGGTAGTTGTGGGGTAAAATAGACATCGAGCAATTTTCTAATATCTTCAACTTTGGAGAATAAATGGTAGTCAGAAGGAGCAAATTCTAGAGAATACCAATTTCCCAGCCTAAGGAGAAAATAAATTCCTAAGCTACTGAGTTCTTGAGCTTCGCTACGGGAATCAACCTCACGGCAAAAATTCTTGTCACGAAATCTTGCAACTCATCTTTGTACTGTTCTAAGATTCATATAACATTCACCCTTAAGTCGACTTAATAAATTTCACAGCTTCAGTAGTACTTTTTCATTTGAAAACAGAATAAAGTACAATGGCAAGAATGTTGCTATCTACATTCATCTCTGATAAAATCGATACAAACTGAATGGCAGCTTGTAAACGATTGATGTCATATAAACAGCAATTGCTAAGCTACAAGTATCCAAAATGGGGACGAAATGAATGCGCTATAAGTATGATCTTTAATGAAATCAACTTCACATGACAGAATTTATTTGTACCCCTATGAGCATCATATTCATAAAGGTGCTTGATCAGTCGGAATCGAACTTCGGATTCAAATTTAAATGTGGCTATGTTATCCATTAGCTGGCATTTGGTTGAATTGTCAAGATTATATTCCACTATTAGATTCTACTCATATGAAAAATATTAGAATTCGCTTTATCATTTGAGTGACATCAAATAGTTGCTAAATATTTCCTAATAACTAAAGTCATAGAGAGTGAAAAAATCATGTTCCTCTCTATTGACATTTATTAATTAAGTTTTTGCCCAAGAATTGAAATTTTTTCTTTCGAAATAATGCTAATAATATCATTGGTATTTAATGACATGTTTTCTTACGAGTTATATTAGCAATAGCTCTCTCTACTTTACCTTTTTAAAGCAGGTTACAGGTTAGTTGGGCTTTTTATTTAATAATTTTTTTTTTCTTTTAATTCTATTTGTTCTTTTTTTTTGTAGGCTTCTTTTCTTATTACAATTAGAGTCCACAAACGAACTTGTTTACATTATATTCTTTGTTTTTCTTTTTCCATCATTTTCAAATTGCCTCATAAAGAGAAACCTGTCAAAAAATACAAAATGTATTGTAGATATTTATGAAATGTTTTTGACAGTTTTTATTTATTTTTAGTATTTATTCTTGATTGTTTTTCTTATTATCCATGCACATTTGTTTACTAATGAGTTTTATAAAGGAAATTACACAAATTTCTTCTTAGTCGTCGTTCATTCGCTTTGCTTAACTTATTTGTATGGATCATCAAGTGTACGTGTACATAGTTTAATTGTATTTTAAACCCAAAAATTTGAGGTTAAAGAACTTGTGATTTGTATATATGTACCTACTTTTAATCTGTTGTTTAATATTCCAATTAGGAGGTATGAGAAGTAAATGCTACAGTGCTGTAGTTAAGGCTGTGTAAAGAACATATACTACATAGTTGACAAACAAAATTGAATTAAATTATTGTGAGAAATGTTGGAAAGTTAACGCTTGAATGGAGAGGCTTGTGCGAGCTAAATAAATGTGTGGGAAGAATAGGCATGATAATGGGAGAAAAAAAAAATAAAACGAAAAAGTTTCAACATCATGTCACTATTTATATTAATAGCATCTTTTTGATTTCTGTCAATATCCATTTTAGTAGTATTATATTATATAGTGATGCTTATATGATGAAAATTTTACGTCTGACATTTGCGTCAATTATACGAGTCGATGATTTTTCATTGGATACTTTATATTTTTTTCATAATTATTAGAAGAATTTTCATTTTATTTTTCAAAAGTTTTTTCTTTATCTCAAATTGTAATATTAAAAGTAACAAAAATTTTTTAATGAAATTCTTATGAGAGAATTGTATGAATATGACAAATATTTTGAGGAAGCAATTCTGATGGACATAATATACATATATACTAATTCAAAGTTATTTACATTAATCATCATTAGTTTTGATCATTTTATTGCAATAACGTATGCTTTTATATTTAATATGACAAATATTTTATACGAATATCAATTGTTCATTTGCAAATTAGTTCACTTTTTGGTATACACAATCGTGTGATATGAGTGATAACTTAGTAGTTTCCTGTGGGTGGTATGAACACATACATAAGGAAGCATATGTTTATATGGAAGGCAGATGAGATATTTACCAGATGCAGTCCTTTTTCAAATATATCAAATAATTAGTCAATATAATAGTATTCAGCATTTGAACTATATATTTTCGTGAACAAATTTCGAACATATAGATTTGAAAATAGACTTTTGTATGGAAAGTAGATGCAATTTATATCCGATTATGTCCATTTTTAAATATATCCATTATGTGATCAAATTTATCTTATATGCCAAATTTTAGTTTAATATCGCATTTCCTAGAGTCTGAAAACACACATTCAATACTTTTATATAGAAGATGGTCGTGATTTTTATCTGACCACGTTTATTTTCTAATATATCAATTTTTGTGGCAAAAGCAAATTTTTGCGCAGAATTTTGTTTTTTATAGCTTTATATTTTTATGCATAAAGTGTGAAAACACTCATTCAATGACATTCAACTTTTGTATGAGAGGTAGGTGTGATTTTCATTCGATTTTGACCATACTCAAAGTCATTTGTTTATTTGTGAAAGTAATTTTATTTACCAATTTTCAGCTCGATCACTCTATATCTATGGCAGTTTTTGTGCGAAGAGACAAACAGAAAGACAGATATGACTAAAGTGATTCAAATTGTATTTCTGACTTCTATCGCCTCTCTTTAATCTTCTTACCAATGGAAAGACTAATCTTGGCTCCTTCAGTGGAATATATAAAAATAATACAATTTTACTGATCTTAAAGGTTTAATAAAGCCCTCAATGCGATAAAATCTGTCTATTGTGTGTAAAGTATAAAATCTGGATAGTTCTCAAAGGGACCATCAAGGGTCCTACAATAATATAAATTATCCAGAATATTAAAAACTAGCTCATATGGAAATGTACATTTTTTTATTCCGAAAATCAGTTTTAAAGACGACAGTCGAACATTGCCTCGTACCATTCATAACATCACCGAACTACATTATCGAATATAACTGTATATTGGAAGGTGTAATACCTTTTCCATACATCTGCTATTACCACTATGAACCGAACAAATACCAAATGTGATTAAATTAAAAACTTTTAAATTGCCAAAACTTCATTATCATCACTTCATTACAATCTGAAAATGTTACTTAAAAATGACTATCATATGTATGTAGGCAAAAGGCAATCAATGATAAAATACACAATAAAAAAAAGAAAAAAAATCAAAACAAATGTGAACAATTGAATTACAAAAGCAAACAATCAACTCAATTCAATTGTAGATAAGAAAAACTTGGCATCTTTTTTTTTTTCAATGATGAAGAGAAGACGTTTTGATCGGACGGGTTATTTCAGAAAAAGGTTAAAGATGTACATATAGTAAAAAATTATACAAATATAGAAACACTTTACGCCAACACACTATTGGAGCGAATACAGACGAATCATACACACAATAATAAAAGTAAATGTTATCCTTGTTATCTTGCATTAAGCCGTATCGGTGACAAGAAATGTGAAAAAAGAGCATGTGAGCATAGCATATTCAGGAGTGGAAGGAAAATAGTCAACAACAAATGTTGCCATTAAATTGCTGTTCTTGTCAGTGTATTATTATTTCTGTTTTTTTTTTCTCGTTTTTTCTTTCATACATACTTACATGCAAACATCCTACACAATGATAGATACAATATTACTAGTAGGTAAGTATTGTAGCAGAAAAAAATCATATGGAATAACATCTATGGTAATATACATTCTTAAAAGGTTTTTATTGTAGTATCCACTTATATATGAGAACATTTTGATTTAATCCGACGATACTTAAATATACATATGTATATATATTTGAGGTTATCACATGAAGACCGTGACAGAAAAATCATACATATTCTGCTTCGTCTTAGAAAGTGCCACAAGTTTTGCAGAAATTCCTATGAACTGGTTACATAAAGACCATCACCTTCATTGGGGAATGTATGGATGAATTAATGTTTTTTTTTTTTTGCCTTTCTCTACTCTTCCGTAAGAGTAATTTCAGAAGAATATGATTTTCATATGGGAAAACTTTTACAATTGTCCTTAAAATTCTAGCGTCATAATATGACTAACAGCTTTATCATCATTTTAGTAAAAACATATGGAAAAATATGAGACACAAACCTCGGAGGGAAATTTTTTACTAAACATTTGCGTAAAGCAGATGTTGTAAAGGCTATATTTAGACATTCTGCTCGACGTATTGTTTAAGATTCAAGGTGTACAACTGCATGTGGGATAATGTTCTATGTATGTTCTATGATTGTTATTTCACGTTTCTGTAGTTATTTTCCATACGCGCAGTGAAGAAAAAAAAACGAATGTTAAACATTCTGACCTTTTGCATATATGGCTTTATCTTATATGTATGAAAGACTCAAACTGATTTATATTAAATTCATTTTACTACAATTTATCACTGTTGGTATAGTTGTAATAAATCAATTGTCGAAGACAGTCTAATTTATAAATCATATCGAAACATTTTCGAAGCAATAGGATAATGGATATTATGAGGTAAGCATTAACTCTTTTTAGTATTTAACTTTTTTCCCACGAAGTTGGAGAAAATTACAACTGACAGAGGCATCGTTAAAATATGCAGCAGGCATTGAAGCATGAGTTACGGCTCATTTTAATTGTAATCATCGAAGTAAATATAAATAAATTCAATATTTTATGCCAAAGAGTATCGAAGTTTTCGTGGCATATCACTGCTGATGATTTTTTCCAAATTATTAAACAACAGTAATACGAGTGGGTGCCGTAGCTCAGTGGTTAGTGTGTTCGCCTTCTGATCTGTAGGTCGTGGTTCAATCCCCGGCTGATGCATAACAAATTTAATATCGATAAGATTTTTCTTTCGAACGGTACCCACCTGTCGGCAAACAATTGGCAATTCTTCCGACAGTAACAACTTGCCATGAAAAAGCTTCTTAAAGAACTCTGTGACAAAGCTCAGAAAAAGTGATGTCACAAGTGTTCTGCCGTTCGGAACCGGCTAAAATAAGTAGGTCCCTTCTAATATTGTCCAAAATTTAAGACGCACAACAGTAATGGAAGAGAAGCTCGGCCAATGAGCCCTTTGGGGCTTTAAGTGCCACATATTTAATTTTAATACGAGATATTGTTTTAGTCGAAAGATTAGCTCTACAAGTACTTTTTTTTTCAACTCATGAAATCATTGAGATCTACCTTTCAGTCGAACGATCACATCCTTACTGTAAAAACTATAGGAATTTCAAGTATCATCAATGAGAATTAAATGCTAGTGGTTAACTTAGTCATTTCTAATATAACATATTGAGTGAACATCGCTAAAACAAAATTTGTAATTTTTATTTTGATTGTGTTTCAAAAATACATGAGAAAATGATAATGATAGTGACTATGAATATTCGCTAATATCTTTTTCATGTTATCCCATATTTGTTTGAGTATGATAATTTTTCAGGCTATTACAATACTTAATAAGCATATATCTGTCATCGATTACATTAGATAAGAAAAAAATCATTGCTCAAATCGATTTGTTACTATTGCAGTTCACTAAAATTGTCTTCTTTTTGTCAATTGTGATATATTTTTGATTTTTTGATAATTTGTCTTGTCATATGACATTCTTTAAAATTAACATGAACTGTCACATATTGTTTAGTGAATTGCCACCCACTAAATAAAATGTTTAGTTATACTAAAGCTATCGGAATCAATTTGTTATTGTAACAGATCCTTTAAGTCCCAATTTATCCATTATATTTAGGGGAATTTTAAACAGCTTCGTTAATATTGTTAATATTGTAAATTTATTGCAATAAATATACAATTCATGACATTGCATAATATGATTGTGCATTTTAAAGCGTATACGTGAGTATGAGTGCGCATATTTTAAGAAAAATACCGAATATGATTTGTTGCAAATGATAAGCATAATTTGTATCATATGCAACAGTATGTATATTTATTACATAAATACAATTTCCCTATGTACACTCGAGTGGGTCAGGTTAGTATGGCGAAATATACTTAGTGTAGCAAAAAAAAAGCAAACTAAGCTGAAGAAATCATGAATCTAAAATCCATTTGGTGCCACAACATTTTGACAAATAAATTTTGGTATTCAAAATTGTTATTAATTATTGGTTTTTTGGATAAATATACTTCTTTTTCTGCTAAACGAATTGTGACTAAAAAAAACTGTTACCCACCTTAATGTTCACACACCGCGATATATAAATATATATAAAAAATACATATATTATTTTATGCTCATATGGAGCCATATAAACGTGGTGTCAAATGTGAAACATATTTTTCTGTTCAAACATTTTATTCGACTTACTCAAACTATATGTGTGTATGTATGTATGTATGTGTTTATAGCATTGGCAATAATATATCCGGCAAGGACTGACAACCTTTCAATAGCAATACTTTTTTAATGCTTATGCAACAAAATGCGTCATATCGTGCGTCCTATTGTTTAGCGTTCATTGTCATTGTCATGTCAATACAAATTATTATAAAGGATTCCATATAAAATATCTAATATATGTTAGTTTATGCAAATATTATTACATGTATAAAAATAAAATGCAATGCTAAAAATAGTATTGTTAAAATTTTTTATACTTTTATGAAGAAAAATAAAAAAAAAAATAAAAGACATAGTATGGTAGTTTAATCTAAAATTAAAACACTCTCAATTGAGCAGACACTGAATGTCATATTGTTATTGATTTTTTTAAGGGTCTATTTTTATTATTAGTACTTATTTCTAAAAAAAAATAAATTTTAGTGGATTACTGAATAGAATACAACATTCATTTGATACAAGTTTTATTCAACAAACAATTGATTAAAGCATACTTTTATTTAAACTCATTTCATAATGTATCTACTTCAAATTTACCCAGTAATATTGCTATTTAATGCTTGTCGGTGATAAGTGAATTTCATATGAAATTCTTTGTAATCTCTATTGATTACAGAGCCCCCATAGTAGTTACGTTATATGGATTTTGGATTGCCTCAAAAACATAAGTTTGAAATGACCCAACCGGAGTAGCCGCTAAAATTGAATGGTTGTACCATATTCGATACTCACAGCCAACGAAAACTCCGAGCATTCTCTCATCTGAGGTAGAAATTGTATAAGTTTCGGCGTCATACGAAAAGACAGACATGATGGGAGTGTGGTTTTCGTTGCTCGAGAGAGGGGCCGACTTCTCAATTGCTTATTTAGTCGAAAGTAGCACCACTTAGCAAGAAATATCCTTCAAAATATCTGCAGGCTGACGCGATTACTGGTGTTAATTCTGGTTCAATGATGGAAAAACTCCTTTACTACTATACTTCAAAAGCATAGTTATCAATAGTGACGTGCTGTCCAAGACGCAGGGTCTCTTTCATTGTTGACGCTACTTCACCTTGCCTCGTTCACCGTAAGACCCATCCGACGCGATCACTTTCCAACACTGAGAATTCTGCACTGCTGGCGTGTTTATGCCGATTATCGGCATACGTCAACAGCATGACACTTTTGTTGAAGATAATGCCATTATGTTGTAAATTAGCAGCTCGTATTATTTTCTTTATAATAAGATTGAAGACATCGCACAATAATGAATCACCTTGTCTAAAACCCCGTTCGGTATTAAACAGCTGGGAGAGGTTCGTTCCAATTTTCACTGCACAACAGGAGTTATACAGTGTCGTTCTGCAAAGACGAATGAGTTTCGCAGGAATACCGAAGTCAGACACTGTTGTATAGAGGTAATCCCTTACCGGACTATCAAAAGCGGCTTTATAATGAACAAATAGATGGTTTGTGTATCGATCTGTTTTTCTTGGGTCTTCTCCAGTATTTGGAGCAGTGAATCTAGTCGATGGTAGAGTCATCAGGTCTCGAGCCACATTGATAAGGTCCAATCAGATTGTTAAGCATAGGCTTCAATCTTTCACAAAGTACAATAAATAGAACCTTGTGTGCGATGCTAAGAAGACTTATTCCACGGCAGTTGATACTAAATAGTTCATCTGGTCATCATATATATGATTACCACATTTGTGGCAGTAAATCTAAGCAATTCACATTTTTTCGCCTACATTATGCATTTCCCAGACTCCAATTTGAAACTGTCAAAAACAACATTACTCTATATTTAATTGATATGAATAACATTCATATAATTTTTATTACTGCTATTAACCTTTGTGCAACACTTTAAAGGTCATCGAAAAATTGACATTTGCAACACGCTTAATTAAACGTTGGCAAACTTTTTAACCTTTGCAAACGAACACAATTGAAAGTATACCCATAGAAATCAGGTTAAGAATTAATTGTTTTAAAATGATGTAAAGGGAGCAATTAAATTAAATGATACACAACCATTGCCACCATCAGCACTATCATAAAGCTTTGTGTGCCATGTTAATGTGGCGTATACAAAATTTGCCAACGATGAAGATATTCAAATATTGTTACTGCAACAAAGTAAAGCTCTTAATTATAAGAGGCAACAAGCAAAAGGAATAAAAAGGCTATACTACTCGTAAAAGGGATTTTTGTCAGCTCATGCATATTTGTTCGTACAATAAAAGTGTTAACAAGCACAGAGCACAGGGTACAGGGAGAATGCAAATATTTTTGCAATTAAAAAAAAAATTTGCATGAAATAAAAAGAAAATATGCAAATTTTACAAAATTTCATTATTAGCAGAGACAAATTGTCCCACTCAAAATAAATGGTCAAACTGAATATGGTCTATATTGAACATTAATTGAATCTTTGTATTCAACGGAAATTGTTCAAACGTCCGCCTTTTATTCTGTACAGTGAATAGTAAATGGTTTATACTTGCGCTTTTCTATTTCAACGGAAATGCTAATTGCCAATTACTGTGGGCATACATAAAAACGAATACGACGAAGTAATAAAACTCAAGCTGTTGATGATACCAATTCTGGTGTACCATCATCATCATCAATGTCATCAATGAGTGTCATGTCTTCCATAAAACGCAATAGTGCAATGTAATGCAATGATTCAATAATACCCACACATGAGTACGCACATTCTTATGTAATACTATTACTGATTAATTATGCGTAAAGGATGTGTATGATGTCGTATGAGTTACATTGATTGTAAACGAATTAAAAATTACTCATACGCATATCCAATAACCATGTATGGTATGTATTGTATGTTTAAGCTCTTTCAATGTTGATTCAATAATAGTGAGTATACAATAAAACTAAATGTTAATATATTCAGATACTGTATTGATATGTAATGGACACCCACGAGTATAATAAAAAATGGCAACAAGTCAAAAAACGATATAATAAAAAATAGCAAAACAAATAACAACGAAAAAGAATAATACAAGCATACAATATACATAATCATAAAAAAGCGTTTAAATATTTGTGTGGGTATAAGAATGTCACTGTTGTGATTTATGTGGTTGATTTGGTCAATTGATTTGGTCAATTTATATCCACAATTAGGCCTGTGGCAATAAATACAGTGATTGTTGGTTGCCATCATCACCAGCATCATCATCATTATTACCATCATTATCATCAGTATAATCATCATCATCATCATCAACAAAATCACGTTGTCGTGTTTATTATTATTTCATTTTATATAAATGGTATGTACACAAACCGACATCAACTCATCTGACAGCCAACAAACAGCAATGAAAATAAATAACATCAACATGCTGATAAGGGACAGAGTACACTGCAGCAAATTTTATGTGTCGTATTAAATTATTTTGCCAGTAGCATTTCAATTTGCATAAAGACAGAGAAGCAATCAAAATAATTCTTAGGGCACTTCTTTTAATAGAGCAATAGAGAGTATTAATTAAATTAAATAAATTAAATTCTCACATTATAAAAAATGAAAGGTGCTTAAGTGTAACAGATTGTAGTGGAAATTTTACAAGCTTTCACTAAGAAGCGAAATATATAGGTCATCAGAAAATTGGCATTTAAATGAAATGAAAGTTACAATAAAAAGAATGATGTAATTTAAAGTGATATAGGATCCGATATCTTGAATTCAAAATTATATATTTTTGATCGTAAATCATCTAAGTCTTCTTAGATACCTCGAAAAACTTATCCAAGCAATTCGAGTTGAACATCTCTTTAGCTCTTGTTGCGTCTAATAAATTCGTATAAATATTTTGAATTGGAGAATAGAGTATTTTATTGTTTGCTAATGAATTCCCGATATTCGACAAATTAAATTTTCACGACTTCTGAGTTTTGAAAAGAGTTCGTAAAGGTCGATAGAAATTTTATATCATTTTATATGAATATTTATTTTGACAATTTCGCAAATTTCAAATGAGTTGTAGAATTTTTTTTCGAATTAGATGTCCTGCAAATATCAAAAGAAAAGAAGTAGCAAGTGAGTTAGGCATTAAGTTGGAAAACTGAGAAGAATAGCGATGATGGATTGGAGATGAATATGATCTTCACGGAATGCACAATAAGAAATTTAGCGACTGTTAGAAGGAAAGTTATCTGAAAGCCCAAAACCTCTCTTTTCTTGCGAAACTAAGCATTTCACTCTTCACCTCCACATGATTTTTCTAGTTGTTCTCTTAACGCACATAATACTACAGAAGGTACTTAGTTCAATCAAATATCTTCAACTTATAATACAAAAAAAGAATAATATAAAACGTAATAAACTGTAGCACATAAAATATGTATTAGGAAAGCTTTTAACATTACGATGAAAACCATCTACTAACCATCATATGGTGTATGTGTCCACCACGCCATAGACACACATATACACACATATATTCATAATAGCAGTCAAGCGATTATATCCAGACATAATGTATGCTCTTCACATTACCTATTTAATTGTTCTTCTTGTCATAATTGTTTTCATGTGTGTGTGTAGCATTTGCTACAGATTGTATATATATGTATATGAATTAATGTTTTATTATATTATAAAAGTATAAGTATATACATTCGAATGTATTCACTACTGCATTACTGATTTAATGCTTTCATTTAGAACTCTAATATAATGTATAATTGTTTTATACAAAAGCATTTCAAATAATTACGAACTAGTTATACAGTTGTATGAATACATATAATAGATTATTTATATCTATGCATGTGCACCTTTATGTATACGTACGTATAGTAAATAAATGTAATGCACAACAATACAATTCAGATCAAAGGTGTTAAGCAACGGCTTTATAAAGATTTAATGAATATATCATTTATGTAGGTATTAATGTGAGTAAATCACATAATAGAATATCAGCTTTTATAGTGCGTACATTATAAAGGTGACCCATAATGATTTTAATGTATTATAATTTATTCCTTAAAAGACCACTTATAGTAATTCGATTCGAACTTCGAAAATGATTTCTTCTACTAAAAATTGAAGGGCAAACAAATTTAATTTACTTTCAACATCTCAATTTATTCTATTCAGATATTAAGAGTCACAAAGCAGGGCTTTGTATTCCCATAATCTTCAGTGAGACAGTGAAATAGAGTTTGAGTTGTCATACAAGTTGTCGAAACCGATTCAAACCGGTGATGAATGGTATTCAGCAATGGGTCTGTAATATGTACCTATACTCGTTTTGCAAATAATCATTGGCAATAGGAGGTACACCAAGGCCAAGGTAGTATTTCTAAATTAACGGTGGGCAACCTCCGTAAGGAGTGCCATCTGCGGGAACAACTTAAGCACCACACAGATTGAACCAAATATTGAAATTGAACTTTTGTAGATTACGAAAATTACGAGTCAAAGAAGGTGTCAATAAACTACTACTGCCCGCGGAAAAAACGTCTTCTGGTCCATATTATAAATATATTGCCCACCCATGGTCTGTATCATGTGGTTTAGGTGTTAACGGCAAAATTACCGAAACTATTTTCTTTACTAGAAAGCACAGGTTACCTGATGTTAGATCTCCGACCTTGAACGGTATCACATTGTCATTTAGTGACAAAGCGCGCTACCTGAGACTAATTGTGGAAAGAACGCTGCTTTGGAATATTAATATAGAGGATATAGTATAGAAGGTAGCACTCTATTCGTCTAAAAGGGCAGTGGAAGCAAGATGGAGGCTAAATCAGCTGGTTATATATAACAATGGTGAGATCCATTTTGACATACGGCATTCTAGTTTGGTGGGCGTTACATAATAAAGGTAATGCGGTTAGAGGTATGGTAAGTATTTAGAGGGCAGCAGGCTCCATTTCAACAGCGGCATTAAATAAGCGAGCTTGTTCAATATTTCACTATAAATCTTATTTGGGTACCTTTGACCATAGAAATATCGAGGATAATTGCAGGTCGGATGAATTGGCAAGGCAAGGCACAATGTTAACACTCTACCCGGATAGGGTTTCGGTGCCAATGTCGTTGTCAATATTGTTAATAGACATGTACTACATCGATGTTGCAAACACACGTTGGCGACAGACAGCAACTAACTTCGGTCCAATCTTCAGTCGGACTAAACTCCTTTTAAAATTCAATAGGCTGGATACTAGAAGAATAATCGGAGTTCTAACAGAATATTGCCTTATTGGTAGGCACACCAGTAGACTGGGGCATTGCATTACGATTATTGTAGCAGCTGTCAAGAGGAAGAGAAGGCTTGAATTTGTGCAAGAGAAGGTTTAACGCGCTCGAAATTGTCTCTCTGGACAGCATTACCTAAATTAATAACATAAAATTAATTATTAAAATTACAATTAAGAAAATATCATTTATAAAATCATTGTTTAAGGAGGATCCAGTGGTATCGCAATGAGCCGTAATTGGTCTAAGTGTGTCATATGATTGTCACCGTACCTATTTACATAGCTAGTATTTCTGTTTGAATAGGAATTTCTATTGATTTTGCGAGATTTAATGGAATAATTCACTATAATCTACACTTATCGTGCCACATAGTAAATTCTGAGCAGTGCATCGGACAACTAGACCACTTCATAATTGATATCGACAAGTAGATGTCTCTAATTGACTAACAGAAAGATGTTTGTATTCCATCAAGACAAACGTAGGTTGTTTAACCAATTAAGAAATTATAAAAAATTATATTTATTGAAGGTACCTTTTACACAAATATCGTATTTGATTTCTATGCAATTACTTTATGAAAAAAAAATTCCTTATTCTATGTATCCATAAATATTTACTTCTATATGCAGCTACTGCGATGAATTTGCATAAACCATTTTACATAATCTTAAGTTTTAATGAAGCCAATATATTAACACTTAATAAGAAAAATGAAAAATATCATCACATTCAATCACAGCCAGAACAGCTGTTGTCGTATTTTGTAAAATTTGATTATATTTCCATAAGAAAAGAAGCTATATTACATCAAATGAATAATTTATTTATTTATTATGATTATATATATTCGTAAGTAGAACTTTATATAATCAACATGAATCATTCTTGTCTTCATACTCTTTCATTGTCTTTACCTATCAACAATATTAATATCATTTTAATATACTTACTGATATTCTTTAGCAATTTATTACATGCCAAAATATAACATAATGTGGTGACGCATACGATTTTTCTCTTTGTCATAATGATTGATTATGAAATCAAATTGAAATATCATAAATATACGTAGAAGTAGATTGTCTTTAATAGAAATGTAAATTTGAAAAAAAAAAAAATAGATTCATATGATGAATATCAAAGTTGAATGATTCATGTGAGAAAATTTATTCAATGCATTAGTATCATTTGTGGTTAAGCGAATATGAAAATCGTATAAATATTTTTCATTTACAAATATGCAAAGTGAAATTTTATTTCTAAACCAAAAATATGCAGAAAATTTCATACAACATGGCTTAGATGCAATTAAATCACTGAAGTAAGCAACATTGAAATGCTTAGGCAAATTAGGATTGTGTGAACTTTAAAACAATAGTGTATAAGTAATATTTGCGTAATATGGTGACAAAGTCAGTTGATTTGCTTAACTCCTACTTAAATTTAATCAAAGACCAAAATGGACTAGTATTTCAGTAATAAAAACTACACCTCATGAGATCAATAAAGTCATATAATCAAGTGAACGAAATAATTTCGAAAGATAATTTGCATAAGAATTTCCTCACAATTTAAGGATGAATATGATTAGAATACATCAAAGTCAAAAATTAGACAAATCTTCAATTTCTGTGAGAAGTGAGGAGTTGCACCAAAGTAAGACTTTAGTACTTTTTCTATAGGCACTTTGCTGTATTTTTCATTTCACAAGATATTAGCCTTTAATCGCTTTAAATGTTCTAGTTCCAAGCAAAAAGAAAAAACGATTTTAGATCAGTCAAAAGAAAAATTGCGTCTTAAAATCATTTGTATAATATGTACTACTCATCTTATTTGTGCTAAGTAAATATTGAAATATGAGAAAATTAAAGGCAGTTTTCTATTCGAATATTCTTTTGATTGAATTATCTTTTTGTTCATTCTCAAAAGAAAGTTAAATGTCAAATACTTAAGTATACAACATAATTATAATTGCTTTTTCCTAAGTACTGCTAATGTTATTAAAGCCACTTGCACTTTTACTTTTTATGTACACTCTCTATGTACACTCAAATAGTAATGATATCCTACACTTCTAGAGTTAAGAGTATATTAAATTCAAATTTATATATGTAACATACATATGTATACGTGACCGACATATGTTATGTATGTCTAAGTCTGTATATTATCGAACTGAAAATTTAAAATTATTTTAGCTCGATATGTTTAGAATGGGCAATGGGTTTAAAAAGTAAGCACTGGCGGATAAAATCCACGAGTATCTCCTGCACAGTGGGTGCCGTAGCTCAGTGGTTAGTGTGTTCGCCTTCTGATCTGTAGGTCATGGTTCAATCCCCGGCTGATGCATAACAAATTTAATATCGATAAGATTTTTCTTTCGAACGGTACCCACTTGTCGGCAAGCAATTTGCATTTCTTCCGACAGTAACAACTTGCCATGAAAAAGCTTCTTAAAGAACTCTGTGACAAAGCTCAGAAGAAGTGATGTCACAAGTGTTCTGCCGTTTGGAACCGGCTAAAATAAGTAGGTCCCTTCTAATATTGTCCAAAATTTAAGACGCACAACAGTAATGGAAGAGAAGCTCGGCCAATAAGCCCTTTGGGGCTTTAAGTGCCACATATTTATTTTTTTTTATCTCCTGCACAAGAGTATAATGTTTCATTCAACAATATTAAACTCTTAATTTTTTCTTATAAATACCAGCACTACTATGGTAATATACCTGAAAGGATGTCAATCTTTTTAAGATACTTAAAGATAAAGTACCTATTTCATCTTTTGATGGCATGCATAATACAAAAACATCAAACATACACAAATTACGCAATATAATGACAATAAAAATCCCTCAGCGAATTAAAAATCCCAACAAAAACAAAAGCAAATAAAATATACTCGTAATAACCAAAAAACCGTTTAATAAATAAATTTATTTTCCATAAAAGAAAAATTCCAAAAAAAATTGTTAAAACAACAAAAAAATCGAAATATTACAAAAGGAGATATGGGAGAATGTGAGCAATTTAGCAAAGCATACAAGCACTTAAGTGTTTACAAATGAAACAAGAAGAAAAGAAACAAGACTCCTACATACAAAGTTTAGTAGGAAAAATAAATTACATGTATGTGTATGTGTGTGTAAGACGCAAGATGCGAGATGTGTAAGAGAGAGCTTCTCCAAAGATTAAAAAATGATTATACGTTGTGTTGTATGGCAACACTTGTAAATGCCATTCCAAATGATGTAAATAGGTAAGTACCCATGTACTGGTATGAGTATGAGAACAGTAGTGAGTTTAAACGCGAAGGAATATTGTAGTACTTTGTGGAAATAATGGCGAATATTTGTAAGTATACATGTAACTGTTGGCATTTTGTTTGGCAATTTTAACATAGATATATAGGCACACACCCACATATACGCTTCATGTGTATACATTAAAGTGGTCCATTTTTTGTAAAAATCCAGACACCCCCTCAGTTCTTTCCTTTTAGTATTTATTTGTAATACCAAAACCAATTTTCAATTTTTTTTGTACAAAATTTGTTTGGACCACCTTAGTATATCTAATCTTTAAATGGGCTACCTTGGTGAAAACTATAAAATTTGGTTTATTTAAAGCAATTTTTCACAAACAAGCAAAAAGAAATTTCAGATCAGCACCTGACTACTTTTTCAGTATAAATAAAAACTTCAATTTTATAGGAAAACCCCGAGAAGAGCTGTAACTATGTTCAGCGAAAATATTGCAGAGGAAAAATTAATAGGACTAAATCGTAGATTTCACCATTTCAGAGATGATCCCTTGGCAGCTTTGATATTTTTTTTAACGATATTCATATGTGTTGGCGTTCATTTTGTATGCCAACCTCCTTAAGGATTACAAATAGGGCACAAGTATGTTTAGAAGAAATATTTGGGTGGAAAAATTAATGGGGTTGATCACACACTTCACCTCTATAGAAATGATTTTTGAACAGCTATTGGATTATTTTCCTATTTTCAGTTGTTTTTATGACCATTTTTTCGGAAAGTCAATTTAAGGAGTGAAATCGACGAATTAGTATGTTCAGGAAATTGATCGGTTATATATTTCAACTCTGTTGGAATATCATGAGAGTGAGAAGAAAAATGTAAATTTTGCAATTGTATTGTATTGAAGAGAGGTATAATATATTATTGCCCCCATTCATGTATGTTTTTCAACACATTTCACGAAATTATCGACTAGCTATCTTTACTTCTGAGGGTGGCTTCCATACAAAATAATCGGAAAAACATTTGAAAATCGACAAACAGTCCTATAACTGCCCATAAGTCACTCCAAGAGCACTAAAATGTATGAACGATGCCTTCTTCGAACATACTTACTTTTATGTTCCCCTCTTAGCTCGTTTGCGGTTTAAAATTTGTCATTTATTTTTACTTCCTTGTCAAAAAATTTTTGATTTTCTTGGGAGTCAATATTTTGCTTCATACAATTTGACCTACCTTAATATATATATATATGTACACGGAAACGCATATTATGTGCTTATGTATGTACAGTGAACGAAAATAATTTGAAGACATTTTGACATCAATGAAAATTGCAAAGCATCAATTAATTTCATTGAGCACAATAAATAATTTGTATTTTAACTAATTTAGCTCACAATTTAGATATCTGATATAGTCACTATGCACTCATCGTTGCTTGCGGTGGCTATCTTATTATAAGGTTCGCAACGTCATTTCTTTTTTTAATTTGGAAAATAGAATCACAAGATAATTTAATCAAGATTAAATGTATCACATATCGCCATTCTAAGGGCTTATAGTTCATAAGAAATTCTAGGAAATTTCCTAGAATATCTTCTATAGACTGACATCAATGTCGACTACTGTAACAGCCTACCTATTAAAATAATTCAAATTTCAGTGTACGTAAAATACCTTAAAAAAAAAGAATATACAAATAAAAAAGTTTGCAATAAAAGCATTTAACTGCAATAAAAATTTAATTGCATTCATGGTATTATTATTATTATTATTATTATTATTATTATTATTATTATTATTATTATTATTACGAGTATTATTAGCATTTTTGATTATTTCTACACCTAGGTTGCCAGTGCTATTAAAGCTATTCATTGGGAAAGAAAAAAATTAATGCATCCGACCATAAATGTGCAATGTGATTATATTTTTTTGAAAAGGCAAATAATACGAAATGTTCATATTGGACAACTCTTACCTGGATGAAACAAAATATGACCTTTATTAATTTCAACATTTAAACATCCGTCTAAAACAGTTTTTTCTTGAATAATATCCGTTATATTTTTAAGTATTGTAATATACATTAAAACATCTTAGACATTCAAAATTATAAAATATTATAAACAGTTAAATATGCAAGATCTACCTACTTTTCTGATTAGTCGCAGTAGTGATTTCGGGATGTACCTACGAACATGTAACAGATGTGAATCACAAATATCGAAATTGTATTTATTTTATACCTTATCCACAAAGTGAATGAAGCAACTTGAAAATATATTTTACTACTGTAATTCTGTGACATAAATGAACAACAACTTAAGACAGATTTAACGATCGCTGAAAAAAATGTCACAGGTCAGATCGGCGCAGCAAGGTTAAGTAAGGTTAATGTAGCCACCCTCTATTGAATAATATACTCATAATCATAAAAAAAGTATGAAATAGTACATAAATTCTTGATCGCAATGAAATGTCATAACTTCAAAAGTAAAGACTTAAAAAGTGCTAGGGCTTCTGATATGCTTTGCGGCTATTTGAATTGTTGTGCAAAAAAACCTCAGTACTTTAAGAAAGTGGAGGCAGGAAGTATCAATTGTTTGACAGCGCTGCTCTTGAAAATAATTGACTATTAATGATTTTATAAAATTTAATACAATAGGCTTAACGTTCAACTTCAAAAATCTAATATAAAATATTGCATTCAGTGAACTTGGATTTGATTCACATACCACTTAGAGTCATACATCGAAAAGTACTTGAAATCATACATTATGAAATTCAAAGATCGGGGGGGAAGAAAGGTTCAAAAATATTATTCAACAGAGCACTCAAACTGCTCAGTCTGGCTTTGCCTTTATCCTGACCGTACAGCAGTCATCATAATTTGTCTGAATTCAAAATTTCTTTATAAAATGACAGATAAGTCAATATATTTGAAGAAATTAAAGAACAGTCTTCCAAAACTAATAAACTAAATACTTTTTGATATGATATTTCTTGAGCCATATTACGCATAAGATATATTCTAAATATATCCATGGTCGCTCTGAGAGACTACATAGATATGATATAGTCAAGTTATAAATCGTTCCAAGCTTTATTATTTCACAATGTAAAAATTAATATGATTTTGGTATTTATTTAAAATTGAAATCATAAGTTTTTGGCATGCTTTTTACACAACAATATGAAGCTTTCAATATTACTTATTAATACACCTTAATTTTTATGATTTGAATTCTTCTTAAAAATTATGAAAAATTTGTATGGAAAACGCGTATAGAAAAAATTTATATAACTAATGTACTTCAACATTAAACACTGAGATGCTAAAGAAAGATATTTTCAATAAAATTATGACTCGAAGAAATGAGCGAAAGCTAAGAGAGAGGAAGCCAACAACAGTGCGAAAAAGAAATACTTTCATTTATGCATACATATTTACAATACTGTAAATACTTGAACGAGAAACTAAAGTCAACAAACGTCAAATGCTGATGATAATATTGATAACAGCAAAAGAAAAAAACCAATCATGAACGAAAAGGAAATGAAGGAAAAGATAAATAAAATATATAGTCATTGATGAAAAAAGGCGGAGGCTAACAAAAAGCATGAAAGTAACAGTATTTCAGTCGATCTAGACCGACGTTGTTATATTCTTCACCTGAAAAATAGAGGGAAAATAATATATATGGAATAATAGGCGGATAACGTCCATATTTTGCGAACTAAGTACACTACGATCCCAAGTGTATCGTTATATTGTAGTGGGTCCAATATTTACACAATTATAAAATCGCAGTTACGAAGATCCTTGAGAATGACACAATTAAAAGTTGATCATGCTCATTAACTTTTAATATTTTAATATTTATTCAGTTGAACCAGCAATTTGATAGTCTCAACAACGATTGTTGACAAATATGAGATTAATGTAAATAATAGCCTTCGGTGAAAAGTATTATAAGGGAACGTATGTATATAAAAATGAATAGCTACATCTTAGATGATCCTTAACAAAACATAATATTCCCATGTCTCTCTTGTGGTAGATGAATTTAAGGTCCCTGAAGCGATTCGTTGCCCATTATTTATTATGACCTCTGTTGTAATGTATTACTATATTATCATATCTTCTACCAAGAGAATCAGGTACAATCCAATGAATATTGACATTCTATTCTATTCTATTCATATGTATGTATATTTATGCCTGATATATTCCAATCGAATGTCGATACATATTAAAGAATCAATACACATATACGTACTTTGCTTTACAATTCGAATGAAATAAAGTAACATTCCTTTACGCTTAGATTGCAACAATGGCAATGATTGCTGTTACTGCCACTACGTTGCTTCGATTATATGCAACAAATAATGATAGTAACACTGGTTTTCATTATTCATACACATGCAGGGCTGTCTATAGACAGTGTAGGTTACAGAGATAACTTCAAGAAGGAGAAGAAGTCAAATTCTTTGCCATGAAATATTTTCTTATTTGAATGAATGTTTGATGAAGAATTGAAAAATATTTCAAAACCTTTATAAGTCAAAATGTTACAAAAATGAAATCAAAAATTGTATAATATCAAGTACCATATACATATACTATAAAATTATCACATGCCATTGTCACGCCACTGTTTATTGATTCTATTTATTCACATACCATATATGCATATATTCAAAGAGTGTATATGTAATATATATTCTGATATCAGACAGAATGGTGGAAGAATGTAAAAAATCACACCATTTCCTAATCTCTCTTTTGTTTTTATTCCATTGCCTGAATGCAAAGGAAAAGAATTCGCACAATTTTCATTTTTTTGCTGATGCTACTAATGCTGTATAGTAGTTGTTGCAATGCTACGAATATATTCAGACAATACAATATGATTAAAATGAAATTTGTATGTGTGCATGTGAGGAAAAAGCAAAAAAAAAAAACACAAATGCAATGACAAAAAATGTAATAAAAATATATCAAGCAAAAAAAAAAACAAAAATACAATTTCATTCTATTTTCGCATTTATTCCCCTTTTAGGAATTTTTATAATATGAAAAAAATATCGAAATATCTCTACAGTCGTGGGAAGAGATTTGATCAATCAATGAACATACTACTGAAGTAAGTTTTAAAGAATTTTCAACAGAGGTCACAAGTAGTATAAAATTGCATCGGATAATATGGCAACTGTCTTCATGTTGCAGTATCATCATTAGGCTATTGAAATCAGTATGTGTCAATTTTCGAAGTGTAAACAACGGTTTTTATTTATTTAGATCCGACTATGTCAACTTTTGTTTTCATCTGAAGAAAAGTGCAGCGAAAAGTGTGTGCGGCTTATGGAGAACATGCTTCATCAATTTCATCTTGTGCATTTTGGTTTAGACGGTTTAAAAGTGGTGATTGCGATACAAGCAATAAAGGGTGTGAATTGGATGCTTCATTGGACGAAGACTCATATCAAATTCAAAAGGATTCAACAAGAAATTTTATTGAGTCTAAAGAACATGGGTATGATCCACAAAATTAGAAATTGGGTTCCATATGAACTGAAATCAAGCGGCATCGTATTGCATTGTATTGTTACTGGCGACGAAAAATGGATCTATTACGACAAGCCTCATATTAAATTAAATGAATGAAAATTATCACAAAAGTTATTTTAAGTCGCAATGCTTGACTTAAAATGCAAGGACACTCACAGTATTTTCATTGAAGTGTAGTAGTTCTTTCGTTCTTTTTAGATCCAACTCAATGCAGATACCATGAATAATAGTACATGATGGTTCCATTGCCCATCTATATTTAGTCTTTTTTACAACGTTGTTAACTCTCTCTAGACAATTCGTCCGTCACTTTGTCCATCTCAAATATGCCCCTGAGCCCCACTTACATATGTTAAAACAATAATAAATATCGCAAGTTGACAAATACATTTTATTTGTGAGGTATTAATCCTTCATTCAAAGAAACCCATAAATACTTTATGCTACATGTATGTGCATACGTATGTCATATTTATTTATACATGGAAAATAATTTATAATTAAAATGAAAATATCCTCACTAAGTCTTATCAGATTTGACCTCACCATCATTAATACCATTTTCAATGTCATCTATTTTTGAAGCAGGCAGCAACATCTTGTACTCATAACAATCATGTACGTCATAAATACTCGTACGTTCAAACAATTGCGAGCACTGGTACATATTTGTCTGCAACAGAAAGGCACAGCGCGAAACAGGATGCTTTTGTATAGAGTGTTAAAGTTTTGAGTTTTGAAATATTGTACTTAAAATGTATAGGGAAAATATTTATTCTAAATGATTTCGAGTATATGAAACTAGATTGTTGAATACAATTTATACTTCAACTTTTTTCGGAACATTTGTATTCTATATGTACGCTATAATAATTCGAACGTTGGACTCAGAACTATCTAATGTTATTGATCTAGCCTTAAATAGCGCAAACTTTAGCTCCGAAGTCGTCTCATATCATTAGTTTATCCATGTAAATCCATGCATGATTTTTGAGAGTAAATAGTCTAAAGGCATTGAATTAAGCCATCAATATATATTATATGGTCACCAGATGACATCTTCATCTCACGAGATGTTTATCATACTTTTCCCTTCATACATTAATGTATCGTACGCTGTATGGCAGGCAGCACGATCCTTCTGAAACCATATTTCCACAACTTCAAGGGCACAAAAGAGGTAACTCTTTCTCTGAATAGGTTTCCTGGGATATAGCTTTTATAATAAAACTGTATAAAGTTCCTTCTGTTGAAGTAAATGAGTTAAATGAATCAAAAATTAGTATTCTCATAAAAAGCCAGCTGATTTAAGGTGAATTCAACAAGGTGAGCATTCGATCCATAAAGGGGGGGGAAAAAACAGACGGATACAAGCCCATATTCTGCTCATAATGCGGAAAATAGCTCATTCCGATTCTCTTCAATATTAATCTCCACAATTTTCGTCGTATATATTGTTACGTTTTTATTCTGTGAACGTTTAATTCTATTTGAATTACCTTGTTCGATCACTGGATTCTGTTAATGATAACTGCAACACTTATTTTATACAACTATATACAGCAACAATTTATTTAATAATCTCTATTTACAATCAACACTGTTTACAATCAACTATTTACTATAACACTTAAATGTACTTGCAACTTTTGCCTCTGTATCAATGTTTTCGCAATCACGTTCGGAATTAGATTGATTCTAAATTCTCAACACTGGCTCTATTTATACTCTGTTGGCAACACCCCAGAATCTTCCTTTATCGAGATTCTTCTCTTCCTTTCTCGTTGGCTTGTTCTGGTTATCGCTTATTTCTTTTTGTTGACATTCGTTTCGATGCTGCCAATAGAGTCAGTCACAATAGTGATGAGTAATCAACTATCGATACTCGTTACACTGCCCTCCTCTTAACCTTGTTCGTCCCGAACAAGCTTTTATACTTCCCCTCGATATGGCGCAAGTCGCTCCAAGTGCACTACTTTAAACTTTGCTCTTTTATTCCAGGCACGTTGAATACGATACACTACGTCATTTATCTTTGCTATAATCTCATATGGTCCTTCCCAATGAGTCTGTAGTTTAGGGGACAGGCCTTTCTTTCGTTGTGGATTATGAAGCATTACAAGCTCTCCTTCATAGAACCCTTTTGAATTTGCTTTCAAGTCATACCTGGCCTTCATCTTATCGCTTATCATCTGCGACCGCTCTCTGATGAACCGATGTACTTCATCCAACTGTTCCCGCTTTTCGCTAGTATAATTACCTTCGGTTGATCTCGTTGGTGTTACGACTCCAAATTTTAAATCAGCTGGCAGTCTTAACTCGTTTCCAAAAATTGCCATTGCCGGTGTAGTAGCCGTCGTATCATGTTGTGCGCATCGATATGCCATGAGGAACATTGGTATATGTACATCCCAGTCTCTTTGGTATTTATCTACGACTTTTCTCAAATATTCCTCCAAGGTACGGTTAAATCGTTCTACCATGCCATCAGATTGTGGATGCAAAGGTGTTGTACGAGTTTTGTATATACCCAGCATACGGCATATCTCTTGGAATACAACTGATTCGAAATTTCGACCTTGGTCTGAGTGTAACTCCATCGGTACACCAAAACGAGTGACCCATTGGTTGACGAATACATCCGCAACTGTACTAGCTTCCTGATTTGGAATGGGGTATACCTCAGGCCATTTACTGAAGTAATCTATAACCACCAGAACATACTTGTTTCCTGCGTTGCTTATTGGAAATGGCCCAGCTATGTCCATAGCAATTCGCTCAAATGGAGCACCCACGGTGTATTGGTGCATCTTACCTCGACTTTTCTTAGTGGGACCTTTGGCCATTGCACATTGCTTACACTTCCGAATCCAATCAGCGACATGGTCATGACATCCAACCCAATAAAATCGTTTCTTTATTTTCTCGACGGTTTTGGTGATTCCCAAATGCCCTCCACTGGAGGCATTGTGATACTCAGCTATCACTTCATTTATTCTCGCCTTGGGTACCACTAGAAGATCATTAGTGATTTTTCCATCCTCACTTTCCCATGCTCGGAATAAACATCCGTCTCGTAAGTGCAGGCTTTGCCACTGCGCCCAGTATGCCTTCGTTATTGGACTCTCATTAGCCATTTCTTGCCAATCTGGACGTATGCCCTGCTCCTTATATTCCATAATCTTTGCGAGATCTGGGTCGTTCCGCTGATCTTCTTGAACTCGTTCGGTTTTCCATGACTCTTCCGACAATACATTCGTAAGACGTAGGTTAACAATGTGATTCTGGTTTCTTTCCCGAGAACAATGTTTACTATCTACGGTGCAAGTACGACGATATGGAGTATAAGCTTTACTACGATGAATGACATCACGATCGTCCTTTCGTTGTCCTGGTGAATTCGATCTTTGTTGCTTGTGTCGTAGACGACAATTCCGCGCCTTGTGCCCTCTTCGATGGCATATGAAGCACTTACCGGCAAATTTATTTTTGCGTTGATTCCTTGTTCTACCTTTAGGCTTCATATTCGATTGATTGCAATCACGCGCTATATGCCCTCGTTTGTTGCAAATGAAGCACTTACCATTAAATTTGTTTTCACGTCGACCTGTTGTTACTTCAGGCTGAACTACTGATTTTACTGCCTGACGCACTGCTTCAACCAGATGTGATGTTTTCCCCTCTAGTTTGCGTACTCCTGGCACTGGTCGACACATTAAGCTGGCGGCTTCATACGTCATAGCACTACTGACTGTTTCGGCATATGTATTCCTGGGTGACATGATTAGGGCACGCTTTGTCTCTCCATCACGTATGCCATCTATGAACGCCTCTATTTTTATTTTTTCGACGAACTCTTCCGAATTACCGGAGAACGCTAGATGACATAAGCGCTCAATATCGGAAGCGAATTCCTGAAGGCTCTCATTACTCCGTTGCACTCGCGATCTCAATTCCACTCGATGTAATTGACTCTTGTATTCATTTCCATATTTTCGCTGGAGTGTGTCCATCAGTGACTGATAGCTACCACGATCTTTCTCTGGAATCATCTGTAACACTTCGGAAGCATTACCTTTTAATGCGACTATTAAAGCAGCAGTCTTGTCGCTATCATCCCATTGATTCTTCGACGCTGTTGTCTCGAATTGAAGCTTGAAGATATTGAATGGCGTGCTTCCGTCAAATGTTGGTGACTTTAGTTTGATTGTACTTGAATCTCTAATCACTGATGTGGCTGGTCCATTTATTTTTAGTTGATTGAGTTCGTGCTGTAATTTCTCGAACTTATCTTCCCAGTCGTCGACATGTTCCTTCAGCTTATCATCCAACTCATCCACGTGTTCTTTCAGCTCTGTGACTTTGTCATTAATAGCTCCGGAAATTTCCTGAAATCTAAGTTCAATTCCTTTTTGTAGATTTTCGATGACGTGTTCTTGGCGAGCCGAATGTTCTTGAAACTTGTAGTCAATTGTTTTCTGGAATTCTCCCATAGCGTTTTCTTGGCGGGACGAACCTTCTTGAATTTTCATACGCAATTCAGCCGAATGTTCTTGAAGCTTGGAGTCAATGCGAGAAGCATTTTGTTGTAACTGTTGTTGCTGCTGTTGCATCATGGTTTTCATAAATTGCATGAGTTGACCACTCGAATCTACCTTGCTCTCTTCCTCAGCGTGCACAACTGCTTGTATATCGGCTTCCTCGAAGAACTCATGTTCTTCTACATTAATTCCCTTAGCCTCCATAGCTTGCCTCAGCCTCACCAGCAGTTCTGCCTTTGCACCTGATGACGATAGATTCATCTCTACCAACAGCTTTTTAAGCTGGTCCACTTTTAGTTGGTCAATTTTCACCATCTTTACAGAATCCCACTTCTGACACCAATTGTTACGTTTTTATTCTGTGAACGTTTAGTTCTATTTGAATTACCTTGTTCGATCACTGGATTCTGTTAATGATAACTGCAACACTTATTTTATACAACTATATACAGCAACAATTTATTTAATAATCTCTATTTACAATCAACACTCTTTACAATCAACTATTTACTATAACACTTAAATGTACTTGCAACTTTTGCCTCTGTATCAATGTTTTCGCAATCACGTTCGGAATTAGATTGATTCTCAATTCTCAAAACTGGCTCTATTTATACTCTGTTGGCAACACCCCAGAATCTTCCTTTATCGAGATTCTTCTCTTCCTTTCTCGTTGGCTTGTTCTGGTTATCGCTTATTTCTTTTTGTTGACATTCGTTTCGATGCTGCCAATAAAGTCAGTCACAATAGTGATGAGTAATCAACTATCGATACTCGTTACAATATGTATAGATTACTCACTAATATCCGTGAGGACAATGATTTTAAAATTGAGATGCGCAACTACGATTTGTGATATAAAATTGCAAAGGCGTTCTTGTGGTGTCAGAGATATTATATTTTACGTAGACTTTGACGTTTAATAACAATGTTGAAAAATACAATACTCAAAGAAAGTCATCCTTTATGAATACAAGACATGTTGGTGATTATAGGTATTAATAACCAGAGAGTTGCAAAACATTTTTTATATAGTCATAATGATGATGGTAAGTAAAGGGTTGTAGCATTGTATGTGATGAAGAAAAATAAAAGCATAATGTTCATCACATAGTTCAATGGTGCATCATATTGCAATTATAGTGGGCGTATTAAGAAATCCATACATTCATATCAGTTGTGCATACTTCTTCCTATAAATGCGCATTTATAAAAATCAACGAGGTTTTTCTATATTTTTTATACTCGCATGTCTGTCGTAAATCAGCGCACTGTAACTCAATGCATCATTGCCATATGGTAATGATGATGACGATGATGCTGCTGCGACTGTTGCTGCTACTTTTACTATAATAGGTACTACTAATGAATATATTGAATGAATACATACACATATTTGTTTTATGTTGCTACTGATGCTACATATTGATGATGATGATGATGATGATGATGATGATGATGATGATGATGATGATGCAGAAGATATGCTGGTAAAAGGTTTCACAATCAGTTTCCTCCTTTAATCTCATTATGAACGTTCAATATGTGCTTTGAGTGATTATTGGTTTGACTCTTTTCTCATTCTTGTTATTCTCATTTCATTGCCATAATTAATACCAATAGGGAAGTGGTTAATTAATGCTTCCAAGTGGATAATATTAAACAATGATTTTCAGCAAAAATCTATTTAAAACCTCTTTTCTCTGATAGTATTATGCATGCATTTTGAGTCGTAAGTATTATTGAAATTTTCAATTATATTAAAAGCAGCATTGTAATCAATTATTGCCATAATCTTTAGAATTAATCGAGAATACATGAAGCAAAGTTATGTAAAATGCACTTTTTAACCACAACGACAATAAATAAGAGAAGTGAAAAGGATAAATTTTGTATTGAAGTGCAATTTTTTATGCAACTACATCGATGGTCGAAAATGATGGTAAAGGTTATAAAAAGTTTTTAGCTTTTCAAAGTCTTATGTGTACGTATTATGTTGGTGCATTTTTCTGCTAACCCTTTCAGCAATATTGTTCATTCTATTGCCAATCAGAGTTATAGGCTCTTAGTTTACAATTCGTTCTTCCTTGTAATAATTCCTTATTTGATGAAAAATTCAAACTAAATGCAAATGTCAGTAGACCTTTTGGCATTTTAATATCTTCCGTTTAATGGGGGTCGGCTTAAGGCATTTATGAGGATATTTGTCGAATTTCAATTGCCTTTATGCTCGTTTTGTTTTGAGGTATATCAAAGGCGTAAAGATAGGATGTAACTTACTTACGATTCTAAGTTATAATAAGGAATATTTTCACTTTCATAATTTTTTTAGGTTAGGAATGAAATACGACCTAACCGAGTCAAACCGACCACGAATTTGAATTCACCACTCTTATTGTTATCACAGTAAGAGTGGTCCTAATATTGATATCAGTTGTGTTGTGTTGCATTAATCTCAGACTCATACTAATCTCATCAGAGAGCATTTATAGTGGCTATCCGGATAGAAGTTATTTTCCTGGCAATCAGAGATTCTAGAGTGCTTATTGATTTCAGAAAATATGGACTAAATCAATCGGTAGCGGAAAAAATACAAGTTGGTAGAGATTGAATTTTAAATTCATGAAGATTCACAAAAATCCATTTGAAATGCAAAGAACCCCATTTTTTGTACGTGTTGATAAAAATACAGCATCTTTCAACGAGATGTGTAATTTTAAATATAAAAAAAAACCAATATCTTTGTGAAACGAGCTGATAATTTTATTTTAGTCCAAAGTCCAAAATCTAAAATTTTCAATGGAACACAATATCTTCCAAATGCCATTATTTTGATCCAATTTTTCATCACATTTTCGCCTAACTGCGGCTGTATCTCGCGAATATTGTCTCTCATATGGTCTTTGAGATCTTCAATATATGCTGGCATATTGGCGAAGACTTTATCTTTACCGTCGCCGCAAAGAAAAAAGGCTAATGGTTTTAAGTCGCACGATCTCGGAGACCACTCAAAGTCTTCATTTCGAGAAATCACACGTACAGGAAAATTTTCACATAATAGAGCATTGTCATCACCAGCTGTATGACATGTGGCACTGGAAATAAAGGTCGACTGCGTCCATAACATCAATTTCAAGCCAAAAAAGGTCAGTCAACAACTTTCGGTAATGCATCTTTTTCAAAACCATATGGCTCAATGACACCACCACTCCAAAAACCGCACCAAACTGTCACTAATTGTGGATGGAGAGGTTGTTCGACCATTTGTCTTGGGTTTTTGAAGCCCCAGATGCGAGAGTTTTGCTCATTCATGTACTCAGACAGATGAAAATGAGTCTCATCATTTAGAATAATTTTATTGGAGAAATCATGATCTGCTTTTCATTATTTCAATGCATTGTGCAAACGTGTATCGATCCATATCTGAAAATCTTTAGTTCTTCATTGTCAAATGTCAACAAATGTCCTTTATGTGTTTTGAAAAATTCATTTTAATGTCGGTAAAATAAAAACGAAAATGTTAAATTATTTTGGCAACTTATCGATAAAGTTCTATTTTCTCAAAAATTTGCTAAAAAAAAAATGATATATTTTTAATTGGAGATTTATAAAATTCAGACAATTTGACGAATTAGTCATATTCCTGCTGCTTTTCATAAAAACTTGAATTTAAAAAATATTGTATTTGCATTTACAGTGCGCTTGAAAGTATGCAACACTAAAATAGAAATTTCACTTGATTGCAAATATTTGTTTATTCAAGTACGCAGGCAATGTAAAAACGTATGTACAAGATAGTAAATACAGCTAATGTATTATGAATATTTTTTACATATATGAATATTATGACTGCACTTGCTTATCTCACTTCCTTATTTCTATTGTGACTATTACATGAGGAGAGTTTATATTATATCGCTACAGAATTGCTAAAATGTTGCAAGAATAATTTTTGTTCCATGTATTTTATTTTTATTTCTATATTGTCTTTTTTGTATTTTTTTTTATTTTGTGAACACAAATGCATTTACCACTACTGTCACTAAAAACTCTCAGCAAATGTTATATAACCACTGGAAGTGTTCAAATGTGCGGTTTTTTCGTCATACTCGTATAAAATGCATACATATGAATGTGTTAGTGATACAATGAAAGGACCAAATTTCTATCACACTTATTATGCTATATGTGGTTATACCATTAAATTCAGTATAAATGAAAATAAAAATAATAATAATTAAATTATACATACTTTTGGAATACTCTGTATATGACTGAACGAAGAAAACGAAATTTTTAATACAAAATCTGAATTAAATTGTTTTAAAGAAGTTTGTATTGTATAAAAATGTGTTAAGAAATAGGTGATGGGATAAATAATTTTCTATACCAGATATTCCATCAAATTGTTGCTCAATATAGAGCACAAAATATAATGTCTATCACTAATATACGAATTATTGAGATTTAAAATGATTTATTTTATTACTTGTATAATTTAAAAAATTTGTATATAAAACTAGTTTGAAAATTTTTAGATATTTACCGATTGCCATCTGGCCTGCCTATAATTTATATGATTTAGTCTGAAGACAACAGAGTATTTGTCTTTGTCATTCTATGGGATAAATCATATTATTCTTCAGCGTTTATTACTACGCGCCATCTGCATTTACTTATGTTAGATGTTAATACACCTTCCACATTAAAGAGTAGAACTCTTTCTATTTTGGAATCATAATTTTAATTTAGAAATAGGAGGAGCTCTAAATAAACAAGAGACTTTTGCTCAGTTCTGCTAAGTTGATAGAGGAAAATAATAAGAAGTACACTTGAATAAGTATATACCTCTTGTGATATGCATATTTGTTGCATTTTCTATGGCAAAACTATATGTAAATATAAATACATATATATTTTTGAGCGTATTTATGGCACGCGCATGTACATTATCGCTCAGAATAAAATACAATATAACGTTCATTTATAAAGATTAAATACGCCTTCATATAAACTAATGTCGAGTAGTTTATCTTTATGAGTTTAGACTTGCTATAGAATGCAATTTTCATATTTTACCATTTATATATAGAATTTATATTTAAAATCTTCAATTCTAGTGATTACTATTATCATTACGTGCGTTTGTGATATGAATAATATAGATAATATGAATATTCTTACACTACTATGGCATGTTGTTTGCGTGCTTAAAAGTATGACTTAAAATGGCATCTAAAAATACTTCTCTATGCAAGTGAGATATTTATGCCACTTGAAAAGAAACTAGTTGTATAAAATTCAGTGCAAACTAACAATAAGTCGAACTGTTAAGTTGTTGCACACGTATTAAAGATTATCTAATTTTTCAGAATTCTCAAGCCACTTCAATTGTTCTGCCTCAACATTTTCCTCAAATAAATTGGCCGACTACCTCTTCCGTTTAGGGTGGCTCTTTACTACAAAATTTATGTTTTTACTAAATTGAACAATCATTAATTTTGTAATCTATACAAAATCTAAATTTTTTTTTTTTAACAAATACAGACATTTTTATGATTTTTATTTTATTCAAAATATCATCACGAAATATTGTTAATAATATTTTGCTCCAAATAAAACACAATTTTATCAATATTCAGTCAAAATTGGCTTGATGCATACTGAAAATGTGCTACTTTGAAAGAAATGTTTTGAAAAATAATTGTTGTGTGTAAACGTGAAAGTAAGAGCACAAACACTATCAAACCTTTCGGATGACCAAAAGGGTTGGTAATTATCAAAAACGAAATTAATTTTTTTTTTTCTAACGAAGATATAATTTGGATCAGTGCTCTAAGGAAAATGGATGCCCCACAAAATGGTTATAAATTAATGCACCACCTTACAAGTCATTAGATAAGATAACAAAAATCAATGAAATTGGGTGCAAATTTGGCCCCCTGCGATTTTTATATATTTCTAAATTTATAAAATGAACTCAAGGCAACAAATGACACCATCATCAAAGCAAACACAGATTTTGCGAATTTGCGAATAAATCATGTTTGTTTTAAGGCATCGAAAAATTAAATAAACGCTTTAGTAAGTGTGTATGGAATTAAATTTGATTTTAATACCAAAAAAATATTATTTTACGACACCTGAACTTAATGTTATTCCATGGGTCTTTATTTTAAAACTATGAAGTATTCTTACAAATTTATTAAATCCAAAATAGTTTATAAACAAAACTTCAATCAGTATTAAACACTTTGTTCTCAAAATTGAGTTCAGACAAAAAAAAACATTAAAGTGCTCTTCCTCTAATGTTTTAAGTTTTGGTTTAATTTAATTTTGGTTAAAAACCAAAAACAAAAAAGTATTAAGAAGTTTTCTTACTCCCAATTATATTTAATTTACTCTCGACTTTAGTACTTTTGGTTAAAAACAAAATCAAAGAAGTATTAAGCAGTTTTAATCACGCGGAAGTCCGGTTTGATTAAACTTGCCAATCCTGAAAGTGAGGAATTTTCAACAAATGGGAGAATTGCGTCAAATAATCTAAATAGTTACTCCAAATTTTGTGAAAGTTAATTGTATATCTTAGCAGTTGTGGAACAATAAAATATCCATTCCGATTGTACTACATTTTAGAATGGTATAACCATTTTTCCATTGTGTATTAGGTTGAGAAGATTTAATTATTTTTAATCAAATAGATTATTGCTACTACACCTGATATTTATGTCATATGAGAAAGTAAGCCTTATATGTAGTAAACGATAAAAATAATATATCTAATAAAACTATAAAAGAGTTCAAATTTGAGTTAGATTTTTAATTTTTTAATACAATACATAATTTTTCCGAAATTAGCAGATATCTTTATTGAATAATAAAGTAGACATGTGGCGATTAATCATGGAAAGGAATGTATGATAAATGATCACCTCTTACAGCTCAACAGGCTATCAATCTTTTAGTAAAATTTTCTAATATATGTTTCCATATAAATAATTTCATAGTATTGTAAAAACTTTCCAACATTAGTCCATACGACAATGAAGTAGTACACCCACATACCATATTTACTTTAATTATGGTATATTAATTTTTACTCCTCCTATTTTTTGCGGCCAATTATACCAATTATGTTTATAGTTAAAAACCCTTAATGACCATGAATTTCCGAATCAGTAACTGCAGTAGTTACAAGCAATGGCAATAAAACAACCACAATAATAATTGCAAAAAGGGTTTCATCATAAATAATCATTTTACCGTTTAATGTACATAGTACAATTTGAAATTGGTTTCTATTGTCAATTTGTTGAATTACAGGATATTCAAAAATCGCAAATTTAATTCAATTTTAAATAAATTATTATCTTTCTCGCATTTGAAATAATAATTTAGAATTTTGTCTAGCACTATTCTAGCATTATTCAAAGTATTGCCCATCTTTCTGGCAATTTGTGGATTCCATCCCAAAAGTACTGCGCCGGGTTGGCTGCCAAGAATAAATCAAGCCAATTTTTAATACACTGTTCTGATGTGAACCTTATTCCATTGAAGGCGTTTTGCACCGATCAGAATAAATGGTAGTCGGACGGGGCAAGGTCTGGGCTATAAGGCGGGTGAGGCAAAACTTCCCAGCCGCTGTTTTCCAAATAGTTTTTGACCGGTGTTGTAACGTGAGGCCGAGCGTTGTCATGATGAAAAATTATGAACTCATGTCTGGTCGCATATTCCGGGCGTTTTTCGGCTATTGCTCTCTTCAAATGGATTAATTGTGTTCGGTAGCGTTCTCCATTGATGGTTTCACTCGATTTTAGCAGCTCATAATACAGTACACCCTACTAATCCCACCAAATACAGAACATTACTTTCGCGCAATGGATATTCAGCTTTGCCCTTGATTTGGCTGGTTGGCCGGGTTTCACATATGACTTTTTGCGCTTGGGGTTATCATAATGGATCCGATACAAAAATTACTTCTTTTTGTGGCGTTCCAGCAGCATTTCGGACATGCAAAATTTCAACGTCTCTCGACTTCAGTTCATGTGGCACCCAATTTCCTTGCTTTTGAATGTATCCGGCTGCTTTTAAACGTTTTGAAATAGCTGCTTGAGTGACTCCCAAAGATTCTGCAAGCTCTTCTTGTGTTTGGCAACAATCTTCATCGAGTAATGCTTCCAGTTCTTCATCTTCAAACTTTTTTGACAGCCCAGGACGTTCTTCGTGTTTCAAGCCGAAATTACCACTTTTAAATCATGCAAACCACATTTGGCATTCAGAAAGAGCATGTTCACCCTAAACTTCCATCAAAATACGATGACTTTCGGCAGCAGTTTTTTTTTCATATTAAGGTAATGAAGAAGAACTCCCCGCAAAAACACTTTTTCAGGCACAAAGTTCGACATATTTGAATGAAAAGAAATTATTGTTGTTTACCCTTCAAATGAATGACATATACTGAGAAAGATGCACAATGACAGTAGCTTTCCAACGGATGTTGGGAATATTGGAACGATGGAATATATATATATATATATATATATATATATATATATATATATATATATATATATATATATATATATATATATATATATATATATATATATATATATATTTAAATGTTATCTTCTTTTTATATTAGGTAAATATTTATGAAAATAATACGACGTCTTTGTGGTAACCATATGATGAAGAAAACAATCAGGAAAACAATATATAAAACCCATACAAAATCCATTTAAAATCCTTCTTCAAAATATTTCCCGCATATTACAATGAAATGATTCAAGGTAATATTTAAATGCGTCTATTAATAATATACAATAAGAAAAGTGTGTCGTCTTATTCGTATGTACCTCAGATAAAAGTCTTATACATACAAAATAAGTATACACTAAGTAATGATGCATAGCATAATAGCATTTCACATAAAATTTTTCATTCGAATTTTTGTCGCATTTGTTTAAAGTATTTATTTTCAATTATCTCCAGCAAATTTTACCATCATCTTCTACTTTTTAGACAAATTGCTTTTTATGTCATTTGAATATAATATTTCTTATTAAAAAAAATATTAAAAAAAAAATAAAAAAAAAAATTAATTAATGAAACTACAAAAATTATAAGCGTAATTATACTGACTCATCAAATTCCTTTAGTATCAACTATATCAGATTATATCAGATCAGACTTTATTCTCGTCGCTAAAATGTACCTGAAGCGTTATTACTTCTTTTACCATAAATATCAGAGATAAAGTGACAAAAGCGACAAGGTCAAAGTGATGCTTTGCTTATTCACTAAATATTTTAATGGTGAAATGATGCATTACACAGTGCAACAATACCTTGCAGAAGTGGTTTACCATTCGGTTCAATCCTCTAGAAGGCCAACTGAGTTTAATAAAGGCGAAATAAATATAATGAACACAATTATTCAATTGCTCGTGACAGACACTAAAGACACTAAATGTTCCTCATTCAATATTAGCAAGCTCAATATTTGAGTTTCTCATGAGCTCAAAGAAGTCGACCTCCTCAACTTCGTCGTCATTTTTGAAACCCAAACAAAATGCAATCGAAATAACCCATTCTTACTACACATATAACTGCCGGTGAAATATGAAGTATTTACAGCAATTTCAATGTAATCGATGATAATGTAATGGAAAAAGTATTTCACAAACGACACTCAAAGCCGCTCTTCATGAAAACTAAGATTATGCTCTCCCTATGGTGGAATTAGAAGAGTGCCTGTGTTTCGCGTTTCTATCGCAGAACCACAGAATTAACGTGAATATGAATTGTCGTCAAATGGATGATTTTAATACACTGCTAGCAGAAAACAGTCTAAATTTTATTTATCGAAAAGGGGTACTGATTGACCACGGTAGAAAAGATGTTGCTTGTATATGAAGTCTTGCCTTTGCCACTACACCCGACAGACCATGCTTGATCCAATAATTATTTATTTCGTTTTTTGCTAAAGCACATGAAAAAATGAAAAAATTAAATGAAAAAATTCGATATAACATTGATGCAATATAAATGCAGGATGACAACTTGTTTGTGTATTTTTTCTGATCAAAATGATAAAGTTTGGTTTGATTAATAAAAAACTGATAGGTGAGCTTAATAGATGGTCGGAATAGACACTGGGCACTCTGTCAATAGACCATTGTGGCAATAGCCAGAATGTGGAAAAACTAATATGACACTAAAAATAGAAAGGAAGAATGAAACTTTATAGTTTTCCTGATGAATCCAACTAGCTTGCAGCATTACCACTTTATAATCTCATTATTTATTTGACAAAAGCTGGACAGCAACAAGAGAATGCTCCGTGGTATCCACTTCTCCAAGACAAGTCGGCTTTGTGTATTATGATGTCCAGCTCTTTTGTTCCCTAAGATGACTCCAATCAATACCCTAATTGTAAACAAAATTTTGACAGTTTTCTGTCAGATACAATCAAAAATCTTTTCATCAATCAGCATGATTCAAGTTCAGACTGTCTTCTTTTGGCTGATGAGGGTTCTGTTGGTACACCAAGAAGTGATAGGAAAATGGATATTCTGCGATATTGCAGTGTCCTGGAAGCCATAACAGATATAGTTTATTTCAAACAAGTTAATCTGCAAGATTACTGATCATCTTAGAAGAATTCACGCTGTTCACTAGGACTTTTAGTGCAGCCTGTCTGTTGCTGCATATACCACTTTTCCTCGATAGTGCAACAAACGATGCACCACATCTCGAAACATATCTTGGCTATTCCCAAATATCAGCTCAGTTTTTGATGTCATCAATATAGATGACATTAGTCAGTCGGCTAAGTAAAATCTCTAAACTAGGAGACCATAAAATCCGCTCCGGGAATTTTACATTATATCTATGTCCAAATCGTCATCCACTCTGGCAACTTACAATTATTAGAATTTTTTTTTTTTTTTTTCAATTTTATATAAATTATTTTCCAATGTTTGCTCTTTAAGATTAATGACTTTTCAAAATGCAAATTAATATAAATTAAAGTAGGTACTAAGTAAAATGTGCCAACTTCCCCTTTTACTTATATTTAATTCTACACAAATTTTTGAAAAATTTATTGAGGAAAAATATGAAAATAAATTGAGAGTACTATTATTATTATCAAACTATATTACTTACACGTAAAAATAACATTATAAAATGATTGCTCATCAAAATAATTTCTATCAAAAATATCCCGTAAATTCAATTTAAGTTAAAAAAATCTCCTTACAGTCGGCTGGGGCCGACCAAACTATACCCTGCATATGTAGATTTATATATAAAAAGTTTACTCGAATATCCAACTTTTCTTTTATTTCCACTTTTCGAGAAACAATTTTTGCATATACTACTAATTTACACCCGAAATATGGTTGACTTTGACGAAGTAAAAGGATTTTAAGATAATTCCGAGGCTTACTATGGGAGCTATATAAAAGTGGGGGTGGCTTATCACGTTCTAGTAAATCCAATTAATTTTTCAACGTTAATCCACACCTTAAATTTGGAGTCCTACGTTGAATAGTTTCTAAGTTATGGTGGTTAACATTTTTGTTTAATTTTCTCAACCTTGTATGGTAGCCCCAATAAGAAGTGGGCGTGGTACGCTGATTATTCGCCAGATTATTTCCGACTACGATATTAATTTACGTGTCAATTATGGTTATTCTAGACAGAAGATTGCCGAAGTTACAGCTGTTTCAATTTAAAATTTGTATGGGAGCTACGATAAACACTGGGCGTGGTGCACCCATTTTCTGTGAGCCTAGTTGCTCGTACAATACTAATCCACACCTTAAATCTCGTTATTCTACGCTGAATAGTTTGCAAGTTATAACCGGTAACATTTTTTTTAATTTCCGCAACTTTGTATGGGAGACCCAAAAAGGAGTGGGCGTGGCACATTTATTTTCTGCCATATTATTTCTGACTGCCGTGTTAATCTAAGTGTCAATTATGGTTATTCTAGACAGAAGATTGTAGAAGTTACAGAAGTTTCAATTTAAAAGAAGTACAGACACTTTGTATGGGAGCTACGCTAGAAAGTAGGCGTGGCTCACCCACTTTTGGCGAGGTTATATAGTAGTATAATATAACTCTATGTGCAAAATATTGTTGTCCCAAGTGGTATATTATGTGAGTTATAGCAAGTTAAAGATTTTGAAAATTTCGAGGTTAGTCGCTTTGAATGCTTGGTGTGGGCGTGGTTATTGACCGATCATGCCCAATATCAATCCCCTCCGTACCCTTGGATCATAGATTACTTATGCCAAATTTCATCGAAATAGCTCAATATTTACTCAAGTTATCGTGCGAACCAGCCAGGTGACAGACAGACGGACGGACGGACGGACGGACGGACATCGTTAAATCGAAAATTTAATCGACACTGATCACGAATATATATCCATGTCTATATCTCCGGAGATTCCTTCAAGTGGACACAAACATCTGACCGAAATGAATATACCATGCATATTGCATTATGCAGGGTATAATAATAAAAATATAATTTCACATTCAATGGGCGTGGCTAGTAGATGCAAAGAAAATCAAAGAAAAAAAACAAATATGATAAAAATGTTTTAATAAAATATTTGTCTATACTGGTACGTACACTATTCCATCGTATAAAAACTATTATATATAGTATAAATTTTTTATACCCTGCATAATGCAATATGCATGGTATATTCATTTCGGTCAGATGTTTGTGTCCACTTGAAGGAATCTCCGGAGATATAGACATGGATATATATTCGTGATCAGCGTCGATTAAATTTTCGATTTAACGATGTCCGTCCGTCCGTCCGTCCGTCCGTCCGTCCGTCCGTCCGTCCGTCTGTCTGTCACCTGGCTGGTTCGCACGATAACTTGAGTAAATATTGAGCTATTTCGATGAAATTTGGCATAAGTAATCTATGATCCAAGGGTACGGAGGGGATTGATATTGGGCATGATCGGTCAATAACCACGCCCACACCAAGCATTCAAAGCGACTAACCTCGAAATTTTCAAAATCTTTAACTTGCTATAACTCACATAATATACCACTTGGGACAACAATATTTTGCACATAGAGTTATATTATACTACTATATAACCTCACCAAAAGTGGATGAGCCACGCCTACTTTCTAGCGTAGCTCCCATACAAAGTGTCTGTACTTCTTTTAAATTGAAACTGCTGTAACTTCTACAATCTTCTGTCCAGAATAACCATAATTGACACTTAGATTAACACGGTAGTCAGAAATAATATGGCAGAAAATCAATGTACCACGCCCACTCCTTTTTGGGTCTCCCATACAAAGTTGCGGAAATTAAAAAAAATGTTACCGGTTATAACTTGCAAACTATTCAGCGTAGAATAACGAGATTTAAGGTGTGGATTAGTATTGTACGAGCAACTAGGCTCACAGAAAATGGGCGCGCCATGCCCACTGTTTATCGTAGCCCCCATACAAATTTTAAATTGAAACAGCTGTAACTTCGGCAATCTTCTGTCTAGAATAACCATAATTGTCACTTAAATTAATATCGTAGTCGGAAATAATCTGGTAGAAAATCAGTGTGCCTCGCCCACTCCTTCATGGGTCTCCCATACAAAGTCGAGTGAATTAAACTAAAATTTTAAGCTCCATAGCATACAAACCATTTAGCCTAGGACAACGAGACTTAGGGTATGCATTAGTATTGTACGAGCAACTAGGCTCACAGAAAATGGGCGCACCACGCCCAGTGTTTATCGTAGCCCCCATACAAATTTTAAATTGAAACAGCTGTAACTTCGGCAATCTTATGTCTACAATAACCATAATTGACACTTAAATTATTATCGTAGTCGGCAAAAATCTGGCAGAAAATCAGTGTGCCACGCACACTCCTTCATACCAATTTTAAATTGAAACAGCTGTAACTTAGGCAATCTTATGTCTACAATAACCATAATTGACACTTAAATTAATATCGTAGTCGGAAATAATCTGGCGAAAAATCAGCGTACCACGCCCACTTCTTATTGGGGCTCCCATACAAAGTTGAGGAAATTAAACAAAAATGTTAACCACCATAACTTAGAAACTATTCAACGTAGGACACCAAATTTAAGGTGTGGATTAACATTGGAAAATTAATTGGATTTACTAGAAAGTGGTAAGCCACGCCCACTTTTTATATAGCTCCCATACTAAGCCTCGGAATTATCTTAAAATCCTTTTACTTCGTCAAAGTCAACCATATTTCGGGTGTAAATTAGTAGTATATGCAAAAATTGTTTCTCGAAAAGTGGAAATAAAAGAAAAGTTGGATATTCGAGTAAACTTTTTATATATAAATCTAAATATGCAGGGTATAATTTGGTCGGCCCCAGCCGACTGTAAGGAGATTTTTAAAATTAATTTTAATAAAATGTGCGGCGCTGCTTAGGAAAATAGTCCATACGATTGACACTATTACAACATTTAGAAGTATAAAAAAGACATATATTTCTTTAAATAATATTAATTCAGATAATTTCTATGGATGGCTCCATATTTAGTTTAATTTGTAAAATATATTTATATTATATATAATTTATTTCACATTTTATGATTGATTAAATCGAATAGAATCTTCATAAAAATTAATATCACTTACTGCACTCAATAGCATACAAAGAATAGCCCATAATTTAAATGTAGCCACTCCAGTAGGCATTCTACGTCGTATCTCAGATGAATAATGATGCATTTTATTATGCATTTCAGCCGTTGTACGATGTTAAGTTAAAGTTAATAAATATCCAAGTAAAATACACTCGCACACACACGCTCACAGATAGACACTTACGCGGAACCTATATGATCGGTAAACAAAAAAATAAAAAAAATACGTAGAAAGAAATAAAATATTCTGTATAAAAAAATTGATTTTTAATAAAAGAAATTAAAAAGCACGTACACAAGTTAAACAACTAACACAATTTGTTATCGTAGCTTGCAACAAAAGAACAAAAATTGATTTTGACTAGTTGAATAAAGAAAATCAAATGTTAACAACTGATAACTTTTATTGTTCGCTCGGTTCCTTTGAAAGTGTGTCTCGAATTGACAAAGTCGTTGAAAGTACTGAATATTTTCAACAGGATTACCACCTATTTATATACCAAGCATCCTTGCGGCAGTGCTTTCTCTCTTGCTAACTTTCTCTTTCTCTACAATATGGTACTCTTAATTCAGTATTTGATGAAAAGCTCGCCATGGGAATAATGTGAGTAGTATGACTTACATGTACGATTCACATTACAACTGTAGCACTTGTGACTGTTGAGATGTGGCCGCTTGACAATATTGTTGTTTTTGTTGTTGTAATGTTATCCTATTTCCACCGTGGTTGGGTAATATTATTCAGTATCAAACTGTTGCTGCTTTCGAGCACGGTCTATTTTTTGTTGTTTCATTTTTCCTTTCTCGAATGCACATTCATTGAAGAATTTATATGTATGCTTGAGTAGATAATGAGCTGCTATGATGACGTCATTGACTTGATGAGACACACTTGTAACGAATATCCTTATTAAGGAGAAAATACAAGAGCACATTGTAGCACCAGTCGTCATACAGTGGGCAGAGACTGCAATGCAAACTGGAATTGTTCTAAATGACGAGGATTGTTAAATTAAGATACATATATAAGAATATATGTATCTAAGTACCCAACAACAAAGAATGGTATATATAGGTACATTATAAATGATTGATCAGTAACTTTCATCTATAATAGATTAGAACCCACTTAAGCCAATTGAGGCCACGTGTGGTCCATTGTGGATAAAGCGTAGAATGTTCCCCAGCCCACAGAGAGCCATCTCGGAGAGGTTGTGTATGAAGTAACTGCTTAGATGAGTCATTCTCTATCGGTAAGTTATGGACTCTAATTCTTTCTCGTCGACTCAGCTCCGGCAGTAGTCTGTTGAGCGTAGTCTGTTGAGTCTGTTGAATTATGTATTTTCTTCGTTTTATATTCATTACTGAGCAGATTGATCGGGTAGTTGCTCACGAGTGTTTCCACTCCCATCGGATTTGTTTCCTTATCAGAAAGAGTTTGCAATGTTATGCACTTTTTTGTTAGCTCATTCCACTAGACGGCCAATTCATACAGTAGTATTGGTCTCACCATCGCTGCGTAGAGTTAGTATACGACACTGGGTATCATTCCTGATTTTTTTTTAATGCTCGTTTGCATGAATATAATGCAACCGAAGCTTTCCTTACGTAAATGCAATTTTTTCTTAAAAATAATTTCTCTCTATAATACTAATCTATCCACTACAATATTAATATACAATATGTGTCAAATATGGTTGTCCTACGCAAAAGACTTTATAGCTTAAGTCGGTTTGAAATGTATAACAATTTTGTGGTATCATAAGTTAACGAATTTATTATGTCAATATCATCATCATCATCATATATGGCCATTACAACCCATTAGCAACTCTCTCCAGGCGTCTCTACTTTGTGCGTGCCTTTTCCAATCAGTTACACCAAGCGCAGACAGATTTTCCACCACCTGGTCTTTCCATTGGAGACATGGCCTTCCTCTCTGTCGTCGTCCAGCGGCTTCCGTTTCAAACACCTTTACCGCCGGAACTTTTTCATCTATACGCACAACATCGCCTAGCCACCGCAGACGTTGAATAATGATGCGTTGGACTATGTCAATCTCAGCGTAGCGCTCGTACAGTTCGTGGTTCATTCGAAGACGATAGTCGTCACCGACGCGAGCAAGACCGAAGATTTTGCGAAGAATTTTACTCTCGAACACCCCAAGCGTGGCTGCATCAGTCTTGGTGCTAGATGCCAGATACACTCTGACTTGGGCAGTGTATAAAAAGATTGAAATATGTAAACATGCTCGGAGACAAATGCTGAGAAGACAAAATAGATGGAACTTCTTCATATATAATATTTGCACTTCAAAAAATAGAAAAGCGCTCCAGTGAAATTTACGTCTTTCTAAAATTCACTCCCACCACCATCATCTCTAAGCTATTTACATTGATTTTCTTTCATTTGTAAATTGGAATCATGAAATCAGTTTTAGTTAGAAATTCTTCTTTTTTAAGTTTTCTTATTTCTATTAAAAAATATATGCTGGATAGAATAAGATGGCTAAAGTATAAATGTTTTAATATGTGATCAAGCGATTTCTTTCTCTTTCTATCTACAATTGCAGCCACGCATGAATATGTGTACATAAGTTTTTATCTGTGCATGTTTACCTGTTAGAAGAAAGAGACGTGCAGACGGCTTAGATAAATTTATAAGTACATCTAGTATATTCAAACTCATTTTACGTGAAATCGAATATTTTATTTAAGACTAATTTCATGATTCCAAGTCACATATGCATGTGTGGGTGCCGTAGCTCATGGTTAGTGCGTTGACCTTCTCATCCGTAGTTCGTGGGTTCAATCTCCGACTGTGACATCATTAGTATCGAAAAGATTTTTCTTTCTTGCAACTCGATCTCAAATTGACGTTTAACACTAAAATTTGTTGGAATTGTTTTCGAGTTTATTTTCATATATCCATATTTATTGTAATTTTGATTTTGATTACATTTTTACATCAAGTTACATAAATAAATTGGTACCTATTTCATTAAGAATAATACTAACTCCTATAGTGATATTATTCATCGGGTACAAGACATCAGCTGTGCCAATTGATCTTATTTTGTTATTCATCTGAAGCACTATTTTCAAATATTTCTTTAAGCAAATATAAAATACTCGTAGTGGCTAAAAGCTGTAAAAATAAACATGTATTTATGCATGGCTCTGAATATATTGGAGTTAGAGTAATTGGTTTGGGGGTAAAATTTATATATAAAAAATAATGTATAGCTGTAATATGTAGTGGAACGGTGGAATGATCAACTGCGATAGTGATAGTTGTTGAGACTAAGACATTTCTGGTTTTGACTTATATTGTTTCTTATAACTTTGATATAAATCTGAATAATCGGAGAATATGTGTTAAATCAGCTAAATTGTATTTTTTTTTTTTTATAATTTAGTACAACACTTCAATGGTAAAAGTTTCAAGGATTTTTATGGCTTCAATTCTATTTGAAAAAATACACATTTCTATTTTATTATTTTTTATTTTTACAACTCTGCGCTGCTGAGGTCACTACCCAAAACTGATGTCTCAAAATGTAGTAATAAATTTAAACAATATGAAATATTTCCAAATCGCCCATCAAATTAAGATAAAAATGCCATTTCAACTGTTTTCGCACTGTTCAACTTTCATTAAGGGGTGGACATTTGAAACTTATTTTCATTGTATGGAAAGCGACCTAATCTACAATAATACATAAGCATGTATCTAGCTATTCGTATAGAATATGTGTAAAACAAAATTATTGAATTACATATATACCACAAGCATTTCAGCAGGAATTGCACTATAAAGCAGTATATGAAGATCATCCAACACTAAATCTGGTACTGCTTTTAAACAACCCATTTTGGATTTAACTTTCAAAATGACGCAATTTGTAACTTCTTTACCGCAACATGATGCTGGCATGATTACACTTTCATAATCGGCATATGACATCTTACCACAGCAATTGAACTAAACATTTCGTAAGAATATGTATGTATTATTATTAACGATCATTTATGTAGTATTTGTTCAACTTGCTTCCAATTGCACAATATCCAAATGTTCATGGTTTGTTAGGCGTTCTTCCCAAATTTTATAAACGGCATACGATATATCTTTTTTTAGTGTTATAACATTTGATAACAGAATCACTACATAGCTCAAAAACGTTGTTGTGCCTAGTACCACAAAAGATAAGAAACTCTGTAATAATATGAAAGTACTCATATAGATAGAAATTTATGGAAAAAAAAATCCAATATTCAATATTACAATAATTAGAAAAAGTGCATTTCGTGTTCTAGCACCCCAGAGTCCCAATGAAGCACCAAGCATATACCAACAATTGCATATCAACAATACTACGGGTAGAGCGTATAACATTTTGGATGAAGTTTTTGTTAAATTAATTCTAGAAATGACCACTGAAGTAGATATAATTGTTATGACCCCATATACCTGAAAATGTATACATATTTAGTTCAATTAGATACGTTTAAAAGCATGGAAGTATAATTAAGGTAGAGCATTAAAAAAGGCTTTCTCAAGACTACGTCACAAACTCTTTCCTTGTAGTGTCAAACTCATGTGTTTGTTGCTTGATCATTTCTTTATTCTTCATTCCTGAGAACCCTCTCTTATTGCTCCACCTTTATAATTATAACGTGGTTTAAAACCTTGCTAATAAATGGAGAAAAGAAAGAATAAAACACAAAATCATGGAAAATATAATGCACTTTCGTATATCTATACAAATATTCAGTTTCGCTTCAGTTGAAACAATTCTTACCGCTATTCCGACACAAAATATATATGTACTTAACAGATATTTGGAAATCATCTTTAAGAAATGCTATTTTCGTTGAATTATTCGGAGAAAATATATAATTATATAATATATAATTTTTCATTTCTCACAATGATTAATTTTGACACATAAATATTATGTAGCTACTCTACAATGACAAACATATTGATATGGAAATATATTTGATTCAAACGAAATGAAACGAAATCGAACTATTCTTTTATTTTTAATTTTTATTTTACACACTACAACACTTTAGAATCTAGTGATTTGTGCACGGTGGGAAATTATGAATTTAAATTGATTGTCATTTGTTACTGAAGAAAACTACATAGGGCCGTTTTCACAATGTCCAGTTAACTTTGTTTTTAACTTTAGAACCGTGAGTTGGGTACTCAGTACCCATATTAGTTTTTGCTGTTGAATTCCGGGGGTTCAAGAAATCAAATTTAATTTTTGGTAGGCAGATATATTGTACTCTTATTTATAGGTTGACAAAATTCCAGGCGTATAACTCTTATAATAAGAAAGTAACGGCATTTTTATGGTAAGTACGCTATACGTGATAATATTTCTTCATATATTTTGTATGGATAACGTTAATTTTCTAAGAGTTTTTGGTGGTTTTGTGCATTTCTAATCAGTTTCGCGTAAAAATTTCAAGTGAACAATTAATTTTTAGTTGCGATAATTATATTTTTTGAAATGAGTGAGGTTTATTTGGCTAACTTACGCCGTCAATTGACGGAAGAAGAAGAGGAAAATATTGCAAATTATTTCAATACTCACGAAAGCGATGATGATGGTGGAAAATAACATAAATTTGGTGGCGACCACGAACCGATACCCTTCGGAGAAGATAATGCTCAGCCCATTCCAGATCCACGATTTTTCAATTTCGGTTATTGAGGGCAATCGTGGAGAAAAATATTGTGGTCAAGAAAAGAACGACCAAACTGTATGGTGGTCAATGCCTGCAAAACTGCTAAAACCGACAACAAAACAACAGCAGTTTGTGACCATTGCGCTACTCCGACATGCACCAAACACTATATAAGGACATGCGAAATGTGCTATTTCACAAAATATAAAGCCGATGGTGACACGGACATTGATGAAGACGCGGACAATACTCCAACAACGCCAAAGCCAAATCAAAACGAATCAAAAAGACAGCGGAGAATTTCACTCATTTGTGCAGTTCAAAACTAAAACTTTATATGATTTTCATTTTTTACAAGTAAAAAACGTTGTTTCTAACAATAAATATTTACATGTTTCATTAAATTGTGTGCATAAATAGACCAAATATTCACTTTTATATAAAAAAAAAATCCTTAAAAAGCTTAAATTCCCATACAAAATACATAGCTGGGCACTGAGTGCCCAAGTCACGAGATTAATTTGTATAGCCATGTCACGGTTCTAAGGTTAACCAGAAAATAGCTAATCACCAGATAGTCTGAATTAACAGTTTCGTTTTCACCAAACTCTGGTTAGCTAACATTCGATTAACTCTCATTGAGAATATTTTAGGAAAAGTTCACAAAAATAACATTGTGAATAATTTAGAAACAATTCACAAAAATTGCATTGTGAATATATGAAATTTGCATGACAGCTGACAACTGTTTACGTTTCAAGTAATATTAATAACGTGCGTTTCTTCTTTTCTGGTTCTGGTTTTAATTTTATGAATAATGGAAAATAAACGAAATCCCAATTCTTTCTTTCTTCTAATTCTTGTTTCAATATTCTTCGAAATCTATGCTTCATTATTTTTGGAGAGACGAAATCTACTTATGAAAGAATTTTCGGCATACTTTTCCAAGTAATTTACTCTGGCACTGTATGTTCGTTCTCTTGAAATATACCTCTGAATCAACACAGTTAGATGGGCAGTGCTTTCCATATTTTCCATTTTGAAAATAATTAAATTTCTTATAAAAAAAATCTATTTGTTATGTTATTTGCCTGGAATCGTTCTTATCGTTAAGGTTAGCAGCTCGCGTTAAGTTAACAGAATCCTATTTGACAGGTGCCATTTAAGTGGACTTTGTGAAAACAATTTATTAATTTCTAATTAAACGATAACCGGCCATTTTGAAAACGGCCTTTAATATGCATACTTACTAAGGTGTGTTTGTTATCAAATTGTCATAGCAAACCATATAGTAAGAATTTATACCCGATTTATATATAGGAACGATTTCGTGGTCCTATTTGGCAGCGCTGTTTGAGTGACATATGTCAAACAGAACTGTCATCTGAGGCATCATATGTTTAGTTTATGTTTATAAGGATTGTGATCTAGCAATACGGATCGTTTAACAATCGCTCAACTTGTTAAGACTGTTAACTTACTACAAATATGAATTATAATTTTTCACATCGAATTTTCTTCAGCGACGAGGCTAATTTTACACTGGGTGGGTATATTAATAAGCAGAATTGTCGAATCTGTGGGAGTAAAACCCCACGAGTGACTGCTGAGACACCATTACTTTCACAAAAAGTCACCGTATGGTGTGCCATTTGGTCCGATGGTGTGATTGGCCCATATTTTTTTGAAAATGGCGATGTTGTGGCTCAAATCGAAAATTCTCATCGCTATAGCCAAATGATTGCTGTTTTTTTTTTTTTTGGCATAAAACTTAAGATACGGTTGTGGAGGAGATGTGATTCAACAAAACGGTGACACGAGTCACACAACACGATTTGTTTTGGCTTTATTGCAAGAACAATTTCCAGCACGTAATTTATCGTTTGGGTGATGTGAATTCGCCACCAAGATCGTGCATTTATCACTGTTGTACTTTCTTTTTTTAGGGCTACGCAAAGGATCGTCTTTATGAGAATAATCCTTAAACTCTTGACGCTCTGAAAACAAACATCCGTCAAGAAAAAAAAAACTATTGGAGTGAAATTTTTTTATTTTAATCTGTCAGATATTTTCATGCCATTTATTTTTTAAATATGATTTCGGGCATATATTCACCATAGCTCGATTGTTGCACGCGTTGTATGGCATGTGGTCCCATCTTGTTGAACCCAAATGTTGTCGATGTGTAGCTGTTTTAGAAATAAAAGCTTAGTTACGCTCGCCATTCACCGTAAAGGCAGCTTCTTCCTTATTTCGAAAGAAATAAGGACCCATTATACCGCCAGCATGTCAGCTACACTAAATGTAATGTAAAGAAGTAATGGTGATTCAATGCCAGCTTGAGGATTGTCTATGCTCCATATGTGGTAATTTTGTTTATTAAGTTAACCGTTCAACCAGAAATTATGCCGAATTGCTTTGTGAACTTGGCGAACAGAATAATTTTTTTGAAAATAAAATTCCACAAATTTGAAAGCGTTGTTCTGGCGTTAAACAATTCAAAGATAAAATGGCAAATTTTATCAAAAGAGCTCATGTAGCAAAAAAGGCATCCGTTACTTTTTTATTTCTTTTTCTCTTTCCGGAACTTCGTTTAAGTGGCTACGAAAGTCTTCTTAAAAATAAGAAACACAACCAACCTCTATGTCAAATGTATAACTGATTGCAAGATTCTCACTTTTCAACATATTTTTGGAACATATAATACTTATTTCCTATTTCCATCCTTAAAAAATTAAATTTTTACATTGAAATAGTTGAATCAAACATCATGGATTCAAAAAATTGTGTGATATCTTGGTGTCTAACAAGAGGAAACATTAAGTAACTATATTTGAAAACATGATTATAGTAATGATTCTTTTTTCATGCCTAAAAATACCAATCACGAATTTTTATGAAATTATACGTCTTTGATGTATAAAGCAGTTCCACGATGTTGTGAACATATTTATATTTTTTTTTTTTTAATTTATTTCAATTGAACCGCCAGAAAGGCCCGTTGTGATACCACCAAGAATTCACTGTAACATGATACCACATTCGTCAAAATCGATTGACTCAAAACATTCGATTTACATTCAAAATGCACATACCACTGTATCAGAAAAAATTGCTTAGTGCAAATTTCGAATTTAATACTTCAGAAATTGTAATTTTTTTTTTTATAGATCCTTAACAAATAGTGATATTATTTATGATTATACTACCTATTTGTTGTTCTATAAAATAAAATCAAAATACAATTGAAAGATACCGATTTATTTCATACATTCCATCAGCACCAACTTATTGTGGCATCTCTGTCTGCCAAAATTTAACAAGTCCTACCCCTATACCAAGCCCTGCTAAAAATGGTACTACATATTGGCTACTAATTGGCTTCGTATGTGCTTCATTAAAGATTACACTAGCTGTTAGCAACGCGAATAGGTATTTCTTCCAAATCATTTTATTTTATTGCAAAAATTCTTAAACTTTCGGATCACTGAAGTACTCAGACTGTTGAATTTACAATTGAAACTTTAATATTTATGAGATGTTTTAACTACCACGCTTTTTTGATTTTAGATACTATTTCTTGTTACGTTACGCTATATTATATGCATTAATAACCGAATTTAATTCGATTTATACATTATTTAACAGGTGTCGTTCGTTAGTCTGTTGGTTTTTGATGAATGTGGTGCATCATTTTACAGTGAATTGTTCAACTGAAACAAATTCGAAATTCAAAATTGCAATAGAAACTTCTTGAATGCGAATTTTGAATTTAATATTTATAAAATTATTGCGTCAATGTTTATTATTTTTATCGAGTAGTATTATCAATGTGATTATTATTTATTTATTTATTATTTATGATTATATTGTACTACCTATTACCCAAATGCTCTTTTTTTGGTGCCAAAAGATACGGTTTCATTTCATATATTTGCTTGGAATAACTTTCGGATTTTCTGAAGCACTCAGACTGTTGAATTCACAAATGAAACTCTTATATTTATAAGACATTTGTAACTCTACGCTTCTTTGTTTTTGTTTTTGAGTTTTTTTAGTATCCATTTATTGTTACGGTACGCTATATTATATACACCAATTACATTTATGCATTATTTTAAAGTTGTCAAATGACACAGTTTAGGTCATTAGCTCTCCAAAAATGTTATAATATTTAGTTACGGTACGCTAATATTCTATATTCTATATATACTTTCTTATACCTCTGGAACTTCTTCTTTCTTTTATTTGGATTTAAGTGATTACAAAGTATATAAATACAACATTAATATATGTACTCTTGTGCTAATCTAATAATAGTAGCGTATAATAATAATAATAATAATAATAGAATCTAGCACACATATACATGAAAATATATACAATAAAGTACAATAATACGAGTATTACAATATATACCGCTAACACCAAAAACTAACTAATGTTATATGACACTTGCAAAATAATTTATTAATCGAATTATATTCGATTGTTAATGCCTAACATAGCGTACCGTAACAATAAGTAGTAATTAAAAAAACTTTTAAAGAACTTTTAAAAAAATGCAAAGGAGCATGAAGATACAAATGTTTCTCTTTAATAGAAAGCGTTTAAATGTTGAATTCAATATTCAGGGCGTTTCAGCGAATCGAAATTTTAAGATGTTGTTAAAAATAAAAATTCATATGCGAATATTAATGTATAAAATAGGGCTGTGCGATTGATCGTCATACAATTTAATTAATCACAATTTTTGATTAATCAAATAAGAAATTATTCAAATAATTATAATATTCAAAAATCAAATGATTAATCAGAATTTTTATTAATCAGAATAAAATTATTCGAATAAAATATTCAAAATAATTATAACATTTTTTGCAATACAAAGTAGACAGTTAAATTTTTAATTTTTTATTCTCAAAGAAAATTTCAAAAACATAGAAAAAACAAAAATGAAAACTATTTAAATATTTTGATTAATCAAAATTCTGATTATTCGGATAGTTCCAATTTTGATTAATCAAAATGTTGATTAATCGAATAATTAATTGATTAATCAAACATTATGATTAATCACCATTTTTTAACAAACGATTAATCACACTCAACAGCATACACCAGCTCATAAGCAGAAGGCTTAGTGTTGTCTTTCCCGTGCATAAGAAAGAAGAACCCACAATTTGCACCAATTATCATGAACAAGTCTTCTTAGCATCGCATACAAGGTTCTATCGAGCATACTATGTGAAAGTTTGGAACCTATACTTAACAGCTTCAGACCTGGTAAATCTAGAATTTCCAGATCTTCACACTACGCCAAATCCAGGAGAAAACAAAAAAAAAAACAGATCGTCACACCATATATTTGTTGTTTCGACAATCCGCTAAAGGATTACCTCTACACAACAATGTCTGAGTTCGGTATTCCAGCGGTATTCTTTGCAGAATGACAATGTATAACTTCAGTTGTGCAGTGGAAATTTCAAAGGCCCTTTCCTCTCTGTTTAATGTCGAACTGGGTTTCAGACAAGGTGACTCGTTATCATGCGACTTCTTCAATCTTATTGTGGAGAAAATAATACGAGCTGCTGATCTACGACATAATGGCATTATCTTCAACAAAAGTATCATGTTGTTGGCGTATGCCGATGACATTGACATTATGGCATGAACACGCGAGCAGTCAGTGCAGCATTTGCAGAGTTGAAAAGAGAGTCGCGTCGAATAAGTCTTGCTGTGAACGAGGACAAGCTGGAGTACCTAGTTGCATCAAACAAAGAGTCTCAGAGACTAGGACAGCACGTCACTGTTGATAACTACTCTTTTGAAGCTGTTAAGAACTTTGTCTATCTTGAAACCAGCATTATCACCAGTAATGACGTCAGCCTAGAGATATTGCGAATGATCACCCTTGTACACAATTGCTATTTTGGGATAAGTAAGCAATTGAGAAGTCTCTCGAGTAACAAATCTCTCTACAAAGCTCTCGTCATGACTCTCCAAATATATAGCGCCGAAGCTTGGACAATTTGCACCTCAAACGAAAGAATGCTCCGAGTTTTCGAGAGAAAAGTCCTACGCGACTACCGAATAAGGCACAACTATGATCTTTATGAGCTGTATGCCGACACCGATATAGTAAAGCGCATTAAAATTCATCGGTTGCGCTAGGTAGGTCATGTCGAGAAGAACAGACTCCAGCTACCAAGGTGTTATATTCGCTCGAGGACGACGCAGAACTAACCTCCAGTAGAAAGACCTAGTCAACGCTTGGAATCTCTAATTGGCGTAGCCACCGAAAGAAAGAGTTGGCTGGCGAAGCATGCCAGATGCAGTCAAAATCGAGTTTCGGTTGTAATGGCCAAATCAATAAGTAAGTAAGTAGTACTCCAAAAAACAAAATGTTTCTTCGTTTAATGAAAACCATTCAGATATCTAATTTTCTTTTTTCTTAATCGGTTCGATTTTGCAGTCTAAGTTAATAGTTTACCTGGATCAACCCAATATTTTGTACGTTTTGAATGTTCAAAATAAATTAATTTTTTATCAGCAGTACCAATGTGTTCCAAAAAATGCATTCCGTGGAAAGAATATTTCAGCAAATTCATGTGGCACCCATTTTGCTCACTTTTAAAACGTCCCCGTAGCATGTAATCGCCTAAGGGCCGTTTTCACAATTAGCTCTTAGTCAGAAGTTCTCTCTAAGATAAAAGAAAAAGTGTTTTCACAATATCCGGTTAAGGAACATCTGTCAGATAAGTTAACTTATCGCCAGCATTGACTAACCAGAACCAGAAAATTGACCACAAAGCAAATGCAAATGAAGCTAAAGTCTATTATGGAAATTTGTCCGTATGTTATTAAGTAAACAGAGTTTTGTGGTTATATTAGGTAGCAGTTAATTTATTAAACGCTTAATTATTCTTAATAAGCTATGACGGCGAATTGTGTTCTCGATAACTGCGAATATTATGATTCCTTGAATGATTTGTCATGCATGCACGACAAATGGTATGTCAGTACACTTTGATAGATCTAGACTGCGATCAAATAATTTCACAACAAAACTCTCTGATTGTGTTTTTTGCTATTTGTTGCTGGTTAGAGACAAAGTTATTGTCAACATTTAAAATTTCTGCCATATGTAATTGACTTAAAATGTCATCTTCATTCAATGTTTGTTGCAATCCAGTGTTTCCAAAACTTTTCAACGGTCTTCCACGTTCTTCATTTCTGACATCAAGATCATTATTTCTGAATCATTGAAACCATATTTTGATTGTTGCAAATGATAGATCATTATCACAATAAGCTTCTTCAAGCATTCTTTGGGATTCTGCCACGTTTTTGTTCAAATGGTAGCAAAAAACTAATAAAAAAATCGTATGATTTCGATTCGTTATTTCTAACATGAAAACGTTTTATGATATTTTATTTAAAATCAAATTTTAAACTTTAACCGGTGTGGACAGACATCAAAACAATTAAAAAAAAACTCATTGTTGATACACAAATCATTATTATTATTAATATTAACATTAACAATTAATTCCAACGAGTATATGTACATTCAAATTTTGATAGTATATTTACAGAAAACAATCAATCATCCTGTATTTCGTCAATCAATTGATAAACAAATAAACCGCCTAAAACCTGTAAAAGTAACATTCATATAGTTGCTAGCGCTGCGTTTTTAGTTTATTTATCAATTCTATTGTTCTTTAAGCTCTTAATAAATAAATAAATAAAAATAAACATTCATATAAATTGTTTTCCAAAAGGGACAGCAGGAAGCTTTTTTAAAAATATATTTTCTTAATGATTTTTAAAATTTCATTACGAAATGAATGCTTCAGCTTCATCCTCTAGTATTGTGGGATTTACTTGTCAATCGGACAAATACTATGTAATTCTATTCTCCTCCAGCATGGGCCCCAGCTGTGGCCCATGTTTCATACTTCTTCACTAAAAATATATTTGTTTAAAGTCTTCAAAAATTATGGCTACAAGTTGTATTAAAACTTGTGATGGTAATTTGAGCGATATTGGTTTTCATCTTCAATTATAATGAATATGTGCTTTTGGTGGAAATTTGGTATAAAAATATGTGGCACTTATAAGCCCCGAAGGATTCTTTGGCCGAGCTTTTTTTTCTATTGCTGTTGTGCGTGTTAAATTTTGGGACAGTATTAGAAGAGACCTACTTATTTTAGCCGAGTACGGCAGAACTCTTGTTACATAACTTTTTCTGAGCTTTGCCACAGTTATATTAGAAGCTTTTCCATAACAAATTTTTACTGCCGGAAGAATTACCAATTGCTTGCTGACAGGTGGGTACCGTTCGAAAGAAAAATCTTTTCAATAATAACTTTGTAATGCTTCAGTCGGGAACCCATGACCTACAGATCAGAGGGCCAATACACTAACAACTGGGCAATGGCATCAATTTGTAAATTTTGGTATTGTTCTTAATATTTAATGGTGATAATCATGAAATCTAATTATGAAAAAATATATTTAAAGAGGAAAATCTTCCTACAGTTCTGTTTAGATAATGCTCTATTTTAGAGTGGTCCTTATCTTCATTGGCCATTGTGCATGACTTTGCTTTTAAAAGTATAGCATCCTCTTTCATCCAAAAACAAACAAATTTTGGTTGCCTCACAGTTAATTTTAAGAGAATAAACTAACATTATTGAGTTAATAACAACTTTGACTTTTGATTAAAGTTGGAGTCCTGTCTTTACATAGGTCGCTGAATCCTATACAATTTCTTTCTCGGATGAGAGGATTGGCAAGTACCCAATGAGGAACACCTATGAAGTATATGAGCTGTATGCAGGTATTGACATCGTTCAACACAAAACAAATCCAGTCGCTACAAAGACGCAGTTGTGTCGAGCGAATGAAAACACACGTTTCAGTCTAGAAAGTTAAAAGGAGGTCTCAACCTCCGATAAAAGAGCCAACTATTAGAGAATCTGAGAGCGCTTGGAATTTCTAACTGGCACCAACTAGCGAAGGAAAGAGCTGGCTGGCAAAGCATGCTAGATTCGGCCTAAATCGATTTTCGGTTGTAATGGCCACATAAGTAAGTGAGTATTTAAATTCTTTTATCGAATCAAATATATTTAAACTATGATGGTTAGAGAAAAAAGACTAAATAATTTCCACCGTAGCACTGCATAGGGCTCTTGATAGCGTTGAATCTTTACATCATTTTCTTATTCACCTTAATTTGGTCTTCATATTTAAATTTACTTTATGTCTAATTTAATAATCATGTATATCTGCATCTTCTTCCTCAAAATCTAAACCTTCATTTTATACCTCTATGTCATCTAATATGGATCATAGAAGACTCATAAATTTGATAAAAAATAACAGTACAATTTTGAAAAAGCTGCAAATTATCGTTGATTTTTGAAAATCTTTTTTGTTGAAAATGTTGCTGAACAAAAATAATCGTCACAAATCAACGCTAGGGATTAGCTATTTCAAAGTTGGACTTGATTATGCTGAAATTCAATGCCTACTTGAAATTCTTCTTCGATCTTGGATTATAGATCCATTAAGTAATCTGAATTTTGACCTCTGTGCACCAAGTATTAACCGTCCGCAATCGGGACGAAAATTTGCCTGTGATATCTTTGACCCTGGCACTATCGATTGAAAGGATGAGTAAAATTGTCCATTTACGAACCACCCTAACATACATATACACACACACACACACATACACACACACACGCACATATATATATATATATATATATATATATATATATATATATATATATATATATATATATATATGTATATATATATATGTATATATATATATATATACTGCAGGCAAGTGATAATATAGATATGTATATGAAATCAGATAAGATTCAATGCAGAATCATACAAAGCCTTAGTACCCACGAAAAGTGTGCCAAGTCACCCGCGCGCACCCTATACATGAATATATTTCAGAATGACAGACAATAATGTCATTCATACGGGCGATTCCATAGTAACTCTCGTTACATTCACAATAATTTTTGTAGACTTAATTAGATTTAAGGTACAATCAAATTCTACTTTTGCGTTATTTTGATTAAATTCTTTTATTATTAAATTATCCCATTTTTATAAAGATTATTAAATAATAAAATTATTTCAGCAAAGAATAAATAATTATGAAGTTTCATAACAAAACAAAGGACACACTGAAAAGTTAAGTTAAATCGAAATAAGGATTCTGTTTTTTTCAACTTTCCTTACCTTATTCTTTTCACTTATAGGACCAACGATGGTGCAATATTTTTAGACCTTCAACTTAATACGATTTGCAGAGATCCTCGAAATAATCGCTTGAATGTGTCCATTTAATTATTCCCTTAAAATGAGAACAAATCGTGAATGCTAGAAGCATGAATTTGACACTAAGAGCTTTAAAAGCTTTCTGCTTTCTTTATGGACAGAAGGACATCGTTAAATCGAAAATTTAAGCGACGACTATATCTCCGAAGATTCCTTCAAGTGGTTACAAACATCTGACCGAAATGAATATACCTTGCATATTGCATTATGCAGGGTATAATAAAGGGTAACCATAGTGTTCTCAACCACAGGACGTTTAAATTCCTTCTCGACGAACTTGACGCTGAATACATGATTTTATTTCTATATATGGCAGTACGTTGCTTAGTAGAGGAAAATGCCTGCAAAGATTATTTAATTTAAGAATTTGTCTAATCGCCTCAACCGGGTGTACGAAACCTCCTCGGTTAGAGATTGAGCTTTGAGTTTGGGACCCACCACATAAAAATTTCAAATAATGAAAAATCAAAACGAGGCACGGATACGAACTGCCCCTTTTGTTGACGACCGCCGCAAATGAAATAAACGCCACAATTTACGGATATGCAGCTGGTTGATGTTCTCGGCAAATATAAAGCTGACATCACCGCATTTCAGGAAATGAGATGGACAGGACAAGGTTACTCTTAAAAAACATCCTGTGATATATTGTATATTAGAGTTGTAATGCGGAGAGGCAAAAACTCGGATGTGGATTTGTTTTAAGTTGTTGACATCTTGTCCCATGATCACACCTGTGAACAAACGGCTGGCAACAATCCGCATAAAGGCAAATTTGTTCAACATCAGTCTAATATGTGCCCGAGGGATGAGGAGGCCGATGCAATCAAATAGAGGTTTCAGCACCTCAAAGAAGATTCTGACCGCTGACTAGTGATTGGCGATTTTAATGACAGGGTGGGTGAGAAAGGTGACTTTGATCCAAATGTAGGAAAATCCAGCCTCTACCTTAGATGGTAATTAGTGGCTGTCTCCACATCAACGAACGAACGTGATGATCGACGGAAGGAATGCTTCAGTGTGATGGACGTGAAATCGATCCGTGGTGCCAATATCGCCTAGGATTACTACAATCTTGTTGCAGCTTAGGTGTGAGCACGTTTATGTGTCGCAAAGAACAAACGTAAATAAAGTCCAATCACTGGAGCCAGCAAATATTTTTATCACTTGACTATCGGATCTGCTTATATTTATAGGACACTCCCCCTATGGATGATACAAGCGCACGGTGGACACATATATCCCAATCCATGACTACAACTGTCGAGGAGGTAATCGGTTACTACCGGTTTGAGTGGTATTATCAGGTATGTCGCGACGCTACCGCAGAGAAAGGCGACGCCTAAAGAAAAACCTTGCGTTCAGATGCTACGTACGCTGTTAAGGAACGGTCCAGAGAGAGAAGGAATGCAGAGACACGTCTTTTCAGGTGCAAAAAGAGAGCAAAAAAGATACAAGTATAGGGCGATAGAGAGGAGTAGAGGAATGAGACTCGAAAATTCTTCGAGAAGATCAAGCGCTTGAGTGGCGGTTTAAACACCGGAGCCTCTTCCTGTTGCTTCAAATGTGGGAATTTGTTTACAGATGTGCAGAGTGTACTGAGCTTGTGGAGGGAACACTTCTCCACGTAATTGAATTGCGACGTTTCGAACAATTCCGCCAGGTTTCCCGAACTCCCCAGTCACGGATGATGGTGTAGATGTTCCACCACCCGACCATTACGAGGTCAGAGAGGCCATTTCTAGGCTGAAAAACAATGAAGCTGCAGGTGCTGGTAGCCTACCTGCTGGTTGTTTAAGATCCGAGGCGATAAGCTGCTCACAAGCATGCACCAGCTCATAAGACATTGACAGGCATTGACAGAACTTCTAGAAATACTAGATAATGTACAATAGACCCTTGTGGTTCCCATATAGGTGGAAACTATCCTCAACCATCATAACCTTAGCATTCGATGGTCGATAGTCTACGTTTTGTATAATTGTAAATTTATTAGTACTATTCGCACAAGTCAGAAATTTTTTAACTTTACCTACATATTTTGGAAAACGATTATAAATTGTTTATTGTTTTTCTTATTTCTTTTCGGTTCAATTATTAAATTTAAGTTTTAATTTTAGTAAAGCCATTTTATATTTATTTTCCTTAGTATATAATGATTTATGCTATTTTTTTTTTTTTTTTTTATTGAAGTGCTATATAAGTATTAATTCTTAAGGTAATAATAATCCATTTCTTTGCTGGAGAGGCCAAATGAGAAAATTTATTTGTAATATAAGTATAATTGTTTAAATCAGTAGTATGTTATAACTTAATCAGAATTTTGAAATTTTATTCAAAATATTAAGTTGGCAAGTAAACAATTACCGAAGTAATTGTCGTTATTTTCATAGACAAAGACACTTTCAAACCAAAATATGTACAATTTACTCTTTAAGCATGGGACATGTGACAGCTAATCAATGTCAGAAAAAAAATCATAACATTGAGAAAAGGTATCAAAAGCGTGTGTATAGTCAGAAACATCTATGTGTGAATTCACAACACGCTTAGTTTCCAACCCAACACCTATAATAAGGTAATATACTGATGTATATAACAATTGCAATATGAATGTGCGAATAAAGATAACAATAATAATACGCATAACATTTTGAAAAAAAATTCCACTTAATCCATCTATTGTCTTGTTCTGTTATTCTTCTTGTATTATTGCCTCGTATTCTAACTTGTTTTCTTCGAACAAAAATTATATTAGTCGCAGAACAACTTAGGAAAAAATCTAATAATGAACCGGACAGCGCTTCGTAGGTAGAAATATATATATTAAAAACAGCGTCCCAATCATTTTGACTTGATTTGAATTTTGATCATTTGACAGTACTAAACATTTTATAAATTCATGTATACAATATATATCCATTTTAAAATAATTGCTTTCGGATTTATTAACGCTTAATTCTAACAAATGTATGTACATTCAAATTTTAATAGTTCATTCACAGATAACAATTAATTATTATCAGTTTCCTCTATTTCTTTAACCAATTTTTGAATAACCCAAGTGAATAAAATCTGCAAAAATAACATTAATTTAAATTGTTTGCAAAAAAATAGATTTTTTAAATTTTATTATGAAATGAAAGCTTCACCTATAGTCTGACTCGAATTTTATGACAAGTAATTATTTGTACTGGGTGTCCTAACTCAGTGGTTTAAGCGTTAGTCTCCTGAGTCGTAGGTCATGGGTTCGATCACTGGCCGAGGCAACTTTAATATCGCTAAGATTTTACTTTCGAATGTTGCTCACCTGTCGGGAAACAATTGGCAATTCTTCCGACAGTAACAATTTGGAATAGGAAAGCTTCTACAAGAGCTTTGTGACAAATATTATAAAAAGTGATGTGACAAGGGTTTTCTCATTCTCTAAACTCCAAGACAAGATTACTGACTGGCTAAAAAATTAGAAAATCATGACCAATTGAACAAAGTCAGTCCAGGTTACATTCACTCTCAAATGAAATACCTGCCCACCCGTCAAATTCAACCGATATAAATATACCCTAGCGTGATGAAACAAAATATCTCGGCATGCATCTCGACAGAAGATTAAACTGGAAACCACATATTCTATATTTACCAACCTAAAGGCACCCGGTATAAAGCCCATCTGTACATACGGTATTCAGCAGTGGGGCACTGCAGCTACTACTACTTATACTATTGAAATAATGTGATCAGCGGGGTGCGAGCGGGAATTGCGGTAGGCTTGCTCCGGTTTGATGGCACACTTGTCGGCGGTAGAGTTGGTGACAGCAAATGTCTCCTTTCAGGCACTTTTTGCACTTATTTTTACTTTCTCGTGTAAAGTAATTAAATTAAACGATTTTGTCTTTCTGGTATCTAATTTATTATCTCAAATCTTATAAAGTTCACTTCGAATAAACTTTAACTTTAAACTTGTGCAATTTGGGATTGGGAAAAATTAAGCGAGCACTTGGCTAAATTCTTATCACGATAATAATCAAAACAAAATCAACCACACAAACAATAAAAGGGAAAAACACATGGTGAATGAGATGGAGAGAGCGGAGAATAGGAAAAAATAAATATCTGGATTGAGAGCGAAAGAGTGGAGAAAAGAAAAAAAAAGTACTGGGATAATGATAGGAATGGGAAGAGTTAGCAGCACCGGTGATGCCATATCACAACTCAACCCATTTCCTCATTTTAGGGGGAAAATACCCAAGTAGGCGCAAATTCAATCTGACATAGACATCGTGACGTCAAATTTCTAACAGTCTTCCAAGAAAGAAAGAAGCATATTCGGATCTAACTGCCAACCTTATCACTTTCACCCGCCTTAATCTATAAAATTTACAAAAAGTCTCCTATATATATATATATATGCACAGATATATATGTGTAAATATATATATATATATATATATATATATATATATATATATATATATATATATATATATATATATATATATATATATATATAGGTTATACCATTAGAACCAAAGCAGGAAAGGAACCATAATTTATAATATTGAAATACATTTCGCAAGATTCCTGTACTGCTACTGCACAACCCGGTTTCAATACAGCCTCCAGTTTCGCACACTTTGTTGCTCTTTTGCCGCAACACGAAACTGGTATTTTTTCATCCTTGTAATCGGAAATAGACGTTATACCGCAACAATCGAACTAATTAATATATAAGAATATATGGGAAAAATATAATATTGTATAAGTTATAAATTTATGTACGATCTGCCTAGATTACCTCCGATTGCATCAGATCCCACATCCCATGATCTTTTTCACGTTCATTCCAAAATTTATGAATTGTAGAGTCTACATCAGATGTTATGGTATTCAAATATATCCATCTAAGCGACATGATTTTTAGGTTTGATACTATAGTTAGGTAAAAAATCCACTTAGCCTGCAATTCGTAATTATTTACAATATGCTAATTCATCCAATTTTTTTGATACTTACAATATTCAAATACAGCCTGTTTCTTTTTCTGGTAGCCCAAATTATAAATAGGACAACAATGAAGAAAATGCAATTGAATATTAAATAAAATATGGGTATAGCATTTGTCATATGCGTACTTTCTGAGAAATTAAACCTGCATATTTTTGAAACGGCTGCTACACTGAATCCAATCATGATGGGTTCATAGACCTGCAAAATATATGGAAGCAGTTTAGAAAGATGAGCATGAGGATCAAAATCACCAAAAACCCAATATCGTTCTTTATGATAATATTTTAAAATTTGATAATGTAAAACAATCTTTACCAGTGATATGCCGCAAAATATATATGTATATAAATGAAAATTATAAGACATTTTGACATTATCTTCAACAAAAAAGATAGGCAGTCGAATAACAATTTGAAAACTTTTTATAGGGTACGCCATGGTGAAATTGTGCAAGATGGCGCATTGACTAGCCGCATCGGATTTTCACTTCCATTTTGTGTTAGTCTGCGAAGAGCAAGGTAATTGTCTTACTATATGAGAACTTTTTCTTAAAGGAAAACCAAAACGATAAACTTAAATTTAAAAACTATAAAAATTAATATTTTTTTAAATTTGATAAGAAATTTTTTATTTTTTGCATCGAGAGTTTTCGCTTATTTTGGAATTAAACTAATCGCAAATTTCTATACGAACAAATTATTGCAAAACCCTAATATCTATGAAAATTATAAATCACAAAAAAAGTGTGTGTTATATCACCCGCGCGTACCCTATACAGAGACATATTTCAGAATGACAGACAACAATGTCATTCTAAGGGGCGATTCCATGGTAACTCTTTTAATATTCACAATAATTTTTGCAGACTTAATTATAATTAATTAATTAGGCAATCCGAGAAAGGCATTTTGACGCTCTCATTTTGAAATAAGTTTATAGAAGAAAATCAAAAGACAGCTTTTTGAAATCTATTAAAGTAAAAAAATTCGAAAATATTTTGTGACATTCACCCTCTGGTTGTTTATAAGGGTCAAACATCTTAAATGCATTTTTTATTCTTCTTTTCGATTATTACTAGTTTTATTGTAACTACATAAACTTGTAAATATTTTTTTAATTGTTACAATAATTAAAATAATCAAAAAATTTGATAAAGCCGCTTGATTTTCTTTAAAAAACAATTGTTTTTTAGTTCTTAGTTTTGTACTCAACCAGAGGGTTAATACTTTTGACACTGCCTTAACAGATTTTGACATTCCTCTTTCAGTGATATTTTGACACATAGTCATTTTGACACTACCTAAACATGCTTTGAAAACAAATTTAACGATTGCCTTACTTAGTTAAAATTTAAATTTTTATCATCTTCACAAAAATAAGCTGTAAACGAGTTTTTTCATTTTACGATGAAATAAATAAGTATTGCTACCAGAGCTGTGCGATTAGTGGTTTGTTCAAAATTTTGGATTAGTCAAAATGTTTGACTAATCAATTATTCGATTAATCAGAATTTTGATTAATCAAAATATTTTTCGAAATTTTCTTGGAGAATAAAAATTTAAAACGCATACTTATATTCATAGCTTTGGAAAGCGACCTATGTATTTACTTTGTATTGAAAAAAAATATTGTAAATGTTTTGAATATTTTATTCTGATTAATCAAAATTCTGATTAATCGATTAATTTCAATATTTGAATATTCAAAATTATGATTATTTGAATAATTTCATATTTGATTAATCAAACATTATATTAATCAAATATTTGAGCAAACGATTAATCGCACATTCTGATTGCTTTTGTAAATATAGAAAATATGAAAAAAAAATATTTTTTGTAGAGAGCAAAACTACACTGTGTCCACTGTGTCCACAGTGTGTACAAACGTACAAGCTTGTAAACATCTATTGAAATATAAGAGTATACTTTTGCTACTAATTAGTATCATGTTACCATCGAAAGCTGTTAGTCTCTTGGGAAGAAGAATTCTGTTCTAACATATGTGGTAAATGAATTTGTCCATAATGCGCAGGACTGTAGCATAACAGCTTTGTAACAGTACGCACAAAGTTGTTATGTAGTTAAATCAAAAAATTTTAACATTTCCTCTTAATGATAATACAATATTAAGCTTTATGCTGCAGACTATGCTTATGGAAATCATAATATTCATTAGATATCTGCTTGGATGTATCCAAAAGTGACTTCAACACACTCGTTTACTTATTTGATAGAGTAGGTGCAAATGTGTGAAATCAGGAATATGCATGTATACCGTAGAGAGAGCAACCAAGTACTGACATTACTCTTTGCTTTAATTATCTATGTTGACTATAGGGTACACTATAGTGTACGGATAAAGAGAAGATATGAGTGAACCCATGCAGCCCTTTAATACTTATTGATATTAGAAATCTGTAGAATAACTTTAATTGCAATTTCATCACATAAATTATATACTCCTTCATCTTCGACATATAGAAATCTGTGACCAAGCACAACAGCAAGCATATAACTATGACTATTTCAACATATGCATAAGCAGTACATACCTTGGGGACATATTCTTATATTTATTCTTTTGCACTTACACTGATGATTATGCTGATAATGATGCTGGCGGTGTCAAATGATTTGAACTTACCACAAATTGGGAGCATTGGTAGCAGAACGACAGAGCCTCTAAGGTATAAGATATGTGAGCATTCTACTCGCAGATTTTTCCACCGTTTTTTATTTTTATATTTTTTTGCAGAATATATATTCTGAAAGTTATTTGATATATGTTTATAATGATTTTTCAATTTTGATACTTAGATCCCACCTAAACGAACCCTCCTCCCTTACTCATATTTTAAGAAGTTCTGAGAAAAATGTGTTAACCAAAAATTATGTGGCGGAGATAAATGAAATCAATGGACTCACATTGAGGTATTCAAGAATTACTCCAAGAGGGATAAAAGATGGATATATCACACTTCTAGAGGCAACTTCTTAGCAGCTAATAGAATTGTTTGTCGATTTTCAAGTGTTCCTCTCATATTTATTTTATATGGCAGCCCCCTAAGGAGGCTGTCATATAAAATATATAGCTAGGACCTTTGGGAAAAACGTTATAAAAAAAAAATACATTCTGTCAAATAAGTACCCAGAAATCGGAAATTCTCATTTTTAATTTTCTTTCTGAGAATATTTCAAAAAAAAATTTTTCCCAGGTTGGCACAACTGTCAGTCACTATTCTGTGAATTTTTATTGCTATGTGTCATTTAGTTTGGTTACGACGTCATTAGGAACAAGTCAACCTTTTGTGTGCATTCTTTTTTCCAAACTGATATTTTTGCTTCTCTTGCGGGTACACTATTTTTGCAAAAATATTAATTTTGTAGGAAAATCCCTCTATGGAATGGTTGTAGGGGGTAACTGTATTTTATAAAATATTAAGGAGGCGATATTAAAGTTGTTGGGCGGTTAAGTATTTAACCATTCTATGCACGATTCCTAGGCAGCTGTGAAGTTAAATGAAAATTTTATTTAAATTTTTTGAAAATTGTACTCGATTCGGATGAATTTACAGCCACCTCAATCTCACTATTGTTTTTTATCATGCATTGTTTTTAGAGAACTTGACAAAATAGAGAAAGCAAACGAACCAACAAATCCAATTTCCATTATTAATGATCTATATATTTGAATATTTTTACTTTATTGGTTTTTGTTAAATTTTCAAATTTTACATTCGGTTATTTGACTGACACCTAATATATATTGTATATGCCTTTTGATTGTATGCCTACTTATTTATTTGTAGTTAGTTTGTAATATGCGAAATTTCAAAAATGTATGTGACAAGTTGGTTCAAAAGTATTGAAAGCGACAACCAGTAGAGGAGTTAAAATTTCTACGTCAAAATTATTGGAAGATCATTGAAATAAGTGAATTGAAATTGAGGGAGATTATATTGAATGAAAACACTAATTTCATTTAAAAGTTCACATTCTTTCATTTTAGCTTTCAATACTTATGAACCAATCTGTATATTGTGGTAGGTAAAATGCATGGAATAATTTTTTTTTTCGATAAAGCTTATAGTATAAATGCTCTCATTCATAGAATTCAAACTTTCAAAAAAGGTTTTTTCCTTTATATCTTTTACGATATCTCAATTGAAATTTAAAGAAACTTTAGATATTAACAGTGTCTCTTTCCAATAATCCCATAATATACCAAAATTTTATCGGATTTCCTAATTAGAGCTAAAGTCTCTGTGGTAATTTTATTTGAAATCAACTAGAGTTTTTATTTCTATAAACTTTACCGAGAAAAAACTCTAATCCACTCTAATATATATGTACATTGATTATTTATAAATATACCTATGGATGCCATATTACTGTATTTTTTGTATTTTTGTAAAATTTATTTAAATTAATTTTCTGCACATTCTAAATATAATTTACACTTACAGCTGCACTAAAAAAATATGGGATATTTTTATTATTATTTGAATTATTATAATTTTGCTTTCTATTTTAACATTTACATACATATGTTATTTACTTAAGCATCTGCAATGTCATTCTTAACATTAAGTTTTATTTTTATTTCAAAATTCCTTTGTATGTCTCATTTATATGAGAGTTTTACATTATAATCTTCATAGTATTTTCTTTATTCTTATTCAATACTTTTTGTATAAATATTTTCATATTTTCATTGAATTATTTTCTCATCAAATGTAATGGTGGTTTGTTATTATTTACAAAGCATATATTCATATAAGCGTTAGATTTATAAAAAGTATCACTTTTATAATTCCGATAAGCATTGAGGCGAAACAAATCAAATTTTATTTATATTTACTAAATTTTATGGCAAATTAATTAAAATAAATTTTTATTATATATGAATAAGAATAAAAATAAAATTGTACATATGAATAAGCTCATAAAGATCAATGTTGACTGCATTGTAAGAAGCTCAAGCAGATGTATCGCAAAATAACCTACAATTTGTATTTGTATGTACTCATATGAGTAATACATGGTTTTCAGAATAACAAATTTCTAAAATAATGATATATCTATACAGAGTTGTAAAAGATTGCAATCAGTTCATTCAATAAATAGTATTGTATCAACAGGGCTATTTTATGCTATAGTTTTAGAATTGTACTTAAATAATAATGTCATATACATTTTTCTTATGTCGATATCAAATCAAATTCCTCAAAGTATGCTGCAGTTTTAAATATATAAATGATCACTTTTAGGATCTTATGAAAGAAAAAATTGTAAAAGATTATGACAATCATGCTCCATTGATGAATTCAGATTTCATTGTAGCTGACGAATGTTCAGGTCAGCCGAACCAATTTGTAAATGAAGATTTGATACAAGTATTCATTGGAGTTAAATGTCAAATATTTAAAAAAGTTGTGAGTAGAACTACAAGTAATACAAATGGCTGCCAGTATGTGCTTACATTCAATTTGTAGGATTGAAGAACAAGAAAAGGGAAAAATAATTTATAAAAATCTGCTTGAAAGACAGAAATGGAAAGATTTTTTTACATCAAAGTATTACTGAAGACGAAAAATGAATTTATGACGAGAAATCCCAACCAAAAAGTACAACATAGTGAATCAAAGGTGTGATTACTATATAATATGCACAATTGAAAAGAAATATTGAAGAAAATGACGAAGAATAAAAATTGGCGAAGAGACATGATAAATTGATTTTCCATCATAATAATGACTGACCTAATGTTGTTTCTCAGTGAAAAATTACTAAAAAAAGATCAAATCTGGTAAATGTTTTAACATCCGCCGTGTTGCCTAGACATATACACCTAACTCCCTCAGATTACTATTTTTTTCGATTGAAGGACTCAGACCATTACGGATAGCTCTTTAATTCTTATGGATGTAACAAAATGTCTATTGATAATTGGATCACCTCCACAAATGGGGAATTTTTCAGAGATGTTATTCAGAAATTCTCTAAAATATCAGTGTAAGTCGTAAGCTATTTATATACGTTTAATATATATATATATATATATATATATATATATATATATATATATATATATATATATATATATATATATATATATATATATATATATATATCTGTCCTCCTGAATTTTTTGTGTTTTCACAAACAAACTTCTGCTTCAGTTTAATGCTGACATTCACTGCAGTCTAATTTCAATTACACATGAGTGATACAACAACAAAATGTATTTCTTCCACCGGATTGAAGAATATAGAAGATATAGCATTTAAAATATTCAGCAATAAAGGAATATATTAAAGGTATTCAGCCGTTGAAATTTTGAAATGTAGCAGCGAAAATGTATGTATCGCCAATTTTTTGAATTGAGTCTAAATATCGCAATTTTTAATTGTGTGCTATTTCAATCGTATTTCGCATCAACGGATAAATACCCATGTTACAATTATATTCTAGGACATTGAAGCAAAAAAAAATAATAATAATAATAATAATAATAATAAAGAAATAATTAGCACTTTTATTTTTACATTAATTTTCATTTTTTCTTGGTTAATTGATTAATTTAATATTTTCATTAAATTCTCATAATCTTAAATAATTCCATTTAAAAAGATTAAAAAATTGTAAAAGTAATAATAATTCAAAGGATATACTGAAAAGATAAATAAAAGCGAAACGAGCATTTTTATATTGTTTATACTTTTTTCTTTCTTGGCCTTGTCGCTTATAGGACCAACGGTTTTTAAGCCTGTCAGATTGTTTTATTTTACTCCATTTTTCAATGTGTCTTGGTAATTATTACATTAAAATGAGAACAATTCGTGAATGCAAGAAGTATGAATTTCACGATGTCACGACTTTAGTCTAAGCTTTTTGCTCAGTGTTCTTGTACACATTCAATTATCATCAATTTTTCATATTTTCATCACAGTTGTAAATATTTGTACAGCCTTCAGAAACCGTTCATAGTATTTTCACGAATAGTTTACGGCAAGCATTTGCAATAAGAAACAAATCGTTTTCGGAAAAAGTGCAGTGTATAAATTGCTCATAGGTATTGTTAATGATTGCTATTTGATGTGTAAAATTCGAAATACGAAAAAAAAACACTTCAATTCCAATTGCTAAAATTAATTTTAAACCAGAAAGGACCTCATTTGCTACTGTTTCATTCTAAAATCTGAATATTGATTTTTGTTATGAAGATTTTCAAAATATTTGGGATTATAAAAATCGAGTTTTATTTGTTTTTTAATTTGGTCAAACAGACTCAAAAATTATTAAAAGTTCTTCATTCTTCATTTCCCCCAAAAATTTCGATAGATTGACTTAGACATAAGCTAAGGTCCATTATCTAATGCTAACAGCAACAAAAGAGTATCAAAACAACATCTAAAAATTCGCAATTCCATTTTGAAGTCGGAAGCTTTGAGAAAGGTTGGTAAATAGTTCTATTACTTTTCTATTACATATTAATTATAAAGTGCCTTCCAACAAATAATTCATATTTTATCCATCCATAGAAAATTAATTTCTATGAACAAAATTGAATAATTTGCTATTGATATTCCATAAGACAATTGTTTCAGTAGCAGTACGAGGTGTGGCATCATCTTGCTAAAACCAAATATCCTCCAAGTCGCAACACACAATCGTTGGTCATCTATCAATAACGAGAATCATTGACCATGACGCGCTCTCCAGCCAGAAAAAGACCCTTTAGATACAAACATATAGACCCTCTAGATATATACCCTTTACAATATAAACTGTTTATTTTTTTTTGCAATTTTATTTTGCATACATTTTCAATATGTGGTAAAAATAATAACTAGGTACATATAAAGTATAAGTCAAATAAATATGTAAATTTGCAAATGTACGCACATAATTTATTCATGAAAGCAAAAAATATATAATAAATAAAGAATTAACTAATTAACATATAATTTACAATTTAATGTGATAAAATTATACGTGCATAACTATATATTCAAAAACAAAACCACAAGAAAAAACCACAAACAGTAACAGCAATACAAATTACCACAAAGAAATAATACCTTTATGGTTGAGTGCACTTTAAATGTGATCATTGTAGCTGATATGGTAACACCAGTAACAACATACAGTGTTTACAAACTATAGGATAAAACCATGGTATATTCGGACAAACGGACAAAAACGTAAACAACAATGAGAATCACAGTTGTACAATATAACGTAAGGTCATGTCTTTCTTTGTGAGTTTACACTCATTTTTAATGTGCTTAATAATTGATGCTTTTAATTTGCGCAAAGGGTATTATAACAATATTTATACTTATGTAGCAAATGCTATTAAATTATAAATATTGTAGTAAATTATAGTATGACCACCATATAGCCTTTTATTGTTAACTGTTTCATTATTTTTTCTGCTTCTACCCTTCGTATATCTTCTTTTGTATTGCAACTAGTACAACGTATTCGGCTAGATAGTTTATCGTTAATTTTCGGTAGGTCCCCTAACCCTTATCATAATGATAGAATACAAAGATTGCGCTGTTAGTGATCCCAAATAAGCTATTCGTTAGAAGATAACGTAATTGACCGACATATTCCTCAGCGCTCAGAATCTTATTTATTAGATATGTTCATAATTCGTTAGCAATGTCTGCTGTCCATGTTTTGCTACATTTTATGTACTCTCTAGTCAATGATTTATCGTATTTGATGCTATATTTTACGTTTCAATTTTTCTAGCAATGTATAACATCGAACCTATCCAAGTAGTAACTATTTCATTCGTTTGATATTGACACTGAACTATCGGCTTTTATTTAGTGCAGATTATTTTAAAGATGTCAAATTGAAAGTAATTCAGTTTAAAATAATCGCTTCTTTTCAATAAATGCAGTGAGAAACGAAAATGATCTCCCAAGAAAATGAGAAATAATCAACTACAACGGCTTCCAGGTTATTTTATGTAATTTTAGATAAATAAATTTATGTAAATATAAATTAAATGATTTGACACGACGTACATTTGACAACAATAAAATAAAAACCTCAAATTCAAATCTGAAATTTAAATCAGAAAAATGTTGAAAATGATATTAATTTAAAAAATCGAAACTCGTCATGTACATTAAATTGATCAAATTAAATAACATAATAGCTGTAAAATAGCGAAAATTTAAAAACAGTATAACTTGAAGTTTTCTACGTTCACTTAATTGCTCTTAACTCCGACAATTACAATTATCGACAATTTAAGACTTTTTTTTTCTAATTAGGTTCTAAAAACGGATTCTGGTAGAGGGAGACTAAAAAAATATACGTGTATTGACGATTTAAAAGTTTATGTCACATCGGAATAATTTTTCACGGTGTCAAAGTTTTCCTTTTTACTCCATTCCCACCTCAAATCGGCATATGAAAACATGCAACCCTTATTTCTGAGGTATGGGGAGTGTTGAGCAATCTTATGGAGAAAATTATGGAAAAGATTTTTATGGCGCATATTAACACTCTACCTCTCCCATATATGGGTCATTTTGACCCCTTTTTCAAAAAGTCGTAAAAACACTCATAAAATGGGGGAATAACTGTTAAAAATGTACTACCAAAATATTGCTCATTAAATTTTATTATGGGTCTTTGGACACACCAAAGCCCCAAAGTTAACATAAAGGACAGAAATCCGTTTGTGTGCATGGCAAAAAATATACTACGTATAATTTTACTACAAGTCACCAAGCAAAAGGAAACTTATTTAATGCATTTTATTTTAATTTTTGGGAATTCTACACCATTATTAAACAATGTCCAGCCCAAATATGCTATTTGAGAGTGAATACCCTTGCTTTTCTAATGTTCTTCAATAGGTAGACAAGTCTGATGAAATCGTTCACCAATCGTTCCGTTCCCAAGAATTTTATGTGGCAACTCAAAAAAATGAAGTTTTTATGACAGTATTTAAAATAAATATAGCATGGCATCAACCATTGTTCGACCACTAGGTGTACCGTTTTTTTCAAAGAAAATGTTAAACGACTTTCTTAATGCCTTTCCATGCGATAATAAATATGAAAAATAAATGTACAAAAACAAGATTATTTTCATTTTGTAAACTAGTGTTATTTTTATCAATTATCTACAATTTTTTTTTTTTTTTTTTTTTTTGTAGAGACATGATTAATAATTTTACTATTCTGTTATCCAACTCAAGAGACCGATCTGTGGATTTTTGAATAACGCTAGTATTTTGAAGACCTTGAAAAAATCTATTGGTTAAAATTATGGAATATATGTATTTTGGAACAAATGTTTTTCTCTTGCTTGAAGGGTACTTATTACCAAATATTATTATTTGTTTTTTTTTTTTAGATTTCCCTTCGATTCCCCCCATATTAAGAGTGCAGAACACCTGTTCGTCAGTCGCAACATACATATTTTGCATAATAATGAATTTATTCACACAGTATGCTAAATATCTATTTAAATTGCGTGTGCTCAAAATATGTTTGTATAATTACAAAGCAACAATAACAACTGAAAGCATAAAAAATTAACTATGACTTCAAATTAAATGAAACTTGCGTACACTTGTGTCTGCAATACAAGTTGATGTTCTTTTTAATAATTTACTAATGAAGTTTCCATATTAAATACCATATTGGTTATAATCGTATTGAAGTATTTTTTTTTTATTTTTTTTATTTTTATTATATATTAAAACACATTGCGATCACGTACAAGCATGTTCAGCAGGTGTTATAACATCTATTTACGTCAATATGTTATATATTTTTATAATAAACATTACGTTTATAGAATTCTAAATTCTTAATTTGTAGATATTATCTAATGCTTTTTGTATGTCAATATTTCACCAAGTAAGTAAAATGTTTACCATCTAACTATTAGTTTATGGACAATGGCATAATGAAGTGTCTTAGAATTATGCCATTAGGCCATTCATATGCGTAAGTTGTACTAATCATTATGAAATATACATAGATATATATTAAATTCATTAATCTGTTTACCAACGGATGGATAAATTAATAAATTATCGGAATCGGAAGAAAACTACGTCGTCTTCTCTTCTCATTCTCTATATATGTAGAAAGCTAAATAACTGGGACTCTCTATGGCTCTCTATATTAAGAGAAAACGAACGTATTCAAAAATATACTGAAAGCCACTCTAACATTAGATTATATTTACTGAATGAATATAGTTTAAAAAGAATTTTGGACGGAATCTGTTTAAAATCACGTCTGCTTCCTATATGTATGTATGGTTTCCCACTTTATGCACTTAATGCGAATTATTATAAATTACGTTGAAGACAGAGTGCTGTTGTACGACACGTAATATGGTGTTAAGTCACATACAGTTTAGTGAGACGTGCCACTAGGATCTGTTTTGGGACCAACACTATGGAATGCCATGTATGACGAACTGCTGAGGATTAATCTTCCTCTAGCTACTACGGATAAAATTCAAGCGTTGTACAATGAAGCAATAACGAAAGTCATGAAGCGGCTGGTTAATGCTGAGGTAGTTCTTGTGAGCACACTGAAAGATTGCGATCATGAGTTAATTTGTAAACTGTATATTAAATATATTGGTGTACATGTCAAAGGAATTTTCTTTAAGATCATTCTGTTGCAGCTAATGACAAAGCAGCAAAGTGTCATGGCAAACGACCAATTATGTCAAATTGTCCCAACGCTGTCCACAGATGATTAAGCTCCAGACAAACTTTGGATGGCCTTCTGACTAAATACATTACGCTGGTTCCGGGAGGATGTTACCATGGGACATGAGGAGATTTTTAGCATGTTAAAGTCTCGCACAACCCACAACCAGATCTGAAGGCTGTGGGTTCAATCTCCGGCTGAGGCAGCTTTAATATCGAACAAATTTTTCTTCCGAAACTTGCCCACCTCACGGCAAGTAATTGACAATTTTTCCGTCAGTGCCAAAGCTCAGATAAAGAGATGTCACCAGGGTTCTGCCGTTCGGAATCAACTAATATAAGTAGGACCCTTCTAATATTGTCCAAATTTAACACGCACTACAGTATTGGAGAAGAAGCTCGAGGGTATCACAATGGGACTTTCTGGCCTAAGTGTGTCCACTCAGAAAGAGGGCAGAAACAAAAACCTAACCTAGCCTAAAGTCTCACACTGACTTTTGATGCTTTTACTCCTCGTTAAAAAAAAACCACGCACGTGCACATAAAAATTTAAAACCATTCATCTGAAATTCAGTACATCTGAATGTATTTGCTAAGAAATGTTCAAGCTTATAAATGGGAGGAATCGAATGAAATTCACGGCTACCTTTTCGAATGTGAGTTTGAAATATATGTACCAAACATATAAAGCTATAGGATTGTAGCTCCTTACATACGATTATTTCGATCAAAGGGCAAGTATGTCTGAAAATGGGCATTCTAGGATGAAAATGAAAATAAAATTTGATAAGCCGTTGATCCTATTGGTAATTGAAAACAATTTAAATATTAAAAATTCATACTTCTTGCTTGAGAGAAAGGTAAAAAGTAGAGTAAAAAATATATACTAATAACTCTATTAAATTAATTCTTTTAATATTTATACTCATTTACAAACTTTATTTGAACTTGAATAAGAAACAAACAAACAAAAAATGATATTAATAATAGTTTATTATAAATTGTTAAAAAATAATTGTCATTATCGTTATTATATAATTGTTATTATTATGCATAGTAAATTAAAATAAAATAATAGTTAAAAAATAAAATTTAATAAAATATGGAATTTACAATTTTCTTTATACATATGCCTGTATGTATGGTATGTATATGTAGTATATATTCTATGATTATTATAATTTTCTTTTGGAATGTTTTGCCCTCTTCTTCATCGTCATTATAATACCTACATAATTATGAATGTACTGTACTGTACTATATTGTATTTACTATGCTCACAAGAAAGAACACCTTATGTTTGAATAATAGATTTTAAATTTTGGAAACTCTACACTTTAAAATACTAAAATGTGTTAAATTTTTTTTTATATAACTCACTTGAATTTAAAAACAGGTAATAAGCTATTGAATGTCATATTGCTTAGAGTAAACATACGAATAAGTAGAGAAAACGAAAAATTTTAAGAAATTACAAAAATTAAAATAAATATCAATAGGTATATATCTAATAATAAAATACAATTTATAATTAGCTCTTTGTAAAATTGTGTAAATAAGATGAAATGTACTATTTCATAAGACATACTTAATTTTCAAGACGACATTACAACATATATTTAATTTTTATTATTCCACACATATTGTACGACTATAGAAAAAAGAAATGATAGTAGTTTACTTTAACATTTAAGTTGAGCATTGAAAACGACGAAAACCTCAAAACAACCCATTTGACACTTAATGAAAACGGCACTATGCTTGCCTCACGCTGTAACTGGTCGGTATTTCTATCGGTCGCAACTAAATCGATTTGTATGCAATATTTAAATATATGGGAAAACCTAAATCTTCAAAAATCTTCAAAAAAAATTTAAGGTTCTCGGGCTAAAGCTATTTAATCTATACTGGCTGCTAAATAAATCATTTCAAATACCGCTGAACAGCAAGTTACTGTTATACAAAGCCTCACTCAGGCTTATTCGATGCTACCGAATTCAGTTATGGGGAACAAACTACAAACTCTAACATCGAAATCATAAAAATTTTTCTACCCAAATGAATTATAATAAATTGTCCATGGTATATTACCATGGAGCAAATTCACTCGAAGTCAAAAGTACACACCGTAAAAGGTGAGTTCAATAACTCAATATTCAGCTACAGAGGATTATCTTTACATTTCAATATTGTAGCCTCCTGCAAAGAAAAAGACATGTTATCCATGAAATGTCTTCTACATAAATAAATGACAAAGTTGAGCTAAGATAATGTGAATGGTTTATATTAGGCATGTTTTATACGACACTCGTACTTAGCTAATACCTAGAAATACATGGCAAACCAACAACAAAGGGGCTAAATTTAGCGAATATAACTATAGGCGCTAAAAATCTTAGCATATTCGCTTAGTTCAGTGCTGCCAATTACATAAATTTTATCTTCTGTACAGAGATGTTACTTTTCGATATATATTTATTAAAACGTCAAAAATGTTATAATTACGAAGAAAAGGTAAATTAAGAATGTTGCAACAAAATTATTTCATTATTTTTGATACATTTAATCAATAAATTAATAACAATTTCTTTTATAATCCATATCAAAATATAAAATGTATTTTTAAATTTACATATATCCAATCAACTCTGTTTAGAAAACTTAGCAAACTGGGCAAACTCGCAAAGATAGCGATTTGTCGAATAAAACATGTCTATTATAAGGCATAAAATATAACCGAAAAGGTGACAAATGTATTTTTTACTCATCTCTATTGAATTTTAAAAGGCGATTGAAATATGAAATCTACTTTGTGAGAGGAAATAGTCAAATCTAGGGATCAATTGTATATAATTATATCAGTTATAAAGACTGGGAGGAAATAAATAGGAAATGTACATTTTTTTGGACCATTCAAATACTAACATGTTAATATTCCTCTATCAGAATTATATTATTGATGAAGTTTAAATAAATTTTCGGACATATTTGTAGTTTTTTTTTTCATTTCTTTTACTTTTCGCGTAAGAATGTCTGCAATTTCCTATTTTATATTCTTAACCATTTACATAAACATGTATGATGTTTATTAGAAATAACTATTGGCATTGCTTTTAACTTTTCCTTATTTTAATTTAATGAAAATTCGAAATGAAATTTTATATAATGCAGAAATAAGATTAAATATATGTGTAAGATCGTCTCGAAATATTTAGATCATAGACTGACATCTCGTAAATAATGTTGTATACATTTTATGTAACTTGTATATAACAAAGAGGCAACCTATAAACAGCAATGTCGTATTTCATCTTATTTTTAAAAATACATATGTTCCCCTGGTATTAGATAAAAGCATAATTTAAAATTTAATACATATTCATCACTTGGAATTTTTTTTCTTTTATTTTTATTTTTATTTTTTTTTTGCAATTAAAAATCATATATTTTCTCTTTAGTCTTAAAACTATATTCAATACATGCAATTATACAAATGGATTTTGTCATTTCCAAAAAAAAAACTCTTAAATTTGCTTGTGTAAAATATCCAAAATTTAGTTAAAATTACTTAAAATTTCTTAAATAATTTCAGTATTTTCTTTTACAAAGAATCCCCAATTTGTTCATATTTAATATACAAGTATACATATATAGAAACATATATGTACTACGTATGATTTTCGTTTTGTCTAGATTGGTTGTATTAAATTCTCTTCTGGCTGCACTGCGTGTTTCTACTTTACTTTACAGAGACGGGAATACACAGGTACAACAACAACTAAATGCTAACCTATTTATCTGAACATAATTCATTTTATAATTTATTCTTCCTTTTTATTTGATTCTTATTTTGTGTTTTCTTTTTTTTTATTTTTTATTTTGTAATTTCATTTAGATATTTACTTTCTGGCTTTTGGTTTCTTTTTACAATTTATTTTAATGCCATAAATAAAAGCAAGAAATGAAAGAAAAAACAAAATATTTCGGAATTATGCAAAACAAAAAAAAAAAAAAACAGAACCCTTGTATTGTAGTACAATTGTTGGATTCGTCTAAATATTCAATGATGGCCTTACTGTAATTACTGTCAATATTGCCAAGAGTGTGCTATAATAAATACTACTCAATACTGGGCTAACATTGCCAGCAGCTGAACCGGCGGCAACACCAGCCAATACCGGTTTCTGATGTTTCTCAGCTAAATTCTCAGGCACATCATTGGCCGGAATTTCATTACTGGTCGGTGAGTCATGTAATGATTTCTCCAGCGAATCTGGACCCGAGTGTGTATCGCCTACATTTTTCACGTGCACCACTGGTGGTTCATGCATTGGTGTCGGCTCACGAGTGCTTGTTGTTGTGGCATGTGTTGTTGTTGATGTGGTCGATGTTGTAGTGGTGGTCGGTACGAATGTACCATTCTCAATCCAATAGACCGGACTATATTCCAGTTTTACATCTTTTAGATAATTTTTGCGTACCTATTTGTTGTTGTTTTGGTGCGAATGGAAAGAAGAGAAAATTGTTTAATGGACAAGCTTATATTCGAAATGTAATTCACATCCGTATACGTACCTCGGAAGATATCTTACGCGATACACTATCCTCACTGCCATAATAGAAGGCAAATAATTTGGCACTGTACGGTGCTTCCAATGTTACATAGTTACCCTTCAGTGTTACGTTCAAAGCTGTTCCAGGCCATAATTTTGTATGTACCGATTTGGTCTCATAACGTTTCTCACTGTATTTTAAGCCCCAATTGATTTCGGTCGGCATAATAACATCCTTCTCGTAGATTTTCGTTGGTAGACCACGTGCCAGACCCTCATGCCCACCCCAGTATTGGATGTGATCGAATTCATAGGACATTACTGTCTCAACAACACTATACGAATCGCCCCTGTTCACCAATATGGCTGAAGCTAATGGGAGAAATAATAAAAACGAAAGTATTATTGCATAAATGTTGTATTATATTCGACAGAAATTTGCCTCTAGTCGGGAGATAGGTACTGAGATGAAATTTTACAAAATTAAAAGTTTCGTGTAATAGATTATTCAATATGTTCGCGGAGCGCCAACTTTCCGTTAATAGTAGAACTAGATCTTAAATAAAATAATAAATATGTGGCACTATAGGCCTTGAAGGGCCCTTTGACAGAGCTTCTCTTGCAGTACTATTGTGTGTGTTAAATTTTGGACATTATTAGAAAAGGGATCTTATATTAGCCGGTTCCGAACGACAGAACTCTTGTGACATTACTTTTTCAAAGCTTTGTCATAGAGCTCTTTAAAAGCTTTTTCTTGACAAATTGTTACTGCCGGAAGAATTGCCAATTGCTTTCCGACAGGTGGGTAATGTTCGAAAGAAAAATCTTTTCGATATTAAAATTATGATTTAGCCGGGGATTAAACCCACAACCTACATATCAGAAGGTTAACGGGCTAATCACTAAGCTATGACACTCACATCTAAATCGTCACCGTTATTTTAATATTCCGTCATACTCCATCATATGAACATAAGCAAAATTTCATTTCGTTCTGTCAATTCATAAATAAAAAAGATTTAAAGAGATAGAAATGGAAGATTCTAGATGTGAAGCTTGTCCTTCAAGAACAAGAAGTTAGTTTGTTTACAAGTTCGAAAACAATGCGTACATAATCGGTACCCCATTCGCAAACAATAAATCAAAAACACATGCGATTGTGACCTTAGCCACATTTGGAACGTTTTGGAAAGTATAAAAAGGTTAAGAAGGTGTTAGCGTAAGGTTTTTGGGACGCTGAAGTGATTTTGTTAGTGAAAACAATAAATTCTAAAAATTCGGGTTAAAGATACTCATTTTTCATTAAGACAATGCACCTGCTCACACAGCTCAAAAACCATCGATAAAATCAATGAATAGAAGTACGATTTGTTGCAATCTCGAGCGAGATTCGCCAAATTTAGCTCAGCACTGACTCTTTTCACATCTCATAAAAATTCTTGCGGTATCCAAGAGGTGATACAATCAGTTGGCGAATATTTTGGAGGGCTTTCGCGTTTTTACTTCAGGAAGGATCGAATATACAGAAAATAAAGTAATTTTTACAACTATAAATCCGTTTTTTACTTCAGCTCCGCGAACTTATTGGAAGCCTATGATTTATGTATATGCCCTTCATCATTTTCCACTTACCCAATTCGGTGAGATTATCGTGAATATCCAGACGTATAGTATCCAATTTAATATCTCTCAGCTCATAACGGAATGGTTCAGTTTCGACCAACACCTCACCCTCATCATAGTCTTTCTCCTTTTCATTTTCAACAATTTTAATCTTGCCCAAGCCAACAATATCTAAGCGGCCCAAATTATAATCGGCACCCCAATGCTCACCAGCATAGGCATTCGTCTGCTCATGTTGATGATGTGATGCACGGTGACGTCCAATGTATGCATCATCACCGATGCGTATTGCTCCAACTGGTACACCAGCATCGAATTTACGCCAATGCTTCCAGCCGATTTTGCCTAAATGTCCCTTATTTACCAACACATCAAAATTATCATATTTGCCATGCTTGTAGTGTGCAGCAACACATACATGAGATTGTAATATTTTCTCTGTATGACCGCTAGTGGGTACACCATCGATTGTTACACGACACACATAGATTGGATAATGTTCATCCTCTGTTATATATTTGCCACCCTCAACAGCATACTGTAATTGTTTGGGATCTTTGGGATCGTATGTCTCCCAAAAGAGTGTACTCGATGTGACCAATTGGCCGAGCAATGTCGAAGCATTCTTATAGGTGAATACCGAATGCACGGCAGCGTCAAGTGGTGCGGGTGCCTGCAGTAATATTGGTATTACCATGAAAAGTATGGAGAATATTGTGGATGGCCGAGGATATGTAAAATATCCATGTTGTTCTTGCAGGTGCAGGCCTCTTTGTTGATTGTTTGCATGTCTATTTGTTGATGTTGTTGTTCTTGCTGTTGTTGTACTTGTTGTTGGTGACATTTTGAAATATTCCTTTGGCATACAAGCTGCAGTACTTTTCTAAATATCTATGTATGTACTCGGTTGTATTTCGTCTTCTTGCTCTATGCTCTTAATTGGATTGAATACCTGAAATGATTGATATAATAAAAGTGGTTTAATTAATAGGCATGTTCATCTATGGTTAATAGATACATATACTAGATTACATATATAGATATACGATAGTATGTGTTATAGCACTTTGCACAAACGAATAAATCGATATATCGTAGTCATGGAACGGAAGCTCGAATGTAGCAAAATTTCATATAGACATATTTAAAGGAAAGGTATCGAAATACGAAAGCCCATAGAAATAATAAAAAATTAAAACTTTTATGAAACCAGAAATATCACCCAAAATATTTTCATCCCAAAAAACCTGGTACCCTCTTTCTACTCTTCCTACCTATTTTCATGTGTTGATGGAACCTTCTCTCTGTTCGTCACTTTCAAAACCAAGGTTTTTGGGAAAAAAATCCAAATGACTAAAAATGAAATGCAACTTGATAGTTATATTGCAAGTGCAAAGCATCGCACAGAACAGCATATGATGAATACGAATATGATGAATAAAACGTTGTATTACAGAAAAAATTTAATTTTCACCCGCTCTTGGTAATATTAGGCTTCAAGTGTTTGAAATTAAGCAAGCTACTCAAAAAAAAATTTATAATAAAACATTCCTGATTTTTATAACTTCTTATAAAAAAATCACGTTCGAAATCAAAATTCTTTTTTTTAATCCTAAAAATTCTAGAAAACTTTGATTTTGACCAGCCGTAATTCTGCAGGTTTTAGCTCTATCACTACGAGTCGTATGTCTTTAAAAGCGTATGTTAATTCTCTTTCGAATGAAGTACTGTCTGTGGTCTACAAAAAATTCTTTCAAAAACCTGACCATACAAAAATTTGTTTAATGTATTTTTTTATGTATTTGTCACAGAGCTCTTTTAGAAGCTTGTTCATGGCAAATTGTTACTGACGGAAGAATTGTCAATTACTTGATGACAGGTGGGTACTGTTCGAGAGAAAAATATTTTCGATATTAATGTTGTGCTTTAGCTGGAGATTTAACTAACGACAGACAGATTAGAAGGCCCACGTACTAACCACTGAGCTACGGCACCCACCATTATCTTCTTATATTAGGCGATTCCAAAAGACACTAACTATTCTTTTAGTAAATTTTAATGAAGATAAGCAACATTTGCAAATGTGTGAAATAGTTTTTTATTTAATCGTAATCATAGCCAAACAATTTTAACATACTATGTGATTCAAAAAAAATTGTAGGTGTAAATCAAAGCTAACATCTCTGGTTAAAAAATGATTCGCTTTCTAACAATCTTCGTAAGACAAAGTTTGATTCAAATGAATTCGTAACTTTAGTTTTAGAAGCCATTTAAAGCGGACGACCTGTGAAATTTCTTGCTAGATGGAAAATCGTCATTGTCTTTAACCAAAAGAAAATAAACAACCAAATACCGTGTAATGCAAAATTTAGCTTTAGAGATATTATTGAAAATCTGGAAAAATACTACTGTATTTTAAAAGTTAATTTCCAAGCTTAGATGTGTTTAGACAAAAAGAAAAATTTACAGAATAAATCGATCTTATTGTATTGATGACTTGATGTACTCTGTAATTGCCTAAGTCTAAATCGAACCACCAATGGGGCCTTGAATTACTTTTGAGGGATTTTTGTTAACTGTAACTATATTCATTTTAAAGCGATATTACTTTTATATTAGGCTTCCTTTCTCAGTATCTGTCATTTCATAAAAGTGTAAACAACCAATTTTTATTGAGCTTCGAATATGTCGAACTTTAAGCTAACACAACAATATTAACGGGAAGTTTTGCTTTTCATGCTTAATTAACAAAAAAGTGCCACTGAAAGTCACTGATTGCTGTTGGAAACACAATTGATGCGTCTGAGACGAGCATTAAAGTAAAAACGCCCACAATACCTTGAAAGACACGACAAAGCAACATTGTTTTGTTACTTAAATTAAGCCTTAAAAACAGAAAAAAAACCCTCAAAACTAATTCAAGGTCCCATAGAAAATATGTGATATCTCATCATACTTAAATATTTATGTTGAGCACAGCGTATGCAAATATTTACTTATCATTGACATGAACATGAAAATTGACATTGCAACTTTGCATAAGTTTAAGAGTATGCAGAGTAAAATTATTTACTAAATCACAAACACTAAAGGACGAGCTGTACCGGATGCATTGAAACAGTTGATAAATTGTCAACTATGGCAATGGCGACATTGTCTAATGACTGACTGGACGAAATCATCATTGCATGGATGCATATACATACATATTTACTACATAGATGATTATGAAAGATGAATGTGTGAAATTACACCAGGGTGGGTGAAATTGTAACAAATGGAGCGAAAACCATAAGTTTTGGATTATTTTAAGAATTTCTGCCAAATGAAACAAAACATTACATTATGGGTTTTACAGTCATTAGAAAAATATAAATTTTATAGTAGAATTGCCCTAACAGGTGGAAGTAGGCAGTAACTAAGTTCGGAGCAGGGAAAAATTAACTGTGTTCGGTCATATATTTTTCCAACGTAAGGGCTACTCTACAAAACGAACATAAAAAAACCTGGAAATCGAAAAATATCTCCATAGAATTGCTCTCATGAATTGCTCCTAGATTGATGAAAGGCAAAATTTTTTCTTAGACAGACCCCACCTTAATATACGTACATGCATACATATATAACCAGGCATAAGTGACATATTATTGATTATGTAGATTAAGTTAAGTCACTCGAAAAACAAACAACAACCAGCCACAATAAATAATGAGATTCTATGCAATAGTCTGCAACAGAATTGGTGGGTATGAAGAAAGAAAGTTTAGCATACTATATATGAAATGTATATACAAATATGGCAATATTTTCATAACCAAGAAGAGTGTAAAGAGAGTATATAAACAGAATCACTATCTGAATCGATTTGACCACATCTTTTTTTTTGTCAATCTCTCCCATAGGAAAGTATGTTTTCACACACTTTAACCGTAAAGTACATAGAGAGATATTTCTATAAATTTTGTGTATTAAACAAAGCCTTTCAATAATAAAAAAAAAAAATTATCAGCAGACAAGAGTGAAAAATTATATTTAAAAATTTATAATTAACCAGTCAGGACTACTAGTCTACTAGTGACTCAAATCATATATTATATTTTGTTGTTTATAAGGGAATCATTCGTTTATTTTTTAATTCATTTGCCAAAAACAATGATGAAAACTCATACGAGAAATTCTTGAATGAAATGTCCAATTACAATATGTTAGCGTTGTTCGTCTTCAGACCATTTTTTCTTATGGTTTGTTATATTTATATATTGCGTTTTATTAAAACAGCTATATTGGACGTTATATTTAAAATTTATAATAAACAAACTTCTGATTCAAATAAAATGACGCTCATGGAAATTATGAATAGAGCAAGAGGTTTCTAAAGGAGTGGTTATTCTTACGACGACTTCTTTTATACGTTTTGAGTTTCATTTTGTATGAAGAAAACAATATGAAATGTTCAACCATTTCGAAAATGCTATATTAGATCTTGAAAATTTGGAGAAAATTTCATACATAATTAATATGAGTCCTTATAGCATTTTCCTTCAAATAATGATGAAATATGAAACAAATTTTGACACTATAGGGCGCAATATCTTTTTTTTTTTTTATAATGGTTCTAGAAACCCCGTACCGTATTTCCAATAGATCAAAAATGTGTACTTCTGGAATCTTGGAAAAGTGTTGCACCGTAATTTCTATAGATAACAATTTCAGCACATTTTCTTTCAAAGTAGTTTCATTCTTTCAAAACTTTACTTGTTTCTGGCTCTATGGTGCTTAATAAAATTTTTTTTTTATTTTATGTCGCATTTTTAGAATTGCCTTCAATGTTGTGAGTATGGATAACAAGAAAACTTCTAGAACAACCAAACTATTGTAAACAATTTTTTTTTTCAAATGTATTTATATTTTTTATACGTATTTTCTTTCTTTTTTTCAGAAAAAATTAATAGAAATTGGTCATACATTACTTTAGTTCCTATAGAAGAGAGAGCAACCACCTTAAGGAGTAAAAAAGTGAATGTAGATCATGTATGGGAGCCCTACAAGAATGTTGGGAAGAAAGGTCTATGTAGAAGAGACTCTCAAAAAAGTGGAGGCCTTCTTGCGCAACTATGATGTAATTTATTTGTGGTTCTTTTTTCTTACTTTGACCTCAAGACGGCACCATTTGCTCGCATATAGAAATAGAAAAATCTTTCACTATCCAATAAATAATATGCATAGAGTGCATTAAGTTAGTGAAGGGGAAAAATCATCCACCTTTCCTTTCCTAATTGTTCTAGGTGAGATTCCATCCGAAGTCATCGACTAGATTATCTAGCTAGAGTAGCTTTGTTATATCCATGCTCCAAAATTATAAGAAATACATAGAAAATCAGAATGCTTAGAAATCATTTCAAAGGCTTAAAAGGTCAAACAATATAAAATACTTACAATTGGAAATCACATTGTGATCTCATCACTTTGCATAACTCTCGTTTCAATTAAAAGAAAATTTAAATTTGATTAAACAAAGGGGGTACATGCATGCATAAGTGGTGGGTATTAAAAATTTAAGCCACTATTAATGCTTAACAAAAGTATGTACGATACATATGTACGTATGTATGTAGTAGTAAAGTGAAATATATTTAAATAAAAATAGAGAAACTATTTAACCTCCCACATAACTTTGTCGAAAAAAACGATGGAATCTGTAACAATGTAAATATCTACATATGCAATAAATAAAGCAAAGGAAAGCTAAGTCCAAACAAGTGAAAAAAAAATTCCATACCAATGATACAACCACGTAAAATATGTATATAAATATATAAATGAGAATGTAGAATTTACAATTTGACATATGACCGTAGGCCCAAGCAATCAACCATCCAAACACGCATCACTTTTACTGGGAGTAATAGTATCACTTATTAAGCATATATATTCCAATGGCCATACATAAGTACATATTGTATAAACTACTCAACTACTTTTGATGCTAAAAATAGTAACAGCCACACTGTAATATAATTTCAAACAAATTAAACATATAACATACAGTACTGATGAAGAGGAGCATGGATATTAGCTTGAATGCCTCTTGTTTATCAATCAGCTCTCATTAAACTTACAGACAAACCAACTTGTTCATATTTAATTGAATAACATTTTCATATCCCTGTAGAAATCATATTAGAATTTCTAAGTATTTGACTTTTTTAGAAACACGAAGAAAATTCGGAATTGTCTACCGTAGTTCTATTACTCTACTCTATGGAAATGGTTTCGTTAAAAGTGCCGTGAAGTGTTGCTTTCAGCATTTAAAAAAAATATACATTTTTCGATTTTGTATGGAATCCCCTTGGGTGCCGTAGCTCAGTGGTTAGTGTGTTCGCCTTCTGATCTGTAGGTCGTGGTTCAATCCCCGGCTGATGCATAACAAATTTAATATTGATAAGATTTTTCTTTCGAACGGTACCCACCTGTCGGCAAGCAATTGGCAATTCTTCCGACAGTAACAACTTGCCATGAAAAAGCTTTTTAAAGAACTCTGTGACAAAGCTCAGAAAAAGTGATGTCACAAGTGTTCTGCCGTTCGGAACCGGCTAAAATAAGTAGGTCCCTTCTAATATTGTCCAAAATTTAAGACGCACAACAGTAATGGAAGAGAAGCTCGGCCAATGAGCCCTTTGGGGCTTTATGTGCCACATATTTATTTATTTTTTATGGAATCCCCTTTAAAGCTCGAACATAGGTGTGATCGCTGTAGTTGAATCCAGGAAGCAATGCTTCTTAAATTTTATAAAAAAATTAATACTCTAGTAGGTGCCTTCTGATCTTTAGGTTGTAGGTTCAATCTCCCGATGAAGCACAGCTTTAAAAAGTTGTTTCTTTCGAATGGTAATCACCTGTCGGGAAGCAATTACTAATTCTTCCGGCAGTAATAGTTTGCCATGAAAACGCTTCTAAAAGTGTTCGGTGACAAAGTTCCGAAAAGTAATGTCACAAAAATTCTGCCCTTCGGTACCGGCTAATACAAGAAGGTCCATTCTAATGCTGTCCAAACTTAACACGCATAACAGTATTGGAAGAGAAGCTCGGTGGTATCACAATGAACCCTTCTGGTATAAGTGTGTCCTCTCAGAGAGGACACTTTCTTTTTTTGTTTTCATCTGAAGAAAAGTGCAGCGGTAAATCACCGCATTCTGTGCGAAACTTATGGAGAACATGTTCCAATAATTTCAACTTAGACGGTTTAGACGGTTCAAAAGTGCCGATTTTGACACAAGCGATAAAGGGCGTGAAGACGCTGAATTTGAGGCTTTATTGGACGAAGACTTATATCAAACTCAAAAGGTGCTTGCTGAATAATTGGGAGTGACTCAATAAGCCATTTCATTACATCTAAAGAAAATAGGTATTATCAAGAAAATGTGAAATTGTGTGCCATATGAACTGAAACCAAGAGGTATCGAAAAGCGATTTCGCATGTCTTTAATTCTACTTCAACGATACAAATGACGTCGTTTTCTTATCGTATTGATACTAGCGATGAGAAATGGAATTTATTTCAACAACCCTGAGTGCGATCAGTCATATGTGAGCCGAATATACATAGTCCGAAATTGATACTGTGTATTTTGTAGGATCAAAAGGGTATGGTGTATCATGAGCTGCTAAAACTGCCGGAATGGATGACCAAAAAGGAGTCATTGATTTTCTATCATGAAAATGGTCGGCCGCATGTTGCGTAACCTTTAAAATGAACTTGGAAAATAGCAGATGGGAAGTCTTACCCCATCCGCCGTATACCCCGGACATTGCACCCTTTGACTACCACTCGTACAGCCAATAAATGGTGGTCAAATGGATTCATAGTTTTTCACTCCACCAAAAATTGCATTTGCAATTAATCCATAGCTTATTCATAGTTCACTCTTTCAATTTCGTTCAATAGCTCCTAAGCAATAATGTCAAAGAAAAATAAAACCATAAAGGCGTCGTTTCCTTAGACAGTGTGATAATACATATTCATTGGCATAAATTAACTTAATCCAGATATCGAAAAAATAGGATTAACAAGAGGTCTGCGAACTGGCAACCCCATAATATAATATACTTATACAAATAACATTACAACAATCAGTGAAAGCTCTGCGGAAACAACAAGTTCTAAATGCATACGTATATAATTGTGTGTCGATGTATGTGTTTATGTAATATTATTTCGTCAATGCAACTTCATATTCTGTATGCACATTTTGCAATTAATTGAGATTCATTGAACTCTGAACCCTCATCTTAAGTATTTTAAATTTTCCTTGTCCCCATAAATGAAGCACATGTGAATGAAGATTTTGGCATGGAAATATCATACTACAAATATGTAGTACGTAAATGTGAGCCCTATAGGAAAAAAAGAGCTTCACGGCGTTCAAAATCTACAAAGATTGCGAGTATCTAATAAGTGAATTTTTCATATTTTTAATTTAATTTTACCTAATCAACATATGTTACATACATATGTATGAAATGACATGCATATGTATGTATAAAAAACAATTTCAGGAAGTAAACGATAAGTACGTGTAATTTTCGAGAATACCACTTTCAACATTCCCTTTACTAATACTTGACTATATAGTATATCGTACAATAATATTGTATATAATTCATATAATTTTGTTTTATATTTACAATTTTTGACTATCCGGGAGAAAATCATTTTGTATCGAAAGATGAGGGTCATAATTTTTATGTACATTTATTTGTTCATTATTCTATTGTGACTTTTTCGACATTGTAACTTTGACATTTAAACAGCATCATACAAATACAGGCGTTAAATACAATTAACTATTAAATAAATAATTGATAAAGAAACTCAATGCAGGAAGTTCAATGACCATAAACACTTTTTGGTTTGAAAGAAAAATTATTATGTAGTGTGACTGATGTAGGAAATTTAATATCACATCGAATACCTTGAAAACCATGACAACGCACCGGTGCACAAGTCTGCATATATATAATGTCAGATAAAAAGCAAGTTAAACGAAGCAGTGGGGTATACATTTTCAGTTTGTGGTGCGAATTTTATTTAAATTATATAAATTAATCGTAACTTCGCCTAAAAAAAAGGAAAATGTAAGTGTGATGTACACAAGGCAGCAACTGAGACCAAATAATGAAAAATGTTAAATTTTTGCAATGATTAATTTTTTATTATTTTCATTTATAATATTTTCTCAACTACAGTATTTACTTCAGTATAATAGCAGTGCATGGGAAACTGTTTGATACATTTGGAAAGCAATAACTGCTAATAGAGCCTCAGCATCGATACAATTTAAAAATGAAAAGAAATCCTTTTTAACAAATTCAAAATAAAAGGAGAAGGAAATTTTGTTCTATTTTAAGTGATGCATTTCACTCTTTGTAGAATCAATACATACAAATATGAAGTAATAATGTTTAAGGAAGTATAACAGAGTTTGAGGTAGCGCGACCTTTTCGTAAGACGGTTTTTTTTTTCCTTTAAAATCCTAATTGGAGCATAGGGCCTCCACAAGGCTTCGCCATCACACACGGTTTTGGGCAGTTGATCTAGCGCCTTCCCATGTGATGCCGGCAGCAGCTAGCTCACCCAGTATTGATCGTCTCCAGGTGTTTCTTGGTCGTCCGCGGCCTCTGCTCCCCTGCGGGTTCCACTCGAGCGACATTTGCGTGATGCTATCTGGCTGCTTTCTTAGCGTGTGGCCAATCCAACGCCACTTTCTACGCTTAATTTGGATCAATATGGGCTCTTCGCTCGTCAGACGCCATAGTGCCTCGTTTGAAATAGTGTTAGGCCAGAAAATTCTACACTTGTTGACGAAAGCTTGCAGTCTCTGCGTGATGGAGTTCGAGATCATGTTTCACTTCCGTACAGTAGTGTCGATTTCACACATGCGGAGAATATTCGTAATTTCGTGCGCCTGGATATTTGGGAATTTGCCCATACTGATTTTAGCCGGCCAAATGCTGTCTTTGCTTTGCTTAGCCTGCAGTTACCATCCTCCTCAGCTCCCCCGTCTGTTGCTATCGTGCAACCGAGGTAGCAGAAACTTTCGACGAACTCAATCGCACAGTCGTCAATCATTATATGGCTTCTATTGGAATGATTGATTCTCATAGCTTTGGTCTTCGCAATATTTATCTCTAATCCGACGGTGCGTGCCAGCGCGACTAAACTGTTCACCTTCGCTTGCATATCGGAGAATTTGTACGAGAGGAGACAAATGTCATCGGCAAAGTCCAAGTCCTCAAGCTGCCGCGCGAGATTCCACACAATGCCAGTTCTCTTGTGCTGAGTGAGGCTGCTCATGACGTCATCCAGCACAATGGCGAAGAGAAGCGGTATCACGCTGATAATGTGCTCTAGTGAAGAGTACAAAGCCCTCAAATGTGTAATTTAGAAAATCTCAGATTTTCTCATCTTGTCTATCTTAATGACAACAATTAGCACCAATATTCTAGAAGCTATAGAACTCAACACCTACAATTACCATTTAATGTTTACTCCAACTGATAAGTCATAAACTCGAACAGTTCGCTGTAAAAACGGTTTGTATTGTATAACAAAATTGATCTATATCTTTGTGTGATTATAAGGAAAAAAAAGTGTTATTCGGTAAATGTATCCATAGGAACCCGCAGCGAATTGTTCTCATTATACTTTAAATTAAAAATACTTGTAGTTATCAATAGTTATTCAATCTTTTAAAATTATAGAATAAACAAAAACATGTAATTAACACAAATTTAGAGCGTAACATAAAAATGTTCTATAAATAGTATGGCTAAAATTGCTAAATGACAGTTTATGCTCTAAGGCTTAAGTTTTCGAACAGACGAATTAGAAAAATGAATTGGAATAAATATTTAATCACTTTGTTAGTGATATTAGTGATCGTAAATGAAGTGCATTCACACCCTTTGATCGCTTTGATTCTTCGAGCTTTTTGTTGTTTATGTAGAGTGGCTCCCAGAGCCTTAGTTCACACTGCAAAAACTGCAACAAAAGTCGCTGCGAAAAGTGCAACAAAAGTTGCTGTGAAAAGTGCAACAAAGGTTGCTGCGAAAAGTGCAATAAAGATCGCAGCAAAAAGTGGAACAAAAGTTGCTGCGGAAAGAGTAGGAAAGGTCGCTGCGAAAACTGCAACAAAAGTCGCTGCAAAAGGTGCAACAAAAGTCGCTGCGAAAAGTGCAATAAAGATCGTAGCAAAAACTGGAACAAAAGTTGCTGCGGAAAGTGCAGCAAAGGTCGCTACGAAAACTGCAACAAAAGTCGCTGCAAAAAGTGCAACAAAGGTCGCAGCGAAAAGTGCAACAAAAGTCACTGAGAAAAGTGCAACAAAAGTCGCTACTAAAAGTGCAACAAAGGTCGCAGCGAAAAGTGGAACAAAAGTTGCTGCGGAAAGTGCAGCAAATGTCGCCACCAAAACTGCAACAAATACCGCAGAAGATAATCTGAAAAATGCAGCAATGGCCCTCGTTGGACTTCCAGATACAAGCAAAAGAAACGTTACGAAAGCACAGGATCAAAAGTCGCAAGTGTAATTAACGATGCAAGAAAAACTGCATGAAAAGTTTCGAAATTACTCGAAAAGTCGTAAAGAACACCAAATAAATCAAACCGGAACAATCAAAAAATATATTAAAGAAATACAAGAATATTTGGATCATGAAGTAAAAAGAATGATTCACGAAAAACCGAAGCAGAATTAGGGAAATATTCACAAGTTTGAAGAAAATCAAGAAGATGTGTCAAAAGCAGATCCAGAAGATGTGCCATAATTAGAGCCGGAAAAAAAGTCAGAAGCAAATGGAGAAAAAGAACCAGAAGCAAAGTCATGAAGAATTCATATGTAAATTAATGAAAATCATATGCAGTTTATTACTTGGAGCTTACATGATTTTGGAACACGGGATAAACCAAGGTGATAAGAAGAATAATTGTAATTCAAAGTTGTGTGAAACCAAAAATACTGTATTGAAGAAAATATTATGTTTATATGACGTACTTTAGTTACATTCGTATTTGCTTTTGCATTTTGCGAACGAAGTTTTTTTATAGAAATTAAGAAAACATAAATTTTCAACAATAATTTATATAACATGCCATTCAATAAGCCCGTATGGAAAGTATGATAAATCAAAATTTTGACAAAACTCGATTTTATTATTCAACATAGTTGCCTTCGAGGGCGATGCAACGAGTATAGCGATATTTCGTCTTGCCCTCGTTCACCGTTCACCGTAAGACCCATTCGACGCGACTTTCTTTCCAACTCTGAAAATGCTAAACTAGCTGCTCGTGTGTTCATGCTGATTATTCAGTATCATCGGCATACGCTAACAGCATGACACTTTTGTTGAAGATAGTGCCATTATGTCGTAGATTAGCAGCTCGTATTATTTTCTCCATAATAAGATTGAAGAAGTCGCACGATAACGAATCACCTTGTCTGAAAGCACGTTCAATATTAAACGGCGGGGAGAGGTTCTTCCCAATTTTCACTACACAACGGAAGTTCTGCAAAGCCGAATGAGCTTCGCAGGAATACCGAACTTAGACATAGCTGTGTAGAGGTAATCCCTTACCGGACTGTCGAAAGCGGCTGTATAATCAACATAATAATAATAGATAGTGTGTATTGATCTGTTTTTCTTGGGTCTTCTCCAGGATTTGAAGAAGAGCGAAAATCTGGTCGATACTAGATTTACCAGGTCTAAGCCACACTGACAAGGTCCAATCAGGTTGTTAAGGCTTCACACAGTACGCTCGATAGAACCTTATATGCGATGCTAAGAAGACTTATTCCACGGTAATTGGCGTAAATTGTGGGGTCTCCTTTCTTATGTACTGGACTGAGAACACTGAGTCTTCAATCATCGGGCATGCTTTCACCGACCATATTCTGCTTCTGAGCGAGTGCATGCCTCCGGTCTTAAACAACTCGCCAGGCAGGCCATCACAGAAAAAATGATTGATACCAACCTGACTTGACTTTATATATTGTTTAAGGTTAGATACAAGTATGTTATTTTTGTATAATAATGGATTTTGCTATTTAATAAAATAACAAAGCAAAAAACCCTCTAGATTGTATTTTTCTCTAATATAAGATTATCATTTATTACTTACTCCAACTGGTAAGTCATAAACTCGAACAGTTCGCCCTAAAAATGGTTTGTATGTACCTTTGAGAATATTTTTTTAATAAAGTGTTATTCGATAATAACCCGCAGCGAATTGTTCTCATTATAGTTTAAATTGGAAATAGTTATCAATTCAATAATTTAAGATTATTGAAGAAAAACATGTAATTAGTAAAAATTAAGAGCGTAACGTAAAAATGTTCTATAAATAGTATGGCTTAAGTTTTCAAATGACAGTTTTTACCCTAAAGTTTAAGTGTTCGAACAGAGGAATTAGTAAAGATGAATTGGATAAAATATTTAATTTCTTTGTTAGTAATACTAATGATCGTGAATGAAGTGCATTCAAATCCTTTATTAAGTCCAATAGCAGCTTCCTATGGTTTATTGTCTCAAATAGCTCCCAAAGTCATAGTTAGCACAGCAAAGATCGCAGCGAATACTGCAGCAAGGTTCGTTGGGAAAGATGAAACAACAGTCGCTGCGAAAAATGGAACAAACGTCCCTACGAAAACTGGAACAAACGTTCCTGCGAAAAGTTCAACAAGGGTCGCTGTGGAATCTGCAATAACAATATATAAAATTTTATTAAAATTATTCGGCATGAACAGTCAAAACAAAACAAACACGGGCTTTTGGTGATGTTTTAAAAAAATGACTAACGAGAAACAGAAGCAGAAGACGGAAAATAGCGACAAGAAGAGTTAGAAGCAGAAGCAAATGCAGAAAAGAAACCAGCAGCCAATTAAATTGGTTAACAAATATAAAATGGTGAAATAAATTTCGTAAAAGTATATACAGTGTTATTTCTTGAAGCTCGTATGCATTTGAAAGACGGGACAAAGTTGAGTGAAACCAAAAATACATCTATTGAAGATAGTACTTGGGTTGTATGAAGTTTATTATTTGCATGCGCATTCGCTTTTGCATTTTGCGAATGATTTTAATTCAATTTTCTTTGGAAGTAAAGGAATCATACATTTTTTCACAATAACACAGTGAGATACGAAAAATATACAGAAGTAATAACCCATACAGTCAGAATAGCGATTGAACATCGTCAAATGCTCTCTTAAGCAAACGCGCTTCTTTATTTACAAAAACTAAAATCACTGATTATAGTTCAACTGAGCGCTTCTTCATTCGCCAATCGTCCAATAATATACGAAGGTGGTCCCAGAACTATCCGACATAACAAAGAAAACATAACAAATTTGGGAAAATTTTTCTTTATTTCTCAACATAATCTCCTTTAACTCTATACACTTTTCCCAGCGCTACTATATAGCTTCGATACCCTGTTTATAGTAAGAACTGTCTAGCTCATTAAAATAGCCATCTACAGCACACTCCACCACATTCTACCACCAAGCAATTTTTTCAAATTTGGAAATAGAAAATAATCCGAAGGAGCTAAATCTGGTGCGTCCTAAAGCATTTCGAGCTTTACCTTATCGATTTTGGCCATCGCAATAGCGGATGTATGAACTGGTGCATTGTCTTCATGAAACAACACTTTCTTTTTCGCCAAGTGCGGCCTTTTTTCTTTAATTTGATCACTTTATTGTTGATTGTTTTTACTTTTTGAAGATTATCAATAAAAATTATCCCACGTGCATCCCGAAAAACAGCCGCCATAACCTTGCCTGCAAATGGAGCTGTCTTCGCCTTGCATCTTGCACACAGCTCTTTCATCTCTAAATTTTCGGTCAATATAAGATGTATAGCACTTTATGAAATGCCTGTAATTTCACCTAGCTCACGAACCTTCAGCCGGCAATCATCCAATACCATTTTCTGGGTTTTTTATCCGTTTCTGGTGGCAACCTAAATTGGTCGACCACTACGGTGTTCGTACGACCTCGTTTAAACTCTGCCACCCAATATTTTATGGTCGTAAACGAAGAAGCAGGCTCTCCCAGAGTGGAATCTAGTTCCGCTTTAATCTTTGTTGGACTGAGACCTTTCAAATGAAAGTATTGAATTACATAACGGTGACAAATTTTTTCCATGTTTACAAATTCATTGAAAACAACGTGGCGCCTTGTAACTTAAAACATATGTTTTATAAAGTTGCTACTTTTCAACAACATATAACATTATTATTTTGTGAGTACTAATCATTGCCTTTAATGCGAGGCCCTGTCTCAGTTGTCTGATACAAAGTATCGGAATGGCTCTTGCATACATAATTAACACAATTAAATCATAATAAAAATATGAAATAAAAAGAATACAATTGGACAAACATACAAAATTCTTTCATTTTATTTTACGAACAAAAGTCCTGTTTCAAGAATTTTTACTATTAATTTTCTGCAATTTTAGAATTCTTTATTATAAGCTGACGTTACAACAATTTGCAGTCAACCGATCTAAATTTTATTTGCCTCAGCTGAACCAATGTACAAATCAGCGTGATATTAATATTCTGTCGTACATTATATCATATTAATTCATAACGTTCCATGTCAATTCAAAATAATAAATAAAAGCATTTTAAAAATACACAATTATTATAACTATAAGTGGTACAGTTTATGTTAAAAAAGAGTTGGTCGATTATACAATAATATATTATACATAGACAATATCTGTGCCCTATTAAATTAGTATTTTGTTTTTTTAACTTTCAAAAATGTTATCTTCTTATGGTGAGGAATAGAAGTGCCCTGATGCCCCATCTAATGTCGCACTAACAAACAAGCGAAGGACGTAGATACTCCCAAAGAAGTGCGAATAAAGGCGAGCCCTTGAAGAAATATCTGAAAACAATGTGAATGGGAATACTTAAATAATTGTGTTAGGCAGATTAGGGGGTTATAAAACGGAGCTTGAGCGTTAAGTTCAGAAATCATTTATTTTTAAGAATTCAAATCATTCAAAGTATTTTCCATCAGAGACTACAACATTTCCCCATCTTTCTGGCAATTTATGGTTTCCATCCCAAAAAAAACTTCGCCGGCTTTGCGGCAAAAAACGAATCGACCTAGTTTTTGATTCCTGTGACTGAAGTGGAACATATTCCATTAAGGTCGTTTTGTATGGCACCAGGTCTGGGCTATAAGGCGGGTGGGGTAAAACTACCCATCCGCTAATAGCAAGATAGTTTTTGACCGGAATTAATGTGTGAATGTGTGTTCGTGCGTTGTCATTGTGAAAATTTTCCAACTCGTGTCTGGTCGCACATTCCTTTTCTCGATCATTCCTCTCTTCAACCGCATCAATTGTTGTTAGTACTGTTCTCCCGTAATGGTTCGATCAAGTCTTGGTCGAGTAATGTCTCCAAATCCTTATCTTCAAAGTTGTTCGGCTGTCCAGAGCGTTCTTTGCCTTTGATATTAAAATCACCACTATGTATTGGATAGAGAATTGTAGCCATAAAATTCCACAAGTAAACAATGACTTTCAGCTGCACTTTTCTTTGCAAAAAATAACAAGAAAATATCCCGCAAATGCTGTTTTTTCGCCAATTCTCAAAATTTGCCATGGTGAAAAAAATGATGAGCACAACGAAGTTTAAAGCTTTTGACTGATTTTGACAGCAAGTGAATAGACATTTAAAACGACATCGCGCTTTACTTGGTGCCATATAACTAATTACTAATTCGGTTACTAATTCAGACACTCAATATTTTAAAGTAAAACGTAAGCACATTTGGTATCCCCATGGACTGATGCAAACAGTTTCAAATATCCACTCCTTGAGAGCATATTGGTATTTCAATTATTTATACGGACCCTAAGAAAACTATCCAAACAAATATCGTAAATATATTATTTAAAATATCTCGATACATTTGCTTCTCACACGTTCTTGACATCCGAGGTCGGATTTGGCTAGTTGTAGGGATCCTAATAAAACCAACCAACCAAATATTTAAAATATATTATTTAAAATGTCTCGATACATTCGTTTCTCACACGTTCTTGACCTCTGAGATCAGATTCGGTTAGCGGACTTAGCAGCTCAGTGTTTACCTCTCTATCACTAATTTGTTTGTCTCTCCTGTTGGCGATTCATTTTCAATTCAAATTTTTTATTGATTTGTTCTTTAGAATCATATATCGACTACATTGAAAAATGGATTGAACCATTCGACTACATTATGAATTTCGCCTGGTCTGCACTTGATCAACCACCGGAATGGGAGTTTATCACAGGTAGCAAATAATAATCATATTGACTTGGAATCATTTGACACTGATTTATTCGATAAATTCACGTTTTTGGGAAAATACGTTGCCGCAAAGAAGATCTAATTGCGGGAGGAAAATAGCACTGCCACTGGGTAGATAAAATGACCAATAAAAAGAGGGTATACAACTGCCTGTGTATTTACGTCATGATAGAACTCCATATTTAACTCTAGGACAGCCTATTCATGAAATTGCGCCGACTTCGGCTTGCGCAGATCACAAGTCTTTCTTAAGTAAAGAAAGTGTATAAAACCTGACCTAATTTATATAAAATCTTTTAGGTATCGTTATTGAGAAGGTAAAAGTTGCGGTTGAGTCTGATTTTGTGTGTATAAGCCACTAAAGTTAAGGTTCTTAAGAAAAACTGTAAGTACTGGCGAGTCACAAACGAATCTAAAACACCGGGAAATTTTTAACGAATTTAATGTGTTACATTGTTTAAGATGTAATACAAGTTCGTCTTCCATCTCCTGGTCATCTGATAGCTGGTCGAAGTTATTGGGCAGCATTGATTTGTTAAATTTTTGATAGTTAATCGGCGTCAATGTTGTTGCTAAATTTACGTGCTTTACATCGGTTATTTTTCATCCAATGAAGTCAAGCTGCGTGTTTGACGATCTCATGCTTTTCAGAGTTTTTTTTGCATGTGGGTGGTATTGGATAATGCTTTAGTCAAAAAGTCAAGCGGTTCCGTTTTTTCAGTTCAGTTTTCTCGCTTTTGCTAGTGTTTACAGGTATCGAAGCACCTTGAGAAGCCATGGGTTGACCAGACCACTTCACCCTTTTTAGGAAGAGGCTCTGGCTATTAACGAGGTAACTATATTATTTACGACACAATGCTGTAGCACTAATGGACATAGGAGTATTCACTAACAGCCAAGCCAGCAATTAAATCCCTATAATCAATTTTTTTGAATACCAGTTGTACCAGCCCATAACTGCAGACCATATCATAATGAGATATCCGAACAGTTTATCATTCACTTCGATTGGGTATCGGTCATGGCGAAAAACCCTAAAAAAGGGCAAACGAACTACTTCACTTTATCAGAAATTCGAACATTCTGGAAGGCATCAGTGCTCTCACGCCGCAAAACACAGTTATTATAAGAACAACCTCAACGATTCGGCTCAATGCCACGCAGAGTATCTACATGGCTTTTTCCAAAGTTCGGGATGGTTTGAGGGAAAATAGGGAGCTCCAATATGGGGCATCACAATGGGCCTATCTTGGCCTATGCGGACACCCTTTCAACTTAATATACTATAAACTTGATAAATTTCTATCACTTTAATGCATGTAAACAGATATTTTTTTGTGAGTGGCGTAGCTCAGTGGTCTTCTGATCCGTAGATTGTCAGTTCAGTCCCCTGCTGAGACAATTTTGATATCGAAAAGAACTTTCTTTCGAACTGTGCCCACCTGTCAGTAGGTAATTGAAAATTGACAGAGAATAGAAAAAATTTTTAATTATGTGACTTATTGTAGAGAGCGAACGAAACCTCACTTCAACTCATCGTCTGAGGCATTTACACATTAATTTATGTATTAATGTGTAAATGCCGTACGTAATTTATGTACGTTCGAAACTTAAATATATAGATTAAAACATTAAATCGGTAAATTGCTATATTATATACTTTATTGACCGAGTGCTTGTGAGTAGAGATATAAAAGAGGATACAACAAATATGGCACCCATTATTTGACAAATAACATTTTGGCCTTCACGGGCCGGAGCCGAAACCAAAACACTAATCTATTTAACAATGCATTAAATCAGATTATAAATGCATATCAAATAGCGTATCATATCAATAAAAAAAAAAAAAACAAATCATGTACAAGGTAGGAGCATGAAAGTAGCATAAATAGAACAGTTTATGTTACAAAGACAACAGTCAGTACCAACGTAACCGGAATTTTACAATAAAATATATCATATTCTAGTATATTTATTTTATGTATAAGTGTATTATCGTATAAATATGAATCGGAATAATTACTTAGTTATTTTATTAATATTAATCATTGCCTTCAATGAAACGTACGCCATGCCCTGTTGGTGTTGTGTAGCGTCAGCCGTCGCTTGTGGTATTCCAGCAATAATTTCAGCGATTAAGTCAATAAAAACATGAAATAAAAAGAAACAAACTTCTTGCATTTTATTTTACGAACTAAAGTTCATTATTTGTAACTATTTATTGTTCGAGCTGTTTTGTGTGTGACCGAGAGAGAGAGAGAGAGAGAGAGTGAAACAGTTCCAGTTCTGAAATTTTTACTATGTATTACATCTCCGCAATATTAGAATTTTTAATTTATAAAATGCTTATGCCAGAGTTATAACAAGCTGTAGTCAGCCAATCTAAGTTTATTCGACCGAGCTTTTTATATGTGTCCTTAATTAAATATATTATACATATATTTTTATATTTAGTCAGTTTCAAAATTAAATACATAATATTAAAATACATAAAAGCCCAACGAATACGCTGGCTTGAACACGTAGCAAGAATGCCAGAACAAAGAGCACCAAAACGAGCCTTCAAGAAGCGGCCTTATGGGAAGCGAACTAAGGGCAAACCAAAGAAAAGACGTGTAGATGCAGGTATCGATGATCTTAAGGAGGTGAACCTGCAAAACTGGTGGCACTTAGTAGCGGATCGCGAAATCTGGAAGAAGATAGTTGCGGAAGCAGTAGTCCATCCAGGACTATCATGCTAAGGAAGAAGAACAAGTTTCAATATTTCAGAAACTATAAAGTAGTATAGATTACTTTGTGCTTTACAGCAGTTTTAGAATCATATTAATATAAAACGTTCCAAATCAATTCAAAAACAAAAATGATTATAACTATAAGTGGTTGATGTTATAAAAGAAGTTGTTCTATTATAATATACATAGAAATTTATTGTATAAAATTAAATTATAATTATTTTTATTTTTTATAATAGACCTTCAAAAATATTATCTTCTTATGCTGAGGTTTAGCAGTGCCCCAGCCTTATTTAATTTCAAAGGGTTCTGGCCTATTACAGTGTATGCATCCAGATTAGACATCTCGTAAAGCATCTACTGTCGTATTCTCAAACAATCGGAGGAACTGGGCAAGCATACCTTTCTTTCATATTGGATTGTCCTGATTATTCGCAAATTCCTTTTAGTTGACATTTCTTTCGATACTTCTTTTATATGTGATATTTGCCATTAGTGATGACTCAACATTGATACTCGTTACAATATTTTGTTTGTGAGTGTAAGACACCCATTATTGGACGAATGATATTTTACCCTTCATGGACCTAAACCGAAACCAAAACACTAATCTATATTAGAATGCATCAAATTAGATTATTAATGGATATCATATAGCGTATCATATCAATTAAAAAAAAAAACAAAACAAGACATATGGGAGGACGACAGTAGCATAAATAGAATAGTTTCTGTTACAAAGACACCAGTCAGCGTCAATGTTACCGGAATTTTACAACAAAATATATCATATTCTCGTACACAGTTATCATATATATCAGCGTATTATCGAATAAATATGAATCGGAATAAATACTTATTTACTTTGTTAGTACTACTCTTTATCTTTAATAAAACGTATGTGATAAATATTGGTTCTGCTATAAAATTTTTAGCAACAAGCATGATCGGAAATATAGTTGAAGAATTTATATGAACGTAAAAATTAAAATATGAAATAAAAAGAATAGAATTGGGCAAACAAACAAAATTCTTTCATTTTATTTTAAGAACTAAAGTTGATGATTCGTAAGAGCTGTTTTGGGTCATATACAGAGAGATGCAGAGTTCTAGTTCTGGAGTTTTTACTATTAAATCTCTGCAATATTAGATTTTTTATTTATGAAATGCTAATGCCAGAGTTATAACAAGTTGGAGTCAACCAATATAAGTATATTCGCCTGAGTAACGCTTTTCATTTGTGTTCTAAATTATACTATATAAAGACATTTATATTTTATACATATTGTAGTTTCTATATGTTTAATGGATTCATCGATTTTAATGAACTGAATCAACCAAATAAAATTCGAAAAAGAAATTACAAAAAGTATCTACCCGGGCATGATACAGCTAACACAACTATGTTGCAAAAGAATAATACTTTCAGGCATGACCAAATCACAGAGATTTTTTCGTTATTTTGCTGTTATTAAATAGAAATAGTTCACCGAATATTTCAGACGGTAATATTTGATACAGCAATTGCAAATATATATTTTCAAATGGCAAAAGTTTTCGGACCTAATGTATGGGATTGAAACACTGTGCAGTGTGGCAAAAAAACTACAAAAATATGAAAATATTAACATATTTGCGAAACAAAAACAATCGAGCAGTAGAATGGTATTTTAAATAAATTATTAATTTAAACTTTTCAGGGTGTTTGTGATTCGGAACTAAATAGAAGTAGAGCGAAATGCCAATCTACGAATGTATCGTGCCACTAAAGTGAGACCAATGTGATATTAGCATTGTTTAATATTAACATTCATTATATCAGAGATTTCAGAAGATAGGAAAGGAACGTATAACATAGAGATATGCCACTCAAGAAATGCTAATGGCATTTACTCACCTGTCGGCAAGCCAATGGCAATTCTTCTGGCAATACCAATTTGCCATGAAAACGCTTTATGAGAAAGCTCAGAAAAAGTGATGTCACAAGAGTTCTACTGTTCGAAACCGGGTAATTTTTTAAATAGGTCCCTTCTACTGTCCAAAATTTATCATGCACAACACTACTGGTAGAGAAGTTCGGTCAAAAGGCCTGTAAGTATCACTTTTCTACCTATCTACTATTAGCATAACGATAATTGCCATATTAACTGCTTAGATATTGAATGTTGAATTATTTGATTGCGACATTTCTCTTCGAGAAAGGAAAACGCCATAAAATACGTCAGTGTTCACTCACGTAAGCCAAGAGAGTATGAGTAATTGAAAGAGTCATAGCAATTGAAATCGACATTGTCAGATATGTCTGAGTGCCGATAATGAATATTTCAATTAATTTTATATTAAAATTTTATGTCATAAATATAAATTACATGGATTTACACAAGTCTATGAGAAATGAGAAAGCACTCTCTGGTTAAATCCTCTGTTTTCTGCATTTTCTCTCTTATAAGTTTTCCAATCTCTCGCTAACATTTATATCTAGTTAAACCTGAAATGAGTGGCCAGAAGAAATGTCTAAGACTGGTCGTGAGACTTCTTTAATAAATAAATAAATTAAAAAAATTATTAAAAAATAAATTAGTACATTTAATAATTTAAATGAACCACATAATAGTACAGTGATAGTGGCAATTAATCGCCATTTTTTATGACAGCACTTGGATTAGATCATTTTACATACAATGAATAGTCCAGGTGGAAGAATTTATACTCATCTATATGTTGCTTTTTTATTTGTTTAATTATTACGTTCCGTCATGCATTTCTAATCTGATTTAATGCATATTGATATAAATTTTACAAGTGCGATATCAAATTTATTGGTGTATTAGCTGCGCCTAGTTTTCATAAATCACCAATTCCTATTCGTAAAGTATCCCTATATTAATTATTCGCCGTATTTTATTTCGATTTAAATACAGGGGTATCCATTATCTGTGCCTGAAAGTAAATTATAATAAATCACCCTTCTGTTTGATGTTTTATATATATTGTTTATTGCAATATATTGCTTGATCCTCCATGTCCTCCATGGGACTTCTTGCAGGAATCTATCCTAACCAAGTAATTTTCGATGGTTTTTCTATATATATTGTCAAATCATACTCAATGTGTCAATAGATAACGGATTGTCTGCATTAACTCAATCCTTTCCACAAGTTGATAAAAAAAATCTAACGAGAACAAATCACACTATTTTGTTACATGTTATACGTCTCTGAAATTTCTCCTGCAATAAATCAAAAAAGGGGTCAAGTTGTGTGGGATGTGCACATTCATATCTTTAATTTGAAATAACAAAAACACCGGTAATTTTTTGGTTGTAGCGACAAGAATTCGAAGTAGTATGTGCCGATGACACGTCTAAACCAAATTGAATACCATATTTTCATATAAGTGTGCATTTCAATGATGGATTGGACTACCAAAACCGGTGATCGAACTGGGTAAATCTGGGTCGTTCTAAAAATACCCAATTCTTTTTGCATGGGAAATAAATGCACAAGTGCTAAAACAAATAAATTTTTCGCCCACCTGTTCGCCATGCACCAGGAACAATTTTCCGTAAAAAAAGCTTCCGAAAATTTCTAAGTGACAAAGTTCAGAAAAAATTAGCCACAACGGTTCTGCCGTTCGGAACTCTTTTAATAAAAAAAAAAAAATAAAAAACGCTATTGAGAACTTTATACACGGGTGTTGTTATTCCACGGTAGTTGAAGCAGACCGTGGTGTCTTTTTTTTTTTTTTCTTTGTGGGTTCTTTCGACTAAGATATGCACAGGAGACGTCCGACAATATTCTGAATAACCAGAAAACAGTGTGAGCATATCTCTGGTGATCACAGCTTACCGACGTCAACTTATCTTCCGAAACATATACAAAAATATAAAGGCTGTACAATACTCCCAATTCAATTATTGATATCCGTATGAAGTTTCATCAATTCGGTCGTGCACGACAGGATGTCGTGCACGACCGTTGTAATAAAAATAGAATACCGTTGTAATAAAAATAGAATACATACCGTTATAAACAACAAATGAAGAACATATGGAAGAGCAGCATATATCGTAGCTTTTAAATCAGTTCTGAAATAAATAAATAGAAAAGAAATTATTATCTTTAGAAGCAAATATATGGTACATATTTTAACCCAATATAGAATAGTTATTATATTGTTATTGAGACAATTCTGGTACATAGCATCCCAATATGCTTCAAATGATAGATTTCCTTTGATTGTTTGCAGAATAACCCTCCTACCTAAACCTATTATTCTTCCATTTTCTGCAAATTACCTATAATTTCATGTTTATAGTTTCGCTAGTCCTACAGTAAAATAAATAAATTGCATACAAAATTCGTTGAAATGTATTTATTGATGTCGAATCTAGTTTCAATATGTTCATTATGAGCGTCCTACTAAAATTAACAGGTACTGTAAAAAGCCAATCAATTTGTATAGAATCAAGCAATAGCATGAATTTAATATAGAAACGATTTTTCTTTCGAACAAGTACCCACCTGTTGGCAAGGCATTGGCAAATCTTCCGGCAGTAACAATTTGCCAAGAAAAGCTTCTAAAAGAACTATGTGACAAAGTTCTGAAAAAGTTCACAAGGTTCTGCGGTTCAGAACCGGCTAAAATAAGTGGGTCTCTTCTAATACTGCCCAATATTTAACACGCACGAGAGTACTGAAAGAGAAGCTTGGCTAAAGATCCTTTCGGGACTTATAATATTTGTTTATTATTACTTTTTTTTGTAGTAGTAATATAAAAGAGCCTTTTGTCGCACCACAAAGTAACTCTTACTGTTAAGTTCAATAGTAGTTCCAGTTTTGCCACGTTGCCTCCATTACTGGTACCAGTTCAATCAAAATTATAGCTCATCAGTTCTGTACTGTAAAGTTCAACTAAGTTGTACAACTCTTATTCAATTTATTTTCAGTCGCTTTAGCTACTCGGAAAAGTCATCAAAATTTGTATCGAAACCTTCCATCTTTTTAACACAGGAAATGCCTATATCTGTATAGAGGACAAAATGCTTAAACATCAGTTGCACAGACGTAATCATGTATATGACTGCATGTATGCAATTTAATTAAATTAACAGCAACAAACAGTGCTCACGCCTTGCAATGAACAATAAGCACAATAAACACTGTCTGCAATTGTAATATATCTGTTATTATACCTCTATTTCTCTCTCCTTCTCTCTCTCTCTCTCTCTCTGTGTTTTCTTTTCTTTAGCTCTTTTACTCTCTATATCTACCTTTGAGACTTTATAGATAAATTACATTTTCACGATGTATTTATTTTGCCATATACGACTCGTAATACATATAATGCCTCCCTCAACTGTTTGCGCACTTAAGTTTGACTGGACAATTTATTAATACCATTTTTGTTCTTGTTTATGATATTGTTCACGGTTACTTTACTTTATGTCGGCAAATATTAATATGACAAATGAATTAACATCTTAATGCCAAATGTTTGCAAATTGACTTCGAAAATCATGGTTTATTTTGGGAATATTACAGTGCAATACGCCAATAACTCTCTTCGCTTTGAGCTTTTTGCATCAACTTTGTGAAAATTTTTACGAAAATATCCCGGCCTATGGCCTTTTAAAATCAAACTCGTACAGGACTGGCTAATTTTTAGCTCAATGGGCATATCAATATGCAAAATTTCCTAATATATAATAAAGATAATCCATGAGAGATTTACGAAGTACACGTACAAAAACTCAATGTTTGCTATGCTTTATGGGGTAATGGAATAGTTGGTCCTTACTTCTTTAAAAATGGGACCACCGAGAGAGTTATTATTGATGGCGGTGCTATGATTGCCAATTATATCGTGCCCCAATTCAATAAAAGGTTGACTGTAGATATTGTTTTCCAACCAGATGGCACGATGTTTGAAAAGTTCGAAGAGTGATGCCAATTATCCACTACCTATTGAAGAAAATGATTTTCTGTCATCCTTATGAAATGTAGGACATTCTTTGCTGACGCTACTTTACTGTAAGACAATCTGTGGAAGGATGTAATGAATACAATCCTATTGCGAGTTAATACTAGATAGTGCCACAGACAAAACAAAACAAACAAAGGCGATACGATCTCTTCAGATAGACCCATTATATGGAGGTGATATCTGAGGGTCTGATAAGTATGTATTTGGAAAATTTGATTTGTCATAAGCTATTGTATTTATGTAATTGAGATATGTGATTGGCCGGGTGAGCCCTTTGTCTTGTTCTAGACGATGGTTATTCTTCCTTTGTCAAGTTTTCAATGAGTGAGCGGATGGAAGACCACGGAATGGAAGGAAGGCAGAGGCAGAATATTTAAAAGTGTTTGATTATCGCTTAAAGAAGTATTCAATGCAGGCAAGGATGTGTTGAGCAGCGCCATCGTCGCCATTTTCTTTCGTGAGTTTGTTACCTAGCTGGAGCGGACAGTAACTTGGGCAAGTATTGAAATAATTCAAGAAAATTTGGCATGCGTGACCTCTCATCTAAGGAGATTATTATTATGATACTATCCGTAATAATGATTATGACCATTATTATGGATAATGAGATCAACTGCAATCAAAAATACTAACATTAGAATTTTTAAACATTTGAATCCACTTTAACCCGTTAGATATAGTGTCTAGGACAACAACATTTTAATTTACCACTTACTTTGTGTAGCTCCCATATAAAATCTCGGAACTTGTATTAATGTAAGCCGTTATAACTTCGATAGTCTTTTGTTTAGGGCAACCATACTGAACAAGTAGATTACTATTGTAGTGAGCAATTATTTATAAGAAACTGACGAGAAATGTTCACTACTTAATGTAATGCTATGCAAAGATTTTTTTTTTTTCAAGACAACATTTCAGATTTAGATCAGTATATAAAAAAATTTAATTTGCGAGAAATAGAAGAGTCACACCCAAATAATTATTGTAGCTGCCATATAAAGTCGTCATAATTAATGTACTTTTCCGCATTAGTGAACCATATTTGACACATAGATTACTATTGCAAGGAAAAATAATTCTGCAAGCAAGATGTGTGCCACACCCACTATTCAATATAATACTAAGTTGTGGATCTTTTCTACATTTTATACGCACAATATTATTTTCGCTTTTTTGTTTGTTTTTGATATTTTTTATTTTTTTACAATAGTAAGTCCGAATCAACACTGTCTGATCAAAGATTAGTAATGATAGGATCATAAAGTAAAAGAAAAATACAAATTGATTTAACATTGCACCCAAGAATGCTTTACTATTATGTTCTGTTCTGTTGCAATTTATAAATTTATATTTTGAAGCGTTAAAAAATTAAGGTTTTATATTTTTTCTCAGTTTATACGCTGTATTTTGGGTTAAAAACAGTATGCAGTTTTGAAGTCTCAAAACCAGTATACATGTATGCCTCTTATATCAATCAGCACTGAACACGCCAATAGTAACTAAAATAACAAAATCTGTTGGCGATATTATTGATTCCACTAAATAAATTGGCAAACATTTAAACTACTTCAACCGAGTGAATGCACGCTAGTAAAATACGAATAGCAGTTGTGACAATTTAATAGATGAATGATGTCGTCATGAATAATTGAAAGTCGATTTTTTGAGCAATCAATAAAAATATTTTAGATTGACCACATCGAAAGTTTTAGTCATATTATTATTATTATTATTTAGTCATCGGTTAGACTCATAAAACCGAAATAGAAAAATACTGAAATATGTAATGGGAAAAATTTCAAAAATTAACCTTTGCAATATATTTCAATCGTGTTGGAATAATTAGCACTTGAAACTTGAATTGGTGATTTTTCAATAACATGATTTTTTGAGTTGTATTATTATTGAATGTACCTACATATATAGAAAAATATGTAGATATGTATATTTGTAATATAAAATGGCGCCGTTGAACAGTATTTCATTGAATTGATATTGATACAATTTTAATTTTATCTCAATTTTTTAGATTTGTGTTTTTTTTTATGTGTCAACTTAATTGATTTGATGCAATTATAAACAAATGATATAACTCATATAAATATTTACTCGTATGGATGTGTGTAATTACGTGCAATTATTTCTGTGGATAAGTAATGTGAAGCCACATAATTAAGTATAAGCTCACCTATATGTATGCTTACTTAATTAAGCTTGGCAAATATGTGCATTTACAAATATTAGTTTAAAAATTATATGATATTGTGTGGTTTGAAAAGTAATGTCGTTTTTTTTTTATCACAGCCAAATTTACATTTATGCAGCAACCAGTTTTATTGGATGCCTTATCAAATATGGAAATTTGAATGTAGCTTTTTCAATAGCATGCTAATCGAACAAAAAATAAATTTTTTGATGTGAATGGAAAGATAAATTAAAATTTGTATTATATCTAGGGGAGATTAGCAATACGATCGCGTCAAAATCACTTTTGTACACAACGCTTTACGTTGGCCGTTGTCTTGCCATTTTCTCCCTAATCGAGGTACCCAGAGAACCCAATTTTTATATAAAAAAAAAGTGTACTTCGTTGCACTGGCTTATATTATTTTCTTGTAAAACATCAAGAAAATCATCAATTTTAGAAATGACGAGGGTATGACAAAATAGCGATGTAACGTGACAAGAATGACACTTAACAAGATCAAGCGCTTCTGTGAAGGTCAAAATTTTGGAGCCTTTTTGTAGTGACGAAAATTGAAAACTGATTACAGATGTTCATATTGTTTGAGTGTATGGAGGATACATTTTTCTACTTTCTTTCGGCGCTACGAACAATTTCGCTAGTGGAGGAGATTATCCAAATCCCCTAATCAGGGACTGAAGAACAATAAAGCTGACTGATGATAAAAGTCGCAGTGTTCTTTAAAAAGTTTATTAAAAATTATAAATAATTTCAACCGAAAGATATATCGAAGGGTGTATTGTTCTCCTTTCCAGAATCGTGTTAAAAAAGTATGGGAAAATTACTCAGTTATTTATTGTTAAATGACGTACACCTGCGTGCTGATTTGTAGTATATATGATATCAACTCATTTAGACGCAAGACACAATGGCGCCATCACATGCATTCAATTAAAAGTTGCAATTACCAAATAAGCAATAAAAACTTTAAAAATTAATTTGAGAAAACCGCAAGTTAGTATGTAAGCATATGAATGCGTGAAAATGCAATAAAATCATTTAAGAGTCTAGTGAAAAAATACACACACACAGTGAGGTATAAATTTATTTATATATGGTATTATATACAAAACCGCAATGTGTAATTAAATTAGAAAACAAGTTTATGCATAACTTTACAGTATTTATAATGTACAATAGCAATATGGTAGGTACAACATGAGAAAAAAATCCCAAGCAACATATACGATAAAACGTTTATGATACGCTAAATGAAGAAAATGTGAAAACAGAGGCAAAAACATATGTATATACAAAAAAAATTAAACATGCTCGTATATTCAACATAGACTAATTATGGATATTTTATTATTATATAATTAAGTGTTGATTAAAAAAAAAAAAACAAACAAAAAAAACAATAACAACCACAACAAATTAGGAATAAATTACAATCATATATATCGGAAAGATATACTCGTACATTAGGATAATATTTCTTTTGATTAAATAATGTAATTAACACACGTAATATTTCGTATATATGTATTTGTATGAAAAAAATGTCTAATAACAAAATAAAATATAATAATAAAATAAAATATAAAAAAAAATAAATATGTGGCACATAAAGCCCCAAAGGGCTCATTGGCCGAGCTTCTCTTCCATTACTGTTGTGCGTCTTAAATTTGGACAGTATTAGAAGGGACCTGCTTATTTTAACCGGTTCCGAACGGCAGAACACTTGTGACATCACTTTTTCTGAGCTTCGTCACAGAGTTCTTTTAGAAGCTTTTTCATGGCAAGTTGTTACTGTCGGAAGAATTGCCAATTGCTTGCCGACAGGTGGGTACCATTCGAAAGAAAAATCTTATCGATATTAAATTTGTTATGCATCAGTGGTTAGTGTGCACTGAGCTACGGCACCCATAATAAAATATAATAAAATATAATAAAATAAAATATAATAATAAAATAAATATAAAATATAATAAAATAAAATATATATTACAAAACCCAAATCTACTGCATTTGGATAACAAGTTGAAATCCAAAAATTTTTCTCAAATCTCAAACGTATTGACCATCAACAGTATTTTCAATTAAAAATCGTTGCATTTTTGTCTCAAAAGGATTCTAGTTTTGAACTTGAGAAAATTTTTATTCTAAACTGCACCTCAAATGTAATCGCTTGAGAATTAAAGTAAAGAAAGGATCGATATTTAAAAGAAGGGGAAGAACTGTTTACGCTCTTCTTTTCAACAGGGTTGGGCTATTCAAAGTTTTGAGTTTGTATCGGTTATAAAAAAAATAATGAATGATTTTTCAAATTCATGTGTGTATTAGAAAGATTGGACTTTTCTATTTATTAATGAAAAGCAGCATCATTGTAATGACTGCCACGGCTGCGTTTATAGTACCCCATCCGATCAACCAAATTTTTCAGTACATTTTCGATTGTTTGAGCTTCAATTTCATGAATAGTAATTTCGATTTCGTAAGGCCTCAGTAATCTCTGGATGGCTAGAGTAACACTAAACTTTAACGGCTTCCCACAAACCAAAAAAAAAAACTTAGTTCAATTGGGTCAAACCACAACTCCGAGGCGGCCAATTGCGAATACTCAGCATTTCGATTCTCAAAAAAGATCGATGATTACGTTGGCTATGTGACATATGGCCCGTCCTGTTGAAATCAAGTATTATAAATGTCATATTCATCAATATTTGGAAACAAAAATTCGTTTAGCATGGTACGAAAACGCTGGCCATTGACGGTAACGGCGGCCACCTTGCTCAATGATGCCGCTGGACCAAAAACCACATCAAACAATCACTCGTTATGGTTGCATTTGGGGTCTCTACAATTTCGTGTGGATTCTGTGATACCCAAATACGACAATTTTACTCATTGACATAGTCTCCAAGGTGGAAATGAGCTTCATCAGGAAACATGATTTTTCGTTAAAATTGCTTATCTTCGGCCAAACGATGTTCAGCCCATTGGACGAACCGAAAACGCATCGGATATTCATTTTTTGAACTAACTTAGCTTTGAAGGACTTTATACCAAGGTCTTTATGAGAAGTCCTCCTCAGAGAAGTGCGAAAAATGTTAAGTTCCTGGGAATGATGACAAGTTCATATTGACGGATGTTCACGCATACTCTGAGCAACAGCAATAATGTTTTCAGCTGAGTTGAGCGCACTGGATGTGGACATGAACGTATTGTTTTATCCACTATTTCTCAAGATCCGCGAAATCTATCTAATGTTTTCTCATAAATTCAAGTTACGTTGCTATTCAATAAAGTTCATAACTGAATTACAATATATCCACATCATTAAGTCCCCCAAATTATAGAAAAAAAAATTAGCCAATGGAAAATTATGCTGAATACAAGCATGATATTAAGATTTTCCTCAAATGATTAAGTTCAGTGTGACAATCATATTTGCTATCAACTTGATTTGGGGTACGTTTTGTTTTCCCAATAATGAAGTTCCCAACCGTTTTCCAGATTTTCAACATATGAAGGGCAGAAATCGAGTGCATTGGATTCGGAAAATTTCTTCTATCTGACTATTGACGTGATTCTTGGAATCTGGAAAATCGACTCCATTTTGTAACAATGTGTAGCCATTGCAAAAATCATCATGATATTTGCTACAATCCAATATAACGGATCAGCGTAATTTATTAGATTTCATTAGAATTATTTGAAATAAATCCGTAATTGTTTGTAATTAGCTATGCATATGTACATTAGGTCCTATTATGATTTGCTACTTGTTGGTGTTGTTTGTGAGTATTACTGTCACTTTGAAAATACCTGCTGCGTATAAAACTATTCCTATAACATTTGTAAATTACTAACGCACATTTCATTGTCATCAATTTATTTAAGAACCGGATGTTTTTCTTTTTGTTGCGTTAAGACACTTTCTATAGAAACACTCGTACATAATATTAATAATTACAGAGATGACCATCATCGTCATCATCATCATCATCATCATCATCATTACTAAATTGAGATTAATTTTAAAGAAATTATAATTTGCCATTATTCGAATAAACATTGCTCTTTGTACGCTTTCGCATTATATGCATATCTTCGTGAAATTAATTTTGTACAAATTGTCTCTCAAGGTCCCATCGATGTACAATATGTTATGTATGTATTTTAATTTAAAAATTTATGTATGAATAGGAGGAGGAATTGGGTTAACAATAAATAATATTTTTTTTTCGGATTGATTTTTTCGAGGAATTATATGTAAATACAATATTTAGACTAATAGCAATAATTTTAACAGCATGTACATACATGTGTATATGTAGTATGTGAGCGATGATATGCCGAATAAATATTTTAAATATCGCTGGACGACTACTGATTTCTACAGTATAATATCTATTTCTATATTTTTCTATATTTGACTAACATTTTGATTTACAAAATATCAAATTATATTGTTTCAATATTCAAGCCATGGAATAATTTCGTCGTTCGCGCTGTGTCATATACTGAAGCATATCGTCAACTATATCAATGTAGCTTTAAAATTGATAAACAGAGGAGTTAAACTGCAGAATATATATTCACACTCAGCCAATTCCTGACAAAATGCAGATTAAGGAATCTTATTTATCTCGCTGATTGGAAAGCACTCGTTAAAAGGTGCCACTTTGCCTTATTAATTTTATTGAATTCAGACATAGGCACTGCCTATTATATTTTGTAATTATACACACATAACATGTTGCAACAATATGATAATTTATGTATGATTTAACTGTTTTACCAGATAAAGCAATCTAACGAAGATATTTTCGACTTTTGAGAGAAAACTTCCACATATGAACATTGCGACTATTTGCGTTGTCGATGAAAAACGCTCAAGCAGGCAAATCAGAAAGGATTTGGGAATGATTTGTATGCCACCAATTTCGATTTTCCGTTGTAATTATAAGTATTGTGTGTCGTAATGGTGGTTTAAATGATATACTGTATCGTGTGAGTATTAAGGGGGTCTAATTTCTGTATGGGGAAAAATAACTAATTGTAGAAAACGGTGGAAATTTGGCAAAAGGAAAAATATTTCAGAGTGCCCGAACCCAATCTTGGAAAAAAAAAATGGTTTTGGACCACCTTAATGAATATATGTAAATTTAATTTTGCAAATAACTAAATATATATCTATTAGAGAATAGCCTATGGCCAAACACGAATATGCAAAATAGAAAATACAAACGATTACGTCATTTATATTGACGGATCATATATTGCGTTACATACTACTTACGTACTTACATACAATAAATACAAATTATGCTCTATTTATGATAATAAATAACCGCTTGAAAATTGTGAAAACTATTATTATACAATTCAATTGGATGATGTATATGTATGTATGTTTCGTAAGTGCCGCATTTCAAGCGCATGCGCTTTAAACATACACCGTACTACGCAATATATACTACATATTTTCAAACACACGCAAAAAAACGAACATAGAAGCAAAGCGCACATTCATACGCATGCTTACTCACAAAACAAACCAGTTTAAATTCCGTTTCCAAGTAAAAATTATAGGTACAATTCTCTTACGTACCGAAACCATCAAACAAACATCAAAAGAAGCACGTGGTGGTACAGCTGCTTGACAGCTTGCCACTTCGATATGTTCCTCTCTGTCGCTCGCTCGCTCTCTTCTTTAGTACATTACTATATTAACGAATACCAAAATTATAACGATCATAATTTTATGCCGATTTTAACAGAAAAACGAATGGTTTAATATACCTACATATTATGTTACTTTGAGATGCTCACAGTAACGCACACAATATCAGTTCGTTTTTGTTTTGTGTTCGTCGTAAGTGCATATGTTTCAATTCCATTTTGTTTCAAATTTACTATATTTGAAACAATGGCAATTGTTCATTTTTTTTGGTACTACATTATAAAATTACCGGATTATATAAACAAATTTACTTTAATTTTAATTATCATTTTTTAAAATCATTTCTAAATTGCCTATTTATAAAATTGGCTACTTTAACGTTCGGGGCCAGCAAGAGATCTGGAAATTGGTATTCCTTATACAGAGTGTTTTTTAAGCGAGGTAAAACAAATTAAAATATTAGAAATTAGCTTCAATCCAGTTGTTTTATAATTCACGTGAAAAATCATGGAAAACAGTTCTTATTAAAATTTGTTTTCAACAAATCGATGGGTTCCTAAGAAGTACGGGATGTAGCGCCATTTTGTTGGAGGGAATCAAGGGGATAGATCCCATCCTTGGACCACCGATGGACTTGTTAAAAAAGAAAAATAATAATACATAAAATATTTAAAAATCATTCATTACATATTTTTTCTCACACATCATTTTCATCTAAGATGGTTCGATATTTTACATGTTCTCAAACAAATACTCAATTTTCATAGTTCTATTAGTTCGTCCATTGATTGTAACGTTGGCTGCAGTGTTATTTCTGAAAAATAATAGGCATTTAATACCACAAAAGTGTTACTTTTTCTGGATCCAATAGCGTTACGTAGGCGTTCTACAAGGCTTCAAATATCAAATATACAATAGTAATTATTGTACAAAATTGATTGAATGTATGGCGAATTATTTCTACCGAAGGGCGATTATGTATCTCGAATTTAACACTAATTTTCAAAGAAATTTTGTGAAGCACGTCTTTTAATGATGATGAAACGACAAACTATAGTGAATAAAAATTGTTACCTAATTTTGACAACTGACAGCTATTGTTGTATCATTTCAAAATAAAAACCCTTTTTATACTATATTATGTTATGCATATTACATTAAATCCAAAAAATAATTTTGTTATTTCAGCAAAAGGTCAACGGCTATCAACGCTGTTAGACATTATTACAAAAAATATATTAAAACAAAATTTATTAAAAGATAATTACAAAAATAGCAATAATCATCATATTTATAAATATATTTATGTATAGATAGCTGCATATACTACGTACTTGTAATGTTTATACTTATATTTCTATACAGTAGCCCACAGCGAAATTTTTGTTTTGTTTTTTTTACAACTTAGATAATAGTACATAAGACCTTCACCTTCTACATTGAGTTTATTCTTCTCTGTTCGAAAATAAATAAGAGTACACTTCGAACATTCAAAGTTTATAAAAATGTATAGCACACGGATTCTTATATATAATATATATCAAGAATGATTCCTTCTGTTTTGTCAAATGTTCGCACGAACATTGAAAAGTGCTGTAATGTACTAATTTTAGTATGTGACAGTGGTGCCAAGCCATAACAAGTGGTTTGACAATAAAGACTGAAAATTGACAGCACTGTTTATACGAGATCGCCATTAGGACTATAATTTTTCATACATCCAAAACTTATTTTATACCTATGTTATAAAAATTTGAAGAAATTTACTTAAAATCGTATATTTTTTGCTTACTTGAGCGAACAATTTGATCCGTCCTAACATTGTATATCCATCCACCTCATATCTTATACCTCATAATTATGTATATGTATGTAAAACAAAAACACAAGTAAATCGATGATGTTTTTATCATTTTCATGTCAATCAAAGCATAATACCTATAAAGTACACAACTTTGAGAGTATAAGTACCTACATATTTGACTACCTACACTCAACAACGATGTACTTGAATTTCTTATTATTGCTTAAATACTTACCTATATTCATACAATAATATAATTTCTAGAATAAGATTTTTAGTATAATTTTTTGTTAAGTAATCTTTTCGCAATTTGCTTATTTAAATTTTTATATTTACGGTTAATTATCCACCATATTTTCGCTCGTCTTTTCGTCTATATTACGATATGTAGCTATGTAGCATGTTTATTCATCATCGTTATCTAGTTGATTGATTCGTTGTTTTTAATATAGAAGGGCAACATATAAATATAAATATCATGTACTATTATGATTGATGGTTTAAAACCAAGATGCTTAATAATTTATAGACATATTTGCATATTGTTTTTATATATTCTAAAACAAGATTTTTTTTCTTTCAATCGTACTCTGTGTACTTATGTACTTATGTACGTCAAACATTATTTAATACTTACAGTTCTGTTGCTGAGAAGTTGAATAATTATAGTTCAGCCAAGAGATGAAATATCTGTAAAATATAAAAGACATACAAATACATAATTATTACTACTCGTGATTTTTGTAAGAAAATTTAATTATTAACATTAAATAACAGAAGAATTTCAAATAATTTTTAGTTTTCATAAAGGAACATGGAATGCCCTCATTCAGACCTTCAGTCGTCAGTATGACACATAGAGTCTCTTTCTCTAATTAAATATTGATATATAATTATTACCAAGCATTTTTAGAGAGACTTTTGGTTTACTGTCTGTTTAATCGAGCAATCCGGTTAATCAACATTTTAATTGATTAATCAAATAATAAATGATTCAAATAATCATAATTTTGATTAATCATAAATTGAACCAATCCGATCAGTCAGAATATTGGTAAGCCGAATTAAATTGTTCGAAAAAAAATATTCAAAATATTTATAAGGTAAATATGTAGATCGAAAAACTTTGCAAAGCTATGAACGTATGAGCGTACTTCAAATGTTTATTTCACAAGTGAATTTCAAAAACAAAGAAAAGCAAAAAGTTCATTACATCCAAATTTAGCTAATCGAATAATCCGTATTTTACTTAATGGGATAAAGGGAATCAGATTGTTTAACTAAACGAGGAATTCTCACAGCCCTTTCAAGTTCATAATGGGGGCCTACAATTCTTAGACTTGCGATTCAGGCCAAAAATCGCCATGGTGTTTTTGGCAACATTCAATCAAATCCAATCCATTTTTTTTTTTCACTGAGATATAAGAATTTTAATATTATAATACATTTACAATTTAATTTTTAGTCTCTTTGTGTTGGTGAGATTCAAATCAATTTTTGTATTCAGCGTAAAATTTTGCATGGAAAAAACAAATAGTCTGGTTATGGGTTTGTAAAAAAATTTTACAAATTGTACGCTTTGTAATCAAAACAAAATCAGTTATTATTATTTCGGTTTCTATTGAAAAATTCCTTGTGAAATTACTTTCTGAGTACACAAAACCTTTCTCAGAATGTTTAAATTCAATAAAACATTTTCAAATATATAATGTTTGCGCTATCTTTAATAATGTGTAATTTCTTACAAAACGATTGAGACATACAAGTATTAAAATGCTTAAGACTATTTACTTTTCTTTTTCGTCTATACTCGTATGTTATAAGAAGGCAAAGTATGAAATTTAATTAACTTGATACACTTACATAGATATGCAACATATCTATATACCCAGCGGTAAAATTTAATTCAATAGTAAGCGAATAGTAAGGTGTACATTTTTAATTCTTAAACATTTTGTTAATTCTTGAAATTAAGAGATATTCAGTCTTGAATTACAAGGAAGTATAAAAAATTAATGAATAGCTACTGACCAGTAATTCTTTTTTTTTTTTTCTTTGGCAAATAATACATTATTAAAACGATTACTAAATAATTAATAAAATAATAAAAAAATGGTAGCTTTTGCATATCAATTTTTATCTATCGTATAACCATAATATATCAATAATACATATAATTACATAGTTTCTCGCTGGGTATATATTTGTACATTAACTGCAGACATGTCCTTGAAAGGCTTCTTTTTATTAACTTCAATGAGTGACTTAAATTATAACAAAAGAAAAAAAAAGAATAAATATACGTATAAGAAATTATCCCATTTGTTCTACTGTATGTATGGACATATTTGTTGCAGTTGCAAGAACAAAGTGACGACAGTGTAATAAGCGTATTCAATTGTGGTCATGCTATGCGACAACTCTATCTCTCATCTATTTTGTTGCATTTATTTATATATTTTGCGGTCTTTTATATAGAATTACTTCTTACTTATGAATACAAATCAATTGGACTTTAAACTTGTTCACTTAACTATAATGCATTTTTATGTATAAATTTAATTTTTATCAATTAAATTATATGAGGATGAGTGCTTTTTTTCCAAAAATAAAATTTCGAAAAATTTCCCATTTCGCCATGGTTCTTAAGATGTGTATTATTCATTTAAATGTAATAAAAATATAAAAAATACCTACCTAAGTACATATACATGTATGTACATATATGTATATACATACATATGTACGATATAAATTGTTTTTAACAGCAGAATCGGTCGACCTCATTCACGTACAATCGACTATGTTTCAACACGTTTAACATACATTTGTATTTACACTTTACATAAAAATATATGTACACTTTTATGATCTTAATTTCATTTTAGGTTCGCTTTTCCTTACCATCACCTCATAAATTCTGCATATCTCTCCCCCTCTCTCTCTCTCTCTTTTGTTTTTAATGACTTATTTTAACTTTGAATTGGCTTTGTAAACTTTTTTAAATGTCATACCGTAAGTACTTAATGCAATACATTACTTATAAAAATAAAAAGTGCATCATTGAGTTTTATGTAAAACGCAGAGAAATTTAACAAATATAATATTTGGAAGTAGCTTTACGTTAGGAATGCAAGTTTTCAGAAATCATGCTAATTCCGAGATTTTTGGTTAAAGTTTTGTGCAAAATTAAAACAAAAAAACAACAACAAAACTTAAACCGAATGACCCAACCATTCACTTTAATAACTTACTGTATATGTATATGTGTGACATTCTAATTTTATAAATAATGTATTTCTTTACATTTTGATATTTGATCCTGCTTGCCTAGGTTTTACCGTCTTTCAATTACCTTCATTTGCTGCTATGCCATGAAAATATTATTACAACACATTTGTTTGAGTTTATATGCTAAGACTAATCTATGTACAATATATATGAGGATATATTCTAGAGATGCCAATCCTGGGATCCCGCATTAGATGATATGTCGAAAACCTTAAGATTGGCCACATTTGGTTTGCGGAAAATAATTTGCTTGAAAAATCCATATTCATTCATGTCAAATGTCAACAACTTGAAAAGAAGCATATAAATGATTACAGTCGAGCACAGACTTTTGTATGGGAGATAGACATTATTATCATTCGTTTTCATCAATCTTCAACAATGTCCATTTAGTACTAGTACAGTATCCAGTTACAGCTTCATAACTGTTGTTTTTTTTTTTCGTTCGCAGTGAAACATAACTCTGTATAGAGTAGAAGCGTGATTTCTATCTGCTTGAGCCCATTTTCGAAAATGAGCATTAATTAGTAAATATGCCCATTCAGCTCTAACTTTGATTTTTTTAGCGGGCAAAGAAGATATACTTTTCATTCGATTTTGTGCATTGACAAACTCATTCATTCATTGGTGGTTACAAATGGAAGAACGAAATAAATGTTGATATTTTCACTGATTACTGGAAAATATTAGAATTAGAAGTTTATCACAAGATTTATAGACAAAATGCCTAGGTGGGGTTAGATTACTGTATCTGCCCTCGATATGATCGACCTTCTCTTCCAGTACTGTTTTGTGTATTAAATTTTAGACAGCATTAGTAGCGACCTACTTATATTATACGGTTTGTAACGGCAAATTCTTTGAGGCATCATTTTATCTGAGCTTTGTCTCTGAGAAGTTTTTCATGGCAAAGTATTACTGCAGTAACAGTTTGCCATGCAGTAACGAAATATCTAAGCACCTATAATTTTTGGATATGCAATATGGTCTTCGATTTCACACAAATTTTCCACATGGCCTAAATTCATGCTCAAACAGAAGATAATGGGTTTTAAAAAATTTTGACTTTTTTTTTTTTTCTCAGAAGTTATGGAGGTGATAAAAATCAAAAAAGTCTCTAAGAAGAGTCATAAATAGGGTGCCGTTGGAAAAGTTATAAGACAGAGAGTATGTCAGTTTGATTATCTTCATAATGTTTTTTACAAAATATTTTTTTAAAGACTGTACTTCTTAATTTTCAGAATTTCGTTCCATATTCCCACAATTTTATAAACTATAATCATCGAAAATCTAGAAAAATTACCTTTTAAATAAAATATTTTCTGAGATGGAATTTCAGAGGCATCACAAGCTATGATCATTTACTGATAACCTAAAAAAATTATACCGCCGACTAGTAACATGCAGTTTGTTTACGAAAGATATCAAAAATGTTTGTGATTCACCTGTAGAGGACTTTAATAAAAGATATATTTGCTATTTTACATCTATTTTAATAGATTTCTTTGAACTAAATATGATAATATAATATATATGAAATAAAACAGGAATTTCCATATTTTCCAAAGTTATAATGCATAGTATTTTTAAAGTATTTTCAAAAATGCGTAAATTAAGTGCAGTAATCGTAAGTAATCGTAAATAAGCTTTGCGCAGTTTGCAATAATTGCTGCCATTTTATTGAAAACAAAACCGCAGCAAATCTTGTTCAAGGTCTGGTATCAAGCGAGGCTTTAGAAATTGAATTCGCTTTTGTTTACCGAAGGGATTACTGCACTAATTTAATCTGTAATATGAAAATCATAAACAATCCCTGGATTAACACAAGTCCAGAAAATTGGCCTTCCTAATGCACACATTCATAGTCGCATACATACTATGCATATGCACTGCATATATTTCTATTGTTCATACGACTGAATGTAATTTTACGCCTTTTAATTTAAATGAAGTAGATTAAGTAGCTTATGTATGAAACGTTAAATTACTGACGAATGAGTGAAATCCACCTTATTTTGGTATTGCTGGAGTTAAAGAAGTAGAATAATGAGAAGGAAAAAAAAATGCGCGCAATATTTGCAACAAATTACCAAGTACTTTGTATATGTTCATATGTATATACATATATTTGCATATCCATATATATTTATCTTATACATTACTTTACATATGTATTATATTACAAAGAATGTTTAGCAAAGGAGCATTATATAATTTATGTCAACAAAATAATAAAAATAAAAACAGAAAACAATATTTTTTTTGCATTGTTAAATTGATTGAGAATGCAAATAATTACGAACAACAATTTATTTATTAGGTAACGTATTAAATTTCCGACAATAAATGAGCCTCATTTTTGAATTTTTTCAGTGTTAATTTTCTCCATTCATATTTTGCAATAAAGCTGCCATAAAGTTGTTTTTAACAATTTTGATATTTATTTGCCTATTTAGTATGTAAAAAATTAAAAAGTCAAAAGTGGCTGCCATTTGGTAGTCTCAAAACTAAAACAAATATAAGCAAAGATAATATATATTTAGTCTTAACTCTATAAATTCTACAAAAGTGAGTCATGTTGAGAAAAGTTTTTGGTGACTTAAATCTACCAATACATCAATTTGTTGGCATTAGTGAAGAAATTCCAAGGGACTGGAACGGTCGCTGCTATTATATATCAGCTTGGTTGACCCAAATTTATGGATATCACTACGTATTCGGTCTTTGCGCTTATTTTTAGGTGAATTATGAAGAATTAGTCAATCTGATTTACATCTTCATTTATATAAAGTTCAAATGGAGCAACTATTGAAGATTGCTGACCAAAAGATCGGATATAAAGATTATTTTTTTTTTCCAAAATTTTTTCCAGTCTTGAGGCTCATTTATAGCTCCGTCGTTTGATTGTCGTATTTGGGGAAACGAAAACTCACAATTGAACATACAACTGAATGCTAAAATGGACTGTCTGGTTCGAATTTTTTCAAAAATTATAATAAATATCATACTTTTCAATGCTATCGCCATATGATAACCAACTTTCTTGTGGCTTAACCGTAGACTGTCCTTTGGGTAGAATTCTACCCAAAAAGGAACTTTCTAGTATAATATTTAACAAATGGTATTTTTTTGCAGTATGAAATTTCTTGACTTTATTCAAAATGCTTTTTTCCTTCGTTAAAGTTGAGTTTACTGACTTTTTATGATATACTTTAAAAAAATTTCGACCATACATGTTTCACGTCCCTATGGGTAGATTTCTACCCATAAGAAATTTTTTGAAAAAACAATTTTTTCTCACTATGTTTTATAATGTGCAACACTGGGTATTTTTTACGAGTACGCAATAGAGGAGCAAATGCTAAAAAGGGGAATAACCGACAAATATACGGTTGTCTCATTTTTTAAAAAGGGGATTACCAATTATATTCATGTATCATATGTGAATAGAGTTGGTAAGCAATTGCTATTCAAAAGCTGACCAGTATTCTTGTGTTACGAACGTGTTATAAGCTCAATAATATAAAGTGTAAAAAAATGTCAAATCCAAAATATTTAACCAATGAAATGATTGAGGAGCTGGTGAATGAAAATAGTGACGAGGCAGATATTTATTCCGATAGTGAAGATGAATATGAACCCATAGATGAAGAGGATATTTCAAGTGAAAAATATACAAGTGAAGAAGATTCTTCGGATGGTGAAATCCCTATTGAGTTCACTGAATCGACATCCGCAATGATTGCAAAGGATGGCATGGTTTGGAAATCATCGCCAGTTCCAAAACACAGTGGAAGATTACGGAACGAAAATGTTTTATCATTACGACCTGGTGTTGCTTGCATCGCATCGTCCCGGGTAAATGACAAAAAGGACGCGTTTTTACTCTTTTTCACGCCAGCGATGGAAAAAATTATAATTGAAAATTCAAATAAATACGCACAAACTAAATTTCTTCAGGAGTACATCGAAATTAACAGAGAGTATTTACATGCATACATTGGCGTTCTTATTCTAAGTGGAGTGTTCAAGTAAGGTTTATTTTTATTTTTTGCATAATGTTGTAGATTGCAATTTGAAATAAATGTTTATACAGATCAAAGAATGAGGCAGTGGAGGATCTATTCGACGAAAAATTCGGAAGACCAATGTTTCGTTCAATCATGTCGCAGAAAACTTTCAAATATATAAATAGGGTTCTTCGCTTCGATGATGTATTTGGTAGGCGGCAGAATCGTACAGAAGACAAATTTGCTCCAATTCGCAGCTTATGGAACAACTTGGCCGAACTTTTGCCGATTTACTACAATCCTCATGAATGTGTAACTGTTGATGAGCAACTCTTAGGATTTCATGGCCGATGTTCTTTTCGACAATACATTCCCTCCAAGCCAGAAAAATATGGACTTAAGTTTTGGTTGTTAGTCTGTTCAAAAAGTTCCTATGTTTGGAAAATTCAGCCTTACCTTGGAAAAAAGCCGGGAGCTGTGAAACCCGAACAAAATCAAGGCAAAAGGGTAGTGCTGGATCTCATTGAAGGACTGAAAGTGCACAATATTACCATGGATAATTTTTTTTCGTCATACGAACTTGGTCAGGCATTATTGAGTAAAGGCTTGACAATGGTAGGAACAATGCGCAAGAACAAAAGAAGTATTCCACCAAAGCTATTAGAGTGCAAAGGATTACCTCTTTATCATTCCACGTTTGCTTTTACAAAAGACACATCATTGGTTTCTGATGTTGGAAGAAAAAACAAATGTACAGTTGTTCAAAGTACTTTACATACATGTGAGGAAATAGGTCCCGATCCAAAGAAATTACCCAATATAATTGCGTTTTATAATTCAACAAAGGGAGGAGTTGATACCGTTGATAAAATGCTATCAGGTTACAGCTGTAAGCGCAAAACTTGCCGTTGGCCAATAACAGTTTTCGCGAATATGGTTGATATTTCTGCTCTCAATGCCTACACTATTTTTAACGAAATTGATCAAAACTAGCACCAAAGTAAAAGTCGATCAAAGCGAAAAGTATTTCTTCGTGAACTTGGAATGTTGTTAGCAGAACCTTTTATGAGAAGTCGATCCAGAAAACCTACCACGACCGCATCACAGGCTCTTTTGTCAACAATCCGTGATGAGGAAGAAATACTAATGTGTTCAAAAGAAAGTCCAGGCGGCTCAACGGCAAACACTGTGAATCAAGTACCGCAGCAGCAGAAAGGTCGAGGCAGATGTATTTCTTGCTATGAGGAAGGTGTAAGTAAGGACAAAAAAAGCGAGCTTATCTGTGTTTTTTGTAAAAAACCAGCCTGGAAAGATTTGCATAACAGAAATATTTGTGTGAAATGCTGTTCCAAAATAATAAATAAGTGAAATAAAAAAGATTGATTTATATAAAGTTTTTAAATTTTTCTTATGGGTAGAATTCTACCCATAGGGTCATTAACGAAGATTATTTTTAGGGTCGCTCTACGGTTAAAACTGGTTTCTACGGCACAATCTCTTTTGTTTCTATCGCAAGAGAAGTCCCCTTCAATGCTACTGATGCTGTAGGACTTTTTTTGAAAGCTTACTTTTGATTAAATGGTGATTCTGTGGCAAAAAAGCCAGAGTTTTGTTTTTTGTTTTTATAACTTTTTTTTTTTTGTAAATAACCTATTTTCCAATAGAATATTATGAGAATATACGATTTTCATAAAAATTACAGTGCTATCATCATAGCTTTCCCAATCGAACGACAATTTTTTGAAATGTAACATTTAAGACAAGACATTGCCTCGGTTTATAGAGAAAAAACAACTTAAGTGTGCTTAAAAACAGCTGTAGTTCAATTTTGAATCTCAAAATCGTACATTCTTCTGTTGTCATCATTATGACACGTAATATCCGCACAGCATTGTTTTATTTTATGTTATTAAAATAATTAAAAACAATTTAAAAAATTTGTCTTTATTTAAACAACAAATGCAAATATTACGTACACAAACATTCCATACATTGTTTTTATTCGTTCTCTGCATCTCTCTGCCTTTTTCTTCAAAATTTCAATGACATTTAAATTGAGAACATTTTAAATACCCCAAAAAAATTGTATCATATAATATTATTAATATTTATATGTTAAGCAATATTGACTTACTTTTCATATTGTTGTTGCCTTTTCATTAATATAGCACATATTTTTTTAAAAAATTCATTCAATTTAATTAAAATTATACAATTAATCGCTACTACTTATACGTGTGTACGTACAAACAGTACTATACTCTGTATGTACGTGAGTAGTAGATCATATCATATGATATTCATCAGACATTTGTACGTAAATGATTGCGTGTTTAATATCAAACATATAAGAGTAACATATTGTACATATATGTGTACGTAACGTAATACTTCTCACATTAAAATATGAATATGTATGTATTAAGGCTGATTCTATTCGTACTTTCACTATTTGTTTTTGATTCAAGTACAATAATTTTTATGAACGTAACTACCATAAACCATATACTCATTTAGTGATAATTATTATGAACCAATTATATATGAAAGGTACTCAAGCTCGACCACTTTTTACACTTTTTTCGAACTGGTATTGTATTCATGTAATCACGAAACCATTTGAGTGTGAGTGTGTGTTCTATGTATTTCAACACGAAAACGAAATATAATGAAAACAAAACTTAAGCAATCCCAAAACTTCAATATTCTGCATCGTGAGATGTTGTGGTTCTTTTAGGTGAATAAAGTCGTTTCTGATGCATAAATTTTGTAAAAGTATTTTTATATATGTGACAATATTTCGAACATGCCTATTCTCGAATTCATCCAGACACATCAGGGACATCATGTTCATTTCCTATGAAGTCTTGTAGTTTTAGTCATGGAGAGAAATCTTGAACAATCGATACCAACACAGATACACGATATCACATCTGTGATGTATAAGTAACATAATATTACAAAATTTTCATGTTTTACCTGTAGGGGTTTTACTTATTGTATATTAACAATTATATATACAAAAGTGAAATTCAAAGACATACTAAGAATATATGACAATCATCTTCAAATGTTCAAATGATGCGTATAACCGACAGATGAAGCCACAGTTAAATATTTTATAGATATGTGTGGCATGATCATACCTTTTATTGCTTACAACACACATTTGCTGTTTTATATCATCTTATTGTTGTAAGCTGTAGGTAATATTATTAACATCTAATCACTTTCTGAGTTGTATTTGCGTACACGCGACGTTAATGGCGCTATGACAAACTTAGGTAATAGGAAGAAGGTACCTAACGAGGTGTTAAATGACAATATAACACTTGAACCACATGCGTATTCACAAATGTAACTATATACGAATATATCGACATATATGTGCGTATGTGTTTCCGTATATTTCTTGTATGTACATCATTTTAAATACAATGATACATACACATAAATAAATATCGAAGGAAACAGAGCAGAACGTCAATATCAAGGGAACATTTGCCTATTAAATATCTAGAACGACGTAGAAACATAAATAATGAATAAAGAATTAAAAAAAAATAGGCAAAACCAAACATGATTCCATATGAGTTCAATTACTTTATATAAAATAATTTATATATAATAATCGTATTAAAAATTTGAAAAATAATTAGTTTCGGTAGTACTGAAGCTTAGATAGTTACTTTACACTATGACAGACCGATAAAGTTGATGGTGTTTTTCTATAAATAATTTTCTAAAACAAAAACTTATAGTTAAAATTAATAAACCTTCCTTAGAAGATTTATTTCTATATGAAAGAAAGGGGTGCTTTTCATTCGATAGTGTTAATTTTCGGACAAATGTAATCATTGTTTAGTAAAAAAAGTATTATGGACTATTTTTATTTTATAATTAATATTATTATTTATTTTTATACATCTCGATAGCTTTATACGACCATTCTGTTTTGACCATTCTAAGTAATCTTATGTACCGATCTTCAGCTATATGCCTCTATATGGATCATTCTTTTTTAAAATCGCGTCAATTTCAGGATTTGATGTCCCAGATTTGGCCGAAAATACAATACGGTGAAGTATTGTAGTACAAACAACAAACATTGAGTTCATTGGTGCTGTCATTTACCCCTGGGGATGGGCAAGAAAAAGCCGTTTGAAATTTTCATTCAAGTTTTTATACATTTATTTTAAGTTGAATAAAATTATAATATATGAGAGAATTAAAAAATTGGACCAGTAGAACCCGAGTAACACAGAAATCGACAAACCCTCCTCATGTTAGTACACGTGTAAACTTATTTTACGTAAAGAAAAAAAAAAAATTTCGGCCGATTTCAAAATTTAAAAAAAAAAATTTATATATGGGTGTTGCAAATGAAACTATAAATCCAAACTCTTTGAGTGTAGGGTATAAAAAATACATAAATCATTAATTTTTGTTACGCTCTGCTGGTAGAAAAACCACACTTGGCAATGACAACGAACTTATGGCGGAATTTGATGAAAAGCATATACTTACATATGTGTATAAAAACAATACCGTACCGGACAAAAAAAGTAGAAACAAGTAAAAGTGTTTATTGCACCCGAAAACAGGATGTATGACAGTATGAAAATAGAGGATAGCGTAAACGGCGTATGAACTATCGGTTAGTGTCTGATCTATAATATTTTTAATTTATGCATGGCGGAAGTCTAAAATAGTACTCTTGTAGCTAAAAACTATGAAAATAGTAATTTTCGTATTTTTAAGCAACTTATTTTTGTTCAGCAACCCAAAATGTATATCACACATAAAAAATCAATATAACCCTTAAAGTAAATCAATATTGAATATAGAAACTAATAAGTTATTTTAAACAAATCCCGAGAAACATGTTGGAGACATCTTAAGACTACTAAGTAAGAATATTATAAATGATTGATTTTGAAAAATTATCCAGTCTTCAACATTATCAAATGATGTTTTTTTTAGACATCACTGTCAATGAATACGAGTATGAATATGATGAGCTCATACTACCGTAAGGTATAGATAGTACATATAATACATAGTGATGAAAGTGAACTACAATGATTTTATCAGAAGGTACATGTAGGCTGACATCGTAAACGTACACATGTTTACAATATATCAATTCAGTTTTAATACCGTATTAATACATTGTGTACATACTTTTATAATAATTTCCATCTACCATTGTTTGGATGCTCTGTTTACTTTCCTCTGCATATCGATAACAACAGTGATGCATTTGGGAAAATAATACATTTACAAAAATTTAAGGGTTGCCTTTAGGAACAAGTTGCAATGTATTACTGCAATGAAACATGCGTCACACGTACTGATTATTTTGTTATTTTATTTTTCAAATAACCCAAATTAGTGCGCAAATATGCTGATCTTTGAAATGAACATTATAATTATTTTTAATAAATAGTATACCCCATAAATGAAATTTTTGTAATAATATCGAAATTACGTTTTTGCAACAATTTTACAATATTTTCTTGTATTGGTACCCAATCGGAAAGCTTCAACTTTGAAGTGTTTTTGGCATTAATGGAAATATTTTCGACATTAATGCATTCAACCGTATTTACATTTAATCACTTTGTGCATTTTAAATTCGTCCATAATTTTTTGGTATTCATTCGATTAAAAAAATCAGAATTATATTATTAATTAGATTAAAACGTGTATTTCTAGCCGACCATTTGAAGTTCTCTTAAACACTCTCCAAAAAAACTACTTTTTATTTTTGTCGAAGTATTAAGATGATGGATAATGAAGATCTTTCAGTGCAATTATTCCGCCTGTTTGATCACTTTCCATTTTAGAAATTATAAATAGAGGTACAAGCTCATTTCAGGCCTTATTCAAGCGCTTTGAATTTTATGATTTTATTACAACGACTAATTTTTTTGGAAACTTCTCGTTATGATAAAAATTGCATAACGTTTAAATGCTTGCCTTCTGTAGAACTCCTAATTTTAAAATGGACGTATAGAACTCGCTAGTGACCCCCTATTATTTTCAGGGATTGTCAATAAGAATGCAATATTAAGAATGTATTGAAAAGTAATAAAAGGAGCAAAATTGGAATTCTGGAACAAATTAATAACAATCATATTGAGTCCACAGGGCATTGTGCTAAGAAAGAATAGCTTTGCCATTTTTTAACAGCGATGCATTAAGGTTGGCTTATTTTATTAAATCCATCAAATAAATTTTGCTTAATGGAAAGTTGTTCGTAAGCTAAATTGGTGAAATTTTTTGCCTTCAAATGATGTGCCGAAAAAAAAAACGAAAGAAACTATCGATTAATTTTAAGAAATCATGGATAGAAAATCAATGTTGACAACGCATTTTGATATGAAAGTATTTCTATACATAAAAACTATTTTGAAACATTTAAATAAAATAAATTTTTAAACATTTGAGAGATCAAAATTTATTTTAGATCCATGGTTTCTTAAAATCAACACTACTTTCGTCTTTTTTATGAGTATACGATTTGTCACGTTTTTTTTTTTTTTTATTCACCACATAAACCGACTTAACGTACACATATATAATATTTTTAAGACTATATAGAGAATCATCTAAATTGATGTCACTATGTCAAAATGTTTGCAAGTGACATTAATAAATCTAGTTAGAAGCACTCACTACCTTAGAATCAATGTATAGTACATGTGGTTATGTATATACTATGTATTGTATATTACTCGTATTATCTTCCAATGAGGTCAACTTTATTAATATCACGCTGACATAAACATATCTACTTATATGTCATATGTGTATGTAATAGACACATTGTATGGTCACATATTGTTTATGGTTGTCATTGTCCCTCTGGCACTTGTACTATATTGTATTCGGAAAAATATGCCAGAAACACTTAAAATTATTGTGTATACGTCAGCAGATTCCGTGTGGAATCTGCAAATCTTCATCATAACCATCATCAAGGAATAGGAATATACGTATATTTAGTACATAATATATATATCATGATGCATTCGTCAAAACTACCACCCATTGTGTGGCCAAGTATATTTAACTCCAGGTCACTGCAGCTTAACGATGAGTAGATATTTGTTGGAGAGAAACAGTATGGCGCCTAATTCATAGATATAGCTTTATCGTATCCACCTTCATTTTATAATAATATAAATGATATTATTTTGTACTTATAAAATGTGAAGTTTATATATAAAAATTATACAAAAAATATATAAAAAATTCCTCTTATCCTTTCCCATATTATTCCCACAGATATTATGATATGGAGAAAGATACATTCAATTTCAATTTCTTTCAATCAAACCACATTTTGAATTACAAATTGCTTCATTATTTAACATGGAAGGGATTTCCTCATAGGTAAAAAATATATGTACCCTAAAGAAAATATTCCAGAGTCGCAAATCACTTGATCTATGCCGTCAAGTGATAAGTCAAATCGACTACTTTCGAAGAAAAAACTCGAATCAGCGGCCAGCTGAAATGCTGCCAACGAAACTGAATCGACTCATTTCAGCTCTCGTTGAAAATTTGGTGAAGCAATTTGCACTTCAATCAAAGCATCGCATCGGTATTCGATTCAGGCATATGGGACGTCTTTCGTGTAACTCGTCGTCAAAACAAAGGATTTAATTACAACATGAAACTCAATTTTTTTTTTAATTTAAAGCAATTCTACTTCGACGACTTCTGTGAAGAACGATTTCGAGCAGTGTCAATATTATGAGTTTGTTATTTTCTTCGAAAAGTTCGTAGGATAACCAATTAAACAACAACTTTTAAAAAAGATAATAATAATTCCAATGCTTCTTTGACATTTCGATGACTCCCTTGTAGAACAATTTGCCTTTGAACCCAAAATAGGCCTCTATTTCGATGACAAACTGTTCATTTGAGCATAATCTCTTGCCCGCAAGCACTTTTTGAGATCTCTGAATTAACTCAATAAAAAAAATTCCAAATACGGACGTCATAACCTTGCCAGCTTACTGCTGTGTTTTTGGCCGCTTTGGGCGAGATTCGCCGAATGCTCAGCTGACTGCCGATTTGACTCTGGAGTGTAGTGGTGAATCCAGGTTTCATCTATTGTTACATACCAACGCAAAAAAGCTTTGCTATCTTGAATCATTGTTGGTCCACTGTAAGTATATGGGAAAACAGCTTTCTCATGGAGAAATGGTTATTCAAAATGAAGTCGACACGTTTCTTTGATTTTTTTAAAGTGTCATCTTTCTCCAGCATCTTCAGCTTACGGTTTGCTAAAACTATTTTTATGTGTTTTTTGATGTTTCCTGTGGCATCGCATTTTTCGGGCGACCCGAGCGTTCGACATCCTCGGTGTTTAAATTCAACAGATCACTTCTCTATCATTTGTCTCAATGGAGCACAGTCCGAATAATATTTATTAAACCAAGCTTTGGCTTGAACGATATTTTTTCCTATTAACAAGTAATGAATAATCAACATTCGAATCCTTTGTTTTCAAAATCATTAACTCAAACCACTGTAACTTGTGAACTTATGATCGAATTTTAATGTAATTTTCACAAGTATCGTTTGAAGGTTGATACTTCCTAAATATCATATCTCATTAGTAGCGCCGCCACCTTTATATCATCCGACGAATTTTTCAGACATTGTTTACATATACTAACTTGTCTAAGTACTCGTTAAAAACGCCCTCTACGTATATATATATATACTATATAAAAATTTGTTTTAAAGATTCTCCGGATAATCATAATAATAACTATTTTCCTTTCGCTACGTATACAATATGTACGTATGTATATGTGTAGTCTAATACATATGAAAATGCTATATTATATTGCAATTATTATAACATATGAACTATGTTGATGCTGGAGATGACATGAGATAAATATTACCCAACAACAACAACTGATGTAAAAATACAAAATAAATGTATATATATGCAAATAAACACTAAAACATATAGACAATAATATTTATTATTATGTATATTTTTAACTGCAACTTGCATATGTCAATGCTATCAAAACGATGTCATCAACAATAAACAACGGCGAATAGGAACAAAACTATTACAAAATTCATACGATTTCAGCTTCATTTAATTCACTCATATGGGTTGTTTGTTTGTTTTTTCTTCTCAAAAATTTTTTTTTTTGCTCCTTTATAGGTTATCTACATCAGTACTAACACCCACTCCGAGTACTGAGTATCATCTACTCATTCAGAAGAAGAATTTTTTTCTTATGCATTCCTAGCATAACGCCTACTTTTCATCATATTTCATCAAGATTCTAATGTGTATTTTTAACCTCAATTTTTTCTTTAGTTTATTTAATTATTCTTTTTTATTTTTCTCTTTTACTTGTGAAGTACAATACATATACATTTCTGTACTTTACATCCATACATACTACTGTCAAGCAATTCAAACCATCATCATCATCGAGAGCAGCTGTCAACAGACACATTATTTAAAGCCCAACAACTGTCACTAATTGAATAATTTTTTGTACATAGTATGCGTATGTATATCGATATCGTCGATGACGTCATTGGGGCATTTAGCATACTCGTAGCACATACTTAACATATTTGACGCATTTGAAGTTCATTCATTAGTAAGTACATTATCTCATATACAGTTTATAGTATCAACACCTTTACCACCTGCTAACAGTTTTATTGTATTGTACTTTGCTTGTTCATCATTCTTTTTTTAATCCTGTATTGCTCGTTCTCTTTAAGAATTTCAAATAAAATGTTCGTTTAATATGCCATTGCAATCAAGCGTTGTTGAATGACATAACTCTTATTATAAAATATGTACTATATAATCTACTATATTAAATGCGTTTCACTCATTTATTCGCATTTACTTTATTTTATATATAAAAATATTTTTATTGCAAAATTGCTAGTTTTCCTTTTTAGTTTTGTGTTTGTTCTAGCACTACAATTATGTCACAAAACGGACGCACACACACACCACGCTCTTATAATTTTAATTTATTATTATGCTTGCATTCATATTGTCGTCGTGTGACAAATGCACATGCGACTACAAACTGTACAATATAGTGTACATACATATGTAGTATAATATTAATTTGCAAAAGTGCGAACACCTAGGTAATACAACTTGTTACAATACCTATTATTCAGCCAACTATTATGCAAGTTTTGCACCGTTTTAATTGAGTAACGTAAAGATAAATGAAACTTTCGAAACTCATTGAAGTGTTTTCACCAAGCACAAATGAGACTTCATAAACAATTAGTGCATTAAAACTATAATCAAAGTCCCAGTCAAAGTAATAGTCAAATTGATGTTTTCATATTAAAATGAAAATCGTATTTTTGATAGATTTTTGTATGGGAAATACGAGGGCGATCCCGATCTGACATATAGATGGCGGCAGTAGTTTGAAACCAATTACTTTGGTGAAAAGTGGCAACCTTATGAATCATATGTTTTAACTTTCAAGGTGCCACGTTGTTTAGTGTTTTTTTGGAGCCACCGAAAGTTAACGACCTCAGTGAATTTGTAAACATGCAAAAAATTGGTCACCATTATGTAATTCAATACTTTCATTTGTAAGGTCTCAGTCCAACAAATATTAAAGCCGAACTAGATTCTACTTTGGGGGAGTCTGCTCCTTCGTTTACGACCATAAAATATTGGGTGGCAGAGTTTAATCGAGGTCGTACGATCTGCTAAGACGTACACCATAGTGATCGACCAATTAAGGTGGCCACGCCAGAAACGTTAAAGAAAATCCACAAAATGGTATTGGATCATTGCCGGCTGAAGGTTTGGAGATAAAAAAGCTGTGTGCAAGTTGGGTGCCGCCTTTGCTTATGATAGAACAAAAACAACGTCATGAAGTGTTTAGCGATGTTTTACAGTAATAAAGCCGAGTTTCGCTTGGAAAAGTGTACAGAGCTAAAAGGAGATTATGTTGAGAAATAAAGAAAAATGTTCCCAAATTTGTTGTTTTCTTTGTTAGGTCGAGTAGTTCTGGGACCGTGCTCGTATGTCAAACAAATCGATTTTAACTTTAAGATTATCGTAATTTTGACTATAGCAATGGGCTAAAGTCAGCTTAACACTGATTTTTGTATGGCCTCCGAAATAGCGCCTGTTTGCAATAATGATCTTTCCCGTGATATCCTGTTGAATAACTATTGATATGGTCGTTCTAGTGCCATTGTTTCACTAATCTGCATCTAGTATTACTTTCTTCATAATCAGATTGGAGAAGTCACACGTAACGTAAATAATTTGATTGTAACAGTTTGCAAGATGGCACAATACGATAAATTGGAAACAAAATATAAGCTAATGAATAATTGTTTGTTGTCATGCCAATTTTATGTACGTTTAAATAATTTTAAATTAGTTAAAATTGGTTCAGTCGTTTCGCTATATGAACAAAATGACAGATATCATTGATATCAGATAAACTGTAGAAGACTTTGGCAGAAATAATGATTAACCAAATATTTCGAATAGGTAATCTTTATAAATTGTACAATACGAGTATATTAACTGTTGTTGTTGTTTCACGAAACTCCTGTCACAAGTGCTACTTGGGTATAACATGAATATCATCAGTATGTACGTATGAAATATTTGTGTTAATTGGTTGAAGACAATTATTCATAAGAAAGGAAGACAACGTTTATGAATGAATTGTTTTCAATTACAATTATATGTATGAGCATATGTAGGTATCTGGGTGAACTAGTTATAAAGGAAATAAATCACCACATATATAATATGAATATTTTTAATCAAGAAAATTATTATGTTACTTAGGCTTTTCTCTATACAATACCTTTTAATAAAGTCTTTATATCAATCTGTTTATCTATCAAATGCTAAATATTATGAGAATCATAATATAAAATATATATAATCGTCCATATATAAATAAATAGTCTTTCAGTATTGTTTGTGTGGATTTTTGTATTTATAGCAGGTATTTTAATAACCACTTTCGAATGGTAGAACTCTTGTGATATGACATTTACTGAAATTGCAACGCCCACACATAATAAAAATAACCATTTTTTTTTCAGCCATAACAAAACAATATTATTATTGTATACAGATTATTGAATACTAGGGGAAGGGAGTAGAAAAAAAAGAATGTAGTAAAAAAATATTTATCTAAATACATATAAATTATTCATAATACTTTCAACTTTACACGTAAACAAATTAATATTTGCAACATTAATAAAACTAAAAAAAAAAAGCTACGTGTAAAAAAAACAATGACATCTGACCAATCATCATTATTTCAACAACGATACATTGCTTTTTTTTTTTTTGTTATTGTTTAGCTCAATTTAAATATATATGCACTATAGACAGACCTATTTATACCTCATAACAAATGAAGGCAAAATGAAAGTAAACAAAAAAATTTAAAACACAAACACAAACAAGATCCATTTTTTATACATAATAATAGCAATACTATGTACATATGGATAATCTAGAATTAAATCTAGAATTAAAGCAAATGGAAAAATTTTTAATAAAAAACTATTTTTAAAGATGTACGTATAGATTACGTATGCGCTATGAAAGTTTATGTTAATATATTTAAATTATATATTGTACATCATCCCTTAATTGAAAGCTCACCTTGACAAAGCGTGTGGGCACTATTTTAATTTCTTTATTTAGACTCCGCGAAAAATGGATTGGAAAAATGTCTTTGTGAGCATTACATTTGCTTCTGAGAAGTCATTAACTTCCGAGGTCAGATTTGGTTAATAGATTGAGAGACTCGGAGTTGTGCATGCATTTTTTATTCATAGATTTGGACTATAAATCTACTGCAAAATTGCTTGTTTATGAGTTCAATAAAACATTTCAAAGAATTTTCGAAAATACTCTCATACAGCACTTTTCAGCTCGATAGCCTTTTAATTGTGGCAGTTATCGTGTTAACAGACGAACAGGCAAACAGATATGGCTGAATCAACTCAAATCGTGATTCTAATGAATATTATTTATATTTTTTCATATCTGCTGTCTCTCTTGATACGCTTGGCAGGGTGTGTACTATAATCTAACAAATTACTTTTGTTTCTTCCTAACTGCTCTAGTAATATTAGGTTCTATTGTATTTTCCAATGAAAATATAAATGACTTCTAGTATGCTTCATTGCATATAATAAGTATTTACTACAAATTATTTTTATGATGAAATTCCTTTGAAGTTGACATTGCAATTGCTGTTTTCAAACATAAACCTATGCCTAATCGTCGTTTATTCTTTGTTGTTGTTGTTGTTTTAATATGGAACGTTATGCATTAATATGATATAATATCAATATTACAGAACATTAATATCACACTGATTTGTGCATTGGTATCGCTTCAGTTCCATGAAAGAAACGTAAATTGGCACTTCGTTATGCTTTCGCAAATAATTTTAAATAATTTCGCTTTATTAATTTAATTAAAATATTTATCTAAAACTGCTCGATTGGTTTTGTTTTGCAAATACATATGTTCATACTTTCATTTGCTTCATTCCTTTAGTCCCATACAACGGTTGGACGAAAATCGTATATCAGTAAATTTCACTGTTTCACTCGAATCTCGAAATTAGGTAAAAAAATTATTTTTTTGAAATTTGAATGTTATAAAATTGCAACTGTAGTATCAAATACTATAAACTAAAAAAATTCGGTGAATCATTCCTATGTAATAATATGAAATAGTGATTTTTTCTTTTCTCATACTTTAAAGTGTTATTCACAATTGTTCTTTTTACGAAATCTTATCGACTTTGGCTTACTGTGCCCGTGGAGAGACTCTTTGTAAAAAGTTTTATTTTCATTCTACAATATTTAATTGCATAAAAAAAAATAATAAAACAAATACGTGGTACTTATAAGCCCGGAAGGGCTCTTTGTACTGTTGTGCGAGTAATAGAAGGGACCTACTGATATTAGCCGGTTCCGAACTGTAGAACCCTTATGACATCACTTTTTCAGAGTTTTGTCACAGTATTATTAGGGCCCTACTTCTATTAGCCGGTTCCGAATGGCAGAAACCTTGTGACGTCACTTTTTCTGAACTTTATCACAGAGCTCTTTCAGAAGCTTTTTCATGGCAAATTGTTACTGCCGGGAAAATTGCTAATTATTTGACGACAGTTGAGCCAACGTACTAATCACTGAGCAACGGCAACCACTACATCCTTTTTATATTATTCAAAGCCAAAACTAATAAAGAAAAAATGAAATAATTGAGAAATTTGGGAGAGGCTCAAGTGTTACGCAATGTAGTCAACGCAACATTTACGAAACAAACGAAAAAGCAATCTAAATCCTTCGGCATACTTGATGCAGAAGATGATAACTGTACAAAAAAGTGACAAATGTGGGCGTCATACCTCAGTTCAGTAGTACATTGGTCACCTGTGCATAATGCATGAGTCAGCGTCCCGGTCGCGACTAATTTTTTAAACTATAAAGGACTTATAATATAATCTCATATGTCTAGGTTGATACCGGCGTTCATGAAATAGCCTTGTAATATTAGTTCTCAGACAATATTCCAATTACCGAATGCCGAGTTTTGAGTTGAACAAAACCTATATCGGTTATATTTTCGAAAAGTAAAACTTCCGTAACGAGCTCATCAATTCTTTCAATAATTTTGTATTAAATAATGACAGCTACTATGCTGTTTTTTGAAATATTGTATCTATTTTAAAAAAACTGTGGGGGTGCCCTTGAGTAATGTCGAAAGCCGGTAATTACGGACCACTCTAACGTATATTCAGTATCCCCTTCTAGTATCTGATCATAATAAGCTAGTTACTCAGTCTATACTCGTAAGTATTTATGTCCATTAAATTGTAAATGTTTGAAGTTTGAATTTTGCATAAAAATCAGCTTCGTGCGGTTGCTTAATCCTATATAAATTTGTTTGTTTGTTTGCAACATGACATAAATAAAAAATAGCTATTATTTTTTAAAACACTGCCCGATGTATAAATGTATGTGTTTGTTTTTATATAAAGCGTTCTACTTTTTAAAGTAATTACTTAAATTTATACAACACTTCAGCGTCAACTTCAACCTTAACTTTGAAATATTCTACTTGAAATGACAGTTGAATGTTTTAAATTTGAATTTGATATTGACGCTAAAGTACAGTATGGGTTTAAGTCAAAAATCATAGATCTCTCTCACTCACGTGATCGCAATAATCACATTTAACCTAATTCAAGGTGAGAAGGCTTTAGAACTGTGTTTATTAGTGTTTGTTGTTATTGTATGCATATTTTTTAATGGGCCCGTTTTATTTCTTTTTCAATGTGTTCATGTTTACGTGTATTTTATATTAAATGTTATATCATGTTAATAGTTGCAGTAAAAGCAAAATTGTTTCTATATACATATATTTTACATAAAATAAATTTTACATGTCATGGTAGAAAAAAGAAGCTAAAAACAAAAAGTCAATTGAAAAATGTAGTGAGTGGGTGATTAAAAGGATATTATGAGTGAATTTTTTGTAATGAATACCCACCAAATGTGTTAAATTATAATTGATTTAAAAACTACGTATGAAAATACAAATATTTAATTTTTAAAAAAATATATGGTAACCCTCTAAACGTCAACTTAGTTAATATGGCCGATGCAAAAATAAATAACTTTACCTCGTTTACATAAGCTTCATATATCGTAAAATATGGAGAATATATTATAGTATTCGAGATTGTATGTCGGTCGATTTGTTCTTAAACTTGTAATTTGAAATTCACATCAGGCAATTTTTATATGTAGTACACAACAGTTTGAGATAAACGAATGTGAGTTGTAAATTGAAAATCGTGTAGATAAATGAATCGTAAAAACACATTCTCATATCAATTGTTTTAAATCTATGATTCTTTTTAATTTAATTTTATACACATTTGTTTATATTTAATTGCTTATTTAATGAGATTATTCACTTACGTATATGCTTACATATGCATTGCTCAAGGCCGTTGATAGAAAAGGGGGTTTGCTAACAAATTCAATGGTATGTTACTAAAGACATCATTATTCATTTTTCTCACTACACTACACTATACTAATTCGAAAAACCGGGTCAAAATAATTTGCAACACTTTTTACGCTTGTAAATGTTTCTATACGGAAGGTAGGCATGGTCAACTTTTTATTGAGTTATATTGTTTGGAACTGTTTTTTGATACTAAGTCGTTCCATTTATATGGAAGATTCGTGTGACACTTTGTAGATTACATCTATTTTGCAAGTATTTCGTAATACCAACATGAAAGTGATCCGTATCAAAATGATCTCTTCCTATTTGCAAAGATTTCAATTTTATTATCGTAAATATATCGAAACATTATCGATTTTTTAACCTGACTGAATACCGAAAAAAATAAATTGATTGTCTTTCCTGTTTTTATTATTCTTTCTTTGTTTTCAAACTCAAATCGTTGAGTGACGTTATCGATCAATAATTATATTTGCTAGTGAAAAATTGAAATAAACTAACTGATATACATTCATTTAAAAGATGTCTTGTGATTTTACTCTATTTACATATATATTTTGCATGGGTTCAGTGGTAAAAATTATTTTAGTTTAAAAATATCAAAATGAAATACAGAAAATTGCGATCAAGTTCATTAATTATCCTCTAAGTCAAATGAGTTTTAAACAATTTTGAATCTTTATGTCTTTTAATTTCTAACTTCAATTCTTTCAATAATCAAATCAATCATCTTTCCAGATATGTGGAATTGTAGTAATGGTATGGAGTGGAATATTTGTGTCACAAGTATGTGGCTTTGATTTCTCAGGAGATACAAGTATAGCGAATGCCTCACCTTATATATATTTGATATGCGGCGCCGGTTTAATTATTGGTGGCTTATTGGCAATTTTTGGTGCCAAAGAAAGAAACGAACTGTTTTTAATTCTTGTAATTCATCTTAGACATATGTACTATTTTTAATTAATATTTATATTGTAAACGAAACCCATTCGATTGCAGGGTATCATATTTTTGGAAACCCTAGGATTTTTCCTAGTATTAATATTTTTATTCATTATGCGGGGATATAAAGGATCATTACAAGCTGATATAAATGGTACTGTTAAAACAATTTGGGAAGAACGCGAAAAAGAACCGGAAATGTTGGATAAAATGCAACTCAATGTAAGTTGAAAAAAATATGTGCATATATGCCTTTTATGTGATTAACTATACATATGCAATAGAACAAGTGTGGAAGTAATTAAACTATAAACGTGGTATTTTAACGTTCATAATTAAGTGCATATTCATACAAATATGCAGTTATATACACAGACATATTAATAATTAAATATACTCTTTTCCATTTTATATATATATAGTTCGGATGCTGCGGATTGAACTCAATATCCGATTATGGAAGCGACAATATAACACTTTCGTGCTGTGATAGTGATGCAACATCATGTAATCAGACTAATGCTATCAGGCATTCAGGTTGTTTAGGTGTAGTCGAAACATTTTGGAGGACGAATTTTCTAATCATGATATATGGTTTTCTTCTTATTGCAACAATTAAGGTATGATCATAATAAATTTTGCATTAGAGTGTGTCTTATTTTTCGAAATCACTCATCTTTTTTTTTTTTTTGTTTTTGTTTTTTACAGTGTTTATCCACTCTGTTTGCTTTTTATTTGTGTAAAGAAATAACTGGTGTTTATGGTCCTACTCAATAATTATTATCCTTATGGAAAAACTTATAATCATTTAAACGTGTAATCACTTACATGTACCTAGTGTAATTATTAAATAAATATATTGTTTAAATTAAATTGAATTAAACTGACTGTTGACTGTTGAGTTGATTGTTTTATATTTTACTTATGCAATAGATGTGCACATACTACATACATACATATGTAGAACCCTAAGTAAATTTCATATGCATAACTATACGATATGACAATATTATATACTTTAAAAAATAGATTTTCACAGTATTTAAAAATTGTAGTACCTACGCATTTGTTCAGCGGCGGCATTTGAAAGAAAAAAAATGTTTTTTTTTGGTGTTTTTCTAAAACACAATACAAAAATCGTAAAATATAAAAAATTCAATTTATCATGATATCATATCATATATTAAAATATGCTATTTGAAAATTTTGAGTGGGTTTTATTTTGCTCTAAGGTTAGGTTAGGTTAGCTTATTGGTGGCTGCCTTCACTCCGAGAGGACACACTTATGCCAGAAAGGCCCATGGAGACACATTTATTATAGTAAAAGTTGCTGAATTCAAAAAAAAAAAGTCAAAGTGAAAATTGTAATGTAGCAGTAATAGAAAAAGAGCTCTGTACGTACATTACACAAAATCTTTTCAGACTCACATCCACATAAACACAATGCATCACACCCCCTGTAAACCAAATGAGAATGACTTGACTCTTTTTAGATATAGAGTGAGTTACGATGACAAATTCTAAATTTGGCCTAGAATATATGCGACCTCAACTTCTAGGAACTAGTTCTGATATGGTTAAAGGTAATGCAGTGGTAGTTAGTTAATCGAATGCTGACATATTGAAGTTTTATTCAAATTGTTTGTTTCAGTGTAAATGACAAAAAATTTAAACAATTTCGTTTTAATCAATAATGTTGCCGATAAAATTAATTTATGTGATATGATAGCGTTTCGCATTTTCTCCAAGTAATTAATCAAAGTATTAGCACATTTCGACAGAACTAGTGAAACTACAACTACTTGATTAGTTGGAATGTACTACAGGGACGTGAACAAATCAGACAATTTACGATTATTAACATCGTAAAATAGAAGCACATAAACAAATGCGGGTCTAGGTGAATGTAACAATAACAAATAACAACTAACAACAACAACATCAAGCAAATTACCATCGTATTAGAAAGCAAGTGGGTGATGAGGTACTACGTACTTATGGAATAAATCTGGTTGATAGGATGGGGTCTATGTGCATGTATAAACATATGTGAGTACGATATAATACAACAGATGGTTAAATAAACAGAGCATGCTCAAGGTGTTCAAATTGGTCATTGTCACCATTGTCGTTGTCACCCACCAGCACCATCTATCACGAACAAGCTGGTTGATGGGCTTCTGATTCTGTACATCATCAAGCATTATCATTATTATCATCATCATCATCATCATCATGATGTCATGGCATACCTATTTAGATATATAGTATTTTATATATATGTAAATATTTACGTCCTCATGTATTTAAAATGAATTTATACACATACAGACATTCAAACACACACATGCATACATATATGTACATTTGCATTTATTTTGCATAAATGAGCACAACATACCTAGACATTTGCTTGACAATGATTTGTTTATCAGTGTATGTTCATGCTTTACAAATAGGTATTCAAATAGTTAGGTACATACCTACATACATATGTATGTAAATATATGTAAATAGATATTGTAGGTATAAGCATCTGGTAGTTTTGTTTTGTGTACGCTCTTGACAATTCGACTCGTTCGTCGTTAAGGTGACATTTGGTCATCTAAATTCATCTCTATTAGTGATAATTTTCTTAATGTTGCCAATGTTATATCTCAATTACTTAAGTATTTACTTTCTATGGAATGTAAATTACGCTGCGATTGTTGTGTGCCACAAACAATTGACTTCGACTTTGACTTATGTAAGTATGTAAATAAATTCGTTCCGAGATTAGATTGGATCTAATTTCACTTATTTAGAGAATATTTACTGAAGGCGAAAATTAAAAAGATTGCTTTCACTTCATCTCAGTAACACTGATTTACATGAAACCCTTTTGTGTATAAAGTATGTACTTACACTAAGATGTCGCAATTTTTTTTTTGCGTATATTGGTGTATCGATTTCGAGATTTTAAAATTGCATACATTTTCTCGGATGTAACTTGGAAAACTGGAGCATATCACGAGTGAGGAGTGATACAAAAGGAAAATTTAAGGAAATTATGCAGTAAAAAGCCAATAATTTATTACTTGTATTTTCCAGCTAACACTAAACAAAAGTTATTACAAATAATTATTGCAATGTGACAATATCGTGATCGTATATGTATGTTGTCGTCGGATGGTTTGAGCTATTTAACTATTTTTTGACAATAGTCTTTCATCACTTTCAAATTTATTTTTTTTTTTAGGCAACAGTTTTTAACGATCCGTCATGGTAATTATCGTTACTGCATTATGCATTCGATGTATTTTCACACATACATACATATAGAGTTTTTGTGAGAAACTATTATAATTTTTAATGGTTTTATATACATACATACCTTTTGCTATAGTTGTGGTCTTTATGAAGTGATTATCTGTAAAAGAAAATACAAATTTTATTATTATATTAAAGTTTTAGTTCAAGTTTGTTGTACTTTATTTTATAATGTGAAGATCGTATATAGATCAGTTAAAAATATTCTTGTTTTTACTACTAATTGAGAAAAAAAAATAACATTCTAAAAGTGCAATATCAATTTGAGGTATTTAAATACGAATAATTACAATGTTTTGCAAATACTAATCGAATACTTAGTTACTTTAATCGTATAGTAATTAATAATCCTGCTTCTTTTCAAATTACTACTTATACAATTTATCAAAGAAATTATCATAACTATATTACACTATACAAACACATTTCAGAGGAATAAATTCTCAGCTTAATCTACAACTACACAATGATCACATGCGATCTCGCATTAGATCACAGAAGTAAAAAAAAGAAAATGAATGAGAAATTAACAGAAAAAAACAGAGATTAATTTATCTATGACCACACCATAACATATATCGTACTATCACCATAAGATATCTACTAAAATAATAATTTTTATGGTCAACACATTTATTATATGTGTAAGTAGATGGGTGCATTTATAATAGCTTGGCAAGATCGAAAAGATGATCACGCAACATGCAACCAATATATATGTAAGCATGCTAGCAATGCCAATCCCGGGATCTCAGTATGCCACAAAGAAAATAATTCGTTGTTACGTAATTGTGATCCATTCCAAATATCGCTTACACAATCGTAACAATTCGTTGTTACCATATTTTCGGAATAGGCTTGTAAATGTTATATCTACGAGAAATTATTAACTTATGTTCCTTTCTTTCACCAAATATTTGTTTTCAGAAGAATAATATTTATAAATTTTTTTATTTTTTTTTTAATTTTAAATCATAATTAAAGAAAATTTCTGGTGCAATTAGAGGTACATTAATGCATTTTGATTAATGGGGATTAATAAAAAGTCTAAAAATATGCATCCCTAAAAAATGCACATTGACATACATATACACGTATTAAGGAATATTATATATCATATTTACTTATCTGCATATTCACTTAAACATCTGTATATGCATATGTATACGTGTATACATAATCATTTAAAAAAGATATGATCTGTCAAAATTAATGACATTATCAGTGTTAATCTAAAGACTTAATAATATGCTAAGCCAAATTCAAAGCGCAAGCAAATTGTTACTATTGCAGATGTATAATATTATGATATTTGTGACTCTGTTAGAATACAGAAGTATACCTATATAACCTACATTAGTGTGCTGCATTCAAAATAAAATCAAATGGAATAGTGTGTTGTTGAAAACGTTGTTATTATAGGCGTAACATACATATGTAAGTCACTCACTTGAGCTACGCATTAGTACAGTATATTATTAAAAAAAATCTCCTTACAGTCGGCTGGGGCCGACCAAATTATACCCTGCATATGTAGAGGTATATATAAAAAGTTTGCTCGTATATCCATCCTTTTCTTCCACTACTTTGTATAGGACCTACATTAAGAAGCAGGCGTACCTCACCAATTTTGGAGGATCAATTTCTGCCTATAATACTAAACTACATAGGTTGCAATGGGTTGACCTAGGCGTATTAATTAGTAAGTTATGGGTGTTTTAATGTTTAAGATAAATCCGAGACTTTGTACGGAAGCTATATAAAAAGTGGGCGTGACGTATCTCTTTCTGGTATATCTACTTAATTTTTCAATATCAATCCACACCTTAAATTTGGTTGTCCTACGCTGAATTGTTCGTAAGTTATAGCGGTTTAAATTTTTCTTAATTTTCCAAACTTTGTATGGTAGCCCCATTAAGAAGTGGCTGTGGCATGTTGATTTTTTGTCAGATTATTTCCGACTACGATATTAATCTAAGTGTCAATTATGGTTATTTTAGGCAGGAGATTGCCGAAGTTACAGCTGTTTAAATTTAAAAGAATTTCAGTCATTTTGTAGGGGGGCTGCAATGAACAGTGGGCATGGCGCGTCCATTTCCTATGAGCCTAGTTGCCCGTACAATACTTATCCATACCTTAAATCTGGTTGTCTTACGCTAAATGGTTTGTAAGTTATGGAGCTTAAAAGTTTTAGTTTAATTCCCTTGACTTTGTATGGGTGACTCATGAAGGAGTGGGCGTGGCACACTGATTTTCTGCTAGATTTTTGCCGACTACGATATTAATTTAAGTGTCAATTATGGTTATTCTAGACAGAAGATTGCCGAAGTTACAGCTGTTTCAATTTAAAATTTGTATGGGGACTACGATAAACAGTGGGCGTGGCGCGCCCATTTCAAGTGAGTCTAGTTGCTCGTACAATACTAATCAATACCTTAAATCTCGTTGTCCTACGCTAAATGGTTTGTAAGTTATGGAGCTTAAAATTTTAGTTTAATTCCCTTGACTTTGTATGGGAGACTCATAAAGGAGTGCGCGTGCCACACTGATTTTCTGCCAGATTTTTGCCGACTACGATATTAATTTAAGTGTCAATTATGGTTATTCTAGACAGAAGATTGCCGAAGTTACAGCTGTTTCAATTTAAAATTTGTATAGGGGCTACGATAAACAGTGGGCGTGGTGCGCCCATTTTCTGTGAGCCTAGTTGCTCGTACAATACTAATCCATACCCTAAGTCTCGTTGTCCTAGGCTAAATGGTTTGTAAGCTATGGAGCTTAAAATTTTAGTTTAATTCCCTTGACTTTGTATGGGAGACTCATAAAGGAGTGCGCGTGCCACACTGATTTTCTGCCAGATTTTTGCCGACTACGATATTAATTTAAGTGTCAATTATGGTTATTCTAGACAGAAGATTGCCGAAGTTACAGCTGTTTCAATTTAAAATTTGTATGGGGGCTACGATAAACAGTGGGCGTGGTGCACCCATTTTCTGTGAGCCTAGTTGCTCGTACAATACTAATCCACACCTTAAATCTCGTTATTCTACGCTGAATAGTTTGCAAGTTATAACCGGTAACATTTTTTTTAATTTCCGCAACTTTGTATGGGAGACCCAAAAAGGAGTGGGCGTGGCACACTGATTTTCTGCCATATTTTTTCCGACCACCATGTTAATCTAAGTGTCAATTATGGTTATTCTGGACAGAAGATTGTAGAAGTTACAGCTGTCACTTTGTATGACAGCTACGCTAAAAAGTAGGCGTGGCTCAACCACTTTTGGTGAGGTCATATAGTGGTATAATGTAAGTCTATGTGCCAAATATTGTTGTCCCAAGTGGTATATTATGTGAGTTATAGCAAGTTAAAGATTTTGAAAATTTCGAGATTAGTCGCTTTGAATGCTTGGTGTGGGCGTGGTTATTGACCGATCATGCCCAATATCAATCCCCTCCGTACTCTTGGATCATAGATTACTTATGCCATTATTCATCGAAATAGCTCAATATTTACCCAAGTTATCGTGCGAACCAGCCAGGTGACAGACAGACGGACGGACGGACGGACGGACATCGTTAAATCGAAAATTTAATCGACGCTGATCACGAATATATATCTATGTCTATATCTCCGGAGATTCCTTCAAGTGGACACAAACATCTGACCGAAATGAATATACCATGCATATTGCATGATGCAGGGTATAATGACATGGGTTCTTTTATACTGAGGTCTCAACTTGATAGCATTATGAGCAAAACATAAATCCACAAATGAATTTTAAAGAACTTGAAAATATATTTTAGCACTTAATTAAATATGGACAATGAATTCTATATACGAAATTGCAGAAAAGGTTCAAACTAAAAAACATCACTCAAAAAAGGGATTTTTAATAAAGCTGATTTATTTGTTAGGATTTGAAACATTTTTATTTTACATACAATTTAATGAATACTGGTAAAAACAGTTATCTTTAACTTATTTAGTACAGAACTCTTCAAAAAATAAATAATAAATAAATAGGTGGCATTTATAGGCCCCAAAGGTCCCTTTGGTCGAGCTTGTATTCCAGCATTGCTGCGTGTGTCAAATTTTGGACAATATTAGAAGAGACCTACTTATATTAGCCAATTACGAAACGCAAAACCATTGTGGCATCACTTTTTCTGATCTTTATCAGAGAGCTCTTTTAGATGCATTTCTTTTATAAAAGTAACTGAATTGTGATAACAGCTAAGTGAAAAAACTGCTGACTTTTCGATAGCTGATACCTGTCCTGCATTTATTTGTATATAAATTAGTATTTGGCAGTCAGACAGTCATGTTAGCATCAGTTATTTTTGAGAATATAAAAATTTCTTAGTAAAAAAAGTACCAACTGCAATTGTTCGTAAAATTAAAAATCTAGTTCTGGGCAAAAGAAAGCTCAACATTTTTGGGATTTATATTGTGTTTGTAAGAAAAAATGTAGGGCGTCGGGTCATTTTTAATCATTTCGTATTACAATATAATACAATACAATACTAAAAACCCGACATTTGTATTAATATTTGAAGAGAACTCTTCGCTCTTTAGGTGGCCCTGCTCATTATAATCATCGAATAGTATCGATTTCATACCAAAAACCACAAATACAAAAAGTCTAATGTAACTTAAAGTGAGGCAATGAAAAAAATGTAGTAATCCAAAACAAAAATAAACAAAGAAAAAAGAAAGTTCAATAAAGCAAAACCTATGCTTAAAATATAAAATATATTAATATATGTATGTATCATTAAACTAAGGAAGTAGATATAGTTTAAAGAGTTTCTGCTCCACAACAATAATAACAACGACGACTGAAACTATGATCAGTAAACGATAAAACGTGCCAAAGCCAAAGTTTTGGATTAAACTCAAGCAGAAAGAAGAATATAGAAAATGCAAGGTATTTAAGCCACATTTGAAAATTCGTGTGCGTCTGCAATAATAGAAAACAATAAAAATAAACAAAAATATATATGAGCGCAACGAATTTCGACAAAACAAAAAACAAGAAAAATAATATTACTTCACAAAAAAAAAAAAAAAAAAAAAAAAAGAAATAAACTCACAGCCACGAACAAAATTACATACATTTTCCGCGCTGAGAAAACGAATAAAAGCGAATGGAACAGTAAACGTACCTATGAACAGGCCATACGAACGAACATATACTGTTCAAATCGTTTGCCTCTAACTATATATTACTGAAGCAATTGTAAACAGTGCCATGTGGAATAATTTACAAAATAAACACAGCCCCTATTTGAATCTGAAATGGTTAAGATTTAAAAAAAGTTTATAATAAAATCTTCAGCAGGTGTTTTTTTTTTATGAATGAAGAAAAAAAGTCCGCTATAAGGCAATTTCCTTATTGCAAATGATTTCGCGAAGGACGATACTTATTAATAAATATAAATTGAAAAGTTCGTGAAATTAAAATATGGAAAAACCAGAGTTCGTGTACTTTTTCTCTAGATTTGTCCACTCAGTCTTTTAATATATATTTGTACTGTATTCGCATAGAAAAAGTATAAGTACAATATATTACACAATAACTCATGCTTAAGGCTTTAAATTGAAAGCAACCAAATTAGAAGAATCGATTCAAATACGAAATAATAATATGTAATTCTGCCAGTTTAGCATTGCAGTCAACTAATGCCAGCCCAGTAGACTAGCTGCTCGCTATTATGATTATTACAAATTATTTATGCCAATGCTATGGGTGGATATTTTTATGCTTTCACAATATAAAATATGAATATGAGCCAATTCGACATTTCCAAATTTCTAGAATAGCACTTTTACACCTTGAAAACTTTTTTGAAGGCTTTTTGCCAAAAAAAATTTTAAATTTAAATTTTTTTAAAATGTTCGCTACTTTCTAATATGTGGTTGATAGAAATAAGTAGTTGGTATTATAAGTTTGTACGGTTTTTGTGTGGACTTTCTTATATTAGTCGATTCCGAACAGCAGAACTCTTGTGACGTCAATTTTCTAAGCTTTGTCACAAAGCGCATTCAAAAGCTTTTATAATGCAGGGATTTTCTGTCGGAAGAATTGAGTGTCGTAGCCCAGTGGTTAGTGCGTTCGCCTTCTGATGTGTGGGTTGTGGGTTAAATTCCCGGCTGAAGCATAAATTTAATATCGAGAAGATTTTTCTTTCAAACGATACCCACCTGTCGACAAGCAATTGGGAAGCTCTCGAAAGAGCCCTTTGGGACTAATAAAAACCAAATATTTATTATATTTTTAGAATTGTCAATCGCATGACTTCAAATGCGGAGTTTTTAGAAAAACAAATAAATTATGTTCCGATTGAATTGGTCGCATCCGTTTAGGCTTTTCGCGAAAGATAAATAATTATTTTTAAAAATTGTTTTCCAACTAACTATTTATTATAAAGTGTTTCAATATCTTTCAACATAAAGAAAATTAAAATTTCCAATACAAATAAGCGGCTTCGGTCATACAAAGAATGATATTTTTTAAATACATTTTTTTTTTTGTACAGGTCTGACATTACTATACAGACATGTATAGCACGTGCACCACCTTCGACAATTTCATCATCATCATCATCATCATCATCATCATCATCACCATCATCATCGTCACCGTTGTTATTCAGAACACCATGACCACCAACATTAACATTATGAATTTTATTTCGTCGCCGCTGCCGCCTCTATAATCACCACTATCGACACAACCGATTTTCATAAATTTAAAGGTATGAATGTAAAATATGTTCATACAGTCAGGGACTAAAGTTTAAATACACCCCACATATCTTAATTTTAACTCGTATAAAGCATTGCTGCGAAAATCTAAGTAAGCAGTTTTTTTGCAGTCTATCAGTAAGCAAACACAATAACAAAAAATTTCTATTTGTCGCATAGACAACTGTAAATTCATCAAAAACTCAAAAAATACGCTGGACAAAAGTTTAAATACAATACAAGAAAACACGTGTTTTTGCAATTTCTTTGGAAAAGTACCGTTATATTTTTTTTGCTTTCTTCACTTACGCATATTTATTCAGTATTATTAGTGATTTCATCGTTGTCGGTAGACTTGAAAGCAAAATAATGGGCAAAGGAAAACAAATAGAGTCTGGTGTTAAAGATTTAATAATTAAACACTTTAAAGAAAGCAAATCCTACCGTGATATAGGAAAAATTTTGAATTTGTCCTGTGCAAGTGTGCAAAACGTAATAAGAAAATATAAAACTTACAAAACAGTGAAAATACGCCCAGAACTGGTCGACCAAAAAAACTTTCTCGCCGAGATGTAAACCTTATCCTAAGAGAAGTGGACAAAAATCCAAAAATAAGTGCGCCAAAGTTAGCCGGTAGTATTGCTGCGGTGTCAGGCAAACATGTTCACCCAAAAACCGTACAAAGAGCTTTACGGTATAACGGCTATCGAAGCAGAGTTCCACGTAAAAAACCGCTTATTTCTGAAAAAAATAGACAACTTCGTCTGGATTTTGCAAACAAGTACAAGGATATGGATGAGGACTTTTGGCGAAGAGTCTTATTCACAGATAAATCTAAATTTAATATTTTTGGCAGCGATGGTCGCGCAAAAATTTGGCGGAAGTCCGGCACAGCACTTCAAACCAAAAATTTAATACCAACCGTTAAACATGGGGGCGGTAGTGTGATGGTTTGGGGAGCAATTGCAGCAGCTGGCGTGGGACACTTGGCTTTTATCGATGGAATAATGGACAAACACGTGTATAAAAGTATATTGGAACAAAATTTGCAGCCTTCTGTGGATAGCTTGGGTCTGGGAAGAAGTTGGATATTTCAACAAGACAACGACCCTAAGCATACCGCGCATTTGGTGAAGGACTGGTTGCTGTATTATGCTCCACGTCAGTTCTGTAGTCCTCCCCAATCACCGAACTTAAACCCAATTGAACACGCTTGGGAATTATTGGACCGAAAAATCAATCGCGCAGCTTTAAAGAACAAAGAATCCCTTAAAGAGGCTCTGAAAAAGGCCTGGTCAGAAATCAGCACATCCGAAACAGAAAATTTGGTTCTGTCTATGCCACGTCGCTTCAGGCAGTCATTGAAGCTCAAGGCGGACCTACCAAATATTAATTTAAGTTTAACGTTTTTTAATTAAGCTAAAATCAGCTAAAGAAAGAAAATTTTGTATTGTATTTAAACTTTTGTCCGATGTATTTTTTTAGTTTTTGATGAATTTTAAGTTATCTATGAAAAAAAGTGAACTGTTTTGGTTTTCGATATTGGTCATTATTCAACTAAAAATAAACTGCATACTTACATTTGTGTTAAAATGCTTTATTTTTATTTAAAGCGATGTTTTATGGGTGTATTTAAACTTTAGTCCCCGACTGTATATAGTACATATCTAATAATGTACATAAGTATATATAAGTATATACACCGTTAGACTGTTGTTGTTGTTGTTGCCTCTGCTCTCTTGCTTAACGATTACTAACGCCTAAATGCAACCGCAATTGTGTGTGCACATAAATACATACGTATACGAGTACATATAAATGTGAGATAGGTATATGAACATAAATGTATAGGTAGATGTGTACTTTATATTCACAAATGACTGCACATCCTAGAGCGTTCTCTTGCAAACGTATGTACTAGTACTAGTACTAGTAGTACATGCTATGTACATATAATACATTTCTTTACGTACTACACTATAGTATATGCAATTTTCTATACGGCTTTGTTCTAGCATATTGATGTAAAAATGATTATATGTACAATGAATTGTTCCAAAGCGGATTTCAACACTATTAAATCTCTTTATTATGCTTACATGTATCCACAAATGTAGGTATGTATAGGTACAAATGCGTATTTAATAATTCTTTTATTTCTGCTTTTATATACCTTAATATTTATATTTAAGGTAAATGTCATCAAGTTTAATGTCAAACCATTGATGCCAGATCCATATTTAAAAATCACAAAAAGCTTTTAATTCGTTTCAGTTTAATATTTCACTGTGGCTAAGCATAATAAAGAAGAGTCTGTGTCAAATTAGAACCATCGATGATATATAAATCCATCACTTCACAGCTAAGATGAAGAAACTATTAAAATTGTGGACTAGAAAGAGAGAGAGAGTCATATTTGATGAAAAAAAAAGTTCTATTTAATTTATTCGAATTGCTTGCAAAACTTGAAAGTAGCGGTAGTAAAATCTTTGTCTTCATAAGTCCTATTTCCAAGGGGGGTTTTAAAGCATATTTTATCTATATTGATAAATAACCAAGGTTTTGATATAATTCATAGTTCCTCTGAAATCACCCTTCGACTGTCCTTGGCTAGACAAACGATTAGACCCACCAAAATACTTACATTGCGAACGACACAACTCTGCGTTATACAATACTAAACGACTTCTGCAGAAAGAAATTCCTATTTTCTTTATATTTAATTTGTTAAAAAATGCACAGAACAGCTTCTCACAGCTATGATCTGTTTATAAAGAAAATTTACGTAAATTATACAAAATGATCGTTTAAGCAATAAATTTATTTTAGAAAATTCTATAGTTAAAGTAAAGGTCGGATTGAGGAGCTACAGTGCACTGTTTGAGTATTTTTTTGTACCTTGGAACCTCTCAAGAGTTCAGCGCTCATCAACCGTTCGCCATTCGACAACATTGCGTCCCGTTTATGAAAACACTAATATATGTAGGGCTCTTCTAATATTGACCAAAATTTAACACGGAGGACCGTTTGGGGCCTATAAATACCACATATTTATTTTCTATTTAATTGCACATATTTGGACCGCTGAAATCGAATCTGGTATCACTTTGATTGCCAGTTCATCCCTAACCTCAATTTATGCAAAAAAAAAAAAATACCCATAATCGTCCATAGATGGGTGAAATCCCCATTAATCTTTTTTTCTTAATATTTTTTTTAAATTTACCTACCCCTTACTTTTAACCCATAGCGATGATCTCTTACAAGAAAGAGCGAATATTTTGACGATTTTTTGAAAATTTACCATATTGCTTGGTTTCGTAAATTCAATTGAAAGATCACACTCGGGCGGGTCACGTTTCGTCTCTAAACTCAAGAAAATTATGTAAGTTGAAATATTCATTAAAAAACCCAAAATCGGCCATAAAGAGTTAAAATGAATGACCGCTCCTCATTAATTGTTTTCTCTCACTCCTTTTTCCTGAACATACCACCAATCTCTCTGCAAAAGTGGCGCTTTAATGAATTTCGCTTCCACCGCTCCCAGAACACCTCAAGATGCGTAATGCATTGGGCCATCCCTTGGATCTGTTATGCATTTATTTGCTCTAGGATCGATTCCTGGGCAACTATGACGTTATTTGTCGTTTTTTGGCGTTTTTACGTGCATTGAAAGACGGAGGATAAGTATATTTACAAAAAAAAGTGTTGAGTAGTACAAATTAATGGTGGGGGAGCTAGTCTATGGTTTGGCGATAAGGGGTAAGTATATTCAGAGAAAACGTGAAGGAGGAATATTATTCTTCACAATTTCAACTTTCACAATTTTTCTCAGACAAGGAATGAAATTGGACAGGATTTATGATACTATCCAAAATAGTAAATTATCAAAAGGTTACCAAAGTCTTAACTAAAATCATTTTATTTCTCTAAAATTTTTAAAGTCATTAATTGCAAATACTAAATTTCATATTCCCATCTCGATGTAGTTGCAAAAGTGTTACTTATAACACCTAATAAATGTAAATTAAATATCATTTTTTAATTACTTTTTTCAGCATTTCACAACGGTGAACTTTCAAGACACTTCTAGCTATTAATTTGCTTGTTTTTATTTATTTCTTTCAATAGAATCGTAGAAGTAATTACAGATTCATTATTAGTTGTTTTTTTCTTTCTTACATGTAATTAATATCTTTTTCAATTTCATATTTCTTTGTTATTTATTTCATTCATTTTTCATAACCGAAATTATAAATGTAAGTACGAGTGGTATAACAACAATTTACAATATCTAAAGTTATTGGTACTCGTACCTACATACATACATAAATTCAATTCGAAGTACAAAGAAGAAAATCAAAAGAATGAGAAAAGTTAATTTAAGTTTGTCTTTCTTTAGTTCACTTGCCATCTTTATACAATTGAACTAATATTTAAGTACCTACAAATAATCCAAGAAATTTTGTTCAAATATGTATATGTGGTGGTATGTACGAGTATTGCTATATGAAAAGTATGAATAGAGTCTGCTTTCACAAAAGAGAGTAGTGCAAGTTCTTGACACAGGCTTCAAACTTAATGTGGCTGTGTGAACATGAGTATAAGTACATATGTACATATGCTATTCAGCTATGCTTGAGTGGCCGCCATCTCTATCAAGTCAAGCACAAAAACAGCACCAACAAATAAGAGTTTTCTCATACAAAGGATGATAATTTAAAAAATGTGTGTACAAAATTATTGCATTACCACCACAAAATAAAAAATGTTATATTGTTGATAATTATATATACTCATAGTCTGTTCCACAAAAAAAAAAAAAAAACAAAATAATAATAATAGCATTTTAGAAAGTTTGACCAACAATAATTGGGCTAAAGTGAGAAATTTCCTAAAGCAATTTGGTGATGCACTTAGACAAGTTGGCATTGGCATTGGCCGACAACAAATTAACTTACCTACAATACGAATTATAATCGTATAATGCATGTATGAAGGAGAACTACATTAAAACGAAAACAACAACAAGTACAAGAAAAATAACAACAGCGACATTAGCAGCAAAAATAGCAATTTATAAGCACGAAACTTTATATTTGTCGCATATGCATTTACTACTTAAGAAAAAAGTGGACAAAGTAGTTCAGTACATTGTGTACGTTAACATTGTTGGACACCATGCGACGCTAAAAGTATTTGCACATGCATGATATATTAGGCCTGTCCAATTCGTTAGTATATTAGTTGTTTCTGTTCTGATGATATTTTTAAAACTTTTAATTCAAATAAGATTTGGAATAAAAATATTTAGAAAAGATTTTTCTCTACCTACGAGTATTACACTAATAGCCTAGACAGACGGCAGCCTAATTCCGGATTACCGGCGCACTTAATCCTAATAACATAATAACCTGACAGACGGCAGTATTTCGGATTAACTAAACAGCTGATTGCTGTTTTATTAGGTCTGTCCACTTACATTACTATCACTATCAATTTCTGTCGTCTATCACTCTCGATATGAGAAAATCTACAAGAAGTACGTGAACTGAAAACTATCAGAAACTTGTAAATTGACATTCACCGTTCGCCAGCACTTTTGATGTTGAAAACTGTTAACAGTTGTTGAAAGTTTTTTGTTTGCGAACACACCTAATGGTTTGTAAAATGGATCAAGAAAAATTCACAATAGACAATTTTCAGCAGTATTGCCATAGCAAATTGCCCTAATCCTCTTTTATTTTGAGAATTAACTCATAGAGTTTATGCGGATTAGCTGCAGTTAATGCCCGAGTTAATTCGAATTAACTCGGTAATCCGGAATTAGGCTGCCGTCTGTCTAGGCTATAGCGGAGATCTGAAAATCTTTTTTTATTTTCAAAATACTATTAAAAAGTCAAGAAATTTTCTTTTTTATTTAATCCAATTATTATTGTAATTTTTTTTTGTTTTAATAACTAACTAATTATTTTTGAAATATATCTTAGAAAAAATTGTTTAAAATTTAATTATATTTACTCTCAAAAAATATCAAAGATTTTGAATACATAAATTTTATAATTGGTTAAATTTATTTTAACACCGCTCAAAACACGAAATTTAAAATTAAAAATGTAAATTTTGAGTAGAATCGAAGTAAATTATGAACAAGTTTTTAAATAAATATTTTAAGGGGGAAGACCAATTTGACGGTTTGAAAAAATCGAATTTTTTTTTTTGCTTGAAATGTTCTATGAGGTGTGTATTTTAATGTAGTATGCATCTATAGTCCGCCAGAAACATTTAAATGAGGTAACGAGACGATTTTTTAAAAAATTTCCCGGGGCACTGAGCGAGTTTCTAAAACTTCAAACGCGTTTATCTCGAAACGACATTTTGTAAACTGGTGGGACATATCACAGTTTTCAACCTATTTTGATGAAACCTTGCAAAATTATCGAGAATTTAATTCTGCATCGAAATACTGGATGGGATTTTTGATATTTTATAATTTGGATTTTTAAAGCACGATTTTGAGGCAAATTTTACAGGTAAAAAATTAAAAATTTTTTATAAATAGCCACCATTTTCGTAAAAATTAACTTTTCAAAAACGGCTTCAGTATATCAGTGCGAAATTATATGGAGAATAACCTGCCTATCTAACTTTCCAGATTCACTTGCTAACGGTCCAGATGTCCCACCGATGGGGAAAACCGGGCTGGAGGGGGGCTACGCGACCTGGTGCAGCGTGTACAGGGAGCCCGAGATCCAAGCAAAAAAAATTGACATTTATTGTAAAAAAGATAACTAATAAAATCATATAAAACATTTTATCATTGCAAGTTGTTTTAATCCTGAAAAAAAATTCCGAAAATACTTTATTTTCCGACAGCTCAAGGTGGTCTTCCACCTTAAAACAATTCTAAATTTTTTTGGGAGCATAACATTTAGATTTTGACCTGAAGTCTCTGTTTTTAGATCACTGGCCCAAGTTCGAAAATCTGTGCACTGCCTCCAGTATTAGGTTCTTCCACCGGAGCTTGGAGCTTATTCTTCGTCTGCGTTCTTCAGCGAGTTCGAATTATAACAACTTCTCAACTGGTGGGTCTTTTTTAATTCGCTCGCAATCGAAGCATTTTTATAAGCTTTGTTATGTCAATGTAACAATATTATCAGAAAATCAAACTTTAAAAAAATTACTTCACTTTTTCACAGTACTCTGAGCTTTAACAATAACTCTTTAATAAGGTAGGGTTCACATTCCACTCTTCCAGCACGATAAAAGGAGCATTAATTTGTGGCACTTATAGACCCTTAAGGGCCCTTTAGCCGAGCTTCTCTTCCAGTATTGTTGTGCATGTTAAATTTTGGACAGTATTAGAACGGACATCCATATATTAGCCAGTTCCGAACGGCAGAACCTTTGTAACATCACTCTTTCTGAACTTTGTCACAGGTAGTGGGTAGGTGTTCGAAAATAAAATTTGTTCGATATTACAGTTGGACCTAGAGATCAGAAGGCCAACACATTGACCACTGAGCTTCCAGCAGGATGACATTGTAAACATTATTTAGTTAAAATTTTAGCACATTCCATATTATATTCAAAATATATGCACATACATTTTTCCGACAAATCTAACGTATACATGAAGTGCATTCTATTTATGGACAATATGCTCTTATGAATATATAGCATATCTAACAGTGATTCCCAGTAAGATTGTTTAATGAAATGATGCAATTAATTTTGGAGAATGAGGTATTTACATCTGTTGAAAACCTCATTATATGGCCGAAAATATTTGAGAACCTCTGTTGCATAATAATACTCGTACGATACACAATAGACAATGAATAGTAATGTACCATGAATGCGAATTGCAAAATACAACTAAAAACGAATACTCAAAGTCATTATCATCATTGTAAACATGCACTCATAGTTACTTATATGTGCATATCCCATGCAATGTATATATGCTGTAACAAGTACTGGCCAACTGGTCCGTACATTTCTTTGGTCTACAGTTTTCAACACTGATCACTTGAAATATGAATCTATTATGCGATGCGCAGGAGTAATGAATGCCAAACACGTCTACGTCTATACTATATACATACATATGTACATATGTACGTATATGGGAGTATGGTGCAAATGTACCATATTGCAATATGTATAATTCGTGCTTAGATCCAATTAAATTCATAACAAATAGGCGCTCTTAAATTGAGCGTAACCAAAAATGCGTTTTGCGGGTTGTTTGGATGATGGTGTATCATGGATGCAAAGTAATTAATATGCGAATTGTGGTTGCGCTTGAAATATAAAACAATTATGGGTTTATATATTTAACGTAGGTAAAACCCTACCTCTGAATTATGTACAATATGTGTTAGGAAACTTTAACTACATAGCTTACATCATAAATTCCATCGACCATGATAACAAACCGTGTAAAATTCCATTACATTTTTGCCACAAAATATCTCCATAGTGTGCAAATCAGTAGAAGGCAAAGCATCTGCTCTTCTCCACCTTTCATATAACGATTATTGCAGTTCGGAAACGAAATACGTAGCATAAATTCTAAGTACAGATTTTATAGCAAGTACAGCGGAAGATAGAAATTAATGGAAGTATTTGCTGGTAAAAAAGTGAGTACATTAAAAATAAGAATAAATATAGTCTTGACCAAAAGAATAAATTCCTAGAAGATTGCGATTTCTAAATGTTACTGACAGAATCAATAACACTATGCCACAATTTGATGGTCATTGTCTCAGGTGTGTACCAAACCAGTCTCAGTATTTGACTTCAGTAACAAGAGTCCTAATCTCTTCTGCTCCACATTGGTTTAAAATTTAACTTTTTCGGTTAAAAGTAGAATCAAGCAATTTGCATTTGGGATAGTTTTTGTCTTCCGAGACCCATATTAAAATGTTCCGAGGATTATATTCTACAATTATTTTAACCCTGTAACTACCATCCATATGAGTCATTCCGGATCTTTTTTTAAAAAATCCACTATAAGCCAACATTTGGGAGGAGGCCAAAACAAGAATAAGACAAGAACTATCCTAAAAATAATGACATAGTGGAGCAGAAATGGATTAGGGCTTTTATGACTGAAGTCAAATGCTCTTGTTCAAGAGTGGTTTGGTTCACCTCCGAGAAAGTGTGCTTGACTGTGTAATTAAGAGAGCTCATGAGGAATTTAATACATTGTCAGATAGCAGCTTTGCATATCTCTATAGAGAATTGCAAATAACTTACAGATTTTTGCTTGATTGATTCAGTTATGAGGCGGCTGGAATTGTGAATGGTGGCCCCGATACTGTCACAATCGTATCAGTGTCGAATAGCTTTTAACTTAAATAATTAATAACGTTAGATCCAACAAGCAGCACTATGTTTGGGTGCCACATACACACAAATTAACGCATATGAAATATGATGGATGAAATCTCCATCTATGAAGCCTTGGCCAAACATAATGAAAACGACCCATTGCTTAAACCTATGGTGACTGGGGATTGGAAATGGATCGCATATTGTGTGTAAACGATTGGTCAAGGTAGACTGAAAAGGAATGAGCTGCTTTCATAAGCCCAAATACTAATTTCAGACTAATTGACCAGAATTTACCAACAGGATTGGTGATCTATTCCATGAGGTTCAAATTTAAATAAAAATCTCTCAATTGTAAATTTAATTAAAATAAAAAGAATATATTGTATTTCTTTCATCCTCCTACATATGTAGATTCTTAACTTCAATAACAACATTTCCATCATACTCGAAGTAATTTTATGAAAATACTATACAAAAAAAATACATGTTTTCATTCTTCTTTTTTTGCAAAAGCTAAACAATCACTCGAAACAGTTTTCGACAGTTATTTCATAAAACTAACTAACACTACATGCGGAAGTTAGTGGCCATATCATGTATGTACAATATGTACTATAATATGTAATAACCATCAAAAACAAAACATGTAACTTATAAAGGACATGGGTGGATATTGAAAGGGTCAACAGACGTTATGCAAATACATATGTTTATGATAAAGGCACTTTAAAGACAAAACACCTTCTTTTTTAAACAAATTAAATGGAAACTTGTCACATATATATGAAATCCATCAGAGTATAAGGTCTAATCTAAACATTACAGTTCACTAAACTCAATTTCCATAAATCTACCATGTTGTCACTCTTTCTACTTCCGAAACCTACTCCCTTTAGTGAGCAAATAACCTTTATATCAATATCAAAATCATTACGTTTTTAACATGGAAAACTTCTACGCAAATGCATTTCCTCAAGGCGGAAGGCATCGGTTCTGAACCTCCGCTTGTTGTTGTTGTTTCCTTTAAAACCCACCATTGACGTCTAAGTTCATATTTTTTATTCAAACATTGTAAAGAGTCTTATTCATGCAACACGTATCTATATAGTACATATCTGAAAGCCATGCCATGCTATTTGTTGTTAGTCTTGTTATGTTGTTCTTATGTACTCTTAACCCTGTTCAAAATTGCACAATACTCATACAAGAGCGCGATGACATTCATTTTCATGTCAAACGTTTACATACATCGTTGTCGTTGTCGTTGTCATTGTCGATGTCGATGTCGATGTCATCATGACACCATCACTACGCTACCAAATTTTCAAATGTACTGGTATATGTATATGAGTATTTACTTACATTCATATGTCTGTTATATCATGTTCTTGGCGTTCAACATCACCAACAAACCTTTTTTTTTGTTTTGTTTTTCGTTTCTCTTTTTTTTTTTTTTTTGGTGCTGCCATTTGACGAGTACTTGTGAAACGTGCTCTAACTGCGTTGTTCGAGTGGTGCTACCAAAATTATTCAACATCGACACACACACACACACAATAGATATGTATGTATAATATTCACACCCAACGGACCATCACATATGTATGAATATTTATTCATTCTTCAATCAGAAGAACAATTGCAATAACAGCACTAGTTTTTGTGACATATGTGTAAAATACATACCGAAGGTGCAACATAGGTGCTCAACAGTAGCAGCTCTTATTGTTTTAGTAACAATGGAATAGTGCTACTTAATAGCACAAGTATATACGTAGACGGAGGTAAGTAATACAGGTAGTCGGTATTAAAGTTTTGTTGGTTTTAACATGCTCTTAGCTTATACAAAGGTAGAGTAAAGCTCCTCTAACACATACATAACATTTATTGATTTTCAAAATTTTTTATCGTCGTTAGCTCTGACAAAAGGTTCATGTTACTCTCAATTATTATCCATATTGTGCTACACTTAAGTTTTTATACTACATATATGAATAAAAAAAAAGCTTGTTTCAATTTTGTTAGTGTTGTTGTTGTTAATCCTATTATTGGCACTATTAAGCTCTGTGTGAAATAACATGTATCTAATCAAATCATGTTATTTCTATCAACATTGACTATAGCGAATGATTTCATTTCACTACAGAATAATTTGCATTACCCATTTACACCCTCTTTTTGGAATAAATTCTTCAAAAATAGCATACTTGAAGCATAAATATGCTGCCGATTGTGTTTATGCCTAAAGGCAAGGCAGAGAGCTTGTGTAAAATGTCCCTAAATGTTGACATTTGTTTAAATTGCTGGAAATTTTAATAATATAGTCGATAATATAAATTTATCAGCACAGCACAGCTGATCGCTTTCACACAATATTTAGATGGTTGCTAAATTTTAGTCTCATTTCGCATAGGTCTTAAATAAGTATGCATACATACTTATATTTATATAAATATTATATATATACGCAATATTGTTTTAGACTAGCTTTCTATGTTTTCCATTCCATCAATCATCAAAGAAATAGCTTTTAGCGGTTTTGTTTCATGTTTCTGTTGTCTTAACTTTTTTTTTTTTTTTTCATTTTTACACCTCTTCCTCAATAAGTACCTTCTTTAGCATATATATGTTTCACCTTTCACGGTTTATTGCATAATATTTCCATCATATAACATAAGTTGACTTCTAACAGTATTCCGTCGATTTATATTCAAAACTATTGTCACACTCTAAGACAAAAAATTATAAAAGCAGTTTAGTAATACCCAAATTCTAATTCTTTCTATTAAAAAAGTTATGTTTTTTAACAAAACTGCTCCACATACTTTTGACAATAAAACTTAGATTAGGTTAGGTTATGCGGTCACCCCCTTACAGAATTCCACTCAGGCCAACTATTTGGCTCATTACGAAACCATTATTGCATACTTAAAACCTAGATTTTTCCTCTAGTGCAGCACTATTGTGATTTTTTAAAGAAGAGAGCTATATCCCTGGTATCTAAGCGTTTCAGCTGAGAAGTCTCTGTAAGCAACCTAGAGATGAAAAAAGCCTTTAATAGATAACACTCAGCAAACGAAAAGTTTCAAAGTATTTCCGAAGTGGTTACGTTTATTCCGAAATTTTTTGGGATATCGGAACCAAAATTGCACCTAAAGTTGTATAAGATGGTTGATACGATATAGTTAAGCGATTTCGGTAAGAATTCATTACGATATGGAGAACCCAAACCTTAACGACGACGAAGTGGAATACCCATCCTCCGGTGGCAGTCTACAGCATTTCTAACTGATCCCAAAATTAGTTAGAAAATCAGGCCAGGTATTTAAGTAAAATATTCCGATGTCATTTAATATCCGAACATGTGCTATAGCTCAGTGGTTAGGGTATTAGCCTTCTGAGCAGTAGTTTATGCGTTCAATCACCCCCCCACTGAGACATGAACTTTATTAAGAAAAAGATTTTTCTTTCGAATAGTTCACACATATATATATATATATATATATATATATATATATATATATATATATATATATATATATATATATATATATATATATATATATATATATATATATATATATGTACACATGATTTCAATTAAAATGAATTGCTCTTATTAACAACTGTGACTATAATACGAGCACATGCGGGTGAATATGTGACAGTGTTAAACACATTTTATCAATCACCAGCAAATGTATTAGGTACTATACTATGTATTGCTTTCAAATACCCGCATACTGTGACAAGTAGTTATACTTGACATTTTATTTGTGATTGCTGGTTTAACTGCTGTTAATATTAGTATTAATGTTAATAAAGAAATAGTAATCAATGTTAATTAGCAGTTAAATGTTAAATGTAATAGCTATGTTAATTAACAGTATTGAGTCGATTAATTACAAGTAGAGCTATAAACACAGCAGGTTTATGCGATTCCTAAGTAAGAACAATCAATATTGTTAAAATCTGAATCTGAGGAACTGAGAATATTATAATTACGATTCTTACAAAGTATCGGTATAAAATATAAGTAATGTAAATAATGAACATGAAAACAAAACATAGTTGTATATGTCAATTTTTGCAATTAACAACTAATTAAATCAATATTGACACACAAAATATACGTAAACAACAGTATATTGCTATTCATATTATTGAAATTTTGTTATTAATTTTAAATGCAGAAAATTAGGAAATTATTGATTAAACATCTAAAGTATGTTTTGTATTTCTAAAGAGTTTCTTACTACTAATATTACAATAATTTTGCTCGTAAAAACGACCAATTTACTCTCTCATTTTTGCCATAATGACTTTTTTTTCTTTTTGTTGTATTCGAATATATTTTAAATAAAAAATGTCATATATAATAACAATTTGTATGAATTACTACAAAAGTAAATATACTAAATAATTTATATAGATTGTCAAATGTTATCAGTTGCTTTCCCCTAATTTACAAATCAGCTACCATTGAGATTTATATGACATAAAGAAGTTTCAGTTCTTGAATATTTTATTTAATACCTTTTCGATTATTGTGCTTTTGAATCTTCTAACATTCCAGGCGTTCCTGCAACACGCTTTCAAGTAGTATATGTCAAATAAAAAGTGTTCGCTTTATCGCGAGTACACTGTATATACAATAGAATATTACAAAGAAGGAGTGGAATCGAAAGTATCATAATTTTATTTATAATAAAAAATAAATAAGTAATTATTGGATATTTTATTTAATTCATTTTTAACACACTCATAAATCATGTAAATGACAAATGTTTAATAGTCCATTAACACATATAATATAATGTGCATGTACATATAATTTAAAAATACATATTTATTACACCGCATGTGTTTTAATTTTGAAAAAGTTATATTTACAATTTATTAATATTATTTTTCTTCTTCTTCTTATGTGGCCATAACAACCGAATATCGATTTAGGCCGAAAATAACATGCTTCGCCAGCCATCTCTGTTCTTCGCTAGCTGGCGCCAGTTAGAAATTCCAAGCGCCGTCAGGTTCTCCAGTACTTGGTCTTTCCACCGGAGGTTTGGTCTTCCTCTTCTGCGCCGTCCTCCAGCGGGTTCCGAATATAACACCTTCTTAGCTGTATGCCGTCAATATCGGCATACAGCTCGTACAGCTCATGGTTGTACCTTATTCGGTACTCGCTACCAACGCAAATAGGTCCAAAGATCTTGCGTAGGACTTTTCTCTCGAAAACTCCAAGCATTCGCTCATCCGAGGTGGAAATTGTCCAGGCTTCAGCGTCATATGTTAGGACAGGCATGATGAGAGACTTGTAGAGTGCAGTTTTCGTCCTTCGAGAGAGGGCTCGACTTCTCAATTGCTTACTCAGCCCAAAGTAACACCTGTTAGCAAGAGTTATCCTACGCATGATCTCCAAGCTGACGTCATTACTGCTGTTAGTGCTGGTTCCAAGATAGACAAAGTCCCTTACTACTTCAAAAGCGTAGTTGTCAACAGTGACGTGCTGTCCAAGACGACGGGACTCTCTGTTTGTTGACACTAGATACTTCGTCTTGCCCTCGTTCACCGTTAGACCCATCCGACGCGACTCTCTTTCCAACTCTCAGAATGCTGCACTGACTGCTCGCGTGTTCATGCCGATTATGTCAATATCATCCGCATACGCTAACAGCATGACACTTTTGTTGAAGATAGTGCCATTATGTCGTAGATCAGCAGCTCGTATTATTTTCTCCATAATAAGATTGAAGAAGTCGCTCGATAACGAATCACCTTGTCTGAAACCCCGTTCGGTATTAAACGGTGTGGAGAGGTCCTTCCCAATTTTCACTGCACAACGGGAGTTATGCAGTGTCATTCTACAAAGTCGAATGAGCTTTGCAGGAATACCGAACTCAGACATTGTTGCGTAGAGGTAATCCCTTACCGGACTGTCGAAAGCGGCTTTATAATCAACAAATAGGTGGTGTGTGTCGATCTGTTTTTCTTGGGTCTTCTCCAGGATTTGGCGCAGTGTGAAAACCTGATCGATGGTGGATTTACCAGGTCTGAAGCCACACTGATAAGGTCCAATCAGGTTGCTGAGCATAGGCTTCAACCTTTCACACAGTACGCTCGATAGAACCTTGTATGCGATGCTCAGGAGACTTATTCCACGGTAGTTGGCGCAAATTGTGGGGTCTCCATTTTTATGTACAGGACAGAGAACACTGAGCCTCCAATCATCAGGCATGCTTTCATCCGACCATATTCTGCTTATGAGCTGGTGCATGCGGGTGAGCAGCTCATCGCCTCCGGTCTTAAACAACTCGGCAGGCAGGCCATCAGCATGTATTATTACTGTGGCATATACATACATATGTAAATGACTACTAAAGTTGGAAATTTTGAAATATATATTTATAATGAGCGCAGCTGATAAAATAAGTTTATGTATGTACTATAAGAATAATGTTTTATAACGAATAATCACTACATGAGTTACAATGCATTTACGTATAGATTTCTGCGTCATCAGCAAAGGGAATATACTCGGCACTGCTGTCCTAGTTTTAAATTATGATTTGAAGGGTATTTTTACTTAGATTACTGCCTAAAAATAAATATGATTTCAAAATATGGCATGACGTTTTATGTGCATATAGGCATATAATAACAATAAATAATTTGCTATTTCCAATTTTAAGAATTTATTTGAACCCAGTTTAGTGGAGAAATATATACAAAATAGACTCAAAACTATTCATTTCGTATGCAAATAATTGTAAAAATTAAAAACAACTACGGAAATAATATATCATGTAGTCATAGCTAAAATATAGTCGATTTTAAAAATAGGACGTACTGATTTGTTGACAGATTTCCATCAAGAAGTCGATACTAACTTTCAAGTCGACCATAACCACGAAATGAATTTTATATAGTATAAAGTCACAGTCACAGGCTCTTATTCAAATTTGAAATGTATGAAGTAGTCATTTAATATTTATTATCATATCCTTATGTAAATACCCACTCAGTTTAGCTTTGAATGAAAAAATATCTAATAACGTTTAAATATCTTCTACGTTTAAGTTATGATAATGTGAGAAAAAGAAAGAAAATTCTATTTATACACAAGTAATAATAACATTCAGCATTCAACAACCTACAAAACGACCCATATACACGCACAATTGGACAATATTGAAAATGTCAAAAGACATTATTATTGTGGTTGTTATTTGTCACTTCACCTCACCTCCTACTAATAATACATGTACAATCGACCACAAGTCAGAAGCAAAGTGTCGTTGTAATTAAAAAAACAACAAGGCGAAAACAAAAGCAATAAAAATCAAAACAAAAACCAAAATCCAACAAAAGAAGCCAATAATATTTGTTTAATTGCTTGAAAAGTATAAATATAAAATACAACAAAAAAATAAAAAATCAAAAACAAAGAGATGTATATATAAATAAATGTTTGAAGTTTGGTACATTGTAGGACTATTAAAGCAAAAATAAAAATATCATGATGACGGTGATGTTGACGATTGTGAAAAAGAGTGAGTGCTTCATTAACACTTAAGAATGCAATGAATGCATAATGTGGCATGTGGCACATGCACGCATAATTCAACATATGGGCATTTCCAGAGTTACGGACGTGATATTCGCGCATATTAAATGTGAAGAAATGAAGGAAATATTAGAAATGTTGATTGTTTTTTCTTTATAGCACTGATTGAGTATTAGATTTAAGCATAAGTTTTAGAACAATCGATTTCAAGTTATCAGTCAATATAATGCGATGAGGATGTGACAAAATATAAATTGATTTAATAGACATTTTCTGAGAAATGCCCATATCTATTCTACAAACGTATGCAAAGTGTGTCCTTTAAATGAGGTTAATAATAATAAAAAAATATTGTCCCGTTCTTAATATGTACATAAGGCTAATTGTGTTGCATTTTCAAAAAATGCAGAAATACAGAATGAAAGTCAAAAAGACAAATAAAGCAAATGTGAGGGGATGGAATAAGGGATAGCACTGCGTGTTCAGACGCATAAATTGCAGGTGTCATTTGTATGTGCACGCAGACATCAGTGAATGTATGTTCCTACCTACCTATAATATTTATTGCACACAAAAATACAAAATAAAATTTCAAATTAATTTTATTATTTGTTTTATTTTGCCTGTTTACACAAACACACACACGCATACATACGTAGTATGTGCCGACTCGTAAATATTGTATTTTATCAATTGATTGCTATTTGCCGATTATGCGCTTCATTGCTGATATGTTACAGTATAAGAAAGAACCAAATGGTGGTCGAAAAAATTGATAGTCGTGCCGAAGATGGTGGCAGTTGTGTGTGGTTTTTGTAATAAATATAGCAAATTTCATGCTCTTATTCCCAAAATTTTCCTTGTCATGAATTTAATGTTATCGATGCTCATTTGAAAATAGCGTGTCTAAAACCAATCGAATATGTACCTAGTTTATAGTCATTCATATTGTTTTTACATGTTTATTTAAATATTTATTACAAATTGTGATGAGAGTGCAAGATAAATTCGATAAATAAAATTTGTGATGGCACATTTATCCACAACAGATCGTTCCACCATTTCATGTTACATTATTTATTGAGCAAATATGTTCAATAAATAAAATAAACAAAAATTGAAATATTAGTTATAATACAATGGTAAAATATAAAGAAATGCTTCCAATTGTCTTTTGGAGCGTTCCCTTTTCCAGTGGGGTTACTATCTAAGAGTCGTTGTAGTAACGAGAATCCTTGAAGCTAGACAATAAGATGTTCAAATACATAGTGTGTCATCCAAAATGCATATGAACTCATGAGTACATACTACATTATAAATGTATACATGTATTTCATACTCTGCTTTCTATTTTTTTTTTATTTTTATTTTTTTATTTATATATAAAAGAAATTTTTTTTTGTTACATTTCATGCTCTACACTCTACTCTCATAGTTATTGGATGCGGAAGTAGATATGTAAATATGTTAATTGTCATCAACACCAGCAATATGAGAAAAAAAGAGACAATAATTTGTTTATATGAGATGAGCTCGTCTAACTAACATACCACGTACATACATATACATTCATATGTGTATGTACATATGAACCTACTTCTCTGACTTTCAACATATTTCTGATTTGTGTAAAATATCCTGTTGTGTATTTTTTCTTTTCCTTTTAATTTGTCACTTTATATGCGAATGTAGACAAATTATGTTGGATTCTAATTTTTGTTTTACTTTAGTACCTATGTATATACTAAATTATAGCATGAGTAATGCACTATACTTGTTCTTCTTGATGTAATGTATATGGAAATTAGTAGAAATGAATATGTATAGACTCTATACCATAGAGTATGACCAAAACCGCACATATTTCTATGTTGACAACTGTAGCGGTATCCAAGCACTTATATACTTATGACGTAAAATAAAATGGGGGCCTTATGTGACATTTCTGTAGTAGTAATGCAGCGACCTCTGTACATTTTATATTCACCTAAATTCATATCATACCATACCATACACTAAAGGCCAAAGATGGTTCTAGAGCGAAGGAAATATTAATGCTTACAATAATACGAAGTGGAACAGTCTTTAATGTAAGTAATATATGAATGTGATGAATCTGAGCACATCAAATGCGAAGCAATGTACTATTATAACTCAGTGGTTAATTGATACCCCCAGTTCGTTCACCTCAATTCTATAGCCTTATCCTTCTGAGAGTCAAAAATTAGTCCTTTCGTTAATTTTCGAATTCCACGAGCGTAACAAAAATTGAAGAAGCTCGACTAATATTGTCAGTAGCTATTTTTTTCACCTAACTATGCATAATCATAATAAAATTACTAATAAGAATAATAATAAAAAAATATGCTATTCAGTCCTCTTTTCAATGCAAACATTTTTACCACTTTCTGCACCGCAAAATTATTCGAATGCGGACATGAATTCATATATCGTTTATTAATTTCCTATTAATAGATATTCGAGTAATATACAATGTTTGTAGCCTAACATGAAGATCATAAATTACGTACGGACTCCCTTCGGAGTAGTACGTAATAGTCCAGAATGCGCGAAACATTTTATCACTGATTCCAACGCACAGTGGAAGTGGAAAAATTGGCAATGTATAGTAAAAAATAAACTAAAAAAAAAATTGGGTCCACAAACATTTTTGAGAACCATTAGTATATAGTGCTAAAATGAACTTCATCCGTTCACTTTCCATATAACGGGAATTTTGAAAAACGTTTAAATTGCAATATTTTCCAAACAAATAAAGCTAGAATGTTTTAACTCGATATTTAAGGACATATTTGAAGTAAAAATATTTTATTACGTATTTATATCTTAATTGAAATCAACCAAAATGGTCAAAATCGGTTCAACACTACGCCGCCACAGGCCCCCATCTACCACACAACGGATAAGATTTTTATAAATGAGTAGTTAAGAATATGAGAAACATATGAAAATATATGATAGTATTACTTAATTTCAATGCTTTATATTCCTCATAGTCTGCTGCTGCAAACCATTACTATGGCTTGCAAATGCCATGTCTGCAAAATCCACCCCGGAGCCTCTTCTTCTTGCTCGAACGCCCTAATTACGGATAATTGTGTAGATATTGGACCACCCGGCCATGTCAAATTAATTCAATTAATTTCGAAAAATCCATTTTGAGCCTTAGAACCTACTAAGCTTCAGGTGCTGTTGGCGTACCTGCTGACTTGTTTAAGGCCGGAGGCAGCATGCCCGATGATTGGAAGCTCAGTATTCTTTGTCCCACACATAAGAAAGGAGACGCCACAATTTACGCCAACTACAGTGGTATAAGTCTCATGGACATCGAATACAAATTGCCATCGCATATCATGCGAATTTTGTAACAGATTGAATTCTATGCTCACCAAGCTAATTGGACCTTATCAATGTGCTTCAAGCCTAATAGATCCACCATTAACCAGATTTCGCATAACGCAAAATGCTGGTGAGGACCCAAGAAAGACAGCTAGACACTCACAACTATGGTATTTGTTAATTAAAAAGCCGCTTTCGACAGTCTGGTAAGGTATTACCTATACACAACAAAGTCTGAATTCGATATTCCTGCGAAACTCATTTGATTTTCCAGAATGAAACTGTACGCCTGAAGTTGTACAGTTCAAATTGGGAAGGACCTCTCCCCGCCATTTAATACTGAACAGGGTCTCAGACAAGATGATTCGTTATTATATGATTTCTTGAATGTTATTCGGAAGATTTACGATATAATGGCACTATATTTAACAAATGTGTAAGCATAAGCAGTCAGCGCAGCATTTGCAGAGTTTGAAAGAGAGTAGCGTTGAATGGGTCTTACGATAAACGCAGGCCAGACGAAGTATCTAGTGTCAACAAACAGAGAGTCCCGGCATCTGGGACAGCACATCACTATTGATAACTATGCTTTTGAAGTAGGATTTGAGGACTTTGTCTATCTCGAAACCAACATTAATACCAGTAATGATGTCAGCGTTGAGATTTTGCGAAATATCACTCTTGGAAACAGGTGACACTTTAGATCGAGTAAGCAATTGAGAAGTCGAACCCTCTCCCAAAAAATGGAAGCTACTTTCTACAAGTCTCTTATCATGACTGTCCTTACTTATGGCGCTGAACTTGGACAATTTCCACCTCAGATGAGAGACTGCATGGATAATGCGAGAGAAAAGTCCTACTTAAGATATTTCGACCTATTTGCGTTGACGCATGTTGCGTTGTCGACATTGATATAGTAAAGAATGTCCGAAAGCAACGTCTATGCTGGCTAAATTGCGTCAAGCGAATGGAAGAACAGCTAAAAGAATGTTATATTCGGACCCTCCAGTAAAAATACCAAAAACTGGAGAACCTTCAACGCTCGGAATTTGTAGCATTCTCCACCTAGCGAAGCCCAGAGCCAGCTGGTGCGCTTGTAGTGGCCACATAGGCCTTTGAACCGTAAATAGGTAAATAGGTTAGTAAGTATTAAATAAATATTTTAATATTGTTTATACACTTTTGTGCGCCTCCTGGCATAATTTACAGTAGAATGTCAATAATAGGGGTATTTTTCTCGTTGTAAATCTTTACTAAATATCTTTAAATACCGTTATACTGATGACTTAAGATATTTACTCAATTTTTCAATGTATTAATTTTAGTCTCTTTTCAAGAGACAGGCCCTCAGACTGCGTCACCAGGTGTACTTGTAATATTTTCTTCCACCTTTTGAATGAATATGCACCACTGCACATAAAAAATATTCGCATAAAAATGATCGTTAAGATTATTATTAATAAAAAAGAACTATTAAAAAACAATTGTGTGTCATCTGCTGATACCACATTAATTCAATGTAAATATTGAATATATCTTTGAATATATATATAAAACATGTATTTTATAAACCAATATTTATTGTCATCAGAGTATAAAATTCAACCTAGACTCAAAAGGAATGTAAATAAAATCTCTTCAAGAAGAGAAAAGTAATAATAATAAAAATAAAATCCTTAATATAATCAAATTCAAGAAGGAAAGAAAAGAAAACAAATTCGAGCCGGCAAAAAGAAGATGCCCAAAACTAAAGCATAGAAGCAAGAAGAAGGAACATTCGACAGATTGCCACCCTTCTGATTCTTTAGTTATTTGTTTCGTTTCAAATACACCAATATATTCTATTGTAAGGATATTAGTAAAGACTATACATATAAAGAAGGAAGTATGGATGTATGCATGCAAGATGCGAAAATTGTTACAGGCAACCACCATTCAAAGAAGACAACAAACAACAAAACAACTCGCTTGCCAGCCAGCCAGCCAGCCAGCCAGCCAGCTAACCATTCAACCCACCCCGTAAAAATCAAGAACAGTCATAGCCAGCAGCTGCTACTTGCCACTGAAGGTTTTTGTTGCTATTGTTGTTGTTGTAGTTATTGTTATTGTTGTTGCAACCAATGCTGCTACAATGCTAGTGGCGTCTCGTCTAAGTTCATCTGTACGAGTACGTACTTTTGTCTAACAATTCCTTCATTCCTGTGGGGTAATGCACCAAATTCACAACACAACAAAAAGGACGAAATGTTGCAAGGAAAAGAGGGTAAAAGAGTACTCACTATATATACGATAAATACATATAACTGTATATATATATATATATATATATATATATATATATATATATATATATATATATATATACATATATATATATATATATATATATATATATATATATATATATATATATATATTTACATACTTTCATATGTACTACATATAGAATTATATTGCGGCAAGTCGCTCTACATAAATAGAAAGTTGAAAGTACTCGTCGACGACACCATCATGTTCGCTCTCATCCATGACAAAGTATGCGAGTATTTATACATATTTATATTTTCGCACATTTAATTCTCGAAACGTTGTCGTCTTTGTTGTTGTTATTATCTTTCTTACTACTGCTGCTGTGTTGGATTTTTTCCCATTCATTATCCAACATGCAGGCTATATGTGTGGTTGGTTGACTGGTATTAATGCAATAAAATGATTCGAATCAGGGACAAACAAGAATACCATCAAATGCATATGTTTCATTTTCATTTCATTCCCATAAGGAATTTCATTTCATATTATCGTACCTATGCTATGAAATTTGAAGACTATTTGGGTGTATACATACGTTTGTAAATGCAATTGTATAAGGTCCTCTTTTTTTCGCTACGTTCCAATTTTGTTTTTGTTTTTATTTTCTATTGTAAATGAATTAAATTCATTTATTTCCTTTTTATGGCTCTTTCATTTGTTTTGCACTTTCAGTGTCATTCACAGTGTCACATTTTTGTATGCGGTCTTCTGCAGCGCCGTGTTAATGGGAGATCTTTTCAAATAAGAACTCTATAAAATTTAACGTTTTGCGTGAAATTACTTTGCAAATCTTATAGAGAGAGGTTATCTTCAAAATCCATTCTCAATTCATATGAACTATCAGATATGATAGAGAAAGATTTTTAAAATTACAACAATCCGCCGAATTAAATCTCGTGTGGCATTTAAAAGTCACAAGATCCCAAAGAGCTCTTTGACCGAGCTTCTTTTTTATTACTGTTGAGCGTGTAAACATTTTGAACAGGATTAGAAGGGACCTTCTTATATTTTAGACGATTCCGAACGGCAGAACTCTTGCAACATCACTTTTAGAAACGTTTCCATGGCAAATTGTTATTGCCGGTGGGTATCTTTCGAAAGAACGATACGAAAAGAACGTTGGAAATTTGTTTTGCTTTAGCCGCGGATTGAACCCACGACCTACAGATCGGAGGTCCAACATACTAACCACTGAGCTATGGCACCCACTCGATGTAGTCAAATTAAAAATATTTGGTTATTCCTTTATATATTGTAGCTACATTTAAATAATAACCTTGAACTCTTTGAAATTGTATGCTAAAATCTTAGTTATTTCTAAGACCGGTCAAGAATGAAAAGCTGCAATTGTTAGTAATATTAAGCTTTAAGTGTGATGTTTCATAATAAAGGTCTTAACGAAAAAGTAGGTCGTCCGATAGTTCAGAGTAGTGATTTTTTATGGATTTTTCCCCTGGATTGGAATCGCTGAATCATATAATTTGAAAAAACATATGTAAAATTACATTTTGGAACTTTTTTCGAAAAATCCCTAACACATAGGAAAAATATCCATTTAATATTAAAATATTTAGAGAAGACAATCCTCGGAAAAAATTTTAATACACGTATCCGAAGACAAGAACGATCTTATATGTAATTTTAAATATGATTTAAACCACTGAAAAAAAAAGTTGTGACATAATGGAACAGAAAGGGATTAGGTTTTTGTTAGTGAAGTCAAATGCTATCGTTTGAGATTGGTTTGATGCACCCCAAAGAAAGTGTGCTTCACTATGTTATTTAAATTCTAAAATATGAAAACTTCAAATAAATAATTTTAAAATTGAAACAATTTTTAAAAATCTCAAGAAATAAAAACTTATACTTATTATATGGTATATACATTATAAAAATTTTATCATCTATGTAACATATATTATACATACATATGCAAGAGTACTTTTCATATTTGCTTCCCACTTTCCATAGGAACAAGAAATAAGGGAGACATTTAATTGTAAAAGAATTTATAACACACATCATAATTGCAACAATTGTTGACAGCTACAGCTACTTAAAGTCAATTGCATTAAATTGCATATATACATTCACACATTTATATACATATATCCATTAAGGCGGTTCGCATATATTTTTTAATTTGGCAATATAAGAGGCATTCTTATGTTTCTGATAATAAAGAAAAACTTTTAATATAAATTTTCAGTCACTAGAAGGAACACACCCTGGAAATTAATTTCTAATAATTAATAAAACGTATACTGTTTCCTTCAAAATATTACAATTTATAAATACATGTTAACAAACGTTACTTAGTTAGAAATTTATACAGATTTATTTTTTCCTTTACCTTTTGATGTATACCTCTTTTGTTCTCAACCAATTTGTTGCACCCCAATGCATAGACATATAAAAGTATATAACTATTTATATATATGCTCAATGAAAAACTTTTCTTGTCACCGTCATCATCAACATCTTGAATGATTGTAAGTGTATCGTATATCTTATACTTGTTTATGTAAATATATAATTTATGTGCATTGCAATTTGTATAACATAGGCGATCTCTAGCAATTCCATTGGAGGGTAAAATATTAATACACTGTACTTTATTCATATCGAAAAAAATTTTGCAGTAATATAGAAATTTACTTATATTGTATGTAAAAACTTCAATTGATTTCGAAAAATCAAATTACATATAGTGTTTGTTCGATATTATTTCAATTTATTCTTTGCAATAAAAAAAAAAAAAAGTAAAATGTAAAAATTATATTATTCCTAGTTAACTTTCTCCTTTGCTGAGCACTATGACTTCTGCATTTTGTATATTTTAAACATTTCTGAACACACAATAACATTTCGACATTATTGTATAATTTTTTCGAATAATGTCGAAAATCAAAATACTTGCATTTTTTTGTAAGTCAATATTTCAATTTGTTTATAGTAATGTTGGTAATAAGATGAACAATTTCTTGATATTATTGCAAAACTGTTTCGACATTAAAGATTAAAGTTGATCTGTATAGATGCGAAAATTCCCCGAAACATCTGCCTATGTCTCTGATAATTTTACCATGTTCGACATTATTTGTTCTTTCGTCCTTCTCATTATTATTGATTAAATAATAATGCAGAAAGCAACTACTACTCCCTTTATTTGCACATATACGATACGACTACTTGTAGTAAATGTAAGAATATGAAAATTGCGGTATATATTTATTCTATCATAAAACTTTTTTGTATACACTTTTTGCCACCATTTACCATCATTATCATTATTATGATTATCATCATCATCATTATTGTCATCATCCCCAACACAACATAGTGAATACATATAGCCTATCATCATGATGTCATCTTAAGCATACATATAACTACATGAATATGAGTGAGTGAACCAGTAAGGCTAAAGTGCAGTGCATTCTTGTCGTACCTATGTTTAAAAATCGATTATGAGTCATTTTTTTATAGTATGTATTTACACATTTTAATAAATACCTAGATAGATATTAAAAATATATTTATATATTTATTTACACTTCAGCGTCATCATCAACATCGTATTATCATCTTTCTTTCATCTATATTCATTTCAATGTTAATTTAATTTTCTCTGCGTCGGAAGTAACCTTTTGACATTATACATACTAGTACTTATAATACACGTACCTACTCTATTTAAATGCGAACATTTTATAAACGTGTATTGTATATTTATAAATTCTCATATACACATGTATTTTGAAGTATTCACTCGTGATTGTGTGTGTGTGTATGTTTGTGTGATTGCGTATAAAATTCGTAAATGTATTATAATTCAATTGTCCTTTGAAATTTGACTACTGTACTTAAGTGATAATATGACATTTAGAATGACATACACTCAGTTGGTATCTTGTAACATTTCAAACTATAAAAATCGAAATATTTTTATTGTTTTATAGAAGTCGTTATCATTTATATTTGATTTCCGAAATACAATATAAGAAAACTAAGGCAACTACAAAATTATAAATTTAAGATCAGCATGCTGGATTTAATAGAAGGGTCTTATTTAAAATCATTTTCTATAAATTATTTTCTGTTTTTCCTAATAAAACTTTAATAGCACTTATTGTAGCTGTGCTCTCTCTGAAAGGATACATTCTAAGGGACCTACTTATATTAACCGGTTCCGAACGACAGAACCCTCGTGACGTCATTTTCTGAACTTTGTCACAGAGCTCTTTGAAAAGCATTTTCATAGCAAATTGTTACTGCCCGAAGAATTGCCAATTCGTGTCTCAACAATTTACTATAGCTCGTCAGAATTTTGAAAAATACAGAACAGAAATATTTTTGAAAAAAAACTAATTAACTTTGTATTCACTCTATTGAATTTTCAATTGAAAATTTCCAACAACAATTATCAACGGATTATTTCATTAAATTATGTATTTCTTATTTATTAAATGTCTTATATGGTAATTCAATCAATATGAAAATTAATTAATTAATCATTGATCGATTTTATTAAATGAATGAAATCTATTACTCAAACTTGTCATACGCTTGCATGTATAATTCTGAATGTAGGACAATAAATGCTATATAATACTTATTATTTTCTTTTCATCAATGACTGATATCTAAGTTCGAACATCATCACGCGCCACATTACATACGAGTAATTTACTAATACACTGTACATTAATTCCTTGACCTTTTTTTGTCTCCACAGCTTACAATATGTAAATGCAGACACACACACATATATCTTACATGTATACATTGTATTTCAATTTGATTGAATTTTTATTTCAATTTTATTACATATTCTTCATTTGAATTTATCCGCTAACATTCTAGTGAATTGATAAATGAGTGAGTGGGTGAATTATCGTGTCAAGTGACAGTTAATCGTATTGACTGAAATGAAATATGATTAAGGTAAATCAATATATGATATAAGTGTGCATAAAAATATAATGTGGCTTTTGTTATGTATAATATTAAGATTTAGCAATATTCTTTCTTGGGTGCCGTAGCTCAGTGGTTAGTGTGTTCGCCTTCTGATCTGTAGGTCGTGGTTCAATCCCCGGCTGATGCATAACAAATTTAATATCGATAAGATTTTTCTTTCGAACGGTACCCACCTGTCGGCAAGCAATTGGCAATTCTTCCGACAGTAACAACTTGCCATGAAAAAGCTTCTTAAAGAACACTGTGACAAAGCTCAGAAAAAGTGATGTCACAAGTGTTCTGCCGTTCGGAACCGGCTAAAATAAGTAGGTCCCTTCTAATATTGTCCAAAATTTAAGACGCACAACAGTAATGGAAGAGAAGCTCGGCCAATGAGCTCTTTGGGGCTTTAAGTGCCACATATTTATTTATTTTATAATATTCTTTCTTTACTGTATGCAAATCTACATATTTAGATTTGTATAGAGTAACGAAGGAAAATTACTAAATAGAAAATTCCATTTCAATAGCTAAATGGAATAAAAATATGTAGTATGAATTCATAACCATTTAACTTCGACAAATAATTACCAGATTATATTTATGCAATCCCTCCTGGTATAAATATTTTTTTTTCAGATTTTTGAAAAAGACAATTCATAAATATTATGATAATTTAACCAATTAGTCATAAGTAATTAATCATTTATTAGTACAATTTAAGTATACCTCGGAGAATGGTCATTCGATTTTAATAACCTTTTGAAATATGTACAATAATTATAGGTTCATTTAATTGAATAATTAGTTGCTTCCAGTCATTAACAACAGCAAATAAAAATGGCTTTAAAAGTTTACAATAATAACTAAAAAAATATGATTGTTATTAAAACTTAACTACCCAAGTAAAGCAATAGCAGTTACAGCAAGACAGTTATGAGTCCTACAAAAAATTTATAATTTTATTAAAATTTATAAAACCGAATTTGGAGTGTTTAACTTCAGTAATAGATACATTTTTGAGAGAGAGACGTAGTTTTTATCCGATAGCATATTTTCAAACATTCGTCGGTTGTATAAATAAGCTCGTGCGGTTTGATAACAGATGTTGCTACTAGTTTATTATTCCATTGTTTCATCTGGCAACACCATCATTTTGAAGTTTCATCATTAGGCTTTCTTTTTCAGTATCTGTCATTTCGCTTTTCGCTGAAGTTTAGACAACATAGTTTCTGTGTGCTCCGAAAATGTCAACTTTTGTACCGAATAATGTGTTTTTGCGGGGAGTTCTACTTCATTACTTCAATATGAAGAAAAAGTCTGCCGAAAGTCATCGTATTTTTGTGGAAGTTTATGGTGACCATGCTTTAGCTGAACGAATGTGTCACAAATGGTTTGCACTATTCAATGTGGCAATTTATATTTGGGAAAACAATGAGCGACCCGAAGCGCCACCAAAGTTTTAAGATGAAAAATTGGGGGCAAGGATAGATGAAGATTTATCAGAAATGAAAGATGAACTCGCAAAAACTCTTATAGTCACTCAGCCATCCATTTGCCATCGTTTAAACGCAATGGAAATGAACCAAAAGATAGGAAATTGGGTGTCGTATCAACTGAAGCCAAGAGACGTCGAACGTCGTTTCTCCAACGACAATAAAGAAAGGTGTTTTTGCATCGAATTGTGACTGGCAATGAAAATTGGGTCCATTACGATAATCGAAAACGTCTGGCAACGTATGGATACTTCGGCCATGCCTCATCATCGACGGACAAGCCGAATAATCATGGCGAGAAGGTCATGCTGTGCATTTGGTGGGATCAGCTGGGTGCGGTCAGACGATCACAGGGGACATGTACCAATGACAACTGATGCTTTTGATCGGAGCATTGGTAGTAAAACAGCCGCAATATGCCGATAGACACGACAAAGTTATTTTGCAACATGATAATGCTCGGCCACATGTTGCGGCGCCCGTTTAAATGTACTTCGAAACGCTCAAATGGGAATTTCCACCCCATCCGCCAAACAGCCACCCCAGACATTGTTCCTTCCAAATACCATTGGTTCCGATCGATGAGCATTCTTACGAAAAAGCCAAAACTTCGGTCGGTTCATGGATTGCCTCAAAACATGTCGACTTCTTCCGACACGGAATCCATATGCAGCGAAAGATGGGAAAAAGTAGTGGATAGCGACGAACAATATTTTGAGCATTGAATGTGGAACCAATTTTTCACAATAAAATTTCAATTTTCGAAAATAATAATAATAATATTAGTCAAATATGCCGAGTATATTCAGACATGAAAAAATCGATTTGGATAATGAATCTGATCAATATTGTACACATGAAATTATCTATATCTACCATCTCTAGACTTTTGTGTAATAAACAGAATCACAAACCCAATATACCCTTGACCTTTTGAGAGCAGAATTCAGCTCAAAGATAAATTTTGGAAAAAATCAAGTAATTTAAATTTCTGCTCAAAAGTGTGAACATTAAAAATAAATGTTCATTTTATATTCTAATGATGATGGTGACATTTACTGATTTCTAAAGAGCATTTAATCAGTCAGACATATCGTCTATCGTCATGTTGTTTTCTTGTACGTAATATATTTTTAAACAATCATTATTTTCGGTGCCTAATTCTATCATCAACAATATGAGAAGACAACTAATACAATTCTTTTAGCTTACACATATACAGATGATCACAAGTTTTCATAAATTATATTTATTAATCATGTAATGACCTCTAATTTGAATTTTGTTTATTAAAATATCAATTTTGAGATAAGCAAGAATACTTTTGGCATATTTTTATTGATTCATAATGCTTTAATACCAAACAATATGGCAGAAATACAATATGTATGCTATATACATAGAAGCATAAGCATTAAATAAATTCTTTGTAAGTACTTACATTGTAAAGCTTTGCATTGAAAAATTTAGGTCAACATGTACTGAACATATGAGATTACATATAAGTAAAAAAAAACAACAACAACAACAAGAACATAGAGGAAAACAGATCCTTAAAAATCAAATTAAAATACTTTGTTGTTCTACAATCTTATTACGACTAAGTAAGTACTACATACTGGTGTTAAGCACTTTTATGTCGCCGGTCTTATGTTACCATGTTAAAGCTTTACATTTATTCTGCACAATTTTAATATCCTTTTTGCGCCTAACTGACAATCGTATGGCAAACAACAAATGTACGAGTATTAGTATGGAATTGTATATACGTAATACATGTGTATACAATATCTATCTTATGAAAATTGGCGTCAGTATGTTGGAATTTGACATTGTTCATTCGCATGAACGAACAGAATGTTAAAGATAAAAAAATAACAAGAACAACTACATATGTACTTGTAAATACATATATTCAAATGTGAACGTCATCATCATCATCATCATGTTGATGTTGTCATCGCGATATGGCAAATGAAATCAACAAACAAAAACAGCAAGGTATACAAAATAATAAATCGTTATGTATTTATTCTAGTGAATTGAAGTGTATCTGCTTCTTAGGAGCACACATATACAAGTATAGTACTTTCGTAGACGACTATTAGTAAAGATACCACGTAAACTATGCTTATGTATAACTATCTTAGAACATGCCATCATATGTTCCAATATAGTTGGTTCGTTGGTTGGCTTCTTACTGTTGCTGCCTACTCATGGGTTGTTGGTATTAGCAAAGTTTTATTTGTACGACAATTGGAGAAAGAAGAAGCAAGCAAAGCAACAACTTCCAACTAACTACTACCATAACAATACGTTGAAATAATACGTAAAATAGTGTATATCTACAATGGGATATACACAGATAGATATATCAGATTATGTATGAATTGTATACATTCGCATACAGATATATCGTGCAGATATAATTTGAGATACCAACGAAGGCCAAATGGCAAATGAATATCCTTGGCAAGGCTAAAAGTACAATATTGTACATATGTATGTATGCGTGAACTTTTATAAGTAATCATACATTTAACTTCCATGATGGAAATATCGATAGTAAAACCAGTCACCAGTACTACTAACCAATGCTATCTGCTGTTGACATTTAACATGTGCTCGTCATTGAGAACCCATTAGTGCCATTAGAACAATTAATTAGGTGGTTCTTATTCTGATTCACTACTACATTTTAATATGAAATTGATTGCTATTTCACGTGTATTTACTTTTTAAATTCATATTTCTTTACTTTTCATACTTTTCGGAAACAATAGTTTTGTAGCTGTCAAAAATGCCTGTAACCATCAAACGCAAAGTAAAAAGTGTACACGCTTCGTTGACAATCTCACCAAAAAGTCGCCCAAAATAGTCAACAAAAGTGGTGACTTAGAGAGAGAATTTTGAATTATTTTAATCTGTGAATTAGGACCCCGAAAAAATGCTTTGAACAAATTCGTTGCCGACATTTGGGCACTGTTTGAAAGCGTTTGAATTTTATAAAAACGTCAATTTTGTAGACTTTAATATCACACTTCAGAGGTTTATTACGACAATAATACTGGAAAAAGACCTCGGTCAAGCTCGTTGAACCCTCTAGGCCAATTATTTATTTATTAATTTTTATAAAATGATAAACAAATTAAAGTTTTCCAGAAGTAATATAATTAATAACCAAGTATGGTATATATATAATTTTTCTGCAGGGTAGTATGCAGCCATTTGAATTGTCTCACCGATTTTATAAAAGCTTAATGGAAAATGCGTCAAATCAAAAATTTCCTCACACAATTCTCATGGTCCTTGTACAATAAAAATGAGAAAACTCAATTTACATTAAGTTGGCAACACAACACAATATGACTCATCATCATCATCATCACCATCATCATATTCAACAACAATAACAAAAACATTTATGACGCAGGAAGTGTAACATGGAGTTGAACACCATCACAACCTCTACCCCACCAAAAAAGAGAAAGAAGAACGACAAATTTAGAGGAATTCTTCGTACGTTGAAAACTTGATCGTTGGCATTTCAAAATGACTTGCTGCATGATGATGGCGGTGGTTGCTTTTGCGAAGTTTATTTAGCTGTCACAGTGGTGATGGCATTAGTGGAGCTGGTGGCACCAAATTGGAGCCAAAATAGTCATAAATTTTATTTCCTCAAAATGAGTTGATTATGAAAACAAACAAAAGTGAATAAAGAGAATTTTATTACGCACGAGACTTTGAAAACATATATTTTTCTATACATACATATATTTACAATACAATATTCATTTGTTCTATATATTTTTATTTTTTCATTGTTCCTTATATGACGGTGTGTGGGGGTGTGTGGTTGGTTGTATTAATGGTGTGTTATTACAATTCATTGTGGTAGGTTTTTCATTTAGCTAACGGCCTTTTTATTGGTAATAAAAGCACAGAGAGTCAACGGCATGGAAAAAATAATTGTTTATTTTTTTTTTTCCTTTTATTTTCATTTCATTATTAAGCGTCGTAGGACAATACTGATAATAGATAGTTAGCACAATTTCTTTGTATTTTGCTACATTTTCATTCTAGTACATTTGACAAAGGTATTTACATTAATCAATATCACTTAAATTGGGTTGAATATTAAGGTAAAAATGAATGACAAAAAATAGCTATAAATTTAATATAGCTAAGCAGACATTATTAGTTACCCAATGTACTTACACTTTATTTACGGAATATAAAATTATTTCAAAATATTTGGTATATTCCTGTGAAACGAGACCAGCTTAACTTTCGAAATAACTTGTTTACAGTACTTATTGTATATAGGATTCAAAAATTGTTAGCAAATTTCAAATATCAAACCTATTTTTATCCCACGTCCTCACCTAATATATAAATTCATTTTCACATACGAATATTGCCATCATCAACGTATATTCACTTAAGAATATTGCCATCTACTTTTGAATGGTATTTAGCGACATATTTGAGTGTGTCGTAGTAGAGAGAGAGTGATTCACTCATATCTAACGAAACGATTTCCTCTCGCAATATTAATCTACAAAATGTCAAATCTGATCGTGCGAGCCGAAATACTATGTAAGTTACGGTGGTTTGGAATTTCAAAAAATTACACGACCTATAGCAACGCTAGATAGTGGTCACGGATCGTCCATTTCTACTAACGTCACTACAATACTAAACGTCATACCAAATGTTATGGTCCTAGATCATATATTAAGTGAGCTAAAATTTTAAAAATTTCGATGTTCGTGTCTTGAAATAATCCGTATGTCCTTAGACCATGTACAGCTCATGTCAAATTTTGTGCACATATGTCAACATTTGTACAAAGTATACTGTGAAACAGCCGGATGATGGACAAAGAAACGGAAGGACAGACTATTTATCTATTTATCAGACGCTGATGAAAAATATATATACTGTACTATATCTTCGGAGCTTCTATTAAGTGTGAGCTTAACAGCAATTGCTCTTGGCTTAAGTAATTTATTTTTAATTAGAAATTGAGTATTATAGACTGCGTGACGCAGTAAGCGGTTGCAATACGTAGTTCCTAGTTCAAAGAAGTGCTAAGTAAGCAATTTGGAAGTCCAGTTTTCTCACGAAGAACTAAAACTACACTCGGCAAGTCTCTTGACAAGCCTGTTCTTATATGCTGTGTAGCAGCTAAAACAATTTCCACCATAGGCAAACGATCATTTCAAGTTTTGAGAGAAAAGTCCTAGACAAAATCTTTGAACTTATTTGCATTGTCATGAGCTACATGAGCTATAATCCGATACTGACATAATTAAGCACATCAAAATTCAGTGGCTTTGCTGACGCGGTTATATCGCGTCAATAAAAGAACGCACTGCAGCCAAAAAAATGTTGCATTCGGAACGCTCTGAAGGACACATACGAAAATCAACCCGCAATCTTCGATTGTCGAATGAAGGATAGGAGACCCTGCCAACGCTTATAATTTCTAATTAGAACTGACAAGCGATAAACAGGGATGTCTAGCAAAATATTTCGTATTCGGCCAAAATCGACCAAAATCGTTTGTAATAGTCAGATAAGGACCAGTAAGTCATTTAATAGCACCTTTTTAAGTAGTTTTCGCATATTTTTGTTTTTGATTCTTAAAAAGTATATCTAATTCAAAGTGAAATTTCGACATCTTGGAACTGCTTAAATGAGGTTAAGACTGAAAGTTTGTAAGTTTTGGATATTAGAAAACAATAATCTATACATCCTATAATCTGTAATAATCTAATCTATACATCCTCTTATATTATTAATATAATATGTATATATTTTTATCAATTTTTTTCTTCATCTTCTTTCACTTAATGTACAATAAAATTTCACCATATTTTCATAATTATTGGACATTCAGTTTCAAAGAGAAAATGTTACGGTTTATATGCATTTAGACATGGTTGACACTAAATTTCGCTAAATATTAAATTTAGCTATAAGTACTGTTAAGTACTCGTATAGATCTTATTAAAATTTCATATATTATTCACAGTAGATATATGTTAAATTTGTTGTACACCATAGCCATAGCTAATATCCACCATGAAATATAGTTTTACAATTTTATTTTTTACCATTTGAAATGCAAATTTGCTTATGAGTGAAAGTAATAAAAAAAAACAAACCAAAAAAAAAAAATAAAAATCCTAAACAAAGACGGAAAAGAACAAAAAAAAAATACTAAAGTTATTTCAATACTGCAAACTTAGTTTATTATTAATTAATAGTAGATAGTATTTGTACAGTACGATAAAAATTTACTTCCACGTTCAGGTGAGCTGACGGAGAAATTTGCATTTCAATTTCCAGTTTTTGTGGTACTCGACACTCATAAACTTTAGGGCGATTGTAGACCTATGATTATCGACCAATGCTCATTGCATATGGTCGATTTTGTTCGGCTGACCCTTTTCGTGTGAATCGTACTTGCATATAGAAATGTTTTTTACGAGCTTACGAGTAGTAAAGTTAATATGAGTTCAGATTTTATCTGCTCTGCTGCATTTATGTGGTGGTTGACATTATTTTCCGACTATTAGTGGTGGTGTTCACCCATTCAGTACAATGCTTCTTCGCTGGTGTGTCCAATTTGCATTTGCGAATATGTAAATGCGAGTGCAATTTGTTTCATGCTTCCTTGTACATATACATACTATGTTGCTTGAAGGGTTAATGACCGATAGCTATACAAACTAATTGCTTTTTAACGCAGTCATAAACTACCTGATACATATCATAAAATAATTATTTCGTATAGTCCTTTATTATTATTATTATTATTACTTTTTTTTTCTTATACGGAGATTCCATATTAAACGTGACAAATAAGATCGGATTTTGATATGAAAAAATTATGTTTCGATTTTTACAGAAGTTATCACAGAGGATCATACCGATTTTCGATGAAATTTTGATTATATTTATATGATATATATAACCATTTGAGCCAAATGAAAATATCCAAGCTATGGTAAATAAAGTCTTGAAATCAATATAAAAATAATGGATTTCTTTTTCCCCAAATCAATAAATAGACTTTTCAAATATTAATTATCATATAAGCAGAGTCCGAGAGCATACCATAAAATAATCTAATTTTTTAAGGAATATTTTCCATTTCCATTTTACATTGCATTTCTTACTTTCATTAGAGAATATACCTTACATGTTGTAGTTTGACCTTCTATAAAATACAATTGTGTTTATAAAAACTCAATAAATTATAAATCATATAGACTTCATATATATGTTATGTACAATTTTATTCAAATATCTACTATATACCTATATATTTCATATAATTATTTCACTCTAATACGTAATTGAGTGATTGATTATACTGTAATACGTTTGAGTGCTGTACTAGTATATTAAATAATAATTTACATAATAAATCTGAAATATCTTATTAAATTACAAGGAGATCTAAGCACATTTTTAAATTAACAGCAGCTTCATTTACCCCACTAAAATCTCATATATAAATATTTGTTGAAGTAATTTGATCATAGTATTTTAAGGTCATGCATATTTATGCTTATTACTCATTTTTATGTATATTACTCATCAATTTCGTCATCTAAGAAAGGTATCAGCACTCTTTTGAATACAAATTTTGAACATTTTGATGATGCCATTGAATCTATAAGAAATATCATTAATTTCAGCATATTTTAATTTAAATTTGAATTTGTTTATATATTCTTTCTATCCTTTAGCTTTGCTTCTTTTATAATCACATATATTGATGTCATACAAATATTGTATGTATTGTAGCTTAAACCTCCGAATGTCTTACAATGGTATACAAAAATAACGTGCTGCTAAACAACAGTAACAGCATACACCAAAAGTAATCATCGAATAATATAAAAAGAATAAACAAGAAAATGGAATGAAAAAAAAGTGAATACAAAATAACCAAGTAAAAAAAAGTTCACAAAAAAAAATACCAAATCACAGTAACAATATAGCTACGTTAGCGAAAATTTAAAATCTCTCAAAAGCAACAAAATAAAAGTAACCGAAAAAAATTAGATATGTACAAGAAAACATGCCAAACAACCTAAAAAGAAAACAATAATTCGCTTCAAGGTAGAACGAATTTATCAGTTAGAATGCACAGTGGCAGAGATGAAGAAGTAAAAAACCGAAAATGAATGCAAAACACAAAATAAACTTAAAACAAAGTAAAGTGCTTTAGCAAATTTATAAATAAAACAATTCGAATCACTTTTTTGTTCTTCTTGTAAACACAGTGTAACACATTCTGCGTCATGGCAATTAATGCAGTATAATAAAACAGACAAAAGAGCATCAATTTTTATATAGACGTAGAAAGCCTTAAACTTTTATCCCTCATTTTAATTGTATTTTATTCAATTCTTTATAATTTTATCACAAAAAAGGCCATCAAAGCGATAATTTCGATGTTGCTAATATTTTCTACACTAAATTCTACTAGGGGATATCAAAGACAAAAACATTTAACATTTAATGTTATCACATTCAAACTTTGACCCAAAATTTGTAGCACAGTGTAATCAGAGAGAGAAATGAAGAGAGAGTTGTAAAGAACTAAGAGTATGTTTTGATTTTTGAACCCTTTAGACTCATGAGACCTTTAATATAAGAACTAAACTCCTCAAATGATGACGTACTTGTAATGAAAATGGAATAGACAGATGACCCACTTGAGCTTAACAGAGACGGAATTGACAGACAAGCGTCCATCAACGTCCTAAGCGTATTCACGCAACTTCGACAGTCATTCAAAACTAAGCTATAATACTATTGAAAGCGCTCATAGTTTTCAATCTTATTGATAATTGATTGTACCATATGTGGCCTGCCATCTATGGGTCCACAATCAATTTTTTTATCTGTCCTGACATTGTGAGTTCCGAAAATCTTTGTGAAAATAATCTGATAATGTTACTGCTTGGAGTCATAACAGCAATCTTTCTTCGAGTAGGTAGACACTACGGAGAATTTTGTTTGCCAGTGTACAACTCTTACATGGCTAGTACTTAGTCTTCATCCTATTTGTAACGATATTTGAGATATATTGTAGATTGCAGATCCTTAATGCATCTTTCATACAATTAATTAAACCTCTAATACTAAGACATTGCGACACGATTCGTTTTTCAAAACAAATGTTAGACAGACTTTTGAATGAAAACGAATACATATGCACTACACCATTTCCAACGTCAATTGAAAATAAGAATAGTCAGCTGTAAATACGAAAACGTCAATTAAAAATAAAAATAGTCAATAGCAAATGAGATTAGTCATTTTAGAATGCGAAAGCTTCATTTGCAAATGAGAAAGCGTCAATTGAAAATAAGCTTAGTCAATTATATATGCGAAAGCGTCTATTGAAAATGAGAATAGTCAGTTATAAATAAGAAAGTGTCAAATGAAATTGAGAAACTCATTTCTATTACATATTTTTGAAATAAATACAACTCACTGAAGTCGCTGCTCCCCTATATTTGGCCAATTTACATGTGGTTTCATTATTTCGCATTTTCATTTTACGCTTTCTCATTTACAATTTACTATTCTCATTTTCTCGTTCTGAACTACAATTGACTATTCTAATTTGCAATTGACGTTTTCGCATTCACAGTTGACCCCTTTTAATTTTTACTTATATATCTCCATTGGGTCCAGGGCAATGTAAGGCCATTTTTGGTATTACTCTTAATAACTAAATTACTAATTTTCATTATATTAACTTAAAAAAAATGCTCAACACGTTCTTAGAGTAATATAATTTTCAACATTATTTACACTCTGTTATGGCATACAACAAATTAGATGGGTGGTATTACAAGTTTTATATGTACAAGGTTTTATAAACTTTTTTTTATTTTTACCCTATAACAAAAAAATTGAGTATGCATTGATTTTTTGTGTTCGTTTGTAACACTAATATGGAGTCATGGTAGATAAGTGGAAAAGTAAGTACCTTATAGTTCAGAATGAATATAAAACTATGGAGGTGATACTAAATACATACTGTTATTTTTGTCATCCAACAGCTGAGTTTGCAAATGGTTGTAAAGATGAAAGCCACGCCCAAATCACCTATAATAAATGTTTTTCAAATATGCCACATGTAAAAGTAAGCCTAACATGAATTAATTTTTTTTATACGTAGCATAGGTCATCTAAAATTCGTTATCGCCGAAATTAATTTCTTACTAGTTTTATTTTTTCAATTCACAATTTAATTTATTTCATTTTCATCATGTACATATTTCGTCACGCTTACATTAAAGTCACGTTACCGAATAATGATGAACTGATGATGGAATGGAATGGAGAAGACTGTCTTTTTGTTGCTTGTTCAAAATTTATATGTTATCTTCTTGCCTAAAAAACAAATACGAAATGTTTCTGCAATGTACACAATCATTAGGATCATGATAGTCTACGTCTCAGCATTTACTCTTGTCCCCTTCTGATTGAATTCGAAAGTTTCAGAAACAATGTAAGAAAAGAAACGAAAATACTTGTACATTTGTACAACAACTTTGATTATGATGTCCGCATACTTATTTTTATCCACCACATAAAACAGAAGTTCACTTGCGTTGTATCAATTTGGTGTCCATGTGTATGTGTGTTCTTTTTTTTTATACTTTTGGGAATACTTACATTCCCAATCGATGTTTATCGATTCGATTATTCGATGATACAATCGGGGTAGGTATATACGCACACATGCATACATTCATATACATACAATATATGTACCCGTATGCAGTTTGTTATAGACAGCCGCTGTTGCTGCTGACACTGTCTATTACCATTATTTACAATGGCTGACTGGTTGACATCAGCAACCTGTCGAGCTTTTTGTTTTGTTTTTTTTTTTGTGTTTTACCGGTGTTTTCTATTGATAGCTATTAAATTTTAATCGATTACACTATGTTATCTTTCTACCTATTGATGATGATGTATATAAAGTAGAAAAAAAAATGTGTACAGAAATGCTGTCAGTAACAAGACATAAATTGCATTTACTCCAATTTTTTCTTTGTTTAAAAAAAAATAAAATTATTTAGGAAACTGTAGCTATACAGGATTTAATTAGACTGATAGAAGCTAGAGGAAAGTTGATTGTAGTACAATTTTACATTGGGAAATAGCGATTTATCATATGTACAATTGTCAATGTTTGCATCACATTTTTGTCTTAGCAGAGGAAAATGATTTTCATGAAAGTTGCTTGGCTTGACACGAACTTTAATTTGGTCAACGTAGGAAGTAGAAAATGTCGACCATTTTTTTTTAGCTAAATTCAACCGATACCTTACAAAAAATTCTTACCGAAGAGCTGTTCTGGCTGTCGAGTTTATTTGTACGTATTAAATTTTGAGCAGAATGATAAGGGAATGACTTCCAAGTGTAGAATTGCACTTTTCAAAAAATTTGTATCAAGCTTTTCAGTAGCTTGTTTATGGCAAATGTGATCTGTTCAGAGAAAGACTGACTTTAAGTACTGAAGCAAGTCGCATCCGGAATTGTTGTTGTTGTAACCCAAATTGGGAATCAACTTCAGCAAACACTTAAAAGTCCCTCCTTCACAGTTGCCCTGAAAAGGATTACGCCGCTCTTTCGTGATTGAGCTCGTGAAGCGATTTGCCGAAAAAAATGCTGTGAACTCAAAAGTCACACGAAACGTGTTTTTATAGTTTTCTTGGTAATTGCAAATTGCTTTACACCGAATAACTGAAAATCTGTTGAAAAATTATCACAATATTGGAATCTTATTGTCCCTAAAAGCGCATTTCTTTTATGAAAACATGAATGATCGGATCGTCTACCAAGCAGAGCGACTGCACTAAAATTTTCTGAAAATCAAACTCGAAGTAAGGAATTCGAGACGAGGGTATAATGGGTGACTATTGTTGGACTCTAAAAAGTGACAGATTCCAAGAAATGCAACCAACTTGGTTCAATCGTTCTTCATTTCTAGGTTAGAACTTTATAAATACCAAATACAAGAATCAATCTTAATAAGAAGAAAAAGAAAAAGAAGGGTTCGACGCCCCATTCGATGATATAAGAAGTAACTTTTACTTGCTTAATATTTAGTTGCTCATCTCTAATTCCGTGTCCAATACCGGTATTATGCACACAATCAAATTATTGCAGATCATGGTTGCTTTATGCTTGCTTCATTTTACAAGCATAGAGCACCGCATCCAATTTTTCGCTGTAAAATATCGAAGTTCGAAGTTCGAAGTTTTCCGAAAGGTCATACATCAAACTGATGAATATATTATTGACTATTTATTGAAAATCATCCTATTTAACACGTCATAACTTTTCCTACAACCCTATATTTTTAATAAATACAACCAACTTGTCATATATTCTATATGCATCATATCTGTAATTAGTATATACATCTCATGTATACTTAATTTCATAACATTTCCATATCCTTTTCGATACAAAAATTGATTAAAATGCATACTTCGATTTTCTCTTACCACTTTTCTCAGTCAACAAATTGTTTGCTAGCTCAAATATCAACCCTCGAAAAAATGGACTACATACGAGTCAAACTACTTTATTAAAGCTCTATTTCCAATCAATTGCCCAGTTATTAGAATTTTTCATATAAACCACACAAACTAATAACATAGAAAATAGTACATAAAATAGGTAGTCAATAAAAATAGAGCAATATAGAAAAAGTGGTTAGAGAATAAATATGTACAATATGTACATTTAACTACTTACCTTATTTGCTGGTTTTTAGTATTTTCCTTATACGTAGATTTGTATTTGTAAGAGTGTTTATAGAGAGTATATGGTAAATATATAAACAATATATGAATATATATAAAATTATTATTACTGCAGCTATATGAAAATTCCTCGTTTGCTTGGATTTTAATATTATTGTATGTATGTACTATACACACTTGGTATTATAAATATGTACTTGTATATATACGTTGGGTAAATGTGTGGTCCAATTGAATAAAGTTAATTATTATGATCCTTAAGATAGAAAATAAAATCAAATTTTTTAATTTTTAAATGTTTTTTATTTTTTTTTTATTTCAATATTAAATAAGCGATTTATAGAGATTAATGAATAAAATGAAAATATGCTCCTTCTTTCTGCAAAGTTGACTAAAAAGGTATATTTTACATTTTCTGAATAAATTCCATTTTGGTTTGAATAGAATTATCCGAAAGTCATTTCATTTGTGAAAACTATGTCGCCATGCTTGACCAATTCGTGCAAAAACTATGAAAATGATTTTTTTTTTTAAATTCGTACTCGTATAAAATATTTCATTAATATTTATCACTACTTTTTATTACTTTATTTTTTTGTACATTTTTAATATTTATACAATATATATATTTTTTAATGGAATAACTGAAACATTTCAATCGCATCAAAAAGAACTATTCCATTATTGCCTTTCTTTATTACCACACTCTTCATTTCCTTTTACATAATGCCATATTTTTTTTTTCGGTCAATAATTGATGAAGATTTCTGGCGACAAGCAAACGCTACCCAGCAACAATAATAACTACTATTCAGCTATAACAAAAACAAAACAACAAATAACGAGACGAACAACGATGGCAGTGACGCCAACAAACAAGGACATTGGGGAAATTATAAACAACAAACGACGCATGTTTTGGCCAAAATACACTTGCTGACGGCGGTATTCACAGACATTAAACTGACTGTGTTCAATTGTACAAATAAATATATGCACGCACTTGTACAAATTGTATAAAACATTTTTATTGTTCATACCATTGTATTTAGCTTATGATGGCGGTAGTACTATTTTATGGGTGGTTAGATGTATGGGGATACTCATATGTACTTATTCATGCATACATATATAATTTTATGAAGCTAAGGGAGGTCATCGGCACAAATACATGAACAAATGCATATACACAAATGCACTAAATAATTGGATATACATACGAGTATGTACGAAGGATACAAAACTGGACAAGTTGAAATATTATTTATTATTACATGTGACCGTTATTATATGTATACACAAACACATACATATGCGGATATGTATGTACTTTTATATACTTTATACATATAAATACTATTTATGTATGTACAATATTTGCTGGTCATTATGGACACTTATTCGTATATAAATGTATGTACACTAGTAGCCATTTATATGTTGTCGGCTTGACATTATTTTGATTCAATGATTTTTATAGGAAAATATATTATTTATACTAGATTATTGATCTAGTATTTACCTACATAATCGTAGTTGAGCCCACGAAGAACAACTTCTGAAACCAGAGATTGGCAACACCATTAAAAATTGTAAACGGAATTATTTAATATACCATGGAAAATGACAGTTTAATGATATTTTATTGATAATAGAGTGAGCAATAATAGATTGGGACAATCTCCGGAGCTCCAAGAACCAATATGGGTTTTGATAAATATAAAATTTATGACGAATCATAAGAGATATAGTAATTGAACTAAAATTTCCAAATATTTGCGAGGTTTTGATAATTGATAATTCTATATTTTGACGACATTTTTCATATATTTTGAGCTACATATTTTTTGGAAAAAAACCATTATAAATATTCAACCATTTTCAACATTTGGGGTTATATCTTGAAAAATCGAACCAAATGTTATTTTTAAGACATTTGATACGAAGAAAAAAGCAATTAATATAAAAATAAATGTTCGATGGTTGTTTTATTTTGAGTTGGTCAACATTTCCTTGAAAAAGAATTTGGGGAAATTCTTAACCATTACCCAGATGCTGGCCTTTCCGTGCATTGGATTCAATAAATGCTTCTCATTTGTCTTCATTTTATGTATTTATATTATTGGCCAATAAGCGTACTTCTTGAAATTCTGAAAGTATGGCTCATCGTGTAATTCGAATAAAATCGATATTATAAACGTGTTTTTTATAGAAATATTTAATAAAAATTCTCAGAAAAGCTTTTTACATAAAACTAATAAATGTTGGTGGTGAATCTTTGACGAGATTCAACTTTGTAATATGTTTAATAAATAATACTACCAAAATAAATAATAAAATTAATTAATTAATAAAATAATAATTTCAAGATGTGTAAATATAAAAGCTCATAAAAAGTTTAACATCAGCACATTGACTTATTTATGTGACCACTAGTGTATAAAATCGAAACATTCAAAACGTTTATTGAAAGCACAGAAGTGAAAAGCAATAATTTTGTACTGCAATTATTAAAATTGGAGTAGAATTGTTTATAACATTTTATTATTGTTTAAAAGTAGTGTAAGAAGGATTGAAAACACTTAGTTGAGTGAACAAAATATGAAAGCAAAAAATGTTGATTTGAATTGATTTATCATAATTATTTTCTATACTATAAAACTCACTGTCGGTATTCACTATCTTTTTCAAAGTTTACCTTGCAATATTATTGATGAATGATTTTGATTTAAATTTTATCTATAGCAGCTATTTGAAGTGCAAAACATACAATAAAAATGTTTCATATTTTCACATGAAAAAAGATATATTGCAATAATAAACAAATTTTCATGGAGATACTCTGCCCTTAAGCTAATAATAAAATAATATAGAATTAATTATTAAAATTGTCACAATATTTTCATACAATATTATTATATTGGAGAAATATAAGTTTAAATTCCAAATTTATATAAATAATTAATGTAAAAACGGGGAAAAATCTCATTTTATTGTTTTCATTTCCGTAGCATTGCACAATTGATCAAAAGCACATCTAGCAATCACCACCAAAATCAAGTTTCCAATTAATAATATGTCTTTCACCGAATGTTCAGTATAGTTTCTTTTTCAAAGCTTGTCTTTCTTACAAATTCGGTTTATTTAAATCGCAAAAAAAAAGAAACGAAGATAACAAAATAAAATGAAAAAAAATAACAACAAACAATATACACAAAAAGTTCATTAAACATCAAAGTGCTTTGAACTCTGCTATGAACAAACATATGTATATGTGGATGTATTACAACACATTTCCTATGCACTCTCTACTTCTGCTGCTGCTGCTGCTGCTGCTTCCACTGCATTGATGTCAATTTGGAGCGAAATAAGAGCAAACAAGGTAAAGGCAGCACTAACAACAAGAGCAGCAGCACAAAAACCAAAAAAAAAAACAAAATCGAAAATAAATCTTCGCCAAAAAAAGGTAGTAAGTGGTAACTATGTGATAGAGTGTACGAGTATACCCAGTAAACCATATATGTTGGACTCAGAATAAAAACGAATCGAAGAGCACATGTTCCTATGAGTTCTGCATTTTTTCTGGTTGTGTTATACACATGTGACCATTTATTTGGCAGGCTAGCAAAAGGTGACTGCCCGAAAGTGCCGACAAAAATAATTTGTTCGATCATATTATATTATCGTTACCTATTTTAATAGGTAATAACACTAAATAAGATTAAAATAATATCCGAATGTATGGTTTACTAGGTGAAACATCAAAATTTATGTACATATCGTGCATACGGAATATGTGCTGCAATAGGGCTGCTATTTATATTTCGAGATTGAGTAACCCTAGTGCTGCAAACGCTTAAAGCAGCGTTTTCTAGCATACGTGTATTTAGATCCTTTTACTGTTACAGTGCTTTTTTGAAGATTTCATCTCTGCAAAAAAATGGAATTAAATCGTCAATATTTTTGAAAGATTATTTCTCAACATTTTCGATGTGATAAATTTCAATAAGATAAAACTAATTTTTGATATTTGATGAAGCATAATAAGGTACGAATTAAGGTACTTCTTGGCGTGAACTTATAATGCGAAGTCATCATATCTCACATCGTAATATTGACACATCTTTGAGCATTAGTATGACAAGCATCAATGAAATATTCCATGAATATTTGGCTGTTCAAAGTATTACTAGACGTTGACTCACGCGAAATTTGGCTACCGCCTCGATCGCCGATGCGAAACCAAAGAACAGTCGATTGTATAAGTTTTCCAAGGCGACACTAATCTAACAAAATTTGTTTTTTCGGAAAAAACTGTCCATTGTCAAACTGTCAAAATTTATCCGACTTAAACGAAACATTCTCCAGCACGACAATGCTAATGTTCATTTACTCCAAAAAGTCGAATCGGCTGGGCATCCGCCGTACAGTCACAATTTGCAACCAATGATCAAAAATAAAGACGATGGACACGGTGGAAATATGTGTTTTAGAAGTATGTGCATATTTCAAACGATGTGGCGCAAAAATGCAATGTATATTGGTTGAAACTCATGCAAAAATGTATCGGCTCTTGATGGATAATTTTTTTTTTTTCTAAACAATGAAGCCAATATTGATCATTAATTTTTGTTCTATAATCCCGAAATATAAATAGCAGCATGTGTAGTATCTAGACTGTTGATAGCCAGCCAGTGGTAGCATTAATAGTAGTGGCAATGATGATGATTGTGGTGATGGTGGTGGTACTGCCAGTTGGTAATGCATCTCAAGGGATTTCATTATAAACGAAAAGCCAAAAGCAAGTACGAATTTTATTTTCTTTTTTGTGGAAAGGTTATATTCTTTGTAACTGGGGTTTGGATATACACATTTTATTATAATTTCTTTAACTTTAGTTTTATTTATTATTATTCACTTTTCTTTAATAACATTTTTGTTTGTATTTTAATATTACAAAATGTTGAATATTTGGAAAACATTTAATTTATATTTCATTATTTTTATTCGTATTTCTGTCATAAGTAGAGCGCCATAATAATCACAGATCAAATTATTAAACAATATTTATATTCAATTCATTTTCTTTTTCCTCTCACTAATAATTATTTATTTTAGTATTAAGTGCACATACTTCAATAAATTTATGTATGCATAATGTTTTGATTGCACATATTTTTAGCAAGGCAATCCAATGAAAAAAAAACAAAACAAAAGCTCTAATTTCACACATAAATGCGCATTTAAGTGCGTGTTATTGTTTGTGTATATGTTTTTGCCTTGATTTTGCAAGGATTGCAAAAAATAAGGTAGAATAAAAGGCGCAATAAGAACAACAACCACTATGACGCTAACGACGAAACGATAACCGCAACGACAATGACGACAACGACGACAGCGACGATGACGGCGACAAAATGTAAACAAAAACTGTTGGTTATATGGTTGCCTTCGTGACCTTCGTAGGAGTATGAGAGTACCACAAAATGAAAGTATGTATGTACACCAATTCAATAAGTATAAATAAAAACAACAACAACAAACAATGTAAGAAAGTATTTACCTTCTTTTATGTATTGACAGTTATGAGTATATATTTTTATTAGAATATCTTTGTAATATTCAAATAATTTGTTTAATAATATTTTTGTCAAAACAAAAATTCTGCACAATGCTTCATTTGTTTATTAACTTTCTTTTGTTTTAACACACACACAAAATGTATTGTAAGCTTCGAAAAATTTCAACCGACACGCGACCGTTTCGTTTCGCAGACAATTTAATTCTGATTATATGAATCGTTTTTCTTGCTCAATCAAAATCATTCGTCATCATCCATTACTTGCTCTCTGCTCTCTGCACTCAGAATCGTATCTTTTCATTGAACTCGTTTTAACCACAGCTATTGCAGAAGATAGTTATGAAAAATACGCTAATAGTAAGCAGCAAATAAAATGGACATGAAACACTCTAACTAAATGAAATGGCATGAATATGAAACACAATAAAATTGTTTATGCTGCAACTAGCCACCGACGTAAAAACGTAGAACGTGTCAGCTGACACGACCTATCTTATGGGAATGTCGTGTTAACGAAAACTCACCACCGTATGACGGTGACGTAGACGTTGCTCGGAGCGGAGAAAATCAATGCAATTTTGTATGTTCTTACGTACGGGCGGTACGTACGTACGCTACGTCGGTGGCTAGTTGCAGCATTAGTCTTAATTTCCATGCGGAAATTTTATTTTATCAAACTAAAGAGAATATACAGATTGGTTCATGTCGTTTTCGTTTTCATAAATTAAAATAATACAACAAGAATGAACTTGTGAAAGTTTTATTTTGAAAACTTTGAAAATCAAATTGTAATAGTATACGAAATTTATCCAAAAGAGTCAATACTAACTAAAATTTTAGTCATAATTTTGATTTTAACTCAGATTCAAATATTGTAAAATTAAAAATTGATTATTATTATCGCACTTTGCAAAGTATTTAAGGGAAAACTTCTTCACAGCACTATTTTTCTAATAAAATTTATGGCAGTTTAATATAATGAGAACATTAAAAATTAATATTTTTTAAAATGCTCTTTGATTTGACCTTAATATTTTTTATTTCCTCTACACTCTTAGAATTAAGTATGTCAGGATCGGTAATTTAAATTTTATATAAACAAATTTTAATTACAATTAATTTTTTACATTACCAAACTATTAGAATAAAAAGTTGCCGCTTGGTTATGCTGAAATATTTTGAACATATGAAACACTCTACAGCAGCTGTGTTTAATATACATTTGAATCGATTGTTCAATGTAATTAGTTGGCAATGCCATGTGTACTACAAGTTGCCAATTTGTACTAAAGATGTCAACATTGCCAGTTGAAAAAAAAATTATAGTTGTAGCGCATTTTAACTTAATGTTGACATTAGCGCATTACAATTATGCTGCAACTAGCCACCGACGTAAAAACATAGAACGTGTCAGCTGACACGACCTATCTTATGGGAACGTCGTGTTAACGAAAACTCACCACCGTATGACGGTGACGTAGACGTTGCTCGTAGCGGAGAGAATCAATGCAATTTTGTATGTTCTTACGTACGGGCGGTACGTATATACGCTACGTCGGTGGCTAGTTGCAGCATTAGAATGGTATTAATTTTGTGGTGGTTGATTTTAATTCGTTATTATTTCACTTTACAGTTCTTTCTTTATTTCTTCTAATTGTTACACCATCTATTTCTCTTTCTATTTACTAATTACTTTCATCAACGGTTTTGCTTTACCTGCTTGTGTTAACAGATGGTACAATTATTTAATGAATTTAATGAATAAATGTAGGAATACAAACATTGCATATGGTCATACTTATGCTCTACCTTATTATTTAACTATATAATTAATTGGTGCAAATTACTTACACAGTCAAATTATATGTGTATGCATTTCGAGGAGCATACGAAAAAGGGGAGAAACTTGCCTTTCAATCTACAATATCAGTCTAGATTTGAATAGCATTCAAATCTTAAGAAAATGTCCCATCCTTGATTTGTGTTGGAATATTTCAAAGTTTGCTTAACAAAGAATATCAATGAGTAAGAAAATAAACTGCTAAAAAATTTTATTTACTTTTTACTATTTTTGTAGTTATTTCATCAAACCCAAATAAGCAAATGAAGTAAGGGTATACGGGTTTCATTGATGCTATGCTGAATTTGATAGATCTCGTTGCATTACACAAAAGCTTCTTTGGAACACAACGTGTCTTCTTGGGACTTTATCATTTTACTTGACTTGGATCATTTTACTTCTTTTTCATTTCAAATTGACCGCAAAATGTTACTTTATTCCCAGTTTTGCTTTATGGTATTTTATTCACAACTGCAGCAAAACTAATTGTAGAAGGAATTCCTCGAACTTCATAGAAGACCTTGGAATGAAAAAACCTTGTAAAAATACTATGTTTTCCCTCCAACTAAAACAAAGTATTATACTGTATTGTCTGAAGAATGAGTTGGCACACCAAAAGTTTTAGAAAAATTGTAAAGCACAAATCATTGCGTTTGAAAGAGAATCAAAGTGAAGTAAAACATTGAAATCCATAACACTAAAAGCCAAAAAATAGTCATATATCGAACATGAAAAACTTCGGATGGCGTCGTAGTACTTTATTCTTCGTCACGCCATTCTAGACGTCTCATATACTAATATATTTGTATTACTCAACACATATATGACATTTACACGTACATATGTGGAAATTTTCCAAAGGATTGCATGTCAATAATATCTCCCATTACCACCTGTTTCATAACAAAATGAAAAACAGAATACCAAATGCACTTCAATACTGAAACGACCTCGACATTGTTGCCAATAAAATGTTATTGAATAGCTACCTTAAATATTAAGAATATGAAACAAATACGTACATATGCACTACAAGTAAATAGTACAATGAATTATTGTTTCCTTTGCAAGAATCAAGATCGTAATTATTGGCAAATTACCAACAATAATTTATTTACTTTTGATTACATATTTACATACGTACATATGCATGTCCTTATATACAATATATATTATGCTTATTTAAACTATGGCATTGAAGTGTTTTATCGAATAATTTATTGACTTTCGAGGACGTGTTTGTCTGTGCGAGTATTCGCAGATGTATGCAAGGATAATCACTAGTTGATGATAATTTTTTAATGTGATATGTTTTTTGAATTAATATTGTTTAAACGCAACTATGTGTGCTCATATATCTGCCCACGTACGGCTGTACAAATTTTGCTACTTGATTTTCTTGTTCTCACTCTAAATTGTATGAACCATAATTAAAAGTAGCTGAAGTACGACAGTAAAAAAAAAACACGGCTATTAGCTATTTTTGACACAATTCTGATTTTTCTAGAACATAGTCAGACCACATTTATAGAGTTTTTCGGGGACTATAGAGAGTTTTTATAACTTTTTTGTGTAAAAACTTAAACACACGCATTCATACACATTTCTCAAAAACGGACTTGGTGAACCTTGATTAGCATTATTTTCCATTCCAGTTATGCGTGTTAAACGTGCTCCACAACAGACTTAGCAATATCCACAGGACAACCCCTCTATACTTTGTGGTCAAGAGAACAGCAGCCAAAGTACTCCATCGTAATGAAGACAACCTAATGGGGTACATTAGGATTCTAGACTTCGTCTAAACGAGTATTTTCCAAGAATTTTTTACTTAATTAGACAAGATTCAAAGGATTTTAGTAAGGTTCGCCGAATCACATGGTCGAGTGTAATTAGGACCAATGAAATGTGCTCTCACATCAGACTTAGGTCTACCCACAGAACAACCCTTTTACTCTTTGCCGTTAAGATAACAGCAGCCAAAGCAGCCTTAAAGCTACCCAAAGTAATCTATCTTAATGAGTGCAACCTAATGGGGTAGAATAAGATTCGAGACTAAAGGTTAGATGGAAAACAAGGATTTTCCAAGAACTTCGGAATAATCATTAGTAATTGCACTGCGTTGAGGAACAACCAGGAAATATTGGTCATTGGGTCAAAAATGGAAGGTACCAATACTGTGGTCTTGTAGGACACAATTTACAAAAAGCAATTGCAATGGGATAAACAGAAGAAATGGAAAGAAGAAGGAAGAAGATCCACGCCTTAGAGTTAAATGTTAGAGAATGCCCACGCAGAGATACTCGTAGATCCAGCATATTATTCATTCTCCATACATCCAGACATCCAGAGAGCTTTAAAATATCCAATATATTTCTCATTCCAATTAAAATTGTTCGAAGAATGCTTCGACAATAGCGCTATTAAGAAAATGCAAGTCCAGGTTCCCTGGCAAAGAAGGTCGTAGGTTTAACACGTCGTTTAACACTTTTGTTTAGTAAACCACAGCTTCATAAATAACTTAATACGCTATTGGGTGAAAGAGTTTCCGATAGGGATAAAACGGTATAGCAGTTATCAAATCTGGTAACCTAAAAATTATTTGTACTCAGTAAGGTTTGCAATTTCATCATAAAAAGATTGACACCGCAACAAGACTTCCAAATATTGAATTTTTTCTTTACGAAAATTGTGGTTTTGTCATCCAAACTCAAAGATCGCTACAGATAGCTAATTATATTCATTGATGATAATGATGAGGCTCAAAACTGTCGGATTTGGAGTGAAGCCAATCCACAAGAAATTCTTCAGACCCCATTACATCCACAAAAAGTTACTGTTCGGTGCGGTATATGGGCTGGTTGGATCATTGGTCTGTACTATTTTAAAAACGCGGCAGTCAGTAATGTAACCGTCAATGGCGATCGCTACAGAATCGTGATAACTGACTATTAGATTCCCCAATTGCGTGGTATGAATGTGAAAGAGATGTGGTTCCAGCAACATGCTAATGGCGCTACATACCATACATCGAACATAACAATCGACAACATAATCTCTCGAAATGGACTTGTGAAGTATCCTGCAAGATCTTGCGATTCAATGGCTCTGGACTATTTCTTTGTGGGGATATGTGAAAGAGTTAGTTTGTGCTGATAAACCAGTAACTTTGGATGAATTGCAAGCCAACATTTAGCGAACTCTTTACGAGATTTAGCGCCAATTACTTGAAAAAGTATCCGAAAATTGGGTTTCCAGATCACGCCACGTTCGAGCCAGCCATGTCGGCCATATATCGCCATTCAAGTTACGAGATTTATTACTATTGTAGAACTGTTTACTGTGGATTTAACTTTTCAGCTTTATATGAAATTCGTTTCATTTATTCCAGTGCCATTGTTTGTTTCTATTATGCCGTGGTTATATTACCAATCAATTGAACGCTAATCAAACAAATTGTTGTTGGTTTCAATACAAAATGAAAAATGAACTCCAAAAATGAACATATGCATGTCAATCAGTTGTGATTGCTGTTTCCGACACCAATCAAACCAATTTCACCAGTGTTGCCATATGCAATTTTATATAGAGAAAAAGAAAATGTGAGAAATAATATTTCTAAATAATGCAATATTGCTTTACGAGTATAGCGTACATACATATTTATTAATTATATAAATTAATTAATAAACATAATTATATTAATTATATAAATTTACTTTAAAGAAAGCTATTCGCTTTTGTTTTATATATTCTGAGTATGTATTGATTGAGAGAATTTGCTCGCTTAAACAAAGAAATTCTATAACTTTAAATTTATTATTTTATTTAGAAATGGTATTTTCGTTTAGCAGACCTCTCACTGAAGAACTTATTACTCTGCTGCAAATTAATTAACGCTTGTGGGATACAAGAAATCCAAGTTATTCTAAACGGGAAAAACGGGAACAGGCCCTAGATGCTATGCAACAGCAATTGTCTAAAATTGCTAGCGAAATAGCAAAACATGATATCCAGTCAAAATTTCAGTCATTTGAAGCCAATATAGGAAAGAGTTGACAACTATTGGCACCAGCACTGCTAGTTGTTGATCTGGCGGTATTACATTTCCAACTAGAGTTTCACTTTTTTATATCCTTTTCAATGAGCCGCAGGATGTTCTGGAATTTCTCATCGGCCATCCTAATGTAATTTTTGAAGTCCCAGAAGTCGTTATGTTGTAATTCCTTTGTCAGGAATGTGAAAAAGCCGTTTGTACTTTGTTTTTTTCGCCATTTATTTATCCCTCTTGATCGTTTTCTTTTTTGCCGATTTTTCGATGATACTTTTTCTATTAACTCAATTATTTCTCCCAGTACACTTCTATGATTAAAAAAAAATAAATATGTGGCATTTAAAGCCCCGAAGGGCTCATTGGCCGAGCTTCTCTTCAATTACTGTTGTGCGTGTTAAATTTTTGACAGTATTAGAAGGGACCTATTTATTTTAGGCGGTTCCGAACGGCAGAACCCTTGCGACATTACTTTTTTCTGAGCTTTGTCACAGAGTTCTTTTAGAAGCTTTTTCATGGCAAGTTATTACTGTCGAAAGAATTGCCAATTGCTTGCCGACAAGTGGGTACCGTTCGAAAGGACGTTCCAAACATAAACATTCTAACCATATATGGTTGCTATTTTTATCAAATCATTCAGCGCGGTATCCATTATGAAATCAATTGAAATTTAATGCAGCACAATTATTTTGATAAAATATTACATCTCTGTCTCAGCAATCATGTGTAACCACCCAACAATCTAAATTGGTGAAACGGAAAATGAACGCCATGATTGGCGCTCAATTGATTAGTAATATAACCACGGCATTATTAGAATGCTCTACATTCATATATTTTCTAATACATTACCTCACTTCAGCTCTTATCATATTATTATATTATATTATTCATATTATTACCGAATACAACGAAAACCAAATTATCTCTCTTCATTTAGCTGTTCGAATATGTCAATAGTGTATTTATCAAATTAAGTATATTCGTACAGAACTCTATTATCTATGTACAATATATAATCATGTATATTTACAAAAGTGTCATATTTCCTTAAAAGCATATCATATGTTCCAATTCTTACGCACACATTAATGCTATCATTTTTATTCTTAGTCAAAATTCGAAATAGGAGGGAAAAAAGGGCATTAGTTTGTTTGATTATACTCTTATACTATATGTATGTATGTACACTATATGTATATATTACACTCGTATAGTATGCAGCTCCATTGTGGTACCCCCAAATCATGCTACTAATTCTATTTTGTAGCTGATTGCATGCAAATGTTGTGACATTAGAGAAAACTATAATTATTGATGTGTAAATTCCATAAGACGCTATAAAGATTGACATATGCTCATGAAAATACAAATATATAATTATATGTATATGTATGCGTATATATCTGACATATGTATGTAAATATTTATATTTAACTATCCATATATATCTATTATTTATCATGCAAAAATCCTTTCAAATAAATAAAATGTCAAACTCGTCCATTTGTGCTCATAGTATGCAGCAAATTTTCAATTTATTTGCAAATATGTTAATGTATAAACATTAGAGTGGTTTGAAAAATTCATAGGCTGCAAATTTTCAATTTACTTACTAATATGCCAATGTTTATATGGATTAACATATATTCGGGTAGTTCGAAAAGCTGCTGTCTGCTGTCATCAACGCAAGTCTCAATAATGAAGTTAATATTTCTTCAAATTCAAGAAGAGATTTTCACTTTCGAAGGATCTTAATCGATATCTCACTCTCAATAATATGAAACCATAAATTTCAATAAAGTTTAACATGACATTGCGATTGTGTACTTCAGGCCTTTGCTGTAGATTGAAAATATTCTTCAACCAGATTGAATATTTGCACACATTTCACTAATCCAACTTTTCTGCACTGTTAGAATTTCGATCATGGGAAAATTTTGTTTTTCAAATCACCATAATACAATATATCGTGATACATATATCGTGAGGGTTGAATAATTTTTATTGACCTTGGCGTGTTGCTGTTTACTGGAATATCAATTTTGTTATTATATTGTATATGAGATATATAAACATATATCCATAATATATTTATATTGCGTAAATAATATGTGCATATACCTACATGCGAGTACTCGTATATATTAGAGCCATTCACACTTATATGAAGACAATAAAAAAATACTCATATTTATAAAGTTCCGATTACCAAAAGTTTCATTTTAGTCTAAATAAAGCAAGACATAATGTCAAAAGCATAGGCAAGAACTATAATTGTCTTATATCTTACTTACTTACTTATGTGGCCATTGCAATCAAAAATCGATTTAGACCGAATCCATCTTTTGCCTTCGCTAACTAGCGCCAGTTAGATTTTTCAAGCGGTATCAAGTTCTCAGCTATGTGGTATTTCCACCGAAGGTTAGGTCTGCCTCTCCTACGTCGTTCAGCCGCTGGCTGCATCATGTCATACAGGCATAAAGCTCAGACAGCTCATGGTTGTACCTTATTCGATACTCGGCGCCAACGAAAATAGGTCTAAAGACCTTGCGTAGCACTTTACTCTCGAAAAGTCCGAGCATTCTCTCATCTGAGGCCAGAATTGTCCAAGTTTCGACGACATATGTAAGGACAGACATGATGAGAGATTTGTAGAGAGTAGGTTGTCGTTTCTCTAGAGTGGGCTCGTTATCTCAATTGCTTCCTTAGCTCAAAGTAGCACCTGTTAGCAAGACTGATCCTTTGCAATATCTCCAGCCTGACGTCATAACTGGTGTTAATGCTGATTCAAAGATAGACAAAGTCCTTCACTGCTTCAAAAGCGTAGTTATCAACAATGACGTGCTGTCCGGGACTCTTTATTTGTTGACTTTAGGTACTTCGTCTAGCCATCGTTCACACTAAGACCAACTCGACGCGACTCTCTTGTCAACTCTGAAAATGCTGCACTGACTGATCACGTGTTCAGGCCGATTATGTCAATATCATCGGCATACGCCAGCAGCATGACAGTTCTGTTGAAGATAGTGCCATTATAATCAGCAGCTCGTATTATTTTCTCCATGATAAGATTAAAGAAGTAGCATGATATTAAACGGTATTAAACGGCGGGAAGAGGTCCTTCCCAGTTTTCACTGCTCAACGTGAATTATACAGTGTCATTCTGCAAAAACGAATAAACTTCGATTCGAGGATTACCGAACTCAGACATTGTTGTGTAGAGATAATCCCTTAACGGGGACTGTCGAAAACGGCTTTATGATCTACAAATAGATGGTGTGTGTTGATCTGTTTTTCTTGGGGCTACTCCAGGATTTGGCGCAGTGGTAAAATCTGGTCGAATACACACTGATGAGGTCCAATCAGGTTGTTAAGCATAGGCTTCAATCCTTCACACAGTGCACTCAACAGTTTAGGTTATGTGTCTGCCCTCTCTATGAGAGGACACGCTTAGGCCAGAAAGGCCCATTGTGATACCACTGAGCTTCTTTTCCAATACAGTTCTGCGTGTTAAATTTGGACAGCATTAGAAGGGACCTACTTATATTAGTCGGTTCCGAACGACAGAACCCTTGTGACATCACTTGAACTTAGTTTTGTCACAGAGAGAGCTCTTTTAAGAAGCATTTTTATCAAATTGTTACTGCCGGTTTTTTTTTTTAAACCTTGTCTGCGATACTAAAAGACTTGTTCCACAGTAGTTGGAGCAAATTGTGGGGTCTCCTTTCTTATATACGAGACAGTGTACACTGTGCCTCCAATCATCGGGCATGATATCATTCCACCAAATTCTGCTTATAATCTGTTGCATGCTGGTGAGCAGCTCATCTCCTCCGGTTTTAAACAATTCTGTATGCAAGCCATCAGCACCTCCAGATTTATTGTTCTTCAGCCTAGAAATAACCTCTCTAACCTCGTCATGGTCAGGTGGTGGTATCTGTATGATTGGGGAGTTCGGTAAACATCCCCTACTGGCAGAGTTATTCGAAGCGTTAACATGGAAAAGTGATTCCTCCATAATCTCAGTACACTCTAGACATCTGTAGCCAGATTCCCATTTTTGTCATGGCAGAAACATGCTCGAGGATTAAAATCGCCAATCAGGCCCTGATCTTCTCGAAGAATTTTCGAATCTTATTCCTATCTTTACTCATCTGTATCTCCCTACACTCGGGTCTTCGTATTCTCTCTTCTTACGCCTGAAAGGACGTCTCTCCGCACTCCTCCTCTCTCTGTTCCGCTTCTGAACAGTTCGCATTGCACCTGCACACAGGCATTTTCTGTAGGTAGTGTCTTGCTCTGCGGTCGTGGCACTCCTGATCGTACCACTCATTCCTCAGAGGCCGGTAGAAACCGATTTCCTCCTAGGCAGCAGTAATCATGGAATGGGATATATGCGTCCATCATGCGCATATATCATCAAGAGGGGGAATGTTCTGCATAAGCAGATCCGATAGCAGAGTGGTAAAAACATTTACTGTCTCCATTGATTGCAGCTCATTGTCTTATATTACTTGTATCAAAACTTTGTCACAGAGTTGTTGGGTTTCCAAAACAGATTTTAAGTATCAGACAATTTCGTAAGGGCAAAATAATAATAAATTTCAATAATTCCTAAATAAATATTATTAAATAATCGGAAGCTTGAACCTGAAATCTCACAACTATCGTAATAGTTTCTGCCATATGTTTCGTTACGACATTCACCCAGATAATTCCTAATTGCCATAGAGAAAATCTCAATTTTGTATTCGGTTCTTAAAGTACGATTGCACATTTGTCTATCATTTGTTGTACAAAGATTTCATAGAAAAGTGCTTTTATCTTTATAGCACTCATGTTAATAAAATTGCATTCCATGTACTTGACTATTTTTCAATTTCCTTTTAAGTCAATTTTCTCTCAATAGCCCACGGGTATAGTTCTTTAACAGGCCACTTGTCTGATATATGGTATTTCTCATGATATGGTATGAACATTCCTTTTCATACATACCTACAGTGAGCGCCAAAAGAAAGAAAAGTTAGATTGTCATATTTTTTATATAATTTAATAAATACATATTTCTTTAAACTGAAGAACTAATCAAGCTGAATGGACTTATTCATGTTCAATTTAAACAAATAGTTCATAAACATGTTAAATCACAATGGTTTTTAAAAATTAGATCTCCTAATAGGTTGACTTTTGCTAGTTTTTCTTCACAGTCCTTAAGCAGGCATCTGCTTAATCGATGACCACTTATTTGACCAAAATCTCTTATATCAGAGCAATTTCTTTAGGTCTGGAAAGAGCAAAGCGTCTTAGTAGAGTAACCTAAATCATGCAATTTTTCGGTTACTACTGTGGACTTGCGCGCCGGTGGGTTAGATTGGTGGAAGAGCACTTTTTCTTCATCAAATGTCCTCATTTTTATTTCAAGTTAATTTCGGTGATCGCTTTACAGTTTTCAAGCTAAACTATGTGAATACACCTTGTTGGCGGAGAGACTCGCCATGGCCTTTTCATATCCAAATATTCATATAAAATGTAATGTATTCGTTCAGTTAAGATGCCTACAGCCTCAACCAGAGTTTTCCCTATTTCGCACCTATGTTCTCCATGCTCGAATCCCTAAGTTGTTAGGGTCATCGTCAACTCCATCATACCATCTGCCAAATGTATTTGTTGTGGAGGATAAAATAGCGTGCTTGATGAAAAAAAGAAATAAAATAATATATGGAACTTATAGCCCGCGAAGAGCATCTCTTCAGTATTGTTGTGTGTGTTAAATTTTTGGACTGTGTGTATTAGTAGGGACTTACTTATTTTAGCCACTTTCGAACTGCAGAATCGTTGTGACATCACTTTCACTGAGCTTTGTCATGGCAAATTTTTATTGTTAATTGCTTGCCAGCAGTTGAGTAACGTTCGAAAGAAGAATTTTTTTGATATTAAAGTTGTGCTTCAATCGGGGATTGAACCCACGACCTATCGATCAGAAGTTCAACGCACTACGGCACCCACTTGAATGCTTAATAAGCACACGATATTCACTGTTTGCCATTCTCGTTGAAGTTCATGAGGTTGTCTAACTAACCAAATGACCCAGCTTGCTCAAAATTTGACGGTAATCTCATAACATATGGTAGTTGACAGTTGCTCAAAATTCAAAATGGCACTGATTTATCATGATACAATTGTTTGTAAAATATATACTGTAGATTTTGAAGCCAGCTAATCGCTTGCTTCATCTTCTTCTCGACATAGATAATTGAAATGATACTACTACATTACGTGCTTTTCAACTAATTTGTTCTTTTTTTTTTTCTTCTCTCATTCAACCATCGTTCACCAATTTATTCCTCTATTCATTAAATCATTCCGTTGTAAGCGAAACATTTAGAGAAATGCTTTTTGGCTTTTCCTTTATGATATAGTATTTGAGCAGAGACAGATGTGGCAATTAAGTTTGAAGTAAGACGAAGGAGGTCGAAATTATATGAAACAGAAGTGGGGAAAAATTCAGTCACAGTGCTGGCTACAATATGTTTTTCGAATGAAAGAAATCGACTCAGCGCAAAAGGAAACTCTGGTGGAATATCTTTGGTGGATGCCGTGAAGACAAAGCATCACGTACTGTGGAACTTGTCAGTGTTTTACTTGAACTTCAAGTTGCTACTTGCCAACAACAGTTTGCAATCCGGTAATTTTTTAATTTTTTGTTTGCATTTCTTATCATTATTTCCTAGTCAACGTCCTTTGTCAGTAGGAGGATTTAAGTTAAGCCATTACATTTTGCCCCAATGGCAATCGCCTTCTCTGATACAATATGTGACTACTTAATATATTAATTTTAATAGACCACTCAAGCGATGATTTTCTTTGTGAATATATATACAAGTATGTGTTCTTTACATATGATAAGTAGCATGTATTGTTGATTTCATTTTACGACACTTGAAGGTTTATGTAGCATAAAAGTAATAAGTATTCTCATTAAGTACATACTATAAGTATATGTATTCTATACACATGTGCCAAAAAGCCATCATGCATACATACATACATACATACAGATCCTGGCAACGTGGTAAATGATGTCAAATAATTCGGTTTCGATTAAATAAGCACTAAAGCATGATATAAGATTACGAAGCAAATAGCAAAGCTTTTAATTTCGATTGTCTTTATAGATTTTTGACTAGCTGAAATGAAACATTTTGCAATTAAATCTAATATAAGTTTTATGTCAATATAAATAAGTGTCAAGAAATAGTAATTTAACTACTTTAAGACTTTATTAAATACTTGGCTTATATGTAATCATTTCTCTGAGTATTCCCTCAGATATTTTGAAATCAAATTACAGATGTTACAAACTCAAACTTTTGAAGAGAAACTACATTAGATTTACAAGTTCCATTAGGATAGAATATGCTTAAAAGAAAATCAAACACTTGCAAAAACAAGCTCACCAAAGAATGTCCTGCTGTTTAAACCAATTCAAATCTTTTGGCAATTTGCTGTCGCCATTACATATGATAGTACCTATTGATTCTTTATATTTTTTTTTTTTGTCTCTTTTACTATAATGATGGTGACGATGATAAATGTATTTAATGTCATCAAATTTATTGCCAACATACAAGAAAATGTGAATGTTGAAAAAGGTTTATACACACACACACAATTGGTGACATACGAGTATGACATTGCACTCAATAGAGACAAAAAGTGAAGAAAAACGATTTGATTTGATGGGGAAAACAATAAAAATGTTTCCTTTAGCAGTTGGTGGTATTCTATATATGTATGTTTGTTCATACTTAAATTTCGTACAACAACTCTGAAGAATTAAAGTTAAATTTCATAAGATAGTCAAATTTGTTTGACAGAATAGAGACTATACAAAAGAACTTCAGTTATGTATTAGCTGGCGACTAGGCTTCATTCGATGGAATGACTGTAAAACCCAGGAAAGGTGCACGACATGTTTTCAACCAACAAACGAATTACTCGAATGAAACCCACGTCTTCCTCCCGAACAAAAGTATGTCGTTAACTGAATGTTGTCGTTCCTTATGCACTAAAATACAAAGCTATCAAGCTAAAACTCGATGCACACGATTACAAATGCTAATGAACAACTTCGAAAATGGGCTGAATCGGATGAAAACCACGCCTCGCTATCATTACTTACTTACTTATGTGGCCATAACAACCGAATATCGATTTAGACCGAAAATAACATCCTTCGCCAGCCATCTCTGTTCTTCGTTAGCTGGCGCCAGTTAGAAATTCCAAGCGCCGTCAGGTTCTCCAGTACTTGGTCTTCCCACCGGAGGTTTGGTCTTCCTCTTCTGCGTCGTCCTCCAGCGGGTTCCGAATATAACACCTTCTTAGCTGGAGCGTGTTCTTCCATTCGCTCGACATGACCTAGCCAGCGCAGCCGTTGGATTTTGATGCGCTTTACTATGTCAATATCGGCATACAGCTCGTACAGCTCATGGTTGTACCTTATTCGGTACTCGCCACCAACGCAAATAGGTCCAAAGATCTTGCGTAGGACTTTTCTCTCGAAAACTCCAAGCATTCGCTCATCCGAGGTGGAAATTGTCCAGGCTTCAGCGCCATCGCTATCATACAAAAGTATAATCTCGAATACAAAGCAACAGAATTAAAGCTTGGAATATATATAAGCTAGAGCGGTTTATTTTCAAAAAAATTAAATTTTATTGTGAAAAATTTGTTATACAATCCATATTCAAAGTATTCTCTGTCGCTAGCTATTACTTTTTCCCATCTTTCTGGCAGCATACGGATTTCGCGTCGGAAGAAGTCAACATGTTTCGAAGCAATCCATGAATCGATCCAATTTTTGGCTTCTTCGTAAGAATCGAAGCGCTGTTCTTCCAGGCCGTGCATTATCGATCGGGACAAGTGGTAATCGGAAGGAGCCATGTCTTGGCTATATGGCGGGTGGGGTAGGACTTCCACGTTGAGCGTTTCTAAGTACGTTTTAACGGACGCTGCAACATGTGGCTGAGCATTATCACGCTGCAAAATAACTTTGTCGTGTCTATCGGCATATTGCGGCCGTTTTACTCGCAATACTCGGGTCAAACGTATCTATTGTCATCGGCACAGGATGCCCGACGTTTTGGATTATCGTAATGGATCCACTTTTCATCGCCAGTCACAAATCGATGCAAAGAACCATTTCTTTTTGCCATTGGAGCAGTTGTTCACACGTGAAAAAAATGGCATTCGACGCCTTTTGGCCCAATTTCCTACCTTTCGGATCATTCCCTTTGCATTTAAACGATGGCAAATGGTTGGCTGAGTGGCTTCAATTTCAGATTTCAAATTCGAAATCCAGTAGCGCTAGAAATTTCGTTGAAATACAATACATCAGCTACTTTAATTTTATCCATGCGTCGTATGGTATCTTAGCACTGTGCGACAGCGGCCACAATTTAAATAAATGCTGACAAATATTTTATTGACGACATTTCATATCGAAGCATTATTCATTTTTGATAATGTTGGTATATCTACATATTAGTATGTCAGATTAAATACAATAAATAGTTAATGCTTTTTTATACTCTGACACTTGTGAAGAAACAATTATAGCCTTTTACTATTTATTGTTCATAGGTAATATTATTTTATTGCTATCGATAAATTATTATATCAACAAATACAAAGAAAAAAAAATTATCACAATGTCATGGATTAGTAAATCCTTGCTTCATATATATAATTCAAAATAAATGCATGAAATGTATTTTTTGTGACACCAAAGTACCAAGATAATAAAATACGAAACTACCTGCCAAGAAAAGAAAGCAAAAAAAAACAAAAAGACACCTGGTAATAAAACTTAATACACGAACAGATAAGTAGGTATTAAACAACAATAATCATATTGTCTTATATGTACTTGTACATTTGCCATTTCGGTAACAGATATACAGTACCGGACTGAAGAGTTTGACGGAGCCCTGTCCGTGTTTTTTTTTTTTTTCGTCCAACTACTAATAATAGGACTTCAATAAGCACGCTTTCCACTGAGTACTTTGTTGCTATCAAAGTTTAAGTAACAATCACGCATATCATTCACTCGGCTATATATTTCGATGGCTTAGTTGTGGCATTTCATGGGAACATAGAATTTTTGAATACTCACAAATGTTATATACTTCATCATTGCTAAAATTCATTGTAAATGTTACAAATGTAAGTGACCAGCATATTGCAATATCTCATAAGATCAGCACCACAGTTGATCAATTCAAAAAGTGCCAACGTCAATTTTTATGCGCCCTATTCCTCTGAATGTTTCGAACACAACTTAATCCGACCCTGTTTATTTGTACCTAACAGAGAAATCTATTTAAGTTTTACGGTAAGCTGCGAATATTCTAAGTTATTCTTCTTCTTTCGAGCACATATTTTCTATAGTCTCTTAGAATCTATAGAGAATAAATCTAAATACCAAATTTCATATATTAGGTGTAGTAAAAGGAAATGCATTATTTTTGCATTAAATTAAAGGTTTTATTTATTTGAATGGTTCCAAACGGATTTTTGTGCAATGCTTAACTCATAGGCAATAGAAACAGTGCTTACATGATGGTCAGGCTAGACGATTTCCATTATTTTATCGATATTTTCGACAATTGGCCTTGCATCTTTGACAATAAAATTACCGGAACGGAATTGACGAAACCAAAATTTCACGTGATTGGCTGTTAGAGTATCAGGCCCATAAACACTATTCACATTTTCAGCCGTCTGGCTTGCGTTTTCGCCTTTATCGAAGAAAAACTGTAAAATATGGCGTATTTTCTCTCTTTACTGGTGTCCATCTTTGACGCGTGCTTTAACAATACTGGGTCGAGCAATCACAAAACTGCCTAAGAAGTTTATTTAGTACGAAATCCTATCTTTCTAACGCCATCACACGATCACACTTATACAACGTGAGATACAGATTACTAAAGCCATCTATTAGAAAAGTAGTGCATATCCTTTTACTACACCTAATATTAACCACCGAATGACCAGATTAATAAATTTGCCTACTTTTTCTTTTTGAAAAGTTATAGCGGGAATAATGAAAAAATTTATGTAGAGGCCAGTATACTTTAATGAAACAATGAACCCATAGTGTTCCTTGTAACACAAACTAAAATACTACATTGAGTCATAGGGAAGATATTCAATCGATTTTTAGGTGCTAAATTTTCCATTACAAAATAAATAATCGTATTTAAATGGATTCTCGAATGGGAAAACATTAATAGCAACACCAAATGTATAGGGTAATACGTAAGGGCACATAGAGTTGCTATCAAAACGATATAAAAGTCGACTTCATACCTTTTCGAAGATTAAGAGAAAATTTTCGCATTTCTTTATTTATATATTTCAAAACAATATTAAATAAAATCTTTTTAATTCAATTCGCAAATATCAGTTTTTTTTTTTAAACATCCACATTGCTAAGAATGTGGCATTTATCATAGTTTGACCGCAGCACCTTCATGTGTATTTGGTAAATGTTTTAACATCATAAACTTTTGCCAAAAGCCTACTAAAACTTTCTACACAAATTTTCTTGCCATTAACACTTTATCGTTGTTGTCAATTTATTTTTTTTGTCCCTCTTACTGTATACATATGCAATATACACTATATGTACGTTAGAGTGGTTCTGACTTGATTCAGTTGAATTTGAAGATGGTCAGATTTTTGAGTTCTTGATATTTAAAGTTTCATATTCATATCAACGAAAAGCTTATGAAATTTTATCCAATTTGGAGAAAGTTGCACTGATACGAATCATCAATATTTGCATAATTCTATACCATTTTCCACTGGCCGAGGTCGAGGACAGGTCTTCACAGTATGTAGCAAGACTATTTGAACTTGGCACGCATTCAGCAGATCTCTTAATCCCTAGAATTCATGAACAGAGATCTTATCGGCATTACTAGGCTTACTGCGACTTTCTAAGGTCACTGAAGGACAAGAACAAAAAAAATGCTGGCTCTGGCAAACCTAATGAAGAAATTCTTAGAAAAGTATTAACACCACAATCTATCCAATTGTTCAAAGGTCCGAAGAAGCTGTTACATTACATTAACTCAATGGGATGAACATAGTTAGCTACGATGTCGTTATCTGCTAGGATTTTTATAGGTTCTTTGCCAGTAAAAGTGTCATAGAGTATGATTTGTGTGGATCAGCCACCATAACCAACCAACCAGCACCTATTAATTTATGTCACATTTACCTTAAAATTTTAGTTTTTAAATTTCATCAAACCATACTATTTTAAAGTATTAATCTTTCAATGCCACAAAGAAATGAGATGTGCCACGAACTTAAATAATTTTGTCTAATCTATCAACGTCCTAATCCATCGACTTCCTAACATAACTTTCCTAATCCAATTCTATACTCCTTTCTCGCACTATATTGTTTGTTCTTATAATGTTGTGTATTTAGAAAAGGGTTTTTGAAGTTTGATAGAAATTGTATCAAATATGCCATGATGCATAAAAGTATATCGATCAAAATCAAGCTTTTGTTGCCCAAATTCGTAAGCCTGTACTCTTTTCAACCACTCTAATGTATTATCTCTTTGTTCATGCCAAGCAAAATAATGTAGCAATTATTAGAACAACTACAACAACAACAACAACAAGAAAGAACATAGCCAAAGTGCCGTTAGGTATGAAATTTATGCACTCCTTCTGCCAAAACCAATATCAACATCGCACTATTGTATTACTCATACTTAAACATATACATACATATACTTGTATGTATGTAAGTACTATGTTATATATTATATTTATGTATATGAAGGTTGGTAAAGACAATGGCTAATATGTATGTGCCACCGAAACATATAAAGCAGCACAAAAACGAAAAAGATGAAAAAATGAAAACGCACAAAAGTAAACGAAACTAGTGTCTGTCTACTTTTAGGCGCATCAATTTACACAAAAAAACAAAAACAAAAATAATTCAAATAAATAAGAATCACAGCATTTGCCTCAAACAATATTCAATTGCCAACCAACCAAACAACCAATCAGTAGCCATCTTCTCTCACCAATTCATTACCACCTACTCTTTGCGCACATTTAAAATATTGACATCTTTACTATCTATGCGTCGTTGAGTGGTATGACAATGTACATATGTATATGTGTACACAATTGGTAAACGTACACATCCATATACATACGCACGCGGTAAAATTGTCACTAGCTACTTGCACTGTCATATGTTGTTTGTAGGGTAATGACATGACTGAAATCAACAAAGAAAGAAGAAGAAGAAGAAATAATAAAAATAAAATATAAGAAAAAAGCAGCAAATGAAGGAAAAATAAACGAACTTAACAAAAATATATTTTACTTACGTACAACAATATGTAGTGTTATATTTACACAGCCTTACATACACGTAAACATATATGGATATGTGTACTTATGTGCACATGAGTACATATGTGCGTGTACGTGCGAATATACACATGATTTATACAGTAAAGGTACCCTTATGAAGAGTTGATTATATGCAAAGTGTCGTCCCCTTCGAGACGATCCTAGGAATTGAGTCTATCCAAAACCACTTTACACCGTATTTTGCATAAAGATCATGGACTACAAGCTTATAAGGTACAGTTGGCAAACGAATTGAACCCTTTAGACCATGGAAAACGCCATACATTCGCTGATTATGTGATGAAAACATATGAAGAAGGTCATGATTTCTCAAACAAAAATAATTCTGAGTGATGGGGCTCATTTTCATCTGTGAATAAGCAAAACTTTCAATCTGGGCTCCGAAAACCTAAGAGAAATCATCGAACAACCTCTCCATATCTAACGAATGACGACCCTTATGAAGAGTTGATTATATGCAAAGTGTTAATACCAATCCAGAAATTTAAGTTTGATGTTGCCACTTGTTTTTTTTTATCATAAAATGTACCTAATTAATTGTGCAGGGTATTTCAACATTTCAGAGTACCAATTATTTTTTGAGACGTCATCACACAACTGTCATTCGTTGATATTTGACAAAGAAGAACTAGAGGTTTTCAGATATGGATCTATACACGATTGCGTAATGTATTGAAATAGTGAAAATTCACTGCAAAAACGGTGAAAATATCGCGAACACAATTCGTAAAGTTCGCACTATTTTTGGCTCTCATCAAGCGCCCTCTATCGCACAGCTATAGTGAAACGAATCCATAAATTCAAACGTCTCAGACAAGCTAGTGATGTAAAGACACCAACTTGTGCTCCCCCGGCTAGGTCAACTGAAAAAATCTAAGCTGTAGCTAATTGAAATCCCAGGTTTGTCAATTTCGAGACGATCCTAGGAATTGAGTCTATCCAAAACCACTTTACACCGTATTTTGCATAAAGATCATGGACTACAAGCTTATAAGGTACAGTTGGCAAACGAATTGAACCCTTTAGACCATGGAAAACGCCATACATTCGCTGATTATGTGATGAAAACATATGAAGAAGGTCATGATTTCTCAAACAAAAATAATTCTGAGTGATGGGGCTCATTTTCATCTGTGAATAAGCAAAACTTTCAATCTGGGCTCCGAAAACCTAAGAGAAATCATCGAACAACCTCTCCATATCTAACGAATGACGACCGTTTCAGTGAATGGATTGCATTCTCAAACGATGTTGACGGACTATTTTGGTCTGAAATTGATGCTATGGACGGGGATGACATTTTTTTCAGCAGGACAGCGCCACATGCCACTTCATTAAGTGAAAATTTTACTGGACGTGTGATTTTTTTAAATGAAGACTTTGAGTGGTCCTAAGATCGTGCAACTTAACAACATTCGACTTTTCTCTTTGGGGCTACGTTAAAGATAAAGTCTACCCGAATGCTCCAGCAAATATTGAAGCACTCAAAGACAATATTAGAGCTGTTATTCACGAGTACAGCCGCAATTATACAAAAATGTTATAAAATGTTTCATCAAAATGATTTTGCACATGTTGTACTCCTATACTAAACTCAGAGTTTGGACTTTGGATTAAAATAAAATTATCAACTCTCCTCACAAAAATATTGCGTTTTTTTTTTCTTAAATTTAAAATGACACCTCTCGTTTAAAGACGCTGTATACCTTAATGCATATATACAAGTTTTACCAGCTAGCAGATTCGCGAAACCTTAATGAAGGCAGCTGTTAAAGCAAGCTGAATCGATTCTTATAAATCCTATTTGAGAGTAACAAACAGCTCCATATAAGTATATGACTCGGTATAGATTCGTAAATGTGAGTCACGAAAGATTCCTAAATATGGTCCATAGATAACTTAATTCTTTGTTGCATGAATTTTTGAGTCTTTTGGAGAATTTTTTTAGATTTTGAAATTAACCGATTTTTATATGAGAGTTGAGGTAGATAGGTAGATAGACCATTGTACCAAAACTAGGGGGAGGGTAAGAAATCTAGCTCGAATTTCTTTGTTTTCTGTTGATAAATAGTGACGTTTGATTAGATGGAGAACATGAATTTCACTCATGGTCAGGCTATCACAGCCCAACTTGGAATGGTTGTCACAAAATCTAGACTGTAAGGGAGAAAGTACTTTGTAGTATCCACATAGAACAAAAGAACTTTCGCCAAATTATTCGCATACCTTCGCTGGTGGATGTCTTTCGAAGGTATTTCGGAAAGGTGGCCCATCGCCCTCATATGGATCAAACATAGAAATATCTACCAGAGCGACATTTGAGTCTGAGTGACAACCAAGCTGCTATTAAATCCCAAGGATTTTTTTCTTTACGCGATAATAGAACTACAGAATGTTCTATTATGGTGTATATGGAAAAATATGTCAGAGTAAGTAATTTAATATCTCTACCATTATAGCACAATTCACTCTTCATATGTGTATGTAGCTATGTCTATACGTAACTATAGTCTATTTAGCCTTTTTAACAAATCTAAATACATACACACATACAAATATATACTACTACATTTAGTTGTGTGTATGCGTACGTATGTATGTATGCAAGCATATATTCGCTAGCCATGCTCTTTGACGGGTCTATGTTTAGCGCCCATATTTTCACAATATCAAATACAACAACAGCATACATATACATATACCATATACCACTACTATGTATCATATATATTACTGTGGTGCATAGTAAACATGATTGTTTGACTGGCTGACTAAATTGTTAGCTTCTTTAGTAGGTAAGTTAGTTGAGTTTAGTTCATAGTTGTGTTATGTTCGAAATTGAGTTTCGCTTAAAATCATATTACGAACATAGTGTATTTGTATAAGTAAGATATTTTCAAATACATTGTAATACAAAAAATAAATTAAAATATGGTGCACTGATGACGTGTAGTATGTAGGTATCCATCCATTTATTCATTCACTCGTTCATTCATATGCACCTATTCATATTAGAAACGTTTATGTAGCATACTTTGAGGGGTTTGCTAATAAATACAACGACTTGCAACGTTTATTTCTCTACTGTTGTTGTTGTTGTTTTAGTGAACATTACAAAGCCACAATGCAACAATGGTGGTAATATATAGCAATGGCAATAACAGCCACAATACAGCAGTAATAATGTGGTATTATTTGTGTGTGTGTGTGTGTCTCGACAAGTGGTCTTTTTCTAAAAGACAAACAGACACATGCATACGTACATAGGTGCAGATGTATATGTGGATATCTACAATACTAAGTCGTCCGTTATCGTCGTTGTTGTGTTGATTATATTACCCATATCCGCATACCGGCCACTGCCATTTCATATGATCGCCCTAAGTCTCTAGCTTTATTTCTCTTTGTTTCACATATCTATGTACATTAGAGTGGTCCTTGACTCTTTGGAAAAGATTTTTAGAATTCAAAAACTTTTGGTTTCTTTGCAACATTGGCAAAATACTGTATAATTTGAAAAAAAAAAAAAATAATCTATAATATTTTAAAACAATATTTTTGAAGTACCCCTAAGATGAGAAGATTGAGCACAAACATGTTCCAAAAAAATATATAGAGAAGTAAAATCGACTTCTGGGCAATTTTCGGGTTATTTATCGATTTTCAAATGCTCATACACACATTTTGTATGACAACTTTTCTACTGGTTGAAGTTATGGTGAAAATTTCAAGTACTCATACACATATTTTGTATGACAACTTTTGTACTGGTTGAAGTTATGGTGAAAATACATACATATGTTCAGAAAAGAAAAGATATTAAAAATTAAAAATGAATGGTGGTCAATTATAATTACAAACTATTTAAAAAATATTGAGAGCAGTTTTTAAAAATTGTCAATTTTAAAAAGGAACCCCTCCGAAAAGATATTTACGGAAAAAAATCAATATCATAGAGGTAAATCCGTGGGACAGTTTTCTTTGCCTCCGTTTTTTTTTTTTTTTTTTTTTTTGTTGAACTTTGATTTTAATGTTGCCCCATTTACCCTTACTTCGACCGTATCATTCTGTAACCCACAGTTAACTCCTTGTCCATCAAAATCGAAAAGTCGTGCAGTATCGCATTTTAAATATAATTATTCGTGATTCTGTTTAATATTGAAAAAAGAATTTAGATTTCGATAACTTCACGTAATTGCTCATAACTTGGGTATAGAAATATGTGTATATTTCTTCTGATGTTTTAGTCGATTTACAATGACCATTTTGAGCCATAAATCTAAATTGCTTTGATATTTTGTCCAATAGCGCTTAAGCCACTGAACCGATTAAAAATAGTGCGCATAATAATTGTTAGTTTGTTTAATTTTCTTCAGTTTACTGCATTTTAAAAATAGATCGGTATTTTCTGGCCAAATAGGAGAATTTATTTCGAAACATTTTTCCCTTAAAAATACGAAAAAATAACAATTTTCTTTAAACACTATCTAATTGAAGAAAAATGGTCTCAACGAAGGGATTACTTTTACCGAGCAGTGTAGTCGGTGAATATAAACAAGGTTCGCCCTTCTCAACATATATCGACTCGATATCATTACGAATTGTAATTCAGAAATTTTGTGTTCTAGCTAAGGTTGTCAAATATGAGGAATTGAAGCTCCCATTATTTGGAAAAGGATTTAGACGGCTCATCTACACGCTCACATTTATGCTTTACCATTTAGAGTTAAAACAAATTTTCAGCATTTTTCATTTCTTCCAATTTTGGTTAATCATTTGTGGGAAATTTAATATTTACTTAGTATTAGCTTTCCACATTTCTTTGAATAGCAATCGTAAGTAGTAATATTAAAAGTAAGTTTAAAATAAATCAGAAAAATCGAAAATTTTTAATTTAGTATTTTTGAAAAATTAATACAATTTGTGAACTGGAACACATTTTGTAGAGATTTCTATTTGTTTCATATATTATAATAGAAATTGAATAATAAATAATCTCACGAATCTGCCAAATTTGAATCATGTATTTGAAGGAATGCAAAAGTCAATAGTTAAGAACCACTCTAATATGCTATTGTATTGGTGTGTTTATTGTAGTATGTATATGTCTTTTATCATGCTTTTGTACGAGTGTATATGTGTATGTGTATATTTGTAGTGGTCGTTTCATCATCACATCGTACTATATGAGAACATTGTATATAAGCGAACGTGCGAGCCCTTTTCAGTTTGTCTCGTGATTTCTTATAGTGCAGTTTAACAAACGCATTACAATCAAAACGTATTGTTGTACTAAGACGTGTTCTATGACTAAATATTATTACGCTAACTAAATTTGTACGTACTGTGAATAAAATGTACGTACATTCGTTCATACATTAGGTAGTACCTGCTTCTTTTCTATCATCGAGTATTATATTGTGTGTGTGTGTGTGTATGTGTGTATTTTTTTTTTTTTTTATCCATGACAGATTTTTAGGTGTTGATAAAAGTTTTATTTTGTGTTTTTAATTTATTTTATTTGTTGGTTTCATTGCATGCCATTAAATAGTTCATCGCTCCATCACTCTCTCATGTGGCATATTACGAGTACTAGTATAAATATGTACATAGGTATTCATTGCGGTAATAACATTTAAACCTTTGTGTTTTGTGGTCATTATTGTTGTTGTTGTTGTGATTTCATGCGGTTCATTAACTATTTAAATTTACATTCCTTAATAGCATTGTGCATTTGCAATGTGAGTACGGAAATTGTATAGAGTAATAGTTGTTTAATAAATAAAAAAACAATTCGAACAATTATAATAATGAAGTGGTAGAATAGAAGAAGTAGAACAAAACAAAAGCGTAACTAATTACTGTACGCCTAATAGCATGCAATGGTATTATATTTCCGGTCTTTATCATGAACATTGGATTTTTTTAAAATTGAGTATTTAGAATAAATTACTAAATTAATGGAAAAATTAAATCAAAAATATTAATCATTGTCAAAACGATTCGATAAGCTACAACATATGTGTAAGAGAAAAATATTTGAAATATATAATTACACATATTTATAACTCAAAGTGATATTTTGTAGTTTGAATTAATTTCTCACATCAACTACCACAGCCAAATGAACGCAAAGATATTATTTTCAGCACGTAAATATAATTTAAAAAATGATTATTAAGTGCGCCATACTAATGTGGAAATAGTCAAAGAAAATATACTGAATAATATTCGCTTTCATAATGCATATAGGTAGGCCGCACCTCGACAAGTAAACCACTGTAGCAATAGTGTAGTGTAGTAATCTATTTTTCTTATTTCCAATACGATATGCGTTGGATCTGATCAGCTAATTTGATTATTCACAGATGCTTGATAATTTAATATGATTAAAATTAACATCATTATTTTATTGAAATGTTCACTGCAAAAGTCTACAAATTGATTGCTAATAGAAAGTCCGCAAGATATTTAAAGATATTTGCTAAATTTATTATCTTACCTACAAATTTGCTGGTATTACAACTTCATCCAAATTGATTTCACGTAGATAACCAATTCCCTGCCATGGAAACTTTAAAACAAAGATCATATGGTGCTTCATTTTCATCAACTGCAGACAATAATCCCATTCAACGGCTCCAAATCACATTGTCCGACCTAACAAGGCTGTAATGAAAGAAACAGAATTGAATTATTCAACAAAAATATATTTATTTTCCAGAGTTAGTCTTCTTTTAGCTTGATATACATCGTCAACAAATGTTTCAACCCTTGTAAACTTTCAAAATAATAAATTTAAATAATATTTGAACAAACTCCTGGGGTTCTAAACTAAGAGAACAGTGCAGTGTAATTCAGCAAATTTTGCTGCTACGATAGCGGAGGAGTGAGAAGGCGCATCGCAATGGCGGAACAGCTAACACGGTTTCTACCTAGCCGATAACTTTCTCATACCCAAAATTGCATATACATAAGTAGTTACTTACACTTTTACCGTCAGCAATCTCACCGAACTTCACTCGAAAGCCCTCGAATGAATTTTATTAAGCATTTCTTCGGTCGGTGACATCAATTACAAAATACATTCTAAGCATCCACAACGAAATTCACTAAACCACTTCTGAACTATTTCATGCACAGAAATCCATAAATCCATCAAATAGTTTAAATTTCATTTTTATCCTTAAAACATGCTTTTTAATTAACATATGAAATTCTTATCCAGTATGGGCACAACATTTTGGCCAGACCATCAACTCTACCAAAGCCGAGTTGGTCGTCTTTAATAAAAAAAAAATAAAATAAAAAATAAATAAGTGGCACTTAAAGCCCCGATGGGCTCATTGGCCGAGCTTCTCTTCCATTACTGTTGTGCGTGTGAATTTTTGGACGGTATGAGAAGGGACCTACTTATTTTAGCCGGTTCCGAACGGCAGAACCCTTGTGACATCACTTTTTCTGAGCTTTGTCACAGAGTTCTTTTAGAAGCTTTTTCATGGCAAGTTGTTACTGTCGGAAGAATTGTCAATTGCTTGCCCATAGGTGGGTACCGTTCGAAAGAAAAATCTTTTCGATATTAAATTTGTTATGCATCAGCCGGGGATTGAACCACGACCTACAGATCAGAAGGCCAACACAGTGGGTAGAGCTACGGTACCCGGTCGTCTTTAATAGAAAGAATAAAATTCCGGTTTTTACATCATTTTAAATAGGAGACATTAACCTAAAACTTACTCAACTGGTAAAATACTTGAGACTAACTTTAAATAGGAATTTTATTTGGAATCCTAATACGAAGAAAACGGTGCGAAAGGCAACAGTCGTACTCTATTGCTGTAAATTTTATAATCGCAATATTATGCAGTCATTAGACTAATTATTTTCTAAGTTGCCTCAGCCTGTTTCGAATCTTTCTTTCGAAAGACGTACACGTACAGAGGACGTCCGCAATGCTGACAACAGGAGGTTTAGAGACTACCCCTTGTGAGGCACTCTACTTCCTTTTGCATCTACTTCTCATAGATCTCTACGTACATATGACAGATATTAAGCTAAATGTAGTTTCTCGCTCAAAATATTGAAGATAAGGATATTCTACGATCCTTGGGGAGCTTACTATAACTGTAGATGTCACGGCTATACCATTTCCATAGCATATTTTGACATCTCAACCCAAAGCAATATTCTTTCAGAGAAAAATTATATAGGGCTATTGTCAATGAAAGTAGAAAGTGACGTCATCTTTGATTCCTTTGATTCCCATAATCCGACATCTGGAGCACTTACCGGAACATTCCGAGGAACCGTGAAACAGATGTGTTGTAAGGATACACTTTATGTTGCCAAACATTCATCTCAGCATAAGTTGATCCTGCTTGCAAGATGGTGACTGTTTATCAGCCCACGTTCTAGGACAAAATAAATATTATTCAAAAATAAATATTTCTAAATACGAGTCAAGCAAATGAACAAAAATTACAAGTTTAACAAAAAATAGAACATATTTTCACGCATTTACATCCAATTGCTATGAAATCATAAGACTATTTTAATCACAATGAAGAAAATTACACACTACAATAGTTCTATAAACATACAAATATATCTATATGTAGATAGTATGTATACGTACAAATACTCGTACAATATTTACAACTTAACCCAATTCACAAAGCATATTTTCGTTTATTTACAACGGCTGTGTAATGAAATGCATTTACTGGTAAACACTTATGTATATGGGCATTAGTAGATGGTTTATTACTCGAAGGAATTTAATTGTAAATTTTGTCATTGTTCTTGTTGTTGTTTTTTATTACTACATATAATTATTTTTTTTTTTGTCTTTGCTGAAAAATAAAAACCGCAAAAATGTATTAATTCTTGTAAAGGAATAATATCTTAAACATCCATTTCAACTGAATCCTATGAAATAAAATAAAATATTAAAACTTGTACAAATTAAATTTCTCATTTTGTCTCAAACATTAATTTCAACGGAATCCTATGAAATAAATAAAAAAATGTTTGTTTTTATTTTTTTCATTATTACTATCATTAGTTTATCGTTAAAATACACTTGTATAAAAAATTCTTCAATCCAGTATGATTCGATAGAAAATTTTTACTTTATCTATTTTTGAATGATTTTATCACGAATTCATGAGGGATATTTAATGTGACAAATTTAATGTTTGTTCATGAATTCCTTATGCTTCATTTTTATAAATGAGTTCGTGCGGCTGTGATAACAGATGCCACTTCTAGTTTATTATTCCATTGGCTCATCTGGCAGCACCGTCATTTGGAAGTGTCATCAATAAGCTTTCTTCTTCAGTATCTGTCATTTCGCTGAAGCGTAAACAACATAGTTTCTGTGTGTTCTGAAAATGTCAACTTTCGTCCCGAATAATGTGTTTTTGCGGGAAGTTTTACTCAGTACTTCAATATGTAGTCGAAGGCTGCACAAAGTCATCGTATTTTATTGAAAGTTCATGGTGACCATGCTTTAGCTGTACGAACGTGTCAATTTTGTTTTCGAAGAACGACCCGGAGCGCCAGCAAAGTGTGAGGATGAAAAATTGGAGGTAATGCTCGATAAAGATCCATCACAAACGCAAAGACACTTGTAATCACTTAGTCAACCCTTTTCCAACATGTAAACGCAATGGAAATGAACCGAAAAATACAAAATTGGGTGCCGTATCAACTGAAGCCAAGAGACGTCGAACGTCGTTTTTCCACATGTGCGCAAATGCACCAACTGCAAAAAGAATGATGTTTTTGCATCGATAATCCAAAATGTTGGGCAATGTATTCCTCATCATCGACAACCAAACCGAATATTTATGGCGTAAAGATCATGCTGTGTACTTGGTGGGAACAGCTTGGTGTAGTATATTATGAGTTTTGAAATCGAGTCAGATGATCACAAGAGACCTGTATCGATGACAATTGATGCGTCTGAGCGGAGCATTGCAAGAAAAACCGCCGCAATCGGCGAAAGACATGACGAAATTATTTTGCAACATCATAATGCTTGGCCACATTTGCGCCGCCTGTTAAAACGTACTTAGAAACGCTCGAATGAGAAGTCCTACCCCAACCGCCGTATAGTCTAGACATTGCTCCTTCCGATTACCACTTGTTCCGATCGATGACCATTCTTACGAAGAAGCCGAAACTTGGGTCGTTCATATATTGCTTCAAACATTTCTTCCGACGCGGAATCCGTATGCTGCCAGAAAAATTGGAAAATTAGTGGCTTGCGACGGACAATACTTTGAACATTGAATGTAAAACCAATTTTTCACAATAAAATTTAAAGTTTCGTAAATAAACAGCACGAACGTATTTATAATACCAATATGTGAAATTGCATTCACTTCATAGCATCAATCGTAAATAAAAATATCAATAATAAAGATTGTTATCATTTATGATAACTGTCTACGCCAGAAGACATGTGTCGCGCACTGCCCGTATAAAGTTTCCAAGGGTTAGCAACCCTAATTTAATACTATTTCGTCTCGCTATTTTTCACTCTCCCGCCTTTTCTCTCTCTCGCTCTCCCGATCTTTTCTTTTTACTTTTCACTTTCCATTTTTATATATTTTTACATTGTTGATATAAACTCTCTATTAAAAAGAAGTGCGTGTTTTTATGAATATTAAAATTAAAATTATAAACAAAAATAAAAAAGCCATAATTTCTCGAGCAGTGCGCGACATTTTTCCCTCTCAATAACGTAATTACATTTACTTTTAAATTAATTAAACAATAAATAATCATAGTGATTAGGATTAAATATATGTAAAAACAGTGAAAAACAAGTGTCCGTGTGTTTGATATTAACAACTACCACAACTACATCAATAGATGCAGCCATACCCCCAACACAATATTCAGGCAATTGTACCACATCGCAGCAAGTCCACTGGCATTCACTCGCTCTACGCTGAAACAATAACAATCGACAAAGCCAAAGAACTTACTCTGCGAAATTAGTATACATTTTTTTTCAAGAATTAACGCTGATCCCACATTTTCCAAAAGAAACCGGACCAAGCTGTCAGTTAACAGATTTGCGTAATGCTGAGCATTGAAGTTGACTGCATTAAAAATAATTATACCCTTCACTTTGTCTACTATTTTTCCAATATATACGAGTCATCGTTCAGTGGGTGTTCAATTGTTATCGGTTGAAGCAAAATCTTAGAGTGTTTGTTTTAAACTAAAAAAAAAAAGGTTGTTAAATCTTTGGAAATGATGAAATCGGTTTGCGAAGATAATTCTGTCGATGCTTCTACTTCAACAGAGATGGTTTGTCTTGGGAAGGTCCCATGTCCATGTGGTGAAAGTAAAAGACGAAGACCTCCAAATTTTACTTGATGAAAGTCCACAAAAGTTACACTGAAGAACACTTGACAAGCAGCTAGAACTAACTCAATAAGGTATTTCAATTCGATTGCAAGTGATCAGAAAGATCCAGCGGAATGGAAAATAAGTCCCTCATGAGGTAACAGAAGAGAATAAATACCGAAAAGTCAACATCTCTATAAATTTGCTCTTTTAGTGCAAAAGAAAGAGATTCTTAAAAAAAATTCTTACACTAATTAAATACAGGAAATGAATACGGGATACTGTACGGCATGTGTCGTAAGCATTGGAAAACACGAGTTGACCCAAGGTAATATTGATACTATTGTAATAGTAATAGTGAATATTTTTGTATTGAATTTCACAAAAAAATACTCATTCTCCATTTGTACATCAATTAGTTTCCAATTTTAAAGGAATGCCTTAATTAAATTTTGTAAGTTGAAAATCACACATTCGCAATGTAGAAAAATTTCAATATGCTGCATTAGCATTGTACTGCATCATCAAGTGATTTCATAATCTAAGAGGTTGTGTAAGATGGTAAAAAATTATTGCGATTTAATGCTATCACTTCATCTACACAAGTGTTTACACAAATAGCGTCAATTGCATTTCAACTCCGATGCTAACAAACTACATTATAAATACTATATATCGACTATACATACTTCCTACTACCTTTCGTTACGGTATTAATAAAATAAATTGGAATTTTATTGATTTTTTTTTTCTCTCAACTTTAAATAAAGTGCTATTACCACAATATCATTACCATAAATCAAATAACCATGTAGAGAAAACTTTAGAACTACTCATGAAGAACTGCTTACTTTATAATGTGAATAGAGATATGAGTAATATTAATTATATCCATTTTTGCTCATATACTATACGTCATATTCATTACAATATGAAAATTAATCTCAATTAAGTTAGCATGTAATGTGATTTGTAATAAAAAATAATAAAAAATAAATATATATACAATAAAATACACCAATTATGTGTACTACTACAGTATATAGGGTAATTCATATAAATGTACTTTTCCAGGTAGGGATTTTGTGGCAGATCAAACTGTCAAACTGTCGAAGTGTACCATGTATTTTTATTCAGTATTATTTGACATTTAATTATGAAAAGACACCCCTGCATAGTGTCTAGAAATTCTTGAGCTACAATATATTACGAAGATGACCGCCTAGATCTTGTAATATCCTACCTTTAGTCTTTTCAGACTTTAATCTTTAGAAAATTGATTTCTTTCTTCTATATGATAATAAAGATTACCAGATAAAATATTATACCCAATGTTCCGTTAAAATCTCGTTCTCGGGATACTTGCGTCATTTAGCACTCAGTATTTCAGTGCTTTTTCAGCCGATTCCATATTTTTTACAGTTTTGTGGTTAAATATGTAGCCTACCCCAATAACGGGCGTTTTTTAGGAGTTTGGGAATTTTGAACCAAAATAAAAGAAAGAAATATTATTGGAATGAAATTGGTTTTACTTTAATCTATTAGATAATTTTAAGGTATTTATTTTCTAAATATGATTTCGGTCATATATCCACCACAGCTACAAGTTACTTGCTCCATTCGATCAGTCCAATTTTTGACCAATAAATCTGGTCGTATTTCGTCAATGGTGGTTTAAACATAGGATTCCAACGTTTCAGGAGTTTCTGGTTTATCGGCATAAACCAATGATTTAACATAGCCCCCATAAAAAGTAATCAAGGGACGTTTAATAGCACGAACGGGGAGGCTAATTAACAGGACCGCCTCTGAAAGAAAATTTTCGCCAAATTGACTTTGCAATAACTCGATTATTGCACGCGAAACCAAATGTCATCGATGTTGAGCTGATCAATTTGTGGAAACAAATAGACAGTTAGAATGGCTCTATAACGCTCGCCATTGACCGTAACGTCAACTCCTCCCTGATTTCGAAAGAAATACGGACGATGATGCCTCCAGCGTGTAAGCCACACCAAACAGTCAATTTTAATGGATGTAATGTTGATTTAATGACAGCTTGATGATTGTCTTCGCACCATAAATGGAAATTTTGTTTATTAATGTAACCGTTCAACCAGAAATTATGCTTTGCGAACAGAATTTTTTTTTTAATAAAATCGCACAATTTGAAAGCTTTGTTCTAACGTTAAACGATTCATGATGAAATGTCAAATTTTACTGAACAGAAATGTCAACACTGTTTGACATTTCTGATCAGGCAAACCATAAATATCCCTATCGAAAGATCTCAAGCAATAAAAAAACACCCGTTACTTACTCTCTAATGCCAATTTTTTTAATGTCAAGGAAATAAAATAAAAATGCCAATTTTATGAAATCTTCTTATTTGTCGATTTTCTTGAGTTTTGTGTTCATTTTGTCGAGGATAGCACTAAAATACTATGTTCAGAAAAAAGTTGGGTGCAAACATAAATGGATGCGGGTCATAAACTTTATGTGCACCTTAAAAAATAAATATGTGGCACTTATAGACACCAAAGGTGCCATTTAGCCGAACTTCTCTTTCAGTACTGTTGTGCATGTTAACTTAGACGGTATTAGAAGGGACCTATTTATATTAGCCGGTCCCAAACGTCAGAAGCCTTGTGATATCACTTTTTTTGAGCTTTGTCACAGATTTCTTTTTTAGAAGCATTTTCATCGCAAGTTGTTACTGTCGGAAAAATTTACAATTGCTTGCCGACAGGTGGGTACCGATCGAAAGAAAAATCTTTTCGATATTAAATTTAGGCTTCAGCATACACGAACTACAGATCAGAAGGCCAACGCTCTATCCACTGAGCTACGGCACCGTATACCAAAATATACCGTTCTCAAAATTATATTTTAAATGATATATCATAATTTGGAATCGAGAATCCGGTCTAATGGGCACCCTAGATTCAGTGAAAGGATTTTGAAGTAACTCTCGTCTAGAAAATATTAGAGAGGAAAAATAATTAGCGATTGGCTTTATTCATTATTTCAGCCACCTATAGGTGATTTCGGATATTTTAATGAATGTTGCAGCTTTCATAATTTTTTTTTTTTAGATAAGAGACGAAATATGATCTGAGCGAGTAAAACCAATCTAAAATTCGAGTTTAAGTAGCATTATGAATTTATGGGACTACAATGGGCCTAAATTTAGGAATAAGTCCGTCCCCGTCAATCTAACCAAACTTAGAATGCAAATTATCGCGACAATTCCTATTGGAACAATAAGTTCATGTCAACAAGAACATTAGACGTTTTACAGAAAATTTCTAACTTTCTCAATATGGCGGATATTGAAGTGACTTGTAACTTTCATTTCCAGGCAACTCCTTATTAAAGTAACAATTCAAAAAGTCATAATAATTCAAAGAGTGTATGCTTTTTGCATTTATGTTTATACTTTTCCAAACTATACTGCTCCAAACTATATACTTTTTGTTATTAATTTGCACTAATGAAAAATTATATCAAACACATGGATAGGATCGTTAAAACCACATTCTAATATATATTAACACTATGCAAAATTAAAAATATTTTCGCTAAAAGAGATAATGTCAAAAGACTTTCCAATGTTTAATGAAGTGGAAATAAAGCACCCTTTTCATATTTGTAATTCTAAAATGCTCAAGTACAGTAGAATCCCGATTATCCGAACATCGATTATCCGAACATCCGATTATCCGGACATCCTGGACCGAAGCAATGAAAATTCTTAGCATTGGTGAAGGGTGCGATGAAGAGAATATTATGCAGTGGCTGAACTGCGATAGTGAAGACCCTGGATTCCAAATATTAACTGATGAAGAAATCATTGAGGATTTAAACAGTAACGAGAGAGAAGATGAAGAAGAGACTGAAACTGGGGATGTATGTCAAGTACCATCTCACGCAGAAGCTTTTGAAGCTCTAGATGTTGCTTTTAAGTGGTTTGAAAGACAGGACGACTCGGATCCCATACAGTTGTTACAACTGAAGCGCATCAGGGACTTGGCTGCGAGAACAAGATCTGATTCATTACGTCAAAAATCTATAACAAGTTATTTCCAACCAAAATTTTAAATTACATAGGTATTATGTAATTCATTATTTATCGTTATAGCTCGTTTTTTATATATCGTATTATCTAAGTAAAACCCATTACATAATAAAAAATTATTAAAACTTAAATTTATTTGATTTGCTTTGAAATCGGTTATCCGGATTTTCGATTATACGGAATACCCCTGGTTTTAATTGATCCGGATAATCGGGATTCTACTGTATTCAATATTTAGTGCCGTAGCTCAGTGGCTAGTGTGTTGACCTTCTGATCTGTAGGTCGTGGATTCAATATCTGGCTGAAACATAATACATTTAATATTGAAAAAAATTTTCTTTCAAACGGTACCCACCTGTCGGCAAGCAATAGGCAATTCTTCCGGCAGTAAGAATTTGCCATGAAAAGGCTTCAAAAAGAACTCTGTGACAAAGCTCAGAAAAAGTTCAGAACCTGCTCAAATATGTAGTTCTCTTCTAATACTGTCCAAACTTTAACACGCACAACAGTAATGGAAGCACGGTCAACGAGCCGTTCGGGGGCCCTTATGCCAAATCTTACGATTACTCTTATAAAATATTTTAAACTACCAATAAATATGGGACGTAACCGTTTAATAATCGGTCCGAAAATATGTTTTACGCTGCATAATTCATCTAGAATTGTTAACCTTGGACCGCTATTAAAATTAAAATTGTTTAAGCGAGAATCTTAATTATTCTATTTTTGTGCCCTTGCCTTTAATACTTCAAATATTTAAAATTTCTTAGAATGATTATTAATTTTTTTAATCTCTTTTTAAAAGTAATCGACTCGCGCACACACACAAACACACAATATAGTACAACCTAGAGTATGTCTTTTCTATCGCCATCATTGAAATTGGAAAATCTATCAACAAAGCCGATCATGAACCTGGACTATTTGCCCGAAGAGAAGCGTTATAACAAAAATAATATTGTTGCCAAATGGTGTGCACCAATTAATGGTAAAATGTATCGGATCGAATTAGAGCATGGCACAACGAGTGGTAGACGAATGATATGGGTGAATGGTAGGGTAAGTATCGAATATATTTTCTCTTTTCGAAAAAAATATTTTTGGTCTTGGGCACCTGATAAGAGTTTATGAAAATGTTGTTTTCTTATAGGAGGTCCTACGACGTGATTGGATGTTTAAATTAGTTGGAGAAGATACATTTTTTATCGATCAGGCACGTTGTATAATACGCGTCGATCCAGCACCAGGTTTCAAATACGACTATTCACTGTACATTGATGGTAAATCACATGAACAATATACTGAGGAACAAGCAAAACAATATCGTCTGTGGTTAATAACAATCGGTGATGTGGAATATCGTATTATGTTAGAATTGGATTCGTTAAGTTTATATATTAATGATAAATTGAGGGAAGAGGCGGTGAGAACAATGCACAAAATCATCATATTGCTTTGTCTCTGTTTTCTATTTCAAACCATTCCAATTTGCAGGCTGAATTCGTTGATGGTGGCACAGATACAAAATTCATCGAGAATGATATTGAATTTGTGTTGCAGGCACGTTCAAGTGGCAATAAACGTGATGGTATTGTTCATACTTTACTCGCCAATGGTGATGTAGTGCCAGAAGCGAAAATACAAGAGATTATGGAAGAACAAATTTCAATATTGTCAACGACTTAATATTTATATATTGTATATGTATAAATATGTAAGTATAGAAAGAAATATATTTGGAGTGGACATTTTAAACTTACTATATGCACATGCATACACAAATGGAAGTAGTGTGTTGCTGTAAAGATTTATTGTAAATAGTATCTAGTAATAAAAATAAAAATAAAATTGTTAGGAAAATATCATTTATTGAATTTGTATTGTTCTTTTTTTTTTTTTATTTTTTTTTTTTTTGTTTAATTGAATTTTACATAATTTAACATAACAAAACAAAGCAACTCTACTGTAATCGCATGTAAGTAACATATTAATATTAAGAGTGTTCTGTTATTTTTAACATTATGTAAATCATAAATATTGTTGGTGAAGCTGTTATAGGAAGGTTTCAATCAATTGAATCAAAGGCTGACTTATGAAAAGAGTTGTTTAACTAGTACCCATCAGCAGTAGAAGCATGTAATAGATGTGCTGCTGCATCGATTTTATGCAACCTACGTCCATTCTTAAGAAATATCAATGATCACAATCAGAGCTAGATTTTTCTCTCTGATTTTCTAGATTTGATGATGATTCGTATTTAATGTATCAGTATACATTAAATACGATATTGACATCGGTCGGCCTGAACATAAAATGAAAGAAGAACAAATTCCCAACTTACCACTGACATCCAATGGAGTGGAGTCATTCGAAATAGATAAATATAAGTAGATTCCTTAAAATTCTGTCCGAAAGCACAGCAATAACAAAAACGGAGCTCAACCAAAATTCTTTTGAGCACTATTGATCCAAATTAAATTACATCTTGAAAATTGCAACGACCTTAACATAGTCACACAAAAAATAGTCTGAAGATTTTAAATCCCACGATTTAGGAGTCCAATTTACCGGCTCCAAAATTGAAATAAACTGTTCACCGAATTCGCCTCTCAATTGGGCCATTTTTTCGCGTGCTGTGTGGCATGTGGAAACCACATGTCAGCCAAGTCCAGCTATTTCATTTTGGGCAAAAGAAAGTTTGTAATCATCGCACGGTAGCGCTTGCCATTCACAGTAACTGTCTGCCTTTGTCGTCTTTAAAAAAGTACGGTCCAATGATTCCACCGGCCTATAATCCATATCAAACAGTGCATTTTTCGGGATGAATTGGTAGTTTTTGCAATGCTTCTGACTGCTCTTCACACCAAATACGGCAATTTTGATTGTGCACGTATCCATTAAACCAGACCAAACTGAGCTGCCAAACACAGTGTTGCCAAAGAGAAAGTTGCTCAAAATTCACCCTGTATTTATAGTAATTATTACCAAATGGTTGTTTAAAAGAAATACATTTAGCAAATTTAGCAAACAATCGTCCCACTGAACGCGAAATTGCCAAAATTATTGGTCGTTTTGAAGAAATTGGTTCAGTAGAAGCTAGTACTTGAAAATCCCAAATACGAAGCTGATACTGTGAATGGTGAATATTATCGTGACATACTCACCAGTTTTTATAGCCAAAATTGAATTAATTGGTTACTAATGGCATGTGTTTCCAACAAGAGAGAGCGACATGCCACACCAGTCGTGAAACATTTCACTTATTGGCAACCAAATTCGATTATCGTATAATTCCAAGAAATTCCGAGAAGCTGCGATCTAACATCTTTGGATTATTTTTTATGAAACTATTTGAATGGTAAAGTGTACGCCACTAATCCATGTGAACAGTACAAGTGCTTAAAAATAATATACGAACTGAAACTGAAATCATTGATCTGCGCTTTTATTGAAACGTGTCATCGAAAATGTTGTTGTTGACTGCCTGTAATCGAAACCGTGTTGGACATATGAACGATATTATTTTTCATATATACATAAATGGCATAGACACACCCTTCAATAAAAAATGTTGACTTTCCGTCACAAAAAGTGTGTTTTTTTTATCAAAAAAAGACCCACAGATAGCCCATCCTACATATTGACTCTATGGAGGCAACAAGGTACTGAATTACGGATGTTGATGTTCTGCCACCGACTTCAACGACGTCTAAATAGCTATTATAAGGCTGAAGGCAAAGCTCTCAATGCTGATGGTCTGGCTGCCGATTCTTTTAACGCCAGAGATAATGAGTTGCTTCTCTATATGCACCGGCTCATATGCAGAATATGGTCGAACAAAAGTATGACCGATAATTGGAGTCCCACTATTCTCTGCCCCGTACATAAGAATGGAGACGCCACAATTTTCGCCAACTGCCGCGAAACTAAGTCTCCTCATCATCGCATACATGGTTGTATTGTGTGTACTATGTGAAAAATTGGAAAGAACCTCTCCCATGAACCAACCACCAAGCACTGCATAATAAAATATCATTTTGATTCGTAGTATTTTTGGAAATATTTCTTTTTTTATTCGTAATAATTTTTGTTCAAATTTAATTTAATTTAATAGTCCATAATTATAATTATAATTCATTCATATATTCATTTATGTTATGTATATGTTTGCACACAAGTAATTTCCTAATTCTCATACATTTTATTAGCACATAATTATAATAATAATGATAATAGTAATTTTTATGTCGGTATGCAGGAAAGTAATATACCTACATATTTTAAGCATTTTTAAATCAAACATATTCGTTCGTTCTTTTTTTTTTTTATCAAACTTATATTAGACTGATTCATACGTTATAAAAATTAAAAATTTAAATTAGTAGCATAAAATGTTGATGATAAAGCAGAACAAAAAAATGAGGCAGTAAAAAATGTGTATGAAAAATATATTCTCTTCTACATAACTTTATTTCATTACTTAGGTATATGGAACCAGAAAAATTGCATTTATAGATAAACAAATGAAATGTTAACATTTTTAAATATAACAATATTACTTGCGATAGATAATAGTAATAATAGTAATAGTAATAATAATAATAATAATAATAGCATTTATTGTAGTATAATAAATAGATCCTTCGTCGTCGTATCTTAAAGTAATTACCTACATATTTTTTACTAAATACTACAAGTGTACTCCTTTTTATTTTGCTTTGCTTTTTTTTATTATTATTTTTTATATCATTTCAATTCGGTGTTATTACAAATTTTAGGTTTTTTGCTCTTTGCTAAAATGTTACTATTTGCTTGTTATTTAAATATTAATCTTTTGCTTTAATTATTATTGACTATTTCTTGAAACTGTTAACTGCGCTTTTTGTTTTACCATATTTTTATTATTATTATTTTATTCTATTCAACATTCCATTTGCTCATCATTATAATTATCATCATCAGCAGCATCATCATCATCAACATCATTATCATCATCAATATAATTTATATAATAGTAAAAATATGTCAAATTGTTATTTATTATTATTATATCTGAATTGTCTGCAATTTTATTATGAACAATTATTCTCGATTATTTAAGATTTATTTCTAATATTTTTTATAACAGCATAAAATCAAAACACAATCATCGTAAGACACATGATATATGTATGTATGTTGTATGTGGGTATGTAATTTTTTATCAAAATAAAATTATTAATAATATTAAAACAAAATAATAATAAAGTTGAACTTGAATTAAAGCGCTTACTAAGTACTTAAATGAAATACTTTTTATATGCTTATAGTAGAGTCAACCATTCGTTTTTTAGTTTAAAAATATCAGGAAAGGTCTATCTTCACTTTCGAGTAAAATTTATATTCTATTTTCACTCGTTTACGAGAATGAAGTTTGTAAAAAATGAAACAAGATGAAATTTCCTTCAGACAAATTCACATTCAATGCCTGACTGAATATGTTGTTTGTTTATTAATTAAGTTCTCTTTTTTGTATACTTTAGAATAATACTAACATTTATTATTTTATTTTTAATTGCTTCAATATATCTAAATAGTTTCAGTTTAATCAATATTTGCAATTTGAATTTTTAAAGTATCGCGTGAGAGAGTTTTACCAAGTTATATCTAAATATATATATGTATAAATGTTGTATATTCTATTTATATACAAATGTGTGTATGTATATTTAGCTTTCAATCACCAGCTTTATTCAGCCTTATCGTGAGTTTCACCTGAACATAATTTCGCCCGAAATAAATCATTTATCAATTTTCGACCAACTTTATTATTCACTTCGATTTTATAGGCGAAGTTATTCATTTTACTTGGCAATTGAATATACATATTTTTATACTTCGATATCACAAAAAATGCAACTCGACATATTTTTCACATCAAACTCATGATAAGACTGTTTATCTCAGACGAAATATGAAATTATTGATCATTTTGACAAACATAGTATTTGTTAACCAAATTTTTCTTAGTGTAGCTTTTTTACACACACATTCTCAGTACTGTTATTGCAAATTGCTAATAATTGATGCAAAAATCTATGCCTCGCTTTCGATGGAAATTGAAATTCTATTTTTCTTGCTCTTATAATAAACATAGAGTTCTGCGTCTTTCCCTGACGGGACAATATATTCTATATAAAATACAAAATGAAAGAATTATATTAGAAAAAAATGTATAAGCTTCTTCTAGAATATTTTGCTACGTACATGACGTTACATAGAACCCAGAACTAAAAATAAACTCAACTTTTCGAAAAGTAAAATTGAAATATATTCTTTAATAGAAAAACAGTATTCAGTATTTGTTGTCGACAGGACCGATGTTAAACCTTTTTTTTTCTTATCTCTCTTTCTCTCTCTCTCTCTTTCTACTTTGTAGCAAGCACAGATGTAATTAAAACATTAAAATAATTTGCAATTTAATAATCAAACATATTCTTTTTAGTTAATTTTAGTAAAGACTTTGATTTTCATAATACCAAGAAAATGTATGAAAATCTAATTTTTTAAAAGTGACGACATTAAAGTTTTGCTTCAGCCGAGCATTGAACCCGTGACCCACAGATTAGAAGGATAATTAAATATTAATTAATTAATTAAATTAATTCAATTTTAGAATGTTAGAAGTATTAATCTTAATTTTTTTTTTAATTAGAATGGACCTGGCACCTCAAAATATCGTCGAATATATTACAATATTTTGTCAGATTTATTTTTTTTTTTCAATGCTATTTTATCAGAAGCACAAATATTAAAAAATGTTCATACATAATCAGTCCACCTTAATGAATATTATATGGGGCCTTAGATTAGTTTTGAGGGAATTTCGTTAGATGACGAAACTTGTACATTCGTTATCGGACCATACTGTAACTATTCCAAACTTCAAAACGCCATTATTAAGCTTTCTTTTTCTGTGTCTGTCATTTCGTAAAAGTGTAAATCAATCAATTTTTATTGAGCTTCAAACATGTCGACCTTTGAGCCCCAATAAAACAAGATTTGCGGGCAGTTTTGCTTTTCATATTCAATTCCATGAAAAGTGCCGTTGAAAGGAACATTGTATATGGATTCAAATGAGTGAGTATTGGTTTCGACGTTTTAAAAGTGGTGATTTCGACATTGAAGACAACCAACAAAGTTTGAAGATGAAGAATTGACGACTTTATTGGACGAAGCTTCGTGGCACACACTGAACACTGAAATAGCAACATCATTAGTGGTTGACGAGTCAACAGTTTCCAAGCGTTTAAAAGCCATGGGAATGTTTCAAAAGCAAGGACATTGGGTTGCATACGAATTGAAGCCGAGAGACGTTGTGTGCCGATTTCTCACGTAAGAACAATTGCTTAAACGGCAAAAAAGGTTTTTTTTTTATATCATATAGTCACTGGTGATAAAAAATGGATCCATTTCGATAACCCATTAACATCAACGGCAAAGTGGAATATTTATGGTGACAAGCTTATGCTCTGTATTTGGTGTGCCAAGTGCGGTGTTGCTTATTATGAGCTGCTAAATCCAAATGAAACCATTACCGATGGTTTTTATCGAACACAATTGATGCGTTTGAGCCGCGAATTGAAGTAAAAACTGCCATAATTAAGAAAGTTGAAATAGGAAGTCCTACCCAATTTTACATATAGCCCAGACATTACCCGTTCCGACTACCACTTTTTTCGATCGATGACGCACGACCAACAGAAATTGGGTCGGTTCAAGAATTACCTGAAAACATATCGACTTCTTCCGACGCGCAATTCGTATGCAGCCAGAAAGAAAGATAATATTTGCTAAAAACAGAAATAGAAATCCCTCAAAAGGTCCCATAATTTACTTGCTCTCTGTGGTAAATATAGATGATATTTTTCTTTTGGCAAATGTTTCTTGATTGTATTTCGAAAATATATAATTTATGGCAGATTGCTCTCTATGTAAATTTTAAATTAAGACTTCAAATATCAAAATTTTTTTATTGACCGACCCTAATGTAATTGTGTGCGATCTTCAGAAAATTCATTTAAATAATTTAATTCTACGAAAAAACCCTTCGATGCACTATCATGGAGAACACCATATTTTGTGGGATAAACTTTCAAATATTTATACATGAATTACCAACACATTCTGTCATCAAAATATGGATGAAATCATATCAGTGTTACGCCTAAATTTCGAGTAATACTATCTGCTCATTCGGTGGTGCAATAAAAAGAAAAGCCCTTTGTGATTTCCGTCGTTTACTTTGGGCCTATCATTAAGAAGCCCCATTTTGTCCAAACATATTTTATTGACATCCAATTAAATTTTGTAAAACCTTTCCTTACCCTCGATGCCTCTACTTTGCTATTTTTTATTGAACTCGACTATTGACTATAATCGTATTCTCTTGGAATTACTGCAACTGTGTCAATCGCGAAATATTCATTCTAATTTGTATTCTCATTTATATTACAACCTATTATCCACTTCTTTACATGAAATAAATAGTAAATTACATTGAAAATGCAAATTTAGTGTCAAATGTTCTTCTGGAAAATAATGACGGTGGTGCAAGCTATTGCTTCAGGATATCAGCTCATTATGAGATGTATGCGTTCGACATGTCAATCATGACCACAGTGTTTCAAATTTGCCAAAGTTTCACGTCCCTGTGCGAATTTTTGGCAACACTTGCAACATGCGAAACCTTCGAGCGGCCAATTTGAGCATAAATATTGCGCAACAGAAGTATCACAGAATTCAACACTGCAAGTTGGTGCTACAATGCTACAACAGAGTATCAGCTGAGTATCAGGAGCAATGTTGCAAACCTTGTTGCCTGGTTGCAATATTACGACAATTATTACATAGCTCAAACGCACCCTATCTAACATTTCGACTATTACATAACACCTTTTTCGACAATGATTAACATTGCACGAATAAATAAGTACTAAGAGATGTGGATAGCGCCTTTAACAGAATAATATTCCAATTTATTCATATAAAGTCGATATAAGATTTATTATTCATAAGCCATTTGAAATAAACAAAAGTAACTATATGATATTATGAACTTTTACTATATAGTATGTATGTAGATCGATTTAAAAAGTTTTCTTTTCATTAAATTGCATAAATTTAAATTGTATGTGCATAAAAAAATTATCTTATACAAGTCTGATTTTATATGTTTAGCTTTCGTTTTTATAATTGATATTTGCATTTAAAAAAATAATAACTGTTTCTGTGATTTATTTTCATTTATTTAATATATATTTATAATTTGTTTAGAATAATATTGTGTATAATTATAGTTCTTAATCGTGTTTTTGTTTTTTTCTTCTTTTGTTCAAGGTTTTCTTTTTTAATGCATTACATTTAACAATACACACTAATACAGTATAGAGTAACAAACAACACTTTTATTATTTATATTTTGATGATATATATAGTATGTACCTATATTTTATTTAATTTATATGTATAAATGTAATGAATAAACAAAAAAGTAGACAAAAATATTAATAGTTTATAATCATAACTAACAAAGAAATTTTCAACAGTGTATTTTTAATGATAATTTTTTCAAAACATAATTCAATTGTCGTGATTAAAATTTATTTAGAATCAATTTTTGTTAATCAATAATTTCAATTTTATTCATTTACAATTTTTGTATTGCTCTATTTTTATTAGATTAAATACAATTTAATGAAAATTAAAACATAATTTTTATTTAACATACATATGCAATTATTAAATTATTAAGTACTTAGGAATGTATCTATTGTGTCTTGAGAAAAAATAAAATTCAATTAAACTAAACATTTAATAGTGCCATTATTTATGGAATGTTGTATAATGAACATAATCATAATGTAAACAAATATGTATATATGTATGCATTAAGAGGACGAAATAAAAACTTTTTAAAATAATACATAAAATATTTTGAGTTATACAATAATACCGAATTATTTCGTTTGAGACGGATATTTATTTACTTCTTTTTTTTTTTTTTTGTTTGTTTTTTGTTAATAATAAGTAAAAATGAAAAAGACACACATTTGAATATAAATACTTTAGAGTTTTCGTTATTAAAAAATAATTTAGCACAAATACATACACACAGGCACACACACACACACACACATAATCATAATCAGATAGACAAATATTCGCACGCATCCACAATTAATAAATGACATATCACATACGATACATGATTATTACGTAGACTAATCAATATCAAATATGAATTTTCTCTCCAATGAAATATAAACTTATTAAAAATGAATTCAATTAAAATCGTTTATTTTTGTATGCATATAATTTATGAACGCGAATGCAACAACTAATACTTAAAGCTTAAAGTTCAAATCTTGACATGGCCTTCATGGCGTTAAGCCCATTTTTAGTTAGTATTATAATGACAATTGGTACACGAATGAAACCAAGATGAATGGCGACGCTATGTACTTGGTCGAAACAACAGGTTCACAATCGAGTGTCTTCTAAATTGAGATTTTTGCTTTAAAAAGCCCAATGATCTCTATCCAACACGGGGAATTAAGTTACCACTAAGGTTCACTACTCTTGAAGCTTTGCTTTTAAGTTAAATCAGAATGCTTTGACACACTACAGAATCTGTTCGTCTTAAACAAAGGCATACTGATTTGCGCCGTTGGAACTCCCACTGCCACAGTATACCCGGTTTGAGGCAAACCAATCCTACAGCTTAAAACAAACTGAGGTTTAGGATTGCTCACAGTTTAATTGAGAGGTTATCCTTATAAAGGTGAGTCCATCCGTAGAGACAACTTCTCGCCTTTGTATATTCTATGTGCCACTCTGCTCAGTATTAGCCCGGACTAAAGGAAAATTACCATTACGAACTTCCTCAGTCCGTCTGACACTATTTTCTCTCAACACAGTTATATTAACTTACTTTGAGAGCGTCTTTTCGTCAACAAACAAGTTACCGCACAAAAAATGCACCTCCGGTCATAAAAGTATTATTCAAAACAACGGCACATTTTCAAATTCCCTTCTAAAGCGGTTAAATATTCGACGATGTACGAACTGGTGATTATTTATCCCATCAAACAAAAAATGGCCGAGTTTCTTTTCCAGCACTGTTGCCAATTGCTTGCCGACAGGTGGGTACTGTTCGAAAGAGAAATCTTCTCCGATATTAAGTTGTACTTCAGCCGAGGATTGAACCGACGACCTACAGATGAAGAGGCCAATGCACTAACTACTAAGCTACAACTCCCACATCACATATACTAGTCCAATATTGACTTCAGATTTTCGGAACGGCAGAGGTCATCGAAAATCAAGAATGTAGTGGTTAACCCAAAAATTGGCAGAAGTCAAGCAAACGTTCAATAGGTCCACTTTTTCGTTTGAAAAGGGATCGTAATCGCTCGCAAATTTTCTCCACATTTCAAACGAGACTTTGAGCTATCGGAAGATCTCCACTCAGTTTCTTTTACACAAGCCGTGTTGTATGCTGAACATTTCAAATAGTTCATTAGGGTCTATCATAGAGATCGAAAAACGACAGTGTCGCTGTAGTTATCCACGGTAACCGTTCAACATTGATATGTTTCATACAAGCAACACATTAACTGTTGAATATTCGAAGGGGTCATCCGTAGGAATATAAAAGCACCGGATGGAAGCTGCCAAAAGAAGTCAAACCTAAAAACGTCTAAAGACCTGAGAAATAAATACACTAGAGTACCTAACTTAGTGTTTTGTTATTTGAAACGTCAAAATGGTCCTATACTAATAGGTGGCGCCACTGTGTAAGGTTTGAAACAGATTGTGTAAATGAAACTCTGATTTCAATACGAAATTTGAAAATTTTCTGCGTTTAAAATACTTCTTATTTCACTCCACACCACACCAGCTTACATAATACAATATATGCATACAAAATAGCTTAAGTCGCTGTTAAAATTTGAACATTTTTTTCACAACACAGACACACACACACATACGAAATTTAGAATTGAGCCAATTAAGATTAATTTCACACTATGTTTTTGTTTCTTCTTCGTAGAATGATAGAAAATACAGTCGATTATTACTCATTCAAGTATCAGTTTAGTTAAGCTGCTTATTATTATAATATTATGTAGATATTTATAATATTTATGTTAAAACCGTTCATTGCATAATAATTATTTTTTGCTTTTTTTTCTTATATTTCATAATTTTTTTTTTCTTTTTTTTTTTAGTTATTGTGTAATTTTTGACTAAATTTAATCTACAATTTACAATGATTTTTGTTAATTAGATGAAATTTTATATTTGAGCGTTTGCGAATCTAAGTAAGTCAATCTTTATTAGACGATTTTACTATGCTAGGTATATGGTTGATGTGGTTAAATGAAATTTCTAATTAAATTATATATTTCAAAATGATTTCACAAAATATATTGAACATACAAATAAATATTGATAATTAGTTAATAATACCCGCTATTATGTAAGATGATTTAAAATAAAAAAATATTGAAAGAGTGCAATTAAAATCTTTAAAAAATTACAAACGAACAAAAAATACAAATTCGAAACCAATGTGAAGAATATAATTTTGAATCTATTAAAATGTGATTAAATTTACATAATATCAATCCGATAAAACTGTCAAAAATTGAAAGAAATTTTAAGAAGCAAATCATTCTCTTTCTTCTCTCGATCTAATATGAAATCATTATGTCGTTTCGCCATACAGAATAGCAGGTTATATTTGTATAGAGTGTATAATTTTGCTATTGTATTTAGTTGAAATTTTAAATATTTACTAATTTTATTCTTGTAATTTTTTTTTTATTTAACAGCCGCATTTCTGTGTAAATTTCTTTATTATAATTTTTCCTCATAACTTTTCTATGTGTCCGTGTATATTTGCACGTGTGTGAGTGTGTGTGTGTGTGTGCAAGAATAATTAGATATTTAGAGTACTAAACTGTTCACATTTGAACATATATGTATGAATGTACGTGTATATATAAATGTATATGTATGTGCCATAATTGAGAATACTTATTGTTGCTGTTGTTGTTTTAATCTACTCGATATTATTAATTAATCATTTCTTGTCACATTAGCATGCATCATTAATTGCATAATTAATAGCATTATGGAAAGACAATCTGCATGAGATGATTGATTGAATGATTGATTGATTGATTGATAGAGAGACTCTAAGTAGGTATGTATTATCCATATGATTTTGCAATAAAATTTCTTATTTTGTTTAAATGTTTCGTCTTTTATTTTGCGAAATTTTTAGTGACTTTATTGTTGTTCTTGCTGATGTTTGTTGCGGTTGTTGTTCTTTTAAATCTTGTTCTGGTTGTAAATTATTAATTTATTAATTTAATGGAAGGCAAAACATGTGCTGTAGTAAACTTTTATTATTATTTGCATTTTGTTGATTATTATGATTATTATTGTTACCATTATGTTGTTGTTGCTGCTGCTGCTGATGTTGTTGTTGAAGTGGATGATGATGTTGTTGCTGTTGCTGTTGATGTTGTTGTTGTTGCATATTATGATGGTTATAATAATTATTTGCATTGTTGACCAAATTATTATTAATTGGATGATGTTGTAATTGTTGTTGTAGATTATTATGGTGCTGCTGTGGTTGTGGTGCATGTAAATGTAAAATACTTAAATCATCAGCAACAGAATCATAGTCACTGGAATCTTCACCATATATCTGAAAATGAAAATAAGAATAAGAAGCAATAAATATGATATCAATTTAATTTTGTCTAGCATCAAATGTGTTGAACATATGCTACATACATATAATTATTAAATATTAATCGAGTGATATCATTTATACATTATTATTATGAGTCATCTGGCAGACAACTAATTTAATATAATTTGGTCAGAAAAACAATTTGTTATGAAAGAGTTTCTGAAAATTAAATCATAATACAATTGATGGTATACGTAGATGGATTCAATACAAGTTGAACGTGACTGAAATCAAGCGCTGCATGGAATGGTTGGTTGGTTTAGGTGCTGCTCGGTAGACAAAACCGAGACTCAATTGGCCCCTAGAAAAGTGCCATTTTGGTACACCACTCCTGGAACCACTGAAATGGGATCTAGTCAAACCATCTTGATTCTTTGATAAACCTGCTAATGTCGTCTATTTTGTTTACAGCAATTTCATTTAGGCTATCCATTACGAATTTCCCTAGAGTTCGATGTCGTAGAGCGCTAGACTTGGGCACTAACATAGATAGTGGAAAACCGTCTCCTTAGATCTCTCTTGTTTGCAGTTTCGGCATCTGTCGTCGTAGAGCCATCCTATTTTCTCTGTATGGTCCCCTATCGGCCAGTGACCGGTAATAGTGGACGTGATTCTGAGCAGTTACAGACAGCTTCCAACAGTTACCGACCCGGATTCGCTGTTAGATACCCCTCTTCTTGCCAATTCGTCCGCTTTCTCGTTTCCATCTATATTCCTGTGGCCAGGTAGCCAGACGAGAGTGATGTCCATTTTGCGTGTTAGTATGTTGAACTCTTCCTTGCATTGTCTTATGATTACTGAGTTCGTTATTGGTGATGTCAGTGCCAGAAGTACCGCTTGACTACCGGACAGAATGCATGCTTTTAGTGATGTATGTATCTGATTGTTTAGTATCTTGCAAGCCTCTCTTATGCCGAGAGCTTTGGCTTGAAATATACTAGCTGTATCTCTCAGACGGAAGGACTTTGATACCTCAAGACCTTTGGAGTATACCCCCGAACCGACATCGTCGTAAAGCTTTGAACTATTAGTGTAGATCTTGGTGGCACTCTCCTCGACGGCCTTCTCGCTATTCAGTAATTTTGAGCAGTGTTCTCTTTATAAACTCAGTACACTCTGGAACCAGGTTTCCATTTTTACCACAACATAAAGACTTAAGACATTTTTTAAGCCGCCACCACTTGGTTTATTGAAGAATTTTTTATCTCGATCTCGTCACTCTCTCGTTTTTCTACCTTTCTGCCAATGTAACACTAATTTACTGCGGCTTACGGTTATGAAGGAGTTGCTCACCCTCACGTTGAGGAGTAACAAAACTTTCATGTATTGGCTTTGCTAAGAAAGTTCAGTGATATGAAGTGAAGTTTACAGATGGTAAGCGAGATACTTGAAAGGTGGCTTTGGTTTTGTTTGCTTACGTGCTCGTCAGACTTCTACGGAAGCCAAACTATGTGTACAGGAAAATGTTCGCTAATAAATATTTGGCCCTTGGAAGACATTCTTTGTATTTATAGATTCGCTAATCAGTGCATTTATTGTAGATTATTGTAGATTTTAAATACGAGCAAAAGATGTTGAGGGTGCCATAAAAGTAAAATATAAATATTCTTGAATGATATTACATTATGCCTAAACCAATTTGCCATGATCTTGTAATGAAAATCACTACAACTACAGTTTTTGGGTAATCGTAAGATGAACTTCAAGTTAATTGATACCAAAATTCCACTCTCTACACACATACACCTAACTCAGAACCATCCGTGTATATATGTAACGAATTGATTTCTACATCAAAGCGACGCCACTCCCTTCTAGATGGTATGTGCGTTGAAAAATTCTATAGTAGAGCTCAATACTGGGATTCTAGAGATGTAAAGGGTGCGCGGGACTAAAATGTGATTGGATATGAAGTGCTAAAGGCACATTTGAGTGCTTTGGTCATGTAATGACCATCTCTGAACTGTAGATGTATCAAACATTAAAAATGTGGCAGTGATTTATATAGTCGATAACACTTTTTCTATAATACCCCAATACAGACACATATTTTTTTATTCTTCCATCAGACTAAACTGTCAAAGTCTAAAAATTATATTAAATAAAGTAATGTTAACAAAATACATGTCATAAAATTATAAATTTATTATAAAACTTACACGCATATTATAGGGATGTAAATCACAGGACTCGTGATGTCAAACGCAATCTTCTAATGACATTAATAATGGGTTCACATATTCGAAACCTTCAAACTCAGATTGATCAATTTTATCAATAACACGACTGTAAAACAAGAAAAAATAGATTAATTATTAAATTGTTTAATTTGCACACACACAAAAAAATTAAATTAAAAGAGTAAAATATTGATAAAAACTGTATAAATATGTTGCATGTACACATGCATGCATATATATACATGTACTTGGAATTTAATAAAAATACTGAGTATATATGTTATATGAAAAAAATTCGAAATACTAAAGGATATAATTAGTACATTAGGCTTAAGAAAGCTCATGCTACATTACAAAATAATGGAAATATACTTACTCATCGTCTGGTGTCAATTGTACAGCTTCTTCTGTAAATTCAGGTGGGAAATTGGCCAAATCTCTTTCTGAGTCTAAACGTGGTTTAAATGGTGGCGAAACTTGTTTACGTTCAAGCTAAGTTTATGCGGCGTGTCGAATTTTATTTTGATGATGATGATAATTATTTTGAAATTGAAAAAAATTCAAATTGAAATATGAGATAGAAATGTATTGAAAAAAAGAAACAAAATGAAAAAAAAAAACAAGAAAATAATACATAAACATAACTCATCGCTGTTAGATTTTCCATAGTCGTTTAAATGCATGTAGCATAAATTTACAAATTTCTGCAATTTACATTTCAAATTGTATAGATTTTTCTGGTAAGCAAAGAAACGAACGAAATAAATAAACTGAAAAATGCAAGTGTGAAACAATGATTAGAAATTCTGATTTTCAATAATTACATACATAGATACAGAGATATAGTAGTATAAATTTTGATATGATTCTTTTTAAAATTTTTGTTATAATGATGATATGTATGATATACTATATAGAGGATGTTGTTGCGCAATAAAGTGTTCCATGATGTCTATGGTTAGTTTCATTTTCTCAGCATTTAACACATACCCTTTATTACATTTCCTTGTGTAATTGTTGATATAAATAAAATTAAGGCATTTCTCCTTTTTTTTTTTTTGACAACATAAAACAATTGATTATTTTGAATACGAGCAAAAGATGTTGAGGGTACGAAAATGCAAATTACCCATTTCATAAAAAAGGAAAAGCAAATAAAAAAAAACAAAATAGTATACAAATGCATTCTGAATTTCACTCTCAAATTAAATCAATTTAGCACTTTTAGACAAATCATTTAATTTTGATCAAAACATGCTAACGAGATGGCATGTATTCACCTAGAATTTTCAAAAATAAATCCCTAAGGGAAAATTAATAAAATAAAAAAATTTTTTAATTATTGGATTCGAAGAATTTTAAACGATCCCTGTAATTTTGATGGGCATCGTAAAACTGATTTTGATGCACATCTTAAAGTACCTCTTAAAGAGGTACTCTTGATGCGCTTTGAGTAGGCAATAGGCAGCACTTCAAATCAGTGATCAGTGACTTACAATTAACAATCAATTTCGACAAAATAGCACGCCGATATGGCGAGAACATTCAGTTGGTGCCGAACATTCATAAGATGACTTTGTGCTCGTCGCGCCGCTTTTGTTAAAAATGTTCGCCAACAAACAATTTAGCTTATGCTTATGATAGAGAGAAAGAGAAATTCACATTGCACAATTTCCTCTCTGCACTACAATACACCGATAATGTAATGGTATGTGTGTGCCCTTCAAAGCGCTTCCAAATCGGATCAAAGCAAGCGCATTGAGGGAAGCGAAAAGGAAGCGCTTCCTCGCAATGACATGCCAATGTTATATTCAACGCTATATGAAGGCAGAGCGATGCGCTTCAGTGCTATTTTAGAGCGCTCAGAAGCACTACTGATGCGCTCCATTTCCGATTGGGTTCTTACAATAAGTTATCGAATATAAAATTGAAGAAAATATTTGAAAGCATATGATAGGTTTGTTTGAAGCTAGGCGAGGTTTTCATCCGATTTCGCCCATTCTATAGCTCGTCTCAAGCTCGTCTATTAATTAATATATATAATCATTAGCAATGGGTGCCGTAGCTCAGTGGTTACGAACGGTACCCACCTGTCGGCAAGCAACTGGCAATTCTCCCGGCTGTAACAGTTTGCTAGGAAAAAACTTCTAAAAGACCTCTGTGACAGAACTCAGTAAAAGTGATGTCACAAGGGTTATGCTATTCGGAACCGGCTAATATAAGTAGGTCCCTTCTAATATTGTCCAAAGTTCATAAGTTTTTTATCGTTTACAGCGAGCTTCAGCATGATAACTTTAAATTTTCGTGCGTAAAGTGTGAAAACACATATGCAAACGCTACACATATGAAACTTTTCCAAAAAAAACATACTTAACAATATTGCTAAGTATAGCAAAGTCATACTCGGGTAGTAATTCTGTTCAATAATATACTATATATAGTTTTTCATACCTGTCACTTCACATTTTGGGTGTTACAAGTGTAATAGCAACATTATTCTATCCTTAAGGGGGTCTTCTACCTTGTGGCTTCATTTTTGACACTGTTTTTTGAATATTAGTTATAGGAAAACTAAAAACGCAATCGAGGTGCGGTTTGTTGCATTCAACTTGTTTATTTAAATACATTTAACACTAATTTTACTGAAAATTTACTGTCTTCGATTTGACCGTGACTTGACCTTGAAGTGTCCCTTGCAAAAAATGCATACACAAATGGTTGACACGATTTAGCTCATGAAAATCGTCTGAAACAAAAAAACCAAAATGATTTAATTTTTTTATCATCTTGGCTATCGTTTGACAGATGGCATTTTCAAAATTTGAAAATTTCGCAGAACAGGAAACTTTAAAAAAAAAAAAATTTTTTTTTTAATGTTTTCGGGGTTAAAAACATCTGTAAAAATTGTTTAAATAAAAAAAATCTAAAAAGTATCTGTCAGACGATAGCCACATGTTTTTCACAAATTTTGATATATAATTTCAATCAATCAATCAATTAGTTTTCGAGATATCATGTCAACCAGTTACAAAAACGCAACTTTTGGGAAATCGCATTTAAAGATATTCATGTATATAACAAGCGGGATGTTTCCGACGTTAAATTTTCTTTCAAACTGAATGGACCGAAAAATTTATCATGCATAACAGAGATTACATAGATACAGATACATCAGGTATTCGATAGAACGTTAGATAACTTTAGAAAAACGCGATGGGCCAGCTTTTAGGTGGTCGCGAAGAGCGCTGCGATAAGAGCACGCGTAACTGTCTTCGACGGCTCGGAAAAACTCGAAATAATAAGATTTCAGTTATATCCTTTTAAGGGTATATTCCTAACACCTTCTGGGTTGGAAAATTGAAAAAGAAAAAAATCGAATTTTTTGAACCAACAATGTAGAAGACCCCCTTAACTCTATGAGTATAGGGTTTAATAAAAGAATTTCTATGGAAAAGGCGTAGATCGTAGGTGGTTTTATAACTATGCGCTCATAGATTATTACAGAATTCTAAAGAGAAGGGGCTGAGAATCAATTCTGCTAGGCCGTAAGCTTAGCAGTATCTACGGTCTCTGCTGATAAATTTTAAGGTTCTAGCATTTGGAAGGGTAATTTAACCTCTACCGCTAGAGTTATGTAGAGTTATGCAGGACCAATTCATATGTCTTCGCATTTTCTTCAATATTTCTAAGGCCCGAAGCCAAATAAGAGTGATGTCAACAAATCAGTTCACCACTTCGTTCTCTTACCAACTTATATGTAATGTATTAGATTGGAGAGCTTTAATTGCGGCCTGACTCTCAGGAAATATCGCAACTTTAGACGTATTTTCAATATGGTTTGTAATTAGATTTGTTGCCTAGTAAGAAACCACATACCTAAATGTTTCTTATACTTTTCGCTTTGAACTGAGTACTTATAATTGGGAAATCACATAAAATATCGAATGCAATCGGAGAACTCAATATCTTACAAATCAAATTTTATAAAATCACAGAGGTTAATCTAATTAATCTAACATAAAAAATTATCTGCATTTATGCTATATTTAAAGCATAGAAGAAATATAGTAGTTATTAAATATTTAATTCTAAAAATTAATAGACTATTAAAAAATATTTCATGACACAATAAAATAAAACTATTACATTCGAAATATTCGACGTAATTAGTAAAAACGAAAAGTAATATGTAATAAAAGAAAAAAACATTATTAATAGAAACAAGTATAACTATATCAAAGAATAAAGAAAAACAAGGATATTCCAAATAGGCGAATTATAAGAAAAGACAATTAGAATAAAACAGCCAAACAAAACAAGTCATTACTGGTGGAGAGCATTAACAACAATGCACTTACGGATCATCTGGCGTCAATTCAGCCGGTTCTCTGGTAAATTGAATGTCAAAATTTGTTGTCATATAAGGATCGCCATGATCAAAAGTTGGTATATAAGGCGGTTGTACTTCCTTTTGTGCAATCTTAATTATTTTCATAATAATCATTATATTTTTCATATATGTAATTTCAACATAAGATATACGTAAATAAATAAATACTATAAATATAATAATATACCTCATATAAAACGAAAATAGAGAGAGTATAGATATAGACAAACTATAAATGCACTAAACAATTTACTAACTTGTCATAGTATGTATTTTGGGGTCTGTAATTTATCGAGAGTAAATTATGTGTTAAAGTAAAAAAATATAATATTTTAATATAAAACGCTCATCATCATAATCATCATCATTGTTACTATAATTATTATCATTATCATCGATGTATTTCACACGTGCAATTTTCATTGTTTGCTTTTCTCATTAACGATTTCTATATTCTCTTGAAATGTCTAACTTACCATTTCCCAGTCAATGCTCTTGAAGAATGGATGATTAACGATATCCATGAATGCTGATTCACGATGGCAACCCAAGCGATCAGCTGGATTTTTATTAAGGAAACCTTTGAGTACGGATGCTGCTTTAACACTAAGTGAACGTGGTATACGTATAGTTTTTTCCAATATAACTTGAAATAGGAAATCTTCAGTATTCTAAAAATCATAAAAAATAATTTTTAAAAAAACCATAATAAATAATCGTGGTAATTACACCATTTCAATAATTTACCTGATCGGGATTTTCTGATGCGCCGGCAATATCGAATGGACTACGCCCGGCCAACATCTCATATAGTAGCACACCCAATGCCCACCAATCGACTGAGAAACCATAATCTTCACCGCGTAATATTTCCGGTGCTATGTAATTCGGTGTGCCACAAAATGTCGATGTAGTATCACCGGGACGTATGCCCTCCTTGCACATACCATAATCTGTCAGTTTGATATGGCCCTCATGATCGAGCAGCACATTATCAAGCTTCAGATCACGATAGATAATACCTTTCTCGTGTAAGAAATTCAATGCCAAACTAATTTCGGCCGCATAGAAACGTGCATGCTCTTCCGGTAGACGACGTTGACGTTGCATATGAAACATTAAATCACCACCGCGTACAAATTCAATTACAAAGAATAGACGTGATGGTGTCTGGAAGCACGAATGTAATCCCACCAAAAATGGATGATTCGATGCTGTCTCAAAAACATGCTTCTCCGTTTGCACCCAATCGATATCCTCATCATCAGTTACAAGCGCTTTCTTAATCACTTTCATCGCGTAAATACGTCGTGTATTCTTTAATTCGACCATTAATACTTTCGCATAGCTACCACGTCCAATAACACGAATCAATTCGAAATCATTCAATGAGTATTGACGTTGTGTCCCCGGCTCCAATTGATCTTCAATATTTTGATGTTGTTGCTGTTGCTGAGCATCATGCTGGGCGTCCAATGCAGCCATCGAATCGCAAGGATCACCTGCACCCATTTGTGGTGGATAAGCGGGTAATGGTGGCAATACCTCTGGCAATTGTTCAGCAAAGGCATCATCACGCTCCTTAACCAATGGTTCAACATGCTCATTGGTACAATGCTTCTGTACGAGTTTGTGACATTTTTTGTGCACCAACAATTTACATTGGATACACTTGAAACCCTGGCGTCCCAAACCCCAGATACGATCTTGACAGTATGCGCAGAATGCACGCTATAAAAAATTGAAAGACGGCGAGAGATTATACTTAGTTATAATGCACATAAACGGCGCTTAATTATTACTTACTCGATTAAAACGTTTTGCTTGGAAAATATGCCCATTAACACGATATAATTTGCGCCATCTACGGGCTCCACGTCTGTAAATGCTGCCTGCGAATTAATCGATATAATAAAGTTTATATTAGCGCTGTACGATTAATCGCATAATCGTGTAATCAAAGAGACTGATCGATGGTCGATCAAAATTATGTTCAATCAACATTCTTATTAATCAATAAAGTAATTTTAATCAATGTCAATTTTTTCGATTAATTGGAATTTTGGTTAATCAAAAATATTTTTCATTATTTTGTTATCTTTGATTTCAAAATTCTTCAAATTTTGTTCAAATAAATTTAATTGAATTAATCAAAATTCCAATTAAACGAATAATTTCAATTTTGATTAATTCAAAAAATCATAATTTTTGGAAATATTTGCATTTTAATTAAACAATTAATTGGATATCGTTTAAGGTACTGAATTATAGTAGATAATTAATTTGCTTACGATCTTCGCCATCGCAGGACATTCCAGGTGCTGAAGGAACATTGGGAAATACTAAAAGAAGGAACAAGCAAGAAAAGATCACATTAGAAATCATATGTTAAATATTCGATAAAGTTAATATATATATAATTTTGGAAAGCACATTTTCTTTGGAATTCCGAAGACGATTGCATCATTTTTAATATTAATCTAAAGCATTTTTATAAATTCTAGTCGAAGCTGGTTTTGGGGGATAACAAGACTTAGTTGTTAGAAAAACAAAATAATTAAAAGTCACATCATTTGAACAATTCCTTTCATGAAACGCCCAAAAAATGAACAAGTATTACCAGTTTGAGCGTCTTTTCAAACAAGATTGTTTGTTAATATTTTAAACAAGTAATGCTATTTGAAACCATACATATTTAGGGTATTCACAAGGTGTCACAACGTATTATATTGTCATAATGTGATAAAATTTGACAATAATTTAAAATTTAAAGCCAAAAGCTCCATAGAAAAGCGAGGTAGCATAATAAATCTCTGCATGTTTATGAAATTATGAGTGTGTTCACAACCAATCATATTTTCTTTCAATTTGAAATTATGACATAACATATCGCGCTTTAAAATAGCTAGTCATTCTTAATAATTGCATACAATTAAAATTTAATTGTAATTTAATTAAAAAAAATAAGTTTCTGTGTTTGTGCTGCCTTTTTCGTACTTAGGTAGCTTCTTTATCAATCCGCCCTCGTACAGTGATTTTTTATGTCCATTTGTGTGGCACTAAAACTCGATCGATCTCTACCTCCTTGGCTATGCTACGATTGTTAACATTCCGGTCTACTTTAATCATTATTTGATAGAGACTTTCGACGACGAATAAATCAAAATTGCGTGCAATTATCGCCACCCCTTACAGACCATTCATAATCATTGCAAAATACACTGAATTTTCGTTTTGTTAACTTCTAGTTTTTACATCCTATAACTCACAACTGAATCTACAAATCAAAGAATTGTAAACTATTTTTTTAGTAGCATTTTTGAAGCATGGAAATTTTATTTCCTTATATAAAAATTCAAATGTTGAAGATCTGGTATTAATAGAGTCTAGAAAGAAGTACAAAATTATGGAATTCGATGACTTTTAATTAAAACACATTACATTTTTATCGAAATAAATCAATCAAATTTAGATTAGTCAATTTAAGAGCAAAATTGGGAAATTAATATATAATAAGTTCGATTAAACTCAAACTGATTTAATTAGTAGCACACTACGGTTCGATCTTATGCACGCATATGTTAATATTTAGAGAGCATATTTTTGGTGCGAATAAGATTTAAACATATGTTAATAATGCCAAATAATGAAAAATGTGAAGAAATATGACGAAACCCGAATTATTCACTAACAACAGCTATGTCAATTAATTGAAGTACTTCATTTATCCTAAATAAATACTACAGAATTAGGTATATGTACTCATAATGGTATTTAAATTTATGAAGTGTATGAAATAAAAATCTTTAAATAATTACAATTAATTAAAATTATTTGATAATTTACATTACACAAAAACATTTCTAGCTATGATCTTGTTTTTCTTTTTGCAAATGCACACAAATCGCAAAGTTATTATTTTATAATACAAATATCTATATATTCATTGAATTTTTCTATTAAATTATTCGATTTTGAAAACTATAATGCTCTATGTATTTATCACCACTCGTATACACAGAATTTTATAACTAAACTATGCGAACAATATTAAATCAAAATGAACCCCCAAAGAAGAAAACGTCATTTTATCTAGACGATGGGTGCTTTTCTTTTCTTTTTAGCTTTTGCTTTTTCGACAACATATTTTGTCAAATTGACCGACTACTACATTGTTTGTATGAATGTACCATATGAATATAAGTACATAGGAATGAACAACATATTATACAGTCATAAATTTATTATATGTTGGCTTCAGATGTTTATACACGAGTACATACAGTCATATGTGTGTGTGCGTAGCTAAATGTCTGTATTGTATGTGTAGTAGTATGTAGACTTCCCCCAACTTTCTTAAGTAATGCATGCGCGTACATATTTAAGTTATACAAATTGGATTCCATAAACACACACTGTCAATCACATACTTGCGCACATAGTAGCAGCAATATTCATATAGTAAAAATAATCAAATTTAATTGATTGTAAGTACATATGAGCATACATATATACCGATATAAGTTCATATGTATGTACATTTAAATTCATAAAAAGCATGTAAAGAAAAAATATATTATATTATGTACTTATATGTTGTATATAATACGAATAAATATATAAATATATAATAAATTATACATACACATATTTGCAAATATAATTTAAAATAATTTTTCTTCCAATTCATTTCTTATGACAAATTGTTAAAATGAAGCAAAAAAAAAAAGCAATAACAATAATCAGTCAATACAAAAAAAAATAAAAATAAAAATAAAAAATCACAAGGTCAGTTGCTTTTTGACCGGTAGAGTTTGTATTGATTTGAAGATAAGGAATAAATTATCAACAATATAAAGAATAATGTAAAATTTATGTACAAATATAGCAACATTAGAATTGCGAAAAATAATTAAAAGTAAAAGTGAAGAAGAAAGAACCTATTGTAACTCCTAGACTCATACGGTGCGTACTAACGATAATGGGGCTGCTGTGGCTGATCAAATTATTTTATCAGAATTTTTTCAAAAATTTCAATTTTCATTTTATAAAACATAATTGTTTTCTATCATATTTAATCAAAATTTATAATTACAAAGGATATTCATTTTCATTCTGTCAAAACGAATGATCTGATCAATAAATTATGCGATTAATCAAAACTTTGAGTTATTTTAATCGAAATTTTGATTAATCAACATCTTTATAAATCGAACAATTGATTAATCGGATTATTTGATTAAATGATAAATTGCACAGCCCCAGTCAAAATAGTACCCGAAATTGTTGAAGATATGTTTAAGTAAGCTAATTCGAGCATTACATTCGAGTTCATAAAATATTTTTTTTTTTTTTTTTTTTTTTGTTAGCTTATTTTTTTTTATTGAATCTTTCTTAAATACAAGAAACTAACAATAAGTATTCAAATCTTACAAACTAAATAAAACTATGTGATATCCCCTACGTTCCATCACAATATGGTGAGTCGCGAGATGTAGCAATTTTACAGCATATTCAGTGTGTCTTTTCTTTTTAATCGACGATGCCCCTTGCTCAGCAACAATTGCCTAGCAAGGGGATTCGGATGATTGTGTAATTTTTGAATGTAGCTTCTGCAGGACATTGCAACTTCCTCAGAAATTGTGGATACATTTAAATCTCGATGGATGTTAACGTTCCTCATATACCAAGGCGCGTTTACAATAATTCGCAGACACTTGGATTGTATTCGCTGCAATTTTTCGATATTAGAGGGAGATGCGGTGCCCCAAAACTGAATACCATAAGTCCAGATTGGTTTCAGGATTGCTTTATATAATAGCACTTTGTATTCAAGATTCAACTTTGATCTTTTGTGTAACAGCCACCATAACTGATTCATTTTAAGCTTGATCTGAGTTTTCTTTGCCTCTATGTGATTTTTCCATGTCAGCCTTCTGTCGAGGTGAATACCCAAGTACTTTGTTGAGGAACATTGTGGAACTGATTGGCCATTAATTTTAAGTGGGGGACATGTATCTAGCCTTAGCGTGAAGGTTACATGTACGCTCTTTGATTCATTGACTTTTATACGCCATTTTGCTAGCCAGATTTCGAGAGAATCGACATGAGTCTGCAGGAGTTTAGTAGCTTCTATGGGATTAGAGCGAGAGCACAATATTGCCGTATCATCAGCAAAGGTCGATATGAATGTATAGTGTATAAGAGATACAGTAAGGGACCCAAAACGCTTCCTTGAGGAACGCCAGCGTGAATATCCAATGGATTTGTTGTGTAATCCTTGTGATGTACGAGAAATTGTCTTTTCGTGAGGTAGCTACTAAGCAATGAGGAGACATTTGCAGGCAGTAATAGTTTAAGTTTGTAAATAAGGCCATCGTGCCATACTTTATCGAAAGCTTGAGTGATATCAAGAAATACAGCTGAGCAATACTTTTTTTCTTCAAAAGTGTTCCTTATCAGAGTTACAATGCGGTGGACTTGTTCTATTGTGCCGTGCTGTTTTCTAAATCCAAACTGATGTTGAGGAATCAGTTGGTTGAGATTAATAAATGGAGTTATATTCTTGACAAGTAGCTTTTCGAATACTTTAGAAAGTAGAGGCAGGAGGCTGATAGGTCTGTACGATGCAACTTTTGTAGGGTCTTTTCCTGGTTTTGCTATCATAATAATTTTTGAAGTTTTCCAGCATTTGGGATAGTGTTTAATACGGAGGATAGCATTGAAAATGTGCATCAGATGAATTACTGAAGCCGGAGGTAGCTCTTTTATCATTTTACCGGTAATTTTGTCTGGACCAGGTGATTTTTTTGGGTTTAAATCTTTATAAATTGCTTTGAATATGTCCTTTTTTTTAATTTTGAGCGTTATTGAGCAAGGTTGAGAAGTTAATATTGGTAATGAGGACTGTGAAGAGGGTGGATTGGGTGTAAACACACTTTTTAGGTGGTTTGCAAAAGCCAAACCCTTCTCACAGTTGCTTCTAGCCCAATTACCGTCACTCAAACGGATGGGGGAATCAGTAAGAATTGGCCGATTTGATTTTTTTGCTGATTTCCACAAAGAGTAGTCTGACGCTTCACCAGGTGTTAATTTCGCTATGTGCTCTTCTAACTCTTTGTTGTTTTTATTTTTTAAGGCTTGCTTTAACTTTCGAGTGCAGTGCTGTAGCTGTGTTTTCAGATTCGGTGATCTGAATTCTTGCCATTGTCTTCGGAGTCTTCTTTTCTGTCTTACTAGCAATTCAATATCGGCTGGTGTGTATGGGCTATAGTTTGATTGCTTGCATACCTTTGTGCAGGTGGCTGAGCTGAGAGCTAATGAGAGCAGCTGGTTGAATTTTTCGAGTGCTGAGTCTACATCGTGTCCATTTCTTAATACAGTACTCAGAGTAAGATGGGAATTTATATATTTCTTGAATTTTAACCAGTCTATTTTCTTTCTAACGCAATTGCTTTGGGGGCTTGGTGATTTTATAGATATTACCGTGGGTGAGTGGTCAGATGATAGATCATAATTACACTCTGTGGAGATATTTTCCATCTGCAAACCTTTGGCGACTCCAAAGTCTATGAGATCGGGTATTTTCCTCTTGTCCGTCGGCCAATATGTCGGTTGACCATTTGAAATAACATCGTAGCCGTGGTTAGTGATGATTGAACATAGTCTTTTGCCTTTTGGAGTTATTAATCGGGAGCCCCAGTGAGTGTGTTTGGCGTTGAAATCGCCAGCAACCAAGAATTTGCTACCAAGAGTTGAGAAAAATTCTTTATATTGCTGTTCGGTAATACTGTATCTTGGGGGACAGTATATCGCAGTTCATAAAATATAATTCTTAAAATATTTTGGTGACGGTTATTATTTTAAAAAATTCAGTATGAATTGGATGGAATCTTAATTTATAAAGTGATCGTGATGCACCACAAGCTTTAATAATGTTGCTTCCAATGAAAACTAATTAAGAGTTGCCTTAAAAAAAATGTTTGACAAGTTATGTAAGTTATACAATTTCATGTAAAACGAAAATGATATTTTAAAAACTCATTTCATTATATGCTAAAAATATTTATGAAAAGATACTTAAAATTTGGTTTTCTAAAATCTTGTAATAAACTCTTTTTTAAACACATTATTGTATTTCTCATTAAAAAAAATCATATAAATCTGCTAATACTTGAAACGAAACCATTTAATACTTTTCGCAAAGAAATAATAGTAATTCGTAATTTTCATTTAATAGTCAATAATAAAAAAGTTGAAATAACAAAATATTGTATTATTAATACTAAAGAAATACTAACAACCAGCACCACCGCTCATAAAAAATGAAGAAGTTTGTATGCCATATAATGAGGCAGCTTCACAGATACCACTCCACATAATCATTGTTCAACAAACTCTTTAAATTTTTTTTTTTTGTTTTTATTTATTAACTTTATTATCATCACGTCAGAAAAAAGAAGGAAGCTATATGTCAATATAAGTATAAACTTTATCAATTTACACCGAAAATTCTGGAACAACTTTTTTACACACACTTTAACAACATTTTAAAGAAATTTATTGACAATGGGGATGAGCGTACATGTGTATACAAAAAAAAAAGAGACTAAAAGGATTCATTAGTTTCTAATCCAGCTGCCATAGAATAACGAACAGCACCACCATCACAATCACACACTTGAAATTCTACAATTCTTTCTTGTTCAAACCAGTGAAGAATGCCCGTCACGTTTTTACGCGCTCAAATAAATGTACAAAAACTCAATTACGATTTTCGCAAATGCTTTTACGGATACGAGTATGAGCATAGCTATCATTGCCTGCCTGCTATTGCAATCTCCTTGCTCATAGTACTCATATCATGTACACATACATGATGTTTTTCCAAACGTTTTCACTGTTGAACTATTTCAATAATCATCCTCAACTGTTTGTATAAGCCCCCAACATTCATTCGTTCGGTTTTAAGAATCAAAATAAATGAAAACGAATACGCATTGAAGAATTACACACGAAAAAAAACCAGCAAATGAAAAAAGAAAACAAAAAATAAATATAAGTACATAGAAGAAGCTGAAGAGTATTTTGCTATGGCAATGCATATGTGAAAAAGAAAACATATGAAACACAAATAGATAAAAAAAAGCGAAAAAATATTATTCACAAATACACATAAGCTATACACAAACGATCCATACAAACTCACATACGCTCACATATAATATACCCCTCATCCCTATTATGAGACAGAGTTGTTTGGAGAATTGATAGTTCGTCGGATCTGTCTGTCGGTCGCATTTCTTCAATGGTCATCGTTCGAAATTGAATTGAATTGAATTTACGCTTTTGAAACCACCAATTTAATATATAAAAGTCAATTGTATGAATACTATCAGAGGCAAAAAGACGCCCCACCACCAAGTAACACCACACCACCATCACAGTGGCACACAACCACCAGCATTATTACAGCGAAATCGACCGGAATGAAGGAACAAAAAGCATACATATAGTACAATAAATAAGCTCTGAAATAAAAAATAAAGAAACGCACAATTGTAAAGAATTATAAAATGAAAGAAGGTAAAAAAAATAGAAAATAAGAAAAAGTGAAAAATAAAATATGGACAATGATAAGAAATACATTAACGAACTACAGTGAAGACATTATTTTTCATTCATTTCTTTTGTATGAAAAGTCTTATCAAAATTGGTAATTTAGTCCATTCAACCATTTCAATATCTGAAATATTGGGACAGTGCTTGTGTGTGTTGGGGCCATACGAACTAAAGTTATGCGATTAATCTATTAATCTAATAATCTGATTAACCAGATTATGACAATTAATTGATTAATAAAAAAATGATTAGAAAAAAAATATGATTAATCAAATGAATTGTAATTAATTAATGAATATTCTAATTAATCAAATGACAAGTATTTTCGTTAATCCAAAGCTTGATTAATCAGATAATTTATTCAAATGAATTTTGATTCAAAATACTTTTTGCTCTCTGCTTAGATGATTCATCCATTTCTCCTGATATATTTATTACAGAAGTTATAAAAGTTATACTATTGTTGTTCAAGTAGCCGTGGGAAATAGCCACATGACAGACGGAATAAAATGTTTAAATCGACAAAGAAGAAGCCACTAGTCAATAATACACTCTGCATGCGTTTCTATAGCACCGGCGGTTCCCTCGTAATGGTTGCAAACATCTGATCGAGATCCCACATTCAAATCACACCAGAAAAGTACAATTCTCGCAAATAAAACAAAACAAAAAATGAGTTCTTTTAGTTAAAGGGAGACAACAAAAAAAAACACACACAATAACAGAGCATAGAAACAAAACACATTCTTATCAGTGACGAAAAAACGACTGATAAATAACAATAATTAAAACTGCTGTGTACGAATCAAGTCAATAAAATGAAAAAAAAAAAAAACAGAATATCTTGCAAAATACAACACAAACTGAAAGAAACAGATAAATAAATAAATAAATAAATTAAACTACTTTGATATCATATAATACATATAAAGGTATTTCCTGGGATTCGGATGTGCCACATAAATATGGAGTAAAACAGAAACAAATTTAAGGATACAAATTTTGATTATTCTATAGAACTAATTGGTATAGAACTAGTTAGTTTGATAAACACTTGGTCTTGATTTTAATATATCAGCCAATATAAAGCAATACAGGTGTGACGAAATATGAAAAATAATTCTGTCGCATCCGTAACACTTTATATAGGTTGATATTTTTAAATAAAGCATTCGGCCGCGTCGTTTTCATCTAAATATAGTAATTATTTAGTTTAACAAAATAACCAAAATTTGAGTTACATTCTTCCCACGATTGTCACGTTCGTAACTCCGGAAATTCCCATATGCATTTTGTACGCAATTGCATTGAGACATATAAAATAAATATGTATGGAAATAAAATTGCGAGAAAAGCGCAAAATATAATAATTTTCTAATGTCGACACCAAGATTAAAAATCCAATTCATCTCCGATAACGATCCCCTAGGAACAATTTACACTTCCGGAAGGAACGCCTCCTCATGGCAGTTTAAAACAATCGTTACAATACGGATTCCAATTGGGCTTTAAAAAGAAATCCACATTTTTTATAGCAGTTTGAGTGGAAAATATTTATTAAACAGCCCTTGAGTTGCTGGATGGAAGTCATTTCCATCAATTGACTTTGAGGGAAATATCCAAATGTTTTAGAGCAGTCTGCTTATAGAATTGTTAGCATTTTATTTTTATTTTGTATCCTCTATAAGTAGAGTATTAATTTCCCAGCCCAAATTGCTTTCACAAGGCTTTTAAGAATCAAAAAGAGGAGTGGAAGTAGCTTGTATGGTATAGACACTTATCGAAGTTCAATGTGACATGGGCGACTAACTTCTCGATATGTTACAATGATCAAAACAGTCATATTAACTTAGGCTAAAGTTTCAAAGGGTTAACGCTTTTGAAATTTGTTCTTCTTATTCTAAATTTTGAATTGCCCAAAAAATGTGTACGGAATTAGCTAATCCAAGCTAATTAGCTAGTCCATGGTTCGTACTAAATTTCTACCTTTCCAGATACTCACCTAGTTACTTCTATATCTCTGCTCATTTTCGGTTTTTCAGTACTTCGGGTAGTTACGACTTTTGATGAGAATTTATAATTAGACAGACACACGATAAAATGTATCAACCACCAGACAAGATACACATTTTTAGAAATCGAATCCGTTATTGGTCCAACTCGGTTAGATCGGATTACGTTCTTAATGAAAATTTAAACACTTCTTAAGGTACACAGAATAGAATAAATGCGGCTGAAAAGCATGGCCGAACTCAATTCATTATTCCTTCTCCACATTTTGCTACCAACATAGTTACCGCTATATTCAGCCCTTCGGAAGGCTTCCCTACAAAATTGATGTTTTGATAAAATTGACACACATCGCTACCAGGGACTGAGTTACGAAGTAAGCATGTTCAGCAAAATTGTTGTAGAGAAAAAAATGTAAGAGTGCCGGCGATAAATTTGATATGACGGAATCGCTTACTCTGAGAAACTTAATAAGTTTTATGTACAAAATCATGTTTCTTTTTTTTTTTCTCTAATTGATTAGATCACGTGCTTCGTCTAGTTTATTTCCTTTTGTTTCACATAATTGTTTTGTATAGTCAATTAATTTCCTGTGAGAACAGACTGAAACAAGTTCAGTTTAGCACAAACCAATCGGCGAGAATAAGCAAGCAAGGGAAATAAAAAAGAGTGAAATTAATCAAATAAAGTATACAATTTAAGAGCAATATTTTTGAAATATAAGTAATTTGTGTATCTCGCAAGAACACAAGAAGAAGAAAAATTATACAAACGATGCGTAATTTCATTTTTATTCATCTTAAAAAATAATAATAATAATAATAATAGTAATTCAAGATACACTGAAAGTAGCACATTGTACTCTGACCCAAAAAAGCAAACAGATAAGATTAAGTTCACACATCACATTACGTATGAAATTTGACACTCGTAGTCTCCATAATCCATTTAGTAAATATTACGTACAGAAATGGGGATGTTGGGTACAGACATACCAATGTACGTAAACTTATATACATACCTGTCGCATAGGCTGGTTCAATTTCCTCCTCCGACTGTAGTTGTTGCTGTTGGTGCTGCTGCGGCGTTGGCACAGTCGGTATAGGAACCGGTATTGGTAAACGTTCATAATGTATACACTCATGATGATACTGATAATGATGATGACCATTGTGTATAGTGCCAAGCGCACTGGCACGCCCACCACAGCTGCCACTACCACCACTACCACTACATCCATTGAGACCACTGCCTGCACTACCATGCAGACTGCCAGTGCCGCGATGACTGTGACCATCCATAGTACCGCCACCAAAAACGCTACCACCACTACCGCCACCCGAGTCATCAGTTGTCGTAGTTGTGGTAACCGTATTGTGGCAGCGACTCGAACAGCGTCCCAATGAACCGCTACCACTTCCACCGCCGCCATGATGACACATTCCTCCACCAACGCCAACACCTCCACCACCCACTCCGCCGCCCATATGTGCTACCATATGGCCCATATGTCCAGCGACAATACCACTGGCAGTCATACCAATGACACCACCGCCCATTATGGAACCGCAACCCTGTGAAGAGTCTGAGCCCGAATCATGTCCTGGACAAGCGCCCGCCGAACCAGGTCGTGAGCCGATCAAACTCATGGTGGAATGTGGTGGCGTTATGGATGACGACGTCTGCATGTAATGATGCGTATACGGATGTGGATGTGGAACATCGTAATCGCCTGTATCAATATTACCCGATAGCATGCCAACACTGCCGCTTGAACTTGGACCAGCAGCACCTATCAAATGACCCGTACTACCACTGCCGACACTCGCCTGCAGACAGCCCATCGAACCATGTGCACTGCCAGAACCGCCATGTATGCTGCCATGATGGCTACCATGATGACTGCCACTGCCTCCATGAATACTGCCATGTGCACTGCCACTTCGACTATGTAGTGAGACACCTCGCGTCAGCGTATTATTAGCCGATTGTATCGATGAGACAACAGCGCCGCGGCACAATATATCCGACAGTTGATTCGCCTGTATACCGAAATATTTAGACTGCATATATCAGTATGATGGTAGGAGGAGAGCAAAAGAGGAGTGCATAAAAGCAAATCATAACGTCCAGAGATGTTGTTATTGATGATGATGATGATGATGATGATCATGACGATGACAATGGGTATATATTAATTATTTCACATGTGTTGGAATATCAGTTGAATGCCAAGGCAGATCATCAGTTAAATCAATGTGCAATTTTTTTTAGAAAGAATTACAAGTTTACAATATATTATTGATACATGCGCGCCAATATATGTATATGATGCATTCATTCATTTTTATAATCCAATGTGATATCAATGAAATCCGTACGAAATGAAAAGCATATTTTAAAGGAAAACAAGAAATACACAAGGCGAATGGTCAGTACATGTATGAGATGCTGAAAATACATAAACACCTATTAGAGCTTATTGCCCTGGTTGGTTGGTTGGTTGATTTCTTGATTGACAATGTATGGATTTGCTTATATTCATAACGATATACTAATAGTTTTCTTAACACAACTCTACATTCTATGCAAAAATTGCATGCCACAAAGCATTTGCTAGTTTCACACCCCAGTTCTTAACCGATTGATCATATACTCGTATGATAAAGATAATACTGCGTGAATGTGCCCATGCACATTGTTTATCTTATCATAGGCAATATGACGGGAGATTCCCGTAAAAATACAATATTCACCATGGCAAAGAAGAAGAAGAAGAAAATATCATAAACACAATGACTTTTTACTATGTGGTGAAAAGCTTCATACCACATTGTAAACAAATGTGAGAGAAAGAGCGAAAAAGCAATACAGTGTTGAATCATTGCGAGCGAATAAATGAGAGCTACATTCAACATCTGCACATATGTGCTACTACAATTGCTTTAGTACGCCACTGTTGCCACTTCAAAAAGATCCCCCAAAAAGGTAGTCGAAAAAACGTCATAATAATATTAATAGTAATATTCTATTAAAAGAAATATCTCCTACTGAATTAAATGTTACATTAGTCTATATTTTTTCTATTTATTATACGAAGCAATAGCATTAATACAAGCGAACTAGCCATTGACAATTCTTCCGGTAGTAAAATAAAATTGCTATAAAAAGCCACTGCAAGAACTTTGGGGCAAAGCTAAATAATCAAGAAAAACATAACCAGACCGTGTTGTTACACAGATCTACTAATTTATGCAACAGAATTTTACTCTTTTTCAATCTTACACAAGTTTCATTTTGTATTGAAAACAAGAACTCGCAACAATGGCAGCCTTACCGTAACAGAAGCCCAATAAAGCTTCTTGATACAAAAAAATTCAAAAATTAACATTGACTTCCTTTGTCATTTGTAGGTATATTCCCATCAATGACTCCAAAAAAATCACACAATAAAAACCCCACAACATGGCAGCATTGGATTAAAATTGAGAAGATGATCAGCATGCATGATTCTAACAATACTCTACCTAAAATTCTTCATAATTAATAATATATAGATAAACTTTTTAAAAACTATTAATAGAAATTAGGTATATGGTATATTTCAGTAAACCTTGAAAACACAAGTATTATTTCATTACCTTTTGTAATCAAATGATCATTAATTCAATTTTTATTTGGTCCCCATTACTTAAAATTCCTACAGACACTAACTTCGAATTTGGGCAACAAAACACCAATTGTATGTATGTGACACTGGTTTGCTTACAATAGTCACTAGTGACTAGTGAATACCTTATAGTTAGAATCGAATACCTCTTGAAAATTTTGAAAAAAGCTAATATTTACAATAAATTCCTAACAACTCTGTTTAAAGAATCAACTTCACTATTGCATATGCAAATATTTGCTATACGCTTCTAGTGTTGCATACTTCTACGCACATAGCAAATACACTCCGTACTCTTGTGTGTGACAAAATATGCAATAGTATATCCATATCTTTGTTATAATAGTGTTAAAATTTCATTGAAAATTCAATTTCGTTATTGCATATGCAAATATTTGCTATACGCTCTAGTATTGCATACTTTTAAGCGCATAGCAAATACACATATGTACATTATGTTGTTGTGATGGCAAACTATGCAATAATATTTACCATATGTTGGGTACATATAGTTTTAAAGATTTAGAAAGCTTCAGTGCCATTAAAGATATTAGACATTAGAAATAAGCTTATTTTTCAATGACAATCTATCTTACAATATTTGAGTTTCTTTCAAGAGCTTCGGGAATATAAAAAAATTTTAATTTGAAGAAACAAATCATTATTTTTAGATTTCAATATATATTTTATAAGATTTTGGGTGATTCCCTATATGAATTTCTGTACCCAATCCCCTATAAATAGTAATTTCTCATAAAAGAATATATGAATCATATCACACATTAACTACAAACGAGGTACAACTAAAAATTGCCAATTTTTCAAAGAGAATAAAAAATGTTTTTCTTAACATATGAACAAATATTTAACGTAATATATAGAAAAAAGTTTTATATATTTTATATTATATAAAATAATTATTTTCAGCCTCCATAGAAAAGTTAAATAATTATTTTAATGTCGGTTTAAAATTTTTCAATTTGCAAATATGATATTTATGCCCCTCTATTGTGAGTCTATGATATGTGAAATTCAATTATGACTGAATATAGCGCATGTTATATTACGGGCGTGTACCCTCATACGAAATAGAGTACTAGTAAAAAAAAGCTTAATTGAGTAAATGAAATTTGTATAAAAAGCAAATATAGTGTTGTATTGTGATCAGATCGGTATCAAAGCAGATGTTGACACAAGAATATTTCAAGTATTAAATAGATTTTAATGTGATATTAAATCAAAAAAGGATTATTTAAAAAAAAATATATATATATATATATATATTCATAATACAATTTTAAAGAAAATACGCAATACGATTTCCGAAGAGTACAAATAATTAGCAATTTATAAAACAACATACATTTTGATAAACTGTGGTGAATAAAAGTGCATTAAGCGCATATATAAAAAGTTTATAAAAATGAATAACTGGGAGGAACATGAAATTATAAATCCTTCAGAGGATTTTCCAAAAATATTTTTGGATTCCAATGGAATGCTAGAAGAACTTCTAGAACAATCAAAAAGTACAGAAAATAATAGTGACTTGACAATGGAGCTGGAATTTCTGGACGAACTATTAGGCAAAGATACGGAAGCAAATACACAGTCAACAAATTTTCATAATAATAACAATCAAGAGATATACTTTCATAGTGAACAACTATCAAGTACATCTGGCAATACATTTATTAAACCCACAATTGAGAATTTGCAGTTTGCGGAATTACGAACTGCAATGACAGATACCGAATCTAATACACATACACAAGATATTGATTATAATAATCAAGGCGAATGCTATATAGCACAGAATCATGATAATCAAAATCAGCAATATACACAAGATTTTGATCATAATAATCAAGGCGATTGCTTTATACTAGCACAGAATTATGATAATCAAAATCAGCAATATGCGCCGACGGCAACGAATGAAATTGAAGCTGAGTTCACTATTTTGGAGCAACCGGAATCGTGTTTTCGCTTTCGTTACATTTCCGATACAAAAAGTACACATGGTGTACTCTTCAGTGAGAATATGATAAGTAAAGATAAAAAAAAATATCCAAGTGTTTTATTGCAGCTAAACACTTCAATTCAAAGTGATTTAGTTTGCACATGTTCACTATATGAGCCAAATGATGGTGAAAATTATGCTTGTCCAAGACTATCTCCTCATATACTTGTGAAGAAGGAACAAAGGCGTGGTAGTGGTCGAAAAAATTCTCAAAAAGTTCATATAAGAGAAATATGTCATGGACCCATAATTTGTGATGATGAAAATGCAACTCACATCACCAGCTCTTCCAACACTAATAAATATGAATTCAAATTAAAGGATTGCTACATATTGTGTATTAAAAATGAGAACAAACGTGAGACTTTACGGCGTAAATATGAAGAATTAAAAAAATGGGAAACACAACAATCACAGCTTAATGAGATCGAATTAAATGAAATAGCTGAAAATGTTGCCAGTGAATGCAACCATAATCCAAACATTGAGTGCAGTAAAAAGACTGAAATTGAACGAGTAAGTATACGATATATGGTTCATCGAAATTAAATTTTTTATAATCTTAATAATCACCAGGTCGCTCTAGGTTTTACCATCTTTACAAAATCAAACAATCAGTACAATTATTTCATGGGTCCAATATTTTCAAATGCAATAGCAAATTTGGAAAAATTCAAAATACATCATCTCTGTAATTCAAGTGGCAGTATTAATGGCGGTGAGTCGATAACGGTTCTGGTAAAGGATACTAAAAAATGTGTTCAAAAAGATATTGAAATACATTTATATGAGATTGATAAAGAGGCGATCATTTGGGAAGCAAAGCCTACAGTGAAAGAAATCTTTAAAACGTGTGCGATAACATTTGAATTACCGAAATATACAGGACCATCGTTGAACAGTGGAAAAAAACAAATTGATTGTTTATTGAAGTTGACGCGTAAAACCGATGGCAGCATAAGTACGCCTATTACATTTATATACAGAAATAATACCGTAACGGCGATAACAAGTGCAAATGCTAAAAAACGGCGACTTGATGAGAACCTGACAACAGCTGACATTTCACGGGAGAGGGAGGTGATTCAGCCCCAGGAACAGCAAGTTTCAAGTTCGGTAGTAGTCACTGAAACCCTTAAAGCGGATTCAATAAATTTAACATCATTGAGTTGTCATATGAAACAAATTCATCGTAGTAATATTGCACCAAAATCACGTCCACTTTATACAGCTATACAACGAATACGTAGCATTGTTAATAGCAATGCAAGAAATCATGCAAAGGCTGCATTTGAAATTCAAAAACTCAATGAAGGTAAGCATCGCAAAAAACAGTTTGATCCAAAATTTCTTAACATTTCTCATTTCTTCCCTTTGCTCCTACTTTAGCATATGTCCAAGAGCATGCCCACAATGGTAATACCATATTTCATGATGCTATCGCAAGTGGAGATTTTATAATCCTATACAAATTATTCAAGTCATCCGAATTACGCACTCTACTACAAGAAGCGATCAACGATCAAGATGAGACCTTACTACACTATGCGTGCTTATTGAATAAATCCGATTATATACGATCTCTAATTGGTATCGGTTGTGCAATCTATGCACAAGACTCTGAACAATTAAATACTCCACTGCATATGGCAATCGAATGTGAGCAGCAGATGTGCATTAAAAAATTCGGTGATATCTTCCAAAAACCCAACGCATATGAGCAGGCGAGAGATGAACTACAACAGCTGCTATATATTTATAATGGTCAGGGCTACACTGTGTTGCATTTGGCCGTATTAAAAGATCAACGTGAATTGGTTGGCGATATTTTGCAGTTTGCCAAATGTGAGAATATCAATGTGTGCACCATCGAAGTATTGGGTAATGGTAATACGCTATTACATTTAGCCGTTGCTGCTGGCTTGATCGATATGGCCAAATTAATAATTACACATATACCTGATGCCTACTATTATGAGAATTATGCCGGCGAAAGTATTTCCGATATGCTCGATGATAGTACAAGTTTGGAATCGGAGTCCGATAGTCAGAAAAAATGTCTAAACGAATTAATCACATTAATGGCAAATACATCAATATAATAAATGTAATCCCGAGATGGATGGATGGGAGGACGAGTTTTCGAAACTCGTAAACTCTAAAATATATTTGTAATTTAAAATGTCTGTCTTTAATCTATTTAATACAATTTTAGTCGATGTTTATGTTTATGTTTATGGGTGACGCAGCGCAGTGGGTAGTGCGTTGGCCTTCTGATCTCTAGGTCGTGGGTTCAATCCCCGACTGAAGCATACATTTAACATCGTAAAAAATTTCCTTTCGAACGGTGCCCACCTGTCGGCAAGCAATTGCCAATTCTTCCGGCAGTAACAATTTACCATGAAAAAGCTTCTAAAAGAACTCTGTAACATAGCTCATAAAAAGTGATGTCACAAGGGTTCTGGCGTTCGAAACAGGCTAAAATAAATAGGTCTCTTCTAATACTGTCCAAAATTTAACAAGCACAACAACTGGAAGAGAAGCTCGGCCAAAAAACCTTTTGGTTTATAAGTGCCTCATATTTATTAAAAAAAATGTTTTCCGCTGATGACACTGGAAAACATTAAAATTACACAAAATCGTTTTGCCAAACCGTAAAGTGAAGTTGGAGAAGATAATCCACACCTTAAAAATATCGAATGAATGCTCCGGCTTCCTTATGCATAAACATTTGTCCATGACAAAACTGTTTTCGAAATGGATGCCGCCGGAATCGTTTGCGCATAGTGGACTAAAAACAACAGCATGTCGATGATTCTGAGAGCTCTTTAGAGTTATTTCGGCGAGATCGCAAGGGTTTTTCGCGTTGATATGTAACAATAGACAGTCAGCTGAGTGGACAGCAACCGGCAAATCTCGTCCAAGGCGGTCAAAAGCGCAACAGTCAGCTGCAAAGTTATGTAATTTGTAATTGGTAGTATTATTGGTTATTTTATAAAATAAAAAAAATCAACATACTACGTAAATGGACAAATATAAGACGCCTAAATAGTCTATGAATCAAATGAAAATGAAAAAATTATAGTATCAGTGTATAGATTCAGATTATGCTCCTAATTTGGATTAATCATTTCAAAGAATTTGTAATTTTATTAATGAGATTGATTAGGTGGCTTTTTTGCACTTTCTATATAGAATTTACCCAGCTTCTTACATCCATATACTCCTATTTGGTCTCTGTACCTCAATTGTCAATATTTATATTTGCATATCGAATCAATTTGAAGCATGTGTGTGTTAAAAAAGTAGAATGTATGAGTTTAATTCAAAAGTTTTGGGTTTGCATCTGAATCCAAGCCATTAAGTATATCTAATATAGATATTTTGAGGTTTCACCGTCTTACTTGTTACATTATAGAGTTTGCTTGCAATATCACAGAACTCATAATGGACATTTGGAGCTACAACTCTCAAATTGTAGGAGGAAAAATAATGAAAATAAATACGCAAATAAAAACGTTTTCAACACAGAAATATAAATACAAACGCATTGTCTAAGTGAAGTTGCTCTCCTATCTCCTATGAACTGTCTAAGGCTATTGGATACTCATACTCTTCTAATATTTGCCTTCTACTATAAATCTTACAAGATACTAAATATTTTGTTCTACATAGTTTACGGATACTTTGTTTGTCTTTGCCATTCATTGTTTTCAATTAAAAATTGTAATTTCTTTTTACTTTATTCATATCTTGTTTGAACTTTGTCACAATCATGACTTGTTGGCTATAATTAGTGTAAGGACATTGAGAGAGCAAAAAAAAACCAAGTCAAGAGGTGGTGGTATCACATTCAAATATTTGTCGTATGTGTAAAAGTGCCATACCATAAATACCATATAGCAACAAAAATAAAATTGATATGCAATACCGATTGGGGAAAGAAGAGACAAAGGTACAAAGGAGACGAAGCAAGAGAATAAAATCTAAGCTCTTTTACGAGTAACCACATATATGTATAAATGCATAAAGTAATATAGGTTGTTTAATGCGCAAACATACATTTTGATTTATGAGTTTTATTATGAATGTGCATAAATTCAACCATACCCATATACTCATACCTATATAGTATATGTAGTATATCTCTAGGGGTATAAACTTTGCAGATATTTATGTATAACTATATAGGTCTCTAGATAGGCACATACATTTCATATGTATGTATGTATGTCAGTATATGTTTATAATAATAAAATAACAAAAGAAATGATATTGAATATGATTTATTATTATGTTTCCGTATTAGTGATGGGCTACATCAATACAATGTTTGATATAAACACATACATATAGCTACCTGAAATTCACAAAAATGACAAAAAAAAAAAATATACTGATATATTGTCAGATTTTTGTGATAAATCATTTCATCATTTACCTTTATACACATATTTTATAACCATGCAAAATTTATTCCTCATCATTTAAGTGCAACTAATCAAAATTACATTACTTTCCATTTATGGTGACCCTTCAATGTGCTTACTACATCCAAAATAGTTTTCAATATCAATGAATACCAATATGATACATATTTTATTACGGATATTTATTTAATATATAATCGTGATCGCCATACTAAGTAGTCAATAAATGTATAATTTATTGTATTAGTCTTGACAAAATCTCAAGTCTAACATAGAACAGAAAGCTAAAAACTAAAGCTAATTAAGAATTTTCAATGATTATTCATTTTTTATAGTTCGAATTAATAAACTAGAAAATCGACCAAAAATAGTTCAAATCGATACACATTGCCAGATTTAAAATATGAAGAGGCGAATTGGAAGAAAACTTCAACAAGTGTTGGGATATTTTAACAAAATTTGTCATGTCACTGACAATCAAAGTAGCTAATCTCAAGTTGTTTAACTAACCTTTAAACCATTTACGTCCTTCAGCTAGGTCAACCATATCTGGTACATATATTAAGAGAGTAGTCGGCAAGAAATGAGCGAGTAACGTCGTCTACAATTAAATATAGCTTCCATACAGTCACAGAAATTTTTAAAATTTGCAATCACCACAATTGACTTCAATTTCCATCTAAGAAAACCATACAGTCTCTCCTACGACCCGCTAATTAATCTCGCTATAAATCCAAAAAATGTACGTGACATACCCACTTTAAGTTTGTGGCCAAAAATATGTTTAGAATACAAAAAATGGGCGTGTTCACTTCAACAAGTGTTGGGATATTTTAACAACATTTGTCATGTCACTGATCAATCCAAATTATTTAACTAACTTTTTACAAGTTACGTCCTTCAGCTAGGTCAAACATATCTGGTACATATATTAATAGAGTAGTAGGCAAGAAATGGGCGAGTAACGTCGTCTACATTAAATATAGCTTCCATACAGTCACAGAAATTTTGGAAATTTGCAATTATTTATTATTCTATTCGATATATTCTCTATATAGTTATGATTGGTTCAAGTATTAACTTTTATGCATACTTGCACATATTATCGTAATGAAACTTTAAAATGACAGAGATTACGGTCATCATTTTAACACCAAACGATATAATGAAATAATATTACACTATACTTTCACATGTAGCTATATCGAAATTCATATCATTTCAAAATGAAATAATGTGTGTGAATGTGAATTAACCAATCGAGCGACCAATGTCAACCAACAAGCATCAACCACCAACCAACCTGGCCAATAAGTGTTGAAAAATGAATTCGTAATCAAGAATGGCATAAACTATACAAAATTTATGTTGATACATATATGTATCGCAACATACAATGTATACACACAATGTATATATGTATGTAACAAAATACATATAATATAATAACACATGTCATATCACCTTTAGGGTCGTCCATACCTGTGGACTGTCGAGACGATCCAACGATTGTCGACGCGATGGATAATCATCCAAAGTGAGAATTTGCTGTGCGGCCGGACAATTTTTATTCGAATGCTGATGTAGATGCTGTTGTGATGATGATGTAAATGGTGGCGGTGGTGGTGGTGTTATCGAACCGCATGGACTGCCAGGACATGGACTACCCGGACATGGACTACTGCAACGACTGCGACATGTTGGACTATAGCAGAGTTGTTGTGTTTGTGTTGTTGATGATGGTGCTGCAGCTGATGATGGTGTATTGGGACATGTACTAGCCGATTGTGTGGTTGATGACGCCACCGTCGCTGCTGTTGCTGCTGCGGCTGATGCTGTAACACATGGCTCCTCATCTTGTTGCACCAAATTTACTGGCAATGGTGTACATTGAGTATTGCGACGTGGTGAACGACCACGATCGACTGTTGTCGCACTCCAATAGCCCCAAGCCATTGTCGTTGTTTTTCTTCTGTGTTGTCAGCGAATTTATAAAACGAAGGATGATGAGATAATATTGTAATTTATGCTCTTTAATGTATCTGTTCTGTAATTTTTAATTTATATTGCTTTTATTTTTTTTTTGTTAATAAAGTTTCACCTTCACGCTGTGATTTAAAATTTAAACATTTTATTTGATTTATTTTTTTTTCGCACTTTTTAATTATTTTAGTTTTGCACTTTGCTCAATATTCAATATATTTCTTTATTTTTGTTATTGTTTCGATGTATCTCGAATGTAAGAAATTCTATCACCTTTGATTTAATTAATCGTTTTTTTTTATCACATATTTATCTATTGGTTCATAATGATTATAGAGAATCGTTTGAAAATTAATATATTTTTGTTACAATAGAAAGCAAGTAAGTTTAGTGAGTTGAGCAAAAAAACGAATTATATTCCCTTTGAGTTGCGTATTTTTGTAAAAACCGAAAAATCAATTTTTGACATATACAATATGATTCGTTCATATGTCACCACAATCGTTATAGCGTTAAAAATTTGTGTCTTAAAAAATTCATCATTTCAAAAACATCAATTTGAAATGCATATCCTACTATTTGACAAAATTGTAAGAAAAAATTTGATCAATTTTATATTCTCTTCTTACTTATAAAATTTAAAAATATTATATACTAAAGAATATTATTATACATATACAATACTATACTATAACCCTTTTCTTTTACCAAACGCCTGCACACAAACACCCATACACAAAATGCAAATTGCCAACACTTTATTATGCTCAACTAAATTAACAACTGCCAACTAACAATGTAATTGGCAATGTGACAATGAAAATGTGAACTATTCGCACACATACAAACACACACACACACACAGACCCACACACACACACTCAGTTATACTAGCGCTGAGCAATAATCCAATCTACTTTACGACACAATACATAAACTGACACTGCACTATATAAACTCGAATTATCGTCGGTAGAATGGCCAACTCTTCAATTTCTTCATTATGTTTTATTCTCAATTCTGTGGACAATTGTGTTGTTAATACTGTTGTTCTTATTACGTCCAATAAAATAGACCATAAGGTACACTCTAAACGAGTGCCAATTATAATTAAAATAAAAATACAAAAGTACTACAACAATAATGAAGACAACTTTATACAATAAATAAATGGTCGTATTAATTATAAAGTATTAAAAATGTTTCGCAGCAGTGTCTGTCGATTCTTTTAATGAAAATAAGACGAAACATACATGGCTTATGCAACTACTCCCATTTTATCAATGGTGGATAACTCGATTTATCGATATCTCAAACAAATAATAATCAAGGTAATGGACGTGACATTCGTACCCATACGATATAAGGAAAATCAAAGGCAAGTTGAAGAAAGTGATTTTTAATTTATAGCTCTACATAAGTGCCTTATTTAAGCAAAAAATTTGGTGTACTCGAATGTTTGGTTACAACAGTTTCAACTACTGTAAAGTGATATGGACGCGACCAAATATGTAAATTCCATGAACATTTTATTTTTTTAAATTTCTAAAAGTTTTTTAAGCCAACGTGATTACATAGGTGCCGCACCTCAGTGATTAATGTGTTGGCCTTCTGATCTGTAGGTCGTGGGTTAAATCCCCGGCTGAAGCATAACAAATTTAATACCGAAAAGATTTTTTCTTTCGAACGGTACAAACCTGGTGGCAAGCAATTCACAATTCTTCCTACAGTAACAATTTCCCATGGAAAAGCTTCTTAAGGAACTCTGTGACAAAGCTCAGAAAAAGTGATGTCACAAGAGTGAGTCCCTTCTAATACTTTCCACAATTTAACACGCACAATATTAATGGAAGAGAAGCTCGTCATTGAGTACTGGGTAAAAAAAATTCTGGAACTCTGAACCAACATTCCTGGCCTCAGCCAAAGAGCTTACCAGAGCAAACAAAACTTCCAACCCACAGTTTCTAACTAAACTGAGTTAAGAATTTGCTCACAGGCTGCTTATCAGGCTACTACACCCCAAGGTATCACCTACGAAATATGGGTCTACCTGAAGGGACAACATGTTGCCTTGTCGTGTCGCAATATATTCTTTGCGGTATTTCGTGCTGGAAGTAAAGTTAAATTCGGTCCAACTGACGTTAAATTAGCTCAGTATGATTAAAGGTTAATCGCATAGAAATTGACAATGATCAAGAAGATGATGTTCGATGTTCGATACGACGGATTGGTTCTTAAGGTGTACTGAATTAATGTCGAAATAATTACAAGCGATTTTTTTTTAAATGGTGTCGAAAACGTTTGATATGGAAAAAATATTTTCTGACAATATTGCAAATATTTTGTGCAAACATATCGAAATTGTAATTTATGTCCAATTCGCATCAATGTTGGATATAATTAAATTTCGACATTATTGCAAAAATATTTCGATATTAATTGTTTTTATTGATACCTTAAGATGTTGATTACCAACCAAATTCATTAAATTAAATTAAATTAAATTTCAATTAAAATTATATCAAGCTATATCCTCATGAAGAAATTAATCTATAATAAATAAAATGGAGCACACTATTCCTCTCACTATTAAAACTGTTTATGTAGACCATTCAAATAATCTTATAGTGAAACAAAAGCTATATGAAGGGGCATCTTTGAATTTATGTTGAAAAAGTTTTCCAAAACTACTGACAGAAAATAAAAATACAATAGAAACAAAACAAAAAACAAAGTTCGTCTATTGATTTTTGAAGAAGAATTTTAATGCTTATAAATGCAAATGAAAATATGATATGAGGATTAACTTTACAAAATGTAATAACTCCAAAAATTGCTAGCAAATCAAGAAAGTTTCCAAACACCTTGTAACTTTGTACTTTTAGCTTTACAACACCCACTACTGAAAGGTTATTTTCTACATTAAATGGCTGCTATTACGCAAACTAATATTTAACCTTGGACAAATAAAAAGTATAATAACTTTTTGGACTGTGGTAGAATATCCTATATTATATATATTGAATCCTATATTATATCCTATATTATATATATATATTATATATATATCCTATATTATATATATTGAATATCCTCCTGTTTTTCATCTCTTTTACACGCTATTGATGCTGTTTTTGTATGAAAATAATTTTTTACTTTGAACTATAGTTTTTTATGGCCTTAAGTCGGGAAAATGAAAAATAAAAACAGCAAAAAAGGAGCAAAAAATCATTATAATCGACTTATCTCGTTTTATGAAATTGCTCATCATTTGCCAGCGCAAGACAAATATAATTTCCAAAAAAAAAAAAAAAAACCAAGGATGCAGTTTTGCTTATACTGCACTGCAAAGTACATCCGAAAAACGCACACACACACACAAATACTGTCTCATACTTAAAAGTACAATGTCAACAACAGTAATAAGAAATAACAAACAGCACAACAATCAAGAAAACAGCAAGCAATGTAAGAAGAAACCCAATTGGAACACTCGTATTCACACACACATGCATAAATGCATACATAAATGCAATATTAAGCAAAATGTGAAAAAGAGGCGCAAACAATAAAAAAAAATAGGATATCAACATCGACCAACAACAATGAGTCTCAAGTGTGCATATGTTATAAAACATAATAACAAAAACAACAACAACAATAGCAACGTGCAACAATATAAATTAAACTTTTAGTTTTTATGCCTCTTATTTCCACTCACTCATATACGAGAATTTTCAACTAATATGCACTTACAATGTTGCGCAAGTTGTTTCCATTTTTTTTGCTTTGCTTATTTCATTTTTTGTTCCTCTTCTACTTCTTCACTATTTGATCAAATGAATGTTTGTTAACAACAATTTTGATTGATTAAAAATATCAACAATGTCACCAGCAAGAATAACAAAAAAAAAACAAAATTGGTCGATTTTTCAATCATTTCATTTGGTACGCTACAAAAAATGACAGTGATGAATAGATCCCCCAGTAGGAAAATATAAAAATGTAAAATAGTAATGTAATGCTTATGTCGTGAATAGTAGACTACGATTCCATTTTGTAACATATTTAGTGTTTGTTTTTGTTGTTTTTATTTTCTTTTACAACTTTTAATTTTATTCCAGTTGAATGAATTTATGTCAAACACAGTTACAGTGAATTTCCTTCCTTAAGGAATGCTTTCGGAATTAATTCCATAGCTAATCTAAAAACCTTTTCGTTTATCATTTTAAGCCTTGAAAAAGTTTCCTTGAGTCATTTAATTGGAATACAATTAAAAGTTGAAAAATAAACATACCAACAACAACTACAACGCAATGGTATATTGTTTGAACTGATTGGTGTTATGATTGTTCCGAGCAGTTTTACCTTTATTGGTTAAGAAAAGACTAATTTTTGTTTTAGATATTTTTTAGAGTACCTGAGCGAAATTTGCCACAGACAAATTGAAAGAATAAAGTTGTTCCAAATTAGAGAAGAGCTCGAAGCTGAGTTTTTCTGACGTCCTACATATAGAAAAACTTATTTAATTGAGACATTATTGTGCGTGAACGTGAAACAATAATAAAACTGTTTTCTTGTTCAATAAGCTATTTCTATCTTTCTCCTTTTCATTCGCTTCTTCTCTCTCTCTTTCTCTCTCAATCTCTTAACTCCATATCTGACTCAATCTATGTCTCAACTTCTGCCTCTATCTTTATCTACATCTACTTTTATCTCTATCTCTCTTTATATCTGTCTCTGTCTCTCTCCATCTCTATCTATGGGCCCCTTTCTGTCTTTGTATTTACATCTATTTGTATCTGTATTTCTCCGATAATGGATATCTATCTCTCCTATCCTACTCATCTAATTATCTCTATCTCTCTCATCCTCTATCTATATTTCTCTCTCGTTCTATTTGTTTCTATATATCTATATTTTCTTCCCTCAATCTATTCTACATCTTCCTCACTATATCTATTTCCATTTTTTATCTCTGTCTATTTATATTTATTTCCCTCCATATAGTTATATTAACTACTTAGAACAAGATAAGCAATATTATTTATTTTGAAAGTTTCCATCGACCTCTATATTACATAATATTACTATTATTATACTAAAAGTCCAATAAAATTTGTTTTATGGTAAAATATATATGGAATTGATATATAGAGATATTTGTGATTGTTTGTATTTTTAGTATTAAAAATTTTTAAAAAAAAATCACATTCGCCTAAACTAAATACGCGCACTGTATTGATAGAAAGAGGTTCATTAAAATTCTTTTGGAACCTAGAGTGCCAGTTATTGACTTTCAAGAGCAAAATGCCAACAGCAGTGGTATGTTCATTTAAACAAAGACTATATTAGAAAAAAAAAAATTTAATATACAATACATTTTATGTAAAAATAAAATAAAAACTTCTAATAAAAAAATAATTTTTCTAATGGGTGTATATTTACAATTTTTTTTTTTGTTGCGTTCATTTGTTTGTTTGCACAATTATATACACTCGATGACGCTTATATAAAAGTTTAGTTGGCAACACTTGAACAAATTAATTTCACAACAACACTAACAATAAGAATAACAACAGCAATCCATATAGTAAATTGTTACATTATTTTGATTTTGTTGCTACTCGTCGACAGTATAACTACATATACTCGTATGTAGTGCTCTCTCATTGTTATCGTTGTTCATTGCTGTTGATCAACTTGTTCTTGTTGCTACTGCCTGACTGCCTGCCTGCCATTAATTGTTATTGTGTGGTTATTGTTGTTGCTATTATTGCATCGTTGACACAATTTACACATACATGCACATACACACATGGTGCATATTGCCACATCGATGCAAACAGAAATTATTATAAAAACGACACATACGTACGAGTATTTGTTTATATGTAAGTAGGGCAGGGATTATGACACAACGCAAATACACCTACACGACGACACAGACATTGCACCTATGGGCTATGCTATGAAATACTTTATTGTTATTGATGTTAATGATGTACATATGTATATATGTAACACAGATTTATTATTTACCTACATAAAATAATTAAATATTTTATTATAAATTCTTGTAGATTTAGATATTTTATGACCACAAATTGATTCAAGTGAATAATGTTTCAAAAATATCAATTAAAATGTTGTATTATATGCACAACAAATTATCAGCGCGTACAAACATCACCTACATTATGCACTAATAGTATTTGTATAAATAGTAATATAAGAAGAATAATTGAACAGTTGTCGAACAATGAAAAAACACGTAATAGAATTTACGCTGTTTAGAGTGGTGATATAATATCACAAATGACAACGAATATATACTGCCCGTTGCACATGTGTACGAGTACATGTAAATAATGTGGTGAAATAGAAGTTGGCATATAATTACGTATTTATTTGCTTGCAAATCACGTTCAAAAAGAAATATTGAATTGTACATAGATGATGCTGTCGATATTGCTGCTGATTGCTACCGCCTGCTATCTACTTGCATAAAATTCTATTGGTAAATATTATTACTTGATGCTAAGCTTAAGTATTTTTATTTTTGGTCAACATCATGCAAACACACATAAGCTCTTTTCTGAGTAATTCTGAATAATAATGAAGAAATTCAAGCAACTGCTATTTAATGAGATTCTTATAAATTCTATTTGATATTCTGTTCAAGTTTGTACTTCTAAATATTTACTTTTTTTTTTTTTTTTGTGAAAATAATCAACACCACACATACACATATCCCGGAAAAAATGTTTTTTTTTTTCAAAAACAATGAAAAGTTCTTTATAAAAATGCAAAAAACCAGAAGCAAACTGATTCCAAATATAAATTATACATTAAAAAAATCCAACAAATCTGGCAACCTTAATGTTGAGTAAGGATTGCAGTTTTTTCTAATCAAATACAAGCTATTTCGAAAATCTTGGCTATGTTGTCGAGTCTTGAAAGTCGTTTCGCCTATTTTATAGTCAAACTTTATGTATGTTTCGGTTCTAATAAATGTTAATGGATAACGCTAATGAATAAAAAAAAATAATCGGCATTTCCTAATTGCATGGTTCTAATATTGAGACGTGGTTCCACCAGCATGGACCTGACTCCCATACGACGGATTTAGTCAAGAAAATTTATATGTAAACTAAACGCATAGATAGATAAACCGATATATATGGATAGGTCGGAAAATACCGTAGAAGGTAATTTCCACTGTCACTCGGATGGTGATGCCAATTTATAATCAATAACAAATTTTTGGAATGATAAAATATATAGTAATCCCTACGTGCAAGCTCCAGAATTTAGAAAAAACTTCCCGACCAAGCACCCGAAGTTTCTGACGAGTCCATACATTTTTACTACGGACGTCCGACTTCAGTGTTTGATTCCTAACCTGATATTTATATTTTCCGAAAACTCATACAAGAATTAATTGAGTGAAACTATTTTGAACCACTCAAGATGATTCCAAGTGCTCGAAGGAGCCATTCGCGATCTTCAGGCGGCTTTTGCTTATATACTGGACTACATATTGTCTGAAGAAAGCAATGTACAAATTTTCCACCATTTCCGAAATATCGAATTGGATCTTTAAAAGTTGAACAAAAATGCTATTTTGAAGACACTTGCAATGATTTCACAACCGTTTTTCAACATTAATCTTCATATGATATCTTTTTGTATAATTTATTTTTTTTTTTTTAATCCCTTGATTTTCTATTGGGAACATTTTGTACAATTTACTTTAGCACTCTGTACTCTTCTTCATTGATGTGCCAAAGAGAAACGAAACAATACTATTATAGAATATAAGAGAATTGAGTAAGAAGGTAGATATTCAATTCAATTCTCAAACAACCACCGGACAAGATAGAGGATGAGAGATGACAAACGATAAAAGACATCATTAAAAAGGAGCATAAAATATTATATTGTACTATGTACTAGTGACACCGGCAGACAACAAAAGATAGAAAAACGACCAGATGAGCCGAATAGCGATGACGACAATAACGATGTCGAACAAATTTAAGCTTTCAGTTTACTAAACGTTAGATAATTGATACAAAAAAAAAACAAAATATGTATAATTGAGAAAAACAATTGAGGTTATTTTTATATTTCGTGTTCAAATAAGTTATCAACAAAAAACAGGCAAAAAACAATCAAAAACAAGAATGGATTCATACATAAAGTGAGAAAATAAAAGATGATTATCACACGATGTATTGCATTGTACATTTACACTCTATCTACAAATAAAAATGTGTATCGAACAAAATGGCCATATATTGTAATATACAATTGAATACTAGCACACAAAAGATATCACAACAAAAACCAGACAGCCAGACAATGTGTCTCTACGCAATGTCTACGCAAAATATGCACGTACACAAATAGAACAGAATTGAATACGAAGTAAAAATAATATATATATATTGATGGAAAAGTGTGTTGTGTTGTTCCAATACAAACAAATACAATAATAGATACTATAGATAAATTAGTTAGATTTTACAAGGAACAAATACATACAACGAGTATATAACCATGTTTGGTATGGCATTACATTTGATGGTTGTCTTTTAGATAGTCGAACATTATTATCGAATAAATGTTCTCTCTATATATACACATAATATTTTCGATATTGATATGCCACATTATATTGCAGTACACATGTAGTGGTAATTGCAAAAACGTTATAAAATGTGTGCCAATCAAAAAGTCGAGCATATACCATCTAAATAATGTAGCATTTGATTGAGTATTTTGCAATTATTATTTATCGCCATAATAGGCTTTAATATAGATAGAAATAAACTTGTATAAATAAATAATTTCATATACCACCTTGATCAAAAAGTTCCCGGAATAACCACCATGAGGCGCTCTCATCGTTCCAATTTGAATTCTGTTTTTTTTTTTTGGTAAGTTGCTACATCTGTTGTTGATATTCCCTCTAAATCTTAGCGTCATAGCTTGACATTTACAAAAGTTACGTAGTGTCAAGAGTACATCCATCTCAGTGCTTCCCGCGATCAGGTGAACTCGGTTCGGCTATTGAATGGTATTTGTTGCATTTTTGTTCAAAAAAGTTACGAATAATGATGGCACTACGCGACGGTGCGTTATCATGGTGCAAAATCCACGAGTTTTCTGCCCACAATTCTGATCTCTTTCCGTTGTACTCATAAACACACGTCTCGTCTCCAGTAATGATCCTTTTGATGAATGTGGGACCGGATTCAGCCTAGCAAATCATGTCTTTTGCGACGTCAACACGGTCCTTTTTTTTTGCATAAAATTGATTGAAAATTGTAAAAAATCGCCAACACACAGAGATAGATGCACTTTTGCCTACGTAAGTTTTGCAAATGTCAAGCTATGACACTAAGATATAGAGGGAATATCAACAACAGATGTAGCAACTTAAAAAAAAAAATACAGAACTCAAATTGGAACGATGGGAGCGCCACATGGTGGTAATTCCGGGAACTTTTTGATCAAGGTGGTATTTGTATTGGCAGTCTAATCGATTCTAATCAATCATCTAATCAATCATCAATCATCTAATCCTCCTACTTGCTTGAGGTAATGGTCAAATCATAGAATTAAATTGCCTCTGTATGCATTTGATGCTGTGTTTTGAATCGAGGTCGAGTGTACTATTTCACTTGATATTAACTTTCATACCTTCGCGGTCTGATATGTATGTATGATACGTATGTTTAGGAAAAATGTTGGGAAGGAAAAATTACTTAAAGTCGGCCTCACATTTTAGTCATAAAGGATCAAGATAAACTGTACGTCCATTCAGAGGAATAGTTGAGGTGTAAAATTGAATGAGATTTGGTCTACACCTTATTCTTCCAGTGTCACTCTGCGAATCGTGGGAGCATAAAAATTCGCAGCAGCTCATAATACACCACACCCAGTTGATCCCACCAGATGTACAACATTACCTTAGAACCATGAATATTGGACTTTGCAATTGAGATGTTGATGGCTGACCGGGTTTATACCATGATTTTTTACGCTTGAGATTATCGTAATGGACCTTTCAATGTTTCTTGGTTTCATTTTCTTGCTTTTGAATCATTCCCAAGGCTTTGGGATATTTTGAAATGGCTTGTTGAGTGACTCCCAACGATTCTGCAAGTTCCTCTTGCATTCGACACAACTTTTCACTCAATAAATCCTCGAATTCTGCAACATCTAACTTTTTTGGCTGACCAGGTCGAGGTCTGTTATCAGCACAATCACCACTTTTGAAGCGTCAACACCACCCTCTGCATGATTTGGCTGTTGGAGCAGATTCACCATAAACTTCCACAAGCAATCGTTGCGCTTTAGCTGCACTTTTCTTTCAATTAAAAATAGAAAATTAAAAATCAGCTGTTTATGTTAACCACATATGACAGCCAGAGCCATCTTTTGAGCAAAAAATGAATAGAGGTCAGTCATACATTTCACCCATCTTGAGGCGGTTCATGAGCAGCTGTGAATTTATTGACCTCTATACGGCATCAAATACAATATGTCACAAAATGGGGGGACTGACGTCCAACTATAAATTATAATACCATTATTTTTACAATCATAAATACCTTTTATTACGGTTGATCATACCCTTTTTCCGAGTATAGTATATGAAACGATTTTCAAATTTCATTGAATCAAATTTTTATTACTTTTACTAGATAGAAATCTGATTACGATTTTTATAGAACCATTCAACCAGTCAGTCAAACAACTAACTAGATATTTTTATGCTTTTAAACGAATGACTTATTTCATTGTATTACATGAGCGCTCTGTGATAAGAAAACGAAAAAGAATGATGACGACGACAGCAAGCATGAAACATGTTTATTGGATTACTTAAATAAAGCATTAAAACAACGAAAAAAAAAACAAACAAACAAACAAGCAGCAAAAGATGAATGAGATGAGATGATGATGATGATGAAGAAGAAACAAAAGACAATTTTGCACAATAAACATAAATAAAAATAAAGTCAAAATGTCAAAGTAGGGAATACTATACTATGTACCTACTATATATGTATGTAAGCAATGGTTAGACGCCATCAAGACATGCTTGTCCAGCGGATTTTAAGCATTTACTAAAGAATGCATGCACAAAAGTACACAATAAAAACATGAGAATATTTTATAAGCTATTTTATAAGATAGTCATACAAACAGTACTTTTAAATCGTAGTACCAATATTTAAAGTGGACAATACTGCATTGACATATTTACAGAAATAAAAGTAATTATAATTATAAAGTAGTAATACCATAAAAGATTGAAAAAGTGATACCGCAAAATATTTTCATATACAACAAATAACAAAAAATGTCTTTAAGAAAAGGGCAAGCCCCACATAATAGTGCTTTACTTAATGTAAAAAGTTTTCGCTTGAATTACCATTAGCATCACAAATTTTATAATTGTTTATAATTGTTGTTTTATATAATTTATATTTTCAAAATGTTGTCCTTTCAAGAAGCTTTTCTTTTTTATTCCGGCGAATTAAGTGAAGATGGTGGTTAAAGTGGTCTGATTATTGTTCTTTGATCAATGAATAAAAAAATCGCTAAAAATCATGATGTTAGTCAAGTCAATGAACAAGTTCACATCAAATTTGGCAATACACATTTCACAGTTAAATTACCGGCGATTTTAATTGAAAGCATACCAGGTATACAAGCTTAAATCCGCTGTTTGCTCGTAGATGGCGTTAGTGAGCTTATTGAGCTGTTATGGACTGTGCATCCTTTATTTTTTTTATGAGTTCAACACCTGTTTTCATCAATTTGTAAACATCATCAGTGATTTCATACAACAACATACATTTTTCCTCGTATAATCATGTCTAGTTTCGTGCCAGAAAAAGAGCATATGCGGGAAGCTCTACTTTTTTGCTTCAATTTGAAGAAATCTGCTGCTGAGTCGCATCGATTGCTTGTGGAGACAGTGCGCTATCGGAAACCACTTGCAGAGACTGGTTTCATCGGTTCAAAGAAGGCCATTTTGACTTGAGTGACAAGAAGCGTGAAAATAGACCCAGAAAATTTGAGGACCATGATTTGATGAGCGAAATCAGCTGGAAACCAGGACCACTTCTCATACATATGTTATGGAGAGTGCGTTAAAATTTAGCGTACAATATTCCACTTACCACAGAATTAGTATACATATAAGTAAATGGGTGTAAACAGATGTAAAGTACACCTATCTTCCATATAAAAATTTGTAGTTGTTGAATGAGAGTTTTCACACTTTGTGTGCAAGAATATAATACTATTGAATTGACACTGGGTATATACAATTATATTAGCCAATATAAAGAAACTGAGCATAATCGGCTGAAAACTACTCCTACCTCCCATACAAAAGGGTGCTTTAAAACGTATGTTTTGTATATTTACTAGTATAATATAATTTTTTTCTAATATTGATTCGAAATTTTCTTGGAAATGGCATGAACAAGTAAATAAAAATGCACACGAACAACGCAAAATTCATGTTTTGCTAATGAAACATATATAATTTTTAATGTGACCTAATCGTATTGCATGTGTTCTGTATCACAACTACAACAACTCAGCACCACCCAGCTTACCTCCAAAGGAAAAACACATATATAATCATATTGCTATCCCGGTGTTTTGTTGCGTGTTTTTCTTATTTTTGTACATATTTTTTTTTCTTTTCCTATGACTCTTTTTCTCTACTTCTTTATCTTCTTCTTAGTATTTGATTACTGCTGCTGCTGCTGTTTCTGCCACTGTTTTCTATTTTCTCATGAAAAATTCCCAGGTTAGCGTAAGAATACACGAATCTACATGCACACGCACATACACAAACGCACTCACATATTGTTGGGCTCCAATACGATTGACGTCAACATCAGCAGAGCCATGTAATAAATCCGAAAAGTGAAAAAGAACAAAAAAAACAAAAACGCAACAAAAATATTTGCAACTAACTCACAGTAGTAGCAATAGCTTACTCGTCTATATATACTACCAATACATACATCAGCGTAAATAATCTTGGCTATAAAATGTGCAGAACACTAAATGAACAAGAACAAGAAATGAAAATAAAAAACAACAAGAGCTTTAGTTAAAAAACAAAAATGGAATATAAACTGAATTATTAAAAATAAGAAAAACCAGCAACAAAACTAACAATGAAATAAATTACCAAAAAAAAATGTGCAATTGTGCTTCTCTCACTCTCTCGCTCTCTTTCGCTTTCTTTCTGTCGTTATGCCAGTACTGATAATATTTACCAGAAGGCTAGCTAAAGCGGCAAGGCAACGACTCATAGGTAGCACAGTTCAGATGTTGCCACAACTGCTGATTGCGCATGATAATGATAATAATACTGAAGAACTAAGGATAATATGCTTAAGAAAAGGGATAATACATGTATGCATATATATATTTATGTGTACTATGGCCGAACAGTACCAACGAAATAATAACATTATAGTACTTAGCATCAAAAAAGCAACATTATTATACAAAGCCAGCCAACATTATCGTTATATTGTAGTAAGCAGTAACTTTCCTGTCGGACATTGTGAATATTTTAAATAATACAACAAATTACTCAAGTGTAGGATTGTGTTTAGTAGTAGAGGAATAGCAACAAACAGAAAATGGTCAGAGGTCGAGATTTTTAAACTAAGATAGACAAAGACAACGATGATGTTAACGAAAATCCGTAAACACATACGCAAGTAGCAAGACAAACAGACAGCAGACTGACAGACAAACAGACAAACAGACAAATAGACAATGAGGCAGCCAAGTTGCAACCGAAGATAAACTTACGGAAAAACAAAGATAGACAGACACATTTTGTTTTTATATTCGCTCTGTTCTTCACGCCCTCCTCCTTCACATTTACTATAATACTTAATGCATGTAAGTACTTGGCATAAAACAGAAAATGGTATTAAAATTAACAAATACTCTTGTTATACACTCGCATTAAGTATGTGTATGCATGCATATAACTTTGTAAATGTAAAGTAGATACAATGTTGTACTCTACAATACATATTTATACGAGTATATAATAGTATCATGAAAGTGATGAGATAATGGTTGATGCTTCAGTTTGATGAGAATTGCTGTTGGTGGCTGCAATATATGTAATGCCACTCTACGATTTATAGTGATAGTCATTTGTTGATAGACATCAATTAGTTTTTTTTTTATAGTTCTCTTTATTGCCTTTTTATACAAAACTAAAATTATTTCGAATGACTAGTATTCACATGATATTTCCATATAAATGAATGGGTTTTTTTCTCTAAATAAAAAACTGCAATGCAAAATTTACTTTTATTTCACCATAATATACTACATGTCAATATAAGTGAGTAATAAAAAGCGAAAATTAATATCTAAAAAATGTTTTTAAATCAACTTTGAAAATAATGTCGTATAAGTAATATATCCAAATTAATGTTCATCATACGACGTGGTATTTGAGACATATATTCATTTTGGTGAAATGTTTGTAAGCACTTCAAGGAATCACAGGAGACTTCAGAAAGTATAAATATTACTGCTTAGCATTGCCCACTGAGTCGATTTGAATGTGTCCAGATGATCGCTGTTGAAAACAGTTAACTGCGATGGCCTTTGAAACGTTTTGCTGTGTGAAATTGTCAATTGCTTGGGACTGGTGGGTAACAATTTAAAAGAAATAATTGTTTTCGATATTAAACTTTGTGGCAATGAGTTAAGCGCACATTGTACAGACATTGGGTGTGTGAATTAGTAACTGACCTTTTACGTTACTTGGCACCATGTCGTACATTATTATCCGAAATGTTATTTCAAATATCTATGCATCATATTTTTTTTCACAATGGAAAATTTTAAGAATTGGCGAAAAAAACAGCATTTGCGGGAAGTTTTCTTAAGTTAATTTTTTTGCAAAGGAAAGTGCGGATGAAAGTCATCGTTTGCTTGTGGAATTTTATGCCGACAATTCTCTATCCAATACAAAGTGCAAGGAGTAGATTGTCCGCTTCAATAACGGTGATTTTGATATCAAAGACAAAAAACGCTCTGAACAGCCGAAAAAGTTTGAAGATGAGCATTTGAAGAGAATATGGGACCATACACGAGTCGGTAATTTCACCATGACAACGCACGGCCACACATTGCTATTCCGGTCAAAAACTGTCTTGCTAATAACGCATGGGAAGTTTTACCCCACCGGTCTTATAGCCTAGACCTGGTCGAACCTTCAGATTACCACCTGTTCCGGCCCATACACAACGCCCTTAATAGAATACGCTACACTTCAGTCACCGGAATCAAGAATTAGCTCGATTCGTTTTTGGCCGCCAAGTCTGCAATGTTCTTTTGGGATGGAATCCATAAATTGCCAGAAAGATGGGGAAATGTCATAGTTTCTGATGGACAATACCTTAAATGGCATGTCTTTTTACAGAATTCTTAAAAATATATGATATTTGACCTCTAAACAAAAGGCCGGTTACTAATTCACACACCCAATATATGCACAGACGAACAACTGGAAAATCTACGCCTATTTGTGTCTATTTTTAAACATACTAGAGCTCGTTGATAAAAATATGTGTTCGGTTCTATAGCTATATATGATCGTGCGTAAATTCTACATACGATTACGCCCATTTTTTTACCTATACCTTTTCCATGATTACATTAGCATTATATACCAAATTTCAGTGCGATAACTTTATATTTTGGAGCACAAAGTGTGAAAACATACGTTTGTATTGGAGATAGGCTCGGTTGTTATTCTATTTAGCCTATTTTCGTGATAACTTGATATTTTCTCGCCAAGAAGCACGAAAACACACGTTCAACAGCATGCTCTGCTATGGAAGGTAGTTGTGGTTTTCATCCGATTCTGCCTATTCATGATCTCATTCGTTTGTTGGTGCCTATTTTCCATATACCTCCTAGGCAGACCCTTTTCGAATGCTCTAGATCGACTTACTTTAATGTTTCTTTTAAAAGCTGAATGGTCTTTCCAATCAACAACATATCTATATAAAAATTGTGAAATTTAAAACCACCTAAAACTATTTAATTTATACTACAAAAGTTTCAAATTACTTCATGCACTACAAATAACTTCGAGTAAATTTTATTGAGAAAGAGACTTCCAAGTTTTTAAGTAACTACAAAGGACTATAATCTTAGGCAAATTATTTGGACTCTAATTTTAAGTGAATCGTAGGAATAACACAAATTTATACTTTCATTTTTTACTATCAACTTAATCCCGTTAAAATAAATATACGGTAAGCCCAAACGAATAATTGTAAATGATGTCGATGAATGCATGCATTTAGAAATCACATCTTGATACATACAATACGAATAATTTATCAAATGCTCTACATATTTTTACATTAGTAAACATTACAACATGTATGCAAGTATCTAGATTCTTTACAAAAAAATGCTATTATTTTAATGTATTTAAATAACCTAAATGGTAATTTTATGTCTTTCTATAAATTTTACTACACACGCACACATATATACTCAGCACTATGTAAATCATGGATAAAACTCAAATGATTTTATAGACAATCAACCTCTAAGCTTATATGTATTAGTGCAATGCGGTACAAGGAATATAGGGAATAATTAATGTTAAATATACATCATGTTGCTTGTTAGATAAAGAGAAGCAAAGAGAAAGAATTTGAATACTAAAAAATACCATATACAGTCTGCATAATATCGTTCATGTTGCTAGGCATAATTATTCATATGTATACATACATACATATATGTATGTTTAGGTACATATGTCTACCATAAGATGTCAATTGTGCTCATTCAACCTGAAATCACACATTAATGTACTAATTAATTATTTTAAAAAACGTAGAACATTACTTATTACATACTTGTATATGCATGTAATGCATATTAATCATATGTCATGTGATTCAAACCACATTATATACTATACATTGTATGTTAATTTAATTAATTTAATCATACGCCCGCCAACTTCAAAAATATCTTATGTGAAATAAATAAAATTCAGTCGTTATAGGTGATTTAGCAAATTATAAAATTTTTAGCGAGTATCAAAGACTATATTTGCTCTTAAAACAATAAGGCCTTTAGAATCAAACCTAATATGAGATTTATTATCTAATGCCTACGCAATGTTTAACGATCGGCGACACATAGTTTGAGTCAAGTTCAGCATTTTTTGGGCGTCTTACATACATTCTGCCATCTGGACCTATGCGATTAATTTTAGTTTCATCATTCCAGACTGAGTGTTCTACAGCGAATTCCAAAAGGCGTTTTTTTTTTTGGTCAGACGTCACCAAAGGTTTCTTGCGTGCGAATCTTCCACGAATGCCAGATTCAACCAAACGACGTTTTGATATGGAGACTCCGTACTCCGAATGAATCTTGCGTTGAATGGTTGCAGAACTTTTACTTGGGTCTATTTGTGATATTTGTTTCGTCGCTTCTTGCGTGGAACGTTCAAATGAGTCTTATATTTTCGGAAATGACTAATAGTATTAAAAACCATATTTTTCAAACATATCATTTGATTTTCAATTTCCTGATATGAAAATCATGAGCCTTGAAGCTCAATTATTGCTTTTCTAAAGTCTGTAGTACAACTCTTCTCTTTAACCATATTTACTATCTTATGGACAATTTTATTCAAAACACTTTCTTTATTCTTTTAAATATTTATTTTTATCTGATTTTCACAATTATGAAAAATTTTTGTAGTTGTAAATGCAAAAAGATTCAACGTCTCGAATTACGTGTCACACTGAAAACGCACTGCAAGCAAATAAATGAAATTTTTTTTGCAAAAGCTAAAAAGAACTTGATGTAACGGGACATTTTTGAATGCAGAAAAGAAGAAGAGACTTAAAGCGAAAAAAAAAATTCACACTGAAATCAAAGTTTGGTAGATCTAACGCTAGAAAAATATTTTAAAAGTATCGTTTCTAATTAGTTGACAACAGATGTATGTGTGCTATTTCACACTATTGACGGAGAAAATATATAAATATCATCACAAATATAAATATATATCGAATTATTTACATTTTCCATACATAAAGTTGTTCTCTAAAAATGAATAAATAACCACAGAAAAACGATTGTACACTCTGACAAATTAATGTTCATCATACGTCATGTAGTACATTAAATTCTTATTTGTTATATATATGTGTGTAAATAGTATCTAAAATATGATGAATGATTAACATTTTCAATTCAAATAAGCTAAACTTGTTATTCAAAATACCACAGAAAAAGACTATATCGCTCATTTGCTGCAAAACCGGCATAAGTCAAAAAAATCGATTTTCCATAAAACGCGTTAGAAGTTTTCAACTGACTCCAACCGTACACGGAAAACACGGAAAAAATTCTCTTCTCAAGCGGAGCATATAAGAGGTATTAATATGAATTTTTCACTCAACATGAAGTATGATATAACGAACAATTCTGCAGCATTAACTCAAAAATCACGTTTTTTGATTTATGCCGGTCTTGCAGCAAATGAGCGATACGATAAATTATTGTTCATCATACGCTATGTAGTACACTAAATTCTTATTTCTTACATACTCGTATGTGTACAACTGATTACGATTAGATGTGGAGATTAGTATGTATTTAGTATAGAAATATTATGCGATTCTAACATACATTGCTTAAATATTTTCCAAGACACTGATGTACTAGTGTCATTTTATAACTAAAAACCTAATATCATTAAATTCAAAAGGACCTAGCACGCAAAATTTGCTATGTACGTGACGTACACACACACACCCAGACATCTTATAATGACACCCACGCAATGAATGTGGTAATAAAAAAGCTAACAGCTTAACAGCCAACGTCCCATTGGACGCATTACATGTAAATGTATGGGGAGTAAAGAGGATGTAGATCTTATAATTCATTCAGCACGTTACTAAATGAATGAACGGATGAACGGATGAAACGCACACTATTCATACAAATACATGTATATAAGAATATATTTATGTAAAATAGCCTTACAGTCGGCCTAGGCCAACTTATTTAAACCTTACACGGCAAAAGTAGTGTCTACGGGACTGACTTTTTGAATTTTTTGAATAGTTTGAGGTTTTTGAGATGACACTAATTTTGTGACTTTTTTGATATCACTTCAGTCAAGAAAATTTTTTGACTAAACTGTTAGGTGTGATCAATACAAGCCAGAATTTAGAATTTTTGCGGTTTTGAACAAAATTTTGATTTCGAAAGTGATTTTTTTTATAAGAAGTTGTAAAAATCAGGAATGTTTTATTCTCTTAAAAACAAGCCTATTTAATGACAAACACTTTAAGTCTAACATTAACAAGATCGGGTGAAAATTGAATTTTTGATGATTTTTTTTTTCTGTAACACTCAACATTTCAAATATGTTGAGTTCCATATACTAAATATAGTTGTCACAGGTATAATATGAAAAAAGTTAAAACAGCTCAAATTTTATAGAAAATTCCAATTCCTTGTGGTTGTGACAATTGACCGATGATGTCCATTCTTTATAGAATCTGTGCTCTTGGAGCAAGTCAGATGACAGACAGGTGAACATACAGCCAGAATACTTTTCTATATCGCCAGATCTTCCAAACTGAATATACCCTTGTATATGTGTGCAGGGTATAATTATAGGTACATGACATTTGGATGGATGATGATGGTAATAATGCTCATATTGATGATGATGATGATGATGAACAAAGAAAATATGATTCTTCGCTTTTTTGTTCTTAATTAATATTACCAGCAAATCTGGTAGGTAGTGATTCAATGGAAATGAATATAATATATTGCCACGCCCATGTAAATGCATGAATATTCATATTACGTATAATGTATGTATGTATACACTACACCATACACAAATATACATACACTTGGAGCATATAAAATTGTGTTGAATTTAAATTTTTGAATGAAATGAAATGCTTGAGAAAAATGCTTGCTTGATGATGGTTGCCTTACTTGCCAACTTTAGAGGAATATACATAAGTGGCCTTTTAAAAATTATGAATGATGCATAAGAGCAGTGTAGAGTTGAGTGAATGAAAAGGAGAAGGAGAAAGAGAAAAAGGACAGAAAACAACGACAACATATTGCTAAAGTAACCATTAACCTCACTAGCTAACTTAGTTAATATTGTAGTGATGCTAATGATAATGACAATGTTATCATCATCGACAATATCATGACCATACATATAACTATATCTATATATTTACATATACTTATAAGTATATGAGCATATACATATGTGTATAGATGTAATAGCTTTTTGGGCTATTATATGTTATTTTAAATGGGTTATGATAGGTTAATTTACACATGCATGCATGCCGATACGTTGAACACATATGTAGTTAATGTAACAGTTGAGCCGAATTTAGTTGGGTCAAATCGAGTCAGCAGCACCAATACATAATAAAATCAACGAATGGCAAAATTAACAGCAGTAGCACCAACAACAACAATAGTAATGCTTAACAGCAACGCAACAACGAGACAACAATAATATTATTAAACCCAATGGCATCATTAAAATGTTTGAAAAAATATCCATAATGTGCACTAGAATGAATCCCAATAGGGAGAATGTATGATATAGATATAAATATGTATATATGCGTATATATACACACAGACATACACATACAAAAACAGAAATAAGTTGAATTGAAATGAGAAAGGATCATCAGCATTACCACTATCAGTAAGCCAGCTGGGCAGGCACCCAGTCAGCCAGCCAGCCAACCGACGCAACAAAAAATGCAATAAAATCGTCCCTACAAAAAAAATGTAGATATAAATATAAATAGGTATGTACGGTGCGGTAGTAAAAGGTAGTGATGATGATGATGATGGTGCTGTAAGTGGTTGGGGTGGAAAGTGCGAGGCAAACTATAAAATCGGCATAGAATATGAAAAGTAGGCAAGAGACTCTTCTAAAAGCAGTCAAGCGCAATATTTTATGAAAGGTTTCAACGCTATGCTATACTGAATACTCATACAGGAGAGGGATGGGCTGGATGAGTACTCTGTATTTGTATGATAGTACGGCCTACATATGCATGTATGCACGAGTATACATGTATTATACGTTCGTTCATTGCGGTCGCTACAAGAGAGACACACACATTGCGAGGGAGAGAAATAAGGCTCAGGAGAGGCAAAGAAAACAAACAACAAAAAGGAACGAGTTTAAAATAAACAGAAGCTCTTCTCTGTTTTTGTCGGTATTGTTGATTGTATTGTTTATAGTACTGTTGTTGTATTTATTATTTCATTACAATCAATATTTAAAATGAAGCATCAATTGCTTTCATGTTGATATTTGTGCTTATCACAAATATCTTATTTAACTATTTTAGGTTAAGTACTTGATATATAGACACTACCTACACACACAAAATGAAAGATATATGGACGATATGGAAGGATGTGATACAAATTTTGATTGTTTTATTGCACTAGATAAGTGTATTAGTATTGAGAAGCAAAACATCGGGTACAGTCTACTGCTTACTTTCAATTATGAAAAATTTTCGTATTTTTTTTCTAAATATGGCTTTATCTAGCTTTCTGTATACAATAAAATTTATAATAACTGTCGTGACATTACACACCCGACAAATGTTATATGAGCGGTGGGCTCAATTTTCATTCGATATCGCCCATTTTTTGAATTAATCCATTCATTAGCGAATATAATTGTACATACAAAGTTTCAGCTTGATAACTTTAAATTTTCGTGTTTAAAGTGCGAAAAAGCCCACACGGAAGCATAAGTTTGTATGGAAAGTAGGTGTGGTTGTTATCCGATTCAGTCCATTTTCAAATACGCTTATTCATTTATAAATATAATTGTACGTACCAAGTTTCAGCTTGATAACTGTATATTTTCCCAGGTAAAATGTAAAAATACACTATCAACCACATACTTTTGTATGGGAGGTATGAGTAGCTTTTATCCGATTACATCAATTTTCTAATACGTCAATGTTGTGGTAAGAGTAACTTTACGTACCAAACCTTAGCTCGATAGCTTTAAATTTTAGCGCATAAAATGTACATACTTTTATATAGGAGATACGAGTGCTTCGCATCCGATTCCTTACATTTACAATCTCATCCATTTGTTGTTGAAAATAATCTTATGTACACATGTTAAGCTCGATCTCGTTATAATTACGGCAGTTATGGTGCGAAAATAGGGACAAACAGACAGGCAGACATGGTTAAATCAACTCAGATCGTAATTCAACTTTTCCATATCTGCATATCTACAAATGGATGAACAAACTCATGACTCTTGAAGTTCATTTGGAGGAGCTATGAATTTCTAAGATTTTCGGAGTGAATTATCTCAACAACAGTCCTTCAATCGTCTTTATGTGGCATATGGCTATAAAGCACCAGACAATTTATAGATGGTTTAACAAATTCAAGCGTGGTAGCCATTCGCTCTAGGACGAATTTCGAGAAGGTCGTCCAAAACTGCGTGAATTGATAATGAAAGATCGTCATGTGACATACCATGATATAGAGGCATCCTTGGGCATTAGTTCCAAGGCCGTGCATTCGATATTGCATGAACACTTAGCTGTCAGAAAGATTTGATCTCGTTGGATCCCGCATAATTTAACAATCGTTCAAAAAAAGGCTCGTGTCGATTGATGCAAAGAAATGATAAAAAAAATCGATCGCAGTGCTTCGAAAGACGTTTAGAAGATCGTGACGAATCATGAATATATGCGTATGAGCCCAAAACAAAACAGCAATCGACCGTGTGGGTCTTCCAAGAAAAGCCAAACCCAACAAGAACCCGCACTAACCCGCTTTAAATCGTCTTGCGTATTTTTTTAACTGATACCTTTAAATGATGGATTAATCGATATCATTATTTGATTTACAAGAAAAATATCTATCCAAAATTCTATCACTTATAAAATATAAAAAACCGAAATGTTAACGAAATATGTTGATTAGTTTGCACTATAAAGGGTGTGTCACATTCTAGCTTGGAGATTTAAATGTCCACTGTGAGAGTCTTCCTTTTTCCGCTAAAAATTGTGAAGACTTTCCAATTGTTCATTAAAAATATATAAGATAATTATTATAATAACTACTATAGAAGATGGGGAAATATGTAGATAATATTAACAGTCTCATGTATTGAAGATTGTAGTAAGTGCGGAAAGTGTTTGGTCAAGGTGACAAATTTGTCACGAATGCAATAGATATCAATTTTCCAACTGATTACATACTACTCAAATGTCCAAAAATAATATAATATAATTGCGTATAAGCGAATATATGCCACTAACTATATTGAAATCAATTAACCTTTGTTATAATAAATGGCAAAAAAAAAACTTGTTATTTAATTATAGGAAATTATATTAGCCACACCTAACAAATCACTAATATATAACATATAGTTGTTTAGTATATATACACTGAAAATATTAAATCAATTTTGCTATGCCATTTATTTATCACAAAACTGCATGCAAAGGGCAATACGAAATAAATCAACCAAAATTACAATAACAGAAATATACATGGTCGTATGTGTAATAATGAGAGCCCACCAAAAGGCAAAAGCATCAGCAGGATTAAGAGCAGTAATTTACAATAATACTTATATTGGAATGAGGTTATTTGGTTGGTTGGTTGGTTGGTTGGATGGTTGGATAATACACCACATAAAATGTAATCATGACGATGATAAATGTGGCATGTTATATGTCGAATTTATGTATGGTTTGGTGTCAAGGTGTAACCCGATACCCAAAATTGCAATAACAATACGAAATATACACTTAGCCTCTAGAGTATCTGTATACATTATTTACTATTACTTCTCCTTTTTACTGCTGCTATGTACTATAACTAAACTATGTATATTTTGCTTCTTTCACTTCTTCTACTACTAATTTAACTTTACGTGTATTATTGCATGCATTTCACTATGTATATTTTGGTAGTTGTAGTTCATAAATAAAAGCTTAAAAGGAGCAAAAGAGCTAGATGGCTGGATTTTTTTTTTTTTTTGTTCTTTGTTTTCGTTACCAAAAACACAATTTAAATTGAGGTTCATATAACATAAGTACCCACTTTCACACCGAATAACTTATTCATCACTCACAGTGCAATGCATATAAAAGTGGGATAAATTTCAATTTATATCATCATGACAACCACACAACAATAATAATTAAAATGCAAGTGAAAATTGTTATTTATTCATTTCTAAAGAGAGTAGAGTGAATAGGTCAATTATGCATTTTCAAGTGCATTTATCCATTGCTTAAAGCAAAACGAGTGTAAATTGAAACATAGTTCAACATCATATTTTGAAAACATGAATAATGAATGGCCTGCTGCTGTGCTGAAAAATATGGGGAAAAGACTAACGATAGTATAATTTGTATCATAAGCAATATAATGATAATTTAGTGATAATAAATGACAATATTTTTTTTATTGGCATGCATGTCAATACATATAGCGATAGAAATTTCCTTAAAAATTTGATCGGTTTGGTTCATTTTTCAAAAAACTTTCCAATCTTTTATCTTTTGATTTTGACAAATTTGCAGATAGCGTTGTCTTAAAGAAACATGGTTTACAATAATTTTAGAATAGTGCAAAAAAGACTACCATAAATATCAAAGCCACTGGTGAAGTAATTAAATACTCAAAATGATACCCAAATTTTGGACTGACTTTCATTATCTCTTAGATTCTAATTCCATTTAAAGTGTGCTCATAATTATGAATCTTAAAGTGAGAAGAAAAAATGTCAAAAGAATTCGATACGCATAAAGCGATGTTGCAGTTAGCAAATCTGTTAAACCAAAAGTCATTTGTTTTCAAAGTTTGATACCACAATAACGGAGTAACACCATAAAATCCATACACTGGTAGAACCATTGGATCATACTTCTTTAAAAACGCGACAGGCAACAACGACCCGTTCGATCCAGCCGCAGCGTCCATATGCCCGAAATTATATTCAAATACTAATTGCATAATACATATTATTATTCCAATAAATCCAAAGTTTAGTTCACACAGGCAAGATGTTTTGGACTTTGCAGAATATTGACGTTTAATCGATATAAACTGCCGATTTATGCGAAAAAGTATTAAATCCTAAAATATTTGCGTGAGTGCACGCAATCCATTATTGATGTTATATTCTAAAATTAATTTAGTCGATATTAGGTTAGGCTATGCGGACTTAGCCCAAATAATTGGCCCATTGTGTCACCATGCATCACTGATGCTTACTATCCTATCTCCTCTGTTAAGCGGAACCGTTGGGATTTCCTAATGAATCGAGCAATGTCCCTGACATCTATGGGTACAAGCTCAGTGGTATCTGTAAAAAAGGCACTCCCCAGTAGAGTGTGCCTTCTGCGTGTCAAGGCGGGGCATCTACAGAGGAAGTGGTGAACACTTTCCTCCTCTTCCTCGTCCTGGCAGCTGCGACAAAAATCGTTGTCCGGTAAACCGAACCTTGCAACATGCCTACCCACAAGCCAGTGGCCCGTAAGTACGGCGAAAGTCGATATTATATTCAATAATTTATATACAGCAATTTTTACGAAGAATAAAAAAACAGATGATAAAGGAATAAATATAATGTTATAATCATGATTTTGTAATAATACAATAAATTGTAAATTTTTTGTTTCTTCTTGAAAAAATATATTTTCAAATACTAAAAATATCCAATTCAAGATATTCAACAATATTATTTGTATGTCATTAAAACCCTTTTATTCTTATATCATAAAAAGTAATGCAAAACAAACAAAAAAATCCAATATTTCAATTTGAAATCATCATATCAAATCATCGAATAAAATGTGCGCAACATGAATACAAAAAAAAATTATGTGATTACTCCAAAAAGTATGCTACAATTTGTTCATGTTTCGTTTTATTTCAATGCTTCACCACCACCACTATCACACATGCTTTTAAAGTAACTTCACTACTTCTGCGCTCTTATTCTTCCATTTATTATTCGATTTTTTTGCTTTCAAACGACTGCATATAAGTACAATGCAAATTTATTTGTATCAACGCACTAACAATACAATGGTGCATATATCGATGATATACTCATAATAATATGAGCATGCATGTGTATATAATTCACGTAGTTTTTTTGATTTTCTTTTATTTTTATTTTAATAATTTATGGGTAACATATTACGCGCAGCCTGAAAATATGCTTTGGTATTTGATTCGCTTTTTGTCTTTTCCCACTTTTCTTTGTTTCTTTCTTCTCCTGGGTAAAGTAGGAGTTTCGCAAAAGAAATTATGTTGTCACAAACACACTACTGCTTGCTGCTCAATTTTGTATTGAATATTAATTATTCATGTTTTGATGGTGCAGAAGACACCAAAAAATACACAGACACACACTATCATACAACAACAGAACCACCAAAAAAAACATCAACGAAAATGCTATCGAAAATATATGTATGAATGTATAGGTTTGTATTTTTCTTTATTTTTCTTCTTCGTGTTTTTTTGGGACTTTACGATTTTCTCATACGGAGACACATACGTACACACAGATATAATATGCAATTCATACACTGCGGTATGGCACGCCTTTAACAATTTAGCAATTTGATTAAAACGCTTTGTATTTTACAATTAGCCAATAAAATATATAGATTTGGTTAAGTTGCTTCACAAATTTGCTTAATTTTTTAACTTGATTTCGAATATGCAAAGAACAAAATGGAAATTATTTCATCAAAAATTAAATCAAAATTTCTTATGTTTTATTCTTTTATCCGCTAGCCGCTTACGAAGCGTCCATTTTCAATTGAAACTTGCGCGCGAGTGTACAAATTTTCCATTTCTATGATGAGTTTCACATTCAATTGTTTGCTCACTTGGGTTTGCTCGCTCATTTTCTCACTCATTCAGACGCTCAAACAGAATGTCATGCACTGTGACATTCACTCAATGAAGGAAACATCCTACTGTTCGTCTGTACGATGCTCATGAAAATTTTATTCGTTTTTAGGCTGCTGCCCTCCCGCTTTATGTTCATCATACGAATGTTATTTCCGTTTTTTCTTCTTCTTCTTCGTCTTCTTCTGCTCTTCCTTGCTACTGTTTTTGTATGGGATATTTTTCGTTGTTTCAGAGCTCAGAGGTATGGATGAAGAAAACAACAACAACAACATTGAACCAGCAAACATTCAATGTCACTCATCATCAGTCGGCAATGTTGATGTCGTCGTGATGTCGGTGTTGGTGACGTTGTATACGCATATTGTAATTGCAGCAGCTCTCTGCACTTGCTCTCATTTATTTAAACTAGCGACTAGCTGCTGCGTCTGCGGCGGCTGTCGCTATTCCGACTACTTCCGATTATTTCCGACTGCTACTTTCCATCTAAATCTGCAATATACACATGTGATATTACTCTTGTTGTTGTTGTGTTAATTGCCGCTGGTGAACCTTCAATACATATGAACGGGTATGTGAGTATGTAAGTATATATTTATGTGTTTGAACAACTTTTCTATTTTTCAATGTTCATCGCCGCTGCTACTGTATAGCATAATGAAGTGAAAAATGCCAACGAAAGCAAAACAAACAGATACACACACACACAAGAGTATATAGCATGTGTCCTGCTGAGATTATTATTGCTGCTGCTACTGTTGACAATGTTCTTTGACAAAGATTTTTAGCGTCGCAAGTTCAGTGTGCATTTTAAAGGCAATGGAATTGATAAAGAAGGTAAAATTGAGATTTGTTTCTTTTTTTATTCGTTTCAATATGATGTTTGCCTATTCTTTTTATTCAAATGTCATGCTTATTTGTAGCATTGCCATATCTAAAGTTTTAATCGAAAATTGTTTTGACAATATTTTATCATACGACATGTTGGTATGAGTAGATTTAATTAAATCCATCAATGTGACTTTAATTCCAAAAATCGCATTAAAATATTGTTAAATTTTGGAAATATTTTTTTTTTTTTTTTTTTAAGGCAATTTTTATATTTAAACCACATAGAGCAAGCAAGAAATTGCCGATTTGATCGTACGATATTAAAATATAGATACGAGGACGGTCCCAGAACTACCCGACCTGACATATAGATGGCGACAGTAGTTTGAGAAAAATTACTTTGGTGAAAATTGGCAACCTTATAATATTTTAACCTTATATGTTTTAAGTTTCAAGGCGCCACGTTGTTTAGTATTTTTTTTTTTTGGAGCCATCGAATGTTAACGACCTCAGTGGACTTGTAAACATGGAAAAAATTGGTCACCGTTATGTAGTTCAATACTTTCAATTGAAAGGTCTCAGTCCAACGAATATTAAAGCCGAACTAGATTCTACTCTGGGGGAGTATGCTCCTTCGTTTGCGACCATAAAATGTTGGGTGGCAGAGTTTAAACGAGGTCGTATGAGCTGCCAAGACGAACACCGTAGTGGTCGACCAATTGAGGTGGCCACGTCAGAAAAGGTTAAGAAAATCTACAAGATGGTATTGGATGATCGACGGCTGAAGGTGCGTGAGCTAGGTGAAATTACAAGCATTTCAAAAAGTGCTATACATTGTATATTGACCGAAAATTTGGAGATGAAAAAACTGTGTGCAAGATGGGTGCCGTGTTTGCTCATAATGGAACAAAAACACCAGTTCCCACATCCGCTGTGTGCGATGACCAAAATCAATGCGCTAAAGCTCACCTTATTCGCCAGATTGAGCTCCTTCGGATTATTTTCTATTTCCAAATTTGAAAATATGGCTTGGTGGTAAAAGATTTGCAAACAATGAAGAGGTGAAGTCTGCGGCAGATGGCTAGAGAGCTAGTTCATACTATAAACTGGCTATCGAAGCTATAGAATATCGCTAGGAAAAGTATATAGAGCTAAAAGGAGATTATGTTGAGAAATAAAGAAAAATTTTCCCAAATTTGTTGTTTTCTTTATTAGGTCAGATACTTCTGGGACCACCCTCGTAATCCAATACACTAACAAATATTACCAACAATATTTACAAACGCTCCCGTGATTTACGTGCCATGGGATAAAAATGAGAAAAATGTCACTTTTTCAGACCAAGATGGTCATCCAAAATCGGCAAAAAAATCGAAAAAATATAATTCGTAAAAATAAAAATATATTTTCATTGTTCACGTAGACGTAGTCCCGGATTAATTAAAATTCTGATTAATCGAATAATTTGTATTAATAAGAGATTAATCAGAATTTTGATAAATTAGATTAATTTTCTGATTAAACGAACACTTTTTATTTTATTAATCATTATTCGATTCGATTCGTATAATTAATCAGAGATTAATCAGAATTTTGATTAATTCGATTTTGTGACTAAACAATTATCGCACAGAACTAACTAATCAATATCCAAGTCATAAGCGATTATGTGGGAGTACTGAAATTTACATTTGTTTCCAAGTTTTAACCAAAATTCCACCAATAACCCTATAGTTGCAAATGAAATTAATTTGAAGTAATTTTTTTTTTTTTTAATTTTTGAATGGTAGTCGCTGATATATTCAATTCATGTGGAGTTCCCTGTACGTATTTCTAAAAAATAATATTTTAGATGAGGTAAATTAATTAAGCTTTTTACGATTAATATCTTTCGTGATTTAAAGCGATTTTCGAATTCTGGAGTGCCAAATTCATTGAAGCGTAATAGTAAATCCAAAAGAATTAGGTATTCTATTTTTAGCCCCTCTTGTAGGATATGGAAGGATTTCTATGTGTGCAAAGTTGTGTTCTACAATCCTTAACTAAAACAATATCTTTTATCTTCAAGCAATTTACAAAGAGTAGCTTCCAAAGACTCTGTGCCTCTAAGCCGAACATAATTGTTGCCATTTTAAAGCTTTACATAAAAAATTTTATATTTTCAATTTGGTAACATTTCAAACATTTTCTATTCATTCTATTTGAAAATACCATATGCCCTTAAAGCAATGATAAAAGCCACCTGAAATTCGAAAAAAAATATGATGCTCTACTGCGCAACTGTTGCAAGCAATGGGAAAAAAATCCCATCATACTACACAAAATGAAAAAGTAAAGTCTGCAAATAAATGGGAAATACTCAAAACACTAAAAAGGACATTTCTCTCGCTCTCTTTCCATTTCACGTCAATTTTTTATTTAAAAACTCAAAGACTTCTTACTGTTTCTTACTCTCTCTCTCTCTCTCTCTACATATATATATCTCTCTCTGTGCTTATGACGTAGTTTGGTTCGACGTAGCAACAAATATGTTAACGCTTCTACTCATTTCGCTCCCAATGGTCATGGTTGTGCATATTGTTTAGGTCATCTCTGTAGAGATCTGTACACATATGGCCGGAAGAAGAAAAAAAAGTGGAAGAACAAAAAGTACACACACATACACACACACGTATCCATTGGCAAACACCTCCATTATCCTGCAGCATATGAAATTTTATTATCTCGCTTTAGTGCCTCTTTACATACACATGGGTCGCCATCCATATATACACTTTCACGCTGGTATGTACATTCAATTGTAATCGGTGGTGTTATGTATTGGAGTGTACTATATATTTGAAAGGGAGGTATGTATCGTACTTTTTTATACACAACCAAATTTATCGTGAAGCAAAAACAAAACAATACCAATTCGAATACACAATCTAAGCGAGCACAATGCTGCCAGCAATAGAATAATTTTGTTCTTGTACTCAGCATCGTTGTTGCCGTTGTCGTTCTCGTTGTTGTTGTTGTTGTTGTTGTTGTTGCTCATTGTCTCAGTTGGCAGTGAATATAATGAAAATCCAAGAGGCAGGCACGGCAAGCAGCGAGTGAGAGAAGGTTGAGTGTTGCATTTGATATATCGACCTACACTTGAAAGGATAACGTTTTGCCTTCTTTGTTATGGTATTACGAGTACAACAACAACTTTACAATTACATACAGTAGTTCGGTCAGTTGGTCGATGCTGCTTGTGATTTGATTGTATTGGTTGGTTGAGTTGGCAGCTGTTTACTAACTTTGGTTCAAGAGTGTTGTAGCCATATCGATGTATGTACTTGTATGTACGTATGAGTATAGATGTGCTTTAGAAAAGCCTTTGTTATGGAAGAGTATACGTTGGTACTCTGCTCCTTCTTCGGCTTTTTCTACAATCTCATCTTTGGCGTTTTAAATTTTTAATCATTTTCATCTTGGAATTTGGTGAAACCAATGCATAAGGCTCACATATAGCTACACATTTATCCATAGTGTATATGAAGGAATATTATATAGAACTACTGACTGACTTTTACACTTTTGCCACATTTTAGCACACACACACACACTCAAACATTTGCATACATATTGCATATAATGCATTATCCAGCATTACAGAGCATCTTTGCTTTCAGCAAACACTCACACACACACACACACACACTAACACATAAAGAGCAAGAACAAAAGCTAAATAATAAAACAGTGAATAATGTAAATAATGAAGAAGACGAAAAAGAAGAACAAAACATCCACACAGTCAGAGAGAACGCAAAGGAGAAATAATACATGCATGAGTTAAAGCTAAAGGTTTTCTGTGCTTATACATTTATATAGATGTATTTGGATGTGTGACTTTATGTGGGTGTTATTAATATGTTGGCATTGTGTGTGGACATTGTATTTGTAGATATGTATATGTGGTGGTATGTACGTTAGTTATTACATTATTCAACATGATGTGGTGGTAATGATGATAATGGTGGTCGTGTTGATAGCTTCAAAAGTAAATGTAATATTAAAGCAAGTGGATAAAATGTTGAAATTAAAACAATTGAATGTAGCTAGCTAGCTAGCTAGCCAGATGAAAAAAAAACATCAACAACAATAACATCAACAAAAACAACGACAACAAAAACAACAGTAATAAGACGGAAATCGGAAACAAATGCATATACAAGTACCATGCATATAGTACTTAGTACCTACCAAATGTAAAATGAAATGTAAAGATGAAAATAAATGAATATATGTTAAGAGAAATGTGTGTAGTTTATTTTTCTACATGGATACTTTATTCAACGTGGTGAACAAAGTGGTAAGTAGACTTACGTACATCCATAAAATTGTTAACAACGCGCGTGCATTCATAAAAACCACAACAGCTTCCTATGGCAGTGAACAGTAGCGGAACTACCAAAAAAAAAACACTAAAGAAAAAAAAAACATACTAAGAAATGTTAGCAAGCAAAATGATAAGGGTATTAACAAGCTGTTGCTTCATTATAATACGTTTTTGTAATATAACCCATTCATAATCAGAATAAATATACCCTAGGCCCATTGATGCTCAAGATAAAAACGTCTGTCCCCAACAATATCTACATCGGAGATGTTGCACTTGACTTTCCGCTAGCCATAATGCCAAAACCTTGTATGAGTGAGTGTATGCTAAAATCTTTATTATTGGCATGAAAAAAATTCAAGAGCAACAACACATAACTCCAAATTCGAAATTTTCGAGTTATAAATAATGCTAGGATCTTCAGAAATGAATTAACACGTTTGCAAATTGCTGAAGTATGTGTTAAACGTATGTTTTTTTTTTAAACCTTTAGAGTCAGAACCATTACTTCTTAAATGTTTATATATTTTGTGTATATACATTGTATATATACATTAATATTGATCAGAATCACAGTCTGAGTCTGTTGGCCCGATAACCGTCAGAATGATGGAGCAATCGAGCTGAAAAGCGGTACACAAGTTTATTTTCACCAAGAAAGCGATGAGTCCGTGAATGAACGCAATAGGATGAAAACGACACATACTTCCCATACATACAAAAATATGTTGTTGATTGTATGTTTTTACACATTTCGCAGTATATTGTTGAAAGTATATTTGTACGCTTTTCAAGCGAAACTATAAAGCAAGCGAGGTAAAACATTTTTTTTTTTTTTTTTTTTTGTTAGCTTATTTTTTTTATTGAATCTTTCTTAAATACGAGAAACTAACAATAAGTATTCAAATCTTACAAACTAAATAAAACTATGTGATATCCCCTACGTTCCATCACAATTTGGTGAGTCGCGAGATGTAGCAATTTTACAGCATATTCAGTGTGTCTTTTCTTTTTAATCGACGATGCCCCTTGCTCAGCAACAATTGCCTAGCAAGGGGATTCGGATGATTGTGTAATTTTTGAATGTAACTTCTGCAGTACATTGCAACTTCCTCAGAAATTGTGGATACATTTAAATCTCGATGGATGTTAACGTTCCTCATATACCAAGGCGCGTTTACAATAATTCGCAGACACTTGGATTGTATTCGCTGCAATTTTTCGATATTAGAGGGAGATGCGGTGCCCCAAAACTGAATACCATAAGTCCAGATTGGTTTCAGGATTGCTTTATATAATAGCACTTTGTATTCAAGATTCAACTTTGATCTTTTGTGTAACAGCCACCATAACTGATTCATTTTAAGCTTGATCTGAGTTTTCTTTGCCTCTATGTGATTTTTCCATGTCAGCCTTCTGTCGAGGTGAATACCCAAGTACTTTGTTGAGGAACATTGTGGAACTGATTGGCCATTAATTTTAAGTGGGGGACATGTATCTAGCCTTAGCGTGAAGGTTACATGTACGCTCTTTGATTCATTGACTTTTATACGCCATTTTGCTAGCCAGATTTCGAGAGAATCGACATGAGTCTGCAGGAGTTTAGTAGCTTCTATGGGGTTAGAGCGAGAGCACAATATTGCCGTATCATCAGCAAAGGTCGATATGAATGTATAGTTATTGTTGGGCATATCTGAAGTGTATAAGAGATACAGTAAGGGACCCAAAACGCTTCCTTGAGGAACGCCAGCGTGAATATCCAATGGGTTTGTTGTGTAATCCTTGTGATGTACGAGAAATTGTCTTTTCGTGAGGTAGCTACTAAGCAATGAGGAGACATTTGCAGGCAGTAATAGTTTGAGTTTGTAAATAAGGCCATCGTGCCATACTTTATCGAAAGCTTGAGTGATATCAAGAAAGACAGCTGAGCAATACTTTTTTTCTTCAAAAGTGTTCCTTATCAGAGTTACAATGCGGTGGACTTGTTCTATTGTGCCGTGCTGTTTTCTAAATCCAAACTGATGTTGAGGAATCAGTTGGTTGAGATTAATAAATGGAATTATATTCATGACAAGTAGCTTTTCGAATACTTTAGAAAGTAGAGGCAGGAGGCTGATAGGTCTGTACGATGCAACTTTTGTAGGGTCTTTTCCTGGTTTTGCTATCATAATAATTTTTGAAGTTTTCCAGCATTTGGGATAGTGTTTAATACGAAGGATAGCATTGAAAATGTGCATCAGATGAATTACTGAAGCCGGAGGTAGCTCTTTTATCATTTTACCGGTAATTTTATATGCACCAGGTGATTTTTTTGGGTTTAAATCTTTATAAATTGCTTTGAATATGTCCTTTTTTTTAATTTTGAGCGTTATTGAGCAAGGTTGAGAAGTTAATTTTGGTAATGAGGACTGTGAAGAAGGTGGATTGGGTGTAAACACACTTTTTAGGTGGTTTGCAAAAGCCAAACCCTTCTCACAGTTGCTTCTAGCCCAATTACCGTCACTCAAACGGATGGGGGAATCAGTGAGAATTGGCCGATTTGATTTTTTTGCTGATTTCCACAAAGAGTAGTCTGACGCTTCACCAGGTGTTAATTTCGCTATGTGCTCTTCTAACTCTTTGTTGTTTTTATTTTTCAAGGCTTGCTTTAACTTTCGAGTGCAGTGCTGTAGCTGTGTTTTCAGATTCGGTGATCTGAATTCTTGCCATTGTCTTCGGAGTCTTCTTTTCTGTCTTACTAGCAATTCAATGTCTGCTGGTGTGTATTGGCTATATTTTGATTGCTTGCATCCCTTTGTGCAGGTGGCTGAGCTGAGAGCTAATGAGAGTAGCTGGTTGAATTTTTCGAGTGCTGAGTCTACATCGTGTCCATTTCTTAATACAGTACTCAGAGGAAGATGGGAATTTATATATTTCTTGAATTTTAACCAGTCTATTTTCTTTCTAACGCAATTGCCTTGGGGGCTTGGTGATTTTATAGATATTACCGTGGGTGAGTGGTCAGATGATAGATCATAATTACACTCTGTGGAGATATTTTCCATCTGCAAACCTTTGGCGACTCCAAAGTCTATGAGATCGGGTATTTTCCTCTTGTCCGTCGGCCAATATGTCGGTTGACCATTTGAAATAACATCGTAGCCATGGTTAGTGATGATTGAACATAGTCTTCTGCCTTTTGGAGTTATTAAGCGGGAGCCCCAGTGAGTGTGTTTGGCGTTGAAATCGCCAGCAACCAAGAATTTGCTACCAAGAGTTGAGAAAAATTCTTTATATTGTTGTTCGGTAATACTGTATCTTGGGGGACAGTATATCGCAGATATTACTAGCTTAGAGATGTATTCTTCCAGACATATAGATGTTGCTTGCAAGTAGACGCTACTGAAATCTTCGAGAACATGATGTTTTATTCTGCTTTTTATCAATATGGCAGTTCCACCGCGTGCCTTACCATGCGGATGATTTGTAGTGTACAGTTTGTAATATGGTATTTGGTATATGAAATTACCTTGTCTTACCACAGAAATGATATAATTGGAAAATTGACGTAATGGTATCAAAACAACGACTACCTCCCATACAAACGTATGTTGTTGAATGTGTCATTTTACATTAAAAAACAGGAAAAAGAATGTGTGGCACATATAAGCCGCGAAGGGCCCTTTGAACGAGCTTCTCTTCCAGTACTATTGTGCGTGTTAAATTTTGGTCAACATTAGAAGAGCCCTACTTTTATTAGCCGTTTCTAAACGGCAGAACCCTTGTGACATCACTTTTCCAGAGTTTTGTCACAGAGGTCTTTTAGAAATTTTTTCATGGCAAATTTTTACTGCCGAAAGATTTGCCAATCACTTGCCGATAGGTGGGTGCCGTTCGAAAACAAATTCGATACTAAAGTTGTGCTTCAGCCGGGGATTGAACTCTACCTACCTACAGAATAGAAGGCCAACGCAATAACAATTGCGCTACGGCACCCACCATTTTACATTTTACTAACGAAAATATGAAGTTATTAAATCGACTAAACCGACTAAATCGAATAAAAACCATGGCTACCCGCCATACAAACTTATCCGTCTATATTAATATTATCAGATATTCCATAGATTGAATGCATACGATTTTGACAAGGTAGATTTTTGTGTATTGTTAATACCCATATAAATAATTTATAATTCACTCCAATTTTCTCTATTTTTTCATTCAACATTATGCGTTAAGTCATATACAAATATATGCATTTTTTACAGTAGCATGGCTTACGGCCTATGCTAAATAAAAACGACATGATGCTTAAATAAAAATAAATAAAGAAATATAATATATGACGGACGTTTAGCGACTTAAAATTAACTTTGTGATAAAACCCAAAATATTTGGAGACAAGAAGCTGTATGTTTCAAAAAATCTCTATAAATAGAATTAATTACAGAAAGTTCCAAGTTCTAACTGTCCTTTAAATTCAAAACAATAAAAGTATGCTGAGCCTTAGCATTTTTAAACACATTTTTCCATTATCATTTATTTGAGTAAATGGAATTTACCAAAAAAAATTTTGAGAATTTTTGTAAAAGGTTCAGCTCACGTATGGATATAGGTATAAATGATATATTTTATAAATCATAATATAATACATTCAGTTTAATTTTTAGTCTGTAACCACAGCAAATTTTTTTTTTTTTTTTTTTTTTGAGTCATCCTAGTGAAAATGTGCCAGTGTTTGTGCATGGATGGATACAAAGGACATCCTGCAAATTTCAAGAAATTTCACGCTTTGCTTTTAAATATTTTTTTTTATTTTTTTTTTCTTTTTTTCTCTCAATCTTAGTGCTTTTCATACAAAATTTAATATGACTTTTGCTTGTGTGTGTGATATTGTACACTACACATAGGGACGTATATGGTTGGTGTACGTGTACGTGCACATATATGTACTGCGAACAATGTTGTTATTTAGAATAATATAGTACATATGTAGATAGTACTCGTACAATGTTAGAATAAAATCAGTGAGAATATGTAGGTGGTAAATGATGGTTTGTTTTGGTGTTTACTGTAATGGTAATGTTGATGATGATAATGGTATTGTCAACGTTGTTCTTGATGTTTTTATAATGTGTCATGCGTCGGCAACATCGTTTATTATATCATCATGATTTATTTCTCTTTTTTTTTTTCTTTTTATCTCAACTCCTTCGTCTTGTTCTTGTTAAATGAACATAAAACATAGCCTAGTTGCATTTGTTTCTAATCAAGTTGTAAACACATGGGATAGCAAGCATATGAACTTAACCACAAAATTATTAGCGAGTTTGTGGGGGTTAAATACTCGTAAAGATGTGAATAATATGCATGATAATGTATCTATTTGTGCTGAAAAGTTAATAACAACAAATATGTTACATCATGCAAATCTTACTATTCTATTGTTTATTATCTTCTTGCAGGCATATTGTTAATGAGACAATTGATAGGTACATATTTGAATGCAAATAAGTATACAGATGTGAATAGGCATTATTGTGACAGCATATATGCATATGTATAGGTTTTGTCTTAAAGCATTCAGTCATAGTAAGAATATAGGATTTTTGACTTTCTAATGAAAATGATGTGATTTATAAAGGTGTGATTCTAATTAAAAAGAAGTGGGTTTAATTAATTACTTTAAAGTGGTGATGATGTTTGCAAAAAATCTCATATATTGTATTTATATACAAAAGGATTGCTTAGATATTTTGCGCAGTACACACTACGTCTATACTAATGAATAGAGTTCTTGAATTAAATAAAAGAAAGAAAACTTACTTTCATTATGCTAAGAGCTTTAGAGCATTTAAAACCAACAACATCTTTTTAAGATAGAGGAAAGACGGAGAAATGGGAAAAAAAGGCACACAATTTGTGTGTAGATGTGTAATTATAGTATGATTCACTGTTATAAGTAAGTAAATGTTGGTGTGACTCACTTAGCCCAAGTGAGGATGATTTGGACAGCGCTCTCAATCTTTGTTTATGATTTTTGTAGTGAAAACATGAAATCCAATTATCTCGGAAAACCTTTTGAAGCAGTTTAAATAGTTTGTCACCATCGTGGCCCGAAATGAAATATTGCAAGGGCTGCCAGAATAATTAAAAAGACGAAGTCATTCGTCCAGCATTAAGCGGAGCAATCGAAACGTGAACAAAATGTAAACGAGCGTTCCAACATCAGGCCCAACGTAGCAACAACATCATGTCAAGATCAAAAGATTGTTGACTTCTTCGGACATAGTACAGGTTCGTTAAGCCGTCCAACGATTACTACAGTCGTACTACACAAGCATCGCAGTCAACAATACGAAGGAGATTATTGCAACATGAGTTAAGATATCGTATGTTTAACGGCGCAGGGAATTGTGATTGGCTTCGGTTGGAAGACAGTGATCCAAAACACAAAAGTCGCAGTCACCAGACTACAATCCAATTGAAAATTGGATTTGGGCCATTACCAAGGCCAGACTCCAGGGAAAAACATTAAGAAATTTGAAACAGCTCGGCGCTGCGCCCGAGTTATACATTAGCCAATGAAACAATAAAGCATTTTACGAAAACAGATCAAATAGAGTATCATTTTTACATTATTGCTCATTGTATTTTCTACAGTGAACCACACTGTATTTCGATTATGTAAGATTCCTTAGATCGTTGGAAAACTATTGGGACTCTCGATTAATTTTACAGGATTTACGAAAGATGGGGTTGCTTGTGTTGTTATGCTTCGACCACAACGCCACCATTTTTATTATTATATTTTTTGTCTGTCATGAGGGTATAGATTTCAGTATTAGTCACTGCGTTGAAGTGTAAACAACAAAGTTTTTTGAGAATCGAATATGTCGATTTTTGTACCAAAGAAACGCAATTTGCGGGAAGGATTACTTCTTTGATTTCATTTGCAAAAATCTGCATCTGAGAGTCATCGTACGCTGCAGGAAGCGTATGGTGTGCATGCTCCATCAAATTCAGCTTGTGAGTATTTCGACACAGAAGCCAAGGAGAGGCCTGGCCAGACAAGAAAATTTGTAGATGAAGAATTGGAAGCATTACTCGACCAAGATTGTTGTCAAACCCATAAAGATCTCGCAGAATCCTTGAAAGGGACTCAATCAACCATTTTTTGGACATCAGGATTCATTCAAAAGCACATAAACTGCCACATAAACTGAAGCCAAAAGACGTTGAATGGCAATTTTGCATGTCAGAAATGCGAACACAATTAGTTCGTTTGAAGCGAGCATTGGCCGGCAAACGACCAGAATATGCCACTAGACACGAGTCTATAATATTCCATAATGACAAAGCTCGACCTCATGTTGCAAGATTGATTAAAAATTATTTGTTAAACAGCGGCTGGGAAGTTTTACCTCACCCGCTTTGCCCCCTCTGACTACCATTAGTTTCAATCAATGCAGAATTCCCGTACTGGAATACGCTTCACTTTAATACAGGGTATCCGAAATTGGCTTGATTTATTTTGGCTACCACAAAGATGGGACAAATTCGAAGCCAACGAAATAAAGATATATTTTTTGCAAAAAATCCTGTGAAATTAATCGATAGCCACAGCAGTTTTTTGGTAACAAGATTTTTATTTCGAACAGTACCCACCTGTCAGGAAGCAATGGGCAATCTTCCAACAGTAACAATTCGCCATGAAAAATCTTCTAAAAGAGATATGTGACCAGCTTAGCGAATTCTTTATGTATTGCATGTTATATGCCACATATTTATTTATTTTTTTTTTAATGCAAAATTGACAATCTAGAACACCCTCTTGAATAAGAGATAGGAGTGAACTTTATAATTTCAACATAACTTTGTATGGAAATTAGGCGTGGCTTTCACGCAATTCGACGATTCACGAACTTGTATGTTGGTTGTTGAAAATAATCGCATTGAATTTACAAATTTAAAGCCCAATCGATATATAATAATGGCAATTAACGGGCAAACAGACACACGCACAGACAGAACTTATTAAATCGACTCAAATCGATATATTGATCAGTCATATATATAATTTGCCACATCACCTTATGCAAATATAGGCAATCCCAGAATCCAAATTTCAAGAATGTAGCAAAATTCAATTAAAATGAGAAAAAATAATTAAAATTGGTTTATTTTCCCATAAGTGGTAGTGGTTTTATAAAAATTAAAATCTAATATTTTATCAAATGAATAGAAGATAAAGTGATGTCAAATGAAAAAAGCAAAGAAGACAAAAAGAAAGATCCGATAGAAGAACCAAATAGCAACTACTTATCAACGCTTTAAATTTCTAAATTGCTACAGAGAGCAAAACCCAAAGATGACTGACAAAATGCTCTACAAACAACTAAAATTGATTAATCATTTGTTATATAATAGTTGTATATTATTTTAAAATAGGTGTGGTTTTCAATAAAATCACAGCGACTACATTTAAATATTCAAGGCCGCTTGCAGCCTTCTATTTAAATTTTCATCATATAAATTTCAAATATAAATACAAATTTGTCTCTTTTCACAAAACGAGAACGAGAACAAAAGAATGAAATATTATTGTACCTCTGGGATTATATGTGTATGTATTGGGATAACACCAACAACAACAATATAATAGAAAATAAATAAAACCAAAGCAAGACATTAATAACCGCCTACTACAATATGTATCTACTACATTTGCAATAGCCGACTATTTAGCAGGCGTAGTAGTAGTGGTGTACCCTTTACCCAATTTTATTGTATTAATACTACTACTACTACTACTACTGTTGTATGTATCATAAATATATGTATAGTACATACATCTTTTTCATAATAGGTACATCATTTCATAACGCCTCTTGCTATATTAACATGTTTTTCCACATACAATTTTGATGATAAATGATTTTATTTATTATTAGGTACATGGTATTGGATAGAAAATAAAATGAAATAGAAGGTTTCTATTATATGTACATACCATATATATGTATGTATCGCTACAATAATAAAATAGAATATGAGAAAATGATGGAGAAAACCATTTTTTGTAAATTATAAAATATATTCTAAAATAAAATATTTAGCTATAGGCAAGTTGAATCGCAACTTCTTATGTCATAAATTTAACCATTTATTATTTTTCTTTTTCCAATGACCTTTTTGTGTAAACATATATATTATTTGCGAAGAGATTGAAAGCATCATATATGTATGAAATATCGCCCCTCGAGTGTTGAATTTAATTTAAACAAAAATACATTTGTATAAGAAATTATCAAAACAACTACAACAAAATAATAAGATTAAAAATAAATTGTATTCTAGAGTCAATAAATATTCAGTTTTTTTTCTTTGTTTATACTTCACATTTTATAAATGTTCACATATGACATTTGCAATGTCGAATGATTATTTAATTAAAATTGGTCTCGTGACAATATTGGATTGGGATAGACTAAAGGAATATCAATATACGTTTCATACAGTAAACCACCAGGGCAAATAGTGTTTAGTTATCAGTGGCGTAGTCAAGGGTAGTCAGGGATGCCCCCTTGGCCTATGGACTTGTTCAAAAAGAAAAATCATAATATAAGGTCTAGTAAAAAGAAATCCATTATTTGTGCATTAAATTGAAGGTTTTATTTAGCACAGTTAGAATGATCCGATTTAGGTCAAATATGCACCGTTTTGTTCGATAACTTGTTGCCATTTTGAAGGTAATTTCATAATGCCACTCTCATAGAAAACCTCGTCCCTATTGGCAAAAAACTGGGACAATCAATTTTCATAAGCTTCTGTTGAGGAGAATTTTTCACCAGCAAAATCATTCTCCATAGACAGAAACAGGTAGTAATCACTTGGTGCTAGGTCCGGACTATAAGTTGTATGGATAAGAACCTCCCAACCAAGCTCCCGGAACTTCTGGCGAGTCACTATAGATGTGTGTGGCCTGGCGTTGTCCTGATGGAACACAATTCCTCTCCTATTGGCCAAAGCTGGCCGCTCCTGGGCGATTGCTTCCTTTAGACGGTCCAATTGTTGACAGTACAGGTCTGAATTAAGAATGTGACCGTAGGGTCAGCAGCTCATAGTAGATGATTCCCTGCCAATCCCACCAAACACATAGCAAAACCTTCCTGACTGTCAATCCTGGCTTGGCCACCGTTTGCACCGGCTCACCGCGATTCGACCACGACCGTTTTCGCTTGACGTTGTCGTAAGTGACCCATTTTTTTATCACCAGTAACCATACGCCTCAGAAATGGATTGATTTTGTTGCGATTCTGCAGCGATTCGCAGATGGAAATTCGGTCAATGAGGTTTTTTTGCGTTCACTCGTGTGGCACCCATACATCGAGCTTCTTTTTGTACTCAGCCTTATATAAATGGTTCCAAACGTTTTTTTATGCAATGTTTAGCTGTTGGGCAATAGAAATAGTGCTTACATGACGGTCCGACTCGACGATTTCCAATATTTTATCGATATTTTCGACAATTACCGGAACGGAATCGACGAAACCTAAATTTCAAGTGATTGGCTGTTACAGTATCAATACCATAAACACTATTCACATTTTCAGCCGTCTGGCTTGCATTTTCGCCTTTATCGAAGAAAAACTGTAAAATATGGCGTATTTTCTCTTTACTGGTGTCCATCTTTGACGCGTGCTCAAGCAATACTGAGCCAAGCAATCATAAAACTGCCTGAAAAGTTTATTTAGTACGAAATCCTATCTTTTTAACGCCATCTAGCTTAACCCGATCGCACTTATACAACGCGAGATACAGATTACTAAAGCCATCTATTGTAAAAAGAATGGATTTCTTTTTACTACACCTGATATATAGATATTTAAAAATCATTCACTAAAATGTTTTTTTTTATATATTTTTTCATCTTATCTCCCCTGTCCAAAACCCTGCCTACGCCACTATTAGTAATATTAGCATGTTCTTAGTCTAAGCTATGATTGTGTATAAACCCTTGTAAGATACCTTTGGACTCATAATTTTGTTTACTCAGCACACTACTCGATATCTCCAAAATTCCCATTAATGCGACCATTGTTTCAAATGAAATTTTGTTTCGTAAATTCGAAAATTCGCATTAAATAGATTTGAGTTTTCCGGACTTTTTTTTTTTACTATTGAGAAAGAAATTACCGATCAACAGTATTTTTAACTGGTCCAAAATATGACAAACATTTCGCTATATTACATCAAAAGGGGTTATAGAAAACCGACTTAAAAAATCGGAAAAAATATAAATCGTAAAAATACAAATGTAAATAAAATGTATGGTTAAATAACCAAGTTATAAGAAATTGTGTGAAAGTTCCGAAATTTCAATGTTTCTCCATTTTTTACCGAAAATCAATAAATAAATCCATCACACATCCCAGTAATCGGCTCTAGAATGCTAAAATGTATATATGACCTATATTTTTTTCATAATATACTCACTCCTATCTTCACCCCTTTAAGGGACTCCCCTACAAGTTAAATCATACTAACTTCCAGCGCACCCAACGATGCAGATAGGAAGTAAGTATGTACAGGATATTTGTTGACGATTAAAAATGAATTGAGTTCACTGATGTGCTTGATCCTTTTAGAGGCATCCTCCAAGCAGTAAGAGCTGAATCTATGAAAACATAAATATTCTCGGGAAACACCTCTAAGGAATGGAGAAAGGGAATAAATATGCTTCGAAAATATATTGAGGAAGATAAACTAATATAGATCGGTTCTACGACGTACCTTTCTAGAAGCGATTCTTGGTCATCTATGGGATAATTTTCGAATTTGAGGTATTATATGATTCCATTTATAGGAAAAAGAACGGGAATTAGTGATATATCCTGCAGGGTCCCTGTAGGCTAATAATTTTGCAATCACATTGATCGTTTCTTAGTCCAAATATTAAAATACCAAAAAAAAAAATAATAATTTCAAAATTGTAAAACATGCCTCAAAAACTCGGCTACACAAAATTGTTCCATTGAGATTTTCGAATTCACATCCATTAAGAAATGGTCTCAGCGACTAGTGTTACTTGGATTAACTGCAAATTTGAAACGAATATTTCGTTACGAGAAACAATTACTCGATTGTTTTCCTCTATACTACATTCTATTTATCATCAATATAAAGTATTTGGTAAACACATTCAATTTAGTTCATAATAACACTTGACATTTCCCCAAAAACGACAAGGTAAATGTACTTCAACAACAACAACAAAAATAGTACGTACATGAAAAACATATTGCCATATATATTTCAATGAAATTTTGTTTGTGTGCATCTTAGTTTTTATACTTGACTATGTGGATATGTATGTATATTAAAAATACAAATAAATACTTCTACCTCTGTAATGACAATAAAAATGTTAACAACACAAACTCAATGTATCCACCCAACCGACCGACCTACGTACCGAAACATGTCTATCCAAATAGGAAAACAAAAACAAAACGAAAAATAAATTTATATATATTGTATAATATGTACGAGTTAAGGAAGGAAACAAGTTTACTAAAATGAACGGAAGTTTGAGGTAGGAAAAATAAACAGGATATTGTATGACTATATGTACTATGAGTACAACAATACATAATACAGAAGAGCAGCATCACAAGCACCGATACCGCCGCCAACAACAAAAAGTGTAATAATAACAAGTACTATAACAACAACAACAACAACAATGGTAATATCAACAACAAATATGAGAACAAATACAAGTACCGAGACATCAGTAACCCACAGCCTCTATGCATAAAAATCACACAAGAGTAATACTTGCACAAACACCAACATGCAGAGCATATTGAATGACAAGCTACTGCAACCTTACAATATGGGAAACCTCTCAATATGCTATATGCGAATATGTAGTTTGTGTATGAATATATAGGTACGCTCATATGTATATGTAATTTTTATTAATTATAAACGAATAAATTAAAATTGCAAAAGCAAAATGAAAAGTAAAAATAAAACAACAACAAAATTTAAAAAAAAAACACAAAATATTATATGAATTTGTAAGAGAGCTGTTAATATAGAATATATAGTATGAAATCTTTATTAACAAGAGTCGACAGAGGAGATTTATACTTTGATAGAAAATTTCTACCTTATCACAACCACGGTTAAGTATATTTGGGAGTAATGTCGAGTCAGAAAAATTATGGGGTCATTTGTCGAATTTTATGTGATTTTTGTAGGGGAGCTCCTCTAAGGAGTACAGATAGGGAGTACGAGTCTAGAAGAAATGTTTAGTCAAAATAAATGTGAGTCGGTCATATATTTTACCCTTCTGGGGGCACCATAGGAGCCGTGGGAGCGACATTGATAAAAACGTCAATTTTGTAGTGGTGCCCACCTAAGGTGTAGAGTTAGAGGGTTAGTAGTATGCTCAGAAAAAATGTTGATAACAAAAAATTGATGGGAATCTGTCCCACGCTCATCCCTTCTAAGGGTGATTTCGGGCATTTTTTAATAAGGCACCTAAATGCGACTTGAGCAAGTCCACAATATTAAATTATTTTATTATTAAATTAAAAAACAAAAAAAGCAATGCTCTCAATCAAAATACATACAAAGAAAAGACTTCAGCATGAACTCCATAAAATATGATTTCATACTATATGCACATTAGGACGACTCAAACTTTTTGTAGACAACTCGTATAGCAAAACATGGGAATACAAGAAACCAAAAACATGATTTCTTACTTTTTTGTATTAATAACAATATTTTAAATTCATGATTTTTTGGACAATCTATAGAATTTTCATTTCATTTCAAAGTTTGACCGGCCCTAATGCACATATATTGTAATTACACAAAATTGGTATAATTTTCTTATGCTCCTCTACCGTTATGGTTGATAATTCTGTAATTTCTGGCGGTAAGCGACATAATTGGATCGGTCTGGTGGTTGTTAATGAAATATTACAAAATTTATGTGAAATTTTATGGTAACTCCAAATTGTCGTAAATAACAATACTTGTATATTTATAGATGCACATTTATTTCGTCTCTGTATATGAAGAAAAAAAACGGTCAGTCAGTCAGCCAATCTTACAGCCAGACCCTATGACACTGAGTTAACAACAAAAAAAATAAATTATTTGTGTAATATACACACTCGCATTGTCATATATATGCGAAGGTAAATGTAGCTGTATAAAGATTCTATATATACCCATATATACCCAATTAAATGAATATTTATGTGATGGAATTAAAAAAGGAAAAAAAAAATTAAGAAATTATACCGACAAAATTAGCAAGAAAATTAAATATTTTAAATGAAGCTATATCGTTGCCATAATTAACTTAAAAATTTATTACCATAGTAACCAGTTTAAATTAATGGCGCTCAAACTCAGTAGCTAGCGTGTATATTACGTATTCACCGCAAGATAGTCCCAATACCTCGACTATGTACATACATACAAACAACATCCTATATATGCATATGTATTAGTACAATATATACCAGATGGATTATGTGCATGATCTGTGAATTTTCATGCAAAACAGTCATTTTTTTTTTTTTAATTTCTGTCGTACTTCTGATTTCGAAAGATAAAGTGCGAGGTATGCACCTTGCTCTCCATCCAAATGCATTTTATTTTATAATCGAGCTATGCAACGAAAAATGAATGATTTTTTCGTGTAACCTAATAGTGTGTATACTTTTTCAAATCCCTAGTGGCCCCTTCAAATGGCTTCAAATGTTTACCATATTATGTCTTCTTTTACAGCATCTTTCTCTGAGTGACAATCGCAAATACTCTACAAGTACCTTACAAATAGAATACCATTGAAAATCCTGCATTACTTGGTATGCGTCTTGATGTATTTTTCACCACTGGGATATAAAACATTACCTAATCAAGTAGTTACGATCTAATTGCCAGCATTATGCCATTTCAGCTACACAGCAATGACTTTTTCATATTTTGTGCATATTTTAAATATATATAAGGTAAGCAATTACATGAAGGTTGACACAATTATTCATGCAGATGCCAGATAGACATACATAAATGCACACTTAGGCGTCACAAACGTACACACATACATAAATGTTAAAAAAAAAAATCATGATAAAAGTTAAGAAGATGGAAAAAAAACACTTGAGAATTTTATGTTGAAAAAATTACAAATTTTAATATGAAGGCATCATAGATGTGGAATATTATCCTTCGTAGCAGCTCTTTACACCAGTATTAATGAAAAATAAAATAGCACAAAATACTTATTTTCTTTTGTTTTGTTGCTTTTGATCAAACGGTAGTGGATCAAGTGGTTATCTAGAGAATTGGGTAATAAGGTGAGATGTGGAAATAATACTGAACAATTTGCTGTCGAACAAAAATGTAAAACTTACTCTTTACATTTGTGCAATCTATTTGCTCTACTAAAAAAGAAATAAACCAGCAAACAAACAAATAGCGAGAATAAAGAAGCACGTTTACGGCAGTTATAACAATAATAACAATCATAGTGGTGATAGTAGTTATAGCAGCCGTCGCAATACTACTTAATTACTAATCAACATGTTTTCCACAAATAGGAAATTGCCTTTAAAAAGTGAGTCATTGCTTTATATAGAAGCATGTTGTAAACCAAAAGATAAATTATATACTACATGGCTCTTAAATATAACACTATGTTTATTCAAAAATGATTTATTTTATATTTATTTATTTATATTATTATATGTTATTTATATCTAGGGCATGTGAGAAATATGACTCAATTTTGACAATTGGCTACGTTGTTGAAAATTTCGATAGTTTTCAACTAAGTATGAAAAACATTTTCACAGCTTTTGAAGGCTATACGATAAAGCAGGTCTGGAATATTTTCCGCACAATCCTTTAATTGGGTTGTACAAAACAATTAAATATCTGCCTATTAACACAAAACATTATTAAATAGTGCGAAATCTAGAGAAAAATTATGGACAAAGCTTAGAAATGGAATGAAAAAATTATTATAGTCTGGTAAATATTTGATTTATTTTGAATACCAAAATTTTTATAAAGCTTAAAAGTTTTTATGATTCAGCAAATAAATTTTACACATACTTCACTGACTTTTCAGAACACAACGAAGATTTTCATGCACTTAAGTTGTATTTGCAGCCAAATATAGCCCGATACAACTATTATGTGTGATGGAGTGTGTATTTCCTGATATTTCACATTTATAAAATCACTTTTACAAAGAATATCATTTAAAAGCTCTGCAGTATTTAAAAGCATAGCGACTGAGTACTATAAATTTATTTGTAAACAAATTTCAAATGTCAAAAATTATATAAAAATATTGGAAATTTATATTATATAGAAAAACCCTGGAATTTATATAAAGTGGACGAAATGTTACTATTGCCTTTCCGTCGTTATTGTACAATACTTCATTTCGGCCAACTTACTACTTAGGTACCAACTTGTTTAGGCCACAATGAAGAAGCATGGTTGGATTCGTTGAGGGAGGTTAAATTGATATATAATATTACTTACTCTTACGAAGATAACATAAGGATATGTATGTATATAATATACATATTGGTTAGTTATTTATTATTTGCCAGCCATTATGAGTAAGTATACTAGTATTAATATGTTCAAAATGTTCTTGTAATCATACGTGCTATATTTTCGGTAAATTAATTTGCGTGTTTGGAATTAATTTCTTTGTATTTATTTTTTTTTTTTTTCCTTCTTCTTCATTTTTTGTATTTTCTCACCTTCGATTTCGACTACAACCTGGGGCAATATTATATATGTAAGTATACAATTCACATTTCACATTTAATAAACGTGTGAAATTCTGTAGTAGATATACAAAAGTTAAAGGGCTTATGAACATAGTCCTATAATAGCAACAAAATTGTTATAATTAATTGCATTTAATAAAATTCATTATCAGGTATTTTATTGGAGATTTCAATTGAGCGTTAGTTTTTTTTTTGCGATTCAAGTTTTTTAGTATTACACTATATTGCAGTTGGATTATTTCAATATTGCAAAATCAGAATAAGCTAGAGTAATTAAAAGTTTTTATATGGTAGTGACAAGCATGTAATCATAATAGTGGCAGAATTAACTTCAGACAAATATGTAACTTAAATTCAATCGTAAATAAAATCCAGCACTTATCAGAATACAAAAATTCATATGAGCTAGTACTCTATGTTAGGTATGACCATACAACATTTCGTTCTTTCCAAACGAAATAATAAATCAAATACTATCGATCAATACTATCTACCAATTCAATTCAATTAAATATTATGTATCTATATATATAAGCTTATAAAAGCGAGATATAGACGGCACATGATGTAAAATGAAATTAATCTAATAATCGTTTCCACGTTTCCACGAATTTAATATAGATTCTTCTGGTTATATACATATCTCCTATAATATGGTTGCTCCCAATGCAATAATTTTCCTTATTCACAAAGCCACTGCTAGATATGAATCTCACACTGAATAATATTTGAGGGTAATCAGTGGATCAACTTCCAACTGTTCAAGCCTCTAATTATTGAACAGTGCACACTGAAGAATGTCATAATTATCAGACTCTCCTTTTTTGACATACGCTCCGTTGAAAATCTCTTTTCAATCGATTCGTATTTTACGTTACCTACCTATCAATTCGTTTTAACTTATCGCTTGTATGGCTTGTGTATGAAATAGATCGGAACAACTGATCCGTTACCTACCGATTCGTGTTGATTAACTGTGCTGTGTACTATTTTTCCACAACAATCACTAAGTACCTAACGGTTAGACTCAAGGATGTAACGCACAAGATTAGCTTTGCTTTGTCAGCATTTTCACACCCAACTGCAACTCAGTTGGCTCAATGTTCTGGCATTCCACAATTATAAGTAATATTAGTATGGATTGTGTATATCACAACTTCGAGCATTGTTGGTATGTGTATGGATAAATACGTAGTTCACAATTTCGGGAAATATGTCGCGAGGCAAAATATGCATATGTGCATATTTCATATTTTGGCTCGCAACAACTGTCAAAATATCAGACTTCTCCCTTTTGAATAAAAGTATCTTAGAAAACCACACTGTTTATAAGAACGTAGCATACTCGAATTAAAATGCCATTGTGCTCGTATAATACATTCCAAGTGCATGTAATAATGAATTGATTTCAAAGTTATACTCATTATATCATGCAATATTAAAATTCATACAATACATTAGATCTCAAAAATTGGCAACACATGCGCTTATCATTCGCACTTCGAAATTTGAGATGAAAATGTGTTTTCCAAAAGCATTCTTATCAAAATAATATTATATAGATATACATATATGAATCATCAACAATTTAACAATATTTACAGATTGTCTATGCATATGTAAATATGTATTTATAAATGAATATTAAATATTACGCATTCCTAAAATTACTCATAGAATAGATACAATACATATGTATTTCAATAACTTACCATGTATAACCAATTCAGAATCACGATTTATTTCATACAAACGTATAGCTTCGTCCAATTCCATTTGTGTTGATATAGTACATGGATCATTCTCTTCATCAACCCATTTTATGGTAAAATGCTATTGGAAAAAATTATAATAATTAATATATCATATGTAAAAAGTAAAGAAATAATGGTGCAATATATAAATGAACAAACAAACTCACTTGATCCGGTGGAAAACGACATATACCACGTATCTCATAGCAGAGCTTCTCATATGTGATATTCTCATCAATATAGGTAATCATAATCTCGCCATTATAGGCAGTTTTAACTTTGATCTCATTATTTGCACTATTAGTGCCGCCGTCTGATATTATTTGTGATGGCATCTTCTGCATCTGGACGGAATTGATTGTGTGATGATTGTATTGTATGAATTTATTTATAATATGGGATTTTAAGAAAAAAGTTGTCCAATTTTCAACTTTAAGTTAAAAATTTATTATGTAAAATATACTTTTTTTTTTCTTAGACTAACACATGCACTAACAAAATAAGTTTAAACTGAAAATAGAAGAAATAAAAAATGTTCATTAAATAATAATAGTGTGATTTCAAAATGATTAATATTACATAATATAAAATTTTACTAATTTTGCTGTATAAATAATTAAGAGGGAAAGGCTCGTCAAATCTTATTATCGAAATTGACTTTGTTGTGACCGTAAAAATTTCAAAAAATAGTAAGGCTAGTATTTTTCATTCCACGTATGAATGTGACAGATAATCGATATATCCCATTTGCTGAAGTTATCTTACGGATCTGACAGGTTTGACGTACAGAAATTACCGATAAGAAATTTAATTCTAAGTATTTGTTATATGCATATCATATGGCAACCCTCTACAATAAAGTTTACTCTCCGACAATTTCTCAATCGTTCTCCTACTAATCATCCCTTATGCAACTACGTAAAAACAGCATCCAATGATGTTATAAAATCATGTATACAAACCAATAACGAATCACAAAAAAATCATAAAGAAGCCGGCTCCGGGAAAATTGAAAATAATAATCATTCATTTACAAACAAATGTATTCCACAAGTGGCTGTCAATAAAAATTGAATGCATGCACGTAGTGAAATTGAAACGTGCTAGTTGCGAAATTTAATTGTTTTGGGAATTATTTAATGAGCACGTGATAGCAATGAATTGTAAATCGGATAGCGATTAAGTAAATTGGATTAATGCACAGATATTATATACAAAACATGTCACTTGTTTATTATTGTTGTCAATTGATGAGGACACGACCTTATACATAGGCATTCGAATTAATGCATACATTTGCAGAATTACTAAATTCATAATCAAATCATCGCACTACTAGGCCTTAGCATTATATGGTAAAGGTTTTAAATATTTAAATGTAATGCAAAGCTAAACTTGCAAAAAAAAAGGTTGCATAATCTAACGAAACTCATTAAACCAAATCAAATCTCTGGTAATACTGTCAAAAATTACGACAAGAGAATTGTATATTATCGTATTGTTTGTTTGTGATTTTCACCAATTAACAATTTAAGACCGCTCCCTGCATAATAAATGCTTCTCTTTCTCTCATTCGACATCAAGTACGTATGTATGTATATACTTCAATTGTTTCTCATTCACCGTTCACAACATTCTTCTTCTTCTGCTTATAGTAGTATTTGTTGCTATTGTTGACGTTTGTGCCACTTTTCCGTGCATTGACCAACAGCACCGCAAACTAGCTAACTTGTTTTCTAATAGTTGTTATCTACGATTTTCCATTATTCTCTTTTTTATGGTAGGCGCTCATTTTATCTACTTGGATTGGAATTCAATTTCTTACTGTTACCGCTTTCAAGTCTAGTGTTCTTATTCAATCTCCTCTTTTTTGTTTCATATTTAAGTTTATGTAGTTTTAAATACTATCGTTATTGTAAACTTTTTATCTTGTCTGCCTCTATTGGGTGTCCGCCATTTTATGTATTACAAAAAAAAAAAGAGTAAAAATTACAGCAACTCCATAACTACTATTACACATTGAAGTGTTGTGATTTTGAAATTGCATTCAATTACATATTTACAATACTGTGGTATTCCATCACACTCCTTTGTATTCTTACTTTTGCTTATTGTTGCAGCAGAATTCAACTTTCTAAATGCTTCCAATTTGCATAAGTACGTTCTTAAAAACACTAGTTCGAGAAGGCGGATACCTGGAGCAAGTAATGATCCAAATCACTTGTATTCAAATCATAAACGATTTGTACAAGTTTCAATGCAAACACATAATTGATTTAATTGAATTGCCTTGCACGCACAGTAATTTCAATTAATTTCAATAAAAAAAAAAGTATATCACAAAACACACCAGAACAAAATAATAAAAACGAACAAACGAATTGAAGTGAATAAACAAATGAAACGAAACAAAACGAATGTTGGCAAGTTTTAATTTTTTTCGTTCTATTGATGGAGCAATAAATTCAATCAGCGAAGTCAAACAAATTCCGTGTGTGTGTGTCACCGAATATGACAAAAAACCACCGACTGCATTTATTGCCGTTGCCGTATTACTACAACGCGGCGAAGGCGAATTGATGCAGTTGGATGGCAATTGGACCATATGCAAATAATTTTCTTTTATAGGTAATAATAAATTGAAATAGTTTATACTTATTTGATATTATCTTAATCAATAAGCTTTGATTATTAATTATTTCATCACTTGTGATTGAAAAATACTTATAACATCCCTGTTTGAAAACGCTGCTGAACTTTCCATAGTCGTATTTTGCAGAAATACAAAATTTGTTGCAACATTACATTATTTGAGAGTAAAATTGTTCAGTTCGAAATTTCTGAAATCCACAATAATTCACCTTTTGCGAAATTGCAGGTGAAAAGATTATAATTTGGAATTTTAATATTACAATTATGATAATGATAACAACCCTGCAATAAGAAATGACAACCTCAATTCGCTGTACTCGGTTGACATTAACTTGCAGGGTAGTTATATTTCTGTATATTCACTTTTTAAATCAAACAATTTCAATTAACAGAAAATAAAACTAATGTTGCTATTAAATAAAAAAGAGTACATTTAAAATAATAAAACCCTTTGGAATTAATATAAACCAATAAAATAATGCAATTTTGTGTCTCTCATTTCAAGCAGCTTAGCCTGGGTTGTCTTGCGTTAAAATTACATCAGATTACTACTATTTAAAATGTCGTCGCTTCTGTTGTTACTGGAGCCAAAAGGGGCAAGACAAGTTTCAAACCAGTTTGGTGTAGATTTTCGTTGGCGTATGTAGTAATACGGAGTTTTTATTTTTTCATGTTAGATGTTGAATTTCTTATTTTTGTATACCAATGCTTTTACATACCACAAACAAGTGAATATAATATAAATTTTCAATAAAATATTATATCAATTGCAATAATTGTTGATCATGTATTGAAAGTACATTATTTGATTGTAAGTGAAATGGATTATATTATTAAAAAAATCGTATATCCTCAAGAAAAAATACATAAAGCTTTAAACAACGATAGATTGCGTCGGTGAGTGTGTGCGTTTGACGATGAAAAAAGTGGTTGATTGTTGTGTTGTATGATGTCCGATGAAGAAAATTGACACATGACATTAAAGTGCAGCGACAGCAAACAACAACAACAACAGAATAATTCAGATAACATAAACAGCGTAAGAAAACATTGAGTGTAGACCTTTAAACCTCTTAATATTTTTTTCATGTGCCTGTCTATTGTGTAGATTTACATTGTTGTTAAAAAAAAAAACATTCTGTAGTGTACTTTTGATTGTGTATAATAAATACATTTTCCTTAAATTACAACATACGCGAAATAATATGTTATGAACCAGAGTACTGATTAAACTCTCCACTCATTATAGCTTTTAGGCATTTTTATTTTTGTTTTCTACTTTATTTTTTTCTATTTTGTTTTCATTAATCGCATCAGCTTTCCTTTCTTCTCACTATTTATTTTTTTACCATTTTGCTGCTGTCTTGCAAGAAAGATAATGTTGACTTTTTTCTACATGGTTGACTCGAGACAAATTTTTTAATCTTATTTTCGAAATGTACATAATACACATACAAAATACATTAGGATACATAAATATGTATGTATGTGTATATTCATAAATGTGTTGTTTTTAATGTCTTTCTATAGCAGAGCAGTTAAGTAAATTGTACATTGTAATGAAGAAAAACATTGAAAATGTAATAAAATTCAATAAATGAATGCAGTCATCAAACGGAATTATTGTCATCAGTGTTGTTTATTGTTTTTGTTTTTCTTTCTCGTTTAAATATCTTTGAATACATTGTGAAATGTGCTGCAAGTAAACAGAATTTTCGGTAGTAAAATATTAATTTGTTTGCTCTGTTTGTATGTGTGTGATATAAATGTTTACGTATGCTGAAATGTTGAGAACTTTGAACGATAATAATAAACACACGTTCGGAAATACTACATAAACAAATACGTGCATTGCAGCAGACAAACAATAGCTGTACCTACTAATATTTCATAATAATAACAAAAGGTATGTGCATTTCCTTTCATTGAGTTTTTTTATCTTATTACTTAAGCTTAACAATATGTATAATCGTAGAAATTTTTGTTATTTTCCTTAGCTTATTCTTTTTTATTATTTCTGATATTATGTTCTTATTTATTGACTCACAAGCTAATTCTCTACACTTGAATATTTGATAAGTTTGTGAAATTATAATATTTAAATTTCTCTTTTTAAGTTTGTATGTAGATGCCTTTGATTTTTAAATTACATTTAATATCGTCATTTTATTTCGTTACTTTACAAGTTTGTACTAATCGTCTTACTATATTATTACGCATTTTATAGCTTCATTTTATATTATTTATTTTTAATTCCCTCCTTTATATGAAGTATCATACTTTTTAATGTACTTACCTGTGCATATGATTTATAGTCAAAAATTTAGAAAGTATTTTTCACTGCTTGCATAGTTATAATTGTGCTCTAACATGCAGTAGTAGTGATGACGATTATGGCTAATAAAAATTTAAGGGTTTATTTATCCTCTCTAGTGTACAGATGTTAGAAAATAACCGGCACATGGCAATGATGTTGCAAAGAGAAAATTAATTTTCACTTATTTATTATAGCTTATTACTTTTACTGTTGATTTTGACTTATATATTGAAGATCTGGCTGTTCTTAAAAATCAGTTTGTAATTTTGTAAATTGATCTTACAATATTAAATGAAATTCCTATACGAAAACTCGTAGGTACTTTATCTATAAAGTACACATATTACTGTGGATAACTTACCTATATATTTTTGTATATTTCCATATTCATATGCGCCACAGATATTTAAATTGCTTTTATCTTTTTTACTTATTATTTTATATTGACTATAATTATCAAACCCGCATCAATTCCATATTTCTTCTTGAATAGTTTTTTATTTACAGATACTTCACTAATAAATGATTTTCTTCATTGACATTTCATTGTTTTTGTATATATCATTACTATTATTTTTATTCTATTTTTATTTTATTGCTATTGCGCTGTAATATTTTAACTCCATTTACGTTAGCCTCTATTATTACTGTCCTTCTGAAATATATACTAGGTGTCTAAAGTATTTTTTCTTTCCTTTTACTATCTACTGTTATTCCGAATAAAGCTGCCATCCAGGCAATTAACCACCTATGCAACGTATAGTGACAGCTGTTTTAAATTTTATAAATAGAATGTATGCAGCTCCATTTTAGTGCACATTTTCTTCTTACTATGTATACCAATATAAATGTGTATGATTATTTTTTTTTTTCTAAGCAGGAAATTGATTTTGTCTGTCAATGAATCCATCTGGAGTTTTCGTATTTAATTACTTTAACACGTGCCATGTGTGATAGTTATTTTTTTCATATTTATTTATATTTTTCTCGCTTTAAAGGGTGTGTACTGCGCTTATTAATAATTTTTTTTTTTTAATTAAGAATTATTGAACTCATAACAGCTTTATAATTTAGACATATTTTTTTCAGTAGGGATTTTATTCCATATCAAGCTATGAAACTGTTCAGTATTGTTTGACTTTTCATCATGAAAAGACTGCCTGCCTGACATATCGTCTAAAAATTATTCCACTGTATTACGAAAATCATAGGTCCATAGTATTATTGAGCAAACAATTTGATGAACAGTTAATTTCACGATTCGATCCATTAGATTGTTATTTTTGAATTACATTTCATTTTACTTCATGTTGAAGACAATCTAAACCATTTTTATTAGGGCTGTCAAATTTTCATCTTCTCAAAAAATGGAATTAATCAAAATTAAGCAAAATCTTGATAAATCATAATGAATAAAAGTATTTTATACGACACTAGTATGATATTTACTTACAACAACAAAGTGCCAAATATGGTAAACTGCTATGTGTTATATTTCTACTGTACAGAGATGTTACAAAAATTTATTGCGAAGAAAGATAATAATTTTGCAACATATTATTTGACTATCATTGAAACATTTTATCAAATGAATAATCGGAATTAGCTCTATTTAAAATTTATATACATAAAACACGGCTAATCCGAATTTCTCTTACTTTTCGAATAGTTATGCATATTTTGAATGAATAATTTTAATTTGATTAATAAAAAACAAATTTCTAATCAAAAGAATGATTAATAAGATCTATTTTTTGTATAAAATTTCACAAATTCGTAAGTTATTTTCAACAAAAAGTCATAATATTTTATTGAGTAGGTAGCTATATATATATATATATATATATATATATTTCATTACAATCGCCTATCACTTTCAATGAGCGCCCTTAAAAAGAAGTGAAATACAATACTTATAGACTTTACATATACATATGTAAATGCTAACAATGATGCCATCAATTGCAGTTTCAATCACGATCAATCCAATAAACCAAAGACCGCTGTCAAATTAAATAATGTTCACACATCTCATATGTACTTACCTATACCTATATATCTACTTCGTGTAGTATATATGTAAATTAGTAGATAAATATAAATATATTCCTTATGTGGTATATCTAACTACATAGTACGTATAATCTATGTATCTTATATCAAACCGCATACAGCGTTACCATATACCAGTTTATTTTATTGTTGTTTTGCTGGTACTTTTGCAATTTAGGTTGGTTGGTATATGCATGTGCATAAATCAATACATGTATAAAGGAGCATAACAAGAAGGAAAAAAAAAATAATGAAAAATAAATAAACAAATAAAAAACCAAAGAAAAGGTGTTCACAATTTCGAATTTTGTGTGTGGGAACTGTGCAAATAAAAACTACGATGGTGTAGATTTTACTTATATTCAAGTAACTTTAAAAGTCTCTCTCTCTTTCTCTCTCTTTCTGTCTCTCTCTCTCTCTCGCTCGTTATCTCTTCGTCACTCATTGTCTCGTACTAAATTACTCTCTCCAAAGTACACTCCTTGTAAAGGGTGCTTTTAGAGTATCGTATTTTTGAGTTTAAATATGTTATGTCCATTATTCATCTTGCAAACGTATGCTATGGTCAGATGTTGGCCCATTGTACACAGATTCACTGCGTCTGCAACATTGCAACACGACGCCAAGATGGCATCTGCAACAAAAGTTGTGATGATAATTGCAACGAAAACGAAGTGGACACAGCAATAAAATTTCATTAAAATATATTTTCCGAAAATAAAACACAATAACTTTCATTAAACGTTTCACAAACAAATTAAGCGTTTTGTTGCATTTCACAATAGAAATAGATTAAAATAGACCACTGCGTCAATTGTTGCTCTGTTGCAATGTGGCAATGTTCCAGTCAATTAGTACGTCTACATAAGAAAGCCATTCTATCTAAATGTTGACAGTTGTTACAATGTTGTAGCTGCAGTCAATCTGTTTACTACTTGACTACAGAATCACCGGAATTTGCTTACGAAAAAAAGCTGCTCTTAAGTGGAAATAAAATACACAGAAATTGCCGAATTGATTTTAATCTTGATGCTATTCCGTAGATTTTGGGCCATTTAATAGTTGAATAGTCTCCAATTCTATTCTTGGTCTTGTTCTATAAGTTACGTTAATTTCACAATATGCAATTGCGTCTGAACAGTCTCCCACGCATTCTTTTTATTCAAATGCAGTAAAGATCCATGACCTTATCTTACATGACCTTATCTCTGAATATAAAAAATGATTTCGTTCAAAACTAGGACCAACACGCAACACCATGATGGGACAACGACATCAATTTTCTTATCCATCTAGTCGACAACGCTAAAAAAGGTTAAAGCCTATTAGAGTAACCACAGTGCCTCACTGTTACGACTACGCCAAATTTTTTGTACCCAATGACTTTTGACAGCAAGATTTCTTCTAGCTTCCTACAACAATATTTGTAGAATATACGGAAAAGCGTAGAGGAAGAGACTACGCTGAGTTTCAGAGAAAAGCCCCATTTTGTGTAGATGAGATATTAACCATTTATTAATCGAAGATTTTGTCTGCTTAGCCTGATTGTTTCCTATGATTTCATTAGATTCACGGATAGCTTCGTTTCGATATCTTTTTCGATGGACTTTTTGAAATTTATTTCATATTGAGATGTAGGACAACCCTCAAAATAACCCTTTGATTTGTGTGTTTTATATGTTACTTGATTGTTAAGTGCAATCAAAACAGTGTTCAATCTTTAAATTAAGCAAAAGTGGAAGATTTCTTTCTCAATAATTGATGAGGGAAGGATGTTTTTTTCGACTGTAGTGCAACGCTTTGGAGATATGTTAGAGGTCTCGAATCTTAAAAATGTGATAAATGTCAAATCTTAAAAATGTGACAGATATAACAGTGACAGATATTTTCATAATCCCTAAGACTTTATTATCTGATCTGATCTGATCTGATTAACGTGTTTTTCTGTTTTTTTGAAAAGAAGATTATACTAATAGAATAACCAAGGTAACAATTTTAGGCTCGATACGGTGAAAATGCAAGTAAGTGATATGGCTTCTTTAACGTTTATACATGCAGGTTCGAAGCTGTAACTTTCATACGGCCCAGATGAAATAAATCTTTGTACTTCATATAAGTTTGAAGGGAACCCCCATTGAACTTCCGATCACTAATATTTAGAAGCAATGTATATCACTGCTTCGATAGTACTTTCATCTGGAAGTCATTTTGCGAAGGCTCTCTGCGAACATTTACATCAACACACTTTTTTATTTATATTATTTATTTAAATTGGATAATATTCATCATGGTGACATTTAATTCGAAGTGGATTTCAAGCAAAAATTGCTTCGTTATGGGTTATAGTTTTTCGGCTAGAATTGCTTCCAAGAGGCCTTTACAGGAAAAAATGCATAAGAGGAAATTCTCCAAAGGACAAATTATTACTTAAAAAATTGCATGCATTGCCATTACCTTCCTCACCAGAAAATATAATAGAAATAACTCATAACGCCTTAGATTTTAGATATTTTGAAATTTTCAAAATTTATTTGCAATTAGACACATCACTGTGGCTGCGTATATGTACTCACAAAGCGTTATCCACCCAATGATTATGTAGAAATTGAAATCAACTGATGGCATACCTACTAACCATTCAAATTAACTATAATGAAGCTAATTATTTTTATTTATTTTGTTAATTGACCAAAGGCAAAACAAAAAGGAACTTTTTATTAATATGTAAATTGCTATTTTCATTAAATAGCTCCACTAATGGCAAATATTACTCTTCGGCTAGCTTATTTTAATGTTTTCTGCATTAACAACAATAACAACAACATTGAAAACTCTCATCTACTCACATACAAACACATATTCAGGGACTCTCACCAAAGAAATGCTTCATAAAATTTATTCACTCACTTGTTTTTCTCATATACTTGATTTTTCATTCGTTCGGCGGTCGGTAGTTTATTCATTTGAGTACCTACTCCTTCATTCATTTTGGATTCCTTCGTTCTTCGTTCACATGTATCTACATAAGTGCACGAGTATGTATCTGGTGAATATACTAGTTGGGTACAATATTGCCAGATGTGTCACATGTGATGAAATGTTTATAATAAAAACATCATAAGGGATATATTCTATATTCTAAAGTTAATTTGACAATATATTTCTTAATGTTTAATGATTTAACTAAACTAAATTTAAGTTAATGGCAAAAAATCAACACATTCATAATGAAATGGTATGCTTTATTGAGTGATTAATAGTTTAATCAAATAATCTGAACAACAAAAACTTTGAATATCCAATTATTCGATTATTGAACATTTTGATTAATTGTTGTTAACGATATTCAATTAATCAGAATAAAATTATTGAAGGAAAATATACAAAATATTTATAACATTTTTTACATATAGTATGATATAAATAAGAAAATCACATCACTCTATTAAAATGAAATAAAGATATTTATCGGAGCTGTGCAATTAATCGTTTAATTAAATAATCTGATTAATCAATTAACATGATAGATTTACTAAAGTGTTGATAAATCAAATAATAAATTATTAAAATAGTCATGTTTTTGATTATCTAAATTGAAGTTACACGATTATTAAGAATTTTGATGAATTTTTCCAATATGATGAGGCCATCTAATTTTTCAAAGTATGTTTTGTAGATTTCACTATATGTAATTACATCAAAATAAAATTTTATTAACAGAAAAATCTAAAATTGAATAACTTTTGATCAATCTATATCAAATTTTTTAAATAATTTTTTATTTAATTAATAGAATAATTTATCAAATTTTTGATTAAAAGATTAAAGTACAAAATTAAATGTTTTACTTTCTCCCTAAAAAAATTATAATATTTTTATTTTATTTACAAAAAAAATTCGTTTTCACAATTTTTTGCAAAAATTTTGCATAATTTTTATTTATAGTAGGATTTTTAAATAGTATTACTTATAATGATTAACGTGCATGGACTGCGTGATTTTCATTCAATTCAATTCAATTGTAAATAACCCCAATGGCATTGAAAATTATGTGGCACCATCATTTTATTGGTCGGGTGCAACAATCCCAAGCTTCCAACATGGTTCGTTCGTTCGTTCCTAGTTCGCCACTGCTGCGTCGCATACACATGCTGTGATTGCGGGTCTGCCTACACTCTTCGTCGTCAATACGACAACAACGACGATAACGATGACGACGACGACGACGACTACGACTATGACAGCGACGACGACAACTCACAGTTCAGCGGAGTTCAGACGTACGTACAACTCGGTTTGAATTGCGGTTGCTGCTGTGCAGGAGCAAAAAAAAAAAAATTCTTTTAATAAAATCACTGATACACGCATTAAAAAAGGAGTAAAAAATGTTATACATATATAATATAAATTAAAAATAGTGCTGGTGAAACAAAGTGAAGAGTAAAAATTAAGAAAAAAATTTGATTTGGCTTGAAATTTACGAAAAATAAACAAATTAAAACGATTGCCGATTGTTGAATAGATAAACGAACATTTCACATCATTATCATCATCAACATCATCGTATATTGGTTTAAGAAGAAAATAATTAATTTGCAAAAATGGTAACTCATACTACTCTATATAAGTATACACACACACACACACACACGACGAACATATACTGTCATATAACCTATCATACTGAACGTTTAACAATTTTATTATTTTACTACAATTTTTTTCGTATTCTTCTAACTGGTTGGATGTGTATTGATGTTCTTCTTGTCCTTCCTCGTTCTCTTGATTGGTGTGGTATATACCAGTGCTTAAACGCATACGCACACACACACACACACACACACACACACACACACTTAAACGTAAAGAAAAAATGTGTAAAGTAAAATATGTGTGAAATTTTCCTTCTATATCTACTTATGCTTCTTCTTATTCTACTTCATTGTCGTCTTATTCCTCTTCATTCATCTTCGTCCATTGTATTGTACAATATTTGCTTCCTTGAGTTATAAGCGAAAAGCTTAAAAAGCGTAAAAGTAAGAAAACAAAAAGGAGAAAAAGTGGGAGACCTAAGAAGAGGAGCAAGATGAGTTGCACTTGAATCGTTATGTGCAAACGTGCGGTCAGCATTGCAAAGGAGGGGGATGGTGTGCTATTGTGGTTGGTTCGTTTCGTCGTTCGTTTAATAATATGTACGTACGATATATATGGTCGTTTGTTCAGTCAGTCGGTCGGTCGGTCGGTCGGTCGATCGATTATTCGTTCCAATCTCTGTTTTTGCGTACATACATGCGTGCATAAATACATATATTGATGGGCCGGTTAGTGTCGGCAAACTACAAGTTCGATTGTGTGGAGTATGGTGCGTTTTATCGTTCAACCTACCATATAGGTACAAATGTATGTGTGTGTTTGTGTTCGTGTATGAATGTCGTCTTCTCATCATCATGTCTATTCACTTGCCACTAGAACTGACGCCGCTCCTTAAAAACATTGCTGATACCACCACTGGTCGCTGATGAAGTCTTTTGTTTTCTTAAACAGTCACAGACATAAGTTCTCGATGAGATATAAAGGCAACAAGGAGTTATGAATTCATGAGCATGCTGCAATGACGATCGCCGCATACATTGTTCTTATGCATGTGTATGTACGAGTACATAACATATTTGCAGCAATTCGGGCCATACAGAGAATATGGCATAAAGTTCAATGTAGCTGTAAAAACAATAAATATGTACAACAATACAATGTGATGACAGCAACGACAACGTCAAATGACCTGTATGGTAATGTTTTGGATATCTAGCTCTGAACTGCAGGCTATATATTGTGTATGAGATGTCGTTTACGGTGTGTCTCTGTATGTATGTATGAGTGCGAGTGAGTGTGTATGTATATTGCGGTATAATTTGATGTGCAATACGTGCAATTGCTAGCATTGTGCTTCTTTATTTTTCTTGCTTTTGTTTGTTTTTTTATCGTATCTCATCTGTAACGCTACTTTAACATCGAAAACCTATGCAGATTAACTAACTTAGTGAGACGTGAGCAGATACCTACGCATTAAGAAACTTGCATGACAGGTCTTCTGGTCACCAATCCACACTAATTTCTTTAACAGTCTAATCAAGAATTGAATGTAATTTGAATTTTATTGCATTAACAACAATAATTTGTTATATTTTTCAGAATTTTAATAAAAATTTAATTGAAATTGGAAATCAAAATACTTTTTAGATTCTCAAATAAAAAGGAATTAAAGAAAAGAACTTGAAAAACTATATTTCGATAATATCGAAGCATAGATACCCTACACCATGCCAAATAGGCTAGTATAGTTTTGAAGAAGCATACTTTTGTGCAGTAGATAGGCGTATTTTTCATACGACTATGTTCATTTTCAAATGTGTTCACTCGTTAATCATATGTGCCGAGCTTCAAGTCTATATCTCTATATCATCGCGCGCAAATTACATCTAACAACGTACTTTCATATGAAAATTAGGTGTGATTTTTATCTAATTTCGCACATTTTGTAATATAATAATTATGTGGTAAGACCTACTTTAGTTGCCAAGTCTCAGTTTAAAGAGCTTTATATTTCCGCGGCAAAGTGTAAAAGCACACGATCAACAACTTACCTTTGTATGGAAGGTAGGCGTGGTTTTTATCAGATTACGCCCAATTTCCAATTTATTAAATCTGTGGTAAGACTCACCTCACATTTCGAAGTTTTAGTTCGAAAGCTATTTATTTTCGCGTGCAAAATATAAAAACACACATTCAGCAACATACTTTTGTATGACAGGTAGGCGTTCTTTTCAACCGATTTTGCCCATTAATGAACACATCCGTTCGTTGGTGAAAATAATCGTATGTACCAATTTTCAGATCGATCGCTCTATAATTACTGCAGTTAGCGTTAGTCTTGTCTAAATCGATTCAATGTGTAATTTTAATCAATAATATTGACATTTACTTTTTCTTATCGCTCACCTCTGCTTATGAATGTTACAAACGGATGCATAAATCCAATATGCCTTTGACTTTTTGAGTATAGGGTATAATTATATGATCACTCCTATCACGTTTGTCGAATATCGGGTCGAATTAGTATACAGATTTCATACAAACCGTGTGTAAGTGTATTTACAGATAGTAATCACAATAAAATTTGTTATACTCGTATATATTATAAATCCAAAATATAGCAGTTATTAGTTAGATTCTGGATCAGATCAGTTAAACTAGGACCTACATTTACATTGTGTGGGTGCCGTAGCTCAATAGTTAGTACGTTGGCCTTCTGATCTGTAGGTCGTGGGTTCAATTCCCGGCTGAGCTCTGTGACAAAGCTCAGAAAAATTGGGCTCTGCTGTTCGGAATCGGCTAATATAAGTAGGTCCCTTCTAATACTGTCCAAAATTGAACACGTACAACAGTATTGGGAGAAGAGCTCGGCCAAAGTGTTCTTCGGGTTCTATAAGTGCCACATATTATTTTTTTTTTACATTTTAATCAACTCCATGATCGACTATCGTGATAAGAGTGAAGAATAATCGATTTGTACAATTGAAATGTAGGAAATTGTTATTTATTTTATTGCTGTTGTTGTTTCTCTCGCTGCTGTTGTTTCTCTTGCGTCTTCAACATGATTAACTATATAATTCAATATGAAAACGATCGACAATGTAGTTAGTTTCTTTTTTTTTTTTTTGTAAAGCTGCTCTATGTTGTAAACCACTGTCACCGCCTTTTGCCCTACTAGTTGCTGTTGTTGTTTGTTGTTTGTGTATTCCATGCCACATTTGATGTCATTTTTTTTTCTGTTTGTTTGTTCAAATTTCATCTTTTTTATACACCTACGGTTTTGTACGGTTTTCGAATTTGGTCATGACAGACGGACAAATACAGAAACAGACAGGCCTAAACCAGTAAATGTGTATAGACGTAAGTATGTATGTACATATATACGTTATGTACAACATTATCACTATATTTGAAGCTGAAGAAGCGCGTTCTGTTGTATACAACATCATGAAAGACGCAATTCCACAGAAACGACAAAGTGTTGGAAAGCGCTAAAGAAGAAGAAACAGCAACAGCATAAAATACTGAAGACACAAGACTGAAACTAGTTTTATTTTAATTGTTGTATGTGCTTACTGTCGTACATATGGTTGTTGTTGTTGATACCACTTTTGTTGTTGCAGCATTAATATGTACGATTGTTGTTGGTGGTACAATTTGTTGTTGAAATTTCTTGTTCATTTTTGGTTTGGTTTGGTTTGGTTTGGCTTATTTAGTACTCCGTATATGGCATATGGGGCGTGGTAGTGGTGGTGATGTTGATAATGTTGGTCGCATATTGATTTCCATTTTTTTTTTTCCCACTGCATGTTGTGCACTGCACATTTCCTGGTTCTTGTAAATTTTGTTATGGTTTTTACTTGCTAAAATTGAAAAAAAAAAAATCCATAATAATATTCTATAGTTGCATGTCATACAAATTTGCATATAAAAATGGTTGGCAATTTCAAGTTGAAAAATAAAAAAATCAAAGTGTGTACAAAATTTACAAAGAAATCATTTTCATGGTGATATTGCATACAGAAATGTGGGGAAAAAACACATTTTTTTCCTCTTCTTGATGTTGTTTTGTTTAAAAGTAATAATTGTATTGATTATATATGCACAGATATGCATGTTTTGCGTGCTATTAAATGTGGGCTTAATGGAATTTATAAACATAAGTTGACTGCTGTTGCTGCTGGACACGAAAAAAGTCAATTTACGTTGCATACTAGAGGCGCCTATGCATTTTGATTGGAATTTTTGGTAACTTGCAAAACAAATATTGTATATGTATGTAGAAATAAAATGGCGACATTTTTGTTGTTTGCATTGCTATGTGATTGATCAATTATATGTATTATAGATGATCTAAAATGTTGCTTTAAATAGTTTGTTACATCAATATGCTTAGGAAATATATGCAAATCTTCATATAAATTGCAAGACAAATGAATTATAAGACCTCTGTAAAGTGCAACAAAATCTATTTAGACTTTCTTGTTTGCAATCAAAATGATCTTAATAGATCTTAATACATTGAACGATCACTACATCCACATTATTCAGTGCTAAATTGATCACATTATTTCAATAATATTCCATGAAGAAGCAGATAAGTAAACAAAAATATTATTTTGGCTTTCTCCTAATAGCCGATCAACTTTATTTACTGTTGCAGATGCAGATCGGTATGTTTGGAAATTCTTTTCAAAGGTTTCCACCCATTTCTCTGCTAGCTGGCTAGTTCGCCAGATAATCTACACAAATGTGGAGATATTTCGTGTGAATTCAAAATTGCGTTTTTAAAATTATGGGCGTGATCGGTCAACTTACCCACACGAAACAATCAAAGAGACTAATCTCGGAATTTTATAAAAATGTAGTCCCTTATAAATCACTTAATATTCCATATACAACAAGAATTTTTTGCATGCGGATTGACATTACTTACTTACTTATGTGGCCATTACAATCGAAAATCGATTTAGGCCGAATCTAGCATGCTTCGGCAGCTAGCCTGCTTTTTCCTTCGCTAGTTGGCGGCAAGGTTAGGTCTTCCTCTTCTGCGTCGCTCACCAGAGGGTTCCAAATATAACACTTTAGCCAGAGCGTGTTCTTCCAATCGCTCGACATGACCTAGCCAGCGCAGCCGCTAAATTTTAATACGCTTTACAATGTCGGTGTCGGCATACCGCTCATACAGCTCATGGTTGTACCTTATTCGATACTCGCCAAAAACGCAAATAGGTCCAAAGATCTTGCGTCGGACTTTTCTCTCGAAAACTCCGAGCATTCTCTCATCTGAGGTGGAAATTGTCGAAGCTTCGGCTCCATATGTACGGACAGGCATGATTAGAGACTTGTAGAGTGTGGTTTTCGTTTCTGGAGAGAGGACCAGACTTCTCAATTGCTTACTTATCCTAAAGTAGCACCTGTTAGCAAGAGTGATCCTTCGCAATATCACCATGCTGACGTCATTACTAGTTTTAATGCTGGTTCCAAGATATAACGAGTCCTTCACTTCGTCAAAAGCGTAGTTATCAACAGTGACGTGCTGTGCAAGACGCTGGGACTCTTTGTTTGTTAGTGACATTATGTCGTAGATCAGCAGCTCGTATTAGTTTCTCCAAAATAATATTGAAGAAGTCGCATGATAACAAATCACCTTGTCTGAAACCCCGTTCGGTATTAAACGGCGGGGAGAGGACCTTCCCAATTTTCACTGTACAGCGGGAGTTACATAATGTCATTCTGGAAAGACGAATGAGCTTCGCAAGAATACCGAACTCAGAAATCGTTGTGTAGAGGTAATCCCTTACCAGACTGTCGAAAGCGGCTTTAGAATCAAGAAATAGATGGTGTGTGTCCATCTGTTTTTCTTGGGTCTTCTCCACGATTTGGTGTAGTGCGATTGCGGATCGACATTATATTACGACATGCCACGCCTACATTATGGTAGCTTTTATGGTAGCTCCAATACAAAGACAAATTATACAAAAAATCAACAATACAAAAGTATTATAGTGGGTAATAATTTCGCATGTAGCCAGCAAGTCACGCCCATTTCTCAATGAGGCCCTCGTAGAAAGTCGCGAAATATTAAAAAAATTTTAACTGTCATAACCTTCGAAATATTTTACTTAAGCCAACTATATATCAGTCGTAGTCTAGTAATATTATCAAAATAAATTTTCAAGCCACGCCCACTATTTCAAACAGTTCCCATACAAATTGGGGAATATTTTAAATTTTGAACCGCCATAACTTACATCGTTGCTGGGAATAAGTAAGAAGGCCCAGACCGACCGTACATTATTTTATTCACATTTCTTCGATCTATGCAGCTACAAGGCATAGCATATACATAAATACTAATTGGAAGTTGAAAATGTTTCAACTACGCTACTCGCTCATTTACATACATACTACTTTGTACATTTTTTTTTCTTTCATAATTCCACTTCATTTAACCATATTACTACTTCCTTTTTAACACTACAATATAAATGCTACATACTTAGTGTATGTATTCCCCAATTTTAATTTCCTATTATCGTAGCATATATACAAAAGGGAAAACTAGCGAACCTTTCATATTCACTCTTTAGAGATAATTATTTTTAGATACCATTAGCAGCAACAGTAGCAGGAGCACCACTTGCAGATGCAGGAGTAGACTTGTACGTGTATGTGTAATAATAACACCAACCAGTACTACTGGATTCTACATTCGAACAAGTAGTAGTCACCCAACCACCCACCCATATTTTCATTTGATCGCTTCCATCAACACAAAGCTAGTCGTCAATAGTATCTAGTTGCCTGTTTCTTAAGAGTTCAAAAAGGCTGTCAGTGTAGTTCAACTCTGTTCCCCGATTGGGATGACTACAACGGCAACAATGAGAAATACAATCAATAAATCTTTTCAAATGTTTCCTTTTTAGTAAGTTGCTGTTTTAGCTGCTGCTGCTGCTGCTTCTGCTGCTGGTTGACGTTAATGCTATTTCAATCAGTTAAACTCTATGGTTATTGTTGTTATTGTTGCTGTTGCGTGTTTGTGTGCGTATGTGTGTGCCTGTGCAGTGATTATGTTTTATTATCCTTTGAACAATGTTCCAACAATGAATCAACTATGTTCTCTTTCTCTTTCTCCCTCTCTCTCTCGCACATACGCATACAAACTATATAATAACGTATAAAACTACATAGCCTCAATAGCAGCAACAACAACAACGACAACAGTAATAATATGTATCAAAAACAGTAATGATTATTCATCCTGATATACCGCGCTAACTCTGACCGGGATGACTACACCCCATTTTAAAACTCTATAAATATGTAGTGTATATTGCACACTTTACACAACTACTCTTATTTACTCTTACTTCCCTCTCTCATTGCTTGCTGTTGGAAAATGTAGAACTATTTATGTGTGCTTGTACATTTTAAGACCTTTTCATGCCATATTTCATTATCTACGTTATGCTGAACATTAAATTAAACTTCTTTAGCTCCATCTCTCTCTATCTCTCTCACACTCTCTTTGCTCTTGCTCAATCTGGGTAATGTAAAAGCACATACATATATGCGAGCATTGCCACAATGCAATTTAATGCTTTCGAAAATTTGTATATTTCGCTAGTTTTTATTTTATTATAAATATACCAATATAAATATGTATACCAAAGTAAATATATATATACCCATATAATAATATATACTCGTAACCGAATTGTGTTCATGTACATGGAGTTTTGTTCCTGTATGTATGTATGCATAGTTGTTCCTTTCCAAACGAAAAAAGCCGGTTCAACAACATCAATTTACAATTTGCAATACTACCACCATCATTTTATACATATGTAATATGTATATATATACACTACCATATACCACTACCAGTATTACTACATATCAAACATTACCATCTCAACACCATCTCGTTAGGCAGTCCATTTACAACCACTACTACTATGTATACTACTACTACTACTGCACGCAAACAGAAATATTAAGTATTACAATAAGCTGCAAGAACAACAACGATCAACTAAAACTACTACTACTATGTAATAATATTGTATGTATATGTAATATTATTACTGTCATCACTATCATCATCATCATCATCATCATCACGACCACCACCACCACGACTAGTACGACTATTAACATCATGGGCATTGTCATCTACCAACAACCCACCCACTACCCACATTTATGTATATATACATATTCATACAAGTATATATAAGCTAGTACGAGTATATGGTATATAGTATTTTGGTGTTGGATATTGCACGTATACTATCATATTGTATATGTTACTACTTGAATTTTGTTTTTTCTTTTTTTTTTTTTTTTGCTTCATATTTGTTGTTGATTTTTCTTTCTCTTCATCGCTCTCAATTTTTTCTTCACTCTCTGATACTCTTTTTATATTTACATAATACTTACAATGTTTTGTTGATTTGCATATTTTGTCTATGCTAACCAATGGTCCAAGTAATAGTTGAGGGAAGGATCATTTTTGCCGGTTTTATAGTATTCATCATGTCCATGTATTTCATAGTGTTTAACCCTTAAATGGCCAATATATAATTAACGATAATGACACCCTATTCGTTGGTTGTTATTTCGTACTGAACTGGAAAACTAAAACTGTAGTGTACTAAATTGTAGTGTCAGTTCAAATACGACTACTTTAGGTCGACCATACTAAATTTTTACAGCCTTTTCAGTATCGTAAGGAGAAATCCTGGCAGCGCTGAGGATCAATTATCAATTTATTTAAAAAAAGTAAAATTTATTGGGGAACCCCCGCTAAGGGCTCGTGATTGGTGATAAGTACTTTTCGAAAAATTGTTATGGTGAAAAATCAATGGGGTTGGTCATAAATTTGACCCAGATTCCTGGGCAGATTATGGGATATTTGTCAAATTTCGGTTAAAAATGGAAACAAATTTTATATGTCGACACTTTCACTTTAATTGGTCATAATTTGGATATTTTTTTCATCGATAAACTCATTTTTTTTTTTTGTGCAAGAACAAGCTATATGCAAAAAAATATAAATATATTGTATTTTTATTAGGGATGTGCGATTAATTGTTTGTTCAAACATTTTAATTAATCAAAAAATTCGATTAATCAAATATGAAATTACTCGAAAAATCATGATTTTGAATATTTAAAAATTGAAATAGTTCAAAGTTTTTTCAAACACAAAGTATTTTTGACCATTGTACATAAATCACTTAATGAAAATATTTGTAGCTCCTATAGCTTGTTATCTTGTTGGATTACTTTTATTTGGATACTATTTTCAATCAGATTGATTGTATCTTACTCGAGATATGTTATAAATAGTAAAATTACCTTGAAAAAAATTCCAAAAAAATTAAAGATTATATCTCCAAAACTGGACGATAGAAAAAATTTTTAATACGATTTTTTAATTTACAATACTCATCCGATACAAAAAATTATCGCATTAAAGAGCTTTTTTTATCGAGTATTGTTATTTGTGTTTGGTTGACTTTCTGATAGGTTTCTGTGTCATATTAAAATCATTTAACAATAACAGGTTTTCGAAAGACTAGTCCCCGATAATGATTCACTTCAAAAACGGATAATTTTCTTTACGTTTGTGAAACATGTCACAGGCATAAGACGTCAATGAAAATTTCTCTCTGTGTAAACATGAAGAACCCATAAGTCAAGTTATGAAAATAATACAACGCGTTCCAGTTGGTCATGACATCTCGAAATTAATTAATTTTATAGCTCTGCAATCTAACGGTTATTATTCGGTGGTGTGCATCAATTAATGCCTTTATATAACCTTAAATGGTTATAAATTGTCAGAATGAAATCTTCCTAACCACTTTTGGCACTGACATTTTGACAATACAAGCTGTTCTATGTTCACTGCATCATTTTTTTCTTGTTTAAAAATAATTTTTACCTTTATATAATATATATTATTGGCACTTGTAGCCTCCGGTGAACCATTTGGTCGAGCTTTTCCTTCAGTACTATTGTGCATAGAAAATCACTATTGAATGGTTCCGAATGGCAGCACTTTTGTGTCATCATTATTTCTGATTTTGATGGCAAGTTTTTGCTGTTGGAAGAATTGTCAATTGATTATCAACAGAGGCTCACTGTTTTAAAGAATAAATTAAATTTTTGATTTTTACCTTTTCAATAGTAAAAAAATAAAATATGCCGAAACTGGGAATTTCCACTTTCCATGTTTGACAGGACGCCAAACAAAGAAGAGCCTGGCTGCCAAAATAAATAATGACAGTGCGACTTAAATGTCAAGTTGGCTGTAATAATAATAAATCCTCTATTTGGAAAAGATAACGTTTCAAATAACCCAATAGTTTTGAAAACTATTTCCGCTAGAATAGAATAACCAGAAATAAAATTATTGAATTGAAATTGAAAATATAGGTGCTGTCGTTCTTTTCGAAATCTTTTTTGAACTTTTTTTATATCAGATTATTATTTTCGGTTTTCAAACTAAACAGATCCTCGGGCATTTAAGGTTTAATCATTTTTATACTATATTCCGACAATTTTATATTTGCCAATTACAGTAATATTTAACAAGCTTTTTCGTCGTAATGCATTCATATAATTTTTTTTCTCACTCTGTCTCTCTTTCTTCAAGGTGCGCTCAATATCGGTTTTTTATTTGAAACATTTTATGTTTTTATTGCATTTCGTTGTGCACTCAATTTGAATTGCTTATTTTTACGATATATTCACTTATCTTTCGTCTTTCTCTATATCTCTGTTTTTCTCACCTCATATGCAAATTCGAATATTGCATTAAAATACAATTTTACAACCGTATGACTGTCAATGATGATGAATATTTTCATAAAATTAATTGTTATCTCTTTTTTAATTTTCGTTTCTTTTTTGGCCCCAATTTTTTGTTGTTTTTGCTTTTATTTCATTTTTTGTGCAGTTATAATTTATTTTTGCAAAGTGAAACAGGTGTTTGTTTTAATAACTGGGGTGTCGCTTTCCATTTTTTCTTTGTAGTTGTTATCGATATTGTTTTTATTATGGCAGTTGGAAATTTTCATTTTTCTTTTACACTGGGCAACATAAAGAACATGCACAAAAAATATCAAATTTTTATATTTGATTTCTTTCCCGATTTCTGGACTAGAGATGAGAGAAAAATATAAGAAAAATTCATTTAGATGTCTTCAAAATTTAGAAGAGAATTATAGCTTCCTGAGAGCTATCAGGGGAACTATTAAGTCTAAGTATTCGTAACTAATTTATTCTGTGTGCATACTTAATTTAAAGCACGCTATGTCCTTGCGATTAAAATCTGAGTTTTTCTCCTTAAGAATTCTACTCAAATATTCTAGTAATTATACTTACTTGCTTATGTGGCCATAACAACCGAATATCGATTTAGGCCGAATATAATACGCTTCGAGAGCCATATCTGTTCTTCGCTACCTGGCGCCAGTTAGAAATTCCAAGCACTGTCAGGTTCTTCAGTACTTGGTCTTTCCACCGGAGGTTAGGTCCTCCTCTTCTGCGTCATCTTCCAGCGGGTTCCGAATATAACACCTTCTTAGCTGGAGCGTGTTCTTCCATTCGCTCTACATGACCTAGCCAGCGCTGCCGCTGGATTTTGATGCGCTTTACTATATCAATATCGGCAAACTGCTCGTACAGCGCTTGGTTGTACCTTATTCGGTACTCGTCACCAACGCAAATAGGTCCAAAGATCTTGCGTAGGAATTTTCTCTCGAAAACTCCAAGCATTCGCTCATCCCAGGTGGAAGGTCCAGGCTTCAGCGCCATATGCTAGGACAAGCATGATGAAAGACTTGTAGAGTGTAGTTTTCGTTCTTCGAGAGAGGCTCGACTTCTCAATTGCTTACTTAGCCCAAAGTAGCACCTGTTTGCAAGAGTGATCCTAGCAATTATAATCAATCCAATGAAAATAGTGCTAACTAGCAGAAAACAGTACAGAATGAACCAGTTTAAGAATGGGCGTAATCGGTTGTCAGAAATGCCTTTCTGTTATTGCTAACATTGAGTTATTGGGCTGAAATACAGTAAACAATATTATTTTTACTAATAAATGGACGACTAAAAGCATAATTGAAATCAGTCGAAAATCACTCCTACATCTCATAAATCTCATACATATGCGGTATGTTCCCGGTTCCGTATTTTCCATATAAACTGATTGAGTTTTTGGCACATTTATGCCTATAAATGTAGTTCGATATATGTTTATGTACATCATATACATATTATTTAGAAAAAAAATCCACTCTCGCTTCTACATATTTTCTCTCTCACGTACTTCCACTCCCATTGTCCTTGGCGCATGTATATTACTTTACAATTGCATTTTGAAAATGCCATTACTACTATTATTCCGTTCTGCGTGTATTTGTATCGGGTGTAAATGCCATAGTTTAATTAAAATGTCGTTTACATATATGTAGGTACCCGCTATTTACTTACATTTTGCTGTGCGCATGTACGTTAAAAGGCCTCACTTAAAAAAGTACATGCGTTTATCGACTGAAAATTAAAAGTTTTGTTTATTTTATAATGGATTCACAAAATATTTCGGTTCTAATGATAACAGATAACAGAGAATCTCAAATTAATGGTCATAAATAAAAGTGATTTAATAATTCTTGTATGTAAGCAAGATTTTGAAATTTTGATGTTTTTTTTATGCAATTATCATGTAAATTCTTAAATAAGTTCACCACTTATACTATATTTTATTATCCAGGCAGTTTTGGAAAGTTTTTTAAACAGTTTTTTTTTATTACAAAGACTCTTTCACCCATAAACACCCACTTGTTTTATTTTCTTTCATATTGGCCTTCAAAACGTATTGGCAGGAAATGTAGAACAAATACACTTAATGATGGTGGATTATACATTTCATCACTTGAGCGATAATTTCTGAGGTTATTTGTCGATTTTGAGGTATTTTTGCGTTCATTTTATAAGGGAATACCACTAAAGGGTGATTATGAGGGGAAAAATGCCTGTTTTTTTTACAATAATTTGTTCTCACCGCTCCCAGCGCGTCCCTAGAGAGTTAACAAATATGACTGACGCTCTTCCAATATTTTTCCTAAACTTGTTTCTCCTTATCTTAACCCTGAAGGGTTGTCCTATACAAAATAAACACAGAAATAAGTGAAAATTTAAAAATAACCTCATAGCTGCCCAGCAATCGCCCCTAGAGCGCTAGAGTTCTCCAACATTTCGTCCAAACCCTCTATATCCACCGTTTAGAGGGGATTCTCAACAAACTTGATGCTTTTGTAAAAGACTAGAAAATTAGACTGGCCCAAATCAATAATTGTTTTTATCTGCTTCCTTTGGCGAAAAAAGCTTGATATGATCCTAGTTTTTAGGCTTATCGCTAAGCCAGTTCTTTTAAAAATTTGACCCACCCTAATGTACCTATATGGTTTGAAGCAATCACTTTTCCGTCTATATATTTTCCATTTACTTATAACATTTACTCTGTCCAATTCTTCCTCGCTCCCCTCCCCACCTCTCTCTCTCTCTCTCAATCTGTCTTTAGTTTTTTCCCACTTTACGACTCTCACATTTACACACGGTTGATTTAATAAAGGTGAAACGAACGCTAATGCATTTTTCCCTGAACAACAAGAAATAACATTTATATGCTGCTATGAGTTTATTCTTTTTTTTAGTGTTTGTGTGTGTATCTCTGTTTGTGAATGAATGAAATTTGTAATAATGACCTTTTCCATAGTGGTATTGTATAATTGTGAGTATTGCTCTATATGTATGAATGTTAATGTAATATATTGTATATTTACATCAATGGAATGTGGTTTGTTTATTTTTCTCTTTCCATCTTGGGTGTATATGCGTGAGTGTTGTTGTTGATGTTGTTAGGTTTTTATTGACATTTTTCTTTGTATGTGTATATGTCATGGTATGATAACATGGAGAAATTTTTGCAAAATGAATCAGTCAAAATTGCATTATAACATTTTCTAATGTTAGCAAAGCACACTGCTAATGCATAACTAATGCTCAATTAATTAGCAATTTTATAGATAATTTTAATGTCATGGAAATTGCTTATTCTAATGTGATGATTGCGTAGTAAAGAGACGACATTTTTAACATTAAATGTATGTATTTATAGTGATACCTTCTACACCCATCCACCCACGCTTAAATGATCATTAAAATTGTTGAAACTACAGACATACATATATTCAGACTCTTACCAATAAACTACAATATAAGCTGTTATAAATAAATTTACGTTATGAGACGATGATCTAATGCGTAATGATCTAATGGATTATATGTTGTTGTTATTGTTGAATTTCTAGTTCGACACATGACGATGATGATAATTGAAAAATTATTGTCATTGATATTTGAAAGGGTGCAAACAAAATTAATTTCAGAGCACATTATTTCTGAAAATTATCAAGTCGCCTTTGTATATTTACATATATAAAAACATATTTGATCTGAAACCTCTAAAATAATAATGCAAACAAATTTTCCGGTTCTAGGATGGGTTTTCTGCCATCCAACTCGAATATCTTTATTGGTGGCTTTGTTTTGAGTCAAGCCAACAAAATTCGACCTTTTTAACAATAGGTATTTGGTATTTGACAGATTATGAAAACAAAAATGAAATTAATAATTAACCGAACTCCCCTTATTGTATACAACTAGTTATCCCACCCTATATAATATGTTAAATATAGCGATAAATTATTCAATGATGAATAAACAATTATAACAAATAAAATATGCATAAATTAATCAAAATGTTTTGAAACATTTTTCCCATTCTAGGAGCCTCTAAAATTATTCATTACATCTACGATAGTATCAACTAGCATTTTGCCTTTTTATAATTTCGATTATCGTTGCCATGCATCGATCGTTGAAACCACACGCACAAGCTAAAAAGGTACCACCGCCCGCTATACCTGGTGATCCAATACCATTAGGAGCACAATCAGCACAAACACAATATCAACAACAGATACCGTTATATCGTTTAGGCGGCAGCATATCTACAGGTGGTGGCAAGCAGCAGCTACTTGATGATGGTATTATAATGAGTAGTATGGTATCATCGCCATCATTAGAGGAGGGTGGTTTCAATTTGCCACGTGAACCAACTGTAGCTTTACGCATTAAAGGTTGGTATACATATGTACTGTTTTTATTAATATTGTGACTTAACCTTAATGTTATTACTATTATTATAATGTTATATTCATTTGATTAGATGAAATGACTGAATACACTGCTGGCGCTGCAATGTCAACATCGGGCACATCACAATCTTCATCAGCAACAGGAGCGGCGGTGATCGGTACTGTACCAGGACCGGCGGCAGCAGTTGGTAAACAACCACTGCCCTCTGGTGTTCTAACGAGTGCCACCAATAATCCTTTACTTACGGCTTGTTGTCCACCCACTATAGTGCCATGTCCCCCGCCAGTATTTTGTGCAACACTTCGTGAACCGCTCACACATAAAGCAGCCGTATACTATCATCAGCAGCTGGCACTGCAAGAGGATCAAGGTATCGATTTGACACAATCACCGGGACGTGATTCACCCGGCTCATCATCGGGCTCAGCTGGCTCTGGTTCAAGACATTCAACAGCAAGTCTCGACTCAGGGCGTGCTTCATCATATCTGACCGGTGCGTCGGGTGCTTCCATTCGCGGTGGCAGTAGTGCAGGTGGTGGTGCACTCTCCTCGCCACGTTGTAGTTCTGTGAGTTCATGTTCGATTGGTAGTGTCGATCGTCAGCGCAATGATGAGCTGATTATCGATTGGCTCATGGAAATGAAACATGAAGAATATGCACAACTATTTATTGCCGCCGGTTATGATTTGCCAACAATTGCTCGTATGACACCAGAGGATTTAACAGCAATTGGCATCAAGAATCCACATCATCGTGAACGCATCAAGCAACGTATTGATAAATTGCAAGTTTTAGACAATTTACCACATTTTGTGCCGGTATGTTGAATTTTTTATTATTTATTCTATACATGTTTATTTACTTTTTGCGAAAGTTGTATATACCTACATGCCTGCATATAATCGTAAGAGTTTCTCATTAAATATTGAGTATAAATACATATGAACTCATTCCGGATATATCTTGAGATTGTACTCCATCTGAAAATGACTTATTACCATGTTTATAATTGTTTATTTGTTGACTTTTTAATTAAGACTTCTGTCTGTACCATATAATTTATATGTAAATGTTGAATATTCAATTGCCTTAAGCCACGATTTAATTAACATTTTCATAATGAATCAATAAGAAAAAAGCACACACAACATGCCATTTAAATAATGAAAGTGTAGACGACAATTGGCAAATTGGTTGTATAAAATACTTGTTTTTATTTCAATGGCATACAGTGTACAATTCTAGATAATCTTACAACTGAATACTCATGGTATTTGTAGATACTTTTGATTATAGGTAGGTCTGATTATAGGTATACCAGTATTCAACTCATACTTATCATATATTTCCATCAACTTGATAATATCATAATAATATAAATAAATATTTATATATGGTATTACAAAGCGGCAGTATGAGCTTCCATATACGATTTGATTAACTATCAATATCTAACAATTTGGTGGTAGTGATTTAATGAACTACGAAAAATTCTTACATACATGGCTACTTGATTATTTACTATACTGTTGCGTTAGGGCATTTGAAGCAAGGTCATTATATTCAAGACTTCCTCATTACTTGTTTGCTAGCTACAAATGTAAATATTGCAAAAAAAAGACAAAATAAAGCAATAAAACATAATGTTCACGTACAGGCATTAAAATGTATACTATCTAGTACCTCATAACTGATTCATTTATTTATATACGAGCATTTATTAACAAAAACAATAGCATGCCTAATTACAATAAAAATTATAATAATAATGATAGCGATTTTACTTAAAATAATGGGCTAATACGAGTATTATAAAATCCACCAATCATACTGGCAACATTCAGTCGACATTAATGTATGTACATACAATAATGTAGAATATGAATACATACATTTAAAATGATGCCAAGTCAACACTTGCTGTATTTTTATTAATGTCAATTTTTTTTTTACATACAATATATTTTTGTTTGTTTTTTTTTTTTTTTGCATTTTACACGCTTAATTGTCATTTTATTTTTTTTCCTTTTTTTGTGTTTTCTCTCTTTGTTCATTTTTTTTCCTCGTATTTTATTGTTTATCACTTGTTGTTTGTTCACCGTTTAAATAAGCTATCTTTTTGTATTGTGCATACTTCGATGCGTGATTATTTTATACGGGAACGATGTAAGGGTACTACTATGTATGAGTCTATGTACGTTTTTAACATGTACAGTGAAAACAATTTTTTTTCAAAGTTTTCTAACTCGAAAAGAATGTTTTGTACACTTTTAGGAACGTGCTTTTTTTAAATTTTACTATTTTAGGGAACATCATGTATTTAAATATTACATATGTATATATTTATTGAAAATGAAATGAATTATAGCAATAGGAGTCTTCAGAAATTTTTGTTAAACATTCAAATTTTACAAATTATAGAGTTAATTTTAATTGTAATTGGCTCGTACGATAACTTCCAAATTGTTGAAATATTTCGAACAAATTTAGCATTAGATCCTCCTGCCTACTGATGTTCAAACGCTTTTAAAAATTGACATATTAGCCAAGTACCATACTCGCACGTATCAATCAGAGATCTCACAAGAAATCGGCGAGCCACACCCACTATTTACGACAGTTGCTGTTGCCGCCACTGCTTAAAACTGTATAGTTTAGTTCGTGTTAGATTATGTAGATGTATGTGTGTATGTGTATGTATAGAGGTACCGATATTCTTTGAGATATAAAAAGGGGTTTTGAGCAAATTTATAAAAAAAAAAAGAAAATTGCAAAAAGTAGATAAAAGAAGTTAGCTGTAAGATGCAGTTCTCTATATATTTTAAAATCGCTGGTTCTCATACTAAAACATAAGAATTATAGTATAATTTAAGTTTTTTATTTTGTAAAATTTGTTTGTCCTCAGGAATTTTAAATAAAGGTAAATTTGAATTATTCCTTGAACTAAATCATTCCTCTTTATTATAAGATTTTGTGAGTGTCCAGCTTTTGGTGGCAACTTCCTCAACAGTTCTCATACAAAATCACGAAATTATTTCTTAATTTAAACGGCCGTAACTTAAGTAGTTTTTTGCTTAGGACAACGCTATTTGGCATGTAGATTTATTTTGTACTGGGCAATATCCCCTCAAGGTCTTGACGAGCTACGCCCTCTACTTAATGTAATTTCTATACAAAGTTACGCAATTAAAAAGAATTATAAACGCAAAAACTTACGATCTATTCCCCAAAGAAACACCATATTTCAGACGTTTCGTTAGTATTATAGGTAGAAATCATTTTCACTATTTCATTAGCTCCCATAGATATATACATAGAAAGCTCGTGAAATATTTTAAATTTTGAATCGCCAAATCCAACGTAGTTTTCAATCTATTACAACCATATTGGACACGTAGATTAGTTTTGTAAGCTAAACAAATCTTGTGAAAAATAGGCGAACCACGCCCAAGCCCATAATTATTGTAAAAAGCAAATTCGACTGAAATGAACGAGGTGTGGGGAACAACTCTTTCATCAAAAGTTGAAAAGTGGTTGGTTGGTATGTTTCATAGTTCATCTTTAGCTTACAACTTGGATGTAACAAAAATGAATGATATTTTTTTACATATCACTTTGGATGATTACTCCAAGATGAACATTCAGAGTGATAAATCTGAATCCATATAATCAATCAAAATGATAAGTGCAAAATGTCTTTCATGTATGCTTCATCCAAAAGTGTACACTAAAGATTTGTATTTCTTCCAATGTGTATATTAAAAATGAAATATAAAACATGTTTATCCTCTATTTACCTTTGATAAAAGAGTCGTTCTTCAAATCGAGCATTCATCCAAAGCGCAAATTGTAAAGAAATGGCGACTTCATTTCAGTCCCACTCATTCATACGTAAAAGGTGATACTACAGAAGTGGACCAAGATGTTTCATCCAAGTTCCGGATGACTACACACTGCGTAATTCACTTTGGATGTACATCAAAAGTGACACAGTGTAAAATCTGCTTAGATGAACTTGAAGACCTTATAAAGTGCAATATTTTCGATCGTGAAATGGTTCCTATATATTCGGTTCGAGTGAAATTTTTTCTGATTGAGCAAGACGATGTAACAATTAAAGATGAACAATGATATATATTTATCCACTAAATACACAGAATTATCCAGAACAAAATTTCGCGTGAAAGTTTTCACTTATCAGCAATGCATTTTAGATTGCTGACAAGTGAAAATATTCATGCGAAAATTTGTTCAGGATAAACCTGACAATGTAAGTCCTGCCTAAATGAGAATAAAGTCCTAATAAATTACATTTTCCAACGTATAGTATATATATTCGATGTAAGTGGAATTTTTTTCAGTAAGAAAACGATATATTCTACTGTTATAAGTATTTGGAATTTCAGTCGATAAGACAAGTTCGAATAAGGTCATAATGCCTTATAAAGAGTATTATTAACATTTGTTCAGTACTTTTATTCTACTACATCGTTTGTTTTGCTGTACCAAAAAATCGACACAAGTTTATAAGCCATTTGAAGTTTTTTTAAAGCTATATATTTAAATAAAACAAAGACAATGACATTATATATAAATATAAATGATATAATGCTAAAGCTTAAATTAATAATTTTAATTTGCAATATAATCCTTTATGAATTGTTTATGTTTAGGTTTACATATAATAGCATTCATTTTTTATTCTACGAAAAAGTGAAAAATGTGGCAATCAAATACATACATGCTTGAAAATCATCAAGAATAACAACTGCAACAACAATAACAGTAACAAAGAACACTCATAACTAATTGAATATAATGGCATTTAATTAAATATTAACACAGCTATATCGGTAGCTGACTAGAGTTGACTGTCTGAGTGACTGTTTGATTGGTTACCTTTTGCGATAAAACCACATTCTTGGTTAGCTAGCAATGACATGGCTGCAATGTTTACACATAGGTATACACAACAAAAATCATACGATAACACAATTCAGAGATATTTCATATAAATACATGGATATCGACAATTATTATTATTTATTTATGTGTATGTTAGTTTTTAATATTTGTTCAATTTATAGCATTTGAGCTAAGCAACGATAAATGGATGACGGTAATGGTGTTTTTTTTTTTTTGCTTCATCTAATTTTTTTTCTTTGTACTTGATATTGATGAATACGTTACAATCGTGAGTTTGGTTTGTTAAAATGAAAAACTAATTTTTTCCTATTATTATTTAGTTGGCATATCATTTTACTTAAACCACTATACGGTGATACTGTAAATTATTTGCTTAGTTTGTATTACACATTTAGGAGTATATATGAATGTGCTGGTGAATATTCAATTATTGCTCTCAGTGACCTCAACCCGTTTCAATTTTCAAGTTTATTCAATTTTTTCACTCTATTGTATCTGCTATATTATTACTCGTATTATTATGTTTTCTTCTATCTTAATTTTATTTGCTACTTTTTTCTGTCTTACCTATTTCTCATACACATACATATGTATATTTTTAAATAATTTATTCATATACTCCTATATGTTGTAAAATACATATTCATTCATTTTATAATATATTGCAAATTATTAATTTAATAATTGATTTTGAAATAAAAAAAAATCGTATAAAAGGCCAATAACAAATTGATTAGAATCGATTAGCTAACAAAATATCATATATTTAAGTATTGAATGTGTAATTGATTGCTATAGAAGTAGAAACTATTTTGAAATGTACCATGCACGTAGAAAAAATTCCCATCGATTTTGCCAATTATGTGTATTAATGACATAGCCACATGATAAAAGGGTTTGTCCATCAATTCTAATGGTGGAATTCTAATGACTAGACGCAAATTGCGAAACAACTTGATTTATTACTCAAATGCCGGTTCTTCACGGCGGATTTCAAGCAAATACGACAATTTGTTGAAAAATGACTGAAATGTTGGAGTTCGAAAATTGAACGATATGAACGAGGAGTAAAGAGAGCGGCTGCAGCAAGAGTTAACAAAAATGAGAAATAAAACTCAGGATTGCGTGATGAGCTACTACTTTTGGACTCATATCGTGAAACAACTCTCAAGCAATACAAATAAGTCAGCTTAACTGCTCATAATTTCTGTTTGATCACTTTTTATTAAATAAAATGGACATTAATTGTCAAAATTAGTAAAAAATTAATATATCTAAAATCAAATTACCGTAAAAACAATTTTTAATTCCTCAGGTTCAAAATCTCTATTTATACTTGTATAATTAAAACTATCGCTAAAATATCCTGAATGACCTCTAGCACATTGAAGTCTTAAGCCCGAATCCTATTAATTTTTCATACGCACCATCGTTTCCGAACAATACCGAACGTTACCGTTACCGTACTCCCATTTTCACCATAAATTTAACGCTCCTATGGTAACTAGAGGGATAAATTAGGAGTAACCGCCATTAACATTTTTCTCGAACTTACTTAGTCTCAATATTTACTTCTTAAGGAGGTTGTCTTCAAAATCCACTTAGAAACACTTCAAAATCGGTAAATAAACTCATATTTACCCAGGAAGCACCATTATAGCGATGATGTGTATAACCGACCTTCAATAATTCGTCTCCCCCAACATTTTCCCAATTATACTTACCTTTTTCGGTGTGTCTTTGCAATTAATATCATTTGATATTGATAAGTACTTCCAAAAGTTACATTTTAGGAACTCTGATTGTATTTATTTGAATAAAACTACACAGCTAAAAGAGAATACGCCCATAGCTCGCTACACGGCTGCTCTTTATACCTTTTAGAATTACGCAACTTTTCCAATTTATGGCTCACAATGCTTCGTTCAATGTCGAAAGAATATTGCAGTGAAATCGATTTTTACAATATATGTATGTGGATAATATTGTCTACAATATTTATAATTCTTTAAACTTTTTGTTCGACATTATTTCAATTTGGATCACAATGTTGTCGGGAAAGACCAAAATATTGCGACTTTATTGCAAAATTGTTTCGACAATAATGCGACATTCCTTTTAGGCATAATTTTTTTCGACATTATTTCTAAAATGTATGCGACCTGAATTCATGCAGTCATTGGGCCGATGTTATGCAGTAATGAGTTGCTGTTGTATTTTCCAATATAAAATTAAAATTTGAGAATAAAAAAAGTGTGCTTGTGAACGAAATTCGATAGTATTTTATACAAATTGGGACGGATCCTTATATGGCCAACTTATCGGGAACATATCTAGGCTGCATAGTGAGTTGTGAGTGTACTATAAAACCATTGCAAAATCAATTGGAATTTCTCTAACCCTGGCACTTATATTTATAGGAAGTTATAGCCGATGGATTGGACAAAAAAGCTTATATTCCTACAATTTCTTATATATCTTTTAGTCAAAATTTTTCCATTTCATATTTTTTAAAGGTTCACTGATATTGACTTACCCTATAACAAAATATTATAATTTCTTTGCTGGCAATATTTAAAGTTATAGTTATATTTTTTTCAATTACATTTTGTTGTGTAACCATAATCCGGACAAGATATTGCATTAATTAGTTTTTTTGTGTATTTCATAGCGCTCTCTATAACCCACCGCTATTAGCACAAAGGCACTATTTCAACCACAGTGTATATATGAAATAATGAATTTCTTTTAATCCGTCATTGAATAATAGTGTCTTTTGTTATAATACTATTTATATGTATTGTCGCGAGTGCAAGCTCTGTACTATTATTGTAAATACATATGTAGTGAATTGAAAGTTGTCGTCGCTTACCAAAGCAAGATATATTCATAAAATTGTATAAACATGAAATTTACTGCGCAATTTATCTAAAAATGTTGAACTAAGTTTAGTACAAAATCTAGTTTTGAATTTTTAATATCATAAATTTTGATATATCGTTTCTTGAGTTGACTAGCTGTTGTTGATAGTTGCGATATGTGGTAAATAATGCGTATTTTTTTTAAAACTGATGTTTTTAGACAAAATCGAAAAGAGAAAAATCAGAATTAAACTTTTTTTTCAAGTTGAAATTTCTACCAAACAATGTATTTACTCATCAATTCACGTACATGAAATGAATTAGAAAATTTTGTTTCGTATTTCAATACCTGTGTATAGTTTTAAAATGATTTTTCCTATATATGCATATGTTTTTATATTCTCTGGTGTATAGTTTTTTTATTATTTTTTTTTTTTTATTATATTCATTGTATTATTTTTTGAAGCTTTCATTCACGTTGTACATATTGAAGCATGTCTCGTATTTCCATCATCAAAACGAAAATACTTATTGTAATAATAATATGTATTGTATAAAATATAAACCAGCAAGTTCAATGAACCGGCTTTTCTCGCCTTTCGATGTTGGTGTCGTCATTATTTGTTCCAGCAAAAAAATGTATGAAAACAAAGGAGAAAAGAGTATCATTAGAAAATGGTACATATGTGGTGCATGCTTTATACTAGAACATGCAATATGAATTTTTTGATGCACATCGAATACGATGTATTTTGAAAGTACTTACTCATAATTATATGCACAAGTTGATAAACACCATTTTGATATGCCCAATTGGAAAATACATCGTTTGGAAAATAAATCGTAAGCATATACGCTATTGATGTCATTCGAGTACTATACACACATCAATACATACATATCTACAAAATATTGTTGGCATTGAATTTCATTTTGATGACATTTTCAAACGAACAAAAAAAAAACACAAGCTATGATTACTGCTGTTTTGCTTAAACAATCTGTCAATCTGTCTAAACGTAATTGATGATATATCATACTAGTTAGTGATCATAATATGAATTATTGCATTATGAAAAAATATAAAAATTATTAGCCATATGTTTATATATAACAATATAAGTACATTGACATTAAGGTGACTCCTCAAATGTTTTGGGGACATATTTTGAAAGTGAATTCTAGTTTTTACTAACTAAAAATATTCGATTTGATAAATAAAAAAACTACAAAGTAATAAGTTTTATGCCGATTGATGAGATTTTAGAACATCATGTTTGACTCATATTCTGATGATAGTGATGACTGTGATTCTGATGTCCCGAGCGCCGAACTATCACCCTCGAAAATAGCTAGAATCATGTTTATGAACAAATTAGTAAAGAATATGTAAAAAAGTTGCATATTTCAAGGAGATATATTTGTTTTTTATTTTCTATGTACTTTTATGTTCTTTGTACACAAATTTTGCCTAAGATTACTGCAATTTTCCCAACGAATAATTTTGTAGAACATCGGTGCCGTAGCTCAGTGGTAAGTGTGTTGGCCTTCTGATCTGTAGGCTGTGGGCACAATCCCCGGCTGAAGCATAACAAATTTGATATCGAAATTTGTTATGCTTTCGAATTCTTCCGGCAGTAACAATTTGCCATGGAAAAGCTTCTAAAAGAACTCTGTGACAAAGCTCAGAAAAAGTTCTGCCATTCGAAACCGGCTAAAAAAAGTAGGTCCCTTCTAATACTACACAAAAATTTAACACGCACAACAGTAATGGAAGAAAAGCTCCGCCAAAGAGCCCTTTGGGGCTTTAAGTGCCACATATTTTTTTTTTTTTATTTTCTGGAAGAATTTAACCTCCTAGCGGCCTCCCAAATACCATTTTATTCAGACTTTCCTAAAAATGGAACAAAACTACCCTTTCTTGAGAGAGCTAAACTATTTAAATGTTTTACAAAATTATTCCTCGTGAAATTTTAAACTATATATACCCAAACTCCGATATGAATTTTAACACTTTTTTTTCGACTTATTCTAAAAACACTCAGGCAAAAAATTGAAAATTTAATATGGCCATAAAAAAAATTAGCCTGAAAATGCAAAAAGATTTGGAGATTTTACTCTATGGATCTAGAGGTCTTTCATCCTGAGTTGAAATCATTTCGCCCCCAAACAATAACCCTGAAATTGTGTCACAGTGTAATTAATACAATACATTAATATTTAAAAATTTAGCAAATTTTTTCAAATATTTCAATATTTTTTTTTTTACAAAATTTTGTTCGCTTCGATACAAATTTACCATTTGTGCAAAACATCACGAAAAACTGACAAAATTACAATTCGTTCGCAATTAAGGATACTATTTTCCAAAATGTCGATTAATTCGGGATAATTCATAATCCTTACCACGTCGGGATTATGAATTACAATTTCCGGACTTGGCCCGTCCATACGTCATCGTACTGTCTGTAACCTGACTGATTCGCACTATAATTCGAACAAATGTTGATAAATATCAGTGCGGGAGCTATTGAATATGGATAAGATCGCAGCTGATCGATCACGTCCACATGAAATGATAAAAGAGATCTACTTCAGATTTTTTAAATTTTAAACTCGTTATAACTCGCTTAATATTCTATCCAAGACAACAATATTTACCATGTAAATTGATATTTTTCTAAGAAAATTTTTGCTAGAAATTGAATAACCACACCAACTATTTACCAAAGCTCCAATATAAAGTCATCAATTTGTTAAAAATTTAAACTTACGAAGTATACCGTCTAAGACAATCATATTTCACACATAGATTAATATCTAATAGAAAAATTATTTTGCAAGAATTGGGTGAGCCACGCCCACTATTTATTATAGCTTCAATACAAAGTCAAGTTTTCTTTTAATTTAAAGTGCCGTAACTTATGAAGTATTCCGTCTTAGACAATCATATTTCAGGCATACGTTAAAAATATCGTAAGAAATAATTTTACAAGAAATTGGCTGGCCACGCTCACTTTGTAATGTAGCTCCCATACAAAGCCGTAAAATATAATTATATTTGAACTGTCATGACTTACGTAGTCTTCATTCTAGGACAACCATATTTGACTCTTAGATTACTATTACAGGTAGCAATAATGTTAAAAAAACTTGAGCAAGCCACGCCCACTTTTTAAAGTAGCATCCATATAAAGGCATGAAATGTTGTTGCCTTTGAACCACCATCGAATTGGACAATACAAGGCCGCATCTCACTCGAACAAAACTCATCAGACAAAAAGAACTAAATTTTAAGCTTTCTTCTCATTTTGTTATTTTTTGTTTCTTCAGATGCGATCTTATTCCAAAATTTCTCCAATCAATTCATATTGACTTTGAAAATTTGATTTTCTGCTCACGAAATGAAAGTTACCAATTGAAGTAAATAAACAATTTATCTGTTTCTTATTTAAGCTTATTTGTTTCTTTTGTATGAGTAGTTATCATTGTGACATGCTCGTATGCGTAACATACTCGAACACTGTGTGTGTAATCAATCACCTCTAAGACAAAAACAAAAACGTTTCTATCTTCATATAAAGTAGTGTCGTTGTACTAATCTACATATAGTATTAAGTATGTAGATGCTACTTATTTTGTTGTTGTTGTGAACAGCACTATATGTTTATGTATGTCGATATTCTGTATTTTGCGTTCGTATGCATATATAAGAGCAACATTTTGAAAGTCAACTCAAGGCATTAAACCTTAATGCTGTTGTGGTTTTTATTTCTTCTTCTTCTTCTTCTTCTTTTTCTCATTTTATAACCTTTATTTTTGTTTTTCGTATTATTTTTTTCTATTTTTATATTTTTTTTTACATTTTTATTTTTATTTTCAATTTTTTTTTTATTTTTTTCATTTTTTATGTTAATTTTTTCCAACGAACTAACAAACAAAGGAATGTGTGAAATAGGAAATAGCAACAAAATGAAATATTCATAGCAACAATAACAGAAAACACAACAATATAAGTTTACATTAGATATTGCCAATAGCATTGCTTGCATAGCAGCTAGCCGGCTTTTTTTTTTATTGAGTTAGTTGTGGGGAATCAAAAGAAATAATTATAACAACAAAAGAGTACAAAAGCTGACATCATATACATATATACAAACACATATCTATACACATCACAAGATCGCACACACGTTGTTATTATTTTTCGTTTTTTTTATTGTTTATTTTTTGCAAACATTTCTACGAAACATGGCAAATTAAACAGAAAAATTGATAGAGTCGAAGAAGAAGAAATAAAGTAAAATATCTGTAAATTCAGTCAAGAACGAATTTGAACATCAGACTCTATCCTCGCAATAGATATCGTTGATATAGTATTATGTGGTTATTTATTTTTAAAAAAAATCTCTGATTTGTATATGGATTAAGGTGGTAATGGTGTCAATTGTTATCAATATTATACAGCTATCATATAAAATTCATATTTTTCAATTAATAATTTTTAATAAAAATCCATGATTACTTATTCGCGAAAGTGCACAACAGGTAGGCGTGATCCACCCACTTTAGATACACCTACCAAACAGTCGATTGTATGCAGGGTGTTACTGAATCGATCTCGACCGACTTAAGGTGACTTGTCTTGGTTCTCGCATATTTTGTGTTTTTATTGTTTTTTTTTTTTTTGCTACCACAACCACAGCTACTACTGCTGTTTGAATGAATAACAAACAGCAGCAGCAGCAGCAACAACACAGTAACAACCACGAGAATAACATATTTCTTATGTTTCATTATTCTTTTTATGAGTTTTGCGAAAATAATTAAAAAATTATTAGCAAAAAGAGTAAAATATAGAGAGAGAAAAAAAATGTACAACAAAAATGTGCAAACATGAATAACATTGGCAGCAACAAATACACATACACTTAAAGTTTGCGCGTAAATTTACGACCTTGAATTTTACGCAAAAAAAAAATAAACAACAATAACAATTAAATAATTAATATTTAATTTTAAGAAGAATAAACAATATTATTAGCCATATTAATAAGCCCCATTGTCTCATAATATAAATATAAGTACGAGTGCATATATTGTAGAATTAATTATTATTCTATAGAAAAATTGAAAATTAGTAATTGATATAAATTTAAGATGTAACAACAAAATATTGTAAAGAAATAAAGTGTTGTTCTTCTTATGACCTTTATTATGGTACTCATAGTGTAATTGGGAAGGTGATGTGACTAGAACAGCTGTTTACTTTAATATTTGGATTCACTTCGTAGTCAATTTGCCAGGTATCATCTTAGTCTCATTGAATTTGATATGTTGCAGTTGATGTTAAAGATGCAAAACCATCGCGTTCGTGACTTAACTTGATCATTCCAGGCCAGTCTAAATGGAGACAGAATTCAACTATACTTAATCTTACATTTGTATTCACAATTTTTAATCAACTTCTTGTTAGAAATTCGCCATGGTTTTGTTGTGGAGATATCTCATTATTTTATTATATCACGCCATATGATACCTACCTCAATAAATTATAAGAAAGAAAAAAAAAAACAAAAATAATGAAAAGAATAAATAAGACAATCATGAGCATCAAAATGTATGTGTAGCTGCAGCACAGACACCATGCTTATGATTATTATTACTATTGTTCTAAACTATATCAATTTACCAGTATTCTCCATCTTACCCTCTACTTTGCGTTTATTAAATTAATAGATGAGACAATTTTTATCAATCAGCAGTACCAGCTACAGGAGCAGTAGTGAAAACAGCAAGAACAAATAACATTAATTCTAATAAAATAATATATTGTATATTATTAGAGCTAATAAGAGAGCATTGCAGAAACACATGTTGCATTTATGTAGATTAAGAAAATAATAAAAACTACCACTGGGCCAACAACAAAAATTAAATTTATACAAATAATAATAATAATCCACATTTAAAGAATCACAAATTAGCAGGAGCATGAGCATGAAGTTTTCTATTATTTCTTATCCACATTCGAACTTACATATAACTATGCCCGAAATCCCGAAAAATTTGAAATATTCCAATTTATTTATTCCTAAAAGGATTTTCCGTAAGGTCTATAAATTTTAGAAAAATTGCTTTCCCCTTGACATCGCCTTAATGGCACTTTTTTTGCGTCAAACAAAGCTGAGCTGTGAGATCAATATACCAGCATTAATGTCGAAAAATTGCAATAACATAGAAATTTTTGTATAAAAATACACATACTTGTATTCAAATTTATGTCTAAATCTATGTAATTAAATGAAATTAAATCTATCAGATATTATTTCAAACTTATTTGCAACAATGTCGAAAAAGGGATCAAATTTTTCTGCGTTAATGTGCAGCCGCCGAACAGCGATTTGCTCTTTTTATTCATTATTTAATTACTTCGAAAATTAATTTGATTTTAATTCACGAATTGTTGTGGTTTCCAATATAAAATTAGTATTTGGAAAAGTGAAAAAGAGAGTGTAAAATCGTCTCGCAGACAGTAAAGTGTAACGACTTCAATTAAATTTGTATGGTCATGTATTAAAATATTTTTTTTTTGCTTCGTTATACGGCGTTTCACTTTATGGCAAAGATAGCAGACCTTTCTTAGACCGTAAAGTGAAGTACAGGGACGCTTGAAAATGAGAGAAACTCAGATAAGGTGCATTTCTAGTGTAATTGCTAGACTTTAGACATCCTATTTCTTATTTATTCGACACCCATCTTTCACATAACTTTCCTAAACCTTTGAGCGTTAAACACTTCCAAAATTTTCTACCCCATAAATTGCAAAAAAAATTTTTTAATTGTGCGCTATTTTCATATTTTGTCTGTAATGCATTTTAAATTTTTGCGACGTATCGGATAAAGCAAAATATTTGTGGTACAAAATATGTATCAAGCAACATCGCAAAAATATTTCGGCACAGAGAGGGGGCACAGGGGCATCCTGTCACTGCTATATAGCAGTGTAAAGGAGGCGCAGATGCCAATGGAGGGAATGGGTAGGCTGAATATGACTGAAAAGTCACACAGAACACTCATTGAAGACGGCCTCACACATGATGTATGTGAGGAAAATGACATCAGTATTTTTACAGATGGTTCATTAATGGATGGCAGAGCGGGTGCTGGAATCTTCTCTAAAGAGTTGGGACTGGCATGCACTCTGAATCTGGGAAGATACGTATCGGTATACCAAGCAGAAATGCTAGGTCTAATGCATGCGCTAGACCATCTACTGGATGGAAAGGTGCAAGGTAAGAAAATCTTGCTAGCACTCGATAACCAGGCTGTGGTCAGGCGGCTGCAACAACCTACGGTATCTTCTAAGTTGGCGCTCGAATGTGTTCAGAAACTTAATGGGTGTGCTCGTAGTAATGCGATTACTCTTATGTGGGTGAAGGGACACATTGGTATAGAACAGAAAGAAGCTGCAGACTCCTTGGCTAGACAAGGATCTGAAGCTGAATTTTATGGACCGGAACCAGTAGTTGCTCTCAGCAGCGGGACGGTGAAGGCAAAGGTCGAAGAGTGGATAAAGAAACTTCATCTCACGAGATGGGAGAACTTATCTACTTATAGACAGGCAAAGGCTTCGTTGAGGCTATCAAAGGGCAGTGCATCGGGGAGGGCTCTCAGTCTAGGACGAATGACTCTAAGCTGGTTGACTGCATTAATAACTGGGCATGGCAATTTCAGGTACCACCTCAGCAAGAAGGGTCTTGTTGATGGGGAGGATGCTAATATTTGCAGATTATGCATGGAAGAGGCAGAGACAGCGGCGCACATAGTGTGCCAGTGTCCTGCATTGGCAAGCAGGAGGATATCCACACTGGGTCGCCAATTTATTGATGAACTCGAAATGTGGAACATACCCCACAAAGAGATGCTTGAAATAACGCGTGATGTTATTATGAGGAAGGAAGTAGAAGAATTCTGCAACCGAACAAATAATTAACACACGATTTGAGGGACGAAAAGGGACCCATATAAGTGGTCTGATTCGGCTAATCCCTAAATTTATAAATCGCAAAAATATGTGCTACAAATTTTACACCACTGCTGCCGAAAGAGTTAAACTCCAATTGTTCAATCAATTGATCTTTTGCCTTGCTTACCGTATTTGATGTGCGGGCCCATAATTTTAGTGGTTCAATATTTTGTTTATTAGTGGGTGCCATATCTCAGTGTTAATGCGTTGGCCTTCTGATCTGATCTGATCTGATCTGTAGGTCTCCTGCTAAAGCATAAAATTCAATATCGAAAGATTTTTCTTTCGAACTGTATACACCTGTCGGCAAGAACTGGCAATTTTTCTGGTAGTAACTATTTGCTAAAACTGCTTCTTAAAGAGCTCTGTGACAAAACTAAGTTAAAGTGATGTCACAAGGATTCTGCCGTTCGGAGCCGGGTAATATAAGTAGGTCCCTTTTAATGCTGTCCAAATTTAACACGTTAACAGTATTGGAAAAGAAGCTCGGCGGTATAACCGTTTGCATATATTTTATATGGACAGAGAATAACTAAGTCTGCATAAACCGTTTGTACTTATTTCTAGTAAAAAACTAGAAAACAGGAAAAACTAATTTTCATACATTTTATTCTATAATTTCGGCACAATTTGTGGAACTTTGAGATTGAATTTGTAAACCTCAATCCCGGCACCTTCGAATGACCTAAAAATTGGCTTACCTTGTGCATACATACTCTCCTCTTCATAATACTTATTAAGTGTCTCGTCATGTGTCAATTTGGTTGTTTAATTTGGAATTGTTGAGTTGTTTCTTTTTTTTTTTGTCGATTAATAAAATTTAATTTTTATAATTTATTATCAATTTCATATATTACTACAATATATTTTATTGATTTATTTATTTTTTAATGATATTGTAAGTATTGTATATTAAAGTAGTTCAGGGACAATTTGTGTTTTTAATTGGTTACAATTATACATACCAACTTGCCTCTATTTGTACATGTAACCATTCGACCTGTTTCTTTTGCACATTTTTCAACATGATACAATGAAGGTGAAATTGCTGAAATTGCTGAAATTGATGTAGTGTTATTTTGTCTAGAGCAAGGTGTGTGTGTGTGTGTGACTAAGTAGTTGTACTTGTTAACTTTGTATGATCAAAATTTGATGTAATCAACTAGATACATGTTATAAATGTTGGCGCTTCAAATTGGTTGATGAAATTTACCTGTTATGTACACATATATGTACCTACATGTTTAAGATGAATGCTTGAATTTTTTTTTAAATTGTATATTAATAAATTATATATTTTTTATTAATTCTCATTAGGCCGCTGAACTTTGCCTTTTTCTATTTTATACCTACATTCATATTATATTTGAATAAAGCGCACGCATTATAAGTTACTTTGTCAATTTAAATATTCTGCTTGATCAATGAATTTATAAATAATCTAAATTATGCTTGTGTATATTTGAATATTTCTTTTTTTTCTCCTTATTTGAATAGTAATTTTTTTATTATTTTTTGTCTAAATTTAAACGGAAATCGTAAATTTTATATATAGGTACCTATGTACAACATGCTATGTATATGTATTGTATAAATACATAATAATATTGTCGAAAAAAATTTGACATTTATTAACCTCTATTATCGATATGTTTGACTAAAGAAGAGCATCATTGTAATGGGGACAGTAAATATGTAATATGCTCATATGTAAACATACAGAAAATTTAACAAACAAAAACAGGTTTTTATTTTTATTGTTGTGAAAGCTTTCATAATTGGTGAAACAAAATTGTTTTTAATATTTTTCTTCTTCTTCTTGAAATTCAAAAAAAAATGCATGTATGCATTTATATTTATTGACTGATGATTGATGATTAAACAAAAGGTAAAAGAAAATGTACTCTAACGATTACATGTATGTATGTATTTCTTTCGCCATGTAAAAAATGGAAAATTATTTCTCAAACTCTTTTTAATAATTTCTTTAATTATATATTATATTTCCTTCGTTATAGGGTTCAATTGAAGAATGGCTACAACTATTGCGTTTAGAAGAATATATACAACCATTATTGGATCAAAATTATAAAACAGTACGCGATGTCACACAGGTTACTTGGGAAGATCTGGAAGATATTGGTATTGTTAAATTGGGGCATCAGAAGAAAATATTATTGGCCATAAAACGTGTCAAAGACATAATAAGTGGCAAATGGAATCCTGGCGGCACAAACGCCTATCAACAGGTGAGAGACAAACATAGAGTATATAATCAACATGTAGGTGTAGCAGACTATTAGGGATTAAATAGGTACACCAACCCACACACACACACACACACACACGCGTTTATTGTTTAAAATTAAATTTTGATTATTTCATTTTTTGAATTTGAAATTTTGATTATTTCATTTATTTTCTGCCCACATAAATACGTATTTAAAACATTTTCTCAAGCAACTATCTGAGAATTATCATATTTGAATATATCGATATATTCATTTTGATCAGATGTTAGTAATCACTTTGAGGAAGCTCCGGAAATACCGTTTCCTAAATATTCGATTTAGTCGTCTGTCTGTCACCTGACTAATTCACAACTGAACTTGATCAAATGATGAGATTTTTCTCCAAAAGTTGTGCAAGGGGTTAATATAACTCAAAAGTACATATGCTATTGAAAATGGGTATGTTCAGTCGACGAGCAATCAAAGAGACAAAACTCGGAATAAAAAAATGTTGAAAAACGTTTTTACTTACTTTAGATTCCATGTAGGACAATAATATTTAGCATGTATATTTACATTATAGTATGGAGCCACTGTCTATTGTAGTTCCTATAGAACGTCCTGGAAGTGTTATAAATCTTAAACCACCATAACTTAGACAGTATTTTGCATAGCAGAGCATTTTACAACATAATCTCGGAATAAATCGGCGACCCCCGACCACTACTCAATGTGGCTCCCATATAAAGTTGTGGAATTTTGTTTAACTAAGCCGTTATAATTTTCTAAGTATTTCGCCTAAGTCAATCATATTTCGGGCGTAAATTAGTATCATAGAGAAAAATAATTTTGTGAGAAATAAAGTAACAACATCTACTACTTTAAGTGATCCAATACAATAACGTGAAATATTTTTCTCTTTGAACCTCCGTAATTTCGATTCTTAGTCTTCATTCTAGGGCAATTGTATTTGATATTTAGAATAATACTGCAGGGAGAAATCATTTTGCAAGAAAGACGAGAGCCATGCCCACTATTTAAGGTAGCTTCAATACAAAGTTGTGGAATTTTTTCAACTTAACACCGCCATAACTTTGTAGTTTCCCATGTAGGAGAACCATATTTTCCATGTAGATAAATGTTGTAGAAGAAAATAATTTTGTGAGAAGTTAGCGAACCGTGCTCCCTATTTAGATCCGCTCAATGTTATGGCCATATACCTACCCCTAAAAAGGTGTCATATAGCCACATAAGGAATTACTCCTATTTGAAGGTTGAATGAAAAATTGAACAAATAATGTCACATAATAATGTACAAATCAAGCAAGATTTTAGTTTTATATTTGCCTTCATGATTTATTTATACTTTGTTATATTTTTTTATTAATAATTTGTTTAAGTATTTTGTAAATTCGATAATATTTGGATTAAATCGTGATCCCGTGACTACTTTTAAAAAATCTCGGTATCATCGATAGATCCGAAAATTGGCATCCCTAATAAATAAATATTTTGTAAGATACTTTTTAAAATGTTTAATTTATTCTTAATTAGTTAATTTATGTGCGTACTTATTATTTATTTTCGTTTTGTTTCAATTTCGTTAATTTCATTTTATGTTAAAAATCAATACACAAACAACAACAACAACAATACTCTAATACTGTTCAGGAGTATCGTAAGGCATGGCATAATATCGCTCAATTGCCAACAACACCCACTTATATGCCGACGACGCGAGTATCGTGGGATGATTCAAGAATTTATGCATCCACTGCTGATGCATACTATTGTACTGGTAGCAATCATGAATGTTGCAATGGTAATGATGTAGTTTTGATTAAGGTAAGCTAGTACACTGGCTGAGTGTATTTTGTAACGAGTATAAATACATAAACAACATAATTTGAAGATTAATTTGTATTTATTTATTTATTTATTAATTAGCATTTTTATAAATTTCAAATACACTAATACTAATCCTATTGTTTTCTAGGTACGTCAACCACGCGGTAAAAGTTTGGAATCCTTAGAGGACATACATGATAATAGCACACGCAGCCATTTGACATTTAGCCATTATACGACTACTGATTATGGCCATTTTGCGCATCCATCACAGGCTCTGCAACATCAACATCAGCAGCAACAGGCATTGCAACAACAACATTTACAACTGCAACATCAGCAACAACAGCAGGCTGCTCTAATGGGTGGTGGTTCAGTTGCTGTTGCCAGCAATCGATTACTTGGCAATCCAACCGCTATGGTAAGTACACAGTTTAATTCTTACTATCATCATGGTGTGTGTATCATTTATTAATTTATTGACATTTACTGCACGCTTTATGCTCTCATCATTTTATCATCATCAACAATAACAACTCATTACCCACACACTCATCATTGATATTGATAACAAATCACAATAATGAAACAGTCTTGGCGTCGTTCCTACGATGATGGTGATATCACACCAACAAACGATGCAACACGTGATCTTATGTATGAAGAGGGTGGAGGTACGTTGCCACGACAACAACGCGGCATTTTGCAACGTGCCGTTATGAATAGTATGCCACCGCTTGAACATCATCATTATATGAATGCTGCAGCAGCAGCAGAATACGTTTGTCATGCCGCCGGCTTAAATGTGGGTGGAACGAATACGGGCTTGGGTGTGGGTGTGGGTGCTGGTACTGGTGGTGGTAGTAGTGGTGGTGTTGGTACAGGTGTATGTGGCAACGTAGTTGCTGTTGGTGCAGGCGCTGGTAGTGGATTGGACAGTTCCAGTTTAACTGCTGTGAGTTGACTGCAACAACCTAATTCCATATTTGCCAATCTGTCTATTAAGGATTATTTCAAATATTCCTATATTATACTTCTAAATTTATATAATTACCGATTTTCTGCTTGCTCTTTTATTTTACAGCCTTATTTAACTGGAAGTCCAATAACGAGTAAGAAAATTGCACCAGAACCGCCACGACGTCATTGTAGTATACGAAATTCACGAACTCTAAGTTCAGATGGTGGAGCACAGCTTCAACAATTTCAGCAGCAGCAGCAGCAACAACAACAATCATTACAACATGCACAAACAATATATTATGGTGGCGCTGTTAGCGGCACCGGTGGTATTTTACAACCAATGCATCATTTACATGGTGGTGTCGCAGCTGTAGGCTATTTGCAGCATCAGCAGCAACAACAACAACCCATATATGCTAACTACGCAACAATACAACAAACAACAGCCGAGATACACTGTGAAAAATTTCATGACAATAAGGTGAGTTATGTGGCTACATGAATTAATGTCGAAAAAGTTTGCAATAACGTCGAAACATTTCGATATTGTTGCAGAAATTGTAGCAATAATGTCGGAACATGTTTAGCATAAAAATGTATGGAATTAGATTTTCGACATTGTTGCAAACAATTTTTGCAATAATGTCGAACATGTAAATTCATACATTTTAGTTTTGATATTACAAAAACTTTGCATTAATGTCGAAAAATATTTTTCCCATTGGGTGCGCAAGTGTATTTTAAATGATTTTCAACAGAGGTCATCAGTAGTATCAAATTACATCGGTTAATGTGACAACTATCTTCATGTTGAAGCAACATCATTTGGATGTTGAAATCAGTTTTTGTCATTCATTGTGTAAACAGTATATTTTTTTAGCTCCGACTGTGTTAACTTTTCAGCCCACAAAACTCCGTTCATTAGAAAAAAAAAGTGCAGCGGAAAATCACTCACCATCGTAAGGCTTATATAGAACATCACGTTTGAATTAGTTTGGATTAGAGGCTTCAATAGTTGTGATGAAGAACGTGAAGAGAGGCCAGTAATGTTGGAATACGCTGAATTGGAGGCTTTATTGGATGAAGACCCATGCTAAACTCAAATGGAGCTCGCTGAGCCTTTAGGAGTTATTTGACAAGCCACTTCTCTGCGTCTAAAGACAATGGAAAACTGAACTGAAGCCAAGGGACATCGATAGGCGATTTTGCATGTCTAAAATGCTGATTCAACCGCACAAAGGGAAGTCATTTTGGTATCGTATTGTTACTGGCGTCGAAAAATAAATGTATTGCTATAACATATATACATACATATGTGGCACTTAAAGCCCCAAAGGGCTCATTGGCCGAGCTTCTCTTCCATTACTGTTGTGCGTCTTAAATTTGGACAATATTAGAAGGGACCTACTTATTTTAGCCGGTTCCGGACGGCAGAACACTTGTGACATCACTTGGTATAACTATGAGCGCAAAAATAGCCAACTAACCAAATCGATTTAGAAGCCGAATATTCATAGTTCAAAGGTGATGCTGAGTATTTGGTGGGATCAGAAGGGTATGGTGTATTATAAGCTGCTAAAACCGGTTAAACCATTAATGGGGGATGCTACCAACAACAACTCCTCAAATTGAACCAAAATGTGCGAACACATGAATAAAATAAATTGTACCAATTTCTTAAAAAAAAGCCTCAAAATCAACAGAACATCATTTAAAATATACTTGCGTATATAAAAATAAATTTCGATATTGCGAAAAAATAACGGAATTAATTCACTCCGCCTTGTCCATCAATCAATATAAATTCTTAAAGTAATATTTTCTTTTTTTTTACATGTTTTCCCTTAGTCAAACTCCAGCATCGATTCAATCGATACCATACCATTTGCCAATGAGAATACTGGCACCATTAAACAACGTCTTCTCAATCGTCAGGATTTAGCGGGTGGTTGCGGCGGCGGTATGCAAACATCTCAACAGCCATCATCATCATCGTCATCGCATTTACATTCGTCCTCATCCTCGTCATCCTCATCATCGACAAACACAATCGCCAATATAGCACATTCGTTTCATTCTTTGAAATCTTCCTCATCGTTGCATGATGCATCACTCATACGCAGCGATAGTATTGGTAGTAATACAAGCGGTGGCAGTACAACTGCGTCCGCAGGTATACTACATTTGCGCTCTCCAACATTACAATATCCACCAACAGTAACAGCAGCAGGAGCAGCAGACGGAACGGCAGCCAGTAGCTGTTTAAATGTCAGTCTTGTCTCCAACGCTACCTCTAATGCTGTCTCTTCACCAGCAACAGTAACAACTACTGTGGAATTGCATACGCCAGCTTCTGTAGATGGTGCTGCAACAACACCAGATGATAACAATGTTGGTAGTGGTGGTGCGGGTGTTGCTACTGGTACAACAATTGGTGCTACAACGGGAGGACAAAAGGTATCTGTTAATGTGCTCAATGATATTGGCAATATGTTGGCCAATTTAACTGATGAATTAGATGCAATGTTGGAGGAGGAGAAACGTGTCGGCTTAAATATAGACAGTGAGTAGAAAGGTGCGATCACATAATGTAATGATATCATTGGATCGATCAATGAATGAATGAATGAGATATGTGTTATTATTAGTGCTGATCAGTGTTACACGATCAGTGCGTAGTGTAGTTGAAATTTAGTGTTTATTTGTGAAAGTTTTCTTTTTTGTTTAGGTAATATTAAGTGTTTAGTTATTGGGAATAGTACCTACTATTTTTTTTTTTCGTATATTGTGTGCATTACATTATATTGTCTATAATTTTTGTTTTTTAAATAACTTTTACTATATTTGGAATTAGTATAAGTTGAATCAAATACATATACATATACATATAAAACAGTTTGTAAATTTAATTTAGAGAAGCAAAAAACTTGAAGTAGTTATAACAACAAAATCAAGAAAATAATCACAACAACTCACACATATAATTGATTGTTTAAGAAAAAGTGCTATTTTCTATATTTTGATTGCATTCATAAATTTTCATAATTTTCATTAAAAATTTCATTGAAGCTAGCTTTCATTAATTTAAACGTAAACAATTTTTCGCACAATTTATAGAATTATTTGTAATTATACAATATACAATAAATGTATATATATATAAATATATAGATATTTTTCTTTTGTCGTCGTTTGCCATATACATACATATTTACATACATACATATAGTTAACACCAACAAGTTCCTGTTGATTTTGTGTTGCTATCTCTTTCATTTGAATATAATTTATACATATATGACTATACATAGTACTACACATACATTATTAAATATGTAAAAAAAGCTATTTGATATGCTCAGTGATGATTGTTAATACATATACATAGTATAAAGGATGGAGGCTAATTATGAATGAATACATACACTCTTACATGCACACGTATTCGTTACGTTGTCGATTATTAAGAGAGAAAGATATGTTCGATGGAATTTTTAAAAGAAAATTATGATATTTGATTTTTTTCCTACATATTGTATACTGCTTCTATACGATCCATATGAAATATATTAGTGGAATATTCAATTAAATTTTACATTGGCAAATCAATTGTTTTATGAAATGCCATGAATAATGGAAAAAGTTGTAAAGCGCAAGGGAAATTTGTCAGGACGCAGTAATACTAATGAAATTTTAACGGAAAGAGCAAGAAATTGAAAACTATCTTGTTGCTGCATATATATTATGGTTAATACTATGCAACCGTTTTCTATTATCAGCGCAATGCCTTCAATATTATTGTTTATATATTTCTGAGAATACATTTAACACATTTCTTTTATTATTAATTGTGTTTGAGCTACATTTTTATATTCTTTGTATTTCTGTACATTCCTGAATTAATTATGAAATTATAGAAATTTTAATTTTTTTTTATTTTACGTTAACTATTGATTCGTTTGATACATGTATATTGAGTATTGCAGGTATATATAATATTTACCTTTCTGATAACTATAAGATGAGTTGCGAAATGATTATAATTAATTTAAATGTCCAAATAAACTCAAGACCAAAATCACTGTTTCCCATTTTAACAATTTCAATACAGAACATCATTGTTATGCATTATTGACAAGTTGGTAAAACCAAGTTTGATCAAAAAATTCTTTATCCTCTTCATAGCAACTTTTTCTAAGCCATCAATTATTAAGAGAGAGAAAAAACAAAACAAAATAATAGTAATAATAAGAAAAACAAACTTTTCTACAAAACATTCAAAGCACATCTCAATATTTAATTAATAAACACATTCAAACACTAGCAAAAAAAAAAACATACAAAAACAAAATATAAGGAAAACTTAATAAATTTTGTAATAAAAACCCAACAAGAAATGCAAGTATACTTTTTGTACTATTTAAATGAATGTTAACAACAACAACAAATTAAGTAATATAAACTTTTATAGAGTCTATCAAACTATCAACATAATTACATCTAATAACAATTACTATTATAGCTAATATATAACATTATATATATATATATATAATTCAGAATTATATATACATACTTATTATATAATAATAATACGTATAATACTAATAGTATTGATGAATGATGATAAGATGCAAAAGAAGAAGAAAGTGACTTGGTATATAAATGAAAATGAAATTTATTTAATATTATCTAAAAAGAAAATAGTGAGCAAGGAGAAAATACTTATAAGTAAGTAATTAAAATTTTATATATAAAAACATATATAGGCAAGTGAAATAATCATATACATATTTTCTATTATTTATAATTAAAATTGCATGTATAGTATGCTAATGAAGTATTCATTATACATACATACATACCTACTTATTTCTAATTCTGATTTTACTTCATTTTTTACAAAATGAAATCATTTTTTTTTCATAAAATTTATTTATAAGTACTTTCATTCGTATGTACATGTATATGCTGATGTGTAATTATTATTTGTCGATTGTTCTTTTCTCTTAGTATTGAGTTATCCGAAAAATAGTAGATGTTTTTTTTTTTCATTGCAATATTCTCTTTTAGCTTCGATGGCGATTGAGGCAAAATTGTCATCTAAGTGCCTTAGCGCTGCTCGTCATCTTTGAAATTTGCAATTAAATTTGCTTAATTTCGCTTATTTTGACATTGGTCTACCTATATTGTTGTTTCATATGATTTTGAAGAATTTTTGAACTTCAATGAAAAATGTATACTATTTTGCGGATAGTTCAAGGCATTACGCCTACGTACGTTACTGGTATGTTGAAAGTAAATGATATGTTAATAATAGTGAAAGCAACAGAAGAAGCAAACAGAAAATTCAACTTAAAATCAAAATGACTATGTAAGTGTTATTCCATATAAATAAATTTATATACGAAATATAGAAATAAAATAAAAAATAAAAAATGGTGAAATTGTGTTTTTAATTTTTTATTAAACCAGAACGCATTTTTTTGTTTGAAATTTAAAATTAATAGTATTACAGAGTACTACTGGAATGTAATGGTCACATAGCAAGCGAAAATTGATTTAGAAGGAATTCAGCATCCTTCGCCTGATCTCTGTTCTTCGCTAGCTTGATCTTTCCATCGAAGGATTTTGTATATATATTTATTTAGGGATTAGTCGAATCAGACCACTTTTAGCTGGGTCCATTGTCGTCCCATAAATCGTGTACTATGTATTTGGTTGATAGCAGAATTCTACTTCCTTCCTCATAATAACATCAGGTATTATTTAAAGTATTGCTTTGTGAGATATGTTCCACATTTTGACTCCATTAAATTGTTGACCCAGTGTGGTCATCCTGCTGCTTGCCAATGCACGACACACTATATGCGCCGATATCTCTACCTCTTTTCTTACCTTGCACTTTGCCGTCCAGTAGATAGTCTAGCGCATGCATTAAACCAAGCATTTCTGCCTGATAAACAGATATGTATCTTCCCAGATTCAGAGTGCATGTCAGTTCCAACTATTTACAGAAGATTCCGGCACCCGCCCTGCCATCCATTAACGAACTATCAGCGAAAATACTGCCATTTCAACATACATCATATGTGAGGCCCTGCACAATTAGTGCCCTATGTCAATTTCCAGTCACTTTGGCCTACTCATTCCTTCCATTAGCATTTGCGCCTCCTTCACGCTGCTATGTACCAGTGAGAGGATGCCCCTGTGCTCCGTCTCCGTGCCAAATCAATACCAATTATTCGTTGCCTTCGGACGCCACCGTTATTATTAATGCCGCAGACTACATAATATGCAAGTCTAACTGCGACAGCAACGAACGACTTCCAATGCTTCTACTGGGCTCGTCCGTCTTGCTCCGGTAATCCCAATACAAGCCAAAATTTGCATGCAATCTTACTCTTCGCGGCCTTTGGGGTGACCTTAGGCCACCAGACCACAACAGCATAAGCCATGAAGGACCTTACCATCGTTGTGTAGATCCAGTGCACTGCTTTGGGAGTAACTCCCCACATGAGACTGCACACTCTCTTGCATTAATACAGCACCCGCTTACCTTTCTGTATCTTATCATCGACGTGACTATTCCAAGTCGGCTTGTTATCCAGGATAACCCCTAGATACTTTACTTCCTTGGAGACGTTGATGTTCGATCATTTCCATGCAGTCCACCAGTATTCCACCCATGCATTTAAGTAGAAAAGCGGTCAAGCTAACCTGCTGGAAAGATTTTGCCTTTGAGTAGTCCCTTCTTCTCGGCTTCGGATAGAAGACAACCTTGGTCTCTCTCCGTTGGATTGGGACATATCCTGTAGCTAGATAAGTAGTGAATATTCGCAGAAGCCTCACCAGCAGACCTTCTGCATCCCACTGAAGTAGGACTGGAAATATTCCATCTATACCTGCTGTTTTGAATGGAGAGAAAAAGTTTGATAGCGTTAATCACTCCATCTTTGGTGACTCTCCTTCTAGCTTCCGATCATTCATCTCTGTTTGCACCATTGCGAGAGGCTTCCTTTGGGTCTTCCGATCTAAAACTTCCAAGAAAATGCAGATATTTCAGTGAATCCCTTATTGTCTCTGAAGAGGATCCATTCCTTTTACGAATAAATCCCAACTTTGAAACCGATTAATTTGATAAAATCCTCTGTAATCTACATACATCGGACACATCTTGCACATATGACCAGAATTCCCTCTTTAGCTTACTTTTTTTAGACTGCATTGGGGTCTCTTCTCAAGTGGCGATTAAGAGCCTTCCTTGTCTCCTTTTTCATAGACTCTATTCCAGGCCAGGAACCTTCAAATGCTTTGATCATTGCTGAACTGATAAACCACATCTGATAAATCTGCGGTTGTTCTAGGATTCTAAAACCCCCCTGGCAATAATTCCTCAAATATTCTGCAGCACTTTCTACAATCCGTTCGTTTCGGCATCCTTACCATTCTACAGTCGCTTCTATGTTTTTTATCAAACAGAAACCCAAACTAAATGGCGCTGTGGCCCCATATGGTTAGTCCAATATTTTGATATTTGCTAGGGTAACATCAATGATGTCGCGGCGACTTGCGTCGACAAAGGTCCGTTCTCTTCCCTTCTAGAAGAAATCTCTATAAATTCGAGTAGACACTTTCCTCTATAGTTTTCATTCCTGATGCACCACACAGAACTGTACGTATTGATATCAAAGACTGTTGATCAGACCAACAACTCTATCATCACAGAATTTTACCAGAACTTACACCTCTATTGGTCTTTTGTGGAGATAGAAATTTCATCCTTCTTTGAAGGATTCAGGGCTCTTGCACCAATACAATGTCAAGCTCATCATCATCAAAGCTCCGCAACTATTTTGATATAATATGATATTGTAAACGGTAAATTTACAAATTGTTATCAATCATCCATAACACACCTACGGTTGCGAATGATTTATTGTTTAAGCGAAATTTCATATACCCATGTATTCTTTTAGTAACTCTGATTAACTGATCTCAAAATTGGAATCATAATTTCTATAGTCTTTTTACTTTCACCATAAACAATTTTAGAAAACTGGCTGAAAACAAATTAATTTTTCTTTTGTAGACATTTTTTTAAATTTATGTGATATAAAGAAAAAAATTTAAGTTTTAAAAATTTAAGCATACTTTCAGGCGTTTGTTTTGTACTTTTTTTGTAAACACACAAGGTGTGGAAACGGCATTGAAACTGAAAAGAAAGAACTCAATAAAGTATTGTTATCTAATTATACTAAATATACAAACCTATGGTATAACAAAACGAGGTAAAGAAATTCGAGAGAATAATTATAAAAACATAAAATATGTACGAAAAAAGGAGAAGAAGAAAACAACATGCTCGTGATTTTGACACTATACACTATAACACATTTCAGACATTATAAGTTCAAGCCATACCATAATACAAATCTGATTTTTTTAACGAGCTGGGCTATAAATGTCCAAAGTTGGAGCTGAAAATTGTAAAGTTTTGCTTTACAAAAACTCCTCGTTCAAATGCATAATTCAAGCCCTAATTCTTTATGTAAATAATGGTTTTGTTTTAATTATAATTTTTAAAGCATCTAGAAATAGTTATCGTTTGGATTTTTTAGATTTAAACGGAATAAAATAATAATATTGTTCGAATCGTCTCATTCGTTTACGGAATGGCATTCGTATTAAGGTAACTTATGTTAAATTTTTATTTTAAATTTTTAAGCGCTCCATTTCTGCGAACATAGTTGTTTGACGCCATCTTCTAAATGCTTTAATCAAGATAAAAATTGCCAACACGCAAAAATTTCTATTGATAAAACTTAAATCTTACAATCAAAATGACAGGCAATGGTATGCAATAATTTTTGCAGTGGCATGCTATATGGAGGAACAGTCAATTAAATGTCAAAATTAATAATTAAACAAAAGAAAATATCAAACAGGCAGTAGGTAAAAAGTATCAGTTATCCGATCGTATTGTATCATATGGCATCGTAGCGGATCGTAGAATTATACATAGAAATTACCGAAATCGTATCAAAAGCTTCATCTGAATCGATTTCTCATGCTTGGTGATATTATTTTTTTACCGCTAAAATATTTGTAAATTTAATGGAACGTAGTTATAGTCAAAGGTTAAATCTTTTTAAAGTTACAATCGACTTGTTAATATATTTCCAATACATAAATCAGTCAAAGCACGAATCTAACTTTAAGATGCCTATAACTATGGATCAATATATTTGAACAACAAGAGACCTATTTATATTAACTGGTTTCGAAAAACAGAACCCTTGTGACATCACTTTTCTGAGCTTTGTCACAGAGCTCTTTTAGAAAAGAAAGTAAATTTTTTAAAACTCACGCAGTGATATAATAAAATAAAATCATATGTATATATCGATTTCCACAATTTCAAATTGAGGTGAAATTGCTTATTTTATTCTTAATTTCACCATGCAAATACTCAACTTCATTCGAAGAAATACCACAAAAAAATTATAATATCCCTCAGCTACGTTTTTCAGATTTTTTCAAAAACATTTTCTACACACAATTAAAATCTTTGCAAAAAGCAGGAAATCCGAGCAAAAATTATTTTTCTGCTTTCGTCATATTTGCCTGCAAAATTAGTGTCATATATAAATAGTGAATCAAATTGCCTCATATCACATAATACTACGTGCGCATCTTTAAACTGATATTAAAAGTATAAAGTAGATATCGATTCATCTATTTGAGATCAGTGACTCAAAAATATTCGAAGTTGGGTTCAAATTCAATATCCGCATCGAAACACTGTGTTGCGTTATGAATTATTAACACGCAACGCAAGTACGTATTTGTGTTGCGTTTCGGAAAACCTTCATCACATGAATATCGTTGGTTGTGTTCATTTTACCTATTATATTTATTTCACGACCGTGATGTGATGCTTACCACTCAATATTGCTTGGGTTTATTATTTTTAAATTAAATGAGACGTGCAGTGCTAAATGTGTTACATTTTTATAAGATATCTAAAAAATTGTCGAATTGAAATATATTATACATGTCTAAATAGCCCGCTGTAAATAAACGAATGCACACACTGTTGCCAACCTCCGATGGCGATTAGTTTTTGTAGAATTCATTCAAACTCTACAAAAATAGTATTTTCATGTTACAAAAACAAAAGCACTGTCAGTTTGTCTGGAACTGTTCAGCGAACGTCATTGTTTGTTTGTTGCGTACGAACTGGTGCATAAATAAATAGCAAGGAAACGTCATAAAATCGGGTGTGAAAATTCGTGTAGTTTTTCAATCAACCACAATTTCCTATAAGAAAATCACAAAAAATCAAATAAATTTATTAAATTCTATTAAAGTGCAACACGATACAAATTTAATGTCAAGCAAATATATGAATTATATAATTTAATGAAACAAAAGTCAAAATTACGTGTAATAGAGCGAATAATAGTGTGCGTGTAAAGTGCAAAAATCCGCAAAAAAATTAAAAACAAGCAATAAATTCCAGAAAAAAGTGAATTTTTTCAATGTTTATATTGACGTGACGTTGTCGTCGTCGTCGTTGTAGTTGTTCAACTCGTCATCTTAACGGCATTCAAGTGTGCAAATATTTGCACAATTTTAGTAATTACAATAAATCATCAAATCGTAATATTGAAATTTGGAATATTCCAGCTGGAGGTAACATCAATAAAACATTGCTACAAACACGCAGACGACGAAGCAACAACTTGAAACATTCATTTTGCAGCATACTCGGTGCATGTGTAAAGCAGAAAAGAGGCTACAATTTGCTTAACGAATTATCTGATCATTTACAGTTTTCTGATTATATTTTTTTTTACACTGCATTTATTGGAAAAATTACAAAGTAAATCTCATTTAAAATGTCTGCTGATGATAATGATTTAGATCCGCGTATTCAGGTAAGTCAAAAATACATATACATATATTAATACATCCGAGTGTAATTTGAAATGAAAAATGAATCTGATAATTTTGTAATTTGCATATTCTCAATGACGCTATTCCGTGAGTCGATAATTCCATATCGAATTACGGAATTATATGTTTAGCAGTGACGTCTGTTTTACACTGTATGTAGGTAACATATACAATTCAAGGTCTTATAAATATTCTGTCTTTGTAGGCAGTTAATAAAAGAAATATTATTCGATATGCTATTAGATTGCATAGATGGTTTGCTAGTTCGTATTATTTCTTACTGAAACATTGCATCGTAATCACGTTTTTTATATATTTTCAAAGCGAGGGAATGTTATTTTAGTGACATTTTTAACCATTTGTTGGCATCGCTGGATATATATTGTATGAGATATATCTATTCTTGCACAGCGTTAGGTTACGGCTCAATTTAAAGACATAAAAATGTCCCATTATTTTGTGAACATTGACAGCTCTCAAAATTAGAATCTGACGCTTACATATGCCGCCAAATTTTACTTCAAATTACTCTTGCTACGCCAAAGCACTTTCCAGTTGGTATATGTTTTAATGCTTAGTGGTATATAGGTCATACTTCCACTCTGTATCTATAAAAGAATTGCAAAAAGTTCGTTATTTTTTTTACATACTTATATTTTTTTTAAACCATTTATGATTTTCACTAAAATCTATATTCTTATGTATGTAATTTATTTTGGCACATTACCAATACGCGTGCCTAGCTGCACAAATGCATATGCTCAACGCTATACACGTGCCAGTTGCGCAAAAATTTCTAATGTGTCTAATGTGTTTATTTAGAAACGGCTTAAATTACACCGAAACACACATATAATGTAAATAAATGCAATTTCATATTCCTCTTCCGATGTTTGTTGTTGTGGACGGTTTTTGTAGATTTCTAAGTTATTTTTAAATTTGAATGTTGTCAATTTCATTGTATGTGATTAGACTTGGTAATAATAATTCACGTGTTTTATTTTATACTACATTCTAAAATAACAGCGGAAAAAACTAATTATAACAAATTTTATTAAGAAAGCTTTATATTTTGTTTTGCATCATAAAATTGTTCATTAGTTGTTCCTTTAACTTTACATGTGTTTGTTTAATGGCAAAAGCAATTTAAGTATTATTTTCACCAATATAGTACTTACATATGAGTGACTATAAAGGTTGTCTTACAAGTTAAAACTTTATACTACATATCTACATATTTAATATAAAGCATTAAATACAATTCAAAGAAATTCTTCTTTATTTGTTTCCCGATTCATAGTTTTAACTTCAAGATCTAGTTTAAAAATATTAAGGTGGACACATGTACATGATTCCAAGACCTAACTAATGTATCAAAAATTCTTGAGAATTTCTTTATATTTTCTCCCAATAAAATGTAGTCCAAATCAAAATATAACGTTCATTTGTACTTTTTATGCTATACACCCGCTTCTTAGTTGTATTTTAAAATCAAATGTATTAAAAAGAGTGCTTATGGGCAAATTTAAAAAATTAGGCTGCATATTTCGCAAACAGTTAGAAATATTAGAGCAATTTGTAGCTCAAAACAAAAGAAAATAGACGGGTGAAGATTTCATTTTCGAAAAACTATTCGTTCGGGGACATAGAATTAATTTATTTGCATTTAATTTAATTGTATTTTTTAATTGGTATTTTCAGTCAAACTCACAATAAGCATAGTCTACTCGTAATTAAATAAACATCTGAGTATTGTTCATCTTGCCGTTTTTTTTTTCGTTCGCTTCGATATCATTATGGTTTATTTCAAGAATACAGATGTAAATACCAAATCAAGATTAAACATTGTTAAAGATTGTTTACTTTGCAAAAGTTTAATGTTTATAATTTCACTTTTGTTTCTTATTATAATTGGTTAGCTTGTTTTCTATGGCGATATAAAATTTATTTTTTTTTTTTTTTTTTACAAGTTTTTTTATTGAATCTTTCTAAAATTACTTAGAAACTAACAATATGTAATCAAATCTTACAAACTAAATAAAATTATGTGATATTTCCAACGTTCCATCACAATTTGTTGACTCACGAGGTATAGCAATTTCACAGCATATTCAGTGTGTCTTTTCTTTTTAATCGACGATGCCCTGTGCTCAGCAACAATTGCCTAGCAAGGGGATTCGGATGACTGTGTAATTTTTGAATGTAGCTTCTGCAAGACATTGCAACTTCCTCAGAAATTGTGGGTACATTTAAATCTCGATGGATGTTAACGTTCCTCATATACCAAGGCGCGTTTACAATAATTCGCAGACACTTGGATTGTATTCGCTGCAATTTTTCGATATTTGAGGGAGATGCGGTGCCCCAAAACTGAATACCATAAGTCCAGATTGGCTTCAGGATTGCTTTATATAATAGCACTTTGTATTCGAGATTCAACTTTGATTTTTTGTGTAACAGCCACCATAACTGATTAATTTTAAGCTTGATCTGAGTTTTCTTTGCCTCTATGTGATTTTTCCAGGTCAGCCTTCTGTCGAGGTGAATACCCAAGTACTTTGTTGAGGAACATTGTGGAACTGATTGGCCATTAATTTTAAGTGGGGGACATGTATCTGGCCTTAGCGTGAAGGTTACATGTACGCTCTTTGATTCATTGACTTTTATACGCCATTTTGCTAGCCAGATTTCGAGAGAATCGATATGAGTCTGCAGGAGTTTAGTAGCTTCTATGGGGTTAGAGCGAGAGCACAATATTGCCGTATCATCTGCAAAGGTCGATATAAATGTATGGTTATTGCTGGGCATATCTGTAGTGTATAAGAGATACAGTAAGGGGCCCAAAACGCTTCCTTGAGGAACGCCAGCGTGAATATCCAATGGATTTGTTGTGTAATCCTTGTGATGTACCAGAAATTGTCTTTTCGTGAGGTAGCTACTAAGCAATGAGGAGACATTTGCAGGCAGTAATAGTTTGAGTTTGTAAATAAGGCCGTCGTGCCATACTTTATCGAAAGCTTGAGTGATATCAAGAAAGACAGCTGAGCAATACTTTTTTTCTTCAAAAGTGTTCCTTATCAGAGTTACAATGCGGTGGACTTGTTCTATTGTGCCGTGCTGTTTTCTAAATCCAAACTGATGTTGAGGAATCAGTTGGTTGAGATTAATAAATGGAGTTATATTCATGACAAGTAGCTTTTCGAATACTTTAGAAAGTAGAGGCAGGAGGCTGATAGGTCTGTACGATGCAACTTTTGTAGGGTCTTTCCCTGGTTTTGCTATCATAATAATTTTTGAAGTTTTCCAGCATTTGGGATAGTGTTTAATACGAAGGATAGCATTGAAAATGTGCATGAGATGAATTACTGAAGCCGGAGGTAGCTCTTTTATCATTTTACCGGTAATTTTATCTGGACCAGGTGATTTTTTTGGGTTTAAATCTTTATAAATTGCTTTGAATATGTCCTTTTTTTTAATTTTGAGCGTTATTGAGCAAGGTTGAGAAGTTAATATTGGTAATGAGGACTGTGAAGAGGGTGGATTGGGTGTAAACACACTTTTTAGGTGGTTTGCAAAAGCCAAACCCTTCTCACAGTTGCTTCTAGCCCAATTACCGTCACTCAAACGGATGGGGGAATCAGTGAGAATTGGCCGATTTGAGTTTTTTGCTGATTTCCACAAAGAGTAGTCTGACGCTTCACCAGGTGTTAATTTCGCTATGTGCTCTTCTAACTCTTTGTTGTTTTTATTTTTTAAGGCTTGCTTTAACTTTCGAGTGCAGTGCTGTAGCTGTGTTTTCAGATTCGGTGATCTGAATTCTTGCCATTGTCTTCGGAGTCTTCTTTTCTGTCTTACTAGCAATTCAATATCGGCTGGTGTGTATGGGCTATAGTTTGATTGCTTGCATACCTTTGTGCAGGTGGCTGAGCTGAGAGCTAATGAGAGCAGCTGGTTGAATTTTTCGAGTGCTGAGTCTACATCGTGTCCATTTCTTAATACAGTACTCAGAGGAAGATGGGAATTTATATATTTCTTGAATTTTAACCAGTCTATTTTCTTTCTAACGCAATTACCTTGGGGGCTTGGTGATTTTATAGATATTACCGTGGGTGAGTGGTCAGATGATAGATCATAATTACACTCTGTGGAGATATTTTCCATCTGCAAACCTTTGGCGACTCCAAAGTCGATGAGATCAGGTATTTTCCTCTTGTCCGTCGGCCAATATGTCGGTTGACCATTTGAAATAACATCGTAGCCATGGTTAGTGATGATTGAACATAGTCTTCTGCCTTTTGGAGTTATTAAGCGGGAGCCCCAGTGAGTGTGTTTGGCGTTGAAATCGCCAGCAACCAAGAATTTGCTACCAAGAGTTGAGAAAAATTCTTTATATTGCTGTTCGGTAATACTGTATCTTGGGGGACAGTATATCGCAGATATTACTAGCTTAGAGATGTATTCTTCCAGACATATAGATGTTGCTTGCAAGTAGACGCTACTGAAATCTTCGAGAACATGATGTTTTATTCTGCTTTTTATCAATATGGCAGTTCCTCCGCGTGCCTTACCATGCGGATGATTTGTGGTGTACAGTTTGTAATATGGTATTTGGTAGCAATTTTTGTCAGTGAAATGGGTCTCAGATATCATCATTATGTCGATTTGGTTGGATGCAAGGAATTGAATTTATTAAAGAATTTTTATTAGAAACTAGAAAATAAGATAAGCTATATTTTTGTTTTTGTTTTTGTTATTAAACAAATATTTTTCAATGTAAATAGAAATTGAAAGTAATAATTATTTAAATATGATATACATTCTTATCGTTAGTTTTCTCATATGTTCATTGTTTATTATAATTTTGACGCGAGCATAAAGAAAGTAAGAAGGTAATATTAAACCAACTTGCATTGGTCTTTTTTAACTTGTTTTCAATGTCATATTTGAAGTCTCGCAAGGTTTAGATAATCGATATATGCAAAATTTCTGCAATATTTATTTGCAAAACGACAGATAATTTTTTTTTTTTGTGCGAAAATTAACAAAACAAGAGCTTTTAATATTAGAGAAAAAAATCAATATGGGTCTACATTTACCTTGACCTAAGCATTTTCAGATTAAAAAGTCGTTGAGAGATATCAAAATTAGATAAATATAATACAATACCTTTTAACCAACTATATATATATCACATTCTTATGGAAATATCAACCTCATATTTTTATAGTTAATTACTTACGAGTAGATATAATATACAAGGTGCGACAATTATGTATTAAGACTCAAACCATATCTCAGCAACCAAGCGCGCCATCTATGTGTGAGCACACGCATTTTGAAGCTTCAACCTTACTCTACTAACTGTCAAAACTTCATGGCATTTAATGTTTATTGACATTCATTTTAAAAAACAGGTGTTCGTTTGATGTTGAAATTTTAACATTTAGCAAAGAGCTGTCATTAACTTCCACGCAAAAATTGGTAAAAGTCCATCAGAAACATTCGGAATGATGCAGCAAGCGTATGGCGATGCTTTTTATCAAGATCAAATGTTTTTATATGGCATAAACGGTTTGTGTCGCTGGAAGATGAAATAAAAGAAGGAAGGCCACTTTCAGTGCGGACGCCGGAAACGATCCAGGAAGTTCGTGATTTTATTACAGAAGACCGCAATGCTTCAGTGAAAATGGTGAAAGAGGCCTCAAACATCAACAGAGAAACTATCCGACTCATTCTTCACTAGGATTTGGGCAAAACAAAGGTATGCGCGAGATTTGTTCCACACACATTGACCGAGGACCAAAAATTAATGAGAGTCAGTCGTTCTAGAGACATGGTTGCAGCTGCAGAAAATGATCTAAACTTCCTGAAAACAATTGTTACGGGTGATGAAACATGGTGTTTCCAATACTATCCAGAAACCAAGCTTCAAAGTGCGGAATGAAAATCAAAAACTCACCACAAGCCAAAAAAACACGAAAAGTTCCATCGAAAATCAAAACAATGCTCATCACATCCTTCGATAGTAATGAATTATCCACAAAGAATTTATTCCAACTGGTCAAACAGTTACTTCCGCATATTACCTCGAAGTTTTGAAGCTTTTGATGTCCAGAATCCGTCGTGTTCGACCAGAATACCGCGATCCAAAAACTTAGTCTCTGTTGCACGATAATGTACCGAGTCACACAGCACTCATTGTTCATCAATTTTTGGTTCGGAATCAGGTCTGTGTGTTCAATCACCCGCCGTATTCACCTGATTTGGCACCGTGCGACTTCTTTTTGTTCCCAAAACTGAAATTGAAGTTGAAAAATGCTTTTTTGATTACATTCAGTCCATGCAACGGGCTTCGACTAGGGCACTAGAGGCAATTCCGAAAAATGAGCTGGAACACTCGTTTGAATCACTATTAAATCGATGTAACAACTGTATTGAATCAGGAGGAGAATATTTCGAATAAATATACCGAAAAATTAGCAGATATCGTGTTTTAATTGTGTTTTCTAGAGGCAGTCTTAATACATAATTGTCGCAACTTGTATACCAATATATTTATATGAATCATATGGGAGAAGTTAAAATTGGAGGTAACATTTTCTCAATGAATAAATTTATCTATTGATTAATAAGTTTATCATATGATGATTTTATGATTAATTTTACATATTTATATGTGAATAAAATAATATTGTATATGGGCATTTCTCAGAAAAGATTTTTTTTTCATCTTTAATATCGCTTGAATATAATTTTTTTTCCCAAAAAAAAAATGTACATTGTTATTTGGGTTATACAGGAGGCGCCATTCCCTGTTTTCAATCTCACCTATTTTTTATATTTCGCATGCCATCAACATATGCAGCTCACGTACCAAAATACAGCACTATAGCTGATACATTTCCCTTTTCAATATGTGGCAAGGAGAGGGCTCTTAATATTATTCGATTAGTTCGACTATTCGAACGATTGATTGGCGATGATATGTTCGATTTTCAATCGAATGCTACTATTCTAATAGTTGCAACACTGATTAATCGAATAATCGATGAACTACGATTATTCGAACACATGTTGTAATTCGAACGTAAATCGTAGCATTAGTTTTTATATATTTGTAAGTTTTCAATTTATACAATAATTTTGTTTTATTAAAATGAGCTGAAGAATCGTGAGTTGGATTTGTGGCTTTTTTAAAAAGTGTTCTGACTGTAAACAAGTTACGTGCTCCAGAAGTGATGCAGTCTTGTGCTTCCATAATTTTTTTCAATTATATCGTGTATGCGTTTATTCGAATATTCGGCAACTATCGATTATTCGAATATACTACAATGAGCGATTATTCAAATAGTTCGAATATTCGAGTAATCGAATATCAAGAGCGTTACTTTTTATATAATTTGTAGACAGTATATGACAATTTTCTCTCAGAAATGTATATTGTATATTTATTTTTATTTAATTCACATGAAATAATGTAAATAATTGTTTATATGTATGTATATTGTAAAAGAAACTTTTGTCACGTCTACTGTCACGTTCGTTTCTGTATTTTTTACATTATACTCGTATAAAAGAAACTCAAAAAAGAAAATTCTTCAAAATGCTGGACCTTCATATTTTGTCACGTTCGAAGCTGATATCTTGAAATCAAACATTCGATTGTGTCAAATTTTTCGCTTAAATATAGTAATTACTTAGAGCTGTAAAACAAGACAAATTTATATCACATCCTTTCATTTGTATTTGATTTTTTCATACATATTTTATGCGTACATGCGTCGCATCCATAACCCAGGAAATGCCTATCTATACGTTTGTGGTATGATTGAAAATTAGCGACTGCAGATGGATTTGATCAGATACTATAATTATAATGAAGTTATTGACAAAATTTGAGCATTTCAAATTATATTTTGACGATAAGTTGTAATTTGATCTTGTAAATCAAATATTGTGAGATTTCGAAATTTCGACGCTATCAAAGTCGCACGAGTATCCAATACGCAACGCATTTTGACAATTTCGAAATTTTGACGTTGTCGAATTTGTACAAATATCTAATCCGTAACGTATTTGTGTAATTTCGTTTATTGCCTTTTTCATATCAATTTTGTCAAAATGTCAAAATATAACTCAATTCCTATTTTGGCACATCTTTAATAATTTATAATGAAATGATGTATGTGAGTAGTGTGCATTGGTAAAGCATTTCAAAGTAAAACCATATGAATAATATATAAAATAATAAAAATTTCTTCCGCAAGAGTTCTGCCATACGCGATATGTTTAAGGAGAAACATATTTATTGTAGGGGAACAATGCACTAAGGAGTTTACTTATGAACGTAGATATAGAGAAAACAGCTGCAGAACATTAATGAATTAGACAGTTTAAAGTTCAATGAATTAGTGTAACTAATTAGTTTTTTTTTTATTATTATTAAATTTATTTTTTCATTTTTTATTATTTATTTTTTTTTTTATTATTATTAAATTTATCTTTTTTTTTAATATTATTAATTATATTTTATTATTATTATTAAATATATTTTTTTTATTATTATTAAATTAATTTTTAAATTATAATTTATTGTATGAATCAAAGATTATTTAAAAAATGTGAATAATGTAAATATAAAAAAAAATTAATTAAAAAAATATAAAGAAAAAAAAATTTTCTTGGCAGCGGTGGGATTCGAACCCACGCCTCCGAGGAGACTGGTGCCTTAAACCAGCGCCTTAGACCGCTCGGCCACGCTACCACATGTTGTCCCACCTGTCGACTGTCTGTCGGTATTGCTATCCGTCTTTATGTTGGCAAATCAGCAAATATTAGTTGTTGTTTCACAAAAATTTTATATCACAAAAAATCGATATAGACAGCATTTTTTATGTTTTTTAGCCTTAAGATCCAGAGATTTGTTTTGATCTAGAGAACTTAGGAGAGTTATAATCGAAATTGTGCACATGCTTCATGTTGTGCTTAAAAGAAATACCCTCGTCTCAGACAAGTCGTGTATTTGTGCGTATACTCTGAGAAGGGACTATATTTAAACCACAACAAATCTCAATGTACGGTTATTTATAAAGAAATCTTGTTCTTGATTGTATTGATCGGGTTAAACTTTAAAACTTTAGTTGTTGCACTGGGATATATGGAAGTAAATAAATAAAATTAGAAATAAAAATTTACAAAGAATTTTATTAAGGGTATTCAGGCAATGATATAAATTAATGGCGTTCATTTTACGAAAACTCAATTTTCATTATTGCTGAAAATTTTTATATTTTTTTATTTTAGATGTCCAAGTTGGGTTGTGCACACACACACACCACTATGTGATGTGTGTTTATGTTTATACCACAAATTTAATAAGCAAACGCCCCCAATAAATTTATGTCATATATGACAATTGCATTAATATTTCGTTGTTGTGCAAATATCCATAGCTTATATAGTATAGCTATTATCATAATTTATTCAACTAAAAATTTAATGCTTTTTCGTGTAGCAATGGTTTTTTCTGCAGCTTATTGTAATTATACATATATGGATTTGAAAAACGCAATCTTTTTTTGGACAATGATAGTAATTTCATAAATAAATTCATAATAAATAGTTTGTCTTGTTCGTTCTTAAGGTCAATGTATGATTAATAACTTGTTGAAAGAACTCATTAATACAATACGAACATCACTAGACTACAATTTACGAAGTAATTACTAAAAAAAAAAAGAAGGTCATTTCTGAGGAAGACTGAAATGCTTTAGGCTCACTTCTAATGCTCAAAACAGAATGTGAATGGAAACATGCAATTCAACGACCATTGCAATTCAGTCGAAGATCCATAAATTCATTATCGCATCTCATACAAAATGCACATAATATCTACATGGTAAATTCTATTATTTAATTTCAGAAGTTAACTTTTTATATCATAACATTCCTAATGATCTGCGGGTGAAACGTTGCTACATATTCACAACATTTTGTCTCTACATATTCAGCAATTTTGTATTATAACTACTTATTTACTTTTTTTCAATTTATTTCAATTGATAACCATTTGTATGACATTGTTTCGTCTACATAATTCATTAAAATACCCATTAGTTTTATGTAATTTTTCTTTATGGTTTGAAGTCTTTATAATAATTTTATTTGAGAAAAAATTATATCGCATTTTTTATTTCAAACGGAGAATTGAATATGACCTAAATGTATAAGATGACTGGTCACAAATGGTGGTCATTTTTAACTTGGCACATTTGTGCTCTTTTCAAAATATTTATCTTGGTATTTTACACATTTTCAGGCTTTACGGCACGTATCATGGTATCTGTGATACCACTTGCATCTTATGTATGAACCAATGACTCTGAATTCAGAACCTGTAGGTAATTTTGCGCCACTATAAAGTGTGATTTTTTTTTTTAAATGATAAATTTAATTTTATCTTTTTCAACGTATAGCGAAAAAAAATTATATACAGATTTTTCTTAATTCTAGAAAAATTTACCAGGAACCCAATTACCAAGAAACCATAGATCATCGGTAGTTTTTTTTGCTATATGAACTTTTGCTTTCATAAAAACTTGTAAGAATGAAATAAAAAAGTTCAATATCAATGAGAATGAATGAATTACGTATTTATTAGAATGGCTCCATAAATTTCAATAACAATAATTCTATTTTACTGCTATTTTTAAGAATAAACTATGTTTATTACATGAAAAATTTAATTTTATTGCGTTAAAATTTTTGTTTTTCACATAAAAATATGTGAAGAACACAGAATTTTTGAACTGCTACGATATCTAGCGCTGGTTTCCTGGATTCCTCTTGTAAAAAGTAGTTTCTAATAACTTTCTAATGGTTAGTTTAACGAATTAATAAATATTTTCTTAATTTTGACTTGTAAAACTAACAAAATTCACTTCCCGATAATATAAACACATACTATTTTAAGCAAAATTCTTAAGTGTGTTTTTAACTTAAGCCAAACGTTTTCCAGCAAGCTATCGATCCCATGAGAATTGTCGCATTTTGTTATCTGTGTTCGCTTTGAAAAAATGTAAAAAATTATTCACTAAACGAATGCTTTTCGAAATCAGAGTAGAGTATTTATTTTTATTTTAAAAATATGTTTTTGAGCTGGGGTATAGTGAATCAGTCTACGCTCTTCGAAACACCCATGGTATAATATAGTGGCAAGGCTATAATAAAATTCCTGGCCTTATCATGTACAAATAATGTCAAAAATCAATTTAAGTAGTAATGTCAAAATTGTGAGATTTTCTCTTTACCTCTTCTCCTTCTTTCGCCAGAACTCATGACAGATGAAATGTCACTGTGAAAAAAATGACACATAGCGGTGACTCAAACCACTTATAAACACCATACTTACCCTTCCCTATGGCATCAGTAAAGATTTCATACAAAATAGGGGCGTAATCGATCGTATACATAGAGCAATATATTCAGAAATAAATTTGAATAGATTTTCATATTGGCGAAATTTAAGTAATAGTTGTTCTAATCAATTTTTAATTGTGGCATTCTTACAATAAATATTTTTTAAAGATATTTGAAAATTTCTACTTACATATCGTGCCGCTGATATCACTTTGCTATGCTCAGACTAAAAGATTAATATACGACTTAATAACTCCATTGGCATCGATATGTAGCTATAAATAATCTGGGTATATACATTTAATTTCGAAATATCTCCAACCGCTTTAAAAATGCTTGAAATCAAAATAGAAATAAAATCTACTTTAATAGTATATGCGTGTGGTCGAATGCTCAACACAATAATGATCACATGCCAAGTTTGGAATTTAGTACGATTGGATGATTGTGTGTATTTACGTAGAGAGATTTTTCATTTGAATGAATTTACCAACGTAAATATTGATTAAAAAAAAACCAAAACATATGAGATTAATCGATATTCAGATGATTAAGAAAGCTCTAGTTATTAGTCATACTAATGTTATTATTTTTGTGGATGATCATCATTATTTTTTTTTTCCATATGACGGTGTGTTTATTTTCTCACAGTCTGAAGTCACACATTAATTTTATTTCATTGACGCCCACTTACAAAATACTTGTAAGATTTCGAACGTTTTTCTTCTTCTTGAACTAAACTTATTCTTAAACTATGCTTGTAGTTTTTTTCTTTGGTACTTGATGGGAACTGGAGGTCACTGATCTCGTTATTATAATTTTATTTTTAGTTATGGCATAAAATAAGTTAATGTATTATAATTAATATAATTATCTTCATCAACTTCCATCTCATTTAATTCACAATTATTACTATTCATTTTTCTTTTATTGTTTGTTATACATTTAGCTATCTGATAATTCAAGGTACCTTATTGGAAATGATTTCCCTCTTCCGTACACTTGCGAAACTAATATGAATCGAATAAATCGCAAAATTCAAGATAGCATTTCAGGAACTCTTAATAGTATGATTTGGAATCCCAATGTTCGAATACAAATTCTTGATGAACTAGCTAATAATAGTCGTATTAGTTTTAATGCAAATTGCGAGGCTGCTCCTTTATTTCAACGACGTATTAATAGAGAATTACAAGCTTCTGACATTTGTTCGATTGATCTCACTGGCAATGAAGATGACGCAAGTGACAATACCGAAAATTCCGTATGTACTGCTATCCGTCATAGAGCAATCAGATCGTCGATTGATGTACAAGAAACAGTTGTCAATGATACACCCATAGCAAGGCAAGCAGCAAAAAGAACGTTCCCTGAGGAGATTTCATTGTCTGCAAAAAAATCAAGAATTGATACCAGTGCCTATGGCACACCTTTATTGGATCAATCTATTAAGGTAGCTACAGATATTGAGTCGATCGATCTCACTGCTAATGAAGATTGTACAAATGGCGACATATTTACTGCCATTCACAATGAAAACAATCCCACAAATGAATATGAAAAATTATCGTTTTATCAGGGAAAACGCTTCAGAAAAGCAATATGTAGTGGTTTGCCGAGAATTAAGGCATTGAGTTTTGCTAAATCCCTAAAATCATCTAGGAAAATAAGCAACTCAAAGACGAATCCACCATCAACTACATCAGCTGCATGGCTTAACAAATTTGTAAACACTAGGGTTAGATTGGGCATAGTTTCTAGCGATCTGATAAATAGATCGCTATCCCGCCAACAAATGCAAATAATACAGGACGCAGTTATTGATGTATCTATAGATCTCATTCAAAGTGGAATCAAACCGAACTTTGTACGTTCTTACTATCAAAGTGGTGGCTGGCTACTTTTCATATGTGCCAATGAACAGACAGCAGAATGGATGCGTCAAAATTTTGATGATATTCGAATAAAATGTTCCATGAACATAACACTACTGGAGGATTTTCAATTTCCACAACTACATACAGTTCGTGGTTATTTGCCACATAGTTACGAACTATCAAATGAGAAAATTCTTGCAACAATTATGGCGCAAAATGAATATCTCGATACTAAAGACTGGCAAATAATTGAAAGGACACGTGAAGGCGACGGATTAACGCTTCGTATTATATTTTCAATAAACCGCGAGTCAATGAGACGTTTGGATGCTATTAAGGGAATAATTGCCTATCGTTTTGGTCATATCAAATTGAAACAGAGACGATCAGGCAAGAATATACCTCTAAATGAGAAATCATACAGTTTGGAAAAGGTAGACGAGATGGTGGGTGCAAATCACACAAATATCACTGAAAGAAATTCCAGTGAATTCCCCGATATTTGCAGTAAACTGTCGAAGAAGAGGGAACGGCAGTTAGCTGCTGAGTATTTCAGAAATGGTCGGGCACCATAAAGATGCCTCTTTATGTGCAAGCTTGCAAGCTTCACTATGTCCAATGAATGGAAATTACCTACGATTTAAGTAAGTTTAAGAAAGTTTTGTTATTATATTGGGTATTAAATTTAGTTTTAAAGCATTAAAAAATATCATGGCATTTAGTATTGTTTGACACAGGGCCGGGACAACGTCTAGAAAAAATTTACACATTTTACGAATATGAGCACTACTTTCCACAGAGCCCGTAAAACCCTGGCCTTGTTGCGAAGCGAACAGGCGGACAGTTCATTCTTTGTACCGAACCTGGAACCTCAGAATGGAGCCGCAGTTACCGCCGCCAATATTGGCATGATAAATGTAAAGAATGGTTCCTTTTTAAGCTAATTATACAGCTCCCAAAAAAAGTAGGATGTCTTCTTTCTAACCTTAAAGTGGTTGTCATAGCACAGTGGTTAGTGCGTTGGCCTTCTGATCTGTAGGTCGTGGGTTCAATCCCCGACTGAAGCATAACAAAATTTAATATCGAAAAGATTTTTCTTTCGAACGGTACCCACCTGCCAGAAAGAATTGGCAATATTTCCGGCAGTAACAATTCGCCATAAATGCTTCTTTAAAGAGCTCTCTGACAAAACTAAGTTAAAGTGATGTCACAAGGGCTCTGCCGTTCGGAACCGGCTAATATAAGTCAAAATTTAACACGAACAACAGTATTGGAAGAGAAGCTCGGTGGTATCACAATGGGCCATTCTGATCTAAGTTTGTCCTTTCGGAGAGAGGGCAGCCACATAACTTAACCTAAACTTCTAACCTTAAACACATCGCATTTTGGCTATTTTTGGAGGATTAGGAAGAAACCTGAGGTGGTGGCAAAAATCCGACAATGGATTCGGATTTACTGATCTAGAATGTATTGGCTGTGGGAACCCCACAAATTAGCGGAACATCCGTCGAACCGGAGTAGTAATATTCTATGAAATTTCGGTTGCTGAGTTCGAATCTCTAGGCGGACTTGCCGCCATCACCCTCAGGTTTATTTCTAACCTCAAAAAACTGAATTTTTCCGGCTATTTTTGTAGTCGTTTTTTAAGGTAGGATGATGGCGGAAATCCGCTCACAGACTTTAGATAGTAATTCAGCGGCCCAAAATCTACAAATTTAGAAATTTAAAATTGATGATTTCGATGTAGCTGATAAAGAATGCGTTGATCAATTTGAAGATAAAGAATTGACTATTCGATGAATATCAATGTCAAACACTGAAAGAATCGTCGGAGCAACTATAAGTAATACAAATGAATATTAGTAAGTGCTTACGGTCAATGGAAATTATTCAAAATAAGGAAAGCGGATTCCGTTTGATTTGAATGATAGACATTAAGAATTACGATAAATCACTTGTGAAATTGTGCTTGAAAAAACAAAATATTTGAAGAGAGCCATTGAAGAATAAGGACCATAATGGATGAATAGACATGATACGTTGATTTTCTACCGTAATAACGTCAACCTCATAAAAAAAACCATTCGGAAGGTTAGGACTGGGATATGTTACAGTAGATTACTGCTTGTTTCGATCGATGTAGTCAGCCTTTTCTAAGGAGCGCTTTGATTCTCTTGGAAATATCAAAATGTGTCTAAATGGTTGAATCATCTATATTAGAAAGCTAAGCACTTCTCCATTTCTTCAGAGATGACTAAAAGATACGCCACCCTAGTAGCTAATGATGGTTTAGTATCACTAAGTAAAATATAAGTTTAATCAAAGTTGACTTTTTTAATAACAAATGCTTTAAAACTAAGTTTAACACCAATTATGATGGTAAAATTACGTTATACATAGGGAAATATTGATTTAAATTTTACTTTAGTTACAGAACTTTTTAAATTACAATTTATGGATTAAATTTTAAATCAAGATATAATTGATATGAAGAAGGGGAGAGGAAGGAGTATGTTCAAATATTCATACGTTTCGGAGGCACTTTGTACAAAATGGTTAAGAATGGAGTGGCGAGTTTACAATATTTTTTTACTATACTATTGGAACTACATCATATGAACTCGTTTTATTTTAGCGATGGTTTTCTATTATCTTCTTTTAAGTATAACGATTTACTTACAATATGCATTTCTTTATGAGTCATTATAACCATATAGCATTACTAGCTTCCATAATTACTATTTATATGCAGTATGAAGAAAATGTTCTTGAAAATGAGTCATTGTTAATAGATGAATGAATGCGGCTTTTTGCTGTGTATTTCTTTATCGTCTTACTTTGTCAATATAATAACATACTAAAAATTAAAAAAAGCGAATAGGTGGAACCTACTATATAAATATAGATATTTGTATATACTATCATATATGTATTATATTAGAATATTTAAACACGTACCTATGAATGTTGATATATAGAAAACAGCTGAAAAAATGAATGAAATAGATAGTTTAAAGTTGAATGAATTAGTGTAACTAAATAGTTTTTATTTTATTTATTATTCTTAAATTTAATTTAATTTAATTATAACTTTTTGTATGAATCAAAGATTATTTAAAAAAATATAAAAAAAGTGAATTAAAAAAATGCAAAAAAAAACTTCTTGGCAGCGGTGGGATTCGAACCCACGCCTCCGAGGAGACTGGTGCCTTAAACCAGCGCCTTAGACCGCTCGGCCACGCTACCATGTTCTGCCGTGCTGCCTATGTCGATGATGAGCAGAAGCAAATCAAATTGTTTAGATGGAATATGCAACAATTTGAGATCATTTTTCTACAGAACAAAACTAGTCGTTGTTTTAGCATACAGATATTTATGTGAGAATCTATTGTATGCATAATAAATCGAAAAAAAATTTTTAATCTAATAAACAACAAAAAATGAATCACATAATCACATCTTAATAAGGCTCGAGTAATTATGTGTATGTAGCCTATAATTTATTTCCTGTATTTTGCACAGGAACAGGTTAATAGCAGATGATGGCAAAACCAGTTTAAAGGTACATATTCGCATGATATAGTTGGAAATTTCCTGTCTGTTATTAGTGATTTTTATCTCTTTGTGTAATGTTTTGGTTTGCTTCAAGAACATCATGTTGGTTTTGTTTGTGTTGGGTTGATTTCCTGTATTTTTCTGTTTAGTTGCCATTTTTTTTATTTATATTTTGTTGCAGATTTTATACATTTTCCCAGCAATATTTATGTAGGTATCTACTATATTACTTACTTGTACATTAAGGCAGATCAAATTTTTAAATGACTTTGTATAGAGAAAGCACGAGTAGTTTCATTTTAGAGGAAATATTGAGGATGAAAAAGGAGATGGATTGGTAATACACTTTAACACTCTAAGGGCGATTCCTGAGCAGCTATTGTGGAATTTCAAGTGTTTTTAATTTGTTTAGGAATCACCTTAAAGAGTGAACATATGTGGTAATTGTATATGGAGAAAAGTTAGTTGGGTGCAGCTAGACATTTCACCGCTTTAGAGGCAATTAATTTTCATATATTTTTGTGTTGATTTTGTATAAATATATTGAGAAAGAAAAACTAATGAGGGCACTCATATAACTTCACCGCTTCAGGTGTGATTCGTGGGCACCTGTTCTTGATTTTGAGTTGTTTTTCCCTTAGTTTTGTATGGAAGTGCCAAGTGGAGATAGCGGGAGGAAAATTAAATGGAGGTCAGTTATATAGTTTGCACCTCTAGTGGTGCGTACAAATCAGGAATTTATGCTTACTTGGAAAGAAATTATTGAAATGATCCAAAGTTTATGTTTTGCTTTTGTTTATTACAATTTAACAAATCTTATTATACATAAGTATATGCACTTTATACATTAAAGTGTTTCCAATTACTACTTTAAATTATTCCTTGGTTGATTTTTTTTGAGATTTCGAAAATAATTTAGCTTTAGTGATAGATAAATTTTTCAAAGATATTCTTTTAATTTTGCTGATAAACTGATGAGCTATTTTATTTATTTATTTTTTTGTGCTTTAGTGAAGCTTTTTCAATAGAATTTTCATGAACATTCAAATAATATAATTTTTAATGGGTTTCGTTTTGAAAAAGCACTTGTTTGGTATTAGCTGTGTTTTCTTCGACACTCGTACTTGGCTACCATCGATAAATATATTGCCAAACAACAAAACGGATGCTAAATTTAGCGAGTTATACTCGAAAATCTTAGCATATTAACAAAATTCAGCGCTACCAATTACTTAATTTTTTTCTACTGTACAGAGATGTTACTTTTGTGTTTTATTAGCACAATAATAGCGAGTTGTCGAAAAAGGTACGGCAATTGTTACCCATTTGTATGATTGTCACGAAGCGGTAAACATTTCAATTTAACAATGTTGATATTCATGAGGAAATTTTTTACAATTTTTTTTTTGCTTAGGGCGGATTAATGTATATGCTTGTACCTATAATAAATACATATTTATTTATTTCTGTTTATTTAAAATGCATCGTAATTGTATTTATGTACTTAGTTTATTGTTTTGTCACGTTATAAGCGTTTTTTTGTTTTGTTGAATTGAAATACAGGCATACCAAATGTATCTGTACTTTATATAGTTCCAGTATCTTTAAGTTATAGTGGCACAAATGTTTGATGTTAAGTTTGTATGAAGTATTTTAGAAACAACGGACCTAATAAAATATTTGTGTATTATTTTTATTATTGTTTATTATTGGTTATTACATTGCCAAATTGTTTTTATTTAATTATAAACAATTCGATGGTCAACAACAAATGTTATCTCTACCTACCCACCTCACCTGTTAGCGTCAGTATGAACTTGTGTAAGGTATTTATAATAAAATTTTGAAGTTTTAGTCATTCAAATCAATCATGTATAACTTTATGATTATACATTTTTTTATTACTATTATCATTGTATATGAAAATAATAGTTACATTGCTTTTTTAATGGTTTTTATAAAAAAAAATGTTATGATATAACTTAACTTAAATATTATTTTTATTCTAATATATTCATAAATAATAATGATAAAAATAAAAAATAATGATGAGCATATATGCATGTAGGTAAATTATAGAGGCATCATCATTCTATTGAGACATTTACATACAGTTACACTTCGGTAACAATAGCGATATCTGTTATAAACTTATGCTGCAACTAGCCACCGACGTAAAAACGTAGAACGTGTCAGCTGACACGACCTATCTTATGGGAATGTCGTGTTAACGAAAACTCACCAACGTAGGACGGTGACGTAGACGTTGCTCGTAGCGGAGAGAATCAACAGCAATTTGATTTTTTACGTAAAAACGTGTCAGCTGATCGCTCTATATGTGTACAGGGTTACCAGCTTAGACTTTTATAAATGAATAAAAACTTAACTAAATAAGATTAGTTTTTTTTTTAATTAATCAAAACTATCATCGTGTTTAGTAATTTATTAAAATATACTTCACGTATATTAATTTTTTTTTTAGTTTATAACAAATATATTATGAAATTTGATCATGAAAATGGTAAGTGTGATTAAAAGCATGCACGCACAGTGTTACATGGCAACATTGTTATGTATGTATATAAGAAAGAACAGTCGATTTCTCCGTCGCTGCTACGGGCATAACTTTTGACAAATTTTTGCTCTTACGTACGTACCGCCCGTACGTAAGAACATACAAAATTGCATTGATTTTCTCCGCTCCGAGTTGCTCGTAGCGGAGAGAATCAACAGCAATTTGATTTTTTACGTAAAAACGTGTCAGCTGTTCGCTCTATATGTTTACAGGGTTACCAGCTTAGACTTTTATAAATGAATAAAAACTTAACTAAAAAAGTTTAGTTTTTTTTTTAATTAATCAAAACTATTATCGTGTTTAGTTATTTATTAAAATATACTTCACGTATATTAATTTTTTTTTTAGTTTATAACATATATATTATGAAATTTGATCATGAAAATGGTAAGTGTGATTAAAAGCATGCACGCACAGTGTTACATGGCAACATTGTTATGTATGTATATAAGAAAGAACAGTCGATTTCTCCGTCGCTGCTACGGGCATAACTTTTGACAAATTTTTGCTCTTACGTACGAACGGTACGTACGTACGCTACGTCGGTGGCTAGTTGCAGCATTAGTTGTGCGTTTGTTGTTATAAATTTGAACAGTCGGCAAATGTGCCCGTTAGCTTTATCGGTTCAATAACGCTGTCGGTTGAGCAAACGGCTTAAAATATCTATTTCCTTTTTTTAATGTTGATTGACTGTCAATATTTCCAAATGCTATTTCATTAAAAATTGGATGTGTTAATTTCGATGAAATTGTAAAATTGTGGTTTGTTTATCAAGGTATAAAACCTTTTCAAAGGAGGAAATTAGTAAAATTGTTACATACTAAGAACGTGACCTAACGTACATATTTTTACCTCCTTCATATGTAGGTCATTTTTGTCACTTTTGTAATGTCAAAAAAAAAAAAAAACAATTTCTATGAAACAGAGGAATAACGGTTCAAAATATAGCACAAAAAATATTATTCATAAAATTCACTATCGATCTCCAAGTACTTGGTGTACTTAAAACTTAACACAAATGTCAGAATATAATCAAAACCGAAATTAGCTTTGAAGGTTTAATATATTACTTATACAGAGTTGTTGCAAAAATGTCCGAAAAAAACACGTGGTTGGTGTGCATTGAAAAAAGTTTCTACGTAAAATTTACAAGAAAATTTTAACCACCCATCAGAGGTTATTTTTTTAACTTAAGCGAAAAGTTATCTTGAAAATAAAAGTGAAAGTGTTGTTGACATACAAAATGCCAAATAACTTTGTTTTCTTTTAGGTTATCGGAGCGTTTAATTGGCGGCGAATATAATTAGAAGTCTTTGGAAGTCTTTTGATAAGAAGCAGCAGCTTTCTTTCATGAGACCACGTTCTTCACTAAAAACTAAAAAAAAAGGTTTACTATAAATTCAATATGGGGAAAATTTTTTTAGAAAAATCCAGATAAACCTTGAGGTTTTTATTTTGTTATACATACAATACAAACTTCTCGAAAAATTAACGAAACATAGATGTTTCATACAATTGAATGATCGTCGAAACCGTATAATACAAAATTACTTAATAGCAATTAACAAAAAATTTTGATTTCAATGAAGTATCCCGTGATTTAGGTTTAGTTTTAGTAGTTCTGATTGGCTTTACAATACTTAATGATCCATGCATGTATCGTCGACATACACCACAAACTGTTAATAATTTTATTAAAAAAGAGACTGGTGTACCTTTTTGATTCAATATTATGATTTATTTCTATGCTATTATTTTTTTTTTTCTCCAAATACTTTCACAAACTAATAACTGATAAATTCAAGTGGAAATTTCGAATGTAATGTATTGCTTTTCCGCGTGTGTGTGTCTGTGTGTCTATGTCCAACAAATCATGTAACCACATTTATGATCATTAAAAATTTGCGGTCATTGCGGAATTCGTAATGCGCTAATGATTTTAAAACCTCAATTGAGCTTTATGTATGTATGTATGTAATTGTTATAAAATTGTCACAAGTGCATTGTGATATTGTTTCACTCCCCATTTGTTTTGTTTTTTCTATACATGACGAAATAAAAAATCTTTTTATGTGACTATAACGTATGTATGCATGTATATGAGTTTTATACACAAACCGGTCAAGTGAAATAGGAAATCAAGCATATTAAAATAAATATATAGGCCAAAGTGTTTTACGTATAACATACGAGTACATTACGAAATTAATAAACCTACCTTGTTTGTATAAATTAGTTTCGTTTGAAAAGGGCACTTTTTTTCTACTTGAAATGATACACCTATAAAAGAGAATTCGTAAACTCAACCAACCATACTAATTGAGATCCTTATACCAAATTTATTTTGTCCACACCACTAGGTATAAAGAATAAGTGTGTATATACACATTTTTACATGGGTGTCGTAGCTCAGTGATCAGTGCTTTGAGCTTCTGATCTGTAGGTCGTGTTTCAATCCACGGCTGAAGGATAAATTTAGGCAGTTACAATTTGCATTGGAAAAGCTTCTAAAAGAAACATGTGACTGTTTTTTTAATGGAGAAAATTTTTGTAGACATTTTTTATAATTTTATTTTAAGAAAATGAGCATAAAATTGGAAATATGTTAATTTTATTTAATATTTATACTCCAACAATTGTATTAAATGCACTTATATATAAAACACACCAAAAAGGCTCAAAAAGTCTCTAAAATGGCTTCTTGCTGTTAATTGAAGAAGATTCATAAAACACAAATATTTCATCCAAATTAGAGGAAGCCTTTTTTGGAGTCAGATATATTAATTTTGTCTGCCTAGAAGGAACAACAAACTAATAAGATCTCATAAGAGGCCATATGCGAGGGTTTTGCAAAGAAATACTATACATATTTTTGAAGTCTTTTTGTTCGTTGGGTAGCTGCATTATTTGAATACATGAATAGCGTCATCACACATTTACATACATACATAAAGCACACGTGTTCTCGACTAAGGACATTTTAGGTTGGGTAAATTACATTGAAATGCAGATGACTATGTGTGGACTGGACGATGTGTTTGTTGCTTTTAAAGGTGCTTTTAAAATGTTGAAACAGATAGAGAATGAGAAAAAAAGAATGATATTATGCCATTTTTACTAACAAGTTTGTATGTATATTATATACTATTTTACTAAGGGTTTCTATTTAGCTAAAGAACGTTTGGCATTAAAGATTACATCATTTTGTTGCTAGCGTATGCTAAAAAAAAATAGAAAAGAATAACGCACAATTTGGAAATAATAATAAAAAAAAAACCCCAAAAGACCAGAAAAACTAGGTCAAGATATACTTACAAAGGTACATACTTAACGTCTGAAATGTAGAACATTTTAATTGGAAATTTGCACACAACAAGAATAATTTACAATGAAATAAATAGTGTAATAAAGCCGATTTGTTGTAGAAGATTTATAGATTACATTAACCTAAAAAAAGTTGCGAATTTTTGGAGTTTGGGTTTATTTTATAATTTCTGAAATTTTTCGATAATCATTACTTAGACTATTTTCCAAAAACGTTACACAAAATGGTTTTTGTAAAGAACATTTTTTCATTACGCGTTTTTTTGATGAAACATATGGTTATGAATAAAAAAATTTCTAAAATTATTTCTTAACAATCAAGTTCTTAGTTCAGTGTTATGAAGCACTATTCAGTATGTCACGAAATTATAGCGCAAGGAGACAAGAACGTATAGTACATAATATTACCAATGGCTAATATGAAATGAGGTTAAACATATTGATTACCTTGCTACATATTTATAATTCCATTTCATCGTTAGCATGACACACTCTTGTCAACTCTCAAGAACTTTTACATTTTAATTGAGGTTATTATCCTTATAATATGGACATAATGGATAGATTACGAGTAAGTACATGTAAGTTTGTATTGTAGTAAAACCTTCGTATTCGAAATGAATACTTTATATTAGGTAGCTCTTTTTATAGGTTTATGCATTTTGGTTTCTACGTGCAATTATGTTGTCTTTTATATTGTAGTCTTTTTTCGTTTTCTCATATGAAAAGTATTTAAGTTAGCCTCTCTAACTAGATATGTATGTATATTGTAGTACATAAATTATATGCACTTATTTATTTATCTATTTATGAAAATACATAATTCTTCACGTACTGAAGTTATTTTGCCAATATGGGTGTGTGGGTGATTGTGTTACAAAGCCATATGTATTATTATATGTAAAAGGGTCATTTTTAGAGTATTGTATTTTTCCAAAAGATAGTAAATATCAAAAATACCACTATAACGAATGACAACTCAACTTAGATGAGTTGCCTGAAAAGCATCTGTGACATCAAATTCCTATTATAAATTGCAACCAAAGAATTTAGCTGAAAAAGCAACTTTTATTAGGAATTTTTTTCTTTTAACAACAGTCTAAACAGTCTAATAAAAATTATAATATTTTCTTCTAATATGCTGAAAGTATTCGAAGTTTTAATTTAAAAAAAATTTTCGCTTATTGGGATCGATAGAAAATATTCGGAGTTATGACACTTTTTCGATTATAGTTGGAAAAAGGCTGTTATTGTGATTATGTAATATCGCAAGTTATACGATAACGGGGTTTGAACGGTAGATCTAAAATTTGAAGACGTCAGAAATGTTCGAAACCCTATTTTGTGTTATACTCCACCAGACTTGCAACCTCGAATAGTTAAGTTTTAGAGTGCACAATCACCATGATACCGTATACCGTATTGCGTCGGCAATACTTTTGATTTTATAGTTTTACCAATTACTGGGTAGCTATGGCATTATTTATCGATTATCAAAAAAAAATCAAGGAAACTTTCGGTATTTTCAAATATTTGATCATAGCTTGAATATTTATTCATAGATTTCCTTTACTAAAACCTTGTTTTCTTTCAAAGAGAACGAACTCTGCGCAATTGTAATTAAATTTTTTCTTATTTTTGAGTAGATTTTCATTTCAATCCAAAATGATTTTTGCTCCATCTGTTTGAAAATATTGGTAGAAATATTTGCTAGATTATCTTTATTTTGAAACATTTTACAATCAGATTGTTAGAGTATTTTCGAAATATGGTCCAAATGGTAAAACTACCTGAAAAATATATGCAAATCTTTAAAATCGACTTGAATATTCAAAATCAGCGTATCAGTTGACGTTTAGAATCGTTCTTATCTGCTGGAGGTCCAAAAGTTGATCGAAGTTTGTAAAGTTGTGTAATTCAAATTAAATGCCTTTAAATTATTTTCTATATTTTAGCGGTGTTTTTCGCTGCACTGAACTTATGGCCGAAATACATAAATAGCATACATATTGTATACTTCGTGAAATACATAAAAAGTATGCCTCAAGAGCATGCATGAAGAGCATATGTTTATTCACAAGTCAAAAGTCATAGCAAAGTTTGACAGATGAATGCATACTTTTTATGTATTTCGGCCTTTAGTAAGCATTAGTTAGTTTTTAGCGTCTACATTTAGACGTGCTAAAGCTAGATTTTTGTTGTATTTATCGGTGCCAGCTAAGTACGAGTGCTTATACAATATTAATCTATGCTAATCTATATACCAGAGGCGCAAACTTCCCATAAAATTATTTACCAATATTCATTGGATGATGAAAATGACTCATAAAAACACCCTTTCCATACTTGCATTGCCTTGCATTACTACTCTGTGACCTTTTGTACTGTATATTTTTATATTTTGCTGTGAGAATTTTTAACAGATTTTACATTGTTTTTTTTTTTTTTCATTTTTATTTAAAGAAGATTACATCACGTCAAATTGTTTCAGTGTACGTAGATGCAATTTTATTGTTGTTATATGTACATATAAGGAAGGTTGTTTGAAACAAGTAAAACGTTATCGAAATGGAAATATGCTGTGCTTAGGAAAATTTTGCGTTTCTGGGAAAAGCAATGTTCGTAGATAAATAAACTACGATAAGGGGATATTTTATGCGATTTTATTTTGTTTCAAAGGTTAATCCTTACAAATATCTATTGAATATAATGATTTTGATGTTGATTTTTTGCAGTAAAATTTTTTGTATGCAACAAAGGTCAATGTCAAGTATACTGAAACAATTTTAATATTTATGTATTGATTTTGTATTTATATTTCGTTAATTTTTGTTGCTTTAATGCGTTGTACTTCAGTATAAATTCATTTCCTTTGTTATGGATGTGACATTGATTTACATAAAATATGGGGTATGGCAAATGGAAGGGGCTGATATAAATTTTGGTTTTTATACGAAATTTTAGACAAGGTCGAATGCTTAATTCAAAATATTGGCCAATATAAAGATATACCGAGGCGAAAATATTTCGATAATTAATTTGTCGCGTCCGTATTACTTTGGCTGATATCTTGAAACTAAACATTAGACCACGTCCAGTTTGACTATTGATGAAGTGTGGTTAATTAATTAGTACATTCATAATTTATATAAATTGGGAATAAAAATTAATTCAATATTATACTTGTAGATATATTAGAATTAATTTCAGAATACGACGCGATTGCCTTTTATATTTTTTTAAATAGTATGAAAAGTATGAAAGTATTCATTTGGTTATCTTCAGAAATGGTTTTATTGTTTTTCAAAGTATTATTCATGAAGATTAATACACCTTTGCATGCGTTCAAACCAATTGTTGAAGCACTTTTGCCACTCCGACTGAGACACCTCCAAAATATGGTTTTTGTTGGGTTTGGCTCGTCTTGGAAGACCCACACGGTCGATTGTTGTTTTGTTTCGGGCTCATACGCATATATCCATGATTCGTCACCTGTCACGATCCTATAAACGTCTTTCGAAGAACCGCTATCGAATTTTTCTGAGCGATTATTAAATAATGCGGGATCCAACGAGAAAAGATATTTCTGATAGCTAAGTGCTCATGCAATATCAAATGCACGGCGATGGAACTAACGCCCAAGGATGCTTCTATCTCACGGTATGTCACTTGACGATCTTTCATTATCAGTTCACGCACAGCATCGATGGTTTCTTGCATAATGGCCGATTTGGACGACCTTCACGAAATTCGTATTGGAGCGAACGGCGACCACACTTGAATTCGTTAAACCAGTTATAAATTGTCTGCAGGGTTGGTGCTTCATCGCCAAATGTCGCATGAAGACGATCGAATCACTGGTTTTGAGATAATTCACTTCGAAAATCGTAAAAAATCATAGCTCAAAAATGTTCACAAGAATCCATTTTTTGACGGAGATGAATTTTTCAAGTCACTATAAACAACACAAATAGCGCTTGTAAATCAAAACGTTCTGAGTACGTTTATGATAAAAATGTCAAGCTTTCCAATGGAAATGTTAGATTTTACGAGAACGTACTAAGTTCATTCTCATTTTAAACATTTTGAAAATGATCATCTCAATAGGTAAGCGTATATATTTTACTTTAATTGTAATATTATAGCTGCAATAGAATTGAATTCTTGTTATTAATTTAGATTTAGATTTCCTCTTCATTCATTCATAGCCAATGGACCAACCTTTCTTTAAATTAAAATTAAATTGATATAAAAAGACGACGTCCACATTCTAGGAGTATTACGCTGTTTACAATTGATTGCATTGTTTAACTTGTTATGTAATAAGAATTGGTTAGTTTATTCTACTTGTAGAATGAAATAACAATACAATTCAGTAAATACATAATGCTATAATGAACTTGCATAAAAAAATATAATCGGTATACTCTATCTTATGCATATGGTCTTGCAAAATTTTGCATAGAATAATATTTTTAATCAATTGCGAAGAACTTTGTTTAGTATACTTTTTATCGCTATTATTGCATCAGTTTGTTTTGTATTAGTTCTTTTGAAGTGTCAAATTAGTATTGCATAAGAATAGCAAATATATGCTATAGGTTCTTAGTGTTTCATACTTTCAAGCGCATTGCATAGAGAGGTCTGTGTATATTCTTCTTGTGATTGCAAACTATGCAATAGTATTTTACTTCAAAAGATTATATGCATCGTATCGTGAGTTCCACTATTATGATACAACATACAAAATAATTATCAAGAACACTCGGATTCTTTCAGTTAAGTTGTTCAAAATGAATGTATGAAATGTAAATTAATCAAACAAGGAATAATAATATTATTATGTAAGTCTCCATTTAGCTATAAAATTTGTTGGATTCAATAGCGATAATAATGATTGTGTAACTTGATAGAAATGAGTATATACGTATGTATTTTTTAATTGGTTTATAGCCTAGACAGACGGCAGCCTAATTCCGGATTATCGAGTTAATTCGAATTAACTCGGGCATTAACTGCAGCTAATCCGCATAAACTCTATGAGTTAATTCTCAAAATAAAAGAGGATTAGGTCAATTTGCGCTGGCAACACCGCTAAAAATTGTCTATTGTGAATTTTTCTCCATCCATTTTACAAACCATTAGGTGTGTTCGCTAACAAAAAACTTTCAACAACTGTTAACAATTTTCAAGATGAAAAGTGTTGGCGAACAAATAAATCCAGCTGTCAATTACGAACGGTGAATGTCAATTTACAAGTTTCTGATCGTTTTCAGTTCACGTACTTCTTGTAGATTTTCTCATATCGAGAGTGATAGATGACAGAAATTGATATTGATAGTAATGTAAGTGGACAGACCTAATAAAACAGCAATCAGCTGTTTAGTTAATCTGCAATACTGCCGTCTGTCAGGTTATTATTTTATACGGATTTAGTGCGCCGGTAATCCGGAATTAGGCTGCCGTCTGTCTAGGCTATTAGTGGTTTTTTTTTTACTACTTGCAACGTAAAATCAATTATTTTTAAACATTTTAAAATAATTAATTCGCTTAAAAATAACAATTTGCGAATTTCATCTTTAAGGAAAAGTGTACTGTCATGCTATAATGCAAAAATAATAATATTTTTTAGATATAACCCATAATGGAAGCTATGTATTGGGTTGGCGACTATGACATTTGTGATTTCACATGTTTCTGGCGATATTTTTTACGACTTTTGCCAATGTTATGATTTTTTTTTCTTCTGACGTTTGTCAGCTGTCACTCTTAACTTGCTCGACAAGAAAATTGCATATATTATTGTTTGAAATATTTCTGTAAATGAAACAACGCAGCCCGAGTTGCTAAAATGTTACGCAATATGAATGGTGAGGAATCCTTAAAAGGAAGACAGTGGTAGAAATTCATTTGGCAAATTTCGTTCAGATCGACCAATTGAGTTTGATGATGACCAAATCAAAGTCATCATCAACTGGAATCAATGTATTTTACTCGTTAATATTTAACGTAACGTTAAAGTTTAGTATTTGGGTTGCACATGATGTAAAAAAAAATTCACTAAATGAATTTGATCATTTTTGAAATGATTTATAACTGGCGATCATCATGGTCTAGGAGTGATGAGCCACCGCAAATAACTTCGAAATCAACGACCTAAAGAACGTTTATCTTGTTGGACTTTTTTTTGTCGTTCCTGTGGATTCGATTATTCATTGTGGATGAGACAGTTGCCCGATTACTCTCATTTTCATTAGCTTCCACTTCGTTAAATCATATCTCTCCATTCGTTCAAGTTATCGTTAAAATGATTGAAAACAAATAAAAATAAAATTTGTTTGAAAAAACTCTCCCTTGCTGGCACACTTTCTTTAATACACTTTGACTGTGAGTAGTAATAGATTTAATTTCATATTTGTTTTTACCAACTATTTTGGAACGTTTTGTTTGTCTGGCAATGCTTTTTTTTTTTGTAGAAAATTTCAAATAATTGAGTGATGTAATAAATCAATAATTATTTCAAAAATCAATTTAAAACATCATACATATATCAATACCATGTTTTGGAGTTCTCGCGCAAAAGTAATGTGCGTCGTAGGAATGGTAAGAATTGATTTACATAGTTATTTATTAAAAAGGAATAGAAAATAGAGTTCTGGATGAATTACATAGCTATCAATACATTTCAGGTGTTTGGAATTGCCCCATTAGGATTAAGTGCATTCATAATTTCAAACATATACGGCCTTGATTTGTCAAATGAATCGTCCCTTGCAAAGACTATACCTATTCTATATTTAATTTTCAGTTGCTGTTTAATTTTTGGAACCATATTGGGCATTTTTGGTTCTACAAAGGAAAACATGATTCTTTTAATTGCCGTAATAAGACTAATTTTTATTTCTATTGATCAAATGATACATATGAATTCCTTTAAATTGCAGAGTTTTCTAGTAATAGTAATAAGCTCAGTACAAGGTATTATTTTATTTGTGATTCTAGAAGTAAATAACGAAAACACAAAAACTCACTTGGCTAATTCTATTCGTGAATTGTGGAATGATTATAAAATAGAAGTTTGGGATTACTTGCAATTGAACGTAAGTTGAAGATTTGCTACATGTTCATGATCATAATTTTAATATTAGCCATGGATTATTCTACTTAAACATGTATGTAGTTCAATTGCTGCGGTAAGAGCTCTAATGATGACTATCGACAAGAAAAGATACCACTTTCGTGTTGTGGTAAAGATGCAACATCATGTGACCAAGAGGCGTCTGAGTCGGCACGGGGTTGTATAAAAGCATTAGTTGAATTTTGGTCAACAAATTGTCTAGTCCTGGGTTATATATCTTTTCTGATTGCAGTAATTGGGGTATAGTCCATTTTAATTTCACATATATCTAAATATATGTGTATGTACATATATACATACATAATAAGGTGTATCTAAAATGCTAAAAAGTATTTTGAAGCAAAAATGTTAGTACATTGGCTCTACTTAGTAGGGACACAAATACTGTTATACACATTTTATGCTATAAAATTACAAATAATGAATGTTTTTGCATACCTAAAGCAAATATTCATTCGAAATGGTCACCTTTGGCCTTCCCGCACGCCCTAAGTCGGAATAACTAATTATCAATAGCCGCACGCATCTCGTACATTGGAAAATTGGCCACAGCACAAATCAAAACTGGTTTAAGAGGTTCAATGTTGGACTATCTTTTATGGCAAACGAAATCCTCTAAAACTGTTCACAATTTCTAATCCTTTTAGATGTTTTAGCTTAAATCACCGTTTTCAACACGTGGAATCAGTTCAGTTGCTCCCTTAGAGGAGGATGCATAGACCCTATCATTTTGCTTGTTAAATTTTTCCTGCACGGCAAACATTTTTTCATCGATAAATAATATTTTACTGTACAAGATATCAGCGTGCTCCAGCGAAAGACGATTGCATATTTCCATCTTATTTTTTTTTTCAAAGCTGCAGTCAACAAATATTCGGTACAGCGTTTGAAAAGTTCCAAGTCTTTTTTAATAATTCGAATCTTCCGGGCCATGTTTTTCTGTTTTGACAGCCTAATTGGCCTCCAATCTCCTCAAAGAGTTTTATACACCGTCAGATGGACATGCAATTAATCCAGAGCAGGCGGATCGTTTTGAAAATATCTCCTTTTTTTCATTTCACACTTAAAAAGTGGTATAACAGCGTTACGGTTCTTGTTATTTGACTAGGCTATGGTGAAAGCTGAAACAATTTAGAATTCCCGGCACAGACCAACGCTTTACAGGCTGTATTTCATAAGCCACGTGGTAATAACTAGGTATGTTCAATTTTTGCATTAGGATGGGTGTGTCTAATGTTGTAACAGTATTTATACCACTACTATGTAAAGGGTTTTCTATTAGGGTCTTTGACAGCTTGTTTAAACGCTTCATTATTTTTTTTCTTTTACAATTTTGGAGTAACTTATTTTTTATCGAAATGTAATGCTGTAGATTTTCAGAGGCTTTTCTTACTTAGTCTTACTTCTACGAAAAACATAATTTTTTTTTATAAAACAAGATTTTTTCATTATACCTTAATTTTAGCACAGTTTCTAAACATTGTATTTAAACAAGAATACCTGAAAATATTACAATATTAGATTTTTAGAATGAATACTCAAGTATGTACATATGTATTTTATTCATATATCTTATTTATTTACAAAAATATGTGTAAATTGTCTTATTTGACAGTTTTCAGTTGCTGTGTTTATATGTGCTTTGCGTTATGAAATGATTGAAGCTGATGGTGGTGAATCATAAATAATTTACTCTTTATGTAAACTTGTAATAAATATTTGATTCGAATTATATATGTATGCGAGAATTAAAAATAAATAAATTCGAGAACAAAAATCGCAAATGGGTAAATTCTGTAAATATTTAGCTATAGAGACAATAATCATTGCGAAACTTTATAGAAAGGTGTATGCACATATTTATTATTATGTTATTAGTTTGTTAGTTAAAATATTTTTTTTTATTACTTACATCATAACAAATTGCGAAAAATACCTGTAGGGTAAAGTGAACTGTCATGCCATCATACAATAATAATAGGAATAATAATAATAATAAAAGATTGTATAACTATTTTATATTTATTTTCTCTCTTAAATAACACTCAATACTCAAAGCATGAAAACAAATACTGGATTTGAGTATTCAAATCGAGTATTTGTTTTCATGCTACGAAGAAAGTTAGATTTTGTTAACCAGTGTAATTTATTATTAGAAGCTTTGCAATTAAAAAATTCATATTTCATTATTTTTATATAAATTTCTATCTAAATATTGCATCCATAGATAATTGTTCAGGCAAAAAAAACAAAGGAGACAATAAAAATATTCACTATAATTAGACAAATGGGAATGCAATAATAGAGTAAATCATTTTCAATAGAATTCGTGTGCAAACAGTTGAGATAATTACATTTTGCTGCATTTTAATTTTATAAATAATATTCTACCAATTCAGATTTAAATCACTTTTCTCAGAATACAATTTACATTTTTTATTTATTATTGTTTACTCTGCTCTCAGTATGAGTTCAATATATTTAATAACCTTATTCATTTATTACAACATCGTCATTAGCAATGAAAAAACCAACAGCCACAAAAAAACAGCACACTATTATGTGAAAAAATTCACACAATTATATTGTAATATTTACGCTATTAATTATTTTGTGCATAGGGTCATGCAAAGCTTGCAAAATAGCTAATTGTGGTACTATATAACATTACAATTGCATAAACATAACAAATATAAGCTATAAACTTTACTGTTGCAAGCACCTTCCCCATATCACCCTTAATATTATAATTTCTCGCGCTATTGTAAGTAAGTATGCGATGGAATGCAGCGAGTGTTTTCGATTTCGAATTCGAAAGCAAACCTAACATACCATCTCGCGCATTTTCAAATGAAGCTTTTAGACCTTTTATACCTTCTGTTAGGCATATGACCCCAAATGTAGAAATCCAGCAGGTTAAAATCTGACGAGAAACCTCGTATTCTTCTTTTTACATGGAATCTGGGAAATTTTGTGGACACCAGTCTTCCGATGGGGCAGAATAGGAAAGTATATGTCCTCCTAGAGGCATCTCGATATAAAAGTTACCATTTTAACTCCAGTATTAATAAAAGCAATGGTTATTTCCCTTTTGCTGATACCATACCATATGTTTGGGAATGTTGTTACGGATTATTGAATAGATCCTGTCTGTCATTCTATTGATTGTGACTGTCCTGTAGGAGAAACAACTTTCCGGTCCGAAAATAGCATTTCATCTGCTGCGTGGAAACGTAAAATTTTTCTGTTTTTTTTTCCCCACTCTCAACTTTTCTCCACCAATACCAATTTTGAATGGAATCAATTGTTCCATCCTCTGCAATTTCACCTAAATTAAATACAAAAAGCATTGCCTGCTTCAAAAATTTGAAATTTTGGTTTTGCAACGCTTTGTGGCAATGTGAAAAAGTTATTATGAACAAACTGTATAGTATAGAAAATGTTGTATAAATCTTAATAAAAAATTGATTTAAATGGGTTTCATTTTTGAAATCGAACTACTTGTATGTCAGATATTTATAATGTTGGAGTTTTTTCCAAATTCATTTTGTTACCGGGATAGAATGCTCTCGTAACATATACATAGTTGATGACCTCTATTGAAATAAAGCAACATTTGTATACAGTATCTGGTATATTGTGAATTTGTTGAAACTGTATACAAATGTTGCTTTATTTCAATAATTATACAAATACAATTTATACTTACGAGTTGATATGTAAAATACCGAATGGCAGCTTCACTTTGTAAAAATTAAATAGAGCGCAAAGAACAAGCTGACAGAACAATATGAAAAATTGCTATGACGAATGAATTTTATTTTGGCTAATGTGAATTTTTGGTTTAATTATGTTAATAGTGAAAATTATTTATTTTTAATCGACTCGGAGGGGGAGAATTTTTTATTATAGAAATTATATAAAAGTGCAACTAATTTTGTAAAGTGTCGGATAGAATTACAGAAAAATACTTATTGGGTAATATAATATGCGATAGATTCTAATTTTAATTTTTTATAATTTTTAAATTAGATTATTTTGAGCTATTGGATATGATAGTGATTACGATTTTGCTATAATAAAATATTTACACAATAATGGAAGAGATTGTCGATTCAATTCCTGTTCAAAAGATTTATTTAGAAATAGAGAATTTTGACAATTCTTCAGACAGTAAATAGACTCCTTAGAGCTTTTGGTGCCAAATATGAATTTTCACAAATCAATTTTACAAATTGATCAAGAATTTATAACTGGAATGTGGAATACATAATGGAAAGCAAATCGTCAATTTATTTTAAATTGGCTAACAATTTCGACCAAAAATGAAATTCAAATACGTAAAACTAAGTGCAAAGGATATGTTTAAAATTTCAATTTTTATTTATATGAACTTTTAAAACTTTGTTAGTTTGTTTTAAAGCACAAAAAGAAAAAGTAAATACATTACTCGTATTGGTTTACCTGGCTGTCATATACTAACATATAATCATTAGTAACCCAATGCTGCGAAAAAATTCCAGGAAAGTTCACACAGCTATCCATGATCCCAAAAATGAAAAAAAAAAAATAAAACACAACAACAGAACCAACAAAAACGTGATCAAAACTGGTTACAAACCATAGCAAAAGGTATGCTTACATACAATAAAAGGTATAAATATATGTGTATTGGTATTTAGTGGTAGCGTCGTGCTAACAAAGACAGCTTTTTGTTACTGCTACAAAATGACGAATATTTGTAGTTACACCAGTGGGAAAGAAGAATTCATTAATGAAATGTGTATGGTGAAGCATTTCTTCATTACTTGGTAAACGAAGAAATCTAAAAATTTCTCTTACTGCAACTTTCTTTTTGGCAGCTCAGCTGTTTTCGTGTAACATGTTACTGTCAAACATGTTCAGTTTGGTCTATAATTTAACCATGAATCGATTTACAAACGAACAACGCTTGCAGATTATGGAATTTTATTATCAAAATTCATGCTCGGTTAAGTAAGTGCACTTCTTCCACTTTATGGTCAGTGTGGGCGATCTTCTGATGCGGCTATTCGGAATCTTGTGACTAAATTTCGCACCACATATACATTATTAGACATTAAATGACCAACACGCATGCGTAGAGTGCGGACAGAGGAAAATATCGCAGCTATATCCGCCAGTGTTGTTGATGACCGTGAATGGGTCTCTGTTACTCCACTATGTGGAAAATTTTGCGGGAGGATTTGGGTGTAAAAAATAACAATTAAAATACAGCTGGTGCAAGAATTGAAGCCACACGACCTACATCAACGGCTAACTTTTGGTGAATGGGTGCTGGCAAAGTTGGATGAAGATCCACTTTTTTATCGGAAAATTGTGTTTAGCGACGATGCTCATTTCTGGTTGAATGGATCAACTTTTTCAAAGGCGACGAAGCCAGGAACGTTACTACGAATGACAATTAATGCGATGATTACAAACTTTTTTTTTTGTCCAAAATGGAGGAGCTGAACTTGACTGACACGTGGTTTCAACTAGACGGTGCCACATGCCACACAGCACGCAAACAATGCCCCAATGGAGAGGCGACTTCGGTGAACAGTTTATTTCATGTTTGGGGCAGGTCAATTGGCCTCTTAGATCGTGTGATTTAACGCCTTTAGACTATTTTTTGTGGGACTATGCTAAGGCTCATGTCTATAGCGACAAGCCCGCAACGGTTGACGCACTGGAAGCCAATATTGAAGAGTTTATTCGTGAGATACCGGCCAATATGTTGGAGAGAGTATTTCAAAATTGAACCCAGCATACGAACCATTTGAGGCGCAGCCGTGGTCAACATTCACATGAAATCATCTTTAAACGTTGAATTATATAAATCGTTCTATCGTCTCAAATAAAGATTACACACATTTCTCTAAATTTTATGTGGTTTTTTTTTTTAATCAAGTCCGAAGACTCTTAAATAATCACCCTGTATTTCTTATAAAGCCTAAATTTCCTATGAGGTTGCAATGAAACCAACTTTCATATAAAAATTTACTTAACTTTTGCCTTACCATTATTGATTTTTCCGACTGGGATGCAGAGCGTCGTTTGCTTTTGTTTTGTTTTTGTCTCTACAATGAAATATTCAAGCGAGGTATATAACAAAATGAAATACGCTTGAAAACTGAAATGTAAGAAAGAAAGAAAAGAAAAAACAAAACAATTTAAAATCAAACTGGTCTTTTTGCGTTCAAAAATAAGAATGCTGAAGAAATAAGTCAATATGTGTATGCTTTAATAAAGGGTAACCAGAAGGAGAGAGAAAGAGGTAGGGAAAAAAGAGATCGAAATGAAGAAAAAAAAAATATCACACAAACATGCGCTTTTGAAATGAGTGGAGCGTGTTCACTTTACCTGTAGGCTGCAATTCAAAAGTCGTAAATCAAAATCAAATCAAAATGCTACAAAAATAAAGAAAAAACAAAACTTAAATACAAATACCTAATCAAAAAATTTTAATTTATTTGTACATCCATATGTTGAAAATGTTTAATTGAATTGTACACATGATATTGGCAATCAACTTTACAAAGACAATGAAAAACAGAAAAAACACGATGTCAAATTTATACAAAAAAAAAAAAACCTGGAAAATATGTTATATTTGTATGAATAAGTGCATATATAATATATTGAGTTGATGCACAAGTTCGCACCACTTTTTGTACAAAATTTTTGTTATAAGAGCTTTGCAACATAAAAGAAGCTTTAACTTTTTGGCTAAATAAAATTAGTAAAATTTTTAAAAAAAATGTCTGTCTCTAAAGAACTCTCGAAACGATCTAATTAAATGTTGTTTATCTAAAAATGAAATGAATGATTTTATTATTATTTTCATTAATTTTTTTCAATCAATGATTTCAAGTACTAAATGTCCGATATTAAAAATCGTTTGACATATTAAAAGTCAAAGCTATGCCATTTAGACTCATGGAGTCATGGGACGAACTTTTGCAATAATTCAGTACATATTGAAATATATATGTATGTGTGATGAAAAAAAAAATGTATTAAATAAAAGCCGGTCGTTGAATGATCATTTAATGAAGCTTTTACTTATTTCATAGAAGACAAGTCTTAAAAACGATAATTGTTTGTTTTCACCATACCATCGTATGGTTTTATTCTATATATGATACTATATACATACATTTGTATGTATATCAACCAGTACATGTAATTTCTTTTGAAGATTTTATTTTCATTGTGATTTTTACCTGTTTTCCTCCTTTTTCATTATTGTTTTATGATTTTTTTTTTCCATACAAATTAACTTTAAAGTTCAACAGACCATGACAACGGTTAACTCCATTGTTTGTTTGCTTGTTACATACTATTCGTACATTAACTACAAATGTAACGTAATAGACGTCATTTTAATCTACACAACAAGCGCTTTGTAAGAAAAATAAAAATTTTGAAAATATATTTGTAAGTACATATTGTATTTTGTATATGATGCACTATATTCATATTGAGATATGTTGCACTATAAAGCATTTCATCATATGAGAGGTTAAGAGGTTAGGAACATGTATGAGATTGGAAATTTCAATATCAACCTGTTTGAACTCGATATACTTAGCGTCCAATTTTCTTAGACCTACACGGTACTTTTTGTCAAAATTTTCTCAGAATAAGAACCTTTGATCATTTCCAAATGGACATTACTTTCCATCGAACGAATATTTCATGTTTGAAATCAAACAAAAAAGTCGTAGAGGAGCAAATCTGGTGAATAAGATGGGATCCAAACTAATATTATAGCCCTTACAGACGGCAGCGTGAATCCGGATTAACTATTTAAGGGAGAAGACCACCTTGAGCTGTCGGAAAATAAAGTATTTTCGGAATTTTTTTTCAGCATTAAAACAACTTGCAATGATAAAATGTTTTATATGATTTTATTAGTTATCTTTTTTTACAATAAATGTCAATTTTTTTTGCTTGGATCTCGGGCTCCCTGTACACGCTGCACCAGGTCGCGTAGCCCCCCTCCAGCCCGGTTTTCCCCATCGGTGGGACATCTGGACCCTTGGCAAGTGAATCTGGAACAAAAGTTAAATAGGCAGGTTATTCTCCATATAATTTCGCACTGAAATACTGAAGCCGTTTTTTGAAAAGTTAATTTTTACGAAAATGGTGGCTATTTATAAAAACTTGTTAATTTTTTACCTGTAAAATTATAAAATATCAAAAATCCCATCCAGTATTTCGATTCAGAATTAAATTCTCGATAATTTTGCAAGGTTTCATCAAAATCGGTTGAAAACTGCAAGCGTGAAATGTCCCACCAGTTTACAAAATGTCGTTTCGAGATAAACGCGTTTGAAGTTTTAGAAACTCGCTCAGTGCCCCGGGAAATTTTTTAAAAAATCGTCTCGTTACCTCGTTTAAATGTTTCTGGCGGACTATAAATGCATACTACATTAAAATACAAAATACAATGTATTTTTCTCTATCTATCACAATAGGTGTGTTCGCTAATAAAAAACTTTCAACAATTGTTAACAGTTTTCGACATGAAAAGTGTTGGCGAAAAAATAAATCCAGATGTCAATTACGAACTGTGAATGTCAAATTACAAGTATCTGATAGTTTTCAGCTCACGTACTTCTTGTAGATTTTCTCATATCGAGAGTGACAGATGACAGAAATTGATAGTGATAGTAATGTAAGTGAGCAGACCTAATAAAACAGCAATCAGCCGTTTAGTTAATCCGCAATACTGCCGTCTGTCAGGTTAATATTTTATTCGGATTAAGTACGCCGGTAATCCGGATTAACGCTGCCGTCTGTCTAGGCTATTACGTTTGTGTTTATGATCGACTGTATGCCATTTCATCAATTAAAGAGAAAAACGAAAATTTAACCAATATATGAGGTTTATCATCGAAAATGAAAGAACATAAATCTGCCCATTTCAAATCAACTTGAAATATGCAGTTAGAAAACGAAACCTTCATATTTGCTTCAAGTGTTGTGTATCCTTTCTCACTGCCGTTATGTTTTAGTTATAAAATAGCAAAATACTAAATAATAAAACTTTACGCTCGTGTAACCACACACATACAAATGTATACACAAATTTAGGTGCTCCTTTTTCCGGGTGAATACTTTTTCCATATGCTTAACATACATATGTAAATGCTAGATAAAAATAAAAAAGTAAAATTTTCAACTAACTAAAATATTTAATTTAACTCAAAATATAATTTTAAGTAATGAACATTTATTCCCGTCATCATAATAGGAATTCAGAATGAAATTTATAACAGAATGTTGAAATACATACATAGAAATGTTATGATGACGACATATTTTTCTGTTACCAACAGTATAATGTTAATCATTAATGTAACAGAGATTATTACATATGTTTATTACACACATTTGACAGCAATCAAATAATGTGCTGTTTAACTTAGCTAACTAAACGGTTGCGCGCTGATTGTGTACGCGAGCGAGCAGGCCTGAGTTCGCGACTGTGAGTCTGCTGCTTTACTACATTATATAAAAAAAAAAATAGATTGTGAAAAATGAAATTGTTCATTTTCTGCTTCTATATTTGCCCCTATGTTTAAACATTAGGAAGTTGCTGTTTTAAATGCGATTTTCATTACGCTCGGGGCTATACCAAATTCCACACTCCACGGGGTTATAGCGTTTTCTTCAAGCTAAAAACCCCACTAATTACAAGACAAATCTCGGAAGACATATTTCTTTTTTGTTTCATTTCGATTTATAAAATATAAATCCAACATATTTTTGTATGGTTCTGTATAATAAGCATCAAATTTTAGCAAAACAGACTAAAAGGCCTACGAACAAATATGTTTACATACTTACATTTTTATTGTTGTAATAAAAACAATTAAAATTAGTTTTGTATTTTTGACATTTTTATTAGTTATTATATTTTCATAATATATCAACTATTATCCCTCTAGTGCCTCAAATTTTGCTCTTAATTGAAAATGAAATGAAAATAAAATGCACAAAAATGATTAGTAAATATGTATATACAAACTAAAAGGCCAAATTACAAAATGTATAAATAACTTTTCAAAATAAAAACAACATTTTTCTTTTGCATTTTTCATTTTGTGGTTAATATTGTATTAAAGACTATTGCATTAAATGCCTACATAACTTAAACAACTAGCTATACTATATATTATGGTATGAACTTGGAGAAACTTGGCAAATATATAAATAAGAGGTAGAGAGCAAGTGTGCAAAATGCGATAGATGAAAAAAAAAATTGTTTTTGTAACGAAACAAAAATGAAGCTGCGAAATAAAAACATATGAAAGTTATAAAGCAGTAAAAATAAATATGTAATAATGTAGAAATAACAATTAAATTAGTAATCAATTAAGATATTTAAAGTTCAATGATTTTCAATGTATAGAAGAATTGATGATTGATTTGTGAACAAAATGAACTTGCACTGCAACTGATTGTTCATCGGTACCATATACTTATTGACCTTTTATTCAATAAACTGACTAACTATTGACTGTTTTTCATAGACATAGAGACATATGCGATGTAATACGAACATTATTTCAAATTCTTATGCATTTATTAAAGTTATCCTTTCCAAAAACGATGCTTTTTACAAAATTATCATATTGAGAGGCAGCAAATAGTTAGTACATATGTAGTAATACATAGTAATATGAGTGTTTATCTGAAAATAGTAGTGTTGATGTATACTTTCTTTTGTTGTTGTTGTTTGGACTTTGCATTCTTTCTTTTCATATTCGATAACATTAAATTTTTTTCTGTAATTCTGAGTGTTGTGATTTCTTTTTTCCATAATTTCTTCCTTAATATAGGTAGCTATTAGACTTAAACTTAAACAACAATGGCATTTGGTGTTTTTTTTTTTTGTTGCCATTTTAAACAAATTCAAAACCAATACCAAATTGAAAACCATTAGCTAATTTATCACCAGTACATTTACGTATTGGTATGCAGTAATTTAATTCAATACGCGCACGATCAACAAATTTATATGCCAAACCAATACCAGCTGCACTGCGCATATTTTCTACAAGAATAAAATGGAAAATTAAAGAAAAAATATACATGCATTTCGATTATATAGTTAGATATAATTATTACCTGTTGAGAATGTATTGAAATTGCCAAAATTATAAAATAAATGCGTACGGAAATTTTTGGCCCAACCTTTAAAAACATGACTAAATGGTAGTGGAGCCCACAGATGAAAGCCACTTGACCAGTAGGTCTGGAATAATACAAAAACGTTTATTTCCTCTACAACTAGATGATTCATATATTTTTATTACCTGCGCACCGATTGGCGTACCATCGACAATAGGACCAGCACCACCATATTTAAAACCTCTCAATGTTAGTGGACCACCACAATAGAATAAATTACTTATTGGTAGCACTGTCGTGTTTTTAGTCTCTTTAATTATGCCAAGACGACCCGTAATTTGTGCTATTATTTTATTACCTAATATGGGTATGTTCAATTCGGCATGTGTAGTACCGCTCATATAAGCAACATTACCACCCAAACCACAATATTCACTGGTCGCCTTCAACAAGAGACCATGTGTTGGAAAGATTTCATTATCACGCTGATCAAATGTTACACTATAACGCAGTAGTGAAGCTAATTTGGGACCACATTGTTCACGTATTTGAAATGGTACTATTTTTCCAAGCAGTGATAGTTCACGTATTGATGCTTCATATTGAAAACTGTGTCTTAACTATGAACGCAGAAAATAACACGTGACAATATACGATTAAAGCCATAATAAACGTCATACTCACTTTAAATGGAAACAATGTATTAACTGAGAATTCAGCAACAGCACCTAAATTTGCTGTCTGAAAGAGACTAATATCCATACGTTGCATATGGCGAAATAATGAGAAAGACATTCTATGGAATACAAAAAATGAAAAAAAAAAAAATTATATTTTCTTCATTAGTAATACAACAGTATCGTACTTACTCTGGTCGATTTTTATAGTATCTTGTATGAAATAGAGATTTCCACAATTTCAATGATACATCATTGGCTCGTGTACTACTGTATGAACCGTGTAATGAAAGACTTTCACCGCGTCCAAATAAATTCGGTATTGTCAATTCTGTGCGCAGGGAACCCTCATTTTGACCAATTTCCGTACCGATCGCACCAACAATACGATTTAGTTCACGACCACGAAATGTCACTTCATAGCCATCATTTGGTGTTGCTTTCTCACCACGACTAATATCTACATATGGATATACGGTACGAAAAATGCCCAATTCATGTAGATAACGTGTTGCCCTAAATTAGAATAGAATGCTACGTAAGAAGAAAATACAGCAATAAATTGTACTATTATACTTACTCTTCAGCCTCTATAATAATATCCTGGAAATTTTTCGCTGTAAATAGACCCTGAGCAGCTTTCATAACATAATCATTGTGGGTGCGTAATAAGCCGCTTACATTGACACGATCAACGCGAGCCTTTTAATTTAATTGAATTGTGAAGTAGATTCAGAAATACATATGATATAATTTTGAAAATGTGAGAATTTCAATGCTTACCGGCATTTTACTTAAATCAACCTTGGGTTGACTTCTTGTTCGATTTGGCTTATTCATTTTTGTGAATTGCAAGTGTTACCAACTACTTGTTTTTTTTTTGCTGTTTTATAAACTGAAAAGGGAAGATATGATGTAAATAATTATAAGTTAATTCAAATTCTGAATCGAGTGGATTTTTATGAGAAAATTGCATTGATTTTTTTAATATCTCGGTTCCCATCCCATCTTGAACTTAAGTTGTCCCGTAAAAAACAAGATTAAATCATTGTTCTCGTGAATTTATACAATGCTAATGCTTTTACTCAAAAATAGTTGTTATTGTTCAAAATTTCTGGTACTTTTGAAGTGATTTTTAACATTCTCCAATTTTTTATTTACCGCTAAAAACTCATTATCGTGTCACTTGTGTTATTTAACAATTAATAACTGTCATTTTCTAATCGGTTGCCGATTTTTATTTGGTTTTTTGAATAAAACGGCTATTTAATTATTAGAATCGATTGAAAATATACGAAGTTGTGATACTTTTTCGTGTGAAGAAAAAGTTTTAAGAAAGATGTGAAGAAAAAGTTTTAAGAAAGGTTTAATTGCGCAAGTGCCGTTATAACGGTTTTTTCTTTCGGTAAATCGAAAAATCTAATGCACTAGAAACTTTTTGACCATGCTTTTGTCATTTAGGTTTGGGTTTTCAGGTGACTATTTAAAAAATTAAATACATAAAATTCGGTAGATGGTATTTTAGCCACTTTCGAGGTATTTTAACCTTGTGAGTCGGTTCGGAGTACTCTTAAAAATTGTACAGATTGTTTGGGAAACATTTTTCGCTGAGAATCATTCAAATCTTTGCAAAATGTTGAATTTTGACAAACTTTTCACCAAGGCTTCACACATTTTTTTTATGATATCACCACATAATTCGAGTGGTGACATTTTTGAACACTCGGAACGAGTTTTGACACTAGTGGTTATTAAACCAAATTAGAACTCATGAGTTCTTGAGCGTTTCTTCTACGATGAAAATTGCCTCGTCGGAGACGAGGTGATGTTCCTAATTGTGTATCAGAATTTTTGAAAGTATTATAGGCAGTATGAAAATATATTTTTAAATGTTCATATAAATATTTTTAGGAGTATATATGTACGTATATAAAGGAAAAAGTAATAAATTATACAACAAAATACTTGGCCTAATTCTTGTATTAACATTGCTCTGTATACAAGAATTTCGCATCTATTATGTAGATATATATTCATAATGGTTTTTATAATTTTGCACATAAAATACTTCGCACAATTTCCATTTATAAATTTTTTATTATGTTTATTTTCAATTTTTGTTTTATTTTTATTTTTTTATTTTTTTATTTTTTTTTTATGAATCGTCTCAGGTTTTACCCACGACCAAATATGTAACGAAAATATTTTTATTATACTACGTTCGTGACATACGTAATAAGTTGTATTATTGTTTTATTTTTTTTTTGTTGTACTTTGGGTACGTCATTACAAATACCATGTGCAGTCATTAAAAAACCACAAAAATGTGAAAAAAATGCCTTACGATTTATTTGCTTATAACAAAAAATTAAGATAAATTCCAATTATCTTTTACTAATAGTATTTATTAGCTTATTTATTTTAAATTAAAAATTATAATTACAAAGTCTAAATATTTACTATTTTTCTTATTTCTTTTTAATTCCAGATTGAATTAGAGAATCTCAATAGTGCTACGGATGAGATTAATAAATTAGAAATTGAATTGGAGGTAAGTTGAACAAATCAACTTCTACGCAACAATTAATATCTATTTTAATGTTTGTATGTATACGTATGCATAATGTACAAAAATCACATGATCGCACATTTCAAGAAAGTCTAGTATTTAGATTATGCTTCTGAGAAATACCAGAATATGCATGTATGCTAATGAACTTACGCAATAGATATTGTACAAACAATGATCTATCAACTTTTGTTTGATAATATTGTAGAATAAATAATTCCAAGTGTTTTCATTTAAAAATTTGACATTGAAAAATAAAACTTCAAAACCGAATGCCTCATATCAAATACCCATAGTATTGGTTTATCTTCAATGACTGGTTTTTATTTGACAGCTTAATAACACACTGGCTCTTTGGTTATAGTGAAAATTAGGATCGATCCTATAGAATATAGAATCGACTTGTTTGACACATCTTCCATACAAAAATTTGCCACAAAGCCGATACTAATTTAAGACGATCTTAATTTTGTCTACGGGGCATAGTTTACGCTAGAAAACCATTAATATCCATATGAAATCGGAATTCACACATAGATGGCTCTAGCTACAAAATGTATGAATTGAGATTTCAAAGAGGCTGTCATAAATTATGCACGGACTCTCATCAGGAATCGAGTTTAAGGCCCTAATGCTGGAATAATTAGATCTTGATGCTAACACATTCGAAGTTAACCTAACTGAAGTCAGATGTAACTGAAACATTTAAATTATTTAAAAAATTTTTTTAAATAATGATTCGATTTGAACGAAAGCAAAACATATATGTGATTATTATTTAGTTCCGATCCTAAAAGTATGCTTAATATATTTTTTATAGTGTGAAGTACTGATATCAAACCACTCTTGATAAATTTTCTACACTGAAAAATTATTATTACGATTCATTCGAAATCATTGAGCCATTTTAACGAATTCTTGTGTGGCCTCGTCAGCATTTCCATTGTGATTAATTATCGATACATAGAAGTTTCATACAAAGCAGACTAGAAAAAACTCAAGGTCCGTCCCCCTGTCTTGAAGAAATGTTGCAATAGATCAACAAAATTTGGAATAGGTTACGTATGGCCTATGGAACCTCGGTTAGCAAAAACCGTACGAAAATAACTCATTGACCTAAGCAAAAGAGACATCTCTGCCATTGTAGAAGTAGTTACGGTCCACTGCCTCATAGGTAGTCATGCCGTTAGGGTTTGTTTAGGCCATCTGGCAAATGATTTTTGCAGAAGTTACAAAGATGAAGATGAACTGGAGACAGTCGCATATCTACTACACACTCTGTATTAGAAGGAAACAATTTCTAGGGTATTATTACTTGAATAACCTGTCACCACTATCAGAAGTTCCAATATGAAGCCGTCTGCGATTCATAAAAAGCTCGGGTGGAAATTAGACCTTTTTTGTCCTGGGTGCTAGGGGTTATAACTTAACCCATTAAAATTCACATAATATTCGATCTAGGGCAACAGTATTTGACACGTACTTTAATATTGCAAGAGAAAATAATTTTGCAAGAAATAGGCAATGTAATGTAGCTCCCATAGAAAGTCAGGGAATTTTTTAAACTTTATATAGCCATAAGCTAGGCAGCTTTTCGTTTACGACAACAAAATTTGACACGTAGATCAATATTGTAGTGGGTAATAATGCCCATTCTATTAATGTAGCTACCATACAAAGCCGGGGAATTTTCTTAAATCTTCTTAATCTTCCATCTAGATTAACCATATTTCGCACGTAGATTAATACTGTAATGGCAAATAATTTTACGGGAAAAGAGCACGCCAAACTCTTTATTTAATATAGATTAGGTTATGTGGCTGCCCTCTCTCTGAGAGGACACACTTAGGCCAAAAGGCCTAATCTTTTCGATATTAAATTTTGTTATGCTTCAGCCAGGGATTGAACCCACGACCTACAAATCAGAAGACAAGAGAAAATAATTTCGCATAAAATTAACAAGCCACGCCCATTATTTAATGTAGCTCTCATTCAAATTTATTGCTACGCTCCGCTACGTTATATACCCCTTTAAAATCAATATGAGACAGAAATTTAATGAAATTAATACATAATTTATCAGTTGAAAATTGACTCAATACTTTTACCCACTGACGCAGATGTAAATGTACATAGTAGCTAGTTATCTACGTAAATTAGTTCAATCTGAACTGAAAATTTCTTGTAAAATATGTAAATAACTTGAATTACAAATGGTGAAAGTAACAAGAATTATTCCAAATTGTAGAATTCGTTTTAAAAGATTTTCTTCATTCAACCGGCATGTTAAGGTTGAACAACCAAAAATTGTATAAAGAGAGAAAACAAAGAAAAATTGCAAAAAAAAGTAACGATAAAGAAAAAAAAAACATTTTCAATATGCAAATATATGATGATGGCCATGATAATATTGGTACCATGTCGTATCAGGTAATGCCTACACGTACAGCTATGCTTAATTAATTAGTAACATGTTCATTGAAGCATTGTACAACAGCAAAAGAAAAAAAAAGTCAAATGCATACATACTACATGTGTACTTTAATATGCATGGGAAAATGTTGTAAATAAACACACACACAAAAAGAATTCACTTGAACTTGCTTCAATATTAATTGTTTACTTATAAATTGTTCTCTTTGTTTGTCTTTTTGCAGGAAGCAAATTCAACATTTCGTATACTCTTAAATGAATCGACACGTCGTCTGAAGCTTTCATCGAAAAAACTTGGCAATTGCATCGATAAAGCAAGGCCATACTATGAAGCATTGGAGAAGGCGCGTGAAGCTCAAATTGAATGTCAAAAAGCAGCGGTTAAATTTCAACGCGCCAATGGTAAATCGTTTTTTAATCCACACCACCATCGAATTGAGATAATTTTGTTTTTATTTTTTTTTTTTCTTCATACAGAAATTCACACCGCAGCCAAAGAGACTGTTGCATTAGCTGAACAACGTTTCATGTCGAATTCACATGAATGGCAATTTGATAATGCATGGCAAGAGATGTTAAATCATGCCACACAAAAGGTTATGGATGCTGAAAAACAAAAGGCTGAATGCCATACCGAACATCAGCGACGTACCAAAATATTTCATGCCGCCGAACAAAAGGTAAGCGACTTTTGATTTCAATATCGACTCATAAATATTTTTTATTAAAAAACGTTGATATTAATTTCAATTATTTCATGTCTTTGCTTTTAGGTACAACAACTTGAAGAACGCTTCCGACGTAGCATTGCCAAGTCGCGACCATATTTTGAGGAGAAACAAATTTGCCAAGATCAATTGCAAACTCAAAAGAATCGCATACAAGAGTTGCAAGCACAAGTGCAAGCGGCAAAAAGCACTTATTCGACAGCCTTACGCAATCTTGAACGTATCAGCGATGATATACATCGTCAGCGTGGTGACTATCCACAATTGATGGGCGGCGGACCACCACCGGGACCACGTGAACCTGGTGTTGGTGCTGAATTGAATTCACCAATAACCACATCACTACCACCATTGCCTGATTTTGAATTGGAATTGGAAAAATGTGATTATCCCTCGATTGCTGGCAGTCAAATATCACTTAGTGGCTGTTCACATCGTTCCAGTGATTTTAGTTATATAGGCAGTAGTACAGCAGCGGGTGCAACAACAACATCACCACCATCATTGGCCACCATGGATGATTGTGAAGTGGATGAATATTGTGAATCGAATAATTATAATGCAATTGATAATGCTGATAATACTACTAGTGGTGGTGGTGGTGGTGGTGTTAATTTAATAAATGACATAGTCGATGATGAAAGTGATCTGGAAGCATTGCGTCAAAAGATGAAAATGTTGGCTGTACGACCGATTGAGGGTGGCGATGGACAACAGGAACAAAATGATATGTGGGAGCATGAATTGAAGGCAACTGTTGATAAATTGGATCATTTAATGTTGCTGAAAGAGTGTGCATGCAAAAATCAACAACAACAACAACAACAACAACAGAATCACAAGAAATATCAAAAATCTCATCAACATCACAATATTCAACGTCCTGACTCGTTAGGAGCTGAATCAACAAAGGTCACAGCAGCACATAGTGGCAATGACGATGATCATGACAACGATGATAATGATGTTATAATTTTAACGCCTATTATTGCATCAGCGAAGAAAAATCCTACGATTAAAGTTACATTATCATCTACCAACATAAATACTGCCGCCACTACCACCACCACCACCATCATTACTAACAATAGCTTGCCAGTGTCACCGGAGCATAGTGTAATAAATACACCAATTAAACAATTGAATAAATTGGAGCCGTTGCCATCGGTGAATGTCTCAATGCGTGAGCTACCATTATTGCAACGTCTTTCCAATGAAATATTGGATCATCATACATCAATTACATGTAATAAGCAACGAAGACTTTCATTGGATTAGATAATTTTTTATAGTATACACACAATACACACAAAACACACACACACACACACACACCTCATACATTGTTAAGCTCCGCTAAATGCAGCAGTAGCATCAATAACAGCAGCAACATTGCAGCTTCAATTTTAATTTTAAGTAGTTTTACATATACACAAACATATGTTTGATGGAAATAAGTGCGCAGGTTTAAATAGACTAGTTTGTAAGTAAATAAGAAAGAAAGCAAGAGCGTTTTATGGTATTGATACGTTAAGTAAATAACAACAAATGAATAAAATACATATTTGAAAATAACAACAAGTACAATATAAACTCTATAGCAATTGAATTTAATATACACACAATCAACACTATCACACTTGTCGATCTCGACGACTTTATTCGATTTTCGACTTACTTGTTGAGTCGATATAGTAACAATATTCTCGATTCGGATCATATTTGCTTACGAAATAAAAACATTTGAATCTTATGTCCATATTAACAGCTGGTAGGGGGTGGAAAAACCCAAATTCATCTTCAAATTGGTACTAGAATGTTTCTGGAAATGTTGTGGTATCAACACATGCCATAAATAAAGCGCATGATGCGTTTTGATCTCTTTTATTTATTTCATATTTACTTGATAAAATTTGTTTTCTATAACAAAAATCTATACTTTAGCAATAAAACCTCACTATTATAGTTTAATTCTTTGAGCTAATTTTTAGTACTAAGAAAATTAAGCAAATGTAAGATTTTGTGTCAGTGTTTATAAATAACTTTATATTTATACATCGAAATAAATTAGCTCTGTTCAATTTTCATAGTACTAAGAAATATGTTCAAATATATAAAATAAGAATTTATGAATGAGGTTTTTTTCAATGAGTTTAAATACAAAAATATAAAACAAAATATCGTTTATATATCACACGCTAGTTGAAGGAAATGGTTTAATCGAATTGGCACTTTTCTCTAAGAGATAAATTTAAAAAAGAAAGAGTCTGCTCGATATTAAAAAAGTGTTTGTTGATTATCGTTAAAGTCGACCTGTGATAGGTGTTTGGTGAATAAAAATAATTATCATTACAATTGTTATAATATGTTGTGTATTTAAACATTATTTATGCTCTAGCACTTAGCATTTGTGTTATTTGTGTTATGAAGAAACAGTACTCGAAATAAAATTTAATTAAATACATACATTAGGGTGGGACAATTGTTTTGCCTACAAATCGTTTAATAAAAAGGAAGCTACCTATGATTATTTGCCTCAAAAACGATGCACGTAGTTATAGTCAAAATTAGAATCATCATAATGATAGAATCAACTTATTTGACATATTTCCCATATAAAAAAATCTGTCAAAAAGTCGATTCTACCTTAAACTCCATGGGTTTAAAATCAATTTTGTCCTCAGCGCATTATGGCAAATACTATTGCTACAAAAAAGTTACAATTATTTATAAAAATGTTTGGTGTCATAATCGATTGTCACAAGTGTCAAAGATTTCTTTGGACAAATTTCCTGAGAATTAGTGGTAGTCTCTTATTTTGTCTCGATTTTTTCGCCATTCAAATTTGACCAGCCCTAAAATACATATATATATTTGGATATGTATATTATTTTTATAAAGAAAAAGTAATAAATTCATAATTCATAAAATTCATAAAATCACATTTCAATCAGAAAAATAATGTATGGCATTTGACTTTTTTATTCTGAAGTATGTATTGCAATAGATATGAAAACTACAATATTTTGCAACTGTGCACAGTTAAAAGAGAAATGACAAAAAATATCAATACAATATCGAGAGTAAATTAAATTTATAAATACACATACGTAACATACAACACAACAAGTTCAAAAGAGTTCAAATTATATTTAATACTACATAGCACCAAGAGTAGTGATTATTTAATTTTTAATGACAATGTAAATAACATACTTTTTCTATTTGCATTTTTTGTAGGTAGACGCGAAATTTCCTAATCAATGCATTATTATAACGTGACGATAATTGATTCGACACAATATTTAATATCTACGTATCGATATGTGGGCATTGAAAATAAATGATTTTTAATTTCAAAACATATGATTTCTTAATCAATTTGTTATTGAATGTTGAAAGAATACAATTTATTTATAAGCCAAACTGGTGAATTTGTAACATTTATTGAAAATAATTATAAATATTAAACGCCTTATTCCTTCAACTTCCACTATAGATGAGTTACATAGTTATACCAACATATTTATGTGAAAAATCAAATGCATTAAATAGTATTTATGAAACAAAATAAACTCACACATTATCACACATACGTACACATACCTATTGTATTTGATTCTGATCTATTTGGTTTATATTGTATGTAATTGAAAGAAAGTGTTATAATTTTCATAAAGTATATAGAAAGAGGGAGACCAAGAATATTAGTGATTTTCTTGTGCTTTCAAGCTTTAAGTTTATACAATATAAAAATGCACTAAATATAATAAATGATAAATACATGATAAAAATACTTAAAAGAACAAGTGATTGTTTTATCTACAGAAAGTGGCTACCCCGAAGGGCACATACTTAGGCCAGCAAGATTTTGCGCTCTATCGATCCCCAAAGCACTACAGTTCAAACCATCTTGAGCTCAATATGAACCAAGTGAGGTTCTTTAAAATAAACGAGGGATATTCAAATCACTGTCCGACCTGTAGAAGCCCTCTTCTTTCATTCTTTCCCTTAGAAAAGCTATACATCCGGCATGATATAATGGAGCATATTGTTTCATCTTCCACTAGACATAATTTGCAGTGTGCCATCAACTTCCTCATCTTATTTAATGCCGCACATAATAATCTGTGACGTTGTTGGTTTAAAATTAGAGCGTCTGCTATGTTTTTTTTTTTTGACATACGATAAAAACATTTTTAAAGTATTTTATTCTTAGATGTTGATGCCATCCTTTATTTGTTATGTTCATCTAAAATTTATCGATTTCATTATTTTAGTCGTTTTTAATATAATTAAATTGTGTACCCGGTATTGAAGAAGACTGTACAGCTCTTAATCATATTTGCTCATCTGTTCTTTTATTATCATCGAAGCTAGTTTGTTCGAATTGGAATTAGCACGTTGTAGAATTTTTCAAGCTGAGGGTCGGTTTGATTAATATCTTTAGTTGATACATATGAACCATTGTAAAGTGATTTTTACATGACCTCTGTAATCCCTGTCCTTGTATTTGATGGAGAGTTGAAAGCATTTTTTGCTACATGCAATAGTTGAATTTTCCACTGTACTTCCTTTTCTAAGTTTCATTGAAATTCTCATTGTCAGCCTTTGGAGTTTTGTTAGTTTGAATTGAATTGAATTGAAGAGATAGGCAGGAGAAAAACCAGAGCAATCAGTTAGAGCAACTGAACTGTGTTCAGGCTCAAAGCATATTCCCTAACAATCTCAATCTTGTTCGTGCAAAGGCTGGACAGTGACAGAGACTAAACAAGACTGACAAGTCGGATCGGTGATGACACCTACAATGGCCATATGATGTCCATAAGTGTTGTGCCCTGTGATGACCCAATCAGCATCCTGGGTCTTTCCTTCCTAATCGTAGGAGAAAGTTCGGCCGTCTACTGTCAGGTTCATTCACAAAGCCTTTGGCAGCTTTGCATGTCTCCAAGGTGGACCATCGAGTCTTATGGATTATGCAGAGCTCACGCCAAATATAGGATCGGGGCCCATGGGCGTACCAGCAGAGCCCTCATTGGCCAAAACATCCGTTAATTCATTCCCTTCGACGCCACAGTGTCCCGGAACCCAAATGAACCCGAACCCGACACTATTCAGGCGCATCTTACATTCACTGACCATCTTCGAAGAGCTGGCTGGGCTCGCAATAACTTTGAGTGCAGGCTGACTGTCACTACAAATGCCAATGCGCTTCCCATGGCATCTCTTCTCAATAATCCAGTAAACCACTTTTAGTATGACAAATACTTCTGTTAGAAATACTGTCGCCATACTGCCGGTGGAGAGCTTTAGCAAAGTCTACGTCCGAAGCGTAGGTGGGCCACACGATCGTCCACGGGCATTGATGGTATATCTGGTGGTATATCTGCCTGTGTCCCATATAAGCTCCGTCATGCCAGACTCGGTAAGTTTCAAGTCTGGACGCCGCTTTCATCGCTTCCTTCCGGATCTGAAGTTCTAATGGAAGCAAATCAAGTAAGGCATTTAGAGCAGCACTAGAGGTGGTACGGAATCCTGGGTAAGATCATCTGTTTGTACGTCCACATTGAAATTTTTGCACTGTGGCATCACGACAAGCAGTTATTTACTTAACCACCAAAAAAAACCAACTGACTTAATGTGCTGTGCCCAGGTGAGTATATAATATTCGATTCTAGTTGTTGTTGTAACAGCATACTGATTTCACATAAACATTGTGTAAGGTGTGATTAGTTAGTGTTGTTGTTGTTGTTAATATCTGTACTCAGGTCATCAAGCTTCGGATTCAGGTAAAACTATCGATAAAGTTCTTGGCACAATCAATGATAGAATATGTTTTCGTATTAAATTTTATCTATAGAACCGATTAAAGTCGTGAATAATGCCACAATTGAGTGGTTGAACAATGCCAGCATTTTTTGCCGGCAAATATTGTACATGAATATTTTTCAACACTACCATACCATCTGATGTGATGCAATATCACGTTTTTCTGTTAAAATTTCAATATCCAAATGGTTAAAAAATTATTCCATATTCCTTTTGTCATCCATGCTTTACGATTGGAATAATACTATAATAGGTTAGGTTAGGTTATGTGGCTGCCCTCTCTCTGAGAGGACACAATTAGGCCAGAAAGGCCCATTGTGATACCACCGAGCTTCTCTTCCAATACTGTTGTGCGTGTTAAATTTGGACAGCATTAGAAGGGACCTACTTATGTAAGCCGGTTCCGAACGGCAGAACCCTTGTGACATCACTTTAACTTAGTTTTGCCACAGAGCAAATTTTTACTGCCGGAAAAATGGCCAATTCTTGCCGCCAGGTGGGTATCGTTCGAAAGAAAAATCTTTTCGATATCAAATTTTATTATGCTTCAGCCGGGGATTGAACCCACGATCTACAGATCAGAAAGCTAACCACTGAGCTACGGCACCCACATAACGCTATAATAGTAAGACTTTGTTTCGAAAGCAATGTGGATTGTGTTGATTTCCAATAGTAATTATTTTTCTATAGCCACTAGTTACGTTACATACACGTTACACGTTCATCTGCTGTTTTATTGGGTAAAGTAAGTTATATATTAAATATATGATAGTTGATCATTACCAATTAAATCTGGTAAATCTGGTCTACAGAATGTGATTCTTTGTACGCTTGCAGTTTTCAATTTTCAATACATGTTGAATTATTTGTCAAGCTAATTGCATCACCTGAGGAAAATGATGTATCTAGAAAATCGAAAGCGTTTTGTTTTTACAGCTCTCATTAGATTTTTACTTATTTTGTGGTTGGAAAATCCTTCACGTATTTTCCTACGACTTCACCAGTCAGCTTTAGGATAAAAATCTATTTAATTGAATAGGAAATTATGTTGCCTTATCGAATATTTACATTTTAAAAAAAGTATTATCGGTATCACAACCAGCAGTGACAATGGCTTAACTGTTTTAAGACATTATTGAATGGTTATTATGAGGCAGTTTGATGATAGAATATGCCCTTGTAGACGCTCTTCATATTAGCAATTCGTCAAAAGTTCTTATTACCATTTAAATTTTGTTTCTTCAGCATGTTAATTCTTTAAAAAGATATTGAGCGTACTTCCAAAATTTAGTAAAACATCTCATTATAACTTTTGAAAGAAGCTATTTGCAAATACTCGTAAACAATTATTCAAAAATTTATTTCATGACTATTTTTCCGTTTTATTCAAATTTGCTTAAAGGTAATAAGCGTAAATCTTTCTATTTAATTAAATACAAAAAGGGATGGTATAACTATGATTTTTAGATACATTGGGTGTTTTTATGTTTTTTGCTTAAATACTTGCCTCATTAATGTGCATTTTTCTTTTATGTTGCAAACACATTCATCACAAAAACACTTAAAAAACAGAAAGTTAATTAAATAAACGTTTAAATTATATGTTTTGTGCTTCGAAAAACTTAGACTTTCTATCTCGTTTTGTACAACAAACATATTCAAATAGGACCGATTTTAGACGATTTCGAAAAAGCATTATATTCGAACAATAATTTTAAGAGGCATACCTGAAAAAATCCCTTTCAGACATTTTTTTTCAAAGATCTATTGCTATTACTATTTTATTAGTTTCGAACAAAATAAATACAATATGATTTCAAAAATAAGTATTTTTGATAAAACGTTTCTGAAAATTATAAATTAAATTAATGCAATTACTGTTTTTTAAATACTCAGTCGAATTGTTCTAGACGCTTCAATACTCAGTTATGCGACACCACTTTTCAAAAACCTGTTTTACATAGCTCTTTTGATTAACTCTTTTAAATAAAATCAAAATAATTTAGACAATATTTGTCAAAGTAAAATTTTGTTGTACTTCTACATGACCATCCCACGATATAATGCTATGTATATACAGATAATCGAACGTTAAGTATTGGTTGATACTACGATATACGATACTAAGATCCAAAATACACAAATATTAATTGATTTAATTTCAATTGTTCAACTAACTTCTCCACTAGACGTTTTAGAAGGCGGCCAAAATAGCCCAGAATGCCTCCTGAAATTCATGCATTCATAAAAATTATTTTAATATTTTTTGTACCACTGAATAAATGCTGCGGTAATGACATCATAGTTCATTTTATAGCTAAGGCGAAATACCTGTATATAAATAGGAGAAATGCACTATAATTGTGTTAAAAATACTGCACGTCTTAAGAAAATATTTTCTATTGTATAAAATAATAAACTATTTTCTTTCTGGGCGCTTGCGACTAGAAATGGTACCATGCTGGAATGAAATGAAATACCAATTTTTGGATGGCGTCTATTGATTATCAACAATTTGTTGTATTAGTTCAAAATCACAACATGTACTATTACACTGATGGAGGGAATTTATAAATATAAATGTATCCTTTGGGAGGACAAAAAATTCATTTTCCACACAATATTAGTAATAATTTCTTAACAAAATATCCAAAATTATATAACGTGTACTTGGATCGCATATTTCTAGCGCTTACCAGGCTATTATTGCGTGAGATTTTTTGAACGTGATAACTTTTGCTGATTATTATTTCAACACTTCACTTGCTCGGATATTTGTCACAGAATTTCATTAATTACTTGTTGATTATTACAATGCAATCGACGAAAAATTTCATGTAATTCACAAAACACTGAATAAATGCAAAGGAAAGCATACATATGGAAGAAATTCGAATTAGAGCTGTCAACTGTCAGCTGTGCATATTTGACAATCACTTTTATGGATATTTTGAGTGCCACCTAACGGCGAATAGTGAAAAGATAACGTTATAACTTCGAAAGTATTGCCAACAAATAGTTTATCAAAAAATAATTTTTCTTTCAAATATATTTTCAGTACAAATGAAAAATTAATAATATTGTAATTTACATTCTTATAGATATGAAAATCATAAAAACTATTTTACTTTTAAGTTAAAATATTATAGTATTAGGTGTTACGTGAGGTTTTGTATATGTGCTCTTAATTTAAATTACTTGGAGGTCGTATTAGGTAGCCAGCCGTAAAGTTGAAAATAAATTAAATGCTTTGCGTAAAAATAAAAACATATCCGTGTTTTATTTGTTTTTTCTTCGCTTGACAGTAAGACAACCTCTCCATGTTGGAATATTTTACTGTGATGCATTTAAAATACGTGGCTCTGAATTATTAAAATAATTTTTGAAATAATATAATATATTGACATGACACATTTTATTTCAAAATGAAATAAACATTATTGACTTATTATTAAAAATATCATCTTAAGAAGGATTACGACTTTAAATTTAATTTCCAACTTCATCAAAATTAATTTATAATATAACATAACCAGGTCACATCGATTTGCAAAAAAAAAAAAAAATTCTAAAACGGTTTTCAATACATTCATGCTTTTGCTTTACATCTCAATTTACAATTTAAGAACGCTTATCGTAAGCCCACAAGTCTAAAAAATGTCTCTCCCATGGAAGACTACTTATAGAGGTTCTACTATATAAATATCTTCGCTCAATTTTCGTCGTTTCTCTACACGCGTACTTTTTGGTGACACTGCTGTTTTGTTTGAGAGTTTTTCAGTTGCCGTATTTGTTCCTGATGCACCATTTTTACAAATATCATTATGTACTCTCTTCACTCGCATACCTTTCGATTGTAATTTCTTAATCAATTCTAATGTTTTATCATTTTGATGCGCTTTATCATTTAATATATTTGAAGCAACAATTGGGGATTCTTTTGTATGACGCGTCACTTTTAGACCCAAAGTATGTAATTTATTCAGAATTTGTTCCGTTTCGATGGTTTTGTTGTTGCTGTTGTTTTTGCTCGATATTGCATAATTGTTTGATTTATCCGAGTTTCTGTTTAGGACTAACGGTGACATTAATGATGGTTGTGGGTGTTTAATAAGACTTTCTAATGATTGTTTTGCAATAGTCGTATTATTTTTGTGGTTGCTACTACTTTTACTACTAGCATGTAAGACCTGAGGATCATCTAATAGTCCACTTATATTACAATTGGGTATCATAACTGTTGGTATAGTTTCATGTGAACTTTTTAGCTTAGAGCCTATTGGTATATTATGCAAGAATACCTCAGGGTTTTTATTTATAGCTGTCTTCGACAATTGAATTTCTATGCAGCTTACACTGTCCTCCTTTGCCAGTGTTGATACATGCCTTTTTGGACTTTTTTGATTCACAGCTAAGGTGTCTTTGTTATTTAAAAGATATTGTTGCGACAATCGTTTCGATGAACGCCTACTATTTTCGGATTTTTCTTCATTACTTTTGGTACATTCAACATTAAAATGTACAAACGGTGTCATTTCAGCTACTAACTCATTATACGGCATTTTTGTATGTGTAGCAGTATTCATGCTAGCTACATTATTTTGGGGTGCTGTCGGATTTGTGTACCAACGTGGATCAGATAACTCTTCTTCTATTTTTAACATATCCATACTATTCTCATCCGTAATTGTTTTGCGTACTCTAGTTTTCGATGCGATCGTTTCCATCTCTTTAATGTCATACAATAAATACTATACGGAATAGAGATTCATGAAGGAAGATTATAAAACATGCACATGTACTATAAGATATTTCACTAGACTTACCTTTTTATTACTTTCATCGTCATTACAGGATTTGCCAATTATTTGTGTACCTTTATTTGGTTTGAATGCTAATTTATCCCTTTGAAAGAGATGCTCCAAACCGCTACATTTATCTAAATGCTTACGAAATTGTTGTAAATCTCTATAATCTGTATGGCAATTGGTACAAAGCAAAAATATTTGACGATTTTCATCCAATAATATATCACCAAATCGAATGCAATATATTGTTTCCAACATTATTGTTTGTTGTTGTCTTTTATTCATGATTTAATGATTTTTTCCTTTTTTGTTATTCACATACAAACAATTTATAAACTCTCTTTTTTGAATTCGTGGAAAAGTAAAACGTTTGTATTTAATTCTGGTATGTTTTCATTTCGGTAAGGTTCTTCAAGAGTGTTGTACAGTTAATATTTGCATTTATATAAATAAAATAATATATAAATTACTAATTTTAATTTATTAATCAATCACACGCGTTCTCAGCACGGTAAACAAAATGCGATAAACATATGATGCATTTCTACGAATTATAGCAACATTCTGTGGTGAATAGAAGTAGCTACACAGGGTTGTTATTTAAGAGAAAAGGAAGCCGATAATTCACGAAAATGAGAAAGAAAGGGATTCGAAGAGAACTCAGAACGTCATTCGAAAACCGAGGTTTTTGGATTTGCTAATGTTATTGTTATGTAAATTATCTGTTAATTACATTTTTTCTACACGTTTAACCGAGTAATGAGATATCCCACTGTTATAGACAGCGTTCAACAGCAAATCTAGCGATGACACCTAGGTTTTCGAAAGACTGTTATGAATTCTCTTCGAATCCCTTTCTTTCTCATTTTCGTCAATTATCGGCGATTTTTCTGCTTCTTTTTCGCATTTTCTTAAAACCTGCGTTTTTCACTCAAAACCAAAAATGTTTTAGACTCACTGGAAACAGTTGAGAGTGAGCATTTTCATACGTAAACCAACCGCAGCTTCACACAAGTACAACCACCTACCATCAGACTACCAACATTAAATGGACAGCAATTAACCCCTATCGAACAGTATCAAGTATCTGGGACTGACTATAGACTGCAACTGAATTAGAAAACATGCATCGAGGAGAGAGTACGGAAGGCCTGCATCGCTATCTATGCTTGCAAATCGATGTTTGGTAAGAAGTGGGGTCTAAGGCCAAACATGGTACTCTGCATGTACCAAGCGGTAGTGAGACCGGTGTTGACCTATGGCTCTGTAGTTTGGTGGGAAGCTCTACGGAAGAACTATAACAGAACTATAACACCAATAAACTACGAAGAGTTCAGCGCATTGCGTGCGTTGGTGCCACTGGGGCCTGTTGCACCTGCCCTGCAGCGGCCTTGGATCCTATTTTGAACCTCCTTCCAATTGACTTGCACATACTATGTACTGCATCGCAAACGGCACTCAGACTCAGGGAATCTGGATGTTGGAAGTGTACTCAACAAGGACACAGTAGCATCCTTAGGAATGCACCTATAGATATAGTTGATGACAGGACGGACTTCTGCCCTCGCAAGCTGGCTTTTGAGAGAGGCATCAAGGCCGTATTTCCAAGTAGAAATGAGTGGAAGAAAGGTGGGATCCTGACCTGTAGGGATACACACATTTTCACTGATGGTTCCAAAATGGACTCTGGAGTTGGAGCAGGAATCTATTCGGAGTCCTTAGAAATATCAACGTCCGTAAAACTCCCTTCTTATTGCAGTGTGTTCCAGGCGGAGGTATACGCAATTCTGCAAGCATGCGAATTGCTCCAACAGAGGAATATAACTGGAAAGGCAACAATTCTCTCCGATAGCAAGGCAGCTATAAAGGCGCTAGCCGCGCCAACTGTTAGCTCAAAGCTGGTCGGAGAGTGTAAACAAATAATAACCTCAATATCTGCCTACCTCGAAGTATCAGTTATCTGGGTTCCAGGACGCAGGCAACGAGAATGCTGATGAGCTAGCTCGTAGGGGCTCATCTGCAGACAATGAACGAAAACCCAATACCGATGTAGGTGTTCCCCTAGCTGAAGCCAAGGAGATTATTCAAAAATACTATCTAAACAAAGCACCACGACCTACGCAATTTCAAAAGCCACATGGCCAGACTACAGCGGACAAGGACAAGAGGACAAGGAGCCTTCTGAGTAGATCTAGGGCCGTCACACACAAACTAATAGCAGTATGCACAGGCCACTCGGCCATTGGTACACATGCGGAGAAAATGGGTATCCCGCACAACGACCATTGCAGAAGATGCAACGACATAACCACTAAGGAGACTGTAGAGCATTTCTTGTGCAAATGCCCGGCCTTATCCAGAAACCGATTAACATCCTTAGGTAGCCCTTTCTTTGATAACCTAGGGCAGGTATCTAAAATAGAGATCTCCCATATCCTTCAGTTCATAAACAACTCCGGCTGATTGTAACATATCCTTCAACACTCAGTAGGTCTTAGCGAGATTTATGGCTCAAAACGGCATTTTGTTTGCTACTTGAGCGACCAGGGTCGCAGCCATTCTACCTACCTACGTAGAGAAAGGTTGAAGCTTCAAAACGCATGTGCTCACACATAGATGGCGCGCTTGGTTGCTGAGATATGGTTCGAGTCTTAATACATAATATATATACATATATATATATATATATATATATATATATATATATATATATATATATATATATATATATGTATATATATACATATATATATATATATATATATATATATATATATATATATAAATACTTATTTATATATATATATATATATATATATATATATATATATATATATATATATTTATATATATATATATATATATACATATATTTATATATATATATATATATATATATATATATATATATTTATATATATATATATATATATATATATATATATATATGTATATATATGTGTGTGTATGGAGAACTTATAGGTATACTCCATAAATGAGGTGTTTCACAATATTAAATATCATTTTTATAATATTAAATTTGATAAAATTTCAGTAATTTTGATAAAGAAGGAAGGCATAAAGGCATCGTTTTATCGAAGTACTCGATGCCTGGTATCAGGCAATCAGAAATATTTTGAAATTCAACTCACTGGCTGTCATGTAGTTTGTTCTGAGCGCTATGTGATGACACCTTTATTTGTTAATGAGGGGTAGTCATGTAGCTTGCTCTGCTTACTATGTGATGGCACCTTCATTATTAATGGTGCTCCTCCAAGTGGCGATCACCGGGCAACGTCCTCCTGGCACCCGCTGGGAGGCGGCTGAAGTGATTGCCGAAAACCTCCTAGGTAATGTGATATAAATGTAGTATAAATAAATGTATTGTAAAGGCACTAGTACTGTGAGGGCTGTGCCTCTTATACACGGACTTGTTCCGTCTGAGGCGATTTGTCAAAATAAATAAAAACGTTTTTAAAATAATTTATACAAATAGAGATTATTTAACAAAATATTATGTACTTTATTGCTGTAATTCAAACAATTATACTATTTCTTTTTATCTTTTTTTGTAAAACGAGGTCCTCCAAAGTTCTTTCCTTTGTTGAATTTATTTTTACCTGCCTTATTTGCAATTTTAACAGTGCTCGTCTTCTTCTTTGATTGAATTTTTGACATTTTCTTGTGCCGATTAGCCTCCGATCTGTAATATAGTATTGGAAAAGTTTTACAATTTAAATACACAACACATGTGAATGAACTGACCTTAGACGTAGCGCACCACTACGGCTAACATCTGTCAAATCGTTGGTGAATGCTGATTGTCCTGGCCGTTTTTTCTTCGCTTTGCCACCGACAGCACCGCCACTGCCACCAGGTCGTACATCATTTACTGAACTCAATTTACCAGGACGTTTACGTATTTTTGCCATTTTAGCACGCACCAAAGATACCTTTTCGATTTCTCTCATAGCACGCTCTTTAGCCAATTGCTCTGGAGTTTTCGGTTTTTTCGATTCTTCCTTCTTTTTCTTTTTGGCATTGAGTTCTTTTACCGGCATACCCAAAACATCAACCAAAATATGACGAGCGGTCTCATGAGACATGTTCATTTCTTGGGCTATCTCTCGCAAACTATAATGACGATTTTCGAGCACCATTTCCCTTATTTTGTCGACGTTTTCTTCAGTTGAAGAGGCCGAAGGACGTCCTGAACGTGGCAAATCGTTCACTTCTTCTCGCCCCTCTTTGAACGATTTATACCAATCGTAAACTTGAGTTTTCGACATGGTTGAATCACCAAATGTTTTTTTCAACATTTCCAACGTTTTGGCACAAGAAATTTCGTTTAAAACACAAAATTTCACACAAACTCTTTGTTCGATATTTTTATCCATAGTAAAAATCGCAACGCATACGAAAGGTTGACTTGTTCCTAATGACGCCGTAACCAAACTAAATGACACATAGCAATAAAAATTCACAGAATAGTGGCTGACAGTTGTGCCAACCTGGGAAAAAATTTTTTTGAAATATTCTCAGAGGGAAAATTAAAAATGAGTACTTATTTGACAGAATGTATATATATATATATATATATATATATATATATATATATATATATATATATATATATCTATATATATATATATATATATATATATATATATATATATATATATATATATATATATATATATATATATATATATATAAAATTTGATAAAATTTCAGTAATTTTGATAAAGAAGGAAGGCATAAAGGCATCGTTTTATTGAAGCACCCGATGCCTGGTATCAGGCAATCAGAAATATTTTGAAATTCAACTCACTGGCTGTCATGTAGTTTGTTCTGAGCGCTATGTGATGACACCTTTATTTGTTAATGAGGGGTAGTCATGTAGCTTGCTCTACTTACTATGTGATGGAACCTTCATTATTAATGGTGGTCCTCCAAGTGGCGATCACCGGGCAACGTCCTCCTGGCACTCGCTGGGAGGCGGCTGAAGTGAGTGGCGAAAACCTCCTAGGTAATGTGATATAAATGTAGTATAAATAAATGTATTGTAAAGGCACTAGTACTGTGAGGGCTGTGCCTCTTATACACGGACTTGTTCCGTCTGAGGCGATTTGTCAAAATAAATAAAAACGTTTTTAAAATAATTTATACAAATAGAGATTATTTAACAAAATATTATGTACTTTATTGCTATAATTCAAACAATTATACTATTTCTTTTTATCTTTTTTTGTAAAACGAGGTCCTCCGAAGTTCTTTCCTTTGTTGAATTTATTTTTACCTGCCTTATTTGCAATTTTAACAGTGCTCGTCTTCTTCTTTGATTGAATTTTTGACATTTTCTTGTGCCGATTAGCCTCCGATCTGTAATATAGTATTGGAAAAGTTTTACAATTTAAATACACAACACATGTGAATGAACTGACCTTAGACGTAGCGCACCACTACGGCTAACATCTGTCAAATCGTTGGTGAATGCCGATTGTCCTGGCCGTTTTTTCTTCGCTTTTCCCCCGACAGCACCGCCACTGCCACCAGGTCGTACATCATTGACTGAACTCAATTTACCAGGACGTTTACGTATTTTTGCCATTTTAGCACGCACCAAAGATACCTTTTCGATTTCTCTCATAGCACGCTCTTTAGCCAATTGCTCTGGAGTTTTTGGTTTTTTCGATTCTTCCTTCTTTTTCTTTTTGGCATTGAGTTCTTTTACCGGCGGACCATCTTCACCATCACCACCATATTCGGGACGTTTACGTTTACCCAATTTTCCATCTTTACGTCCACCGGCACCAGCACCACTGCCACTGGCTTTTTTATTTTCATCTGTTGGTGTGATTGCTAGACGGGCTTTTTCTTCCTCACGTTGTTTTTTCGTTTGGAACCAATCGCGATGTTCTTGTTTAGTGCCCTGCAATTTACGTTCTGTTTTGGAAAGCTGTTGTTCCATTTTGGCAATTTCACGTTCCGCCTGTTCTTCATCAAGTATAGTTTCTATGGACAATAACATCGAGAGATTAACGAAATTACCGCAAATATTCATTCGATCAATATATACTTACGTATTTCCGGTTCGAGTGCAATTAACTTCTTACGATATTTCTCAATAATTTCAGGTGGAATTATGCGATTTTTGACTGAATTTTCAGCATTTTTGATTATGTCCTTGACGATTTTACGTTCTTTCTCACCGGCCAGTGATACAGAAATACCGGCACGTCCAGCACGCGCTGTACGTCCAACACGATGTATATAATGTTCTGTAGTAATGGGCATAACAAAATTGATAACAGTCTTAACACCAACAATATCCAGACCACGTGCTGCCACGTCGGTGGCAATTAGTACATCGATTTGCTCATCCTTAAATTTTTTCAGCGATTCCAAACGTTGTTGTTGTGTGAGATTACCGTGCAATTCACCCGCTCGTATACCCAATAGACCGAGTAGTATATGAAGACGATGTGCTTGCTTCTTTGTCTGGACAAACACCATACAATGATCATGGAATGTACGACATATTAAACTTGCTAATATGGGCTCACGATCCCCTTCTTTATCTTCACGTATACGTATAAATTCTTGACGTAAATTAAATGCCACCTGTTGATTGTTATTTACGAAAACCTTAACCGGCTTGTTGAGTGAGACTGCAGCTAAGTCTTTAACTTGTTCACTCATAGTAGCTGAGAATAACATGGTTTGACGTGTCTTGGAACACGAATTTATAATTTCTTTCATTTGCTCTGCAAAATATTCGTCCAACATTCGATCGGCTTCATCAAGTATGAGCACCTAAGCGGGACGTAAATGAAATATGTTAGTACATGCAAGATAATTTCTAATTAAATACTAAAATGTATCGATATTTTCAATTCAGATTATCCTTCCTACGAAGAATAACATCACCAGTTTTTCCTCAAGGATGCAGTTTATGCAGCTCAGAGCGCAAGGATATGGATCATCATTTGAAGATACATATTTCATATGACCTCGAAATTACCTCAATGGAATCCAAACTGAAACTAAGCGTATTCTTAATGTGATCGATTAAACGACCCGGTGTGGCAATGACGACATCGGGATTTTGACGCAATACCAACTCTTGCGCTTTGACATCTAGACCACCAATAGCAAGACCAACATCAATTGTGGTGAATTGACATAATTGCTTTGTCACCTGATATACCTGAGCACCCAATTCACGAGTTGGCACTAACACTAGTACACGTGTAATAGTCTTATTATTTGTAGGCCTGTACAATAGACGCTCCAGTGTGGGTAACATGTATGCTGCCGTTTTACCAGTACCAGTAGCAGCGCAACCACAAATATCTCGTCCAAGCAACGCAATAGGAATGGTAGATGCCTGAATGGGCGTTGGATAAATATAGCCTAGTACACCAATTGCACGCATTAATGGACGAGATAGATTCATTTGATAAAATGACGTTATATTCTCATTCGAATCAATTGCTTCATCAAACTGCATTTTTTCTCCTTCTTCATTTTCTGCCTCTTCATCGCTACCAGATTTCTTCTTTTTCTTCTTAGTTAGTTTCTTCTCCCGCAAACGCAAATTATCATGTTTCATTTCATCATCAGACAATGGAATCTACACAATAAATGAAATTAGTACTATGACATTAATAACAAAATACTCACAAAGCTGAGAATTAAGTTAGCACTTACTTCCTCATCACTTTCATCTCTTCCATTCAATTCTGTTCCGTCAGTTTCACGATTTTTTAAGCGCTCCGCAATTTTATCATCTGTCTTTGTTCGGGCCTTACGTTTAACATATTTCATCAAATCATCCCAAGTATCTTGATTGTACTCCTTAACAGATGAAACAAATTCAAAACCTTTCTCAAATTCGGTTACTTTTTTGTGACGCAATTTTGTTGGTTGGTACTAAAATGTAGTAAAACGGATGATAATTATTATTGATACAAATGTTTCATACACAGGTTATGTTAAGGACTCCTTTGTCAAACACTCACCTCCACTTCAGCATCAGAGTCTTCTGATAAATTTTCAATCTCTGCGTCATCTTCAATTGTGCCAATTAACTCTAGGGATTTCGTTGCCATTATTTTTACTGAAATTGGTAAATAAATTTATGATTTACTTGCTACAATTCATGTATGTAAAAATAAATGATACACGTGAGCCTTTTGACAATTGTTGAGTTTGATTAGAAGGTGGTACAAAATGAAATTGTTAAAAATGCATGCGATAGACCAGGGTTGCAAAAAAAAATTTTATTAAAAATCAGCTGTTTTATATATTTATTAAAACAATTTTATGCGCATTCTAATGTTTTTGATGTGATTACATTAAGTAATTGACCAGATTAAATTATACGGTTTGAAATGCAACTTCGTTGAAAACGCTTTTATTCTGTAAAACATTAAATTATAGGTGAATTTACTTAATTTAAATTTGGGGATAATTACCATAATTTTTTCTAAAACTCCAACAGAAACCTACCATTAATTTAAATTTTTTCAATTTTTACTAATTTTTAGAATTTTTATTGTGCCGAATTAGCTAATGGATTTACGGTTTTTACTCGATGACTTGTTAGTGTCTGTTCACATTGGCCTGCCCAGACGCAACTGTGTGAGCGAGATAGGTAGAAAAGTAGGCAGTAAGAAAGTGATGGAAGTTTTGCGACGAAAATCCAATCCAAAATCCAAAAATTTTTTTAGAATAATTTCTATTTTGAATAATCATAATTATGATAATTCGTTTAATTTCATATTTGATTAATCGAATATTTTGATTAATCAATATTTCTGAACAAACGATTAATTGCACAATCCTACTTTATTCCAAAATTCCAATTCCACTGTAGCATTTTAGTTGAAATAAAATCGATGCAATTGCATTAATGTGAACACAGCGTTCATGGATATACCGTTCATGGGAAATCTAATGTAAACAGGCACATGCTCACATGAAGCGTGGTTTAAAGTCAAAATTCCAATTTCGGATAGAAATATCATAAGAAAGGTCTGTTCAACATCTTTTCACTGAAATTAATAAAGGTTTTAAAATTTTATGTTATGAAAAAAAATAAGCTAAAATAAGTTGAACTATTTAAACACTTTTAAGTTATCAAATATGTAGTACCACATCGAAAATTCTGCAATTTACTTTCCAATGGTACATAATATTTTATGTATATTTTTAATTATTTTGTTCTTCTTCATACTTCAATAAAATTCAAATTCCTTGTTCAAGTTCGGTTTCGAGTTCAAATTATAAATATAAAAAACCTTTTTAAATATATTTTTAATTTTTATTATAACCTTAGAAAGAAAATAGGATAGCCTTCGATATGGAATTAAATTGTCAATAAGTCGTGTTAAAAAAAACTTATGTTATATAAACATTTTTATAGTTTTTTCATAAATAAATAAACAAAATATCATATAGAATATATAAAGTATTAAATAAACCTTGCTTTTTCTATATATAGGGTATAGCAAAATTGTGAATTGATGGAGTATCTTCGATCCGAAATTTTAAATGAAGGTAGACAAAAAATGTTTGGTTTGTTATATTCTCAAAATTAAGATTTACATGAGGCAGTTTATAATTTTATTCCTTAAGCCGAAAGTTCAGACGACGATCAGTATAGTTGTATGAGGCAAGATACATAGGATACAGCACAGGATGCCTCAAGTGCTTGGATTGCGAAAGGTATATCTACTTTCTACTTTTGTAAGCATCCTAAGCGCCCTGCAAACATGTCAGCTGATTTTGATAGTCGAGGGTATTAAATTATATTTTCTTTTCAATATCGTAAATTTTGTTACATCTATTTTTGTGTTAAACAAGTTTTTAAACAAAGAAAAAACAAAGGACTTTCTTCATAAAAAACGTCAGGCAAAACTTGAAATGGCGAAAAGCGTAGAATGCGTAGTAGGTATGAAATACATTGCATACGCTGATGCGTCGTTCAGATTTTCAACTTTAGTGTCGTATTTTACATTAGTACCCAGGATTACTTCACTGAACATACTATGCAGCAAAATGTGCAATTAGGAGCTGTGAAATGATTCTGTTACTCTTTACATATTCATTCGCATTCTTGCAAAATGTGGTTGCACGTGTGAGTTTTTCTGAAAAACATTAAGTATATTTTTAAGTTACAATTGAATATAGTTAAATTGTTACATTGTGCGTAGAGAATAAAATGGTTGAATTGAAGAGAAAATCAAAGGAAATCAATACATTTCGGGTAAGTACACTCAGAGTATTTGTTTACACAATCTCACAATGTATTCTTTCGCATAGTTCAAATCCTTTGGGGACCGTGTAAGTGAAATTGATATACGACGTTTGGCACTTTATCATATTGGGCATGAAAACGAAGAACTGCCGGATGATAATGAAACATATTTCCATCAAACACTAAAAAAGTGGATGGTGTTAAATCTAAGTGATGAGTTTGGATATTTTAGTAGAAAATGTTTGAAAATCGTAACACTGCCACAATTAATATATCAGAAAGATTTTGTCGTCGATTTGCTGTTGGAGCGTTTAGCAACAGCGACAAATTTATCGCTGCAACCGTTGCTGGAATTATTGTATGTGTTGGCACGCGATTTACGTGATGAATTTTATCCATATTTTCAACGTGTACTCGATCGTCTTATATGCTTGTTGAATACGCAAGATGCTGAGCTCCTGGAATGGACATTTGTCTGCTTGGCATATCTCTTTAAAACGTTGAAGCCATATTTGAAAAAAAACATTGGCGTTGTATTTCATGCTATATTACCGCTGCTAGATGAACAACGCTACGAAGAGCATATAACAAATTTTGCTGTTGAATGTTTTTCTTTTATTGCACGTGATATTCGAGACTATGGTCGATTTTTGGATTTCATCTTAGAGACGGTGTCACGTGAGCAAGTGAGCAGTGTGCAAGGATGTGGTCGTTTACTCTTCGAAATAGTGCGTGGTGTCAAGGGTCTGTTTCATTCGGTTGCTGGAGAATTTTTACAATTTATATTTGAAAGTCTGATCGATGAGAAGAGAAAATCGCCAGCAAAATCCCAATTGCTCTGCGATATAGTATCACATGCCGTACAGGAGTTGTTGCGTTTTATACATCCAAATAATATGTCACTCTTCTGGACGAAACTGTGTGCAGTGGCCCAAGCCACTACCGCAAAAGGCTCAGCAAAGATATCCAATTTAATTGCCATATTTTTACTCGCAGCTCAATATCGAGACGGACGATTTTTAGCAGAATTAGATGTTGTCGTTACAACCATTTTACGAATGCTCGACAATTGTGTACAAGCGAAGGAGACGCATGCATTGCAGTTGCTTGCCCAACTGGTCAGTAAAATATTACTGTCGTGTTCGACACAACTAACTCAGCTAGACACGAGTCGATTGCTGAAGAAAATGATGACTATAGAGGACCGAGTTATATTTGAACAATTCATTTTGCTTATCGTAACACATGCACAATTTGAAATTCTAATATTACCTACTGTAATTGCATATTTTGAACGAAATTTTGACTTGAAGTCCATGGAATTGATGGTGAAAATTGTATTAAAGAAACAGCCGATAGCATCAAATGCAGTAGGTCTGCAAAATTGGCAGCCGTATGCTATACATTTGAAACAAGCGACAACATTAACCAAGATTGCAACCAAATTGAAACAGTTGAAAATTGCCAATCTTAAATCGACCACAGATATGCAAGAGATGGAGGAACAATTGTTGCTACTACTATTAGTACAACATGTGTGCGCTTTCGATAAGGATATCTTGGAAGATCAGCTGAAAGCTGAGGCAACAAAATTAATTAAATCTTTAAATGATGATGCGGAAAATTTGGATAAAATACTAATAATTTTATCAGTAGTACTGGAAACGTTAATAAATTTGAAATTTAAGCTATCCAGTGACTTTCTACAAAATGCCGTGCAAGCATTACTGCCACATGTGGAGAACATAAAAGCATTGGGCTGTTTGGATCAATTAGTAACACAAGATGCGTCAACTGCATTATTGCAAGATCGTAACGACGGCACTACACCACTAACGAATGCACTTACACCGCTACTCAGCTCACATAATCACACAGTACGTTTGACTGCAGCACATTGCTTGCAAACCATGTACAAGAGTGTATCCCAAGCGAGCCCATATAAAATATTCTACGAAGCAGAGTGTATTGAGCCAAATGTTTATAATTATCGCGAGCAACTTTTGCTACTGCAGAAGCTTGAAATTGCTGGTGAATTCTATAAGACACTCACCGACGACACTTACAAGGTGGATGTTTTACGTTTTCTACTAGGTATGCTGTATTATAATTTCAAAATGGTGTGGCAGCCAGTGCTAAAGCTAATCGAAGAATATTCAAAAGTTATGAATATCAACGATTTTTGGAATGTCTACAAACAGAAATTGATAGAATGTGCAGAAGGTGTTGCTGATTACGCTGACGTTGGTGAGGATGGTGATGATGATGATGCGGCTGGGCAACGACAATGCACAGAATATTGGCATTGTGTAACGTTGAATGAAATATTTCCGCCAACACAGCCATCAAAATTGACCCAACAAGAACACTTGAACTATCGTAATCTATTGTGGTCGCGTTTGGCAAATTTCGGACAAGTGACTGAAATTAAAAATCGAGATTTAGTAACATTATTTATGCAATTCGTCGATGAGGAATATCGTAAACAGTTGGAGCGACGTGAGTACACATGGAATCTCAGTGTGTCCGATAAAGCAGTAATCGACTACGATGACGATGTTAATGATGATGATGATGACGTGATGAACCGTGATGATGATGAACCTTCGGAGGATATAAAGCAACGCGTAAAGAAGCACAATAAACGAAAGCGTGCGGGTAAACAGAATACAATGACTAAATCCATATTGCAGACTCTGCAAAGTAAAATGAGCATATTCATTGGTCAGCCAAATCCTAAAGCACTTTATCGTGAGCAGGAATTATATGCGTTATATATGGACCTTTTGGCCGGACCAAATCCCCAATTACAAAAACTCGCTTTAGACTGTGTGATGGCATATAAAATGAAAGCCCTAATGCCATATAAAGAACAATTGTATGCCATAATCGATGAGCTGAAATTTAAAGATCAATTGATACATTTTAAATTGGACACGGTCAGTGAAGAGTATCGTGAGGATTTGATGCGCATTTTATTGCGTCTGCTTTATGGCAAAATGATCACTAAAGGCACACAACGTACTATTAGCTCACAAGCGCGCAAAGCTTTAATATTACGTTTCCTTGGTCAGTGCACTACAGCGGAAATAATGTGGTTTTTGCACATGGCTTTCGGCAAATATGCAAAATATGTAAAGTCCGAAGACATTCCAGTGTACCATATACCAGCAATGGTGAAAGAAAATTTCAATTTACATGCTGTTTACTCGGCAAAGAAGCTACAAAACATTGTCAATCTACTCGAGTTGATAAGGAAAGAATTTGGCGGTCTGATGCAGTCTGACTTCCATGTGTACACCATCAAATTGTTGATATTTGTTGGCAGTGTATGTGGCGAAGTGTTGGCTGCACATTCAAGCTCCACACAAATGTATGTTAAAATGCCGATCGTTTATAAAAACGTCAAGAGTGCTGCACTGCAGAGTTTGGTCAATTTCTTTACCCATATCGATAATTTTGATTGGCAAACGCAACAAGTTGACTGTGTCATAGATGTTTTCGTACGACCGATAATTGAGAAATTACACCATGATTGTATACATACACCGACACCATTACTCAAACTATTGCTGCAATGGGGTGAGAAGCAAACACATTTTGAGTATTTGAATCGAAAATGTAAGAGCAGCGTCGATGGACAAGAATATACGTTATTTCATTACATCATTGCATTGCTGTTGAATGAAAGGGCGAAACCAGCGGTGCGTAAGCCTATAATGGCGTTGATTGAAAGATTACTTCTAAGCTGTTCTGAGCTCAACAAAAATCATACAGAAGTGGGCGCCATCGGACTGGAGATTGTCAAACCCTATATACCGGATATATTGAAGCGCTTAAAAATGAATTTCAGCACCCGTTCCGCACGATCTGCTTTAGATAACCTTGATTTGAGCATTCTGACCTTACTCACAACGTATGTGGAAGATGCGAGCACATGCGACAGCCTCTTGCAACTGTTGCTGCCCATTCTCATAGCTAAATCGCAAACAAATGCCAGCGAGGAAGTCGTTTGTCAAGTCATTACCACATTATCGAATCTCATCAAACGTTTAGACGAACCAGAGTTGTACCTACGCAAGATAGCGCCACTTTTTGAGCAGGTTCAAGAGGTGAATGCACGCAAAATGTTATGTCAGCTAGTTGCTGACATAGCAAAGCAGCGTTGGCATAAGCAAAAGGGCGTGGAGGAGTCCTCAGAGCTGTGTACACGTCTTAGGGATACAGCTCGCTTGATTCATATGCTTAATGCTTGGGATAAACGTTGGGTCGAGCAGCCAGATTACGATAAACGTTTGGATGCACTCAAAGAGATTACACAAAAACTGGACGCAGGCACTGTTGATATCGATTTGGGTGTTCTGATCATATATAATTGTTTCTATTTCATCAAATACGACAAGGATATGGGCTTGCGTGATAACGCTGGTGAACACTTGCGTGTGCTACTACCAAAATTGACTAAAAAATATGCAGGTGATCGCAAGCAACTCGACTATTTAGTGGGCGATGTATTTATAAATCTTGTGCGACGCATTATACGCGATACCAATGACAATGTACGCAATGAGGGCGTACGTCTACTAGGCCAGATGGCACGCGAATGTCCAGACGCACATGAAATACTTATGGACTTGGCCCCGTTGGGCGATCGTCAAGATGATGAAGTGGATTTCTTTGAGAATATCATCCATTTGCAATCGCATCGTCATGGTCGTGCGCTATTGAAATTTTGTTCCCATGCCGAGTCGCTGACAAAGGTACCCAGTGTTCGTACACTCACACAATTTATCCTGCCACTGGCCTCACGTTATCTATTGCATGAGAAACATGTTGGGAAACATACGCTCATTGATGCTGCCATTGAAACAGTGGGTGTTGTGTGCCAATTGCTGCCATGGCAACATTATATTACCATATTGCGGTACTACTTGATGAAAATGCGCTCCACACACGATTATCAGAAACATTGCGTACGCATTGTGGTGCGTATTTTGGATGCATTCCATTTTGATCTCTCCCAATCGCAAACCGATGAGAAAGAATTGCAAAAATTGAAAGACAATTTAATGACTAAGGATGCGCCAGCCGATGATAAGAAACCTGTGGTGGAGAAAATTGGTTCTAATGATAACAATGATGATGATGATGACGATGATGATGATGATCAAGCACAAATAAAAGAAGAACTAACCTTGGATGCCGAATTGGCGCAAACTGATGAAGGAGTAGAAGACGAAATGGAGTGTGATCGAAAGCCTGTGCTTGAATTGATATTGAAAAAACCACTGCTACTGTCACCAAGCGCTTCGAAACGTGTTCTGGCCACGATTACTACCATTCTGATACCGACATTGAATCGGTCTATCACTGAGAAGAGTTCTTACGACACCAAGCATAAGGTCAATCGTAAACGTTTTAGTGCCGAGCGAGAAGAAGAGGAAATATTGCGTGTTCCCATTGCACTTGCTCTGGTCAAACTAATGCAGAAGTTACCAAAAGAACTACTCGATACCAGTTTGCCAGGTAAGTTTCAAAGTTCTTACGCTTCTTACTGAGTATTTCTCATTAATTCATATCCGCCCTAGGTGTTTTTATGAAAGTATGTACTTTCTTACGCTCGCAACTGAAATCGGTGCGCATGCTTACGCGTGATATATTGAAAAAAATCATGCTCACGCTGGGTTCCAGCTATCTAGCAATGTTGATGGATCATTTGCAAAACCTTTTGACGCACGGCTTCCAGGTGCATGTCCTGTCGGTGACACTGCATGGTGTATTGGATGCAATACGTGATCAGCTGCAACCTGGAGATATTGAAAGTTGTCTTCGTAATATATTGGAAGTGGCATTGAATGATATTTTTGGCGAGATCACCGCGGAGAAGGAAGTTGAAAAGATTGCTGCGCACACGCCAGAGGCGAAACCAAGCGCCAAGTCGTATTTGGTATTACATATTGTAGCACGTAATATACAGGAGTCATGCCTGCTCGATTTGCTTATGCCATTCAGAGAACATTTGGCACGTTCGCATTCACGTAAGGTAACACTCAAAATACAAGATTGCTTTGCAAAAATCGTAGGCGGCCTGGTAGAGAATGCACACATATCACGCGAAAGTCTACTCATATTCATTTATGGCACCATTTCGGAGAGTATAACTGATTTGCTGCCGGGCACACAGAAACGTGTACTCAGCGACAAGGAGAAGGAAAAAATGCGTCGTTCCCGTCCGGATTGCTTTTTAATACCGGCAGCGCCGACCCGCAAACGCCCTGGTACCCTCAATAGGGGTGTCAAAACGAATGCGCAAGCCAACGCACACATACTCATCGAGTTCGGTTTGGACATGTTGCATATTGTGTTGAAGCGCAAAAAACTTACCGAAGTCGATTATGAGCCATTCCTAAATCCCATATTGCCGCTGTTGCGAGATTCACTCAAAAGCACCCATATACGTGTGACTACATTCACACTGAAATGCTTTACCTCCATCTGGAATGAAGGATATCAATTGCCCTCTATTAAGGAGTATATTCGTGATGTTGTGAAACGTTTGTTTGAAATTCTGAAGAATTTGTCAACATTTGGCGCGACCAAACAAGAGGACAATATGCAATTGGTTAAAAGCACCCTTAAGGCAATGGTGGCACTTATACGTAATTACAGCGGCTATATGTTGAGCCCTGAGCAGATTGATCAGCTCATTTTGTACATCGAACAAGATCTACATGAGGGAGAGAATCAAACTATGACGTTCAGTCTCTTGAAGGCAATGTTGGCACGTAAGGTGGACTCACCGGCAGTACACGAGATCATGAAACGTATGAGTGATCTGACAATTATTTCCCAGTCGGATTTTGTACGCGATGAAGCACGCACCATACTTGTCACCTACGTCATGGAGTATCATATTAAGAAACGTGTCGATCAGATTGTTAAATTTTTCAGCGTACAATTATGTTATTCGATGCCGACGGGTCGTTTATCGGCTATACAATTTCTTCATACGATCATCAAGAAATTTCCCATTGATATACTATCGAATCGTGCGGAATTCTTATATCTATCACTTGGCACTCGCCTAGTAAACGATGATGAACCGGAATGTCGAAAAGCAATAGCCGAGTGTATAGAATTGCTGATAGCGCGTTTAACGAAAGTCGATCGGCAACGTTTATTCGATATGACGCTTGTATTTTTTGAGGCTGCCCGTAAAGCATCTGTACGCGAAATGGCTGCAGCGCTGTGTTCGCGTTTCCTCAATGCTGAGAAGGCGGCATTTGCACCACATCTCAAAGTGGTTCTACCTTTGATTGTGGCACGCATAACTCTGGGTGATCCAAATGCACCTGGGCGATTTGTTCGGGCACCCGCAATGCTTGGTATTGATGTGAATGTTGACGACGTTAAGCGAAAGCTCAAGAAGATGAAGTATACAAAACATGGTAAATTCGATAAAAAATCTGCCAGGGATGTCGAGAATGTGTTGAATAATGAGGATGAAGCTGCTGAGAAGACCGCCGAAGCTGAACAACGTGCTATCGATCACGAGATCATACAAATGCAATATTGTCTACTCAAAATGTTCGAATATTGCGCTGCAGATATGTTCGACGAATCGCAAGAACTATGTAATGCTATTGATGATTTGGCCTATGAATCACAAAAGTTGCTGGCACACGAGCATGATTGGGTACGTTGCAATGCAGCCAAAATCATAGCGCATATATTGGCTCATTTCGATTTCGAAGCGGTTGGGAGAAAATTAATTCAGTCGAATCTGCAAGAAAATGGCACCACGACCACCACAAAGTTGGATTACATCTATTTGAATCCAGAATATGATTTGAAATCGCTGATATTGGATTTATGTGCTCAAATGATACCGGGTGAGACATCACAAGTTATGATTGATGAAATAGCGAAAATATTTTTGTATGTGGCGAATATGTTGCGTGATGTGCCTTTTTCGAGCAAAAAAGCAGAACCCATCGATGAGGATGGCAGTGAACGACAGAAAGATGACCAGCAACAACAGACGGATAGTAAGAGTGCAACGAAAATTAATTTACCTTGGCTTGTACGCAATATACGCTTTTTGATTAATAAAGAAGTTGCCAAAGCACCACATTGCATCAGTATGGTAAGTATGACAAGATATTTGCGAGAATTCTAGGATGTTCTCACATTCACTTTCCATCGAAATCGAACGAAACAAACGTAGTTAAGTTACAGACAAAATTTCATTTCGAACGAAAGTGATATTTATAATATGCCTGATTATTTCACTATTAGAGCTCCACATTTTCTTTATTTCTACAGCGTTTCGCACTCTTCACTCTGATCGAAGGCCTAATTACACTACTCAATGTTGAAACACTTGAGCTATTAGCACCATCCTTACTTGCTGCATTAGTTCGTGAAATGTCCGAAGAGGATCAAAATGTTGATGCTGAATTACGTCAACAGGCTCTACGTGTAGGCAGTCGTATGCGTAAACGCATAGGGGCCGATATATATGATAAATTACGATCTAGTGTGCAAACCAAGCTGATGATGCGTCGCGCTGAACGTAAGAAGTTGATTGCTCAAGAGAAAATTCATGATCCAGTACGAGCTGCAAAACGTCGAGAGAGCATGCAAGAACGTAAGAAGATATCGAAAAAACGTAAAGTTCAAGTAATGCGTGGCAAAGCGGAAGATGTTAAACAAAAGCTGAAGAAACGAAAACGAAAAGCTGAGGATGATATCTTTTAGTGATAGTTTCGTAATTTATCCAACTCTAGTATATAAGTTATAAACTTTGAAACAAAAAACAAACATGTACAAATGTATGGGCTTTTTACATTTATATTGTGAACAATGTATATACAATTATTTTGTTGTAAATTACATATTACAGAATTTACAGAAAGGAAAGTGATCCATTAAAAAAAAAGAGAGAAGTTTGTAACCATTGATTTACTTTTTCAAAAACAACGCACATTTTATATTTTCAGACCCGTAGTTCTAAATTAATTACTTTTTCAAAAACAACGCACATTTTATATTTTCAGACCCGTAGTTCTAAATTAATTTTAAATGTATATTGCAAGAGGGATGAACAATTCACTTCAAACATTTTTTTACTGGCGAAACGAACCTACTCACGTCATATATAGTGTCGTTTTTCAATTTCTTTCTGGGGTCTGAGTAATTTTGACGTTATTATAAGGTAATGATTTGTCAAATGTTTCGAGCATAATAAACTAAGGAAAAGCAGTGCAAACACACGAAGACGTTGTTGTTTCTCCATATAGTAATTTCGTATCATTTTCGGCTTTCTCTGCTTTGGCTCTGCCGACACACGAAGGATAGACAGACACGCATGACTATTGTTATTGCCGAAATCAAATATGTAAATTTGATCGCATACATATATATCTTATTATATAACCAGCCACACAAAAATAGACATGAGTAAAGGATAAATAAAGAGTCACGCATGTCTATTGTTGTTGTCGAAAGCATGTATGTAACAATAGACATGCGTGGCTGTCTATCCTTCGTGTGTCGGCAGAGCCAAAGCAGAGAAAGAAACGAAATTACTATAAGGAGCAACAACAACGTCTTCGTGTGTTTGAACACTGCTTTTCCTTCACTTTACATTGAGTTTGAACCATTGACATTACTTGCTGATATTTCTGATCGCCTGATACAGGACATGCAGTGGATATATGGCAAAATTCTTTATGCCCTTGCTCCTTGTCAAAATATTGTAAATTTATCAAATTATAAATTATGAAAATGATATATTGTGAAAAATCATATATATATATATATATATATATATATATATATATATATATATATATATATATATATATATATATACACAGTATTGTGCAAAACTTAAGCAACTGGCATAGTGCTCTCATTGATTTCAAATTTACTAAAAAATAAAAGCGCTTAGATTGAATGTTTTAATATTTAATTGTTCCTTCATTAAATACATAAAAAACAACAACAACAAAAGTTCGGTATTCTTACGAAATTAACTGTAAACAACAAAAAACAAATTATGTTCATATTTCATCTGTGCAAAACTTAAGCAACTCGGAGTGCAAAGGTGTTCGATATTTCTTTGTTCAGAAAATAACGGATCTTTTTCGGAGTTTTTTCTGCTTTGTGCATTAACATTGATCTAACTCAGTACAAAAAAGTCTTTCTTAGCGCACAGTTCTTTCAAACATATTGAAATCCAATATGCAACGTGTCCGTTATAGTCATCAATTTAAGATGAAGGTTATATCGTTATTTAAGGAAGGAAAACCACAGAATGACATTGCAAAATCATTAAATATCAACAAATCTATGATATCAAGATGGATACGATTATTTGAAAAAACTGGTAGCGTTACAAATCGAAATTCAGGAGAAAGACCCCAAAAAATTTCTTATAGGGAAGCTATTCAAATTAAAAAATTGATTAAAAAAAATCCGTTCATGTCTTCAAAAGATATAGTAAATACTCTTAATTTAAATGTCGATTCAAGCACAGTAAGAAGGCATTTGATTAAAGTTGGTTTAAAAAGCTACAAAGCGGTAAAGAAACCAATGCTTACACCAAAACATGTAAAAAAAAGGTATGTTTGGTTTAATGCCTTCAAAACAAAAACAACAACATATATATTTTTTTCCAGACTTGAATTTGCTAAGAAGTACGTGGGCTGGTCCATAAAAAAGTGGTTTGGCGTACTGTTCAGTGATGAAGTTAAAATAAATTTATTTAATTCAGACGGAATAATAAGAGTTCGACATGCGAAAGGTGAAGGCCTCAATCCGCGATACTGTAAAAAGACTGTAAAGCATGGAGGAGGGAACGTCATGGTGTGGGCGTGTTTTTCGGGGAGTGGACTTGGTCCGTTGCATAGGATTGATCACAAAATGAACAGATTTATGTATAAGGACATCTTAGAAACTGCAATGTTGCCTTTTGCGGAATGGAATATGCCACTTCGATGGGTGTTTCAGCACGACAATGATCCGAAACACACATCGAAGTTTGTGAAGGATTGGCTACAGTCAAATAAGATTCAAGTGCTTGATTGGCCGGCACAATCGCCCGACTTGAATCCTATTGAAAATTTGTTTTCAATTTTAAAACGAGGCTTGGGCTCAAAGCGCTTTAAAAATAAAGACGAACTATTTTTAGGCCTCAAAATTGAATGGGAAAATATAAATAAATCATATTTAACGAAATTAGTAGCCCAAAAGGTGTGCTGCAGTAATTAAAAATAAGGGATACTACACAAAATATTAAAAGTTGCTTAAGTTTTGCACAGATGAAATATGAGTATAATTTGTTTTTTGTTGTTTACAGTTAATTTCGTAAGAATACCGAACTTTTGTTGTTGTTGTTTTTTATGTATTTAATGAAGGAACAAATAAATATTAAAACATTCAATCTAAGCGCTTTTATTTTTTAGTAAATTTGAAATCAATGAGAGCACTATGCCAGTTGCTTAAGTTTTGCACAATACTGTATATATATATATATATATATATATATATATATATATATATATATATATATATATATATATATATATATATACATATATATATATATGTATATATATATATATATATATAATCAAAATAATAATAATATATATATATATATATATATATATATATAAATATATATATATATATATATATATATATATATATATATATATAAATATATATATATATATATATATATATATATATATATATATATATATATATATATATATATATTATTTTGATAATAGTGCATGAAGGGAAGGTTTGAAGCTGTTCAAATGGTAATCAAACAGTTCCCAACATGTAGAACCCTGCATGAATGCAACACCAACTTGTATATTGTTTTGGTGCTACTCATCTCACTTGCCTTATTTTCCCGACAAGTTTCGTGTAGACTGGAAGATAATACTTCTTAATCATTCCATTTTCTTTGCAACCAGGAAATTAGCCAAGCCAGAAACCTCGGTTTTTGAATAACTTGTGAATTATCTTTTCTAGGTAAAGTTAACTTTAAATTGCTTTCTTGCGCTTTCGTAGATTTTTTCGCTTTTTCTCGGTTCTTTTGGATGCATACAATCTGCTTCGTTTTCGATATATTTCGGGTGTGTAAGGTGTCCCAGTGCGTCCCCATGATACAATATTTTCAACGCCCCCAAATACATCGGATTTTCTGAATTCCGCTATTTTTAATTTATTTCATTAATGGCAGCGGTTAATTTTTTCAAAAACATTGGAATGAAATCGTCAATGTAACAACCCTGGTCAAAATTATTTCGTGCACAAAATTTAATATATCATCCCTGTCATAAAGTACATCATACAATAAACCGATGTACTTATTTGTTTTTGTTTACATTATTTACTAATCACATTTACTTCTAATCCCTCTTCTGTAAACTTCTTTCCGCGTGTTTTTTGACTATCTGTTTTTTGCACAATTTTCTTTGACACTAAGTCTAGAATGTCAGTGGTTTGTTGACAACTTTCCTGCGTGAATATTAAAACGAAAAGAACACTAGGAAACATATCTCTGTGCTATAAAGTCGTCATTCTCATATTTTTTAAAATATAACTTGCATACAAACAATAAAATTGTATTATTACATCAATAAATTATATTGGTCTAAAAATTTTTGTACAATAATAATATATATTTGATGAATATTTTCTAAGAAAAATCATTGTACTAACGCAGTCAGAAATTAGCGAAACAAAAAAAAAATCGTAGCCAAATACGGAAATAAATTATTCAAAGAGGAAATAGTGCATACACACGTTTATGCAGAGCATAAAATTTCGGTGGTAGTTACTTGAATATAGTGTATATGTGTTAAAATAAAATTGATATTGTTTGATGGTATTTTTCTCCCATTTTTTCTTTGATTTTTTTTTGTTGACTGTATGCGCTTGACTTGCCATTCGAATGTTGTTTGGGCGTATAAAACTCGCATTGCTTTATAATGGTAAGTTCACAAAATTGTTAATGCATAAAAAATTCACAGATAGTAAGTATGTACTTTATTTACCTGATGGAAAAAGTGAAAGTTATATTATTGAAAATGATCAAATTTCAGTTAGAAAAGTAAATGTGGTGGTGAAATCAAAAGGAAAAGTTACGGCAACGAGAAGAAAATCATTTGTGGCAAACATAAGAAGAGATTTGCATTTGGAACGGACAGTCATAACGCGTATTTCGGTAAATGGTGCAGGTGAGCAAAGCGAATTGATAAACGGGTACATATACATATATGTATGTACAAATTTCTTTGTTCTTTGCTATAGTTCATTAATTTAGATTGTCCATTTAGTGGCACAGACAAAAATACAATCAATGCTGTGAATAAAATCTGTCATCTAAATTCCTCAATTTAGATGACTAATTCACATATGGAATGTATACCAACACGCGCAGCAAATGAAATCACGATCTCAGAAAATAGAAAATTGCATTTGTTAAAGTAGTAAAAAAGTTATTCAAATAATTCTCTGACCTTAAAAGCATATTAGTTTATTATGCCAATTGACAAATAATTATCGGTCCTATTCCTGTTTTCGCGGAGACCGAAAATATTGTATTAGTGATATTATCGGTTTCATCATTTTTATATGAGAGCTCAGACAAAGATTGTGTCGATTTACGATTTTATTTGTTATATTCTACAAATGGGTAGAGAATATTCCACTGTCTGTAAAACCTATAAATGTGTTAAAAAAAATGAAATAATTTCGAAAGTACATTTTTGTTTGTGTAGATAACAAAGTTCACATAAAAGTGTCTGCACGGTATCAAGAGTAATAGACATGTTTATCGTGACAAAAATGAAAAATTCATTATAGACTATGAAAACACTAATAAGCCTCATTATTGTCATATGTATATTTGAGCATAATTCAACATAAGTACTAATTCGGTCAGAACCAGTTCTGTAACTTGTTTTTTGGGGCATTTTGTTGTGATCATAGTTATTTAATTCAATAATATTATTAATGTACGTGTATAATTCGCGCTTGTACTTAGACCTTTCTTTAATTATCTTCGTAAGCTATCTTTAATACTGAATCGTATTAATATTTTGCTGTTAAATGCAAAAAAATTATTATAACTAGTTATGAGGTTGGTTATATTATGTATGTCAGCATCTTGATATTAAAATAATATCGTCTTAACAGTTCTCTACTTACATTGGAACAAGCCGGTTAGATAGTTTTGTATTTCTATAAATATATTAATAATTTGTAATTGTAAATTGTGAAGTTTTGCAAATATGTTTCGTTGTAAGTTAATTATGAGTATATATACATACATATATCGATATGCTCGATGATAAACGAAGTTAACTATGCTAATTATTTTTTTGAATTACGCTGTTTTTTGTTTTAATTTTAGTAAAAAATATATTTTTCATTATTTGATTTATGTTCTCATTAAAGTCTTCAAGATCTCAACGTACGTACATGTCTGAAAACAAGGGTTTTGTAAAGACATTTATTTTATAAAGTGTGTTTGTTTACATTTTTTGGAGATCTCTGGTAAATATTTTTGTGCGAGTTATAATAGTTTCTTGTTGAAAACTCAGTTTAAAGTCAGCATTAGTTGGCAAAATTTGTATTAAATTTATCTCACTTAGGTTTATCCCACCTGTATTGGTAGTTTAAGCTAAGCTTAAACTGATACAGAAAAACTGGTTCTTAATTTCATTTTGAAGTTGATTTACGGTTTAAACAAAAGTGCTTATCTTAGTTATATATTGTGAAATGAATCCTAAACCTAGACCGGTTTGTTATATGCTTATTAAATGCAATTATTTATTAAATTGATTGTGGAATTAATAATTAATTTATATACAATATTATGTTCTGATATAAGTACAAAATGTAATTAAATGGATTAATTAATTGCATAAGTACCTACCTACTTATTACAATTATTTTCTCTTTTATAATACGAATGCTGTTGTGTTGTTCGATTTATGGTGGCGTTTCCCGCAAAAAAATAATATTCAAATTGTGCATTCATTATAAGCAAATAGTGCAACTATTAAATTAATTAAATTCATTTTTACAAGTGTAGAATATTAAAGTTAGCTAATATAATATAAATGTGCATTTGTAGATATTTGTAATAATTTTTAAACTAACTCGCATTAAACAAAATGTAAGTGCATTTGTTCATATGTGAATTTTAGTAATGTGCTAAATGAAATATTAATCTATGTAGTATTCATGTAGCTTTTTTTCGGTGCATATGTTCTTATCATATAGTATGATATTTATTACCAGTCGTAATATATCTATATGCATATATTACACATATATATGTATTTAATGCATATGTATGTATATTCTCTGAATGAAACTGCTAATCAGTTGTAAAGAAGAAAAAGAAGTAGATTATGATAACATAGAAATACCCATGTGCTTTAAATAATTTGATTTATATACATTAAGATGTTTCACCTAGAAAATTTGATGTTTTTACCAGCGAAACTAGAAGTTTAAGTTATCAGTATATTTTGGCTCAATAAAAAACCTTTATCGAGCTAAAGTGTAATCTTCTAAAAATCTCATTATTTCAAATCTGGATGCAGACTATGTACTATTCCATCTATTTAAGTTCCTTTATTGATATAACAATTTTGAAACTAAGGGGTTTTTCATAGTAAAGTCGATTATAAGAGGTTTTTTTCAAAACGGCTTAGCTCAGAAATGACTTTCTTTTGAGCCAAAATATAAACTAATAAGGAAATAATCTAAATTCAACAATTATTTTTCTATGGAGCGTGAGACATATTAATTATAAATAAATATATGTAAATTGGATAATTTCAAGTATTTATTCCTAAAGAAAAAAGAAAGAAATTCCTGATATTTTTTCTCATCATTTCCTGCTAACAGACTTGCTTCCTATTTCCACCTCCTAAGGGGCTTCCATACAAAATGACAAAAAAAAAAAAAATTAAAATTGAAAAAGAGAGTCTACCTCTAGATAGGTACTCTGTATGGTCGATCTCCAATCACTTTTCTTTCTCAACATTTCTTCTGAATATAATTACCCCATAACTCCATCCTCCATCCCCTACAAAATTAACACAAAAACACCTAAAATCAGCAATAGCTATCCAGGAAAATTTCTCGATCAGTCATCAAATGATTTTCAGTCAGTCTCCAGCAAGCCAGAATATGAGCGCTCAGTAAAAAGGATTCATAAAAGTCTGACTCTCTAAAGCGTTTTCAGAGCACTCCTAAAAATGATTCTTAAATTAGTCTAAATAGAGTCTTAAAGACGTCGGCTTAGGGAATTAATTCTTAAAAGACTAAGAAGTAACAGCGTTTTAGGTGCATTCTGAACAACTGGAAATCGGTTATTATACCCTGCATAATGCAATATGCATGGTATATTCATTTCGGTCAGATGTTTGTGTCCACTTGAAGGAATCTCCGGAGATATAGACATAGATATATATTCGTGATCAGCGTCGCTTAAATTTTCGATTTAACGATGTCCGTCCGTCCGTCCGTCCGTCCGTCCGTCTGTCTGTCACCTGGCTGGTTCGCACGATAACTTGAGTAAATATTGAGCTATTTCGATGAAATTTGGCACAAGTAATCTATGATCCAAGGGTACGGAGGGGATTGATATTGGGCATGATCGGTCAATAACCACGCCCACACCAAGCATTCAAAGCGACTAACCTCGAAATTTTCAAAATCTATCTTGCTATAACTCACATAATATACCACTTGGGACAACAATATTTGGCACTTAGACTTATATTATTTTACTATATAACCTCGCCAAAAGTGGTTGAGCCACGCCTACTTTTTAGCGTAGCTCTCATACAAAGTGTCTGTACTTCTTTTAAATTGAAACAGCTGTAACTTCTACAATCTTCTGTCCAGAATAACCATAATTGACATTTAGATTAACATGGTAGTCGGAAATAATATGGCAGCAAATCAGTGTGCCACGCCCACTCCTTTTTGGGTCTCCCATACAAAGTTGCGGAAATTAAAAAAAAAGTTACCGGTTATAACTTGCAAACTATTCAGCATAGAATAACGAGATTTAAGGTGTGGATTAGTATTGTACGAGCAACTAGGCCCACAGAAAATGGGCGCACCACGCCCACTGTTTATCGTAGCCCCCATACAAATTTTAAATTGAAACAGCTGTAACTTCGGCAATCTTCTGTCTAGAATAACCATAATTGACACTTAAATTAATATCGTAGTCAGCAAAAAAAAATTTGGCAGAAAATCGGTGTGCCACGCCCACTCCTTCATGAGTCTCCCATACAAAGTCAAGGGAATTAAACTAAAACTTTTAAGCTCCATAACTTACAAACCATTTAGCATAGGACAATGAGATTTAAGGTATGGAATAGTATTGTACGAGCAACTAGACTCACTTAAATTGGGCGCGCCACGCCCACTGTTTATTGTAGCCCCCATACAAATTTTAAATTGAAACAGCTGTAACTTCGGCAATCTTCTGTCTAGAATAACCATAATTGACACTTAAATTAATATCGTAGTCAGCAAAAAAAAATTTGGCAGAAAATCGGTGTGCCACGCCCACTCCTTCATGAGTCTCCCATACAAAGTCAAGGGAATTAAACTAAAACTTTTAAGCTCCATAACTTACAAACCATTTAGCATAGGACAATGAGATTTAAGGTATGGAATAGTATTGTACGAGCAACTAGACTCACTTAAATTGGGCGCGCCACGCCCACTGTTTATTGTAGCCCCCATACAAATTTTAAATTGAAACAGCTGTAACTTCGGCAATCTTCTGTCTAGAATAACCATAATTGACACTTAAATTAATATCGTAGTCAGCAAAAAAAAATTTGGCAGAAAATCGGTGTGCCACGCCCACTCCTTCATGAGTCTCCCATACAAAGTCAAGGGAATTAAACTAAAACTTTTAAGCTCCATAACTTACAAACCATTTAGCATAGGACAATGAGATTTAAGGTATGGAATAGTATTGTACGAGCAACTAGACTCACTTAAATTGGGCGCGCCACGCCCACTGTTTATTGTAGCCCCCATACAAATTTTAAATTTAAACAGCTGTAACTTCGGCAATCTTCCGTCTAGAATAACCATAATTGACACTTAAATTAATGTCGTAGTCGGCAAAAATTTGGCAGAAAGTCAGTGTGCCACGCCCACTCCATGAGTCTCCCATACAAAGTCAAGGGAATTAAACTAAAACTTTTAAGCTCCATAACTTACAAACCATTTAGCGTAGGACAACGAGATTTAAGGTATGGAATAGCATTGTAAGAGCAACTAGGCTCACAGAAAATGGGCGCACCACGCCCACTGTTTATCGTAGCCCCCATACAAATTTTAAATTGAAACAGCTGTAACTTCGGCAATCTTCTGTCTAGAATAACCATAATTGACACTTAAATTAATATCGTAGTCTGAAATAATCTGGCAAAAAATCAGTGTGCCACGCCCACTCTTTCTATGGGCTCCCATACAAAGTTGAGGAAATTAAACAAAAATGTTAACCGCCATAACTTGCAAACTATTCAGCGAAGAATAACGAGATTTAAGGTGTGGATTAGAATTGTACGAGCAACTAGGCTCACAGAAAATGGGCGCACCATATAGCTTCCGTACAAATGTCGGATTTATCTTAAACATTAAAACACCCATAACTTACTAAATAATACTCCAAGGTCAACCCATTGCAACCTATGTAGTTTAGTATTATAGCCAGAAATTGATCCTCCAAAATTGGTGTGGTACGCCTGCTTCTTAAATTAGGTCCTATACAAAGCAGTGGAAGAAAAGGATGGATATACGCAAACTTTTTATATATACCTCTACATATGCAGGGTATAATTTCGTCGGCCCCAGCCGACTGTAAGGAGATTTTTTTTAATAGCGTTTAGAGCACAAAAATTGATCAGAAAAGGCTCTTTTCTGGAAGTTATTTAGAAGACTTTCTGATGAACCAGTTTAGTAGAAAAAGTCCTTCATTTCTAAGGGTTTTCGGATCGTTTTTGCTGACTCATGAGTGTGAAATAGCCGAAAAAGGAGTAAGACAAGTATATTTTTGACTCATAGTTTCCTGGGTCATTAAATAGCAAATATGTGATAATAAAGTAATTTACGAAATGTAGTCCGCGGCTACCTCGCCTACTCCCGCGTGATAAACTTTCAAATGAATCATATTTTTTTGCTGAAATGGTTTAATGTATATTAAAAACCTTTTTAAAAATTATTGGAAGTTGAATAAAATTCGACCTTGACAGAGACCACACAGGTAACATCGGCAAGTTTCACCGACAGCGATTAAGGCGTTAGACTTTTAATAGTTTAATTACGAATTGGTTTGGGAATGCCTGGTACAAATGTAAATACTCTTGTGAAGAACAAAAAGGTTATAATTCTATGGATACCGGGTTATACGAGAATTAAAGGGAACAAAGAAACTGACCAGGTTGCAAGAAAGTGCACGGTTACACCATTCATTCCGTCGAAATCATTTTGTAATGTCGACCATGCGAAATTAGCATCACAACTTAGATTTCTGAGGAAGTTCAAACCAAAAATAAATATTGGATTATATAACCTAAGGCAGTCTAAAATGCTGATTGAGAGCTGCAAACTCTAATTGCTTAAAGACTGTAAAATGAAGAATAGCTCAAGCATTTTATCAGAGTTTCTAACAAGATTTTTAAAACTGAAACAACACCAGACAAAAATGGGAATTTTCTCCGATAACTTCTGGAGCTTTAAAGCTGAGCATAGCTTTAAGCTTATTAAAAGTGAAAGCACTTGCAGATGGCTGTGAGATTTATTTTGTACAGAATGGACCATTAAGTGTTTTAATCATGTGCTATTTTTATAGTGGCAGTTTTTTCCATAGAAAAAACTGCCACTATAACATTGTTAAAGCTTTACGCTTTAACAATGTTGGGAAAAGTTCAAAGTCAATGTGGTGTAGCCCAAGCAGTGCGTTTATTGAAGAGAAATTTCTTTCATCTTTTTCGACGTAGCGCATTTTCATATGGCCACCTATGTTAATAAGCATAACTGCAGCATCTGGGGTTCGAAAGACACGAACCCCAGATTTCTTTGAAAATATCATTTCGGTCAACGGTGAGCGTTACATAGGCATAATAAAAAATTTTTTGTGGCCAGAAATTAAAGACGTGTACTTGGACGACCTTTGGCTTCAACAGCATGTCACGCCATGCCACACTGTCCATGCCGCAGTCGATCTTTTGCGCGCCAAATGCGGTAAACTTATTATTAGACGTCTCGGCGATGCCAATTGGCCATCTCAGAGCTGCGATTTTACGCCGATTTTTTGTGTGGTGCCATGAACAATAATAATGATAATATGTACATATACATAGGTATATAATTTGTATTTCACTTATTAAAAAATTAGATAATTCACGAAAAAATAATTTTTTTTTGGAGCTCAAGAAAACACATGATTCGGTCTAATATTAATATCTGAAAGAATAATCAATAATCGCTTAAATTGAGTTATGAAATATTTGAGTTACGTCTAGCGTGTCTGCCTATGAATCTCGTCAAGTTTTTGTAAATATCAGACTTGGAAATAAAAGCATGAGCTCTCTAAATACTGATATTGCTGATTTTGCGTTAACCAATGCTCTGCCATAAAATTCTTATGTTTATTGCTTTCTGTCACACAAACACACTTCTATATCTACAATATATGTTAAGCAAAGGCAAACATTTTTATATATTCGTTTAATCCGAATTGCAAATTTTTTGATTATTCATTGTGTGAATTATATTCGTCATGATACAAAGTTTAATATCTGACCACATATATACATATTTCACTAATATTTCGAATACGTTGTCTATTAAAATCTGTCAACTTAGAATATTAACAAAGTACGTATATGTATTTCTGTATATATTTCAAGGTTAAAAGTTATGCTAATATATATTATATTAACTGATTATTTTGCTTGTGTGTGTGTGTTTTTTTTTTTCGAACGGCCAAGCGACTTTAACGATTGTAGGATAATAAAACAAAAAATGCATATCACATTTGTTATAAAATATATTGTACATACATATATAGAAGTTTAAAAATTTAGCTATTTCTTTGATTGTTCGATGTATATTGAGGAATAGATACTTTTATATGGACGGAGGAAAAATATTGTATATATAATAAAATGCTAATATTTTGTTACTTTCTATTAATATTTCTTTTCATAAACACAAAAAAGGTCTAAAAACACCGTGCTTCAAATTTAGAATGCAATGCAACGGCCGAAGAACATCAACGTCATCAACACAATCACCATCAAAAACGGCAACACCATCATCAACAGTACAAATGGAATATCAACAATTATTGCATCAATGTCAAAATCATGCTGAATTTTTCAAAAATGATCACTCCGGAAAGTCCCAACGTTTATATGCGGCATTTGTAGCATGGCAAGATTTTATACGTTTAGCCGATAAACTAGTACAACAAATCGATGAGTTTTCCTACAAATATGATTTTGATGCCGAGACACCGGGCAATGGGTACCGCAGTTTTTCGAACATCACAAAATCATGTATTCTCTATGGACTGAACATTTGTAAGAATATAGCAGCTACACGTGGTACAATTTTCTTCCGTAAGAAATTCTATGTAAAGGAGGTGGAAGCTTGTTCGCAATTGCTCTCATCACTATGCACATGTTTGCAGTATTTACTCATTTTGCATGAGTGGTCATGCGATTCGGGAGATCTCTTTGCTAATGGCGATCACACGGTGGAGGAACTTCTCGCAAAGGGCGACACCATTAATCAGTATAGTTTCTATGGGCGCTGCTTGGGTTTCCAATACAGTGACACTGTTCGTAGTATACTCACGTTCATTTGTACGGGTATGGCGGGATTTTCGGAATCTTTCTACGCTGGTGAAGCCGATAGTTCATTGCTGAAGACAACACGTACTGTGTGGGCAAGCGGGAAGTGTCTGTTGAATCCCGAATTGCGTGCCCGTCGTATTGTGAATATTTCACAAAATTCCAAAATTGATTTTTGTAAGAGTTTTTGGTTTTTGGCCGAATCGGAAATGATGCAGTTATTACCCACTCTTGTTGGTAGTACGATAAAGAAGCATTCTGTTCTAGAGATACCAGCGGAACCTTTACAAATACCACGGTAAGTGCGCAAAATAAAAATGATGACTCAAAAAATTCAAATACAGCAATATATTCTCATTGTAGAGCTCAAAAGAAGACACAACAATCGGAGAAAAATGCACAAAACAACGCAAATGATGAACTTATCGATATACCAGTGCCTTCATCTCATCTGGGGCCGGGTCTACCGATAACTGCACGTCTGCTTAGCGCTACACGACGTTCCGGCATGATTGGCATTGGTGGTGGCACCAGTAGTAGTGGTTCACACAAGTTACACCCAGCTAGTAGCTGTATACTTTTTCATTGTCATGGCGGTGGATTTGTGGCACAATCATCGAAATCCCACGAGCTGTACCTACGTGATTGGGCTGTTGCACTCGATGTACCCATATTCTCGATTGACTACAGCCTCGCACCGGAGGCACCATTTCCACGTGCCTTGGAAGAGATATTTTACGCTTATTGTTGGATGCTAAAGAATGCCGATCTTTTGGGCACCACCGCTGAACGCATTGTCTTGGCTGGTGATTCAGCCGGTGCAAATTTATGCACAAGCCTTACTTTGAAATGCATTGAAGCCGGTATACGTATACCAGATGGCCTTTTCCTTGCCTATTGCCCGACATTGATTAGTTTTGTGCCGAGTCCGGCGCGTCTACTGTGTCTGATGGATCCGCTACTACCGTTCGGCTTTATGATGCGTTGTTTGCGGGCCTATGCAGCGCCCGATATTGCGGTGCTTCAAAAGAATGCAAAGCACGTTGCTCACAAAGCCGACATACGTAATGCAGGGGCAAATGATGAGCGTCATGCATTACATTTGGATAATGGACATCAGAGTGAAATGTCCAGTAGACGTACATCGGCAGCGAAAAGTCCAAACTCATCGTTGGCTGAAAATTCGAAATGGGAACAAATTAAGGTGAGATGAGTGGTGGAATTCAAGAATGCATTCGCTTCATATATGCTTTATTTGCAGTTAAAGAATAATGGTGAATTTACGGTTATCAATAGTGGACATGACAGAAGCGGCAGTGACGAAGAAGATAGTAGTTATACATTTGCTAGTGCCTCGTATCATAGTCAAACAATTGAACGTACTGAATTACCATCTGTTGAAGATGACAATAGCTCGTGTGTATCATTCGAAGATGATTCACAACCAATTGAACACTATCCCATCGAATTGTCTGCTGAGAGGAAGCTTACCAATGCTGAGTCGGTCGAATATATTGATCGTTTTCTTGATCAATATCTAATCGACACAAATACCATGGAAGTGAAAGAAGAAGAAGATGATAATGGTAGCCAAAAGATGGCAAAACCTAATCGTATAAATGGTATTAGGCCAACAGTGGCTAAAACGGTGTCCGAAGAGAATCTATTTTATGAAACTGGCAAAGATATACTCGCCATCGAAACATTACATGGGCGCATCAGTAGTGCCGTTAGCAGTATTTCAAGCACATTTAAACCACATTATGCACAATCGGATGATAATCAACCGATACAGAATTTACGCAATTTGGATGCACTCATTGCACGTAGTCCTAGTTTAGAATTTGTATTTACAGTACCGCGTGATCCATTTCTCTCACCATATTGGGCCAGTGATGAATGGTTGTCGAAAATGCCGAACACAAAAATTTTGGTAAGACAGAGCAAGAGAGAGAGAGAGAGAGAGAGAGACAGAGAATGTGAATTGATTTTATTATTTATACTTCCTTTTTCACAGTCATTAGAGACGGACCCTTGCTTAGACGATTGTGTTATGTTTGCAAAAAAATTAAAACATTTAGGAAGACCTGTTAGTTTGGATATTTTAAAAGGATTACCACATGGTTTTCTTAATTTTACAATGGTAAAATATACATACACACAGTTCTCCGATTTTATGAATATTTAATTTCAATTGCTTCTTTTTTTATTTTGCAGGTTTCCAAAGAAGCCATGGAAGGCTCAAAACATTGTATTAAAGCTATTCAAGAATTATTTAGTCTTACGCCTAAAGAAGAAAATGTTACTACTACTACTTCTACTTCTAGTACTACTACGTCGACTACTACTACTACTACTAATACAACCACTACATCGCAAACAGCTTTTACTGCAAATGATCGAAATCCATAATTAAATGCGCTTTATTAAATAGCATCTAGTTTTATTCAAACTAAATTCTCATTAGTAGCATTAGCAACGAGTTTGCTAGTTCGTTATATAACAAATTAACGATTTGGCACGTTCTTAGAACAATATGAAACTAACAAGATCGATATGCTAATACTACTTTACATTATATAGAAGTGTCTCAATGAAATACTTTCGCAGATAAAAAATGGAATATACAATATATAATACGGATTAATATAGTTTTATATACATATACATATATATATATTTGAATTTAAGTAAAATTATTAAATTTCTATGTACCATACTATATGTATATTTATATAAACATTTGCAATGAAATTATTAAATCTATTCCTGCTACGCACATTTCTATAAATTTGCTCAAATTCTTGCTTATTGTCCATTTCTACTCAATTTATGTTCATGTATTTTTATATATTCAGATAATTTAGGCATCTACTTGTTTTACTTTATTTGCTCGGCTATATTTATAATCCCTTTTTAGAGTATTCATTAGGTAATCAATTAGGTATTAGGTTGACAATATTATTTTTATTGTTATTTATATATACAATTTAATAGGCATTAATATAATAATGCTGTATTTAATTGGCTATTTTTCTATAAGGAAAAGACAAAAACAATAAAAGTCTGTTTCTGTTACATACGTATAGTATGTAAAAATAACAATTCAAGTATTTTTATGAAAATCTTATACAATATGGTGTGATAATCTTACGTGAAGTTGGATTTGGTTATTTGCTAGGAAGAGCACTTGTATGTGAGATAAAGTTATTCCTTATAAATATCATTAAATATTGCTTAATGTAAAACATTGCTGAGGGAGGGGGATTTAAAATAACAAAAACAAAAATTACAACACTTATGCCATGGCATATGAAATATATTTGACTTTTTTTTACTATATAATTTAATTATACAAAAACACACCATATACTAAAGAGATAGTTGAATAAAATGTAAAATCTCTTGGTATATTACGTAAAATAAAGTATTAAATTTATATATACATGTATACAAGAATATTTTCAAACAATTATATATCTACTTACAATAATAAACAAACCATAATAAATATGTTTAGTTTTTTTTTTCTACTATAAGTAAAATGCAATTAAAAGTACTTTAATGCTTTTCTATATTTTCGTTTTTCTGAATTACATTGAACTCATCTCCAATGAGAAGATAAAGAGCAATGGAATACACATTAAAAAATTTAACTTTAAAACATTTTAATTATTTTTGCAGTTCAGCAGCTGGCGCCACACTCAATTAAACGTTTTAAATTGGCTGCATGTCACAACAGCATGTTCATGTTACATATAGACTACTTTATTCATTATCAACCCCTGAAGCTTTAAATGCTTTACAGCGTAAGTTGTAAATGGCACATATGCGAGTGTGTATTTACGAAGAATGATAGTATGGTGTCAATATCAGGGTAGTAACAGATAATATTGGAACGATTTGAAGTATGAATTGAAAGTCTGTTTATAATCAAACTCCGACTCTGACTAGTATTACATATATAAGTACGTACATGGATACAATATGTATGTAAAAGGCTACATACTCATTTCTTTATGTAGTTTACAATTTATTTTTTTTACGGTATGTAATATATTGTAGCATGCACTACGTTCGTGTTGGGCCGCAAAAAGTTGGGTTAAATTATTTAGTTTTATAATAATATTGCACATACAATACCAAATATGCTTTTTCTAGATGGAATATTGAGTTTAAAAATGTAAAAAAAAATCAGCGGCTTTATATGACAGCTCCATTAAATTGTGGACATGGTTCGCCCTTTCTCGCGATATTATGACATACTGCAATATTAATCTACCTGCAATGTATTGTTGTAGATAGAATATCTGTCATAGTCTGAGGTCTGAGGATAGTCTGATGGTTTGTCTGGGCGTGCTAGTTGACAGTTGATAGATGGGCGAACAAATGGATGGATATATTTTAATTGATTATTTAGGCGACGCTGAAGAGGAATATACATTGTATATACTTTTATATATCTCCGGATTTTCTTTCAAATGGTTTTGTTAGGTTAGGTTGACACGGCTGTCATACGCAAAGTCAGGCCCATGTGATGCCGAAGGTAGGCTACCCCATTTACACAAAGGAACCAACTGACATTGAAGCAGCTCGGTGAGGTCGTGTGTGAAGCGACTGCCCAGGTGAGTCATTCTGTGGCGAGCCAGGACCGGATACTCACACAGAAGGATCTGGTTCTTCCTCGTCGGTAGTAGTCTCGTACAGCGATGCCTAGGCTACTTGCATGCCTCCGCATCAAGCAATGCCTCGTAATAATTCTTGATAGCATACTAACCGAATGTCTGTTAAGCGCCATTAGGTCTTTTGTTCACTTTAGGTACTGGCCAGACGGATCGGGTAGTTGCACTTGAGTGTTCCAATCTCCATCTGGCATTCGTTTTCTGTAATGCGCCCGAGGCTAGGAGAAGTTTACACATTGCCATTGGAATGCCAATAGTGACAGGTGCTTACAAATTGCTCACAAGAATGAGAGTTTAAAAATGATAATTGAATCTGAAAAAATAAAAATAAATGCATAAATTGTATTCGTGAAAAAATAGTAAAGAAATCTTTACATTGGCATCATATGATAAATCGTATGCAAGTATGTTAGTACGCAAATTGCAGGGTGACATAGTAACACTTACGTAAATGTTTCAATTTTTGTTTACTGCGTCCGATGTCGTTTAATTAAAGTTGACATCTGGTTTGGTTATTTTATGTACCCTACGTCACATTTATTATGTCTACATGTTTCTTTTGCTTGGTTTTTAAAATACATTTTTATTGAATGTGATGTTTATCCAATGAGAAAAAAATTAAAATACGAAAACATTGGAATGCTGTTAGTGTAATCATTTTCTGCTATCAACAATGCGTGAAATTGGCAATGATTTCATTAGGTCTGATTGTTTACTTTCCCAATAAGAATTATCCAGCAACGAAATTTTAGAGAGTAAGAAAAAATTCGCTATCATACAGAAACATATCCTAAAAAGTAAGCAAACAGTAATTTGAAAATTTGCAAATTAACAGAAACAGCTGATTGTGAATATCAATTTCAATATCAAATCAATAGGTGTGTTTTCGTACCTTTCCAGTAACAATTATCCAGTAAATAAATTTCCGAGAATTCGACAGCATTCGCTCTCAAAGAGAAAAATATGCCAAAAAGTACAAGAACGCAAAACCAGTAAAAACCTGCAAGTTTCACGAACAGCTGATATTTCACTAAGTAAATTGCAATTGTTCGTTTGCTTGTTAGTTTCTTTTGCTTATGATCAGCTGTTTTTCCTACTTGCAAGTCTTTACTGGGATAAATTTGTCCAGTAACAATTTGCAACTTCCCCTCAAAATGCAATGTCATTTCGCTCTCTCAATTTCCCCAACTTTGCAAGTTTTTTGGGTACGAGAACACCAAAATGTGATAGTTTGTAACAATTGTTACAAATTATTGCGTACGAGAACACTCTTAATATCAAAAGGAAGCGATTCCAAGCAACTTACCTCAAGAACGCATAGTTTTTTTCTGAAAATTTTCACCCAACACTTCATGAATATGCTATACAATACAGACATACGAAGCATGGCCCTCTAAATAATATAATCCCTTGTGATCATTAACTAGGGTGTTTTGTTCAACGATGATCTCTTTATTCTACCCAAATTCTTAGCGCAGAATCATTTCTACATGTTAGGAAAATAGTCACTTGGGGCTAAATCTGGAGAATTTACTGGATGAGAAAGCAATTCGTAACCTAATTCACGTAATTTTAGTTGGTCCATTTGAAAAGTGAATTTCATCTATCAATAAATTAATCAAGGAATTGTATTCTAGCGTAATAAAAACTTCTCTGTCAGTGCTGCTGTAAGAGTAAAATTTCTACAGTTTAGGGAGCGATCTACATATATCATATTCTTTGATTTGAAAAAGAATATCTCGAGCGACATCATATTTTCTAAGTTTTGTCACGGCATTCTTTCAGAAACCTTTTCGAACTTTCCGCGAAATAGGACGAAGCCACACCTATCTTCCATATAAAAGAATTATTTTAAATGCTCTAGTATTAGAATGTATTGGATGTAGATTTATTTGTACCACAAAATTTATATATTAGAAAATTGGCGTAATCTGATGAAAACACACCTATCTCCAATACAAAATTACGTTGTTGAATGTACGTTGCTTTCACAATTGAGGTTTCAAAATAAAAAGTTATCAAGGTGAAACTAAATATATACGATTATACGAGTATTTATTTCTGATCTAAGCCACGCCTACCTTTCACGAAATATAAAGTCTTCATGCTAAAACTTGGGGCATACTATTCGATTTGCAAATAAATGGATGAGTGGTTTATGCAATATGGACGCGATTCATTTATTTATTGAGTTTTTCATTCTGCTTTGGTAAGTTCTGATTGTGTTATTTACTACGAGGCGACCTATCAAAGAAAACACAACAAATTTGGGAAAATTTTTCTTTAATTCTCAACATAATCTCCTTTTAGCTCTATCCTCTTTTCCCAGCGATATTCTAGAGCTTCGATATTCTGTTTATAGTATGAACTGTCTAGCTCATTAAAATAGCCATCTACTGCAGACTCCACCTCTTTATTGTTTGCAAATCTTCTACCACCAAGCCATTTTTTCAAATTTGGAAATAGAAAATAATCCGAAGGAGCTAAATCTGGCGAATAAGCAATTCGAGCTTCAACTCATTGATTTTTGCCATCGCAATAGCGGATGTGTGAACTGGTGTTTTTGTTCTATTGTGAGCAAACGCGGCACCCATCTTGCACACAGCTTTTTCATTTCCAAATTTTCGGTCAATATACGATGTGTAGTACTTTTAGAAATGCCTGTAATTTCACCTAGCTCACCTTTCAAATGAATGCATTGAATTACATAACGGTGACCAATTTTATCCATGTTTACAAATTCACTGAGGTCGTTAAATTTCGAGGGCTCCAAAAACAATATTAAAAAACGTGGCGCCTTGAAACTGAAAACATATGTTTTATAATGTCGCCACTTTTCACCAAAGTAATTTTTTTCAAACTATTGCCGCCATTTATATGTCAGGACGGGTAGTTCTGGGACCGCCCTCGTATATAGCAGAAAACTACCCAATTAGTATCCAAAAATATATTGTAATTATTTTTCAATAAATATAATGAAAAAATCAACATGCTCTGTATTAAAACTAGTAAAAATGTTAACTTTTCAATTTTGATATCAAAAAATAAAATGCAATTTATTTAAATCTCAACCTTGATTTTTTTTTTGCACAGAAGCAAACATTATTTTCAGATATATTTCTTGGTATACATTTTTGCATTTTTAAAATTATTTCTGTGCAGTAGATATTTACGTCAAACAATATGCAAGTGTTCATTTGTAAAAAATATTAAAGAAACATTAGATGCCGTAAGCAAAAACTGTGATCGTACTATATGCGAAGAAGAGGAATGTCTACTTAACACTACTTTGTACGATAAAGTGCAGCAATTTCCGTTTACTGTAATTTTTGTTTCTTGGCGGAAACACCTGCTTATGCTATTTGTTTATGTATGGAGGCGAAAACATGTTTGCGTAAATGTATATGCGGGTGTATGTGTGTGTGAATGCAAGTGAACATTTGTTTTTTATTTTTCTTTTTATTCTTTATTTTTTTTTATATCTTACTGCAGTAGATAATGTGTGTATGGTTGCTGCCTTCGCACGTATGTGTGTATACTTCTACAGTCACATCGCGTTGAAAAACGGAACTAAAGGAAATACATGCATTTTGAAAGAAAGAGAAATGTGGCCGTAAAATATATACAACAGTAACAATATAATGTGAATGTAATGGAAAACATTTTGGCCACTTTACATGGACATGTTGATGGTATCACACCATCATCACCACATCCAACAGTAACAAAAACAGCATATGATAAAAAGAATGTATTTTTCTTGTAAATTTTTGCACGAGAATGACCAAAAGGAAGTGCCGTCATTGCGAAAAAATTGAAGTGATATACGTTTACTTAAATAAATAAATAACATTGGTAAAATATGCAAATATCGTTGTTTTCATTTCCTTATGTTGAGCATGAGTTTACTCTTTACTTTTTATTTCTTCTAAAATTCTTGTATTTAGGGTTTTTTTTTGTATAATATAAAAACACATTTTAAATTTTGTCACGATTTGTTCATATGGATATATTCATGTAGAAAGGAAATTTATGGCATGAATAATATTGCATGCGAGAAAAGAAAAACAACTACATTTTATTGCATACTTTTCGGGTGGTAATAGTTTAAGAAATATTCACAATAGTAGGTTTGTATTTAATAATAAATTATTATTAAAAATAAAATTAAATCAAAAATAAAACAAGATAATAAGCAAAAATAAAAGTAAACAAACATTTTTATTATGATTGTGGTTAGACAATATGGAATATTAACATATCATATCATTCTCGTATTGATATTAAACATTCACCCTTTATCACGTTTTTTGGGAGCTACCATCAACAAAGGAGATAAAGATTGAATGTTGATATGACAAAATTTGATTAAAAATGTAAATTTACAAATACCCAATTAAAGACTTTCAGAGACTAGTCTTTTGTCTTTTGAAGGAAAAATGGCGTTAATTTAGTTTTTAAATCATGTGATTATCTAAAAATTATTTTATAAAATTACAAAATCGGCGCAATTTTCGAGATCCAGAATAAAAAATATAAATCTCCATTTCGGAAAAGTGGTGATTCTCCCATTTTGAACGCAAACTTATTTGAATTTGACATATGACATTTAACATTTCCGCTCATCACGCATTTGCAAATTATCATGGAAAGATAGACTCACCAAAAACTTTTATATAAATTTATATCCAAAATTAATGCTAGTTTTGTCACCCATTTTAATAATTTTTTATTTTTTTCTTGTGTTTAATGATGTAGTTACTTTTTGATTATATGATTATGTAAATAAACAAAAATACCATATATTCTCAGGAAATTCAGTAGGCTACATTGTATTCTGAAAAAAAGAAAATATAAAGTATGATTAACATGCTAGAGGTATCAATGGTTTTAGTAGCAAAAGCATGACCAATGACCAATTTGTTTCAAATACATATATATATCATCAATATGGATGATATTTGGTTTGAACAAAATGATGATATAATTCATATTGCAAGCGAAACATCTGATTTATTGATATAACATTTTGTAATGATAACCATCATTATATATTTGTATTCATTTTTCTGTTTTAGATCACATTTCTTTCTTTCTTTTTATATTTTTTGTATTTTGATATAGATATCCAGCCATCTCTTTCCTACTCATGTATTTATGTGTGTGTATAGTATTGTATTGAATTTACCCTGAAGGATGCTTGGGGTCTAATGTCTCCAAGTCATCACTTTTGTCTATTATTTTGCTGACTTTTTAGTGGCATTGTCAACGAAGTGTACACTTTTTACCTTGCCTTTTATAACTAGAGAAATTTTTGACAAGTCCAAAGGTGATTTTTTTTATTGTTCCATTTTTTTTTATTGAGAATAAGACTAGTGAAAAAACATTTTTAATGAAAGATCTAAATATAGAGATTTTATGCAGTCTTTTGAAGATTTGTCTACTCCAAAATATAATTTGAGCGAAATTCAAATTCAATTGAAAAATTGGTATATTGAAACACCACCTTCCAAAAAATGTTTGAAGAAGCTGTTGGCTTTATTATAGGAGGAAGGCCTTGTAGTTCCGCTGTCATCAGCAGCATTGTTGGGCAAAAAGCATCATGTTTCAATCAAAATAAATTTCCCCGGAAGTTATTGCCACATGGGAATTGAAACTCAGCTAAGGAAAGTTAGAGACGTTTTAAAAAACTATGACGCAATTGAGCTGGATATAACAATTGACGGAATTCCATTATTTAAAAGTTTGTGAAACTAGTTGTGACCAATACTTGTGAAAATAGTTAATTTATAATAGAAAGTGGAACCTTTTCTTGTAGGAATATAATATAACACATCTAACACATAAGTTGTATATCTAAAAAAAACCGAAACAAAAGGACTGTAAGGCACAACCTGTACCTTTTTTTACTTTTATGATATTAATCTTAATTTTTTCTTTAATAAAACATCTACTTTTAATCAAGTAAGTGTTGATTACAATTATAAAAATTTAATACTGAATCTGTGGTTACAAAGTCACTCTATGGGTACTATTACTAGTGTCGAAATCGAGTAAAATGTTCCAAAACTGTGGAGGCTCAATTATTAAAATGTAGTACTAAATCTGGTTCCATAAGAACCATCTAATCAATAGTTCTAAGGGCACTAGTGAATTCTCAATGATGAGCATATGTTAAATGCCAACAGCAGAGTGCATTGCCTGGGGTATGATTGGTCAATAGTATTGGTGATAAAGTCAATAGTGAATTAGTACTGTTTTACTAGCGACATTTTCTTGAGGGTATATACTGTATTGTATTTTTGATTCTTATGTATCACAAAGATTTTGAACTAAACTAAATATTTGCATTATTCGACTAATTGAGCTGTTGCTCAGTTCAGTTGTGTGTAGAAATTACAGTGAAATATTGCTTTTTGATTTTTCCCATCAGCATTTTTAAGAAGCTGATTTAATCTGATTGATTTGTCTGCTGCTAGAAAAGCTAAGCTTCAAACCAATGTTGGAGAAAAATTTGTGAAAACTTGTTTACATCACTTACACACATAATTTTTCATATCTTTCATATGTACTCGTACATCTAGTAAAAGGCAACCACGTCGTAGCAACTTATATTAGCTTTACAAGGAGCTCGTGCGATTAATAATCCAACCATCATGTCCCATGATGGAAGGATCATCAATGTGCAATATGATAACCGTTATCGCAAAATGCGGAAGAGTGTAGAAATTGCAAATAAATTTTTTCGTTTAAGTATATTATTCCTTCCTTCCTCCTTAAAATACACAGTGGTACAGCTTTCCCAAGGGTGTCTAGAGGGTTAAAAAATTGTCCTAGGTTTATTTACCACATTCAATAAATAAGCAGCACATGTAATAATAAACACCTTTATTGGTAAAAAAATTACAAAATTAATTTAAAAATCTTTCTATATACAATACATATGTCCCACAAACTATTATTCAAATATTATGAGTGGATATACTCAAGTTCGAATGAGGTTATAAGCATGTGTAATTTAACCTCACTTAAATGATTTTTCACTTCCCATTTGGTTGACATATGGTAATATTATGGTATGAATAATAAATAAAATTAATCAATTTTACATTAAAATCATTTATATTGTTCAAATATATATCTACATATGTATATATGTTTGTGTCTACATACTATATATGCAAACATGTACAAAATGTACAAATTACAAATATATACCAGACATATAGCAAAAATTTATAAATTCTATACCTACATATGTTACATAGAAACATATTGTGATATATGTATTTATACTACTATAATGTTATATATTGCATATGCAAATGCAAGCACATGCATCTTCGTTTGGGTATGTGCGTGTGTGTGTGTAAGTTCGTTTATGTTATATGTCATGTCATTCCTCATGTGCAATATGATTTAACATAATTTTTAATTAAATAAAAACGTTTGCTTCTAGTTATTACAACATGACTTCCTTACTTGGCTTATGCGAATCCATATATATATATATATGTATGTATACACCCACCAAGGTACATATGTAAGCATATATATATATTCATATTATTGTGTTTGAACAAATGTACATACATTTTACATATGCGGCTGCAGTAAAGGAAACCTGGTAGTTAAACGTTGAAATATAATATGTATGTACGACTATACATGAAGAAAGGGTTGACATCGTTTATAGTGACTGTCAAATGCTTAGCGTATTATGTAATTTTGTTTGTCTGTATATTATTTTCCGTATGTATGCATGTACGTATAAACATTGTAAATTGGCAACTGTATTTGATATAAATTGTATATAAATATATATAAAACAAATGTATTAAAATATCCCATAAACCCCATTTAGGATAGCATTGTTGCACTTTTGGCAATTTATGCTATCACTCAAACATGCATTCTCATATGTATATACGTATATGTTACATTTATAGATGTATTTTATAAATATGTACATATAACCTAAAAATATACATACACTTGTTTCTATGCATCAGTATGCATATGTGTATTCTACAAGAAACACCATAGAATACAGAAAAAGACAGACAAGAAAGGTATAGGTATGTTTGTATGTTAAGATTGCAAAATGTGACAAGGAAGTTGGCAATTTTATGAACAAAATTACTTTTATATAAATTTGTTTACATGTGTACAAGAGTATGTACGTATCTGCAATTGGATGCATGTCTCATCTATGAGATTATGAACACATTTGTTGCAGTGCAATGCCTTACTTGACTAAAAGATAACAACATTTCCTTTAGTCGTGTGAAAGTGAAATTTATGCTATACCAAAGAGGCTCTAAAAGCTCAAAGTTTGTATTCTTTAGAATTATGTGGTGTTTTGACCTATAAAACTTTAACATTTTCCATTTTCATACGACCTGAAGGTGTATAATCTTAATTGATAGCAACGAACCTTACAATGCTAGCATTCAGCTTTACTCATTTTTACATAATCACTGAAGTATGTGATGTCGCTTAAGTGCTCTTTTTCGGAATCGGGTAATATAAGAAAATTACTCGTAATACTGGTCACATTTAAATCGCACAATAATATTAGAAAAAAAAAAACACTTGTACTGTATGCTGGAATATCGCTATTGGAGTATAAGAAAGTATGCTACACTGATGAAAGCTAAGATATACTTTTACTGAAGCTAATTTGATGTCAGTCGGAGTGAGGAATACCTTTCTTCTAGCGGTGAAGAATATGCTTAGACGTTTTGTTGTCTTCCAAACAAAAGTGACAAGTCTTGTCTTCAAATATACTCACTTTAGCTCAGGGTGTGATGGTTTCATGAGTATCCTGTGGCTATCTTAAATCAAATATATTGAATACTGTGGGAAGCTATGTTTCGTTTGTTGGGTATTTTGGCCTGTATGAGACCGGAGATGTAGTTACACTAGGGGTTTCAGATGCATTTTGCTTAGTTCCCAACGACTGCATAGCAGTTGCAGCATGGTATACCAATCATGCTTTTAGATGTAATGAAATGTGCAAATTCGTCTACAACTGCATTTAAATCAATTTCGCAATGATTCGAAACTCACGTCAGGCTGATTTTGTTTAAAGCAGTTAGAGCATGTAGTGAATCTAAAGCAAGCACAGCCTGACTATTCGTAAAGGCGGTGGTCACAGAACCCTTTAAATTGTTGACAAGAATTATTTTTGTGGAGGTGGCAATGGCCAGAATCTCAATCACATACTAATGGGTACGACGGCCCTTGTATCTGATTCAAATACATCCGCGCTGGTGCTAGTGCTAGTGCATCTTAGATTCATTCATGTATTAATTGAGATTGCTGGAATTTTGACAATTTTTTTTTCATTTATTTCTAGTATGAAAGTTCGGAAGTTCTTTCCAAAGAGAAGATCAATAGTCATTTCATTTTTCACTGTGCAAATAGAGATATCAATAGATATAAGAGATATCATTGAGGAACTTTCTGCGATATCCTTCAGATGAAGAAATCTGTATACGAAGAGCACTAATTTATTTAACCTTTCCATGCACATACGTATAATAAATACCACCACCGCTTTTATTGCTTGTGTGTCACAGACGTACCATTGCGGATTTTTTGAGCGTTTTGTATAAGAAAGAGTACCAGTTAAGCCTTCTATCAAATGTAGGTGTATTAACCAAATAGCATATATTTCACTAATTCTTTTTTAAGTATAATCGGGAAATAATCTTAGTAAATGGTATAAGAAATGTCTTTTGATTATTGTGAGGTGCCTTTATTAAGAGGAAGAAAATTAATTTCATTTTTAACTTTACGCGTATAGGAAATTTCAAATTTTTACACTACGCCAAATTCAGGAAAAGACCCAAGAAAAACAGATCGACATCGATAGTCCGATAAGAGATTACTTCTACACAACTATGTCTGAATTTGGTATATCAGCAAAACTCATTCAACTTTGCAGAATGACACTACTTAACTCTCCTTGTGCAGTGAAAATTGGGAAGGACCTCTCCCTTCCGTTTAATACAGAATGAAGTTTCAGACAAGGTAATTCGTTATCGTGTGATTTCTTCAACCTTATTATGGAGAAAATTATACGAGCTGCAGATTTACGACATAATGGCACTTTCTTCAACAAAAGTGTCATACTACTGGTGTATGTCGACGATATTGTAGTGCAGAGTCACTAGCGAATGGGTGTGACGGTGAACGAGGGCAAGACGATGTACCTAGTGTCTAAAAACAAAGAGTCCCGGCGTATTGGACAACACGTCACTGTTGACAATTACACTTTAGAGGTGATGAAGCACTTCGTTTATCTTGGAACCACCATCAACAACTGTAACGACTTCGAGCCCTCTCTCGAAGATCGAAAATCACACTCTACCAGTCCCTCATTATTCCTGTCCTAATATATGGCGCAGAAGCCTGGATAATTTCTACGGCGGATGAGAGGATGCTTGAAGTTTTCGCGAGAAAAGTTCTGCGCAGGATTTTCGGACATATTTGCGTTGATAGCGAGTTCCGAATGAGGTACAATGTTGAGCTGTATGAGATGTACGCTGACATTGACATAGTCAAGCGAATCAAAATCCAGCTTCTGCGCTGGCTGGGTCATGTCGAGTGAAAGACGCTTCTGCGAAGAGGATATTTAATTCTTCAACCGTTGGAGGACGCAGAAGAAGAGGAGGACCAAAGAGGAACAAGTGATGGGTAACCTGGCGGAGCTATATCCTATTGGCGCCAGCATGCGAAGAACAGAGAAGACTGGAGCCGCATTATACGTTCGGCCTAAATCGATCATCGGTTGTTATGGCCACATTAGAAGAAGAAGAAGAATATCGGCATTGTAATATCATCATGAAACTATCATAAATATCATATATGTAAGCCATCGGAAATGTCTATAAATTAAACATTTTTATACTCTGCATAAGTATATGGAAGGTATATTCATTTCGGTCACATGTTTGTAACCACTTAAAGGAACCTCCGGAGATATAGAAAAATATATATATTTGTTAGTAGCGTCTATTCTGTTCGTCTGTTCGTCACCTCGCTGTTTCGGACAATGATTTGAGTAAATATTGAGCTATTTATGATGAAATTTGGCATAAGTAACCTATGATGCAAGAGTACGGAGGGGATTGCTGATTCGTATGATCGGTCAGCTGCCGCGCCTACACCGTGCATTTAAAGAAACTAACCTCAGAATTAATATTTCATCTAGGACAGCAATATTTGGCACATTATACTGTTATATAATCCTGCCGAAAATGGAATAGCTACTCCCACTGTTTATAGTAGTTCCCTTACAAAGTACATGTACATGTCTAGTACAACCATTAGAAACACTTAGAATCACATAGTAGCCATAAATAAAAAAAAAAAAAAATAAATAAGCTGGCATAAAATCAGCTATCCCCATCCACTTCTTTATGTGGCTCCCATACAAAGTCCTTATGAAGGGTATAGTTTGGTCCGCCCCAGCCGACTGTAAGGTCATTTTTCATTGTCGAACTAGTTACTCAGAGTATTATGGGCTTATAATGCCATTGGGCTTATCACTTTGGATGGTCGAATGCTTCTACCATAACTTGCTCCATGGACATTTGGCTGAGTTTTCTCAATCGGTGCTTAATGGTTTTTTATTTATAAATTTCAAGTATGGTTTAAAGATGCATTTCGTTATTTTAGAGTAATTTGCAATAAGAAACTAAAACTCCCATCAGCATTTACTAGCAATTCTGGTTTATTCCTTCGGATGCACAACTTTTTATATATATTTGAAATTTAAAGTTTTTTTTTCTGTTTCAATTTAATTAAAATAATTGAATTGTTGAAGATAAAAATTATTGTATATATATTGCATTTGCAACTACAATATTTTTAAAACTACCAGCATATACAATTATTTTACAATTGAATATTCGATAAGGTAAACTTTTGCCATCACAATTTTGTGTATAAATGTATGTATGTGTGTATATGTTACAAACAATTACAAACTTCTGTCCCACAAATTAAATGATGAATGAAATAGAATAAGAACATAAAAGATAAGTGCAATATCACTATGTTTGGTCTCATAAATATGTGAGATATTAGAGTGGTTCATGAATAATATTTCATATTACAACTACTTAAAAATACACATTTTTTTAAGCTGGATCGTTTAATTTAATTTAATTTAATAATTCAAAAATTTAATTTTTAACATAAAATAACCTACCAAGTTCATGGCAAGTGTGAAATGATGATTTGTTTGAATGAAAGACTGGATGTTTTACATGACTCCTTTCTATCTCTTCAATTATTCTATGAACTAAATAGATACTCGAAATATCTATAGCGTATGCCATAAATAAATAAGAAAATATAAAAATAAACACACATACATATATAACCTCATTCGGAACCGAACCGGAAGCGAAAACTGAGTAAAGTTTCTTTGGTTAGATTTCGAAACAATTAAAATGAAATTGTTATTGCAATTTGAAAACAATTGTCGTCGAATTATGCAAATTAAGTTGGAAAATGTGTGGCTGAGTGCGTGCGTGCGTGCAGGCGATGAATGTTGCCAGCATCATCAATGTTATGCTTTCTTGCCCATCTCCACCAATGTTATCAATGAGCATAGAGAATAGGAAAATGAACATCTATATATTGCATGTAAGTACATATGAAATGGCAGTTTCAGAGAATGTGGCTGTGAGCAAGAATATGTAATTTTTTTTCTTCTATTCTTCTATAAGATTTATGACAAATGGCTGAAGTTTTTACATTGTGGCAGTGAGTGTGAGAAAGCAACTATCGAAGAAGGACAAGGATAAGATAGAACATTAAATGCATTGCAATAGAGTAAGTTTTGAAAGAAATTTGCATAAAAATTCATTGTTATAGAGTAGAAGAGTATTTGATCAAAAAATTATTAGTATTTTGTTTTTCTTGTATAAATTTTTAATATTTGTAAATGTGTATAGTAATAAAAAGTGGGAGGAAAATGGACAGACAGAGAGACAGACAGAGATAAGAAAGAATGCACGACACCTTTTCAATGATAATTTTCCAACTAAGCAACGTGGCCGACGTGTGACAAACAAAAAAACGAAAAATTGAATATAAAGTTTGTCAAAACTGTTTGTCTTTTTTCTTTATTATATGTTATTTTTCGTGTCCACTTATATAAAATCATTTGTAAAATTTTTTCCTACTTCATGCTTTATAAAAATTACTTAGTTTTTCATGCATATTACCATTTTTCTTCTTCTATTTGCTTTCACATGAAAGGTGTCTTTTCAACAGCTTGCAGATGTTCCATAAACTTTAACTGAAAATTATTATATGAAAAAGATAAATAAAAAATTAAGGAAAAGCAAAGAAGAAAAAACTTGTTAAAATAACAAATGCAACATATTTCTTAACATCGACTATCTCTTTTTAGCATTCACTTACGCATTACAGTGCATTCATTGTAAATGACCGAAGGCTGTTTTTTTAAATGAAAGTTTTTGTACCTTTTTCATTCTTACAGCTCCTCTTCATTTTACGTTGTTTTAGTTTCAATATTGTTGTTGTTAATAGTCTGTTGAGTGCAATAGTACATATAATTTGATGTTAGTTGGCAACACCTGTTGTCAATTTATTTGTTGCGAGTGCAAGATGGCGGATTTTTTTTTATATAATTCTATATTTCGTTGTTTTTATAGTACATAGTTTTTACCAATTTTTCTTTTTTCTCTTAAATAAGAATACATAAAACGTAGTAATGCTGTCGCTTAAATGTATTTAAAATGAACAAATATTCGTAACGGCGGAGAAAAGTCAAGGAAGATACGACATGTTCAATTTCACGCTTGAGAGCTGCCTTCTCTTTGGACAAGTTGGCATAAAAGGTGTCATTCTTGTATTTAATATGAAATTCTGAGTTTAAATTGAATTGCAATAAATTCGCTTAAAGTATTTTTCATGTATTTATTGTTTGTATATATATTTTAAAGGGATATATTAATATATTGTTATACCTAAATAGTATAAATTTCTATGGCCATATGGCCTAAAGTAGCGGTTCTTACATGATATTGCATTCTGAGTAATAGCCAATCTGCCATAAAAAACCTGGACTCGTTTCTCTAGAAGTAGAAGAGCGCGATTGACTGCCGCAGATATCTTAATGAGCACTACTACATAGTACTATGTTTTATATCTGTTAGGAATGCTGTTGTTGTTGTTGTTGTTGTTAGGAACACATGTAAACTGAAAATAAAAACAAAGAAGATGTACTGAATCTGTCATCTGTAGGCCGGCTAAATTGCTGCGGCTCATAGGACTGGCAGAATGTGTTTGGGACACCTCACGCAACTCTGTAGAAGCTGCAGAGTCGGGGAGCAGCTCGAAATTGTTACGCATCTGCTATGCAAATCCCTTGTACTATGCAGAATAAGAAACATTTTTTTAGGTAACTATTACGTTGAAGACCTAACCCCGCTTTTAGAAATTGCACCAGACAAGCTTCTGATATTTATAAATAAATTTTTAAATAAATAAAAATTAATAAATAAATTCAGCTGATTCCTGAACATTTTCTTACAAGCTATTATTTTCGAGATCGAGTTTGGCAATGGGAAACGATAATGCAGGAATAATTTAAAATTGAAGACTTGTGGATATACTCTGGACTGAAAAAGGCGAAACTGAAAGTGCCTTCAGCTTCCTTGACAATACAGTATGTCATATAAGATTGTATATGCATGCTCTAGCGTATATTGTCATATACGCTAGAGCAATGGTATTCGGGTACAGGAAAGATGACTTCCGTATAATATCTAAATTCGATGAGGAACAGAAGACAATAAGGATGGTTCTATGAGGGAAATTTTGGTGGAACTTTTACTACTGAGCTAATACCACTAAAATTCAATATAAAAAAGAGAAATATCATAGGAATTATTAATTGTTGCGTACAAAAAAAAAAAAAAAAATTTGAACATTGTATGCATTTCAACAATGTAACAATTGCATCCAAGTGTAAGTGTATGCGAATTTTACAATCAAGAAAAATAAAGCACAAAAATAATCTCTTACTATTTTCAGCGAATGTCCACTTGCAAAAGCCAATAATAACAAATAACAAATTCATTGCACATATAAGTGGTGTGAAAAACAACTCAATTATAAGAGTAGCATCAGCAGTAGCAATAACAACAACACGTGATAATACTTGGCGATGCTGTAGCATGCACTTCTGATTTGCATACAAAACATAAGCACATGTGTTCTGTGTGGGGATAAAAATCCTTTTTGCACGTGACCATTCATATTAAAACGGTGACAACAAAATATACATGTATGTGTGTTCGAGTGAGTGCAAGAACTCATTTACGTTTATAATTATGTGAAAATCTGAAACAATGGTGAGTTTACTTGTGTGTGTGTGTGTGTGTGTGTGTGCATGTGTATGATTGTTTCATATAATGCGACGTGGCATGCAAATTGTGTTTAATATGATGTGCTAGTGATGGCAATATGTGATAGCTGTAGAGGGAGAGACGAAGATAGAGATAACAGTTGATATCATTGACTATTCTGAAATGATATGATGATGGGAAAAAAGTGTTGACTACGAATGCTGGCAAGTCGATTCCGCTGATAGCAAAAACAGTTGAAATGCAAATTAAATGATAGAGTACTTTTTTCTTTGTTACTTTGTTTTACTTATTTGTCACTTTTTATTATTAAATATATGCACATACATACATGTATGTAGTATGTATTTTTTACGATGCAAATTGCAATTGAATTTGCAATGTAAAGTGTAAAATATGAATGTGAGTGACATCTATGTAAATATGCATAGTGTGTACAACATATATATAGATATATTCAATATTTGAGAATATTCATCACTACAAACCAATTATGTATATATGTAGTGATTATATACTTGTATACATTCCCTTTATATACACACAATCAGAAGCAACCATGGTTACCTATATTTTAATTGAACGCGTGATATCTTTTGCTGCATCACTTCATTTGCGATGGCGACAAATGTTTTCGTTGCTGTCGCTTCACTTTTACATATTAATTGATGCTTCTATGAATATAGATGACGTTGCCTTTTACCACTTTATATAGTAATAAAGGGTCATCCATTTTGCGGTTTCAAAAGTAAATGTAAATAAAACACATATAAAATATTTTTTATCATGATATTTCTTTTTTATTATAAAGTTTGAACGTTGAAATTATGTGTGAAATACTACATCATTTAAATGACCACCACGCGAATTGTTGCAAGAATCGATTCTTTTGAGGTAATTTTCGACCACTTTTTGACACATATTGGGCGGTATCTCAGCCATAACGTGACGAATGTTGTTTTTTAGGTGCTCAAGAGTTAAAGGTTTATCTGCATAAACACGGTCTTTCGCGTAGCCCCACAAAAAAAGTCAAGCGGTGTCAAATCGCATGATCTTGGTGGCTACATGATATCGCCACGACGAGAAATTACGCGGCCAGAAAATTTTTCTTGCAATAAAGCCATATTCGATCGAGTTGTGTGGCATGTGGCACCGTCTTGTTGAAACCACATATTCTCTAAGTCGTATTCTTCAATAGCAGGCAAAAAAAAGTCGGTTATTATATGACCATAACGCTCCGAATTGACGGTGACAGTCATTCCATCGTCGTTTTCGAAGAAGTAAGGTCCAATCACACCTCCGGACCAAAGAGCGCACCAAGCAGTGACTTTTTGTGGATGTAGTGGCCTCTCTTCAATTACTTGAGGATTCTCAGAACCCCAAAAACGACAATTTTGTTTGTTAACATACCCACCGAGTGAGAAATATGCTTCGTCGCTGAAGAAAATTTTGTTCGAAAAATCGCCGTCCACCGCCTGTTGTTCAAGCACCCATTCGACGTATCTACGACGTTGTGAATGGTCAGCTGGCTTCAGTTGTTGTGTGAGCTGGATTTTATATGGATGTAGGTGTAGATCCAAATGCAAAATACGCCATAATGTGCCGTAAGACAGTCCTAATTCCTGAGAACTACGAGGAATCGACACATTCGGGTCTTCGGCAACACTTTCACTTACAGCAGCGATATTTTCGGTGGTACGAGCGAAACGATGATGCACAGGCCTTACAATATCTGTAACCGATCCAGTCTCTTCATATTTCTTCACAATTTTGCCAATTGCTTGCGTAGTTTAACGATTATGTAAACCATAATCTCCTCTTAAAGCACGATATGTGGCTGTGGCAGAATCACCATTTTTGTAGTAGGTTTTTACAATTTTAATGCGTTGTGCATTAGTTAAGCGATCCATTTTCGCAAATGTCAGATTTTGAACTGAAAAAGAAAGAAATTGTTTTAACAACTCAGTTTGACAGATGTCGAATTCTAGCCCTATACTTTTGAAACCGCGAAATGGATAACCCTTTATATTATACATATATACAAGAATGAATGAACAAGCAATTGTAAATATTTTTAAAATATGTATTTTTTTAGTGATTGGTATTCAACTGATTACAATTCCGTTTCCGATTCCTCATTCTATTTCCAATATTTCTCTACCATCTTTTAATTAAAGTAATTATTTTAATAGTATAGATGTGTGTGAGTGTGTGTGATAAATTATTTTTTGTTTGTTTTCATATTTCAATTTTCCAATAGGCTTAATTCAATTGCGTTTTTTTGTTGTTATTATTGTTTTTGATATGATGGTTCGATAGTGTGAATGCACTTAATTAAAGTTTATATCTTGAATACTGATATGATATCGTCAAGTATTCAACAATTTTTTTTTTTTACAATAATTTTCATTTCACACACATATAGTGTGGAGAAATTATTATGCTATATATAAAGGGTTGTCAAATTTAAGTAAATTAGCTGTTATTTATGTGTATAATTCATTTACTGAAGACCAACTTTCATGGGCATTTAATTTCTTTAAATGATAACGCTGGTTGACCTTCAAGACTATGTAATTCGACTCCGTTGGATTTCTTTTTATGAAGTTATGTGAAATGTATGGTCTCTGCTAATAATCTACAAAATATTCAAAAGTTTAAAAATGAAATAATTCGTACTCCAAAATTTCGAGGATGGAGATCTGTTGAATGCCTGAGACCATTTGATTGATATTTTTTATTTTATTTATTTAATTACATTAATTGCCAAGTTTTCAATAAAACTTGATTTTTTATTTAGAAACATTTTTTTTACACAAATTGCTTCCTAACGTTAATTTTTGATACTTGATACGTTAATGGGTAAGTCTCGAGCTTATTTTTGTTTGATAATCATAATTTCCATTAAAAAAAGTGTTTTTTAATCAAATACATCAATTTCACTACAATATTTCTTTAGAATTACTTAGAAAATATATAAATATATATGATAGGAATGTACTGCATTAATGCCGATGTACAATATTTTATATGGGAAAACAAATTTCGATATTTCGAAAACATTTTTGCTATTTGAATTCATTAATTTGTTGAACTTTATATAAGAGTTCCGCCTATTTTCTGAGGGTACATGAAAATATGTGTAAGTTAAAAATATATAGGGATGGGATTAGGTATGAGGTGCCAAAACTAGAAAGGGGCCAAAGTTGAAAAAAAAAATTGGATGTTAACATCATCTGAGGAATCGATATACATTTTTCTTTGCACTATGTTTTATTATACGCTGTTGGTGTATGCCGATGATATTGACATAATCGACATGAACACGCGAGCAGTCAGTGCAGTATTCTCAGAGTTGAAAAGTGAATGACGTCGAATGGGTCTTAGGGTGAACGAGGGTAAGACGAATTACCTTCTGTCAACAAACAAAGAGTCCCGGCATCTTGGACAATACGTCACTGTTGATAACTACTCTTTTGCTACTTTGGGCTAAGTAAGCAATTGAGAAGATGAGCTCTCTGTTGAGAAACGAAAACCACACTCTTCAAGTCTATCATCATGCCTGTTCCTACATATGGCACCGAACTTGAGACAATTTCCAGCTCAGATGAGATAGAAAAATTATACACAAGTTCTTGGGACTTATTTGCGCTTGCGGCGAATATCGAATAAGATACAACAATGAGCTGTATGAGCTGTATGCCGAAATCGAGAAAACTCATTATAACTCAGCGTCTGCGCTGGCTAGGTCATGTCGAGGGAATAAAAGAACACGCTCCAGCTAAGATGGTGTTACAATATATTCGGAACCCGCTGGTGTACGATGCAGAAGAGGTAGACCTAACCTCCGGTGGGAAGAGCAAGTACTGGAGAACTTGACGGCATTTGGATTTTGTAACTAGCGCCAGCTAGAGAAGGTAAGAGTTGGCTGGCGAAGCATGCTATATTCATCCTAAATCGATTTTCGGATGTAATGGCCACATAAGTAAGTATTATTTTTTATTATTTCAAACATGCTTATCTTATATCTACACCTACAAAAGTGAGGTTTTAATATCGTCTATATAACTTGCGAAACGGGGAATGCGGCAGCAGCTGATATAAACTCACTACAAGTCTTCGTAAACCGTTGCCTACGATAACTTCTAAAAATATGCTGGCCAAATACTATATCAAATACTATATCAATCAAGCAAAAAACAGTTCAATTGGAGATCCGAAAAAAAAAAATGGATCTGGATCGGCCACGTTCTGTGCAGGGAGAGCGGCGACTTAACAAGGACTGCGATTGACTGGAACCCCCAAGGAAGTCGTAGACCAGGAAGACCAGCGAACACCTGGAGACGACTATTAGAATTGGAAACCCGTGTCATGCGCCTTAGCTGGAATGAAATGAAAAGACTGGCACAAAATAGATCCGAATGGAAGAAATTCGTTGTGGCCTTATGTTCCGGCTTGGAACCCTAGGAATATGGATCTATGGATATATAACTTTAAATTTCGGTTTTTTAATCGAAAATGTATATTTATTTGAAGCACATTTTACATAGTAAAATGTGCTTCTTTAGTATGTTTCTTTAGAAGCTATGACATTTACCGTCTTTCAAGCAATTTGCAGATTCCTTCTTGATGCAATTTGATGCAATTCACCCAACAAGCCAAATTTTGGTAGTTCGATAAGAATCAAAATGTTTTATACAAAGAGCTGACCGCATCGACTGGAACAAATAGTGATATGATGGAGCAACGCCTGTGTGAATATGGCGAATGGTGTAATACTTCCCAGCACTGTCCTTCTAAATAGTTTTTAAACGGTTGAGCAATGTATGGTCTGGCGTTGCCATGTTGAAAAATTAATTTGTTATGTCTATTCACCCATTTTGGTCATTTTTCTTAAATTGTTCGCTTCACGTATTAGTTGTCGTCTGCAGACATTGGAAGTAATAGTTTCAGACAGTTGCATTAACTCAGAGTACATAATACCTTTCATATCCTACCAAATGCAGAGCATAAAAAAAGTCACGTACTGCTTTTGACAGTTTATATAAATACAATAAAAAAAAAGAGAATTAATATTACCATATGATAATTTTGAAAGCAGTAAACCTAGTGACATTTTTTATCAAACCGCAAGGTTATACACCCAATAAAATTCATTCCCGCCGCTCAGTTGATGTCAATACAGTGGTGGATTCTATGACTTAATTTTAACCATTTAACGTTTTTTCTAAATGTTCTTACCGCCTTTATCATCCCTACAAAATGAAATCAAGAATTCCTTTAATTCAGTTTTGTCTGGTTGAGATTCACTTATGCAATTTGCATTGAAAAAGTGACAGCACATTATAACTCCAATAAAACATCAAGTATGGTACATTAGGTATCTAAAAATCTACTATGTCATTTTTCACACTACCCAAACTTATGAAACTTCCTCTAATTCGATGTCATTTTCAAATAGGATTCAGATGATACATCTATAAAATAAAATAATTTTAAAGTATAACTCAATATAACTGAGAAATACACTATACAATATATTAATAGAAAATTTATGTTCCTTTTACTCAAAATATTGAACGACATTTTATACATATTTCTCATTACTGTTAATCAGAGTGATGGAAAATATTAATATACGTTTTTAAACTTTCAATTATACATACAATATTAACTATATTTTAAAAGCAAGTACTATCGTTCAATAATAGGGCTTGTTATTTTTGCAATACGTGGGTATTAAATGCTACTTTGCGCACAGATTTCCATTAATTATGTATGTCATTATGATAACCATTTTGTAAATAATTAAAAATATACGCATGAATACCAATCAAATACGTGGCATGGAGTAAAATAAACAAAATTATATGCAGAATGAACGCAACGCTATAGGGGAGAACGAGCGTAAGAATAATAAAAGGAAGCAAACATCACATACGAATATATGAGATTAAAGTAAGTGCATATATGGTATATGTAGATACGTAATGTGAGGTAAGAGATTGGAGCATATTGATGCACATACACATACACTATACGTGCGTACTTAGTAAAGAGAAAAATTAAATGGGTAAATACAATGTGTACGTAAGCGTACGCAATTACGTAAATGTATGTACCATATATATACATGATTGAGAATGTAATTATGCTGCTATTGCAAAAGATTGCAAAATACTTATATATGTATGTATGCAGTATTAAAAACTCAAATGAAAACAGCAATATGGAGCAGTTATTTTTTTGTGTTAACTTAGTATGTAGCTTAATGTACATTATGTACCATTTCATTGCTAAATTTATATATACGAAGGTATGTATCTACAATTAGCCATAAAATCAGCAATATTTTGAAATTTTCATGAAATCAGCAGAAAAATTGCCAATATACTATTGTTGGTTCTAGTTGTAATTAGAATAAAAGTACATGCATGTGCTATCATCATTCAATATTTACATAGTACTAATAACGCTTTGTATTTCTCGACAACTGAAATCATTTCGGTCCTAAAGTATATATAAGACAACATTCATCTTGAACCGTGATGCCGTTTAGCATTATCATAACATATGTGCAGGTAGACACACTGCACCACAAAGTACAACGCAATAATGCACACACATAATATAAGTATACACGTTTCAATGTTCTTATTTATTTTTTCCATTTTGTTGTTTCATAAAATACAATTTTTTTTTATAATCGTTATGCTCGAATTCAAGCCTCTCATCGTCATCTTCAGCTTCATCAACATCATCATAATCATCATTATTATCATAGCTGCTTGCATACGCATATGGAAAATGTAAACGTAAACATAAACGTAACGTAAATCATAAATAAATATTTGTATTAAATCGCAAGCATAAATACTCGTAGTACGGCAGCGCTTACGATTGTGTATACAGAAGATGCTGTACCCACATACGAACAACCAACAAGCAACCATCTGCATATATGACGCATATATTTGCATGTGAATGTATGCGTAAGTTTTTAATTTTGATATTGTATTTGCCATTTTACACTGTGAGAAATTTAAGAAAGTTTTTAGCGTTTTCATATGTTCAAGCGTTTAAAAAGTCAACATATTTTTCTTTGGTTTAAAGTTACATACAACTAAGTGGGTCGAAATAGTTATTTTGTGTGAGAGACAAGTGTGGAACGCTCATTTTATCAATGAATAAATTCAATAAATAAAAACTAAATGAAAATAAAAATGGTCTTCACAAAGTCATTCCTGAACAAAATATAATGACGTCATTGCATGAGTCAAAGTAATGTATGACCGGCTATTGGTTATTTCATAACCATTTTTACGGGGAGTATAGCAACATATTGAGCGGATCAAAGTAATGGTTTTATATAGAAATCCATCTTTGTTTGGGGGAGTGCAAACCAGTATCATCTAAAATTATTCATCCATATAATAGCTAAATATGTTGTAGGTACTACTTACTTACTTACTTATGTGGCTATAACAACCGAATATCGATTTAGGCCGAAAATAACATGCTTCGCCAGCCATCTCTGTTCTTCGCTAGCTGGCGCCAGTTAGAAATTCCAAGCGCCGTCAGGTTCTCCAGTACTTGGTCTTTCCACCGGAGGTTTGGTCTTCCTCTTTTGCGTCGTCCTCCAGCGGGTTCCGAATATAACACCTTCTTAGCTGGAGCGTGTTCTTCCATTCGCTCGACATGACCTAGCCAGCGCAGCCGCTGGATTTTGATGCGCTTTACTATGTCAATATCGGCATACAGCTCGTACAGCTCATGGTTGTACCTTATTCGGTACTCGCCACCAACGCAAATAGGTCCAAAGATCTTGCGTAGGACTTTTCTCTCGAAAACTCCAAGTATTCGCTCATCCGAGGTGGAAATTGTCCAGGCTTCAGCGCCATATGTTAGGACAGGCATGATGAGAGACTTGTAGAGTGTAGTTTTCGTTCTTCGAGAGAGGGCTCGACTTCTCAATTGCTTACTCAGCCCAAAGTAACACCTGTTAGCAAGAGTTATCCTACGCATGATCTCCAAGCTGACGTCATTACTGCTGTTAATGCTGGTTCCAAGATAGACAAAGTCCCTTACTACTTCAAAAGCGTAGTTGTCAACAGTGACGTGGTGTCCAAGACGCCGGGACTCTTTGTTTGTTGACACTAGATACTTCGTCTTGCCCTCGTTCACCGTGAGACCCATCCGACGCGACTCTCTTTCCAACTCTGAGAATGCTGCACTGACTGCTCGCGTGTTCATGCCGATTATGTCAATATCGTCGGCATACGCTAACAGCATGACACTTTTGTTGAAGATAGTGCCATTATGTCGTAGATCAGCAGCTCGTATTATTTTCTCCATAATAAGATTGAAGAAGTCGCACGATAACGAATCACCTTGTCTGAAACCCCGTTCGGTATTAAACGGTGCGGAGAGGTCCTTCCCAATTTTCACTGCACAACGGGAGTTATGCAGTGTCATTCTACAAAGTCGAATGAGCTTTGCAGGAATACCGAACTCAGACATTGTTGCGTAGAGGTAATCCCTTACCGGACTGTCGAAAGCGGCTTTATAATCAACAAATAGGTGGTGTGTGTCGATCTGTTTTTCTTGGGTCTTCTCCAGGATTTGGCGCAGTGTGAAAATCTGGTCGATGGTGGATTTACCAGGTCTGAAGCCACACTGATAAGGTCCAATCAGGTTGCTGAGCATAGGCTTCAACCTTTCACACAGTACGCTCGATAGAACCTTGTATGCGATGCTCAGGAGACTTATTCCACGGTAGTTGGCGCAAATTGTGGGGTCACCTTTTTTATGTACAGGACAGAGAACACTGAGCCTCCAATCATCAGGCATGCTTTCATCCGACCATATTCTGCTTATGAGCTGGTGCATGCGGGTGAGCAGCTCATCGCCTCCGGTCTTAAACAACTCGGCAGGCAGGCCATCAGCACCTGCAGCTTTGTTGTTCTTCAGCCTTAAAATGGCCGTTTTAACCTCGTCATAGTCGGGTGGTGGAACATCAACACCATCATCTGTAATTGGGGTTATCGGGCAATCTCCTCCACTGGCGGAATTGTTCGTAGCATCGCCATTCAGTAACGTGGAGAAGTGTTCCCTCCATAGGCTCAGTACACTCTGGACATCCGTAACCAGATTCCCATTTCCATCACGACAAAAAGAGGCTCCGGGATTTAAACCTCCACTTAGGCGCTTGATCTTTTCGAAGAATTTTCGAGTCTCATTCTTGTCGGTACACATCTCTATCTCCTCACACTCACGTCTTTCCAACTCCCTCCTCTTGCGCCTGAAAAGACGTCTCTCTGCACTCCTTTTCTCTCTATACCTCTCCTTAACAGCTCGCGTTGCGCCTGCACGCAGGGTTCTTCTGTAGGCGGCGTCTTTCTCTGCGGTAGCGTCGCGACACTCCTGATCATACCACCCATTCCTCAGAGGCCGGTAGTAACCGATTACCTCCTCGGCAGCAGTAGTCATGGAGTGGGATATATGTGTCCACCGTGCGCATGTATCATCAAGTGGGGGAGTGTTCTGCATAAGCAGATCCGATAGTCGAGAGGAAAATGCATCTGCTGTCTCTGGTGATTGCAGCTTACTGACGTCGAGCTTTCTCTGTGTGGGACTTCTCTTGTTATTTGCGACACATAAGCGTGTGCGCACCTTAGCTGCAAAAAGGTAGTGATCCGAGTCGATGTTGGCACCACGGATCGATTTCACGTCCATCACACTGGAAGCATGCCTTCCGTCAATCACCACATGATCAATTTGGTTTCTTGTACGTTGATCTGGAGACAGCCATGTCGCTTTGTGGATGTCGAGATGCTGGAATCTGGTACCACCAATTACCATGTTTCGTGCTGCGGCGAAGTCGATCAGCCTCATTCCGTTATCGATTGTAAACATTTTCAACAAACTCAGTACTTGAACTGCATGTTCTTCATGCAAATTTTGATGAATATCTGAACTCATGTTTAAGCTATCGTGTGAACTAGCCAAGTGACAGGCAGACTGACAGACGCACCAATACCATTAAATACACAGACAATGGATTCAACGTTGTTCATGAAGAAATACATTTTTTATATCGCCGCAATTTTCTTCAAGCGTTTATAAGCACCTGTGTGTAAATAAATATGCACATGCACTTGGATGCAGGGTGCAAATATTGTTGTAATGCATTAATTACAAGTGAAATAATGTCGAAAATTTTGCAATTATATCGAGCATTTAAATCAATTCATTTCTCTGAAGTAATATCGATAAGAAAACGTACTAAGATAATATTTAATATTACAAATATGTTTGCAATAATGTCGAAAATTTAATCGCAAATATTTTTTAATCGACATTGTTACACTTGCTTTGCAATAATATCGACATACTGCATAACATTGGTTTGACATTAGTTCAAACATTTTTCGACATTAAATCCTTTGACCTTACATGCATACAGGCATGCTTGTAAATGATTATTCAAATGCATATACACAAGTAAAATAAAGGAACATCTTTGTCTGTGGGATATGTTTTGAAATTGGGCAAAACATTATTTCTTAGAAAGCTTTTATCGGGCTATAGCAGTTGATAGATCAGACAAGTGATGCCTTGTCGATCTCATAGCCGGTGAGGTGTCGATGTAAAAATGTGATTGCTGACTATTGGCAGTATTATGTTTGAGGATTACATTTTTGTAGCTTTTTGGGGTGATTTCTTATTGAATCCGATCATTTGCTATCAATGTTGCAAGGACTTTGCTTGGAGATTATAATAATATCAGACAGATAGTAATAGAGTTTCAGATAGTAAATTGTTCATCTATACTTAAATCCATCATTATCTGGATCCATCCATGATCCAATTATGAAAATAAATAAAATATTATAGAATGATAAATTGAGTGCACCTTAAGACCAGTACATGGATTTATTGGCTATTATCTTTAATATAAAAAGATGTAGAGATAAAAACACAACATGAAAAATATACATTAAATAATTGCCCACTTTTGAATTGGCGATCAAAATGCCAACAAAATAAAAAAAAAGTCAGGAAAAAACTACGCATATTATTGTACAACCACATTATCAAATCTGGCTTTGTTCATTTACGGTGGATTATCAAAAATTGTTATTGAACACTATTCTACCCACAATTTTAATAATAACCCAAACACTACTAAATACCTTCATACCTATTGATTTTATTTACTCTCGTATTTTGAGTACGGGAATGAATAAACATATAAATGTAGAATGTATAGAATGACGTTATATGCGTCCTTGCGTAGGAGTGTGTGAATATGCGTGCATGCGTGCGTATAGGTACTTATGTGTAACTGTGGCTGTGTGTATATAGTTATTTTTGTAATTGAATCACGTTTTGTATTAAATAAACTTTTCAAATTATCGAAAAAATAACGGTGATCATATATACATACTAAAGAAGACTTTGTATATAGATTTTTTGACATCAACTGTAACTAAAAGACAAAGAGTAAGAGTATATGTTTATGTATATGGGAGAGGTAATTGACTGAGTTGAATCTGTACGTATGAAATGCTCATGAATTGTGCCGTATTTGAATACATATGTTTGTACTCATGATGGTAAGTTTGCGTGTTGCCTTCGATTTGTCATAATTTGTTTGTTCATGCAGTTATGCGTTTGTCGAAAATATTTTATTTCATTTCATTATTGGTGTATTTTGAGGGTATTGATATTTCAAGGTATGTATAATACAATATTATGCAGCAGTGTGCTTATGGGAAAGTGATATTAACTGAATGTGTGTATCTCTGCCCTAATACATATTTTGTTGATTTTTTTTTACTGGTTATTTACCATATTCTCTCTTTTTCAATTATAATAAATTCATTATGTTTGACATTTTTAAAATTGGACTTCATTATATTTGTTACATTATTAAACCTAAATTTTGGTTAAATCGCTTGATTACTCATTTATTTTGCAATAATAATAATCATTTGATAATAATGATAATATGGTAATGACAATAATATTTTGTTTTTAATATGCCATATGATAATATTGTTATGTTGAATTTAATACAAAAATGTTAGGGGTAAAAAAATACATGAGGGAAAGTGTGGGAAGTTGGTTGTTATTTCAACAAATGTATCATTGAAAAGTCAGAGGCTCTATTAAATGTCTGTGGTTGTGCTGAAAGTATATAAAATATATAAAATTTGGTACGGTACGTGATATGATGGTAAAGAGATTATCGAGTTGACGTTGATCAAAACTCAAATTGAACTCTTTTTTTTTCCCTCCGTAGCTTTCTTTAAGTGCCTACTAATATATGATCAAAGTTAAAATATCCTTGTAACTGTAAGAGAGTATAAAATGTGTCAAAATTAATTTTACTTTTAACTTAAACGTAAAGCATGATTTTGTCATTAATATTATAGTAATCCATTATTTTGAAATCAAAAAAAAACTTTATAATAACATCTAACTTTCTCATAATTATCAGTGATAGTTTGATGCAAAATTTCAATCCCTTCCTATAGAAATCCCGTGTCTGTAAAGCAAGCTTTAACTGAAGTCGTCTGCTAAGTTCACAATCACGAGCAAAAAGTCGTCTAAAAAAGCATTAACCATTGTTGTTGCTAGTTTAGCCACTTTTCCATAAATATCAAAAATATTACAGAACAGTGAACAAAATTTATATCCTTTAGAATATTTACAACAACAAAAACCATCAAAGGATACGCTTTTTCCTCTTCAACGATCGGAATGGAATTGAAGGCAAAAAAAAAACTCTTTTGAAAGGATCACTCTATAAACTATTGAAAAATGAATTTCATTATATCATGGAGATTATAATTATACAAATTTTTGAAAAAATTGACTGTTCTAATAATTCTACGAATTATCCTAACTTACGAAGCCTTCTCCTAACTTAGACCAAGAAAATCGGAGAAAAATCACATATTTCATGCCCTTATTATTTATACTTTTTATTTATTCAATTATTTTTAAGCTTAACATTTTTTGAATATTCTCCCTAAGAATCAATAGAAATATTCCAAATATTATTTTCATTTATTTCAAAATATACTCTTAAATAAATGACAATCTATGATTGCAAATATTCATGTAAATAATACAAATAAATAATAGATAAATGGACATATTTATAACCGCATACACATGCAATAGTAAGTAAATGTATGCATAGTAGACTCGTATCAGTAAGTTCAATGCACTCATTTTGATATTGTATTATATGTTCATGCTTATATGCAAGATGTGTGTACATATTGTATGGATATTTTGTATATGACTACAATATGTTGCCAAGATTTAATAGATGTTTATACAATGCAATTTTCAAAGATTTGGCAATATTTTTCATATAATACGTAGATATCGAAATCGTTCTGCCAAGCTATTTGCTCAAAGTACTCATATGTGAGGGCCGATTACATCAAGAATGCCATTAGAAAAAAAATAAAATAAATATGTGGCACTTCTAAGCCCCGAAGTGGGTGCCGTTGCTCAGTGGTTAGTGCGTTGGTCTTCTGATCTGTAGGTCGTGGGTTCAAACGCCGTCTGAAGCCCACCACTCACCAAGACTCCCATTGGGCTAATAAAATTTCACTGCAAAGAAAATGTTCTGTATTTATTGATAAACCCTTTATATTTACATAAATATATTATATATTTTTATGTATATATAGGAAAATTTTGTCAATTTAAGAAAATTGCATTTCAATTGTTTCTTATCTCCCCATGGCCCTTTCATTGAAACTTTCTTTTATTGTGTTTGTATATAAGTTTATGAGACAAAAAGTTCGATATAAAATTATTTGTTTATTTATGCAAATTTTCTTATTAAAGAAATACAAATAAAATGCAATCATTCGTATAGTGTACAATCATATGAGTACAAATGAAAGTACATCTTTGCATATAGTTACCTACAGTTTATGCTCGAGTATAGATAGAGGATGCCACTGAAAGAGAGCAGAAAGACTGTATTTGGTCAAGGGTAGGTTTTTTTTCGTAATTTTATATAAATATTAATGAATTTTAATATTTATTAAATTTTAATTTATTGGAAAATCTAATAATATGCAGATAAATACTGAAAGATCAACTATATATATGAAAAAAAATCTAAGTTCAATCGATGCTAATTCAATGTTATAAATGTTATCATATACATGTGTATTATCTAAATGATTTTTGACATAATGTTTTCCAAATGATTTCATTTTGCATACATATTCATTTATACATAAATACATATATGCATTTTTTAATGTAAATTGATAAATTCGTAATAAATGCTAGATATACTTATGTACAAAGAAACTATTAATAAAATTTATGATATGGTTTTAGAAGACCATTGAGAAGCCTGTGAGCTCTTAAGATGTTAAATATCTTAAAAGAATATGTAGACAACATCTTATTTGAAATGTTGAGTATGAGAAGGCTATCTAAGGTATGGATTCTATGTTTGGACATTTATAAACAGTCCGAGTAAGTCTCTTCCCGTTTCGTAAGCTGTTGCAAAAATTTTGATACAGCACTATACCATCACTATACACTTGAAATAAAAATTACTCAAATTAATGATGTTCTAAAGCCGAATGTGGAAGATAGAAAATAAAATAGGTTGCTTTGATGAGAAACGTCATGGCTAACATAATTTGGGATTCAAAAGGATTACTTGGAGAAGAGAAAAATATGTTTGATATAGATTCAAAGAAAAAAACATTTTCGGTTGGCACGTAAAAATGTTGTAATGCATCGATCCATTCCTCCATTATTGCAACCGCAAAATTATTTTAATTGAATTGGTTTACGAATCACTGCCACATCCATAATATTGCTCAGATTTAACGTTCTCTTATTTTTTTTTTATATATTTATAAACATTAGAAAATGGCTTGGAGGTAAAATATTAGATTCCATTGAAAAGTTCATTTCTGAATGAGATGCCTATTTTGAGTAAATCGAGAAATAGAATTGAAATATTAAAAAATTCTGTTGTGTGTTTTATTTATCACGGAATTATCAGTACAACAATTATATCTATAGATTATTTCCAATACAACTCTATTTTTTCATTCTGTTGATAAAATTTGATAAATCCAAAATATACTCATGTGTAAATAAAATTTGTTTTTTTAGTTTTTAGAAAAGGCAAACATTCAATTAAAATCACAAAAATACGTACATATTCACATGTAATCTGCGTGTCAATAATGAACATACATACATAAATAGATACGAATACTTGTAATTCAATAGTCAAAGGCCAATGGCAAATGTGCAGAGTCAATGCAGTACGGAGAGAATAGATAATAAATAATAAAAAATAAAAAAACAAAAACAAAAAATGAATACAAACATAAAATAGATGCATGTTTAGCAATTTGTGGCAGTTTTTTGCTGCTGTAACTGTTGTTGTTGTTGTTATTGTTTGCCGCATTTTATATGTGTTATTAAACCTTTGGGAAGTTTCCAAATCATTTTTGAAAATCTATGCATATGTGTGAGTGTATTTTTTAGATACATACATACGTATATAATTTTTTTTTATTATTTATTAGAATGTATTTGTTTTTAAATATATAAATACTTGTATTATTCCACATAGGATTTGATTTGATGAATATGTTATGATAAAAATTACATATGATATATTTTGATAATAATTGTATTTTATAATATTATATTTATATGTATGTATTAGTGTTTGTTTCAGTACAAATATACTACGTACTACATATAGATATGAAATAGAATAATTAAAATTTTATCTTAAATATACATACATATATACGTGTTTTATCAGTTATTTGTAAATTGTTATAAATAGTGGATATTTTTTATAAATATGAAATTTTTAATATCATATTTCTATAGACTTTCAGTTGGATGATTAGTTATACATACTATGAGCAAATACAATATATCATAGTTGGAAAGAGTGGTAAAAAATTATCTGATCTTCTAGTTTTTCTAGACCGTCATTTATTTATTTGCTTGATGAAAATGTAAATTAATATTTTATTAAAATAACTTTGAAACTTTGATGCAGCCACTTTATTGTCCAGGTCTGGCGTCAGCCATTACCATGTTATTTTTATCATTGCAAAGTGCAAAGAAATCGGTATCAAGAGAAGATTATGAAAATCGCTTACGAAGTCCAGTTTTTCGCCAATAGAGGACAGGGTCTTTTGAGAGACCCTGCCTCTCTCACATTGCCTGCAAACTGATGATAAATTATAAAGTAAAACGGATATTCTGAACCATGTTAAATAAATACTTGAAAATGTTCGTCTGTAACACGGGTGGTATGAGCAATGTTAATTAATAACTTATGGTACTTACTTGGTGAAGCACTTTTTTTTTTAAATCATAAAATTTACGGTTTGATTTGATTTCAAAAGAACTTTTAGTTGATAACATTGTTCTAGTTAATGCCATGAACTTTTTTTCAACGTTCTAGTAAATTCTGTTGGTTAGGGGCAAGTTGAGTCGGTACTACTGAGTTGGTCGGTATTCAAAAGAGGGCTGTAACACGTCATATTTTCGAGAAATCAATTATTAACCGAAAGCGAAAATTAGTTGCAGTTCAGCAAAAATCGTACTTTAGCATTTTCATGAAGAAAAAATGTCGAAAATAAATTTTAAAATAAATTAAAATTAAAATTTTAAAAATTCTGTCCAACGCAAAATTTTTAATTTGGTCCGGCTACTAGTTCGGTGTAGTATTATTCAGTATTCATTATGAATATATGTAAGCATTATACAAATTACATATTTTTTGTATTTTAAGGTTTTAAGTACACAACTTCACCTTCTAATTTTCAATACTGAATGTTAACGTTATATTTGAAATGCCACTTTAATATGCAAAAAATTGTAAAACACACTTAGATATATAATATATGCTAGATATTTACATATAAATTGTCCACAAAATGAGAAAATAACATATTTCAGGAATTTTGATTCATTTACTTTTATTCGCTATCATACTCGTACTAAACATATGGACATTTCCTAGAAAATATTATTTTAAACTGAAAGATATTGAAAAATTCAATATGCCAGAAATTTTGTTTTTACCTACGATACTCTTCTTGGAAAATTGTCTATTAATATTAATAAAAATATTAATTAAAATACTCAGAATCGTCCATAAAGCAGTAAAATATGTATCCGATCTCCATTAATTGTTTTTCTTTAACAATATATTTACCCCTATCGCTATCACCTAGAGGAGCTAGAAAATTGAGAAAAGTGCAATTGGTTGCTAAAAAAAGCATTTGTTTTGGAAAGCAGAGAAATAAAAAGTGTTTGTATAGCAGAAGGGGTAACATTTCTTTGCGTATTTGGAGTCAAGTCGGATCTGGTTCCTAATTAAAAAAAAAAAAGATGAAGGTTGAATCCGGAAGGTGCCAGAATCGACCCTAGTAGAATAAAATATATGATCGACCATTCAACATTTTTTTTGGACATACTTTTCTCTCTCTTATCCCTTAGAAGGGGTCTCCTATAAAATTGTTTATAAATTTCATATATACTGCCTCTAGAGTGGGGAATCATCTGAAAAAAAATTAATATCCCTAAAAAAATTAACATAACAATAACCAAGAGAACCGAAATTTGTATCTTCTACAATATTTGTCTCTGATTTGCTCTATTTTCTATGTTCAAGTAGCTCTTCCATTACCCAGAAAGTGCCCATATACACATACGTATAAGTAATAAGTATACTGGTCTGTTTATATTATACTATTGTATATGTAGTATATATTCATATGTCGTTATATAAGTACACAGTCTTATGCATTCGTCCCTCAAATCATTTCATTCATCTTCTATTGTCATTGTTGAATTTTTCGATTGGATAAAGAAAGAATTTTTCGAGTTTGCATAGCAAATTGACCATCATTTTATTTTATATTATTCGTACGCATCATCATCACCAATATGAGTGTATACAATATATACGACATCATACTAACAAAATAATCATCACTGCAAACGAAATATACTTATGTAGTACAAGTGGTATGGTCATTGTTAAGATGATGATGCTGATCATATTGATGATGTGTATGATGGTTATCATAAAGGTCGCTTCTCAGCGTTGTATAGATTCTATCATTTGAGGTCATCTTATTTCTTGAGTTTATTTCTTAAAGGATTTCGAAGGATTTACAATTTTTTTCTTCCATTTTTTGATATGCTTTAGTATAACAATAGACGAATGCATCTACTTGTATATAGTACATCATTATATATCTATAAGTCCCAATATGAGTGTGTGTTTAGGTATTTGTGTTTTCAAACAAAAATTCTATTATTCATCACAATCTCACAATCATAAGCATTATCATAATCATCATCATCATGTTGTGAAGTTAAGCTTCAAATAAGTCATGGGATTTGTTATCGGATATTTGTTGCTTCTCCTTCAGTATTCAATATACGTAATGTAAAGATGACTTTTGATATTCTTAATGATTAGGGTAATATAAAATAATATTATTTTAAATATTCCCTTATAATAAAATGAAGAATTTAATAATTGCTTATAGTATATGTGTCTGCATTTATTTGGATATATTGTAAAATATTAAAATACACACTTAAGAGATTATATAAAGTTGTTACTTACTATTCATTCTTCATGTGATTTTGTTTAATTAAATGTTTTAATATATTGTCACTTTTATTAAGTTAGTTCTTCTCATTCATCTCAACATAAATGGCAGAGAAAGCTTAAAAATATAAATATAATTTTAATCTCACTACAAAATTGCAAAATATTATTCAAAAGTTTGGAAGGACAAAATTCTTTGACACTTTAATATATCTCAGAAATCTGTCAATGGATAAGGAATGTACCGTGTCCACTCTCAGCACATCTCAACCATATGCAATGGTTGCCATGTGCTCTTCCCATGGCTTATGCCCTCTTATTAACCCGACCATAGATTGCAGATCTTTCCTTAATAATTTTGGAAGGAGAGCTGCTACTCTTTTGTTCGGGCTTCTAAGGAAACACTTCGTTGTTTTCTTTGTGAATGTTGTACATAGTAGTTAGAGCTAAAAATATGGCACGTCTTAGAAAATCAATTCAAGCGGTGAAGGTAAAATAAGGCATTGATTAATGCCTTACGAGCCGTAAGGTCACAGAAAAGATATATAGAATTCGACCCTTCATGATAGCGTAAGATATCTTGATGTTATTTAAAAACTAGGTATGTTCTTACAGAAAAAAATTTGCTTTACCGAATTGGTTCTCAAGCGTTAAGAAAATGATTAATTTTTCAAGTGAATCACCACAGTGTACGAAAAATAGGTTATTTGTAACTATATTAAATGCAAGCGGACATGGTGTAAAAATCATGAATATGCTCAAAGTAGTTCGAAAGCTGATATTTATGGAGAAAAGGTGATGTCTCTGTTTGGTGGGATTCGAACAGAATCGTTTTTAGGCTTCTATCGTACATTACTACGACCAATTTGAAAATGTGCCGCTTTCAAGTAATCAAACGGATTCAGTCAAGTAAAAAATTCTGCAACTGATCAATAGAAAAGGATAATGACAATTGAATGAGGGACTCATGTAAGTACACTAACCACTCACACAATCCATTCTGTATGCATATATGGTATTTGCTGTCTTGTATTCGTAAATTATAAATAGTATTTTTATTGTAATAAGTAATTTTAATTCTTAAGGATCAAATATCATTTTATTAACACAATGTAACATTTCAATAATTTACTTCACTCATTTGTAAAATATGATATTTTATTAAAAGCATTTTACAGTAATTGAGTATTACCTCTGATATAATATATGCACATACATATATTTGGAATTTGTCCATGGAAGTTTTTCTAATTTATTTGTTTCTAAATATGAACATCAGACATCACAAACTGCCTTAAGTATTATATAGCTATATATGTGAGTATTTATTGGTTAATTTATATTCATGTGAATATAGCTTATATTGTGTAAAATATTAGCAAATCTACAATGTGTAAAGAATATGAAAGAGACTACATTATTAGAGAAATTCGACACAAATGTGAAAAATATAAGATTTATGTTTTACTAATAAATATGAACAGAACACAAAACTGTATAGTACCTACGTTATGTTGACCAAATAAAAGGAATTTATGGTATTATATGCTCGTATGTAGTTAGTTTTGTGAAATTTTTGTATGCCAGAAATGCCTAGTATGCCATATGAATATATAGGTAGGTGGATATATTTTGGATACTTGATTGTAAAGGTCGTCATATATGGTATTTATGCTATAGTGTGTATATAAATAAATACATAGGTATATAAACATGTCTATGTATGTCAAAGAGCTTAACTCCAATTTATTTATTTAGCAATATATTGGATATGGTACAGGTTGTAAATCATGTTGTCACTTTGGAGACGTTTATGTTATTCTATATATTTCATTATATTGCTGACTTTAGGTGCATATGTATGTTTATCTATGTATGTAAAAGTATGTAAATATTGCACATATATTAATTTTATTTGCTTTTGCTTAAACAAGAAAGGGATTGTTTCAATAGCAATAACTTTATTTGCTTTCATTTTAATTTTTCTAACCATGCCATCAATATTTTTCCTTTTGTTTATAGTAGCTATGTTTATTTGAAAGAAAAAAGGTTAATTGTTGTGGTTGTTGTTGTAGTTGTTGTTGTATAGTTGTAATTGTCTGCAAATAGTCAGTTAATTAATGTTACTTAATATTTCATTGGGTAAATATGCTGTCGTACAATATATAAATATATAGAATATGTTGATACATATTGATTTAGATAGTACGAGAAGATTTCATGGTTGATGTTTATCTGATTTTAATGGGTGCTTATATCATCGTATACTAAACAATATACTCGTACATGTATATCCATATATCTGATATATCAGACATAACAGGTATATACGAGGTTTATATAGATAAAGACATGAAAAATATGTTCTAATAATAAAAGAACAATACACATAGATTACTAGAGATATATTACAGATTTTATTAGAGTTCTTTCAATCGATATTTATAATATATTATTTTATTATTATGTTTGACTAGCTTTTATAATTAAACATTTTTCAGACTAGAGTCTTCGTTCTGCCATGAAGATGAGAAAATTAATTTTTATAAGACCTTGTTCCAACGAAATTTTTTTTTATCAACAAAATTCGACTAAAGATCTGCTAAAGTGATATTACTGAATGAAAGACACACAATAAGAAAATATCCATTTTTTCAGAGCTCTAAATTTAAAGCAGATCTTCTGTGATATCGCTGATTAATTGAAAATTCCCAGTACTCTAATACAGACTGTCTCAAATTTCCTCATAGTTGCTTTAACCACATAAAAGAAAATAGTAATATAATATGAAAATAAGGATTTTTAAGCATCAGTTTATGTATAGTAATTGCTTTGGTTTTAGATTGGATAATCATTGCAAATATGAGATTAAAATAATAATATGGCATACGGTTCAATTCAATAATTTCTAAAATAAATTAAAATTCGACGAAATGTTATATGAATGTGATTGCAAAATAATTGATTTACACTAAATTAAACATGATTTCAAAATAAATTATAAATCAAATGTAATGGAAATTTTTACAAAGTATAATAAATTAGAAATAAATACAAACAATTCATAAAACCATATAAAATTCAATTTTCACAGTTATTTGGATATATACATGTACATTAAGATGTCTCATTTTGGAAAAACTAAAAATTCTGGAATTCTGCAAAACCTTACGTATACACAGAAGACTAAACTCTTGGACTTGAGATAATAAAATTATGTTGATGTTCACATAGTAAAGTTTTCTATGTACGTAGTTCTCATGAAAATTTAAATAATTTTGTTATTTTTCATCCGATATTTCATGTGAACAATACATCAGAGCCCACTAGCCATATATTGAAAAGTAATTGAAGTTGCATATATTTATCCATAAAATATATGAAAAAGGAATCACATATATATATTATAAATAGAAAGAAAATATGAGAATGCATAAAATTTTTTAGCTTAAGTCGAGTTTATTGTTTATATAATATATGGTTTCTCATGGTTTCCAATCAAATTAAAAAATTTATTGCAATAATTTTATTTCATTACTTGACTAGTTTAACACTTTTAAGGATAATGATCTTTAAAATACAATCAGTTAATGATGGCTTAAGTATTTTTATGATTACATTTTCTAGTATTTTTAAGTTGTGTCCATTTATTTGGCCAAAAAAATCAAACCGAAAAACTTTTTTAGTAAAAAGTTGAATCTTTTTGAAAACATCGGATTTCATTAGCTTATATTATTAAACCTAAAATTGTTTTGGATAATGCTATAACAAATTTAGCATCATTATCATTTGATAATAATAACATAGCAGCTATCCTATTGGATTGGTAATTTAGTAACTGCCGATTTCACACATGGATATTTCTGACTATATACATATTTGCATACCTTTTCTCAAGGTTATACTTATTTCTTTCTGACATTGATTAGCTGTCACATTTCCCTTGTTTAAGAAGCAAATTGCATATATTTTCGCTAAAAAATGATAATTTGAGGTCAATTTGTTTATGAAAACATCGGCAATTTCTTAGTTGCCAACGCTGTATTTGGTGAGGCACCTTAATATATGTACATTTAACAATTTGTAAAGTTAAACCACAATTTTAAAAATGAATGAGCTACATATATGTTTTTAAATATTCATGCATATAGGTTTGTTGTGCGTCACTCACATGTTAATAATAAACTATTTGAATTTTTAAAAATCACATTCAATATATTTTAATGATATTTACAATATGAAAGGATGTTAAATATAAAACTTAGTTCATTGAAAGAAAATGTAGTGAAATATAACTTAAGATAGATTCACTTCTGAGATAAGTTTTTAGTAGGTTAGTTAGTTAGACACTACCATCAAAATTAGTTTTTAAATAAATAGCTAAAAATTAAGGCGAGTGGATGATAATAAAAATCTCCTTACAGTCGGCTGGGGCCGACCAAACTATACCCTGCATATGTAGATTTATATATAAAAAGTTTACTCGAATATCCAACTTTTCTTTTATTTCCACTTTTCGAGAAACAATTTTTGCATATACTACTAATTTACACCCGAAATATGGTTGACTTTGACGAAGTAAAAGGATTTTGAGATAATTCCGAGGCTTAGTATGGGAGCTATATAAAAGTGGGCGTGGCTTAACACTTTCTAGTAAATCCAATTAATTTTTCAACGTTAATCCACACCTTAAATTTGGTGTCCTACGTTGAATAGTTTCTAAGTTATGGTGGTTAACATTTTTGTTTAATTTCCTCAACTTTGTATGTGAGCCCCAATAAGAAGTGGGCGTGGTACGCTGATTTTTCGCCAGATTATTTCCGACTACCATATTAACCTAAGTGTCCATTATGGTTATTCTAGACAGAAGATTGCCGAAGTTACAGCTGTTTCAATTTAAAATTTGTATGGCGGCTACGATAAACAGTGGGCGTGGTGCGCCCATTTTCTGTGAGCCTAGTTGCTCGTACAATACTAATCCATACCTAAAATCTCGTTCTTTTACGCTAAATGGTTTATAAGTTATGGCGTTTAAAAGTTTTAGTTTAATTCCCTTGACTTTGTATGGGAGACCCATAAAGGAGTGGGCGTGGCACACTGATTATCTGCCACATTTTTGCCGACTACGATATTAATCTTAGTGTCAATTATGGTTATTTTAGGCAGAAGATTGCCGAAGTTACAGCTGTTTCAATTTAAAATTTGGATGGCGGCTACGATAAACAGTGGGCGTGGTGCGCCCATTTTCTGTGAGCCTAGTTGCTCGTACAATACTAATCCATACCTTAAATCTCGTTGTCCTACGCTAAATGGTTTGTAAGTTATGGAGCTTAAAAGTTTTAGTTTAATTCCCTTGACTTTGTATGGGAGACTCATGAAGGAGTGGGCGTGGCACACTGATTATCTGCCACATTTTTGCCGACTACGATATTAATCTAAGTGTCAATTATGGTTATTTTAGGCAGAAGATTGCCGAAGTTACAGCTGTTTCAATTTAAAATTTGTATGGGGGCTACGATAAATAGTGGGCGTGGTGCGCCCATTTTCTGTGAGCCTAGTTGCTTGTACAATACTAATCCACACCTTAAATCTCGTTATTCTACGCTGAATAGTTTGCAAGTTATAACCGGTAACATTTGTTTTAATTTCCGCAACTTTGTATGGGAGACCCAAAAAGGAGTGGGCGTGGCACACTGATTTTCTGCCATATTATTTCCGACTACCATGTTAATCTAAGTGTCAATTATGGTTATTCTGGACAGAAGATTGTAGAAGTTACAGCTGTTTCAATTTTAAAGAAGTACAGACACTTTGTATGAGAGCTACGCTAAAAAGTAGGCGTGGCTCAACCACTTTTGGCGAGGTTATAGAGTGATATAATAAAAGTCTATGTGCCAAATATTGTTGTCCCAAGTGGTATATTATGTGAGTTATAGCAAGTTAAAGATTTTGAAAATTTCGAGGTTAGTCGTTTTGAATGCTTGGTGTGGGCGTGGTTATTGACCGATCATGCCCAATATCAATCCCCTCCGTACCCTTGGATCATAGATTACTTATGCCAAATTTCATAGAAATAGCTCAATATTTACTCAAGTTATCGTGCGAACCAGCCAGGTGACAGACAGACGGACGGACGGACGGACGGACGGACATCGTTAAATCGAAAATTTAATCGACGCTGATCACGAATATATATCTATGTCTATATCTCCGGAGATTCCTTCAAGTGGACACAAACATCTGACCGAAATGAATATACCATGCATATTGCATTATGCAGGGTATAAAAATAAGTGTTTTACATATTTGATGGTTTTGTTTTTGTTAATCTCATAGAAAATCAATTTCGTCGACAGCAATTCATTTTATTTAAAATTTGTGAGCATGGGGCTGCCGTTGTTGCATATCTTGTAAGGTTGTGTGCCACAATGTCTATTTCGAGCGATTCTAATCGGTATCACTACCAGATACTTGTATAAAACTAAGTTAGTTTTTCCAATAAAAATATTCCATAAAATACATTAAAGCTCTAGAAAAGCATATAACTGTAAAATTGCCACACACATGCATACAAACTATAGAGCAATTCTCCATGTACATACGTACAGTGGCTCCCAGCTTATTTCGTACAGTGACAGTTTAAAAATTGCTGCAGTCGTAATTCCTAATATAGCAAAAATTTGAACAAAATATAAATGCCATTTTTGAAAGGAAGGTTTGTTTTTTATTTTCCAAAATTTACTTTTTCAAAATTTTAGTGTTTGACACTATAAAAAAATAAAATAAGAATAAAATAGGAAAATTCATGTCACAGCTTATTTCGTACAGTCTCTTTAAGTTCAAACTAAAAACAAAGTAAGTTGATTTTAATATTTAGTATGACATCCCTTAGCGTTAATGATAGCCTGGAGTCTATTTGGCATTGAATCCACCAATTTTTGAGTGATGTCTGGTGTGATTTTTTTCCATTCCTCCATCAGTACCTTCTTTAGGTCTTGCTTATTAGAAATCTTGTGTGTTCTTATTTTATTGTCCAAAATAGACCAAAGATTTTCAATCACATTCATATCAGGTGACTGTGGTGGTGGAGACATCAAGTGTGGGCAGTTCCAAATAAGCCAAGATTGCACAATCCCAGATTTATGTTTTGGGTCATTATCTTGGTAGTACCGAAATTCATCCCGCAAATCCAGTTTGTCTGCACTTTGAAGTAAATTGTTTTTCAGAATCTCGAGGTACTTCATTTTGTCCATTGTCCCCTCAATAAAAACCAATTCACCTACTCCGGCTGCTGACATACAGGCCCAAACCATCACGCTACCGCCACCATGCTTCACTGTGGGCTTAAGGTTCTCCTTGTTTAGCTCGGTATTCGCTTTACGCCAAACATATGACATTCCGTCCGAACCAAAAATATTAAACTTAGACTCATCCGCGAAAATAACGGTATTCCAGAACGCAGGAGTCTTAATAATATGCTCTTTGGCGGAGTCAAGTCGGCGTTGTATATTCATTTTTGAAATGAATGGTTTCTTTCGGGCTACTCGACCGTTCAAGTCATGATTGCGCAGCACACGTCGGACAGTTTCAGCACTGGATGATTTCCTATTTCACGCTGAACCTCTGCAGCCAACTTCGGAGCGGATAACTTTGGATTTTTCTTAATTTTTCGTACAATATAACGCTCGTCTGATGCGTTGAAAATCTTATTAGGTGCTTCTCTGCCCTTGTTCTCCAACCGATTTTCGCGAACGAAGCGTTGAATGATGTATTGGACAGTTGAGGCACTTAAATTTGTCATTTCAGCAATTTTTCGCACACTCTGACCTTTCCTAAAATGGTTAATTACCAGTTTACGCTGTTCCATCGTTGTACGACGCCCATAACGCTAAATGTTTAATTTACAGCACTTTAACTATTTAAAATAATAATAATAAAAATTGTTATAATAGTTAAAAAGGTCCAAAAACTCATACAATTCAAAAAAACTTTGTAACTGCGCGGCAGAATGAAACTTACTTACATTGAAGTTTGTGTACGAAATAAGATGTGAGCTGAAAATCAGCTGATCAATAGTTTTTCTTTCTTGCATGACAAAAAGAACAATTTTTGGGGTTCCCCGTTTTCTTATTAGGTTTACTAAACACATACACAGACATCTACATTCAAAACTTATCGATAAGTTTTTTAGTTTCGATGTTACAGCCATGTACATAAAAATATATACACTGTACGAAATAAGCTGTGAGCCACTGTATATGTAAGTAAAATTAAGCCTCAAGCAAAAGTTCAGTAATTAAAACTGTCATAGCAATGAAATTATTCTAACAATAGTCTCGTAAAAATAGATTGAAAATAATAGAGATGTATACTCGTACATACATGAGCTTCCAAAACCAAAGAACTAAATATCAACCAACGAGAAACAATAGAAACAATTTCATAGCAAGACATCAGCAGCATCAATTCGTACCTACAGACATATTGTATGTATGTAGACTATAGCATCTTCCCAATCGGTACTTATATGTATGTAGTGATGAAGTTTTGTGGTGTTTGCTACTTGTTGTTCGTGTAATTGTAATTATAACACATAGAAGACCAAGAAGAGAAAGAAAATACATACAATAACTGCAAAGAACAAAAAGAAATATACCAAAAAAATGAAGAAGAAATTAAAGAATAAAAAATAAATGATCAAAACGTATTACAAAAACGAATGAATAAATGAATGATAGAATGAATGAGTTTGCATGAAGTGAACCAACAAATGACCACAGACCACATAGAATCCACTCAAGTCGACACAATCGATGCGTTCGTTAAGGGGTTTTTGCTTTTGCGTTTTTTTATTTTATTTTATTTAGCATTTCTGTATTTCTGCTATGTCACTGCTACTGGTGGTATACACTTCTTTAGTTTTTAGAATAGTACATGCTGTATATTTGTGTAACCGGAAACGGAAGTGGGCAAAAACTAGGTCATCATATTGCAAATGTACGAGTATAATGTGCACTAGCAATGACAATAGTGTCCAATTTGGTTTTAATCTCTGTGACGTCACCATCATTGCTATTGTTGTTATTATTATTACTGATGCGAGAGTGAGATTTGTCAATGTTAGTGAGATGTGTTTGTTTTATGAATTTTTTTCTTTTTGTTTCTAGAAAAAAAAAAGAAAAAGAAAATACTTGCAAAGTTGCATGCAACCAACGGATATGCACAACAATATGCAGTTGTAAAGCCAACAAATGCATACACGAATGACTTAAGTAAAGTGTTGTTGCTATTGTTCCTGTTGTTGCAAAGTTCTGTTGTTTTTATTTGATCGAATACTTTTTTCATATGTTTGTGGTATTTGTGGGCGAGATGGTCTTGTTGACCGTTGCCTTAACGCTTGTCAACGACCAACCAGTCAGTTATTTAGAAGTTTATAGCATATATGTAGCATCGGTGTAATTTCGACTAGAGTACATGAATATTATATACGTATGCATATGTGTGCATATAAGTATTTATGTGACACTTGAAAAAATAGAAACAAATAAATAAATTGCTCTTCTTGGCCAACCACAAAGAAGTTTTAAATGAATTTCAAAATGAAATTAATTCAATTGAAAATTTCCAAAATTGAAATGAATTCATTTCATTTCCATTTTATCTCAAGTTAATGGCATCTGTGTAAGATAACTCCTGTGCTTGTCAGACATAGGCGTACGAGACAATTTGCAATTGTTGAGTTTCTACTTAAGTTTGAAATATAAATAAGAAAGAAGAGAAAATATATAAAATGAAAATCAATAATGAATAATGATCTGATTGGCATAGACCGACATTTTTGTGCGGATCATAGCAGTGGTTTTTTATTAGAGCTGCCCTAAATGGTAAGCGTGGAAGAGAGTACAAGTTTTGGTGATTCAAAAAAGGGAGGTAAAAAGGGAGGTTGAGTGGATGTCTGTCGATACACCTAGGCCTATTAAAGGCCCATTGTGATACCACCGGAGTTTTGTCCCTTACCCAACTGGGTCCTCTTTGAGTCAACCTGTGGATTTTATAAATGACACTATCTTTGTTAGTTTAGTTCGAGCTAAGTTCCATTTCGGTCACATTAGCCGACTATTTAACCAGTTTCCTGTCTGCCTCCAAAGTATGTTAGCAGAATCTATGGTGAAGCTGTCTATCAATAATTTACAAGTTTGCTAGTGGCATTTGCACAGATGCTTTGTCCGGGTGGAGTGCTAATGTTGTGGAATGCTTTGCTAGTTCATCCGCTCTACAGTTGCCTTTGATGTATCTGTGGCCATTCACCCAAATAAGGTGAATGTTGAAGTAACTAATGAGTTCTATTAGTAGTTTGTGACAGCTTATCACCGTCTTTGATAACTGCCTACTCATTTGCAGCGATTTTAGTGCCGCCTGACTATCGGAATAGATATAAGTATCTCTTGTAGTCAAAACACTTTTTTTGACAATAGAGAGTGCCTCCTTATGGCTAAAACTTCAGCCTGAAATACACTGCAATGATCTGGTAGGCGAAAGGCTACATTGGCGATTAACGCTTCCAAATATACGCCTCCTCCCACCTGATCATTAAGTTTGGAGCCGTCCGTGAAAATACTGACTTTGTTCTTGCAGTCCATTCTATCGTTATCCCACTCTTCTATCGTTGGGAAGGTTATAGTGAAGGGCTTGTTGAGGAATATTGCCGACAAGTTGCAATAGTCGGTGGTATTGGGTATGATTGGAAAACTGTCTAAGATGACTGAGTGTCCTTTCGGGTAAGTGGCTAATAGAGAAGATTCCCTAAGCCTTCTAAAAGCTCCGCTTATGGACAAGCCAGCTATTCTCTGAATACCTTCCATGCGTTAAACTGCATAGCTTTTATTTAGAACCGGCCACCAGACTATAATACCGTAAGACAGAATTGGCCTTATTACAGCTGTGAATATCTAGTGTGTGAGGCTTCAAACTCCATTTCGCTACCACTGCCTTTTTACACGAGTAAAGAGCTACAACCGCTTTCCTAACTCTATCTTCTACATTATAACTCCAAAAAAGCTTCCTATCTAGGATAAGTCTTATGGAAATGGGAGTACATTTTACTGGCATTACAGTAAATAGAAGACACGCGCCGCCTATTTCTCTCAAAATCATATCCCTTTGCAATAGTAAGTTACGTCTGATAAATCTGTTCTGCTTATTACAATATTAATCTACGCATCAAATATTATTGCGGTAGATGGAATATATATTAAGTCAGTTGTACTGGGAAACATTCTTAAAAATGTAATAATGTTTGGTGGCTCCCGGTGAGCATGGCTGTTGACTGATTATGCTCATTATCAATAGCGTCTGTACTTTTGAACCATAGGCAATTTGTGCCATATTTCATTGAAATATATCATAACTTGTTCACGTTATAGAACTAAACAGCCGTTCCACCATGAAAGGTGGAACCCAGCTAATGCGATCATAATTGATACATCGATTGCCAAGGCCTGTTATGTAAGTAAACAAGTTATTGTAGTCAAATACTTAGAATATTATGAAGTAGGTCGTGGGTTCAATCCCCGACTGAAGCATAACAAAATTTTAAAATTTTTATATCGAAAAGATTTTTCTTTCGCACGGTACCCATCTGCCGGCAAGAATTGGCAATTTTTCCAACAGTAACAATTTGCCAAAAATGATTCTTAAAAGAGCTCTGTGACAGATACTAAGTTAAAGTGATGTCGCAAGGGTTCTGTTGTTCGGAACCGGCTAATATAAGTAGGTTCCTTCTAATGCTGTCCAAATTTAACACGCACAATAGTATTGGAAGAGGAGCTCGGTGGTATCACAATGGGCCTTTATGACCTAAGTGTGTCCTCTCATAAAGAGGGCAGCCACAGAACCTAACCTAACCTAAGACATTTGGTATAAAATTTAGTTTAATAACTCAGTATGATTCAGTATGGGGTTTCCCTCTATAGAAAATTAGCTTGTCTGCTAAATTGTTATATCATATTTAGCTTTAGGCAAAAACTGAGGTTTATATCTTGAAAAACTGCTATTTAAAGCACATGAAATTAAAATTTACTCGAAATTATATATTTTTCGGAAATATTACCACATATGTAATTTCGGAAAAATTATCTATTGAATTTGGGTCAAGTTCATATTGTTTATTTGACTATACTGACTTTGATTTGACTGACTATACTGATACTGAGCAAATTTATAATTTTATGAGTTGTCTATGGAAATATCTGCAGTGAACCTCTAGACGTGATAGAGCAATGTCGTTAACATATAAGTTTTCTACGGAAAATGCAAGGGAACTCAGAAATAGGAAGCAAATACAACTTAGTTCAGAATGTTCAAATTCCAGTGAATCTGATAAGTCAATCTTCATTAGCAGCTAATCACTTATCAACAATACATATTGTACTTTATATATTCAACGAATTAAGTACAAGCTTTAAATATTAATGATTCGCAGCAATAATAAAATAACTGAAAAAATTATGTCATTACATTCAAATGCAATGTTTCAACAAATATCTCGCAATATTTAAATTTTGAGTTGTCATTTTTGCAGCGGTATTAATGTCTGAATGCAAATTTCATTTATAGTACATTATATTCCCTCATTTGGTAATGTTGTTAGTAATCATCAACAAATGATATACATATGTCACATTTTCATATGTACGATACATATAATTCTACAATGAAATTATATTTTGTGGCATTATTTGTGTTGTACATAATCATATATGTATGCACATACATTAGTTCATATTAAAATGGATAAATTATTTTGAAATAAATCATATATTCTATTATAACTGTTTTAGTAATGTATGCATAAGTCAACATATGTTAGCCTTTACTCTGACGCTACGAAAATCACTAAAATATATGCGAAGCATTATGAATTTTTTTTTTTAATTTCAATACAACAATTCAGGCACACGCTCACATTCATAAATACAAATTGTTGAACGAATAACAGAGTGTACGAACTATATATGTTGCTATTAGTGTCATCTGTGTTGCCAACTTTTTAGAAACATGTAACAGTTGTCAACAGCTGGTGGTATTCATTCGTTGGTTGTGTCGTTTCGAATTTATAATTTACTTTCGCGAAATTGTCATGAAATTGTCATTTGATTGTATTTGACATACAAACAAATACACATCTACTATACATAGATATGCAGGACGCTTACTTGTGCCGACAGATTGTGAGTGGAATGCAAATGAAAGTGTGTTGTGTGTTTGTTTACAAGTAAGAGTGATACAAGCATGAGTATAGTAAGTAGGTGAATGGAACGAGATATGCATATAGAGTATATTACTGTAATAGTTATGAAGTGTAATGTTGCTGTGGTTAAGTTTGTGTATGTTGCAAGTTTTGCAGTTAACCTCAAAAAAGGTTACACTTAAAATAATTGTTCTTTTTTCCTTTTTGCTTATATTTTGAGCGAAAATTTAAAACTTTATGCAAGCAAACTATTCAGAATGTTAAATGGATATTTTTAAAATTATGTTTCATAGTGAAAATGAATCAAATAAAAAAAAAATCAAAATCAATAATATGAAGGCGTATGAGTGATATTAATTACTACCTACTTGTCATCGAATGAGTGACATTCATGTTACATTTCCTTCAATTTCAATTATAAAACTGATGATGATGAACATATTGTTGATTAATGAACATCATTTATGTATGTACGTATGTGTTGGATATACAAAATTTCCCTTTTTGGAAAGTAATTTCCTTGGAAAATTATGTCAGCGAAAAATTTTTCATACGAAATGTCATCTTATCAACAGAACTGACAAAATGTTGTAAAGAAAATAACTAACTGACGGATATTAAAAGCGATTACTAGCTTCAATGATTACATCGAAATATGTTGAAAACTAGAAAAATACTGCAATATGTACATACTGTAAATTTCATATTGACTATGTATTTTATCATCTTTGTTCTTTTTTCGGTTTGTATTTGAAAAATATAGAACAAAGGGTGTCAACAGATTTTACATTATTCTTAAACTACTTTCTGAATGGAGCCGAAAGCAAAATACTTGTATGTTCAAATAATATTTTAAATATAAATTTGACAGTAGCGTGTAAGATGGTTTAACCATGAAATGTCAATTTAGTCACGAAATAAAAATAATGTTGGTGTAATATTTAGAGACATGCAACGACTAAAATGGCATTAAATATATTACTAACTGTCATAAATTAACAATGCAGCGTTATCACAGTTTTAAATTGCAAATTTTCTATGATATCCATTTATAAAGAAATATTTTATAGCTTTCAAAATATAATATTAATTTATTATAGTGCTTGAAGTTATAATTTTTCATCTTTTTATGAACTTTTCAAAGTTTTTGATTGATGAAATTTCAAAAATATACATATTTTTGTATGTATGTATATAGTTAGGGGATAGTTTCATAAGTTGGGCTTAGTTTTGTGTGTTTGTGATCGGGATCCACGAGATTGAAGTAAAGCTAAAGGAAGAACTTAGGAACAACTATACAACTTAGTTGCAGCTCGAAAACGTTTAGTACAATGAATTTATATTTATGTGTAGAAAAAGTGAAAAATATATTCGAAGGTATTTTTGTATGGTTGCTTGCCACCGTTTTCATCTGATTAGACTGCAGAGCATACAGTCGAACTTATATATTTGTATGAGAGGTAGGTGTAGTTTTTATCCGATTATATTTATTCTTGAAGACATTACTTTGTTAGGTTAAAGTAGTATTATTTGTTATTTTCCGCTTTATGGCTTTGCCTTTAAGCGTAGGAAATCTGAAAACATGCATTTTGAGACAGACTTTTATATGGGAGGTAGGTGGTGCGTTCATTCGATTACAATTAATTTCAAAATTATTTAATTTCTGGCAAAAATATACATTTGTGTCGAGTTACATTTCGATAGCTTTTTATTTAAATGCAGAAAATATGAACGCCTTCATTCGAACATAGATTTTTATATGTGAGTTAGTTGTAGTTTTTATCTTATAACGTCTATTTTTAAAAGCATGTGCCTTGCAGGTAAAAAGAATGTTAATGACCAATTTCCACCTTCATAGCTTCTAATTTAAGTGCATATAGTCTAAAAACATGCATTTTAAGACAAATTTTTTCATCCAATTACACATATTGGAAAAATCTTTGATTTATTGATAAAAATATTCATTTTGGACAAGTTTCAATGCAATAGTTTTATATTTTTTTGTTTAAAGTAGGAGAAAATGCATTTGAAGACGTACTTTTATATGGAAGGCAGGTGTAATTTTCATTCGATTACGTCCAATATCAGACTCATCGGTTTTTTTGTATAGAATCACTCTGAAAGAATGAATTTTTATGTCAAGATTTCTATATATTTTATTTTCTTTATACTTTTGTGAGCAAAGCCTGAAAAACTAGCTTAGATAAACAGCCAGTCATGGTTTAAAATACTTCGATATTGTTTCTGATCAATACTGCATATGCTCTTCCATAGCTGTCATCTCTCCTTATGGATGGGACAAATGAAAGCATAAAGCATCTAGAAATTTTAATGGACCAATAAATTTATGAACAATATTGAATATATATTCCAAAAAGTCGTAAAACAAAGAAAAAGTGCATGCAATCGTGTGTATGAATGTATGTATGTATGTAAAATATAATACGGAGAAAATTTCTTTATGTCCTTTATGCAAATTAATATGGGTCAATGATGCATAAATTCCATGCTTCTTATGCTATGAACTAAAATAGCAAAAAAAAAAAAGGAGAACTTCTAAAGAAACAAGTTGCAAAACTATAAATAAAATTTCCACCCACATAAAGAGCAAAAGTAGAGAGTAGAAAAAAAAGAGACTAATAGTAATGGCATAATAGCAGTGGTAGTGTAGCATGTAGCAAGTAGTAACAGAACTTAAGTTAAGCGTATTATTCTTCTGCTTAGATAAGCATTTTTCATTGTGGAAATGTAGAAAATTGGAAAGTTTTCCATTTTTTTTTGGTTTCCTTTTTGTTGGCCAAATTTTTTGGCAATAGAAAAATATAGTGGCATTATACATCTACTGTCATATGTACATACATATACATACACACAAATGGGTAATGTAAAAGAAATTTGCAAGTTGCAACAAAATATTTTATACATAAATATACACTAGTGCATACATACAATATAATATTTGTATCATAAGTACACAAATACATTCATAGAATATAGAAAAATGCAACGGAAAAATAAAATTTATATTAAATGAGCAAAGAAATCATAGATATATGAAATAGTATTTTGTATTGTATTCTATATATGTACTTATACATATGTATTCTTTTTTATTACAATACATACATATTCTTGGTTTGTTGATCATGGTGCATTGCGTATGAGTGACACGTAATGTGTATGTTAATATTATATATATTTAATATGTATGTATATAAAATAAATAAATATTTGGCACTTAAAGCCCCAAAGGGCTCATTGGCCCAGCTTCTCTTCCATTACTGTTGTGCGTCTTTAATTTTGGACAGACAGAAGGGACCTACTTATTTTAGCCGGTTCCGAACGGCAGAACACTTGTGACATCACTTTTTCTGAGCTTTGTCACTGAGTTCTTTTAGAAGCTTTTTCATATGTATGTATATACCATATGTATACCATATGTAATATGTTTGCATTGTATGCATGCAAGTTGTTATTTTTGTTTTTTTTTTTTCGTTTAAACCATTTCAGTGCCATGCACATAAGCATTTGATAATATTTGTCGAAGAACGATACAACATACTAACAAATGAGCGCAAATGTGGGGTAATATTATACTGTATTGTTGTGGCCCGTAGACACTTCTGTGGTTTTTGTATTATCAAAACCAAATTACCTTAAACCCTCATCTTGAGCTTAAGAGATAATTTTTCTTTAGAAATCAAGCGAAATTATTCTGATTATTGTAAAGGAAAAAATGCTAAAAAACTCTTACAACTCTGATTTAGATGTCAGATTATATGGTATAAATATAATATGCATGAAAGGGTGTTTTTTTTTTAAGTTAATATGATGTACAAAATGATATAAAATGAATGGAATGATGATTGGATTGGTTCTACAAATTAGGTCTTATTTCATTTTGTTCTTGAACTCTGCAGCTCTTAATAATTTATTGGTGTAGTTGAGATAAATTAATTTTAATGTAAATAGATTATCAAATGACTTCAAGCTATATCTTCCGTGCCTCATATTCTGTGATCTGTCCAAAGGCAATATCTTAGATTTATTTAGAAAAAGTGTACATCCTCAGGTGATTTTCAATTGACATCACTTTAAAGGTCGGAGGCAAGCTGAATTATTTGCAACATCGACAAGGGAATTTCAGAAAGAATCTTTAAGTTAAACACAGAGTGACATTTTTAAAAGAACAAAAAACAAAAGGTTATTAAAAAAGATGACCAAAGACATCTATATGTGAAATCGGCAATTCCTGAGTTGCCAACCCAATACATATAACATTTAACCTAATAAAGTGCTGAAGTATGTCAGAAGCCTATTATTGAAGTTCTAACCAGTTCGTGTTGAAAGTATTCTCCATATTAATATATACATTCGAATATAATTTTTAACTTAGATTCCGTAGCAAAGTGGTTAATATGTTGGCCTCTTGATCAATTCGACCAACTCAATAACAATTTTGATCAGAGCGCTGATGCGTTCTGCCTTACTGTCGCCATTAGATTGGCGATTACTATGACGGTTAATTATGCTATGAGTAATATGTGTAACAAAGCATAAAAGGTCAACGTCCAAAGTCTTTTAACCACTAATTTTAATTGGTTTTGTTTGTGAGCCATTTCATAGGGATAGCAGCTCTCATTTAGTTTACAACACACCCTTTATATATTTATTTATCAAAGAAAAAAAACCGTAAAGTACAACCGACATCTTTGAATTCAGAAAGAAAGCATTTCTTTAAAATATTCACATATTGGATAGAAGTAACTGTAATAATAACAATAATAACAACATAAATAAACATAATGACAAAAAAATAATACATTATATTTTGCAATGGTTTTGCAAAATATGTTCTTTTGAGAGTTTTTTAAATTGCGTATTTTATTTAAAAAGAAAATGAAAATGAAGAAAAACAAAATACGATACTCATAAGAAATAAATGTAATGGAAAAATTTCACATCGATTCTTATACAGGGTCCACGAAAAGAGTATTGTTAACAATTTGTAATTGACACCCAAAGAAGGTGACGTCTTATTTACAATTGTCTTTATCAAATATTGTGCATTACAAAACTAAATGACTCTGCATTCGTCCATAATCGATATTCGATGGTCGTCTATACATACCATATACGACTAATAGTTAGTAAGTAAGTGGTTAAAAGTAAATCTTTGAACGAAATTTACCCTGTAGGTGAGTGTATGCATATATTCATACAAATAAACATTATTTCATAAATATCGTGTATATGTACACAATATGTATACCAGACACAAACGTGCATATTTTCATATTTTTCATATTTGTTTTTGTTTAATTTTTCATATGAAATTGATACAAGCAAGTTGTGTGTTTAATGCGTGTTCGATACCAATGCTAACAGAACAATGAAAATAACACGTATGTAGATATGTATAATTCTGATGTATATATATGTAATAATGAACAGAAAAATATAACAATAAAACAGCAATAGCAGGCAAAAAGACGGAAATGCAAAATAAGAAGATGCACTAAAAGGTATTGTATGCACGTATATGTACCTATACATTGAATACAAATGGTTATATATAGATTTGTAAGAGGAACTAAAGAATACGGTGGTATACTACCATATTGTATAGTACCATATGTGTTGAATACGAATATTACTTATATATGGTATTCTCATACTGCACAATGAAATCAATATGATTGGGATAAAAACAAAAGAGTGAGACAAACAAAAAACACAACATATATGAAAAAATTTAACAAGTAGCACCATGTGTGCATTTGACCTTTATACTGTAACTGTTTACACAACAGCCAGTGTATACACTCACACGCAAACATCTGAAAAGGTATACATTTACACATTATTAAGTTTCTTGTTACCTCTTGATATACCTACATTTTTTCGTATTACATCACTTACTTATTGAATATACACACAGTAGGTATTTGTTAAAAAGTGCGTGCAGTACTTTGATGCACTTTCAATGTTACAATATGTGTAGTTATGTCTAAAAGCTTACACACATATACCATACATATATAGAGGATATATTAAAAATACATTTTCAATATTTCTTCTTTGTTTCTTTTTCTTGTACATCATTTTACAAAATTGAACACAGATTTTAATGTAAAATTGCATACAACGAGTATATAGGTAAAGGGTTATTCATTTTTCGGTTTCAAAAGTAAATGTAAATAAAACACATATAAAATATTTTTTATCATGATATTTCTTTTTTATTATAAAGTTTGAACGTTGACATTATGTGTGAAATACTACATCATTTAAATGACCACCACGCGAATTGTTGCAAGTATCGATTCTTTTGAGGTAATTTTCGACCACTTTTTGACACATATTGGGCGGTATCTCAGCCATAACGTGACGAATGTTGGTTTTTAGGTGCTCAAGAGTTAAAGGTTTATCTGCATAAACACGGTCTATCGCGTAGCCCCACAAAAAAAAAGTCAAGCGGTGTCAAATCGAATGATCTTGGTGGCCACTTGATATCGCCACGACGAGAAATTACGCGGCCAGAAAATTTCTCTTGCAATAAAGCCATATTCGCTCGAGTTGTGTGGCATATGGCACCGTCTTGTTGAAACCACATATTCTCTAAGTCGTATTCTTCAATAGCAGGCAAAAAAAAGTCGGTTATCATATGACCATAACGCTCCGAATTGACGGTGACAGTCGTTCCATCATCGTTTTCGAAGAAGTAAGGTCCAATCACACCTCCGGACCAAAGAGCGCACCAAGCAGTGACTTTTTGTGGATGTAGTGGCCTCTCTTCAATTACTTGAGGATTCTCAGAACCCCAAATACGACAATTTTGTTTGTTAACATACCCACCGAGTGAGAAATGTGCTTCGTCGCTGAAGAAAATTTTGTTCGAAAAATCGCCGTCCACCGCCTGTTGTTCAAGCACCCATTCGACGTATCTACGACGTTGTGAATGGTCAGCTGGCTTCAGTTGTTGTGTGAGCTGGATTTTATATGGATGTAGGTGTAGATCCAAATGCAAAATACGCCATAATGTGCCGTAAGACAGTCCTAATTCCTGAGAACGACGAGGAATCGACACATTCGGGTCTTCGGCAACACTTTCACTTACAGCAGCGATATTTTCGGTGGTACGAGCGAAACGATGATGCACAGGCCTTACAATATCTGTAACCGATCCAGTCTCTTCATATTTCTTCACAATTTTGCCAATTGCTTGCGGAGTTGGACGATTATGTGAACCATAATCTCCTCTTAAAGCACGATATGTGGCTGTGGCAGAATCACCATTTTTGTAGTAGGTTTTTACAATTTTAATGCGTTGTGCGATAGTTAAGCGATCCATTTTCGCAAATGTCAGACTTTGAACTGAAGAAGAAAGAAATTGTTTTAACAACTCAGTTTGACAGATGTCGAATTCTAGCCCTATACTTTTGAAACCGCGAAATGGATAACCCTTTATTTTTGCAATATGGTATGCATATGCATATGCTGATAAATGCATAAGTACGAGAATACTTATAATATTTTTCTATGTAGATATCATGTTGGTATTTATGTTTTAAAAGATATTTTTTTGGGAAAAATGTAAATATTTTTGAGGGAAGTGTTTTTTGCCTACTTTCCTACATAAGTACTTATATGAATACATATGCATATGTTTTTATTTTTTTTTTTTGGTAAAACAATATTACAATGATAAGATAAAACTATCAAAATATGTAGATTTTATCAATATATCTATTTACCATTTATTCATGCACATAGTTCCTATTTAATGGGTGCCGTAGCTCAGTGGTTAGTGTGTTGGCCTCTGATCTGTAGGTTGTGGGTTCAATCCCCGGCTGAGGCACAACAAATTTAATATCGAAAAGATTTTTCTTTCGAACGGTAGCCGCCTGTCGGCAAGCAATTGGCAATTCTTCCGGTAGTAACAATTTGCCATGGAAAAGCTTCTAAAAGAACTCTGCGATAAAAGTCAGAGAAAGTGATGTTGCAAGAGTTCTGCCGTTCGGAATCGGCTAAAATAAGTAGGTCCCTTCTAATACTGTCCAAAATTTAACACGCACAACAGTAATGGAAGAGAACCTCGGCCAAGGAGCCCTTCGGGGGTTATAAGTGCCACACATATATATATATATATATATATATATATAGTTGCAATTTAAAAAATTCTCTATATCATACAGTATAGTATTAATTTTTTTATTGTATTTTGAATAATTTTGTAAAAATAATTTTAATTTTACTTATTCTTAAATAGAAATCAAAATTCAAATATTACAATATTTAGTTAGCCACAAAAATATTGTAACCACAGCTGCAACTTTGAAATCTGGGACTTAGATTAATATTATAGTCAGAAAGAAGTCGAGGAAATAAACTTTTTAACCGCCATAACTTATGAACTATTCAGAACAACCATATTTAAGTGGTGGATTAGTATTATAAGGATAACTAGATTTACAAGAAATGGGCAAGCCACGCCCACTGTTTATAATAGCTTCCACACAAAAGGTGGGAGCTTTTAAATTTAAATCCCTGTAACTTTTTGCCCAGAGCAACCATAATTGACACTTACATTAATATGGTAGTCAGAAATAATCTGACATGAAATCAAGAATACAATCCACAAAGTAGAGGAATTAAAAAAAAAAAAAAAAAAAACTTAAACCGCAATAATTTACGAGCTATTCAGCGTAGGATAAACATATTTATGGTGTGAAAAGTGAATTAGATTAACAAGAAACAGGCAGGCACGCCCATATATCCAAAATCATATTCTCTGTATTGAAGAAAACCTGCATAGTCGCCAAAGCATCATTTCCATTATGTTTTTGTTGTTGTTGTTTCGCAACACTCTGTCGTTGATTTGACTTGAATAAGACGCCGAAAAGAAACATTGTCGTCTGTTTGCAAAGAAATTTTAGGCATTTTTGTTTTCTACTTTTGGGGAGTCAGATGCGTCTAAGAATCATATTGATGTTTAGTCTCTTCTCACTTTTTCATTACTTACATTGTTGGGAAAGGAAATATGATTTATATGCCCTGAACTCTAATTGGAGTCAGCTATGCACGATTGTGCTTTCATGCATCTATCGTGGTTGAAGTAAAATCTCAGAAATTTTACTTTTCCACTGTTAGGAGTTAGATATGTCAAGTTATAATTTTAATGTTAAGAGTTTCTTTTCACTTTTTGATTGCGAGTATTGTTGAAAATGCACGTTGTTATTATTCCAAACTATTTACCATATCAAATGCGTCTATTTCGTAATATTTTCCATATAACGAAACAATTATTTCCGACATTTCTGCAGTACATCGGCCTTACAGCATAACATTTGGGGCATGTAACGAAATATTCCGGCTGTAAATCGAAAAAGTGTCATAATTACAATTACAAAGATCATATAAAGAGGGGCCGTAATTCTGGGTCTCGATGTGATTGATACTAGAAGCTGTAAAAAACCTTGGCTGAGATTCTCTTTTTGTATTTTTGTGCGTGTTAAATCTCGATATTATTAAAAGCGAACTACTTACTTCGTATATTACCTCATTCTGAATGGCAAATCTTTTGAGATTTCAATTTTCTGTACGATGTGTCATAGTTTTCGCTTGAAGATTCTATTTGGTAAATAGACATTCTTCAGTGCCGAAATTCCGAAATAATGTCGAAGATATTTATTTGGAGAAAAAGTTAAATGTCAATGCATATATTTTTGCTTCCACATTATTCTAAAAATATTCCATAATTCCATACATTTTTTTCGGAATTAATGTTAAAATTTATTTATTTCGACATAACCTATACTGTCGGAGAATTGTTGAAAGAATCAAATTTTTGTATTTTTGAATGACATCTTCTTGAGTTGTTCAAACTACGAATCTTATGCAACTCACCTTATGTACAGAAGTCCAACGCAATGAAGTCCAATGAGTTATAGTACAACATTCTAATGCATATAAAATCAAAATAAGCAATATCATATAATTTGAGAAAATTAATTTGTTGTAAGTAGTTAATAACACATTAAATATTACAATTTTACAACTTTATTACAATTTTACAATTGAGCACTTATACATATTTTGTGCCACAATTTGTGTTTCGTATTGATTCTTTTTTTTTTTTGCCTGAATTATAACAAACATGTTCAATAAAATCACTTGTTTTTTTATGTCCCGTTTATAATTTATATCATGCTTCTCAAGTATGAATTATGTATAATTTACATTTAATTACTTTAATCACTTTTGAGTGAACCATAGTATTTTTTTTCCGGTCGCATATAGGCACGTCGATAGAAATTGGCAAAAAGTAATGTCATAATTATTGATTGGATCAATCCGTAAATGATGCGATATTTTGGCACACAACTGGGACGAAACACTAACGGATAGAGATGATGTAAAAATACCAATATGAATTGTAGCAATTGTAAACGGGTCAAATTCATTTTCCACCATATTAAATTTCGTCCAAGGCCAAGTGCAGCAATAAAATAGTATATATACATGAGACAATGAATTATAGTATTTAAAAGTATAACACTAATCATTTGACCACCAGAACCATAGAAACGTAAATAGAAATATGATGAATTGACAAGTATTGCATGATGGTACACGTGTAGGAATGAGATTTGTTTGAAATTTTTACGAAGTATAAAGAATACAGTATCGAAATAATCGATATACTTGAGAATGTAGTACCAAAAGAATATATGCACTTCAGATGCTTTTTGAGGATGATATTGGGCTAAGGTTTCACTGCAACCCCAATCATAGGCTTTGTGTTTAAATATTAGCCGACATGTCTGTAATAAAAAAAATCATTTGTATTTAAGAATTCAATAAATATTTGGGAGGGAAAAAATACTAACTTGATAATGTAAATAGAAATTTATAACAACTTGAAATAGATTATAAGCTAATAGATATAGGCGTACATTGTAGGCATGACGGTTTTTCATAAATTGTGGACCCACTCCTAATACCAATATTAAATAGATTAATGTTATGCACCATACTGGTAATGGTGAACCTAAAAGTGGTAGCTTCTCTGTTGCTGGATCTGTGTAAGTAACTATTATGTGCGTTCTATTATTTTGTAGAGCATTTCATTTTAACTTACTGGGCGTGCAACCGTTGAAATGTTGTATATAACTATTAAATTGTCTTAATTTGTCCAACATTTTCTTTGGCGATGTTCTTTCTAGCGCATTAAATACAAACTGATTTTAACAGAATCTCGATATGAACTAAATTTGAATCAAATTTGAATTGCAATTCATAAAATCTAATTTGAATATATTCTACAATATTTTATACTAGAATACGGCCTTGATCAAAAAGTTCCCGGAATAACCACCACCATCGTTCCAATTTGAGTTCTGTTTCCTTTGTTAAGTTGGTACATCTGTGGTTGATATTCCCTCTAAATCTTAGCGTCATAGCTTGACATTTGCAAAAGTTACGTAGCCAGGAGTACATCTGTCTGAGTGCTTCCTGCGATTTTTCCATTACTTCTATTACTTCCATTAGTTCGATTGAACAGAAAGAAGTTACAGGGAGCCAAATCAGTAGAATTCGGTGGCTGTTGGATGGTATTTATTACATTTTTCTAACCAACCTAACAAAAAAAAAAAAAAAAACTCAAATTGGAACGATGGGAGCACCACACGGTGATTATTCCGGGAACTTTTTGATCAATGTGGTATACCTATTTAATTTTATCTCGAAAAACTAGTTCTATGCTTATGAACTAATTACTTAGAGAGATTAGTGTTTAGTGTTTAGTTTAAAAGTGTGTGAGAGACACAGAGACTATACATAATTTATTAATAGTCGATTTCCTTCGTTAGTTTATATGTGTAATTAATATGTTTTAAGCCTTAGTAATATGAACTATAAAATTTAATCATTGTCATCTACATAATATAGGCTGTCTTTATAAGCTGGTGAGAGCTTGAAAAATAAAATAGAAATATAAAATGTGTAAATTTATTCAGAAAATTAATTTTATTTAAAAGTTAATTTTTTTGCCATTAATTTCTAAATATTGATGCAATATATCAAACCAAATGTACATAAATCCAGACCTGTCTTTAGTATAATTGGTTTTGTTTTTACTTCAATGTGCCAGCTGTTTGAAAGATATTGCATATGAATCGATGATCTCCATGCTTTCGAACAAAAACTGATTGTAGCTAAATTTCTTCTGGATCGATGTCTTCTATGCTTTCAAGCAAAATCTCATTTTATAAGGTTTTATGAAGTGAACATTGATTTATAAAAGGAAATGTGAAAAATTTGAATACGAATTTGAGGAGTGAAACTTTCGATATTGTCATGGAAAATATAATCAATAAACTAGTTTTGACTAGTAATTTTTACCAGAAGATCTCTAACTAACTAGACACCCTATATACATAGTATGTGTTTAACGTTCGTTTGACGTTCGTCGAATTTACCTAAATACAATAATTATACAATAATTGCAATAATTATAAAAAATTTAATACATAAAAAATTGTTTAATGAGAGTAGTTTCGTAATTTGTTATATAAATATGTGTAGAAATGTTTTGAAAATAGAAGTGAATGCACATACGGACAATCACGACCTCTGTTACGGTCACTGTCACGGCCAATATCAAAAGAGTTGTTGTGATTATTGCGGTATAGTCACTTTGAATTAATTTCCAAGGGGAAAATAGTACGTAGTATGTTGTCGCTATGACGTCTTTATTTATTTAATTTTTTTTTAATGTCATTTTTATACAGGGTGACAAAAAGCATTAAATAATATCCAAAACACATAAAAGTGGTGAGTAATAATTTGAAAAAAAAACGCTTATATTTTTGTGAAATATATATTTAATTACCCCACAAAACCGTCATTGACCTGCATAATGTTTTAAATGAGTCAGCCTCTACGAATTTTTTTTCTATTTTTTTAACTCGTCTGTTTTGAATGCAGTCATCATGTCTCTTATTCTCCGTAGAGCTAAGAAGCAGACTAATACATATAAATATATATATATTGTATTGTGAAATAGAATTTAGATATTTTGCAAATTTTATTGGTCACATGCTGACAAAGTAGATTTTTTATTTACTAACTTTGTAGAAGTTTTTTGTTTTCAGAGTAAAATGTAAATGTAATAGAGTTTAACCGCCTAAAAGTTGATTAAATAAACGTTCCTATATAAAACTAAAACTAAAGTATTTTATATTGCTTTTTGGGAAGAAATTTGCAACATTTGACATTGGAATTTCATATGTAGGTATGAACATATAAGGTCTAATAAAAAGAAATCCATTATTTTTGCATTAAATTTAAGGTTTTATTTAGCATAGTTAGAATGATCCGATCTAGGTCAAATATGCACCGTTTTGTTCGATAACTTGTTGCAATTTTGAAGGTAATTTCATAATGCCAATCTCATAGAAACCCTCGTCCCTATTGGCAAAAAACTAGGACAGTCGATTTTCACAAGCTTCTCTTGAGGCGAATTTTTCACCAGCAAAATCATTACAGTACAGTTACAGTATCAGGACCATAAACACTATTCACATTTTCAGCCGTCTAGCTTGCGTTTTCGCCTTTATCGAAGAAAAACTGTAAAATATGGCGTATTCTCTCTTTACTGGTGTCCATCTTTGACGCGTACTCAAACAATGATGAATCAAGCGGTCACAAAACTGCATGTAAAGTTTATTTAGTACGAAATCCTATCTTTCTAACGCCATCTAGCATATCCCGATCGCACTCATACAACGCGAGATATAGATTACTAAAGCCATCTATTGCAAAAATAATGGATTTCTTTTTACTACACCTGATATGTGTGATAGCTTCATATCATACATACAATCCACACTGTAGCATATGTAGAAATATGAATAAAATTTATTTTATGCACGCTACAATCCAAAGCTATCGCACATTCATGAAATTATTTTAACATATTTACATAGAGCAAGTAAAACACATCATATGAAAATATGGTAATACTTATTTGAGTTACTATCATAGAATCACTATCGTTAAATATGTGTGCGTGTAAACAAAATAGAGGTAGATAGAAAACTATGAAAGCAAAAGCAGAATTTCTTAAAGAAAACAGAACAACAAGTGGAAGTATTGAAATCGATTGACACCGATTTAAATATATCCTGCACTCGAGAATAAAAATATTATACGGATTCTGTCTATCTTATCTGGAATAAACGAACTTTAATATAACCTAAAACTATTTCTAATTTCAGATATTGTTTTTTTTTTTCTCCTAAAAAAGTGTTTTCTTAACACACGAATTTCACTTTTTTCCATTTTAAAAAATATAAATCTTGTATGGTGGAAAAAATAAATGCTAAAAAGTATGCAACCCAAAAAAAAAAAAAATGCAGGTTAACGTTTTGCAAGAGAATGTTGAATATTTTCAATACAATTCAATTGATATCGCTTTTTTTTGTTACAATTATTGTTGTTGTTATTGTTAATGCCATTGACATTTCGATGCATTAAATTACGAGTAGTTGATATTATTTCTGTGTACCTTCCTTTATGTAGTTACATACTTTTTCACCTCATATTGTAGTTGAAGGTTATGCGAACAGTTAATGATGAATGTGATGAATGTTTAAATATCGAATATTTATTCGACTAAATTGTCAGAATGATGAAGTTAATTATGATTGATTATGTTACTCATTCATACTATTTATGTCGCTCATTTTACAGAAGAAGTATTCAGAGCATTTACAAATCATTTGAAAATTTCACAGTAAGAAATCATATTAAACATTTTGAAATGTTTTAAATAGGGCTGTACGATTAATCGCTTAGTTGAATCATTTGATTAATCCATTATTTGATTAATCAAATACGAAATTATACGAAAAAATCATAATTTTGAATGTTCCGAAATTGAAATTATTCCATTTTGATTAATCAAAATTTTGATTAGTCGAATAATTGATTAATCAAACATTATGAATAATAAAGATTTTGATTAATCGAATAATTGGTTAATCATACAAACGATTAATGCCACAGCCCCAGTTTTAAATTTATATTGTATTATTTTTTGTTTGTTTATCACTTTGAAATATGTCACATATACTGCTGCAAATTTTCACTCGAAGCTTATAAGCAATACATAGTCTTCTACACTGTACTTAAATATATTATTCGATCCAAATAATGTGCATTTGCATTGTTACACATCATATTGATTACGTTACATTCTGAACATAGTGCTTCATATTGTACATACACAAGTTTAGATTGACACCGCTCCCAAGAAAATATTGATTACAGTTAAATGGATAGTAAAGAAAAGTAAGAAAATATGAAAGAATATACTTTATGGAATAAAATTTCTTTAAAAAATAAAACACCACAATATGACAATTGCTAAATAACATTGTAAAGGCATTTAGACATAAAATGAATATAGGTAGTAAAATTGATAACTTTGTTTAGTATTATTGTAGTGTGATAGTAAAATTCAATATTGCGATAATATTTCATATGACAACTTGTAAAATTTAATGAATAAATGGTTTTTACAAAAAAAAAAGGAAAAAGCAAAAACCAACAGGTTGCAAACAAATTAAGAGAGTAACAAAGTAAGTAGAATTGAAAGTAGTGAAGCATAAATCATTACACGTAAATACTTCCAAGGAGTCCAATGTTCATATTAATGCTATTAAATGTGTAAAGTGTACTGAATTAATATCGTAGTTTTTATATTTATATTTTTTTATATAAGATACAAAATTTCGGAATAAGGTCGAAATTTAATAGATGAATATTGGTATAAATATGGTTGGAATTTTAGTTGATTTTATCATTAAAATTATCCTGCATTAATTATGAGATACAATGAAATAATGTCGAAAAATATTATGCTACTTTTTCGAAATTATTTCAAAAGAAGAGGAATAATGTCGTCTAAGAAAATGTGTGAATTTAAATTTTCAACTAAGTACTGCGCTATACACCGTAAGGCGTAAGAGTATAAATTGAACTAAAAGATACAAGTTTATATTAATATATTAATGATAAAAAATGACTTCGGACATTTGGCCACCGCGGGAGCATATGCAAATGATATTTTCAGTAACTTATTGGAGTATTTATCATGAATGGTGAGCTGTTGTAGTTGTTATCCAAGGCTATAATAGCTGTAGGCTTGCTCGCTTAAACAAATGACTTGAAATATCTTCCCAAAGAGTAATCTAGATTCGTCGAATCACATGATTTTTAAGGCAAGTGTAGAGTACCCATTACCGATGACTTCCTTCAATAAATCCATGATTTCATGGGCAGTGTGGCATGCGGAAATGTCGTTTTGAATTCAAAGATCTTTCAGATCATGTTTACGCATGTTTGAGGACAAATATTTGTCTTGAAGAAGTATGATCCTGTTATGCCTCCAGCTCGTAAAATGCATGAAACAGTGTAATCGATAGTTGATGAATCACCTGTTGCTCCAAATATGACAATTTTGTTTATTTACATCGCTTCACAGCCAGAATTAAAGTTGAGTTGAGTCGAAAGCGATATTCTGTTGGCTACAATTCTTGCACCAATTTAATCTTTATGAATTGTTACACAATACTGAAAAAAATGGGAGTAGATGTTGTCATATTAACTGTTTATAATGTCAGTGTTTCTCCCTATTGAAAAAATAGTTCTTAAAAAACATGCTGGACTTGGATCATACAATAAAACAGGCTATTGACCTATGGTGCAAAAATAGGTCAATAGAATGCCTAAAAATGGTAAAAATTTGGATCAAAATTAAATGTTGATCCACCGTAACTCTGCACATTTCTCAGCCGAATTCAATAATTTTTTTTCCTGGAAAAAAAATTATTTTTTTCCTCGAAAAACGTTTTATTTGTATAATAAAGATCTATCATTTTCGGGTTCATAAGATTGATGTTTCAAATCGTCAAGAGAATTTTAAAATATTTGTTACCTTGTGCTACAGCATTCGAACATCAAAATTTCCCATGACTTGTTCTAATAAATGCGAATGTTATTTATAAGAACTTGAATTGCTTGTGTATTAATGCCGTACATTTTTTTTGAAATACTTTAATAAAAATAGCCCCAAGGTGTTAGATCGCAGCTTCTCGATGGCCAATTACTTGAATTTCTTAAAATTATAAGACCATCGAATTTACTTGCCAATGGTGTTGCGTGTCGTTTCGTCTTGTTGGAACCACATGTCATTATTATCCAATTCATTCAATTTTATCCAAAAAGGGTGAGCATGTCACGGTAACGTTCACCATTCACCGTAGCAGCATATTCTTCGGAGGAACTTACAGATGCCATTTTAACATCGACCCATATTTAGCACTTAAAATCATTGATTGAAAAAGAACCAAGAGATGGACCACCCTGTATATATTGAAGGTCATCTAAAATACATTGAAATTATTTCAGATTAAATCATATTATGCAAAGATAATATGTACATATGTATTTGTGTGGGTGCCGAATTTCAGTGGTTAGTGTATTGGCCTTCTGATCTGTAGGTCTTGGGTTCAATCCCTAGCTGAAGCATAACAAATTTAATATCGAAAAGATTTTACTTTCTAACGGTACCCAACTGTATATATGTATATATAATTTATAGATAATTTACATATAATTTGTAAGTAATAATGCATTGTAGAACAAGTAGATAATAAATACATATTTAAATTGATTTAAGTAATTTGATTGTGATAAATATATCCAATGAAAACCGCAATAAAAGTTATATGCTACTGAGGTGAAGATACTTGTGTACATATTTGAAATTCAATTTAATAACTGCTCTTGCAAGATGTGAGTTGTAAACAAAAAATATAATGCGAGAAGAATGTAAAGTAAAACGGAAGGAATATGTCAAATACTGTCACCATGTTCTACTATTTTCCTAAGGAAATAAACAAAGTAATAAATTATATCGTTGAAATGTATGACAAATGGGAAGAATATATTTATAATTCGTACATATGTATGTAGATAGAAAAAAGAAAAATATATTTACGTATATGTAAATTGGTAAAGTAGCAAGCGAGCAGATAACACGGGTTGTGCTAATGTAAGGAAATTATGGCAATCATATTATATAGCGAATATATGGTTGTAGTTATATACATATTTCTATACTGCCATTTCTAGGTTTCGTACGTTATAAAATGAGCAAAATTAAATTATAATTAAATTGATTTGCATGATTGGCTTGTTTTTCATGCTCAAAGCGAAAAAAGCGAAAATGAAAACCAAAACAAGAACGCAAACAAAGTAAATGATATGCGAAGCTAACCAGAACCAGCAAAAGTGTGAAATGAGTGAATAATATTTTGAAATGTTTATGTAACGTTCCCTCGCTTAACGTTTTGCTTGCTCATTTAGTGTAGGTACTCCGACTGCAACGAATGAGTGCAATTTAATTTGCATTCGTTGCATAGGTATGGTAACCAAATTAAACTTCTTACATTCTTTTGTGTTGCATATTTTCAGGAGTTGGTATATATGGAATCTATATAATTTTCATAATATACTATATGGATAACAATTGGATATTCTCTATTTAGGTATTCATTCGCGTTAGATGCTAATATTTTGGAATGCATAATTTCTTATTTATATTGCTACTTGCAGTTTGAACTTTGAATGAACTAATATCAGACAATATTGTTTTGCATAACTGTTTGTATATATTTTTGAAGTAAGCTTACCTAATATCGATTTCTACTTAAAGACTTTGCTGTATTCGCTCCACTGTTCCTAATATTTGCCTTGCTTACGACAAGTCCCTAACTAATTCCTTAATTTAGCACGCTCCTTCTTAATGCGTCGCTTGCTGATTGCACAGAGACAAAAAAAAATTCCAAATTTCATTATAAATTTGCTATAAAATAGAATGAAAGACAAAGGGAGAACGATAATAATATAAAATATAAATATATATAAGAAAGTGCAATTGATTCGATATTGCTTTCTGTACTTTTGATATGCAATTATATATTTTATATCCTACAATATTTCGCATTTTCATTGAATCACTTCAAATAAGTTTATATTAAAAAACTTTTTATTTGTTTCAATACCATATTGTAGTTGTAAAAATATAAAATTTAATCAAGATTGCGAAATTAAAGAAAATGAAATAAAAATAAAAAATTGCAGTTATACAAAGTGTTCTTAAAGAGAGATGTTATGCATTACCTATAAAATATCACTAAGCATAAACTATGATTACATTAGTTATCAATATAATAGAAGGAAACACTATTAGTAAGTACAGGATTTTTTAAAGATTTTATGAACTGTTCAAAACCTCACTCTTATCAGCACATATCGCTGTAGACATTTCTTTAAGACCCCTTGCATTAAGAACCGATGATCTTAACTATGTCAAGCTTATGGTTTCACCTTATTCGCTACATGCTGCTAATGAAAATAGACCCAAAGGACTAAGCAATCTCTCATCTGAGGAGGATATGTAAGGACCCGTAGAATGTGGATCTCATTCCCTCAGACAAGGCTTGACTTCTTAATTGGTCACTTAGTCCAAAGTTGCGGGTGCTATGCACATGAACTACAGAAATCATAATAAAAATCTAGATAGTGGCACGAGGCGGAAGGTCTTTTCCGATTTCCACCACATGTGAGCTAAGCAGTGTAATTTTGCAAAGTCGAACGAATTTTGCAAGAATATCGAACTCAGATATTTTGTGTGAAAACGAACTCTTTGAGGGTTATTAGATTCGGATTCGGTTTCGGTAATACTTAGATCGATATCTATCTTGGGGCTTGTCTATGATATGCTGTAGTGTGAAAATCTGGTCGATTGTGGATTTATTGGATCTGAAGACACACTCAAAATATTTAATCAGATTGTTGGCCATGGGCTTTATCCTGTTGCACTTGCGTCTTTTTATTTCTCGTTTCTTGCGCCTGAAAAGAAGTATTTTATTTTCTCTATGTTGCGTTTCGTAATAGCTTACGTGGCATCAACAAGGAGAGTTTTTCTGTAGCTTTGCTTCCCTGATCATACTATAGATTCCTTAGAGTGCTCCGTCAATAATTTGGTGAATTTGATTTCTCGTTAGCTAATAACCATGTTTCGTGCTGCAAAAAAGTCGACCATCCTCATTCCGTTAACGGAAGTATTATGTTTCTGCCACATATCAGGCTAAAGTTAACGAATTTCTAATTTGACTCAGATTGAGATCTAACTGGATGTAGCAGTTTGTGTCTCTCTTCATAGTAGTTACAGTAAATACAACAGGCCATTCGTATAGAGCAGTCTGTCTCGCGCATTGTAATGAAAAGCTGTGATGTTAGCTCTGTAATTTTCGAGATGGTTACCAAAGGATGGAACAAGTAGAAAAAACGAAAGGATGATGACTAGTAAGTTGATTTGCGAAGTGTTCAACAAGGGTTGCACCCATTACCTTGCGAAACCAGCACCAGATCAGGGGATAAATTTTATTGTCGACAAAATGGCCAAATGCTTGCCATGAGGTGGTCGATGTGTAAAAGAATCCAACACCTTTTTGTGCTAAATTTTCTAACGCAGTCATTTTTTCCGATTTCGATAAATGCAAAAATTAAAAATTAAGCTTTCACATAATTTTTCACCTGGATAACTTTAACATATTAAAAAAGGAAACATAATAATATGTAAGTTTACTACAAATCCTCAAACAAAATAGAAAAAAAAAAAAAATAAAAAAATCTTCGACTTCAAAGAGTTGACCAATGAAATCGGTAATAAAATAGAAAAGCTTGTCAGTATATAATTCTATAAAAATTTAAAAGTTTATTCGATTTTGTTGTTGCTATTGTGGAAACTTTTTTTCGCCACTTATAAAAGAATTTCGAACTCTGTTATATGTAAATATTGTACTTACTTGAAGATATTCGTAAACTTTTTGGCTGTGGACTGGAGTATGTATTGTAAATGCAACGAGAATGTAGTGTAAACGTCATTATGTAAAGGTTTCATATTTTTTGTTTTATTGACATTTTTCTTTGGCATACACATACGAGATAATATTAATTTTCATCATGATGATGACAAGATGAAGAATATGAGGGAGATGAATAGAAGCAACAAAATTATAGTTTCTTTTCAAGTTGTTGAATTGTTTTATACATTTCCATTTTTATCCGTTTATATAATGTATTTATGTATATGTATATGGCTATATGTGAATATGTCGAAGAGCAAAGAAAAAAGAGCAAAGTTTAGAAAACTATCCTCTATAAAAAATGAACTTTGCATACATAGTAGTATTCAATATATGGGGAAAAAATTAAAATCAAGTTACAAGTGGTACAATACAATATAAAAAAAAAAAAAGAAACTGAAAAAGCACACAAACATGGAGACAAAAAGTAAGGAAGAAGAAAGTTACAATTGAATTGTAAGAAATTCTTTTTTCCACTTTTTAGCTCTGAGAATATTATTTAGCGAACTCATTGAGTGTGTAGTACTCAGTTTGAATAAATGTTAGAAGGAGTTATTTAAGAATGGTTTTAATCATAATCGAAATTAATATTATCTTCCACTTCTAACATTAAGGGGTTACACCACTGTAGAGCACAAAAAAAGGCATATTTCGGGAATTTTCGTAGGCCAAACAAAAGGAGATATTCAGATTCTGTAAAAAGTATTTTATAATGTCAATCTTGAAGTCCCAAAAAACCATTAAGTTGCGCGATTCAAAAACAAAATCGCGGCTGTGCAGCATTTCCCCGCTGATGCGTTTTTTTTACCGCGATGCATGGCCGGAAACCTAGCCTCTTACAATAGCAAGAGACGTACGTAGGGGTTTTTGGATTAATTGATTTTTCGTAAAATGGCGACCCTTTGAAGAAAAAGTTCGAAATTTCACCTAAAAAATCGTAAAAAAATTGTTTATAAATAAAAAAATATGCACAATTTCAAAAAACCCCTACGTACGTCGCTGAAGAAAACGATTTCAAATGTATTGTAAAAATTTTCAAATCAATCGGTTAAGATTTGTTCGAGTTATGTTTCCGGCCAGCTCAAAAAAAGTGGTTTCGAGAAAAACGCGTTTAAAGTTTAAAGGTGCTCGGAGAATACCTCAGACGTCTTGCGGCAAAACTCGAAATTCAGACACTTAGACATTTTTCCCGCCTTCCATCCTTTAGTATATTATTTTTGAGACTATTAATGACTATTTAAGATAAAAAATTTTTTTTCCATTTTTTGAAAATTCTACAGTGGTGTAACCCCTTAAGGTGATGAAATTTTGAGAAGACGGAATTATTTGTCTAGATTGTTAGAGACAATAATTCTAATGGGCCTCTGCTTAATTTTTTTAAAAGTACATAATATTGCATTCTGAGGGTAAAATATAAAAAATTGCTTTGTATAGAGCTTATTTTTGAGAATCTACTAAACCAAATGGTATTTAGCGGTGACTACTCTGAATATGTGGCTGAAGGTAAAAGTTGAAATTTTCGATCAAAGGAATGACCCTAAGAGTGTAAAATATAACGACTCATATTATCGTTTGTTTCAAACATACTTACTCCCTATTTCTATGAATTAGGGCGACACGCATACAAAATAAATTCCATGACACATAAAGCAGTGAAATGTATGACCAACTATAATTATTTGGTCCTCTGCAACATTTACTCCCTGACTCTATTATCTATGAGTGCCGGCTTACAGAATTAGTGTAATATCTATCACAAATCGAGAAAATATCCCCACATGTATGACAGAGTTACAATCATTTGTTCTCCCTATCCCGGCGTCTTGGACAGCATGTCACTGTTGATAACAACGCTTTTGATGTACTTACTACTTACTTATGTGGCCATAACAACCGAATATCGATTTAGGCCGAAAATAACATGCTTCGCCAGCCATCTCTGTTCTTCGCTAGCTGGCGCCAGTTAGAAATTCCAAGCGCCGTCAGGTTCTCCAGTACTTGGTCTTTCCACCGGAGGTTTGGTCTTCCTCTTTTGCGTCGTCCTCCAGCGGGTTCCGAATATAACACCTTCTTAGCTGGAGCGTGTTCTTCCATTCGCTCGACATGACCTAGCCAGCGCAGCCGCTGGATTTTGATGCGCTTTACTATGTCAATATCGGCATACAGCTCGTACAGCTCATGGTTGTACCTTATTCGGTACTCGCCACCAACGCAAATAGGTCCAAAGATCTTGCGTAGGACTTTTCTCTCGAAAACTCCAAGTATTCGCTCATCCGAGGTGGAAATTGTCCAGGCTTCAGCGCCATATGTTAGGACAGGCATGATGAGAGACTTGTAGAGTGTAGTTTTCGTTCTTCGAGAGAGGGCTCGACTTCTCAATTGCTTACCCAGCCCAAAGTAACACCTGTTAGCAAGAGTTATCCTACGCATGATCTCCAAGCTGACGTCATTACTGCTGTTAATGCTGGTTCCAAGATAGACAAAGTCCCTTACTACTTCAAAAGCGTAGTTGTCAACAGTGACGTGCTGTCCAAGACGCCGGGACTCTTTGTTTGTTGACACTAGATACTTCGTCTTGCCCTCGTTCACCGTGAGACCCATCCGACGCGACTCTCTTTCCAACTCTGAGAATGCTGCACTGACTGCTCGCGTGTTCATGCCGATTATGTCAATATCGTCGGCATACGCTAACAGCATGACACTTTTGTTGAAGATAGTGCCATTATGTCGTAGATCAGCAGCTCGTATTATTTTCTCCATAATAAGATTGAAGAAGTCGCACGATAACGAATCACCTTGTCTGAAACCCCGTTCGGTATTAAACGGTGCGGAGAGGTCCTTCCCAATTTTCACTGCACAACGGGAGTTATGCAGTGTCATTCTACAAAGTCGAATGAGCTTTGCAGGAATACCGAACTCAGACATTGTTGCGTAGAGGTAATCCCTTACCGGACTGTCGAAAGCGGCTTTATAATCAACAAATAGGTGGTGTGTGTCGATCTGTTTTTCTTGGGTCTTCTCCAGGATTTGGCGCAGTGTGAAAATCTGGTCGATGGTGGACTTACCAGGTCTGAAGCCACACTGATAAGGTCCAATCAGGTTGCTGAGCATAGGCTTCAATCTTTCACACAGTACGCTCGATAGAACCTTGTACGCGATGCTCAGGAGACTTATTCCACGGTAGTTGGCGCAAATTGTGGGGTCTCCTTTTTTATGTACAGGACAGAGAACACTGAGCCTCCAATCATCAGGCATGCTTTCATCCGACCATATTCTGCTTATGAGCTGGTGCATGCGGGTGAGCTTTTGATGTAGTGAAGGACTTTATCTATCTTGGAACTATCATTACCACCATTAATGACGTCAGCTTGGAGATTTGCGAAGGATCACTCTTGCAAACAGGTGTTACTTTGGGCTAAGTAAGCAATTGATAAGTCGAGCCCTGTCTCAAGAAACAAAAACCACACTCTACAAGTCTCTCATAATGCCATATGGCGCCGATGCTTGGACAATTTTCATCTTAAATGAGAGAATGCTCGGAAAGAAAAGTCCTATGGAAGATCTTTAGATCTATTTGCGTTGGTGGCGAGTATCGAATAAGGTGTATGAGCTGTATGAGCTGTATGCCGACACCGACATAGTAAAGCGCATTAAAACACAGTGGCTGCGCTGGCTAGGTTATGTCGAGCGAATGTAAGAAGATCAAAGTGATGCCTTGATAATGTTTGTAAAAATTACAAAGTAGGTTTGTCCAAATCTGGAACTAAAAATTGATGCCTGGATAATGAATGAATAAAATAAATTCTCACATGCTCGTAAAAGTTTACTCGTCCATTTTTTTCGATATTTGTCGCCTAAACCTCAGAAAAATTTCATGTGATCGATTGAAGCTGCACATTTTCGGAAAGGCGAAAACTACACTTCGGAAATTATATTATATATGAATATCTCGTAAACTTTTCTTTGGAAAAATAAATACAAATTCTGAGAAATGAGTGGTGTCATCAGGAGCGCTGCGAGGCCACCGCAGAGAAATACACTTCCTACCGAAAAATCCTACGTGCAGGTGCTACGCGAGTTGTTAAGGAGAGCTACAGCGAGAGAAGAAGTGTGGAGAGACATTTTTTCAAATCCAAGAAGGGAGAGATGTGTAGAGACAGGAATGGGACTCGAATATTCTTCGAGAAGATCAAGCACCTGAGAGGCGGTTTAAATCGCGGTGCCTCTTCCTGTCGTGACAAAAGTGGGAATATGGTTACAGATGTCCAGAGTGTACTGAGCTTATGGAGGGAACACTCGTTCATGTTATTGAATGGCGACGTTTCAAACAATTCCGCAAGTAGAGGAGATTTTCCGAACACCCAAATGACGTATGATAGTGTAGATGTTCCCCCAACCTTCTCCTTAATTGCTTAATTAGAACTGTCTCTAAGAGTAATCCTTCATAACATCCAAGTTGACGTTATATCTGCTGCTAATACTATTCTTATGCAATACTTTACCTAAAAAACAATAGTTCACAAAATTGATATTTTGTAGTAATACATAGTAAAGGGTTATCCATTTCGCGGTTTCAAAAGTATAGGGCTAGAATTCGACATCTGTCAAACTGAGTTGTTAAAACAATTACTTTCTTTTTCAGTTCAAAGTCTGACATTTGCGAAAATGGATCGCTTAACTATCGCACAACGTATTAAAATTGTAAAAACCTACTACAAAAATGGTGATTCTGCCACAGCCACATATCGTGCTTTAAGAGGAGATTATGGTTTACATAATCGTCCAACTACGCAAACAATTGGCAAAATTGTGAAGAAATATGAAGAGACTGGATCGGTTACAGATATTGTAAGGCCTGTGCATCATCGTTTCGCTCGTACCACCGAAAATATCGCTGCTGTAAGTGAAATTGTTGCCGAAGACCCGAATGTGTCGATTCCTCGTCGTTCTCAGGAATTAGGACTGTCTTACGGCACATTATCGCGTATTTTGCATTTGGATCTACACCTACATCCATATAAAATCCAGCTCACACAACAACTGAAGCCAGCTGACTATTCACAACGTCGTAGATACGTCGAATGGGTGCTTGAACAACAGGCGGTGGACGGCGATTTTTCGAACAAAATTTTCTTCAGCGACGAAGCACATTTCTCACTCGGTGGGTATGTTAACAAACAAAATTGTCATATTTGGGGTTCTGAGAATCCTCAAGTAATTGAAGAGAGGCCACTACATCCACAAAAAGTCACTGCTTGGTGCGCTCTTTGGTCCGGAGGTGTGATTGGATCTTACTTCTTCGAAAACGACGATGGAACGACTGTCACCGTCAATTCGGAGCGTTATGGTCATATGATAACCGACTTTTTTTTGTCTGCTATTGAAGAATACGACTTAGAGAATATGTGGTTTCAACAAGACGGTGCCACATGCCACACAACTCGAGCGAATATGGCTTTATTGCAAGAGAAATTTTCTGGCGGCGTAATTTCTCGTCGTGGCGATATCAAGTGGCCACCAAGGTCATGCGATTTGCCACCGCTTGACTTTTTTTTGTGGGGCTACGCGAAAGACCGTGTTTATGAAGATAAACCTTTAACTCTTGAGCATCTAAAAACCAACATTCGTCACGATATGGCTGAGATACCGCCCAATATGTGTCAAAAAGTGGTCGAAAATTACCTCAATAGAATCGATGCTTGCAACAATTCGCGTGGTGGTCATTTAAATGATGTAGTATTTCACACATAATGTCAACGTTCAAACTTTATAATAAAAAAGAAATATCATGATAAAAAATATTTTATATGTGTTTTATTTACATTTACTTTTGAAACCACAAAATGGATAACCCTTTATGATAAAGCAGAGGATAATAGTTCGGAAACATTCCCTGACCTCAGTTATAATCATAAGCAACTTTTCTTCATTGGGTACGCTCAATCGTTTTGCAATGTTCAATATGATAATGGAGTATATGGCTTAAATATGTCCAGAGTTAATGGAAAAGTTTCGAATTCAGAACAATTTTCCAAAGCATTTAATAGTCCAGTGGGTTCAAAGATGAATCCAAAAGAAAAATGTGAAATCGCTTAGAAGTAGTTTGTATAATTGCAAAAATTGATTACTATTTTGGAGAGAAATTATTGTTACGAAAATAAGAATAAATAATATTTCTTAAATTTGTATAAATGTTTTTATTTAAAGTTCCATTCCAGGGGAAACATAAAAAATAACTCTTTGATTAATCAAAATACTGCATAAACAAACATCTCTGACATTATATTTTCTCTAAAGCTAAGTGATTCTTTCAAGTAGTTTGAAGGCACTCTCCAGTTTTTGCCGCTAAGCACGTCCTTCTATCATTTACCTTCTGCCATTATCGCTTTTCCGCAGAATAGCACTCTTAGTTCACGCAGTATAGGGCACACTGCCAAGAAGTGAAATAAATCTTCTCTGGTGTTCATGTTACACATTGTACACCAGTCGTTCTCACTAGGTCTAAGTGGCACATAATTTAGAGTGATTACTGCGGCTCTGAAAATTAGAGAAATCCTGTAAGTATTTAAATTATTTGCGAAATAGTTAAGTTCCCTTAGGTTATGATTTAGCAGCTTATATATATTTCTAGTTTGATTCTGCCGAGCGAGCCCCTCTAACCTCTCTCTATGGGCTGCATCTATCTTTCTAATTATATCGCCTTGAAAATATATCCACATTTTTATGCTTTCTCTACCCAGTTGTACCCATTGCTGAAAGCATTGTGTTTTTCTCGCGAGAAAATGTTTTGTCACAATTTTTCGTAGCCTGTGTTCTGGCATTTTTATTACCTTGTTCAGGTAATCGAAATTAAGTTATAGTGTGTGTATATAAAGTGGAGGTAGGACGGTTTTCTGGTGTATAGCAGCAGTTGTTCCGTTTCCTAAAAAATGAGGTATCTCCATGCCTGGGCTGCATAATACATGATTGCTCTGGCTGTTGCTAAGAACAATTCAAATTTCGTGCTGTGTTGCACGTTTTTCTTGTTTATTACTGATTTCCAGGTACTGTTGTCCGCTGTTTTCGCATCACTGAGCTTGAGACGTATGTGTTTGTTGAAGCTTGCGGCAGCCGAGATCGATCCTAAATATTTAAATTCGTCTACGACTTCCAAATCGTGCCTGTTTAGCGCCCATGTATATTCGTTCGCCCTGCGGCGCCTGCTTTGCCTGAACACCATTATCATTGACTTGTGGCAGTTTATTTGTAGTCCCCGTGTTCAGCAGTATCCTTGCGTCACGTCAATTACGAATGTAATAGACGTGCATACGTCATCTGCATACATCTGTATCTTTATTCTTTCTTCTCCCAATTTAACGCCGCATGGAAGTGTCCTCGTTATGTAATCTACATATAGATAAAAAAGCAATGGACTTAGCAGACAGACCCCCTGGTTGGCGGTAAACCAGTCTGATAGCCTTTGTCCATCCCAAAGCGCTGTTTTGTTTTCTACATATAGGTTTTGTATAATGTTGATCATTTTTGTGGATACGCCAATGTTGCTAAGTTTAAGGAAAAGGTTTCTTCTGTTTATTGTGTCAAACGCCGCCTTGAAGTCAATGAAAAAGCAATACATTCTCTTTTTCCTTTGTATACAGTCTTTTGTCATAGCTGTTAGTACAAAAATGCTGTGTGCTATTGAGTAACCTTTTCTGAACCCTGTGTAGTATTCGCTCAGTATGCTGTGCTTATCCCGCCAATCACTTAATCGTGCATGTAATATCGATGTAAACGTTTTCATAATCGCATTAAGAAATGTTATTCCTCGGTAGTTGGCTGGGTCCGCTAGTTCACCTTGTTTTGCTAGTGGATATATTATAATTTTACGAAATCCTGGTGGTATATTACCGGTGAAGAATATTTCAATATACGATGCCGCTAAGTATCTTATTAACTCACTTGAGGCATTCTTTAAAAATCCTACCTCCGGAGATATAGAAAATTATATATGTTCGTGATCGGTGTCGCTTAAATTTTCGATATAACGATGTCCGTCCGTCCGTCTGTCTGTAACCTGGCTGGTTCGCACGATAACTTGAGCAAATATTGAGGTGTGGGTGGGTGGTTGCTATTCTTACCTATAAAATTGATGCCTTGATAATGCTTGAAAAAAATTAAAAAGTAGGTTTGCCCATATCTTGAACTTACTTTTAATTTAGATTTTATATTCTTGCTGCAATTTCTACAATTTGGATAATTCTAATATCAAGTTTTTGGCACTTGTATCCGACAATATGGAGATATGATATCGTTTCTAGATTCCTTGTTACTGGAACTTCAAATTTTCTTCATCTTTTTTGTAGTTATCATCGTGGCCAAATGAAAGATTCGGATGAAGCTATTGCCGTTTGGAAGTGTTCACTTTATAGTAACCATTGTGGTATGTCGTATGTGTAATGATTCAACACCAATGCTGGTATATGCTTATGGAACATACACATTTGTATCTAATGTCATTTATTATGGGGTAACACATGTCCCTAGAAGTTTAAACATGGGAAGGAGTATTTATTGTTATGCAAAATCAATTGTGCCACTGGTAACAACATCACAATGCACAAATTTGTATTAAATGCTGCTATTGTGGTTAGTTTAGTTTTACTCACTCTGTCCCCAAACCATCCTCATTCAATTCTAATAGCATTGTATGTAGTATGCCTTCAATGACCCACGTGAAGCCGACTTCCCTTGCAACAATAAAATGAATTTTCACATGCTCGTAAAAGTTTACTCGCCTGTTACATTGTGTATATCTACATATGTACAAATGTATATCCATAGATATTGTTGCATATGCATACAGTTTCAATTATTTTTTTTTCTTCTCTGTTTTTTTTGTTTGTTTTTGTTGTGCAAAATGTAGTATATTTTGTTAGTTGCTTATAACTATATATGTTGGCAATGCTTATTCATTGTTATTGACTAATAACGGAAAGCAATTAGTCAACTGCTTTTATTCAACTTGTACTTCTTCCACATTCGTATTGTATATATGCATGTATGCATGTATACAGAAGTACAAGTATATATGAATGTATATATGAAGTTAGTTTGTGTCTTTGTTGCCATTGCATTGATGTCATTGTTGGTCGTATTGCTACTGTTGTATTGTTGTTGTTATAGTTTTTTTTATCATGTTGTTTACATACAATACATACTTCATATCGAACCACAGTAACAGCGCGGTTCTGTTGTGCAACAATGTTCTCAATATATATGGTACAAATGAATTTTCTGTACAATTCTAGAATTGTTTATGGAATATTTGAAATTGAACTTTTGCCTTTATGGATACAAGATAATGCAATAACGTGGTGATACATATTTGTTCAAATACTGGTAAAATTTAAAATCTATTTTCATGTTGAGTTGTGAGTTTTACAATATTGTGAGTTGCTTTGATCAGTTAGTTGTACAAATATTCTCAACATTTTCTATAGCAATTTAAAAGTAGATAGCAAAACTAACCGGTAGTGTTCCCCATGAAATTTGCATTCACATACTCACATGGGCTCGCGATTTCGTAGTAAATAGCAATGACACATACAATATAGCAATATACACAATAGACTCGATTCTATTTCTTCAAAACTTCTATGAAATCATATGATAGAGTAAATTCATAACAAAAGTTATCAAAGAAGATTGTTGTCATGCATATAAGTATAAGTACAGGGTGGCTAATGTATATTGCTACATTAAGAAACACAAATACCTTTTTCATAAATTCATTTAATTCACTTTTTCTTTTTTTTTTTGTTTGCAGGATAATACATTTTTATTATGCATTAGTTAATTAGTTTTAAAAATAATTAAGTTTAAATGGCCTCCACGCTCAGTGACGCATGTATGACATCTTATCAACAAGTTATTCATTGCTGCCTGAAGGGTTGTAGCAGGAGTTGCCACAATTATCGTTCGATTGGATTGCTTCAAATCATTCAAATTTGTTGGTTTGGTTTTGTAAACTTTCTGTTTGCAATATTCCTACAAGAAAAAATCAGGTGGAGTAAGATCAGGAGACCTTGGGGGCCAACGGAAGGTGGAGTTTCTTGAAATCAGCTTATTGGCTAATTTTCGCTGCAGTTCTGTCATGTGTCATGGCTATATGAGCAGTTGCACCATCTTCCTGAAACCACGCAGAGTTGAAAGAGATTCCTTTTCGGCGTAGTTCTGGAAAGAAAAACTCTTTCAACCTCTTTGAGTAACGCCGTTTTCTTCGAAAAAGTAAGGTCCGACAATGGATTTTCATGAAACTGCACACCACACTGTGACACGAAGTGGATGTAATTAAGTCTCATGGAGTACCTGTGGGTTAGAATCACTCCATATCCGACAATTTTGTTCGTTAACATTGCCGTTCAAATCATCATCATTTTATTTTTATGATTTCCCTCGTTCAATTGTGGTAGCTGATATTGACAATCAATTTGTGCACATAAAAAGAGCTAGAAAAGTGTGACAAAATACAATAAAACTGAAAGAAAAAATTATATCAAATGGATTTTTAAAGTCTAGCTATTTATCTGACAATCAAGGAAGTTCAGAAGATGTTATACGAATTCACTAAAATTGAAGCATAACGTACTCAGTCGTTTTTTCTTTTTTTTTTAGAAATTAAATTTTATTAAAAATATAATTGTTACAAAACTGAATAATCGATTATATATATTTACTATCGCTACCTACGCTATTTTGCCATTTATCATGTAGATTATGAATGCTTTCGTGATAAAAAACTGCAATAACAAAACTGAATAGATATCTGAGAATCTGGGCAAAAGGGAAAAATTCCCCTTCTCATTTTATTATGAAAAGTATATTACATGAAAATGTTCACCCTTTCAACGAGTACCCCAAAAAAGTATGATTTCTAAATTTATTTTTAGTTACTGACGAAGAAAGAAGATTTCTTCAAAGAAACGTTTTCAAGATGTTCATGCTAAACGTGTTTCTTGTACTTTTTTCACTTACTGGTAAAAATCTGTAAAAAAGTTCATTCAAATATGATGATTTACACATCATTTGAAAGGTGTGATCGTCTTTTTTCCGATATTGAATGCGCTCTTGCTCTACATTCTACGTCTGATTTCAATAAAAATATGCTTAAAATTATTAAAAATAAATAAACTAATAGAATAGAAATACTAAAAATGAAGAATTTGCAAAAATGTAAAAAAACCCATTTTTCGATTTTCATCGCCCAGTCAAATTTCATGCGAGAGGTACAGAGAGAGGAGAAGTGCGGAGATACGTCTTTTCAAGTACAAGAAGGGAGATTAAGAAATGTAAGAAGATAGAGAGGTGTAGAGACAGGAATGAGAATCGAATATTCTTCGAGAAGATCAAGCGCCTGAGCGGCGGTCTAAATTCCGGAATTTCTTCCTGTCGTGACAAAAATGGGAATCTGGTTACAGATGTCTAAGCTTATAAACTCGCTCTTATAAACATATATTTCTCAGTACCAAAGTACAGAATTTATACTAGTAATGTGACGTCTAAATGCAGCTGGTAATTGATCTAATGTACCACACGTTATTTCTTCTTACCCCTACTCTAGGTGCTCACCTTGTCGTGGTGTAGGGGCATACTGTGGGCTGGATCGGGTCACATGGAAGCCGTAGCCTTTTGTGGGGCATGATCCGGCGCACAAACTAAGAACTACCTCCAACGCACAGGTTAAAAGTAGGCTTCTACGATTCCTGGTCAGTCCTTGAGGCTAACCAGTTGTTCTGTTGGACCCTGGATAATTGATCAGCCCTACGGGGAAGTGAGGCTATCTATTCGCCCAATGGCCCACTTCCAGCACGGTTATTCCGCGGATAGTCGGGCGGGGAAGAAGGAAAACTTCATGGGGCGGGGTCGGAACACGGTGCGGACCCTCAAAACCTAGTCTGGGAGGTCCGGAGGGTGGACAGATCTACCGACATGAACAACCCTCTAAATTCACGGTGGAACAGCTATGCCGGTGAGCTTGCTTTACGGAGTAGAATAAAGCTTAATAGCGGACTCTGTACTAATTTCGGAGGACCATCAGTGAGGTAAGAGAAGGGCAGCACTAATGCCCGATGTTCGAAACCCTCTGCCCTCTCTGGTCGGCTCAGAATATGGGAGAATAAAAACCCGGAGGCTGCGAAAACTTTGCGGAGCACGAAAGGTGGCAAGGTTCGGAAAGGCCGGCCTGGGAAATAATGTTACTCGACTACTGGAGAGCCCAAACGGGTATCTGGCAGTCGAAGGGACTTATTGATCCTGCACATGTTAAGGTAGATGTTGTTCTTAATCTCAGCAGAAATGACATAAAACTCTACACAGAGCTGCTCACTGTGCACTGTGCACTCAACTATCATATGAAGAAAATAGGTGTGGCAGAAAACGATACCTGTTGACTCTGTCATCAGAAGCAGAAAACATCGGAACATATTTTATGCAATTGCGCAGTGGTGGCAAGCCGTAGACTTGGTTACCTAGGTAACGAAATCTTGACTCCAAACCGCATAGATAAAATCAAGCTCACAGCAATTATACGATTTATAAATAGTCTAGAATTGTTTTAGTTGGGCAATAGGCGTCCAAAAGATCTGTTAAGTTGCAGTGCATTGAATAGCCTGAATAATATATATATATATATATATATATATATATATATATATATATATATATATATATATATATATATATATATATATATATATATATATATATATATATATATATATATATATATATATATATATATATATATATATATATATATATATATATATATATATATATATATATATATATATATATATATATATATATATATATATATATATATATATATATATATATATTTCTTCTTAATGCTAATGCTAATTGCTAATCTTAAGTATTCGATGAAAAAAGAGAGAATTAAAGAGAATGTAAGAATAATATTTTTATACCCTGCATAATGCAATATGCATGGTATATTCATTTCGGTCAGATGTTTGTGTCCACTTGAAGGAATCTCCGGAGATATAGACATGGATATATATTCGTAATCAGCGTCGATTAAATTTTCGATTTAACGATGTCCGTCCGTCCGTCCGTCCGTCCGTCTGTCTGTCACCTGGCTGGTTCGCACGATAACTTGAGTAAATATTGAGCTATTTCGATGAAATTTGGCATAAGTAATCTATGATCCAAGGGTACGGAGGGGATTGATATTGGGCATGATCGGTTAATAACCACGCCCACACCAAGCATTCAAAGCGACTAACCTCGAAATTTTCAAAATCTTTAACTTGCTATAACTCACACAATATACCACTTGGGACAACAATATTTTGCACATAGAGTTATATTATACTACTATATAACCTCGACAAAAGTGGGTGAGCCACGCCTACTTTCTAGCGTAGCTCCCATACAAAGTGTCTGTACTTCTTTTAAATTGAAACTGCTGTAACTTCTACAATCTTCTGTCTAGAATAACCATAATTGACACTTAGATTAACACGGTAGTCGGAAATAATATGGCAGAAAATCAATGTGCCACGCCCACTCGTTTTTGGGTCACCCATACAAAGTTGTGGAAATTAAAAAAAATGTTACCGGTTATAACTTGCAAACTATTCAGCGTAGAATAACGAGATTTAAGGTGTGGATTAGTATTGTACGAGCAACTAGGCTCACAGAAAATGGGCGTACCACGCCCAGTGTTTATCGTAGCCCCCATACAAATTTTAAATTGAAACAGCTGTAACTTAAGCAATCTTATGTCTAGAATAACCATAATTGACACTTAAATTAATATCGTAGTCGGAAATAATCTGGAGAAAAATCAGTGTGCCACGCCCACTCCTTCCTGGGTCTCCCATACAAAGTCGAGTGAATTAAACTAAAATTTTAAGCTCCATAGCTTACAAACCATTTAGCCTAGGACAACGAGACTTAGGGTATGGATTAGTATTGTACGAGCAACTAGGCTCACAGAAAATGGGCGCACCACGCCCAGTGTTTATCGTAGCCCCCATACAAATTTTAAATTGAAACAGCTGTAACTTAGGCAATCTTATGTCTACAATAACCATAATTGACACTTAAATTAATATCGTAGTCGGAAATAATCTGGCGAAAAATCAGCGTACCACGCCCACTTCTTATTGGGGCTCCCATACAAAGTTGAGGAAATTAAACAAAAATGTTAACCACCATAACTTAGAAACTATTCAACTGAGGACACCAAATTTAAGGTGTGGATTAACATTGAAAAATTAATTGGATTTACTAGAAAGTGGTAAGCCACGTCCACTTTTTATATAGCTCCCATACTAAGCCTCGGAATTATCTTAAAATCCTTTTACTTCGTCAAAGTCAACCATATTTCGGGTGTAAATTAGTAGTATATGCAAAAATTGTTTCTCGAAAAGTGGAAATAAAAGCAAAGTTGGATATTCGAGTAAACTTTTTATATATAAATCTACATATGCAGGGTATAGTTTGGTCGGCCCCAGCCGACTGTAAGGAGATTTTTTCACATACCGAAATTACGTAAATTGATAACCTTTCGGTCAGAATAATTGCTGATATGCTACTGGAAAATATTATATATAAGCCGTTTCAAATATACTACAAGATTTAGTGTTAAACTTGTAGTCACAAATCATGCAGTGGTCTAGTAAAAGTATGAAGATTGGTCGAATAAGTGTGCTGATACTACTTTTGTGTGTTACAGTAATAGTTTGCAGTCAAGATGCTGTACGCTTGGATATTGCTAAGAGAATTCAAAGTTTGATGAACGAGGATGTAGATCCCTGTCAAGATTTCTATAAATTTACGTGCGACAATTGGCAGAATATTAATCCCATATTATTACATACAATGGGACCCATATCTGATTTGGATAACGTTTTGCAAAGACGAGTTGATTATAGGTCGCAGGAAATATTGAAGGCGGGTGCAGATCCAAAAGATACGATACTTGAAAAAAATGTCAGATATTTATATGACACGTGTGTAAATCTGCATACTCCGGAAGTGTACGACACATATAAAGTGAAATTATCAGAAATTGCTAAAGAATTCGGCGATATGCCTGTATTGAATGGTGACGAATGGGATGAGAACAATTTCGATTGGATAGAAGCGTCTGCAAAAATATTAAAAAAGTATGGTATCCCAACTGTACTCAATGCAGGTATCTACAATAACACACTTTTTATCGGTGGTGTTAGGCTTACAATTCCATTTACTTTGTCGCAGTATGATTACTTACAATCGAGCCTTCAGGAAAACCTTAACGTGGACGCACATTTGGCAGAACAAGCTGCCAAAGAAGTGTGTAATTTTACGAAACTATTGGAAATGAAATTGCCACTCCAAAATTACGTACCAACTACTGTTGACAAAATGCATCAGAAATATGCACCAATTATAGACATAAAGAAATTTGTTAATATCATTTTAGGTGATGCAACAAACAAACCGATTTATGAAGCTAACGAAGAATATCTAAGAAATTTAATGGAATTAATTCAACGTACACCTAAGCGTACTGTGGCGAATTACATCTTGTACATTCTGTTGAACAGTTTCCAGATTACTCCTCATCCAGTATTGGAAAATCATAAAAGTAGTTGTGCTTATATTGTGCAGTATCATTTTCAAAAACAAATGGATGGTGTGGTATATCGGAAATATGATAGTAATGAAATGGAATTTTTTTTAAATTCCACATTTAATCAATTGAAAGATGTTATTAAAGCACAACTTTTATCACATAAACACGAATGGATTTCCCAAAACACAGAAAAGTTGATAATTAACAAATTGAAAGAAATACAATTGCATTTTAACTCAGAGCAGCTTGATGGTCTGGAAGAATATTCACTACCTGTAGACAGAAAGCATTATTTGGAGAACTGGAAAACTCAGGTAATATATAATGCCAAGGTACAGAATGAATTTCTTCGCAGTGGAGTAATTGCAAATAAACATCGAACCATTGAAATGAACAATACCGATAGACGTTTGAATTATCCACTTTTATGGTTGCAACCATATTATTTATGGGCAACAGAAGCTCCACATGCAACAAAATTCGGTTCTTTGGGGGCATTAATTGCTCGTGAAATCATAAATGGCTTAGACGTTGATGTGTGGGATGAGTCTACCAAAAAGGCACTCGAAGAACGTGAGAAATGCTTTAAAGAAAGAAATGCAAATATAGAAGATATCCTAGGTATTGAAATGGCTTATGAAGCCTATATTAGATGGTATGATAAAGCAGAGGATAATAGTTTGGAAACATTTCCTGACTTCAGTTATAATCATAAGCAACTTTTCTTCATTGGGTACGCTCAGTCGTTTTGCAATGTTCAATATGATAATGGGGTGTATGTTTCACATACGTCCAGAGTTAATGGAAAAGTTTCGAATTCAGAACAATTTGCCAAAGCATTTAATTGTCCAGTAGGTTCAAAGATGAATCCAAAAGAAAAATGTGAAATCGCTTCGAAGTAGTTAGAGTTTTTATTTTGTTCAGCATCGCAAAAGTTGATTATTATTTTAGAAATGCATGATTGTAAAGAAAATAAGATTAAATAATATTTCTAAAATTTATATAAATGTTTTTATTTAAGGTTCCATTATCTTATACAGGGAAAACATAAAAAAGAACTGTGTGTTTAATCGTCTAATCGGACAATCGGATTAATCAAAATACTGCATAAACAAATATTTGAGTAAATAAAAATTTAATGAGATAATACGAATGATCATGATTTTGAGGAACAAAACAGATATAATGCTATTAATCAGAGTTTTGATTAATAAAAATTATTCGAATAAAATCTTTAAAATGCGTACCTATATATTTCCCTTTAGAGTAAATGTGTGTTGGATTTTTTTTTTTAAACATATTTTGCTTAATCAATGTTTTTATTAATGAAATGAATATTGAATTAATGATCTGAATGATTATTAAGAATTTTCATTAATAAGACTTATTAATTAAACGATTAAGGAGGTCCACCTGTGTGAGCGCGGTATTTCGAACGCTTTTTCGGGAGTTTTCGTTAGGAGAACTAATTCAATAGTAAATTTTTCCAATAGTGTAATCCGAAGGCTTGTACTCATTAAGGGCGTTCAAAGTGACCCCTTCAAAATGAAATACCGAAATTGTGGGCAAGATTCCGCTCGAACCAGTTATCTAAAACGCAAAAAGTAAAAAAAATCTTATTTATGTTTAGTACCTCAACGATGTACTGACGTAGGATTTTGACGAAATTTTAAAAATTGAATAAATGGCAGTTGTTTTTATAAAAATTATTTGTTTTCATGCTTTTTTTCGATATAAAAACTGCTGTAAAATTGAAAAAATTTCGAAAAACCGCTACGTGGGTACCTTCAGTTATCTGTATTAATGAGTCTGTCAAAATTTCAAGTCAATCGGTTAAGTAGATTTTTTTTAACCCTGCCCACAAAATTCAAAAATATGGTTTCGAGAAAAACGCTTTCAAAGTTTGGAAACACAACAAAACTTTGCATTATGGACTCACATTTAATCTGCAATACCAGGACCATAAACTTCCCCTTCCTTATACTGTAGAAGCTCTCGTTAAAGATGCGAAAAATGTAAAAAAAAATCGATTTTTCGAAAATTTTACACAGGTGGACCCCCTTAAGCGCACAACTCTAACAGTTATATTAGTCGCATAACCTAATATACAGTAAGCTGGGTCTCTGCTCATACAGGGAAAATAACTACAATTAAAATTACAAACCTGCTTTGAGGTCGTCTCGACATAAATATAAAAATTATGTTTGGATCCTATCAAAAATAGCCAAAATGGTATTTTAACAAAAATTTGTAGTTTGATCATATCATTATTGGAACGAGCTGTCTGCTGCATGACAAACGAATGGAAGAACTGGTTCCATCCAAGAAGGTGTTAATTTCGAAACCCGATGCTAATGTATAGTAAGACCCAACCTCTTATGTATACAATTCGATGAGTTCCAGGTTGAACTATTTGTGACATATGCTGTACTAAGGACATTTTGTTTTTTTTTTTTAGTGGGTTTTTTCGATCTGTATAAAGTACAAAATACTTCATCACCTTGTCTTAGTATTTTTAGAAGTTCTAGGTACCTATTACGGAGCAAAATATTTCCCTTGACAATGGAATATGTAGTAAAATAGAAGTTGATTTTTAATCAGCAAATACCACAAATCTTGATAATTTTTCAATTTTAGTATATCACATAAACCAAAAATTACTAAGTGTTTCACTCATTAAGCAACATCTTCGTGAACAAAAAAATTCATTTTTAATTAGTCATACTATATACTTGTCAGATATAACCAACTTTGAAAGTTTTATAAAAATAAAATAAAAGAAAGGCATAAATAAAAAACCCACAACAAAAGACAAGAAATCTGAGAATAGAATTAAAGTTTTACAACATTATAATGTTGCTATTGTTGTGGTTGATGTTGTTGTTGTTATTGTTCTTCTTGCTGAGGAAATGAAAATGTTATATACTAATTAGAAGTCATTGAATATGATCTCAGTCTAAGTATTAGTGGAAACCAGAATGTAAGTAGTAATTTCTTCTTCTCTTGTGCCACAGAGGGGGCAATGGAGGCAACAACGTCTAAGAAAAAATGGTAGTGATGTGTGTTGGAAGAAGGGTTGATTGGTGAATGCAATTTAAATCTGCATATTAATAATTAATAGAAACTTGAAAACTGTATAAAGTATGTCACTTAGGTTGGTTGCTTTTGTCATTGAGCTAAACTTTATATTTAGAAATTTTGTAGGTACTTATTTTTGATGAATAAAATGATGTTGATGATCTAATTGCCAAGATTTTGAGTATAAAGACAAAATCTACATTTTCAAACTTTATTAAGTAACATTTTGCAACAACAGCTTCACATAACATAATCCATATAAATATTGCAATTAATGTTTCTAAAACTTTTCTAATAGAGAGCAATGTACATGAGATATTTACAGTCTATTGTCAGAGAGTTCAAATATTAATTACATCTATACTATGATAAGTTAAACTTCTGGTAATATAGTATATTATATTTATAAGTACGCCAAGAAAAATTAAAAGATATTTCTTAGGGGATGGGAAGAAGCTTCCTAATTAACTTTAAGAGGTTAAAAAAAAAAAAACATTGATTGAAACAAAAATATAAAAAAAAGAAATGAAAATAATTAACATAAGGTCTTGTAAAAAGTAATCCATTATTTTTGCATTTAACTGAAGGTTTTATTTAGCATAGTTAGAATGATCCGATTTAGGTCAAATATGCACCGTTTTGTTCGATAACTTGTTGCCATTTTGAAGGTATTTTCATAATGCCACTCTTATGGCCGCTTCTGGGCGATTGCTTCCTTCCGGACGGTCCAATTGTTGACAGTACAGGTCCGAATTAAGAGTTTGGCCGTAGGGAAGCAGCTCATAGTAGAGTAGATTCCCTGCCAACCCCACCAAACACATAGCAACACCTTTCGGACAGTCAATACTAGCTTGGCCAGCGTTTGCGCCGGCTCACCGCGATTCGACCACGACCGTTTTCGCTTGAAGTTGTCGTAACTGACCCACTTTTTATCACCATTGACCATCTGCTTTAAAAATGGATCGATTTTATTGCGATTCAACAGCGATTCGCAGATGGAAATATGGTCCATGAGGTTTTCTTGCGTTAACTCATGTGGCACCAATACATGGAACTTCTTTTTGTATCCAGCCTTATTTAAATGTTTCCAAATGGTTTCTTGTGCAACGTTTAGCTCCTGAGCAATAAAAACAGTGCTTACTTGATGGTCAGACTCGCCGATTTCCATTATTTTATCGATATTTTCGACAATTGGCCTTCCAGAGCGTGGTGCATCTTTGACATCAAAATTACCGGAACGGAATCGACGAAACCAAAATTGCACGTGAATGGCTGTTACAGTATCAGGATCATAAACACTATTCACATTTTCAGCCATCTGGCTTGCGTTTTCGCCTTTATCGAAGAAAAACTGTAAAATATGGCGTATTTTCTCTTTACTGGTGTCCATCTTTGACGCGTGCTCAAACAATACTGGGTTAAGCAATCACAAAACTGCCTGAAAAGTTTATTTAGTATGAAATTCTATCCTTCTCACGTCATATAGCATAACCCGATCGATAACTCATACAACGCGATATACAGATTACTAAAGCCATCTATTGGAAAAATAATGGATTTATTTTTACTACACCTGATATTATCCTAATATCTAAAAAACAGATTTATTTATGTTAAGATTATCACCGAAAAATATTCGTAATGAGGACACAAATCGCACTTACATGTTAGATGTACATTCAAATGTAATCATAACAGTATTTTAGAAAACAATCATTTAACACTTTGGATATCGAATTCTTGCCAATTACTAAAGTGGGTGTGCTGTTAAGAATGCTGTGGGGTTAGTGTATAATCTATTGTAGAATCTATAAGATCAGCATACTACAATACCCTAGTACTTAATATAGCCTCTTATCAGTTCTATAAATGAAGCAGAAATGTTATCATCAAATTGTTGACATCTAATTAATTCAAATTCTTTAACAACTTTATTTATTTGCTGCGATTATCTAATGCCTAATAGACCAATGACTTTAATGTGAAAAAAAATGGTTATATGCTCATTGGTGAAAACGCCAGCTGTCGCAACAATTCGTACTTTAATTTATTGATTTTTGTGTTGGTATTTTGAGCTGTGTGATAAGGTGAATTGCATTGATGGGAAAGTATGCTTCTTGTGGATGGGATATATGTTCAGAATTGTTTTACTCAATTGATCCAAAAAGTTACTATAATCGACAATCTAAGTTTATTGTTTTTCCAGGTAACCTATTGATAAAAATTCTTTTGTATGGGGAAAAAAACTGACCCTAACACCATTTTAAACGATTTATTTGTCTGGCTTCAGGATCATCTTGGTAAACCCAAGTATATTCCATTTTATCCCGTACGTCAAGATGGCAGAAATATTGAACAAAAGTCGTATTCGAATGTGTTTTTGTTTGGTAGTACATACACATTTTTTAAACCATAAACTTCACTTAGACCATTGCCAAAACAGTGCCAAATGAAGTGTCTAGAGCTAATACTATATCTTTCTTGACGAACTGAAAATAATCCAAAACTATATACGAACTGTAGAACTTAAAGTCATCATTCTACCTACCCCTCTAACTTTTCGTCTGTCTGTCATTTTGATATTGATATTTTGTTACTTATGTTTTTTACTTTCACTTCAAACGTACATTTGACAATGATAATGAAACCAAATGTTATGAATCGTATAGGGCTTATCTGTGATTTCTTCTTTGAATGACTACAACCTTGAGGTTATTTAATACAATTTCATTGATATTGAAATTTTTAATAACCTTTTATATTGTGATTATTTTGCATACTATACGCGAATGGAGAAATATATTGTTAAAAAGTCATGATTATGTATGAGTAGGCGTAGTTTGTTGCTTTCTTGCAAGTTTATTACAAACGACAATATTAAACTTCACGCTGAATATGGCTGTTTTCAGCTGAAAACTGCTGAAGTTATGGCGGCTTGGAATGGGAACTATATCCAAGAATGGTTGTGGCTTGCCTCTTTCTTGTAAATCACATTATATTTGCAATACTAATCCACATCCTAAATATGGTTACCCTACGTTGAATATTTCGTATGTTAGGGAGATTTTTGTTTTAATTAATTTACTCGATTTTGTATGGGAACCACAAACAAGTCTTGACAATCTCTATGACTTTTCCGACAATTGTACATATAAAATATAACGTGGGCATGTAAATATACATATGTGCTTATCTAATGCTTCTTTAATACTCTTATATGAAACATTGTCATATTACTTGACCTATATAAATAAAAAATCAGCAACACGATTAAAAAAATATATTTTGGCCTTCTGATAGCCTCTGTGATGTAATAATTTTTATTTGCAAAATAACATACCTAATGGAATTCTTTTGAAAGTCTTATTAAGATCATAACATAACGAATACGACTGATTTGCTGTTGAATTTGTTACTGTAATATAATAATTTGATAATTGCTTCAGAATTTTGTTAAGAAAATGTTTCATGTTGTATGAGAAAAAAACCTAATAATTTAATCTGTTACTCATCCGTATGGGTAAATGCATTAAGAAATGAAAAGCGACCATTAAAGAAATTACAAAATTGCGAGAGCTTATGTACATATATATTGAGGAGTAATATTGATGATGAAAAGAACGAATATGAGCGTAAATAGAAATAACAAATCGATAATGATGTGAAAATTAATTTGAAAATTGGAAAAAAAAAATCTTTTATGTACTCGTGGAATTTACTTTGCAACAAGTATAATATTTATGAGAAATAATATATTTAGGTTGAAAATAATAATCATATGAAGATATTGAAACATTTAGTTAAAGAGTACTTAGACTAATTAAATAAGGGACAGCAAAATTATTTTTTTATTTCTTCGTAATAGAATAAATTACCATTTCAACGTTTCTAAATATGTTTTGACTGGTTGAGAAACTTGTGGTCGATCGTTGTAATGCCGCAAAGTCATTTTGTCATATCTCTGCTAGTATTGCGGCATTGCTTTCAGTGCTCAGCCCAGATGGTATATTAACTGAGTTATAGTAAGTTAAAGATTTTGAATATTTTGAGGCTAGTCGCTTTGAGTGCTCGGTGTGGGCGTGGGTAGATTACTCATGCCAAATTTCGTCAAAATAGCTCAATATTTGCTCAAGTTATCGTGCAAAAGACGGACGGACAGACGTACGGACGCTGATATGAATATATATATTTTTTCTATCTCTGGAGATTCCTTCAAGTGGTTACAAACTTCTGACCGAAATTAATGTACCTTACATAAACTTATGCAGGGTAGAAAAATAAAATAGTTTCTAAACCAAAAAAAAAAAAAAAAAAAAAAAAAATGCGCGAACCAGTATATTAAATTTTTTACAACGTTCAACGAGCAATTTTTCTCCTTTTGACACTTCTTAGTATAGCCAAAATGATAACAATAAAAAAAAAGAACAAGATGAAGCAAAAATTGGCAAGCGCCTTGCTCTGTTCAAATAAAAATGAAAAAATACATATAATCGTACACAAGTACTATAGATAGATAGAAAATAGCGAAATGCAAATAGTTGGTGAAGGATGGTGTGGAAAATTGATTTTGAATTTCGTCGATCAAATTGATAAAACTTTTGAAGTATTGCTGGCGGACAAGTTAGATTAATAAAAATCAAAAGAACCTCAATAAATGAAGAGACAAAATATGAGTAATGAAGATTAGAAAAAGTGAACAAAATAGTTGTGTGCCGTAGTGCAATTATTGGTAAATTGACTTTCTGTGCTTGGGTCTTCTGTGCTTGTTTATTTGGGGCTCGACTAAATGAGTTAAAAATTTGTCAGTGAGTAGGTGTTCGACGCTGAGTATTTATCTGGATGTGGTGTGAAAACACTTTATAAGTAAATTCTTCCATTTAGTATCATTTAAATAAGAAAGCATATTCGTACGGGTAATATCGAAATTTAATACGGATGATCTACTCGAAGTGAAGCTTTGATGAGATTTACTGCGCTCGCGGCATTAAGCGATGGTTTCTAAAAGCAATTGTCTAGGTTAAAATTACTAACATTTACATAGAATGTTGGACAATGGCCACAGTAAAAAAAAAATAAATAAAAATGTGACACATATAGTCCCCGAAGGGGTCTTTGATATAGCTTCTCTTCCAGTAGTGTTGTCCGTGTTAACTTTTCGACAGTATTAGAAGGCATCTACTAATTTTATCCGGTTACGAACGGCAGAACCCTTGTTCTGAGCATTGTCACAAAGTTCTTTTAGAAGTAAATTAGTTGGCAAATTGTTACTGCCGGAAGAAGTGCCAAATCCTTGCCGACAGGAGTGTACCGCCCGAAAGAAAATCTCTTCGATATCAACTTTGACGGGGATTGAACCCACGACCTACAGAAGGCCAACGCATTCACCACAGATTAATAGTTTATAATATGATGGGCAATTTCCATAATCATGTTGTCATTCCAATGCTCAGCTTAGGGCTTGCAACGATGCATCAAAAGAATTCGGCAACATTTCCATCCACAGTGATCTCTCAGGATAATGAAAATTGTACTTTTGTTTTCGGTTTTAAATCTGGTGAATCGCTAAATCTAGGAAAGATTTTCTCTATCGTTAAAATACTTCTGTGCTGGTTGCGAAAACCAAGAGTCTTCTTACTAGTTTTCACATCCAATTGATCCAAAAGAAAACATTAATAATCTGTATTGATTGATTTGCCCTCATTTACTCAAGTTTTTCTGTCGATTGTGGATTAATTGTCTGTTTTGAAGCTGAACAATCAGCTTCAATCCATTAAAAACGTTCCTGTTTTAAATTGAGATCATGATTAGAGAATTAGGTCTCATCCATAGATCAACCACTATGAGACCACTATAATATAAAGAATTTTATGCGTAGTAGCACTTGGGTCTTTTCAAACAATGTGCTTGCGCAATTTACTCTGAGGTTGTTGCAGTGTTGTGAGGTATCAACTTTAACCCTTGAACCAGGGCATATTCCTTTAGTACTCTCACCAAACTTGTATGAATGTCTGTTGCCGCTAAACCCGTCAAAACTAAAAACTTACGCACACCACGATATTCGTTTTTTTTTAACATTGTTAAGGAATGAATTAACAGATCGGAATTTAATTTTGAGCAATGTTCCTATGAAAATATTAAAACAGTGTATACGTTCTGGTCTTTTACTGATTAATAGGTGTTGCTGTAACCTGACCAGATGTGACTGAATTATTTTTATTTCATATATTTATTTCATATATTTATATATTATTTTAATATTCAAATTCTAATATATAAAAATGTAAAAATATTTTATTCTATTAAAAAGGAAGCCACAACCAATATGAATTTTATTTAAAGTAGTAGGTACGTAAGTATTATTAGTAATTTTTAATCCATCAATTCTAACTTTATTACTGTCGTTAACATTTTTCAATGATTTTCACTACTTACATGTCTGTCAATTTTAATGACATTTGTCAGCTAAAAACACTTCATTTCATTGAATACATTGTATTTATTTCTAAGTATGTTATAAAAATACATACAAGGCAATATGTATGCGGTAATATTTGTATTGGATGATGTAGTTGTGGCAAAATGGAAGATACTCCAATACAGACAAATCCATATGTATCTAAACCTGCACTTATAATTGTATGCATATATGTATGATATGTTGCTCTCCTTTACTAACCAGTTATTTTACATAATTGATGAAGTTTTAGCATCTAATTTGATTGTAATCACATAATGCCACTGTTGTGTTGTTACATAAATTGGCAATGCACAAGGTACAAACCATCTGTATATCAACAAATAGTTATGGTACATGATAACTTCCTTAACAAATGTATAAATGAGCATAGTGAAATTATTTACAATAGCCTTCACAGTTTAACAATGTGAACTTAAGAAGCAAGCAACTAGTAGGTATACATATATATGTATATACTTTACCTAGTATAAGAGTATATCTAATTCTAACTAAACGGCAAGTTTACAAATGCCAATTTAGAATTTGCTTGTATTTGAATGGATTGTTTTGCGCTCTGTCTGATGTCTTGTCTAATGAGAGAATGCCAACGAGTTAGTTGCAAATATCAAATGTGCATTCACATATGTGGGTATATGTCAATATAAATTGGTCACAGTGTATAGTATATACATATTTCATAATACCATAAGTAGGTACTTGCAGCACGTTAAATAGTTATGAGTACGAGTACTTAAATACTTAGAAAGTTGATAGTTAATACTAAATAAATATGTTGTTCGCAAGGTGTTGTATGTCGTTGTATCGTTGTACAGCATTGGTGTTGTTTCACATACGAAAATTCAATAGCATGAGTGTGCTATGCCGCAGAGAGGAATTTTGACGTTCACGTTTTGAAACAAGTGAACAAAATTAAGACAACTTTTTGAAATAATAGTGAAATATTTCAAATAAAATAAAAGTAAAGACGACTGCCAGTGATAACATGCTCGTAAATACATGTAATGGAATAAAAAGAAAATTTAATTATTTTATGATTTCTGTATTACGATTTATTTCTTTAATTCGCAAGAAAGTGCGATTGGGCCAAAGAAAACATGTCAGTTGCCTAAGGGTCGAATATCTGCAGATGTATTTGTCAATTTTTTCCTTTTCAATTATTATTAATTTTATTCTAATTATATTAATTTGTATATATTTTTTTAAAATTGTTACAATTAAATTATTATTTGTTCAAGCTCATTGTTTGGCAAAAACTTTTAGCAAAATGACATACAAAGATGAAACATAAACAAGTGTGGTATTCTTATACAACTTTCATTTACAATATACAACTTTAAAACACCTTGTGAACTCCCTAAAATCGAAACTGAAAATTCGTAAAATGTTATTTCGAAACAATTTTAAATGTTTTTTCATATACCAATTTTTCGGCATTATTGCAAAAATTCATAGACACTGTACTCGACAAAATATATATTATATTAATGACATTGAATTTTTGGCAAGCTTGCTCAAGCAAGAAAATGATAAATGAAAAATAAAGAATAAAAGTTTTTTTGGTCCATACCTTGGTTTTTACAATTTATTTCAAAATTACATCCTAATCAGAGTAGTGACATTTGCGAAAATGGATCGCTTAACTATCGCACAACGCATTAAAATTGTAAAAACCTACTACAAAAATGGTGATTATGCCACAGCCACATATCGTGCTTTAAGAGGAGATTATGGTTTACATAATCGTCCAACTACGCAAGCAATTGGCAAAATTGTGAAGAAATATGAAGAGACTGGATCGGTTACAGATATTGTAAGGCCTGTGCATCATCGTTTCGCTCGTACCTCCGAAAATATCGCTGCTGTAAGTGAAAGTGTTGCCGAAGACCCGAATGTGTCGATTCCTCGTCGTTCTCAGGAATTAGGACTGCTTACGGCACATTATGGCGTATTTTGCATTTGGATCTACACCTACATCCATATAAAATCCAGCTCACACAACAACTGAAGCCAGCTGACCATTCACAACGTCGTAGATACGTCGAATGGGTGCTTGAACAACAGGCGGTGGACGGCGATTTTTCGAACAAAATTTTCTTCAGCGACGAAGCACATTTCTCACTCGGTGGGTATGTTAACAAACAAAATTGTCGTATTTGGGGTTCTGAGAATCCTCAAGTAATTGAAGAGAGGCCACTACATCCACAAAAAGTCACTGCTTGGTGCGGTCTTTGGTCCGGAGGTGTGATTGGACCTTACTTCTTCGAAAACGACGATGGAACGACTGTCACCGTCAATTCGGAGAGTTATGGTCATATGATAACCGACTTTTTTTACCTGCTATTGAAGAATACGACTTAGAGAATATGTGGTTTCAACAAGACGGTGCCACATGCCACACAACTCGAGCGAATATGGCTTTATTGCAAGAGAAATTTTCTGGCGGCGTAATTTCTCGTCGTGGCGATATCAAGTCACCACCAAGATCATGCGATTTGACACCGCTTGACTTTTTTAGTGGTGCTACGCGAAAGGCCGTGTTTATGCAGATAAAGCTTTAACTCTTGAGCACCTAAAAACCAACATTCGTCACGTTATGGCTGAGATACCGCCCAATATGTGTCAAAAAGTGGTCGAAAATTACCTCAAAAGAATCGACGCTTGCAACAATTCGCGTGGTGGTCATTTAAATGATGTGGTATTTCACACATAATGTCAACGTTCAAACATTATAATAAAAAAGAAATATCATGATAAAAAATATTTTATATGTGTTTTATTTACATTTACTTTTGAAAACGCAAAATGGATAACCCTTTTTATTGTGTAGTTTTTTTCAAAACCTAGAAAACCATAAGAGACAGAAAAGTCACTTTTCTGTCTCCTTTATCAGAGCCTTCACACTCATAAATTAAGATCTTTTTCTACTAAACTGTTGCATTAAAAAGACCTTTAAAGAACTATGAGAATTGAGTGATTGAGTAATTTATAATGATCTCAAAGAGATTTAAAAAATGAACAATATGAAATTATTTCAATTTTATGTCATTTGCTTATTTGCAGTATATTTTGAGTTAAAACTTCTAACAGCAACTCAGAAACAGCAATGTTGCTGAGCAAAATACTAATATGACCTGTAAAACTCGTAAATAGAAATTATTAGAAGTATTTTCTGAGTCATAAAGAAGAATGCTCCGAAGATAAGCATAATGGGAGTCTTTTGTGAATCATAATATCATATCCCTCCATAAACGCACTTAAAAATTAATGTTTTCCGGTTGTTCAAAATGCTTTTAAAACGCTCTTGCTTCTGAGCGATTTAGGAGACTCTATTTGGACTCATTTAAGGATCATATTTAGGAGTGCTCTGAAAACGGTCTCTACTTTTACACTTTTATGAATCCTTTTTCTGAGCGCTTACATGCTGGGAATGTATAAGATGTTTTCATTTCATTGGTTTAGTTTGTTTTGTTCAGAAACTTTTGACGTTTAATTTGATGTTTAATTTGATATAACTTATTTTTATACCCTGCATAATGCAATATGCATGGTATATTCATTTCGGTCAGATGTTTGTGTCCACTTGAAGGAATCTCCGGAGATATAGACATGCATATATATTCGTGATCAGCGTCGATTAAATTTTCGATTTAACGATGTCCGTCCGTCCGTCTGTCTGTCACCTGGCTGGTTCGCACGATAACTTGAGTAAATATTGAGCTATTTCGATGAAATTTGGCATAAGTAATCTATGATCCAAGGGTACGGAGAGGATTGATATTGAGCATGATCGGTCAATAACCACGCCCACACCAAGCATTCAAAGCGACTAACCTCGAAATTTTCAAAATCTTTAACTTGCTATAACTCACACAATATACCACTTGGGACAACAATATTTTGCACATAGAGTTATATTATACTACTATATAACCTCACCAAAAGTGGATGAGCCACGCCTTCTTTCTAGCGTAGCTCCCATACAAAGTGTCTGTACTTCTTTTAAATTGAAACTGCTGTAACTTCTACAATCTTCTGTCTAGAATAACCATAATTGACACTTAGATTAACACGGTAGTCGGAAATAATATGGCAGAAAATAAATGTGCCACGCCTACTCCTTTTTGCGGAAATTAAAAAAAATGTTACCGGTTATAACTTGCAAACTATTCAGCGTAGAATAACGAGATTCAAGGTGTGGATTAGTATTGTACGAGCAACTAGGCTCACAGAAAATGGGCGCACTACGCTCAGTGTTTATCGTAGCCCCCATACAAATTTTAAATTGAAACAGCTGTAACTTCGGCAATCTTCTATCTAGAATAACCATAATTGACACTTAAATTAATATCGTAGTCGGCAAAAATCCGGCAGAAAATCAGTGTGCCACGCCCACTCCTTCATGGGTCTCCCATACAAAGTCGAGTGAATTAAACTAAAATTTTAAGCTCCATAACTTACAAACCATTTAGCCTAGGACAACGAGACTTAGGGTATGGATTAGTATTGTACGAGCAACTAGGCTCACAGAAAATGGGCGCACCACGCCCAGTGTTTATCGTAGCCCCCATACAAATTTTAAATTGAAACAGCTGTAACTTAGGCAATCTTATGTCTACAATAACCATAATTGACACTTAAATTAATATCGTAGTCGGAAATAATCTGGCGAAAAATCAGCGTACCACGCCCACTTCTTATTGGGGCTCCCATACAAAGTTGAGGAAATTAAACAAAAATGTTAACCACCATAACTTAGAAACTATTCAACGTAGGACACCAAATTTAAGGTGTGGATTAACATTGAAAAATTAATTGGATTTACTAGAAAGTGGTAAGCCACGCCCACTTTTTATATAGCTCCCATACTAAGCCTCGGAATTATCTTAAAATCCTTTTACTTCGTCAAAGTCAACCATATTTCGGGTGTAAATTAGTAGTATATGCAAAAATTGTTTCTCGAAAAGTGGAAATAAAAGAAAAGTTGGATATTCGAGTAAACTTTTTATATATAAATCTACATATGCAGGGTATAGTTTGGTCGGCCCCAGCCGACTGTAAGGAGATTTTTTTACTATATTTTATTTTATTGATATAAAGAATATTCTCCAGAGCATTCTTGGGGAAAATGTTGGGACAGAATTCATGGGGTCAGTCAAAGTTTATCTCTGTTGAAACACTATAGTATTGGTGGAAGTGGAATTTAGAAAAACCTAAATTTTGTAGAGGAACTCTTATCAGGGGTGCAGAAAGGGTGTATTGGTTCAGAAAAAATAGCGAGGAGAAAAACTTAGCCGAGGGCGGTCATACATTTTATCCCTCTAGGATCGATATTGAGGTATTTTAATGAATTTTGTAAGGTACAAAATGAGATTTTACCTATTCGGATTCGAATTTAACGACACCATTTTTATATTTCCTCTGGCTACTTATTTCTGTAGATAAGATATTAGGAAAGCTATGATGATTTAAAGTTACAAGAAATTCTGTGGTTAGTCTCTTCGATTTCTTTGTTTGGGATTGGAAGTGACTCGTGATTGGCAGACGGACAGATATTTTTAAATCGACTAAACTTTTACATACATTTTTCTGTATTTGCAGAGCCGTTACAAACATTCGATCTAACATATATTTGATTCAAGGTAAAATTATCAATGTCTTCCCATAATGTCATCAGTCATATAACTACAATATTTACGGTTTTGTTCGTTACTACTAACTAAGTATGTACAATAGTATACTCGTACATATGGAACTAACTACATGATGTTCGATGTACGAGTATGCAGATTCCCCTATGCGACCTAGCCTTTCGTATGACATGCTTTCGTAGATAGCTTCTTTTTGTTGTTCTTCCCTTGTTGTGGCTTTGCAAGTCAGTTTTTTATCAACTTATATACTTCATTTGAAAGAAACTCTCAAAGAAATCTATCTTTATAGTATATTTACATACATACATATACGATACATATATATACGATAGGTACTTGCTTGTATATAAGTTTATATTGCCACTGATTCCTTTTAGCGATTATTTTCAATGAATTGAAGGTTTCTGCTGCTACTTACTTGCTCTCTGGTTTGCTGTTATTGTTATTGCTGTATTGAGCCGGTGATTTTTATCGCTACTTTCAATTATTTTATTTGGTTCAGATGCGGTTGGTGATAAAATTGCTGATGATATGTACTTTGTACATATGAGTATGCATGCACATACATACGTACATAGAGAATATTGTTGTGCTAACATTATCAATGGCAGCAACAGTTGTTGTTTTTATATCCATACATATAAATAAGTCTTGTATTGAACCCTTATTTTGTTTCTTTAGAAAGATTCTGGTATTTTTGTTGTTGTTATAGTTGTAGTTCCTTCTTGTTGACTGTATCATGCAACATTTAATTGACACAAGAAAGCATTGCCGCGAACATACACAAAAATACTATGTGATACTTTAGTTTTTCATTTGATTGTTTTATGGGCTGTTATGTAGATATATGTAGTATGTATGTATTTCTTCATATTTGTATGTATTTCAGAGGAAGCTTAAAAAGTTGCCACTGTTTGTATAATATAATATAATATCATGTATAAAATAATATCATGCTCTGTAGTCTTTAGGTTATTTTGTGACATTTGAAATGATGTTTCGATTTGAATAAATAATAAAAGCTTCAGCGAGGTAAGTACGTATAATAATTAGGTATGTTATAAGTCAGCTGTTTGAGTATTCTTATAAATACTTATGTAGATTCTGGAGAAATGTATAATGTATACCTAAACTTATAGTAAGTTTAAGAAATAATAGGAATTGAGTCAAATATTCTTATGTTTGATGCAATAAATTAATTTTGATTGTATAACATCAATAATATGCTTTTACTATCAATTTTCTGTTACACAGTAATACAAAAAAATAAAATAATACAATAAAATAAATTTAATGTACTTTTCAAGTAACCTAGCGGAATAACATACTGCACCGTCAAGGCGATTGATCACAATGTGAACCTGTCCAAGTGATATTTTTGAACTCTTCACGACCTGAGTACAATTTTATACTCCAGAGACCAAAAATGGTACCATCAACCGAAAAAGTCATGGCTTTGATTTTTGAAGGATTCGAAGAGAATAATCATCTGAGACCTTTTGTAAACAGGAAGACTAATCATGTGGTCGTACTATAGCGTATTATCGGACCGAGCTTAAACGAGGAGATGAATGGGTTGTAATTTCTTTCGGCCAGTTACGGCCCAGCTGCTCTATCGCGTATATTAAGGCCATTATTATGAGTTGCATTCTATTTTCAATTTTCGCTGGTTATCGAAATGTCAAATTCATATTAGGAGCTGTACAACCCTGCCGAAATTTTCGTTGAGCATCGAATTTTTTTGTCGAACAGAATTTTTCTTTCGTTATTACAGCGTAGTGTGCGAAAATGTAAGACTTTCGCGTATATTTTTTTTGTTTTTGTCTACTAAACAATTTTTATTAATTTCATGCAGATCTAAGGTAATGAGTACTAACTTACTAACAACTATAAAGGCTGGTTTCATTTCATGAGCGTCATAATACCAAATAAAAATCCGTTCGATCAGCACTTTCGACAATAGTCGAAGATCGAATGCAACTCATAATAAGGGCCTAAATTTAAAGTGAAGTAAATAATTACCTGTTTCGAGTAATATTGGTGACATGATTATTTCAGCTTCTTGCCACAGAGCTCTTTCAGAAACCACTCAAAATTCAAATGAATTATCAATTTAATTCTTACTTTGTTTGTTATTACAAATATCGAATAACTTTGGCTCAGCATCTCTTTTAGTACTGATGCGAATGTGAATTTTCTTGTAAATGCAGATTCCTTTTTCTAAGTTTTTACAAAGGATGCTGAAGTGATTTTTGCCTTTTTGAGAAAAGTGCTGTGGATTCAGTCGAATTGGAATTGGAATTTATTCGAATTGTGTAGTGCAAGCCCATGCAATAACGGTTATGATAATGAAATGAACGCATATTTGGGTACAATTTCTACCTTATACACACGTTTTGTATATTACCTTATATTCAGTATTCAAGCAGATATTGAAGAAATTCTGAATTGCAAGCCTGTGCATTTTTGAAAATTGACCTTGTTATTAAAATCGGCCTATCTGTGAATGGAGATTTTGTAATTCCATCAAGCAATTCAATGTTTCGAGTGGATTTTTAAATCCCTGAAAATTCAATCTTAATTAAATATGTGTAAAACTCATATCTTTTGTTTACTACTTTCTCAAAAATATTTAAGCAAATATACTTCAAATAATTTACATTGGCTTCGGTATTTTTGGGCTGAAAAGTAATATGATTTTCAGTTAATAAATAAGAGATGCAAATAAAAGAGAATATATTATCATACTACATACTTGTTAAAAAAAAAAATACAAAAAAAAAAAAAAACGTTACATTAGGGCCAAATAGGTAATGATAACATCTTTTTGAACGTATGTGCGAGAGGAAGAACATCATCTGGCTATGGGCAGTGGCAACTGTTGAAATCTGACAGCCACTGAACACTGAGTGCTTGCAGATTCGCAAATGCTATTGTTGTTGTTGTTGTTGTTATTATTGTGCAATTGCATAAAGATGCTGTTGGCAATCTGCTGCCGACAACAATCGTATTGTAGGCAAATAAGTGCACTGTCTGAACGTATCAGTTGTATAGATGACTGTGTCTACCTAAGTGAGCTAAATGCGGGCATTTAACGTACATACTTGTTTCATTTTCAAGCTTACTTAATCTTAATTTCTTTTTATTTCCTTTGGATATTGCGAGTTTCTGAGCGATCACTGGAACATGTGGGGTAACTACAAAAACAAAAATCCCTTATTTATTATATTTTACTTTAGTTTATTACATTATTGAGCGTTCACTGATTACGATAATATGATAGCAAATACATAAATATTTTTATTTTCAATATATTTATAGCATAGCAATTCCCATAGCAGGAGCATATGCACATGCAATGCTTTATACAATAAAGCGCGAGTTAAAAAATTTTTTTTTTTAGCAAAGTTTCCAATTGAAAGGCATTGAATACCTATAGTTCTACTTAAATGTTGTGAATTCTTTTATGAAGTTTAAATTTTCAATGTTGGAATTCGTTATTTGATTTGTTTAGAGTTACACAGTGCAACAAACATTTTAAAGCAGCATTTCTCAGCAGAAGAAATTTTAGTTGGCTCTAATTTGCCATAACAATGTTTTATAATATCAAATATGGTGACAACTATAAATTGGAAGAGCCTCACTTCTCAGAGCTGTTTATTTTGGGAGGAATAATATTTATGAGTAAAATATTTCAGTGTTTAGTGTTTGTCTATTCAACAAAGGATAGTTGATGCTTTGCTAAACCATGAGCTCGTGGAGTTTATAATTATAACAGAATCATTGTTGAAATGCATTCGCAAATTTGGGGCTGTTTACAGATTTCAAATGCTGGGTTTAGTTTCTCACAAATAATATCTAAAATATATTTTAGGTAAAAAAGCAACTTTTGAGAACATTATGGGACCATAAAAAAGTACCGACGTAAAATTTATAAATTTGTAGTAAACTCAATGTCTTCACTTTATGAAATTCCCCTGTGTGTTCTTCAGACGTTACTAATATATACTTATATAAAGAGCTTGTAGAGAATTTTCCTCTCAGAAATTGTGTAATACTACACTTTACTTTACTACACTATACTATACTTTTTTTGATTTTGTATTCAATTTTCTTTTTAGGTTTTTACCTTTTGATATTGTATTTTATTATTTGCTGATAAGCACAAATACTTTTTTGATTTAAATAATACGTTTTCTAATTTATTTATAAGCAACATTATCAGCATCTTCATGGTGATAATAGTAATCGTCTTTATCACTTTATTTATTTAAAAATTCGTTGCTAATCTTACTGTGAGTTTAAACATTTCTCATGCTTTGATTATGTGAGTGCTTAAATTTCAGGTTCAACTCACTATCTGTTTAAATTCAGTGAAGGTTAGCATACTGTAATGGATACTATTTACAGAATGCATTTGTTTAAATCTGCCATACAATACAATACACCAAAGTTCGATAATAATTGATAGTATTTCACATGTAGAAACATGTTGATAATAGAATTTAAAGAGTAAACTTAATCAGCGAAGAAGAGAAACTTTTGTATATACGGTTTGTATATTTTAAGCATGCACAATAATGTTTAATATAAAAAACATATTTGAGGTAAAATAATATGCAATGGCAAACATATTTATATGGATAATCATTTTATTTAGTCAATTTCACAATTCGTGTATATTAAGTTAATTGTAAGTTTGATTGAAGCGTATGTCCAATAACATGGACCTTATCAGTGTGGTTTTAGGCCTATTAAATCTACCATCGACCTGATTTTCTTACTACGTCGAATCCTGGAGCAGACCCAAGAGAAACAGATTAACACACGCCTTCTCTTTGTTGATTATAAAGTCGCTTTCGACAGTCTGGTAGGGGATTTTCTATACACAACAATGTTTGAGTTCGGTATTTTTTCGAAGCCTACTCGTTTTTTCAGAATGACGCTTTGTAACTGTCGTTGGACGTTGCATTGTCCAGGAATCTTGGAACGTACGTCATTGTTGATAATTACGCTTTTGAAGTTGTGAATAACTTTGTCTATCTTAGAGTAAACATTAACACCAGTAATGACGTAAGCGTGGAGATATTGCGAAGGACCACTCTACAGATGCTACTTTGGGCTAAGTAAGCAATTGAGAAGTTGAGCTATCGAAACGAAAACCATACTGTACACGCTCCGGTTATATATTCGGTGTTATATTCAGAATCCTGTAGACCAAACCTCCGGTGGAAAGACCAAGTACTGGAGAACTTGACAGTGCTTGGAATGTTTTACTGGCATCAGCTAGCTGGCGAAGCATGCTAAATTTGATCGATTTTCGGTCGTAATTACCACATAAGTAAGTAAATAAATAAGTTATAAAACGTAATAGGCGGGTTAATTCAACCAACGTTGCTGTCAATAGCCATGGTTGTATAATTTAGAGACGTCCCATTTGGTATGAGTGGTATATTTACAAAGAAAAATGTTTAAAGTTTTTTTACTTGGTTTGAAGAATTTTAGAAATTTTCTTATTTTGAGATTAATACCGACATCGTTTTCGAAGATCCAAAACCTAACGAATAAGCCGATTTTCGAATATGATAAGCACAAAACTTTGGTTATGGAAGCATAAATTTGTACCATATCGCTCTATAATTAGGGTAGCAATGTCCACATAGGCAGAAAAGTAGTTAGATAGGGAGACGTACATACATATAGACGGGTAAGGCTCAACATACATGTATAGATTATCATTGTACCATATCTTCTGTTTTGAATTTTTATTAAACATTGATGGATTATTACATATTTATTTATTTATTTTTACTTATTTTATATTTATATTTATTTATTTATTTTATTTATTTATTTACATTTATTTATATACCACTTATTTAGACTAAGGGTTGATAAATCTAATTGGATCAATATATTTCACATTTATTAATTGGATTCATTTTTGCACCCACGGGGCAATTGAATTCTTTGGCAAATTCTTTTGAATTCGACAACGTACCAATAACTCGCAATTCATGTGGCGTATGAGAATCTGTTGTTGTTATATAATCTTTAATATGCGACGATACATCAGCACACCAGAATTGCGCATAGCCAATGAAAAATAATTGTTTATGTGTGTAATTCAGGTTTGGTAAGGACTCAGATTTGATATCATTTACTCGGCTGTCGTTGTTGAACCATCTCAAATAGGCTTCGTAGGCTAAATTCAGACCACCATTATCTGCTATATTCTCTCCTTGTTCTTCTCTGTTGGTCAACTTTCTTCCGTTATATTCATAATTGCTATATTGCTCTCGAAAACATTTCGAACGTTCATAAAATATTTCCAATGACATCTGATCCCACCATTCATAACCGTTACCGAATTGATCGTATTTTCGTCCTGTATCATCAAAACCATGTATAATTTCATGAGCCACAACAGAGCCAAGTGAACCGAATTTTAGAGAATAAGGTGCACGCATCGTCCACAAGTAGTATGGTTGCAACATGGATATTGAAAAGCTTTAAATTAAAAGCTTTCGATTTAATATCGTATACAGGTGAAGTGGCTTGCGAAATTTCATCGACAATTGGTATTGGTGGCTTATGGAGTAATGCGAAAAATTTCTCTGCCGCATATTTGTACTGATTCCGTAGATTTTCGACGTAATCATCGCTATTCATTGATATTATATATTCATCCAAAGCATTATGTTGATTCGAACTTATATAAAAATTTATAGCGTTCATTTTATCGATGGCATATTGGCGGGTTTTCTCTTCGATCCAATCATATTTGTTCGATGCAAGTTGCTCCTTGAAGGTATTTGTCAATTCATCAAACATGTAATCAATAAATTGTTCAGTTTCATTGTTACGATATTTACGATATACTATGCGATCCAATTCTTTTGCAAATTTCTCTTGGATTTTCTGAAAACAGAAATCCGCTTGAAGGGTCGTTGTATTTGTGTGTAAAACGAAAAAATTCTGCAAAAATTTGTAAAGAATAAAATTGGCCAAAATACGCTTGGATGTGCGTTCAATTTGTTCCTTTAAATTTTCATGATATTTCGTGTCAACAACATAAATTGGTTCAGTAATCAATTCACCCAGGCTAATATTAATAAATTTTTTCACATCAATAATTGGTGCATATTTCAGATGCAATTCTTCAACGGTTGCTAGTTTATACAGATCATTCTCATTCAAAAGAATACCATCGGACTGTAAGCCTTTTGCTAGGGAAATTTCGAAATTGACAATTTCTTCTGCCGTTTCTATTGCCAACTTTTCACTGATATCGAGTAGCGTCTTTAACTGTACTTCAATTGTAAGCTTCCAATAATCTCGTTCCCTTTGCGCCGATGTTTCAAAATATGCCGCTTTAGTGTCAAAATTAAGAAGTCCTTTGGCAAAGTAGACATGATTCTTTGTTGGTTCACGATAATCTGGATATGGCGCTACTAGTAGTATAGTTGGTATAGCATATTTATGTAATATTTTTGCTGTCACCTCGATCCAATCGAATTTAGTTTCATCCCATTCGTCTCCCTTTAACGCTGGTATATCACCAAATTCTATGGCCAACTCACGTAATTTTGCTTTATAGCTATCAACATTTTCCGGAAGTTTTACACATGACTCATATAAATGTTTCACACTCTTATCCGTCTCGGTATCATTAGAATTAACACCACTTCTCAATTCATATTTTATGTTTTCATTCAAATTGAATCTCAATTTCTCTAGTACACTTATTACTGTTTCATCTTCGCTAACTGGATGAATTTTGCGCCAATTACCACAAGCAAACTCATAGAAATTTTCACAAGGGCCAATAACCTCGTTCATGTAGCTTCGTAGCTTATTGGAAATTTCCAATTGTTCATAGTCAACACCAGGTTTTGAGGTGGTGATTACAAAGAACGAGAAGAATAAAATTTCACTTGGCCGTCTCATCATCGGAAATTTATATAAACATCTGCACCATTCAAAACATCAAATTCAACTAAGATACTTTCCTATTCAAACATAAGTACTATTTATTTGGTATATCGCATATTATTTACTGATTTATATATATTACACTGAGAAAAATATTATTTTACTTTTTCGTCATTTCGAGAATACCGTCCGCGACTGATCCACCTTTAAATCTCACAAAAATATTATCCAATTGAGACAGTGTTGTGGACAGGCTACTTAGGGGAATTGCATTCCCTTGGCCTACGAATTAGAATGAAAAAAAAAAAAAAAAAAATGCTTCAAATGCATGCTTCTGTAATCGTAGAATGACCGATGTGGCAATTAAGATCATCGTTCGCAAAACCCTCACGCACTTTTCACAGCTTTTCTTGCATTGGTTCCTTTGCGGAAATAATATAGTGGCATAGTTTTTGTGCAGGAGGAAGGATTCTAAAAGATTTTTAACCCTCTAGCGATCTCCCAAATGCAATTTTATTCAGACTCTCCAAAAGGGGGACAAAATGACCCTTCGTAAGAGAGCTGGTCGGTTAAAATGTTTTATAAAATTATTCCTCGTGAAATTTACTGTATGCACCCATACTACATATTTCGCTTCGATATCAATTTTAATCATTTTCCCAATAATCTTAAGAGCAGTCAGCCAAAATTTGCATATTTAATATGGCCATAGAATAACAATTTGGCCTGAGAATACAAAAAGTTTTGGAGTTTTTACTATATGGGTCTCGTTCTTTCATCTTGAGTTGGAACCATTCTGCCCCCAGACAGTGATCCTGAAATTATTTCATAGTGAAATTTAGTAATTGGTGTATATGGGGGTAAGTAGAAGTGTCTTACGTTATCCATTTTGAAAATGACATAAAGGCCAGACGATGCGATTATATGGTTTTTTAAAACTAAGCTTGAACTGTCCAAAATTTATAGTATCTGAACCTATTGCGAAAACGATAGTAGTGTATTGTAAAAATACGTCATGCGAAGCCATGTCACATGAAGCAGAATGATCTACAGAAAAAGTTTGTTTAAGATTGCCTTATATTTCCAACTGGACTAGAATATTTATTTCATGCTTCTTAAGTTGTATTAATTTTTTGATTTATAGTGCTAGTTCGTAAGTTGCATGGTAAAAAATTAAAATGAACTGCAAATTATTTCTCTCCGTGTAAGAATTCTATTATTAAGCAATGCCATGGAAAAGGTTATCAATTAATTTAAATTAAAATTAATTCAAAATTTAAAAGGAAACGTCATATATTCAATAAGAAAGAAGTAAAAGTAATGGTAAACAAAGACGATGATTTATGTAAATATGTATATGAAAATGTATGACTAATAAAATTGCTGAAGCAGTACATACATACATGTTGCAATAAGTTGCAATTGCAATTAATTAAAATGCCTCTATATGTATCCTAGCGCTGATTTGAATTATACCTATATATTCAATATTATTCGATAATCATGACAAATTTCGACGTGATATATTTAATTGCGGGTGCATGTTTTATTTGATATCATTGCTGAGTGTTTAATAAATCACGGCTATTATTGTTAGTATCAAATACATATAGTAAGTGTAATATATATAATATAATATTATAATGGCATTATATAAATTGATATTAAAACAAAAATAATGCTAACATCTGACTAGGTCTTTCTGAAGAATGTGTTAGTACTTCTTTCGCTTGAAAACCCCTGATAAAAATAGATATAATAGTTATTCGTAACCTTCTTCTCAGGCATCGTACTCTAGCTACGTCATTTGCAGACGTTCTGACAGTTTTAAGTGCCGAGATAAGTTCGAACAGGCGAAATGTGTCTTTGAATACTACTGATTGCTCCATATACTTCTACGCTTCATCTACGTCACTTTAATTTAGAAATTTGATAAAGTTTTAGTACTTTCTTCAAATTCGGCCGAGTAAAAAATGTGTTTTTCTTAACCAATTAGTATGTGTTAAATAAACAAAAAAGAGATATCAATAATTACTTCATAAACATTTATTAATAGCGGTATAAAAATCTATAAAATAACACAAATATCAGAATAGGCCTTTTCGAAGAATTGTGGTAGCAATCATTTTGCAGGAAAACCTTTGATAAACCTTTGTTATCATTTTGTATATTGTGGACATGTTTTGCTAATAAAATTGTTTCAAAACTAGAACGTTTTAATTTGAATTTTATGTCACATTTTTGTTTCACTTTCAACGTACATGATTTAAAAACTGAAACGTAAAAATCTTCAATATATATTACGAATATATTTTGATCGTTAGATCGTTAGTAGATTTCACATTTTTTGCTTGGATTCATTTTTGAACCCAAAGGACAATTAAATTCTTTGGCAAATTCTTTAGAATTCGACAATGTTCCAATAACTCGTAATTCTGGCGGAGTATGCGAGTCGATAGTTGTTAAATAATAGTTATAATTTGGTTCGACATCGATACACCAGAATTGTGCAAAACTTATGAAAAATAGCTGCTTGTGAGTGTAGTTTAATTTTGGTAAACTTTCACAGCTTGCATCATTTGAACGATTACACCATCTCAAATAGGCTTCGTAGGCCAAATTAAGACCACCATTATCAGCAATATTTTCTGTCGGTTTAATTGTTTTCGGCAATTTTCTTCCGTTATGCTCGTAACTATTGTATTGTTCTTTAAAACATTTGGAGCCTTCCTCAAATGATTTCAATGACAATTCATCTAACCACTCATATTCGTTGCCATACTTATCGTATTTTCGTCCGGAGTCATCAAAACCATGAACAATTTCATGCCCTATCAGCGCACCGATAGAACCAAATTTGAGAGCACCGGGGGCTTTTGTCGTCCACAAGTAGTATGGCTGCAGCCATGCAACTGGAAAAGTTATATTATTTTGCTTCACTCGATATTGAGGTGTTATAGCTTGACTGTCTGTGTCAATCAGTTCAAAGGATGGTTTATGTAGGAGTTCAAATATTTTCTGAGCTGCATATTCATGCTGAGCTTTCATGTTTTCTAAATAATCATCTGTGTCTACAGACCGAACATATGCAGCAAATGGATCATATTGATTGGAACTAATGTAGAATTGTATGCCATTCAATTTATCGATTGCATACTTGCGGGTTTTTTCCTGAATCCAGTCGTATTTCGTGTCCGATGACAATTGTAATTTGAAAGTGTCTCTCAATTCCTCAAACATGCTGTATAGAAAATGTTCGCTTTCATTGCTACGATATGTACGATAGGCTATAGAGTCCAATTCTTTTGTATAACTTTGTTGAACTGTATCATAGCAACTTTCTGCTTGATCTTTTGGTGTTTTCTTTGGAACGACGATAAACGTTTTCAGTAGCTTATACATGATATAATTGGCCACAATTCGCTTAGGTGTTTGTTGTATCAGTTGGTTTAAATTTTTTTGATAATTTTCGGCGATTTCATACATTTTTTCGGTATATGCGGGTATATGATCACCCAAAGTGATATTAATAAATCTTTTTATATCAATATTTGGTGCATATTTTTCATGCAATTTTTCAACTGTGGTCGACAAAAACAAATCACTCATTTCTTGCACAACGTCCTCGGGTACCAATCCAACTGCTAGGGAGATTTCGAAATTAGCAATTTCTTCTGCTGTTTGATTAGCTAGCTTCTCATCCATGTCCAGTAATGATATTAGATGATATTTGATTCTATTTTTCCACAAGTCACGTTGATATTTGGTTGCATCATCGAAATACACTGAACGAGATTGGAAGTGAAAATTTGTACCACCGACATAGAGACGATTTATACTAGTATTCTGAAAATCTTGCATTGGAGTTGCTATTAATATGGTCGGTATAGCATATTTATGTAATATTTTAGCTGTAACCTCAATCCAATCAAATTTAGTTTCATCCCAAGTGTCTCCCTTCAATGCGGGCATATCACCAAATTCAATGGCCAATTCACGTAATTTCGCTTTATAACTACCAAAATTTTCTGGAAGTTTTCTACATGTGTCATACAGCTTTTTTGCGATTATTTCTTGTTCCGTGTCTTCGGGTTCTATTACAATTCCACCGACCAATACCTCTCTTGCTCGCATATTCAAATATTTTCTCATAATATCAGGCACGGCCGATTGTGGATAAACTTTATCAGCTGGATGAATTTTTGGCCAATTACCACAAGCAAATTCATGAAAATTATCACACGGATCAATATGCTCATTCATATAGCTACGCATTTCATTGGAAATTTCCAATAGTTCAGAAACATCTTCACCACAAATAATTATTGTTATACGCCATATGAGGATTATAGTAATTTTCGAAAATATTCTGATTCTACTTCGCCGCGTCATTATAGTATTCATTACGAATTCACTTTTGTACTGTTCAGATTAAACTAATTTTCAATTTGGAAGAAATTCAACTTTTAAATTCTCGCATAAGCAAATGTAAAAGAGTCGATCAATAAGTCCCTGTGCTACAAATAACAGAAGCTTTAAAGTTTTCGAAAACAACGATTTATTTAACTTTGCAAACTACATTCGAGCCAATTGTTTTTGTGTCTGAGTCATATTTTCATTTGGCGGTTACTTATTGATGTACCTTCATATATTCTTTAGAAATGAGTAAATGGCATAGAGGTTATCAATACATGTTCAGAAAAAATAAATTATTTAGAAATGAGTACGAGTACATAGTAATAGGGTTATCAAGTAATAACATTTTATTGCTTCTTATTGCTTCTTATTAAATGGGCAAGCCAAATTAGTAATGAATTAATTTGGAACAATGTACATAATCATTCAATTACGAATTATGAATAGTAATAAACAGGAACGAGACTTCATTGTTTAAAATATTGCCACTATATATATTGATGTATATATATACTATATATATATATATATATATATATATATATATATATATATATATATAAATATAAATATATATATATATATATATATAAATATATATATATATATATATATATATATATATATATATATATATATATAAATATATATATATATATATATATATATACACAGAACACTCACTTAATGCTAGTGCAAATGATAGTGTATCGTTTTTTCGTTTTGATGATGTTGTTCCTATGAATGTAGTTACTGAGAGTAACGTTAATGATTCTGGTGCTGTACATGTTGTTGGATCTGTTCCTACTAATGATGATTGTGTTCCTGTTGCTTTGGAGGTGGATGATTCTTCCGATACCTGTGAATCAGAAGAAAATTGCACGATAGTAAACGCGGATGGCCGGATAAAAAGAGGTAGGCCTAAAATTTTGAGAACCGGTCATGTTGGCAGACCGAGGAAGGTATTTGCTGTTGAACGAGAAAAAAACGTTATTAATGCGGTCACTTGTGTGTCGAGTGATCCGATTACTGCGAAAGAGGCCCTACAGCATGAAAACGCCGCGAATTGGAAAAAAGCTATGGAGTTAGAATTCCAGTCGCTTATTGATAATAAAACCTGGGAGTTGGTAGATCCTCCAGAAAATAAGAATATCATTGGATGTAAGTGGGTTTACACTACAAAGAAAAGGCCAGACGGAAGTGTAGAAAAATATAAAGCGCGCCTCGTAGCACAAGGTTTTCTTCAAAGACACCAAATTGACTATTTTGAAACTTATTCACCAGTGGTTGGGCACGTAACCATAAGGTTAATATTGTCGTTAGCTGTTCAACATTCACTCCTGGTAAACCACGTCGACGTTATGTCTGCTTATTTAAACGGTGAACTTAAAGAGGAAGTTTATATGCGCCAGCCAATGTTGTTTGAAGACCCTCAAAAACCAGACAGCGTATGTCGCTTAAAAAAGTCTATTTATGGGCTGAAACAGGCGGGCAGAGATTGGTCCGCAAAAATCAGCGAAATTTTGATGAACATTGGATTTCAGAGATGTGTGTCAGACTGCTGCGTATTTCATCGAAGAACAGAAAATGAAATCAACGTCATAGGTGTTTACGTCGATGACCTGATCCTAGCGTGCACTTCGAAAGAGACTATGTCAAAAATCATCGACGAACTCGGTGCGACCGTTCGTATCGTGGACAGAGGTCCAATACAACACTATCTCGGCATGCAAATCGAAAGAGAGGGCGAGCGTGGAGAAATAAGAATCCACCAGAAATCATATATAAACAAAATGCTTGATGAATGGGGTATGATAAACTGCAATACATCCCCTACTCCTTTAGCCAGCGGTTGCATACTACGAAAATGCGATAAGCCCAAATGTTCGGGCGAGGATGCCAAAACGTATCAGTCGATAATTGGTGGATTGATTTATTTAGCAACAATATCACGTCCTGATATAGCGTACGCCATCTCAAAGTTTTAAAAGACTCTGTCCCTTTTCAACGTTGGTTCGGTCGAAAGCCAAGTGTGAACCACATGAAGGTATTCGGCTGCAATGCTGTCACGTTAAATAAGAAAGGTGGTCGCTCAAAATTCGCTCCGAAAGGCAATATTCTAACATTCGTCGGTTACGCCAAAGATGCTAAAGGCTATCGCCTATACAACAAGCACAACAAAACGATAACAATATCGAGAGATGTTGTATTTTTCGAAGACTCTTTTAATAGTCCTCGTAATGTCACCTCTTCAGATGATTTGATCTCGATTCTTTTGCTATGTTCACTGCCGGAAGAAATGGACAACTTTGTTGTCGCTATTGAAGCACGTGATGAGCTGCCGTTGTTGGATCAGCTGAAAAGAAAGCTTCTAGAGGAGGAACATCGGCGTTCAGTGAATTATCACGACAAGCATGGAACTAATGCAGAATTAGAACGCGTGATGGCTGTCAATATTGCTAAAAATCAGGTGAACAGTAGCAATATAGGTCATGGTAAACGAAAAAATATAAAATGTTACACATGTGGAATACGTGGACATATAAGTTCTCAATGTAGAAATAAACAGAGAAATAAAGAGAGCGGTGCAATCCTGAACATTTGTGGATCGCGAAATGGACAGAGAAGCCAATTTATATTAGACAGCGGCGCATCGAGTCATATGTGCTGTGAAAAGTTTTTCTTCGTTAAATTGAGAGAATGTGCGAAAAAGTAATGTTGGCGACGGGTGAGATTATAAAAGTTGAAGCTATTGGTAATGTAGCTTTAAAATCAGATTCTACTGACATTACGCTAATAGATGTCTTTTATGTTCCACAACTACACTCCAATTTTTTGTCTGTTGCAAAAATTGTTGAGAGTGGCCATAAAGTAGTGTTTCAAAATAAAAGAGCTTTTATTACTAACAAGCATAATAATCTACTTTTTCAGGCGTCCCTTCACAATAATATTTACACAACAAACCTCATGTTAAGAAAAATAAATCACATGATGCAAATGTCAAAAAGGGCAAATAAGAAATTAACACTATGGTAGCAAAGGTTTGGCCATCTAAATTGTGAATACGTGTTGAAGTTGTTTAATAAAGGAATGATAAAAGGTTGTGAGAATTTAGAAAACCCCGAAAGCTTCAATTGTCAAGTCTGTGCGTTGTGTAAAATAAAAAGGCTACCTTTCGCTAGCTACAAAGAAGTGTATACAAAGAGACCACTAGAAATCGTTCACACTGATCTATGTGGCCCCATGCAAGTGAGATCCGAAGGCGGCTCTATATACTTTATCTCTTTCATAGATGATTTTTCACGATACGCTCACGTATATTTTCTAAAGCATAAATCAGATGCGTTTAATGTATTTAAAGACTTTGTTACAAAAGCCATGAATCAGACGGGTGAAAAAATGAAAATTTTGCGAAGTGACAATGGTCGTGAGTTTGTAAATGAAACATTTAGGCGATATTTGAGTGAAAAAGGTATTATTCACCAGACCACGACACCGTATACGCCAGAGCAAAACAGCATAGCCGAAAGATTCAATCGTACTATTGTTGAAATGTCACATTTTTGTAGCCATCCACATAATGAACATTTGGTAGCTGCGAAACATGTTTTACGTTACCTAAAGCATACGAGCAACGTAAGTTTACATTTTACTAAAACCAATAACTTTGTATGTTATACAGATTCAGATTGGGCTTGTGACGCTGCCGACCGAAAATCTTATAGCGGTTTTTGCTCATCTTTGGTGGAGGTCCCGTGCAATGGGAAGCGAAAAAACAAGACGTCGTTGCTTTGAGCTCGATGGAGGCAGAGTATATTGCTATGTGCCAGGGCACCAAGGAGATCGTATTTGTCAGAATATTACTGAAAGAGCTCGGCTTTGTGGATTATGTCCAGAGCCCTACAACTCTACATTGTGACAATCAGGGTGCTTCGTTCCTTGCGAAAAACGATGCTACGAAGAAACGAAGCAAACATATAGACATAAGATTTCATTATATAAAGGAAAAGTATAGATTAAATGACATTAATATCAAACACGTTGAATCGGTAAATAACATAGCTGATGGCTTAACCAAAGGCTTAACTAAAGCTAAACATGAGAAATTTTGTAAAAATTTGTTCTTGTAATATTTTTTTTTGAATGCTATTGCACTTTGCGTATCATTATGTGAATTATGGTTGAGGCGGAATTTTGTTAGACATTACTGCTCAATGCAACCCTAATTCAAGCTCACCTTATTATCCTATGTTCCACTTTGACGCTTATCTTTATTTGTATATATGTACTGTTACTTTATGTACTTTATATTTTAAGTTCTTTATATATATTGTATAATATATCACATTATAGTAAGTAAAGAACCGCCGAACAATCAACCACGTGTTTCTCTCTACAAAGCTGCTAACATATATATATATATATATATATATATATATATATATATATATATATATAAATATATATATATATATATATATATATATATATATATATATATATATATATATATATATATATATATATATTTATATTTATATATATATATATATATATATATATATATATATATATAGACATCAAGGGCTCATTGGCCGAGCTTCTCTTCCATTACTGTTATGCGTGTTAAATTTTGGACAGTATTAGAAGGGACCTACTTATTTTAACCGGTACCGAACGGCAGAACCCCTGTGACATCACTTTTTCTGAGCTTTGTCACAGAGTTCTTTTAGAAGCTTTTTCATGGCAAGTTGATACTGTCGGAAGAATTGCCAATTGCTTGCCGACAGGTGGATACCATTCGAAAGAAAAATCTTTTCGATATTATATAATATAAATTTTTAGGGATTAGCCGAATCAGACCACTTATATGGGTCCCTTTTCGTCCCTCAAATCGTGTGTTAATTATTTGTTCGGTTGCAGAATTCTTCTACTTCCTTCCTCATAATAACATCACGCGTTATTTCAAGCATCTCCTTGTGGGGTATGTTCCACATTTCGAGTTCATCAATAAATTGGCGACCCAGTGTGGACATCCTCCTGCTTGCCAATGCAGGACACTGGCACACTATGTGCGCCGCTGTCTCTGCCTCTTCCATGCATAATCTGCAAATATCAGCATCCTCCCCATCAACAAGACCCATCTTGCTGAGGTGGTACCTGAAATTGCCATGCCCAGTTATTAATGCAGTCAACCAGCTTAGAGTCATTCGTCCTAGACTGAGAGCCCTCCCCGATTCACTGCCCTTTGATAGCCTCAACGAAGCCTTTGCCTGTCTACAAGTAGATAAGTTCTCCCATCTCGTGAGATGAAGTTTCTTTATCCACTCTTCGACCTTTGCCTTCACCGTTCCGCTGCTGAGAGCAACTACTGGTTCCGGTCCATAAAATTCAGCTTCAGATCCTTGTCTAGCCAAGGAGTCTGCAGCTTCATTCTGTTCTATACCAATGTGTCCCTTCACCCACATAAGAGTAATCGCATTACTACGAGCACACCCATTAAGTTTCTGAACACATTCGAGCGCCAACTTAGAAGATACCGTAGGTTGTTGCAGCCGCCTGACCACCGCCTGGTTATCGAGTGCTAGCAAGATTTTCTTACCTTGCACCTTTCCATCCAGTAGATGGTCCAGCGCATGCATTAGACCTAGCATTTCTGCTTGGTATACCGATACGTATCTTCCCAGATTCAGAGTGCATGCCAGTCCCAACTCTTTAGAGAAGATTCCAGCACCCGCTCTGCCATCCATTAATGAACCATCTGTAAAAATACTGATGTCATTTTCCTCACATACATCATGTGTGAGGCCGTCTTCAATGAGTGTTCTGTGTGACTTTTCATTCATCTTCAGCCTACCCATTCCCTCCATTGGCATCTGCGCCTCCTTTACACTGCTATATAGCAGTGACAGGATGCCCCTGTGCCCCCTCTCTGTGCCGAATCCATACCAATTATTGGTTGTCTTCAGACGTAATGCTGTTAATGCCGCTGACTTCATAATATGCAAGTCCAACGGCAGCAGCCCGAGAAAGACTTCCAATGCTTCTACCGGGGTCGTCCGGATAGCTCCGGTAATCCCAATACAAGCCATTCTTTGTACCCTATCTAACTTGCTTTTCGCGGTCTTTTGGGTGACCTTAGGCCACCAGACCACAGCAGCATATGTTATTAAGGGTCTGACAATCGTTGTGTAGATCCAGTGCGCTGCTCTGGGAGTGATTCCCCACATGAGACCGAACACTCTCTTACACTGATGCAATACCCGCTTGCCCTTCTGAATCTTGTCATCGACGTGACTATTCCAAGTCAGCTTGTTATCCAGGATGACACCTAGATACTTTACTTCCTTGGATACGTTGATGTTCGATCCAAAAAGCCTAAGAGGGTCTATTGTTAGTCCAGTCCTCCTTTTAGTAAAGAGTACTGTTTCCGACTTACTAGCATTTACAGAGAGACCTTGTTCCGTGCACCATCCTTCAACCATTTTGAGTGCACCTCTCATGGTATCATAAATAGTGTCCAGGAACTTACCGCTCACCGTTACCGCTATGTCATCTGCATACCCGACGGTGTGTATGCCTTTTGAGTCCAGAAGCTGAAGTAGGGAATCGACCGTGATGTTCCAAAGGATGGGCGATAATACTCCCCCCTGTGGACACCCTTTGACTACCCTACCTCTGAGTCTGTAACTCCCATTTTGAAAGTTTATTGCCCTTTTCCTCAGCATGCTGTCCACCCACCTTATAATGGTTGGGCTGACTTCACGAGAAGCAAGGGCCATCCTTAGCTTATCGAAACCAATCTTATCGAAGGCACCTTCTATATCCATAAAAGTAGACATAGATATCCCTCCACAAGACAGTTCCCTCTCCGCTACGCGAACGAGTTCGTGCAGGGCCGTTTCAGTGGATTTGCCAGCTCTGTACGCGTGCTAACACCTGCTCTGTGGTTTTGTCAGAAGCGTTGTCCTTTCCATGTAGTCCGCCAGTACTCCTTCCATACATTTAAGCAGAAAGGAGGTCAAGCTAACCGGCCGGAAAGATTTAGCCTCTGAGTAGTCCCTTTTTCCCGGCTTTGGAAGAAAGACAACCTTAGTCTCTCTCCATTGAGTCGGGATATATCCTGTAGCCAGGCAAGTAATAAATATTCCCAGAAGCCTGTCTACCAGAGCTTCTGCTCCCCACTGAAGTAGGGCTGGAAATATCCCATCTGTACCCGCTGTTTTGAATGGAGAGAAACGCTTAATGGCGTTTATCACTCCATCTCTGGTGACTATCCTTTCAGCTTCCAATCTTTCATTCCTGTTTGCACCCTTGCGGGTGGCTTCCCAAGGATCTTCCGATCTAAAGCTTCCTGGAAAATGCACCTCCATCAGGTATTTCAGTGACTCTCCGATTGTCTCTGTAAAGGATCCATTCGTTTTGCGAATTAATCCCAACTTTGACACCGGGTCCTTTGATATGATCCTCTGTAATCTACATACATCGGTCATATCTTGCATATTTGAGCAAAATTCCCTCCACGTTTTCCTTTTACGGTTGCGTAGAGTCTTCTTCAGCTCCCTTTTCTTTGACTTGTAGTCGTCCCATGCGTTGGGGTCCCCTCTCATGTGACGATTAAAAGCCTTCCTTGTCTCCTTTTTCATGGATTCCAGTTCCCCATTCCACCATGGAGTGGGATCTCCTTCGTCCACTACCGTCAGAGGACATGAAGCTTCAAATGCTTTGATCATGGCTGAGCTGATAGCTCTCACCTGATACTCAACATCTGCAGTTGTTCTAGGTCTCTTAAACCTCCTTGGCAATAATTCCTCAAGAACTTCGCAGTACCTTGTACAATCCGTTCGTTTCGGTATCCTTACCATTCTACAGTCGTTCCTATGTCTTTTATCGGACGTAATCCCAAACTGAATGGCCCTGTGGTCCGACATGGTTAGTCTATCCACAACCCTCCAGTCCAAAATCCTATCCAACATTTTGACATTCGTCAGAGTAACATCAATAACCTCGCAACGACGTGCGTCGACAAAGGTCGGTTCTGTTCCCCTGTTGGCAACTTGTAGACCAAATCTTTCTATAAATTCGAGTAGACACTCTCCTCTATAGTTTTCATTGCTGCTGCCCCACACAGAACTGTGCGCATTGGCATCGCAGCCTAAGATCAGACCAACCCCCTTACCATCACAGAATCTCACTAGAGCTTCCACCTCTCTCGAAGGTGGTTCGTCTGGAGAATCGTATGGAAGGTATGCTGATGCGATCATAAATGATCCCGCACCGTCACCTATTCTCACTACTGTGAGATCCGGTGAACACAAGTTAGACATTAGAATCGCACGTATCCCATGTCTAACTAAAATGCATGTCCTCAACTTCCCCTCTGTTTGTGGATAAAACAAAGTGGTCTTTTGTGCAGATAGGCCTTTGATCCTTCCATGAAGAATCCAGGGCTCCTGAACTAGTGCAATGTCAAGCTCATCCTCATCGAAGCTCCGCACCATCATTGCTGATGCTGCTTTGCTGTGGTGAATATTGAGTTGACACACATTTAGTGGTTCCTGGCGCGGGCCCACCTCCCGCCCTAATGGCTTCTTCCTTGCAGAATCTGCCACTAGCCCCACGCCAGGAGCTGCGTCGCACCCCTCATACTGCATCCTTCTGGAATTTAACGACGGCCTGTTCAAGACCGCAGTTGAGTCTCCCCCCTGCGATCCTGACGGCCTCCGCGTCCTCCCCAGGACACAGCACGGTGAGTACAACACCTGCCCTTTCTGCCTCGCCAAACCCTTCTGTGCGGATAACACTCCATTTGGAAGTGTCCTTCACACAGACGTTCTGGCGCTGCAGCCTTCTGAGGATGATGTCGCTGGCCACAGCATTGCCATGAGCAACAATCACCATCTTCCTCTTTGTCGACAAGGCAGTTAGGCTGTCACATTTGAGCTTCGCACCTTCCCACAAACCGGTTAGGTGCTCCACTGTCTTGCACAGCCATTGCTTGGATAGCTGATTTTTGCACCTTAGTACAATCAATCCGCTCTCCACCCTTGCCCTGCCGACAAATCCAATGTCATTGACATCGTCTTCAAGAGACTCCATTCCATTCGATATTAAATTTGTTATGCATCAGCCGGGGATTGAACCACGGCCTACAGATCAAAAGGCCAACACACTAACCACTGAGCTACGGCACCCATATATGTATATAGTATATATTTATTTGGCAGTTGGTATAACTGTTGTGGACAGATGAAACAAATCTTTGCAACTTTGTTAGTTTAGAAATTACAGTGTCCTTTTATACCCTGCCTAATGCAATATGCAAGGTATATTCATTTCGGTCAGATGTTTGTGTCCACTTGAAGGAATCTCCGTAGATATAGACATAGATATATATTCTTGATCAGCGTCGCTTAAATTTTCGATTTATCGATGTCTGTCCGTCCGTCCGTCCGTCCGTCTGTCTGTCACCTGGCTGGTTCGCACGATAACTTGAGTAAATATTGAGCTATTTCGACGGAATTTGGCACAAGTAACCTATGATCCAAGGATACGGAGGGGATTGATATTGGGCATGATCGGTCAATAGCCACGCCCACACCAAACATTCAAAGCGACTAACCTCGGAATTTTCAAAATTTTTAACTTGCTAGAACTCACACAATATACCACTTGGGACAACAATATTTGGCACATAGAGTTATATTATACTACTATATAATCTCGCCAAAAGTGGGTGAGCCACGCCTACTTTTTAGCGTAGCTCTCATACAAAGTGTCTGTACTTCTTTTAAATTTAAACAGCTGTAACTTCTACAATCTTCTGTTCAGAATAACCATAATTGACACTTAGATGAAGTTGGTAGTCGGAAATAATATTGCAGAAAATCAGTGTGCCACGCCCACTCCTTCATGGGTCTCCCATACAAAGTCGAGGGAATTAAATTAAAATGTTTAAGCTACATAACTTACAAACCATTTAGTGTAGGACAACGAGATTTAAGGTATGGATTAGTATTGTACGAGCAACTAGGCTCATAGGAAATGGGCGCGCCATGCCCACTGTTTATTGTAACCCCCATACAAAATGACCAAATTTCTATTAAATTGAAACAACTGTAACTGCTGCAATCTTCTGTTTAGAATAACCATAATTGACACTTCGAATAATATGATAGTTGGAAATAACTTGCAAAAAAATCAGAGTACCACGCCCACTTCTTATTGGGGCTCCCATACAAAGTTGAGGAAATTAAACAAAAATTTTAACCGCCATAACTTACAAACTATTCAGCGTAGAACAACCAGATTGAAGGTGTGGATTAGTATTGTAAGACCAAATATACCCGCAAGAAATGGGCCAGCCACGTCCATTGTTTATAGTGGCTCCCATATAGGATGACTGAATTTCTTTTAAATTGAGATAGCTGCAGCTTCCGCAATCTTCTGTTTAGAACAATCATAATTAATACTTATGTTAATATGGTAGTTGTACATAATCTGGCAAAAAACATGCCACGCCCACTTCTTAATGGGGCTACCATACAAAGTTGCGAAAATTTTAAAAAATTTAAACCGCTATAATTTACGAACTATTCAATGTAGGACAAACAAATTTAAGGTGTTAATTGGATTTACAAGAAAGAGGTAAGCCATGCCAACTTTTTATATAGCTTCCATACTAAGTCTCGGAATTATTTTGAAAACCTCCTTTAAATTATCCCTTTTAGAACTCTCATAACATACAAAGTACTTCGTCAAAGTTAACTATATTTCGGGTGTAAATTAGTAGTATATGCAAAAATTGTTTTTCAAAAAGTGGAAATAAAAGAAAATGATGGATATTCGAGTAAACTTTTTATATATAAATCTACATATGCAGGGTATAATTTAGTCGGCCCCAGCCGACTGTAAGGAGATTTTTTAATTATGAGATATACTTTGCGGCTATATTTTAATATGGATAAATAAATTGAAGAAATTATTAATATTAAATATAGTGTAAAAAGCAAAATAGACACATTGAAAATGTTAAATAGGTTCAAGGTGATTGTCTACACCAGAGTAAGATGCGTGCGCTGGCCTTATCAGTGTTTGATTTCGTTTGAGTTGGTCGGCGACCCTCTAATTTATATATTAATCTCTTATTCTTGCCTACCATTTATTTATTTGGTTGTGTAGTATGAAATGTTACGATGGTTAGTGGAAATTCACGGGAGTTCACGGGAGTTCACGGGAGTCGATGAACTGCTGGAAGGCACTTGTGACAGCCGTTTCTGTATTAAATTTTTTTCCTACAAGAAAGTTGTCCAAATTCTGAAAGAATTGGTGGATGCAAGGTCGCGTGAATGTGATGGGTAACGAGAGTTTCCAAATCCAACTCTTGTAGCTTTGACATAGTCATTCGTACAAGGTGTGGTCGCGCGTTATCATGGAAGAGGAATTGGGTTGATCGGTTGACCCATCTCGGCTGTTTAATCGCAAGATTCCGCATCATTTCGTCGTGGTGGATTATACTGCCTCCAGACCACCAAACAGTCACCATAAGCTTCTTCTGGTGGATGTTTCGTTTCGGGCAGTGTTTCGGTGCTTTATCTCTATCCAACCATTTCTGCTCGCATGTAACAATTTGAATCAAATTGCAACAACAAAAATGTTGCTAGCAAGGAGCGAAAGGTAAGCCTCAGGGTATGCGGTATCCACTTGTCCAGCTTTTTCACCTTGTCGATTTGAGCCAAATGGGTTAATATTGTTTGCTTGGATACCTCAAACATCAACGATAAATCGTGTGCACTTTGGGTCGGATTCGATTCAATTGTGTCCTTCAGTACGTCGTTATTCACCTTCGTTTCAGGTGGTCAACGTGGTTCATTGGTCAGATCGAAGTCACCAGAGCAGAAGTTCATAAACCAAAGGGATACTGTCTGCTTTGAAGTGACTTTAGTACCAAACACAGCGTTATTTTGCAAGATTAGAAGTATTTAACTGCAGAATTTCTGAATTGGAACGAGAGTCACTCGAGGATAACTCTTGCTAACAGGTGTTACTTTGGGCTGAGTAACCAGTTGAGTAGTCGAGCCCTCTCTCTACAAGTCCCTCATTATTTCATCCTTACATCTGGCGCAGAAGCCTTATCCTCTCATCCACCACGGATGAGAGGATAATGTAAAGGTTTATCCATTTCGCGGTTTCAAAAGTATAGGGCTAGAATTCGACATCTGTCAAACTGAGTTGTTAAAACAATTTCTTTCTTTTTCAGTTCTAAGTCTGGCATTTGCGAAAATGGATCGCTTAACTATCGCACAACGCATTAAAATTGTAAAAACCTACTACAAAAATGGTGATTCTGCCACAGCCACATATCGTGCTTTAAGAGGAGATTATGGTTTACATAATCGTCCAACTACGCAAGCAATTGGCAAAATTGTGAAGAAATATGAAAAGACTGGATCGGTTACAGATATTGTAAGGCACATTTCTCACTCGGTGGGTATGTTAACAAAAAAAATTGTCGTATTTGGGGTTCTGAGAATCCTCAAGTAATTGAAGAGAGGCCACTACATCCACAAAAAGTCACTGCTTGGTGCGCTCTTTGGTCCGGAGGTGTGATTGGACCTTACTTCTTCGAAAACGACGATGGAACGACTGTCACCGTCAATTCGGAGCGTTATGGTCATATGATAACCGGCTTTTTTTGCCTGCTATTGAAGAATACGACTTAGAGAATATGTGGTTTCAACAATTTTCTGGCAGCGTAATTTCTCGTCGTGGCGATATCAAGTGGCCACCAAGATCATGCGATTTTACACCGCTTGACTTTTTTTTGTGGGGCTACGCGAAAGACCGTGTTTATGCAGATAAACCTTTAACTCTTGAGCACCTAAAAACCAACATTCGTCACGTTATGGCTGAGATGCCGCCCAATATGTGTCAAAAAGTGGTCGAAAATTACCTCAAAAGAATCGATGTTTGCAACAATTCGCGTGGTGGTCATTTAAATGATGTAGTATTTCACACATAATGTCAACGTTCATGCGTTTATAATAAAAAAACAAATATCATGATAAAAAATATTTTATATGTGTTTTATTTACATTTACTTTTGAAACCCCAAAATGGATAACCCTTACAACGATGAGCTGTATGAGCTGTACGGTGACATAGACAAAGTCAGGCTGCGCTGGCTAGGTCATGTCGAGCGAATGGAAGAGAAGCTCCAGCGAAGAGGGTATTTAATTCGCCACTCGCTGGGGGACGTAGAAGAAGAGGAAGACCAAACCTCCGTTGGAAGTACCTGACCTGACGGCGCTTGGAATATCCAATTGGCGCCAGCAAGCGGGGAACAGAGAAGACTGGCACCCCATTATATTTATGGCCACATAAGAAGAAGAAGAAGAAGAAGAAGAAGTATTTAAGTGAGGCTCCCAAAATAGGGGAAGATAAACCTCATTCAGAAAGTTCATCAATCTCAACTATTGGCGACAACATCAAGAAAATTGTCGGTTGTCTCGAAGATATCGTTTAGATATTGTTTGTATATGAAAATTATCAATAAAAAGTACGATCCAAAGTGTCTTCACGTCTTGTTCCAAAATCGTTGAAATTGTTTGGAAAACAATGCCGTGCTGAAGAATGTTTTACTGGCTATGACACTTGATTTTATGTTGCAGGTGAATGCATGTCAAAAATTAAGGTTAGGTTCACTGTTTTCTTTAATTATGGTGGTATTTTCCACAAAGAGTTCCTTCCAGTTGGTCCAACTGTCGTGAGACAATTTGCAAATATTGACCACAATTGCGGCGAAATATTTCATGGTTTCTAATCATGATAATGCGCATGCTGCATGCTGCCATCATTATGTATCAGTTTTTCATAAAAAATTCAAGTAAATTCCGTTGCTCAATCATTAAAAAAAAAAATGAATATGTGGCACATAAAGCCCCAAAGGGCTCATTGGCCGAGCTTCTCTTCCATTACTGTTGTGCGTCTTAAATTTTGGACAATATTAGAAGGGACCTACTTATTTTAGCCGGTTCCGAACGGCAGAACACTTGTGACATCACTTTTTCTGAGCTTTGTCACAGAGTTCTTTTTAGAAGCTTTTTCATGGCAAGTTGTTACTGTCGTAAGAATTGCCAATTGCTTGCCGACAGGTGGGTACCGTTCGAAAGAAAAATCTTATCGATATTAAATTTGTTATGCATCAGCCGGGGATTGAACCACCGACCTACAGATCAGAAGACGAACACACTAACCACTGAGCTACGGCACCCACAATCATAATGCTCAATCATTAGTATTAGTATTTTGTTTTGAGGTATTTTTGTGGTTCCCGAAACTTTTGTTGAAAACAATTTACACATAAATACTGTAAGACAATTTTAATGAATATTTCTACATAATCACAATTGCGATTTTATGTATAGAATAATTTAATATTTGTTATATTGTTTCTAATTTGATTTTGATTTAGAGAATTTTTTTTTTTCATTTTTCACTACTAACTACTACATATGGTAGTTACTGTTATCGAGAAATAGCAACAATGACTTTAATATAAGCATCTAACCATATCAATATGCAAATTTATTAGTGAATTAATCAAATGAAAATCCTTTGTAGAATTTTGTACAATCTGCACGAATATTTTATTCGTCATTGCACTGTCATCGTTAATTCTACTACATTATAGTATGAATGCAGTATGTAAAGTATGTTGTATTAATGTCGAATGAATGAATGTCGAAATTTGTTTGCAATAAGGACGAAATATTTTTGTATATAAACATTTTTGTTTCGATTGGATTGCCAAAATGTAAATCCAATATGAGTTGTTAAGCTTCGCTGTATTTTTTTCATAAATTCCCTTTTCTGCCGTACATTATGATTTTTCCTTTGTCTGCAATTACATTACAATTATCGAATGAGAAAATCGAATTCATTACATTTTTTGTACGATATTATTTCAATATGTTTTTGTTTTCAATAATGTCAAAGAAGTGCAAAAAATTGTTCGATATTATTGCACAAATTTTTTCGACATCAATTCATTCGACTTTAATTCATGTAGCTGTACATACTAACTATGTAAGTACATATGTATGTTGTTAAAGCATATAAATTGGATTTTACTTAGTTAATATGCACTCGTGGTTAAATCTTCACGTATACCTACCACACGTGAATCGAAATCGAAAATCGACTTTGTATCATTCACATATTATTGCAAGCAAATATGTAGGTACTTGTTGTATATTTTATAGAACTTGCTACATAGGTATATACTACCTAGCTATTGTATAAAATAATTGCTATTGTTGTTCTCTTATGTAAATTAGTATTATTCAAATGAATGCATTTGAATACATGACTATGGCATGCATGGGAAAAGGAATTAAATAAGAATAAAAATTAGAAATTAATATAAATAAAAATAATAAATAAATTGAAGTATTTTTGTTGTTGTGCCAAATACGGTGGTATGTATTTTCGAACATGCATATTTTTTAGGATGATGTACTTTTTGCATGTAATTTGAATCTTTGATATTTTGATGAGATATTTTCTAAATACCAAATACAAACTTGTTTAAATAAGCAAATATGTTTATTTATTTGTTAGAAAAAGTTTGTGTATTGATAACTTATTTTCCTATGCAAATTTAATATTAATAAAACAGCCCCACAAAAAAAAAAATTAGCATGAACGTGTGATGTTGCATTGAATTACAATACATGTAATTGGCTATGACTATTTTCGCATCATACATTAAATACCATTCACAATTTGAGCCATCTGTTTTTTTAAAATCTGGCAAATTAAGTTTCTTTTTGGCAATTCATCACGTGATGCAATTTTATCCCCACCCTAATAAGTGTTTTTCTTCAACAATATCACTGGTGAGTTGATCACATATGTAGCAATTTTGCAATTTTATATATGGCTGCAATTCACAAGCAACAAATTCTGTTTTTCATCTTACTCAAAAGATAAAAAAAAAAAATCTCCTTACAGTCGGCTGGGGCCGACCAAATTATACCCTGCATATGTAGAGGTATATATAAAAAGTTTGCTCGTATATCCATCCTTTTCTTCCACTACTTTGTATAGGACCTACAATAAGAAGCAGGCGTACCTCACCAATTTTGGAGGATCAATTTCTGCCTATAATACTAAACTACATAGGTTGCAATGGGTTGACCTAGGCGTATTAATTAGTAAGTTATGGGTGTTTTAATGTTTAATATAAATCCGAGACTTTATATGGAAGCTATATAAAAAGTGGGAGTGACGTATCTCTTTCTGGTATATCTAATTAATATTTCAATATCAATCCACACCTTAAATTTGGTTGTCCTACGCTAAATGGTTTGTAAGTTATGGAGCTTAAAAGTTTTAGTTTAATTCCCTTGACTTTGTATGGGAGACTCATGAAGGAGTGGGCGTGGCACACTCATTTTCTGCCAGATTATTTCCGACTACGATATTAATATAAGTTCAATTATGGTTATTTTAGGCAGAAGATTGCAGAATTTACAGCTGTTTCAATTTAAAATTTGTATGGGGGCTACAATAAACAGTGGGCGTGGCGCACCCATTTCAAGTGAGTCTAGTTGCTCGTACAATACTATTCCATACCTTAAATCTCGTTGTCCTACGCTAAATGGTTTGTAAGTTATGAAGCTTAAAAGTTTTAGTTTAATTCCCTTGACTTTGTATGGGAGACTCATGAAGGAGTGGGCGTGGCACACTGATTTTCTGCCAGATTTTTGCCGACTACGATATTAATCCAAGTGGCAATTACGGTTATTTTAGGCAGGAGATTGCCGAAGTTACAGCTGCTTCTATTTAAAATTTGTATGGGGGCTACGATAAACAGTGGGCGTGGTGCGCCCATTTTCTGTGAGCCTAGTTGCTCGTACAATACTAATCCACACCTTAAATCTCGTTATTCTACGCTGAATAGTTTGCAAGTTATAACCGGTAACATTTTTTTAATTTCCGCAACTTTGTATGGGAGACCCAAAAAGCAGTGGGCGTGGCACACTGATTTTCTGCCATATTATTTCCGACTACCATGTTAATCTCAGTGTCAATTATGGTTATTCTGGACAGAAGATTGTAGAAGTTACAGCTGTTTCAATTTAAAAGAAGTACAGACACTTTGTATGAGAGCTACGCTAAAAAGTAGGCGTGGCTCAACCACTTTTGGCGAGGTTATATAGTAGTATAATATAAGTCTACGTACCAAATATTGTTGTCCCAAGTCGTATATTATGTGAGTTATGGCAAGTTAAAGATTTTGAAAATTTCGAGGTTAGTCGCTTTGAATGCTTGGTGTGGGCGTGGTTATTGACCGATCATGCCCAATATCAATCCCCTCCGTACCCTTGGATCATAGATTACTTATGCCAAATTTCATCGAAATAGCTCAATATTTACTCAAGTTATCGTGCGAACCAGCCAGGTGACAGACAGACGGACGGACGGACGGACATCGTTAAATCGAAAATTTAATCGACGCTGATCACGAATATATATCTATGTCTATATCTCCGGAGATTCCTTCAAGTGGACACAAACATCTGACCGAAATGAATATACCATGCATATTGCAATCTGCAGGGTATAAATATCCAAAGAAGACGATGCAAGTAAATTGAAATATGAAATAAAATAAATTTTATTAAACACCAAATAATAATTAAAAAGATAAGGTAAAGGCAAAATGAAAAAGAACAAATGTGATGAGGTGTCAAATCCGCAAAAGAATGTCAAAATATCAAAGAAACACACACCTCTGTTTGAGGGGCTAAAAATAAAATTCAATAAAATATATACAATAAATAAAAAAAATTAAAAAAAAGAAAAGTTAAAAAGCCATTAATATAAGTAAAATGAAATGAAACATTTTGTAGCATTTTGTGAGATATCAAAAAATGTGTCAGTCAAACCAAAGTCAACAGCAAATACAACAAAAAGAAAAAATTACTTTTGAATGATGCCGAAAAACCACAACAACAGCAATAACAACAACGCGACAATATTGATGCAAAGCTAAATACTTATATGTATTGCTGAAGTAATGTCGGCAACAAACAAGGCTAGCAACAACAGGAGCAAAACATCAAACATGTTATGATAAATTAAAAACACAGAGCCTGCACAGCCGAGTGTGGTCTCAAAAGTCAAAAGAGAGGGAATATATTATAATAAATAATATTAGTAATGTACATTGGTTGGCGAATATGCCAACAAAGAGAATATTTTGTGAATGTATTGCATTAATGTGAAGGTATGCGAATGCATGTGTAAATTTTGCGAAGAATTAAATTTATATCGAAAGATGATAACACAAGTGCGAATAATAAAAACAAAAAAAAAAGTTAAGAAAGACCATCAACTTGACCCTCATTCATATGAGCCTTAGTGAACTGACAACTGAAACTGAAAAGTTGTCAAAATATGACTGAGGTTTCGATTTGTAGTGCAAACTTTTTAGCTAAGGTGCTCTATATACAAGTGTGTGTGTATGGTATAACATATATTATTATATGGGATAAAACAGTAGATAGTTGAAGGTGGTAATATAAAATAGAAAATAAAAAAATAAATAAATATGTGGCACTTAAAGCCCCGAAGGGTTCATTGGCCGAGCTTCTCTTCCATTACTGTTGTACGTGTTAAATTTTTGGACAGTATTAGAAGGGACCTACTTATTTTAACCGGTACCGAACGGCAGAACTCTTGTGATACTCCCTTTTTCTGAGTTTCGTCACAAAGTTCATTTAGAAGCCTTTTCATGGCAAGTTGTTACTATCGGAAGAATTGCCAATTGCTTGCCGACAGGTGGGTACCGTTAGAAAAAAATATATTTTCGAAATTTGTTATGCATCAGCCGGGGATTGAACCACGACCTACAGATCATAAGGCCGACACACTAAGCACTGAGCTACGGCACCCACTTAATATAATGAAAACAAATTCATAATAAGAACGTAAGCTTAACGCGGTCTAGACCGACATATTGGTTGGTTCGGAAATTCTTTTTTTTTTTTCCACATAGCGTATTTAATTTTTTTTTCGAGTTGACTTTTTTCTCAAAAAGTTCATTTGATGCTACGCAATAGTTTCTGTTTGGAGTCCTATCATATACTGAAAACGATTGCATGCAGAAGATATACTCGTAGCGACAGAACATCAATGCCAAATCTGGTTTGCAAAATTTCGTTCCAACAATTTTTATGTTCAAATTGCGATTTATCAAAAGGATCGTGAAATGGATTGTCTGCAATAAAAACAATGAACCAACTCAAAGTATCTCGAATGGCGATATTCTGATTTACTCTGTTTGGTGGGATTTCAGGGGAAAACATTTTTCTTGAGCTTCAACATTGCAATACAACGATTAATCCTGAAGTGTACTGACATCAACTGGAAAAATTGAGAATTTAACTCAGAATTTTTCAATAGAAAAGTATTTCACCAAGGTAATGAGAAACCACATAGAATCTTGGTGACTCGCCGAAAGCTTTTTCATCTTGTATGGGATGTACTATCACACCAAAAATAAATCAATTTAAATATTTTCAACAAAACTGGCATCTTCGAATTATTACTTGCTGTGGTTGCTAAGAAATAATTTAGGCAGCAAAACCTTTACTTCAAGTGAGGACGTCAGTAATGAAATGGGTCATATTATGCCAGCATAGATACTAAATTTCATCAGCATGAATCATAATAATATTTATTCAGCATACGAAAATCGTCTTTCTGTCCCACAAATGAACAATGAACAACCATAAAGTTGTACACTTAGCTTAATACAGAAATATTTGGGAGAACCCTAAAATTTGTATATTTTCGTAGCATGAAATTGGCAAACGTTGTAACTCAAATGTTCTAATTCAAATAAAGTATTCTAATCAGAGGGATATGTGTTGCTGTGATTTGTCTTGCCAATTGCGGTTATTCTTGTTTTTTATACTATTCATTTAGAACAGCACAAGAACAACATTTGATGTAGTAGAATCATAATTTAACGATCCAGGAAAAATATATATTTAATGGGTTCTCCTTTGTTTGAGAATGAAGATCTTCCAAGGAAAACATTTTGGGTCATGCAGGGCTAATTTTTACGCTTGCGTGTGCTATATTATGCTCAAATCGGAATCATTTTAATTTCCGTTAAGCACGGCACCCAGAGGTAAAACCTAATTCGAGTAGGCTTTGTCCAGTGGAACTGAATGTTTATCTACGTTAACTCTGGTTTGCAAGACGCAAGAGCCGTTAGATAAGTCTGTGGCTTTTTGCATTTCGGGAGTAGTAAATTCATATGCACCACTGCTCCTGTCATATGTTAATAAACTATCGTAATGAGGATAGTCTGCGTCACAGTCATTAAATGCAGACAACCATAAAGCCATAAAGCAAATATAAAGTGAATTTCTTGCATTTTTGAAAAACTTATGATAATAACTTTGTGAAGATGTCATCTAGAGACACCTAAAATGCTTTGTTACTAGATGTAAGTTTTAATCTGCCATGAACTTCATTTGGATTCAATAGTAATAATCCAATCATAGTCAAATCATATTCTTCTTATTATCATTTCTTCTTCCAACATAAAAATCATACATTTTAAATGTTTCTGTCACTCTTTTTAAAATCACTTTGCCATTTATTCATTTTGAATTGTACCGTGCAAGCAATATCTGGTTTATATTCAAAGTATTTCATTCTTTTTGTTTTGCAGAATTATGTTCTTCGTTTTTCTTTTTGTTTTTTCATTGAAAACTTTAATTTTATTTTATGAATTTTTCTTATCATCTTTCAAGTATCCTTACTTACTTTTCTTGCTTTGTAAATTTTCGGTCGAATTTAATGATAAACATGATAAGTAAATGCAATAAAGGTGTTTGCACCTTTTTGACATTGATTTAAATTGTATATGATTTTGATTAAAAAACAAAAAAGGTGTTTATACACACATACAAAAATATATGCTTTATGGTGGAATACGTAAATGAAAACGAAATGCATTGCCTTGGATTTAAAATGCAATGCATTTATGCTATGCAATGTATTTCGTTCGATTGCTAGCTACTACTTACTTCACTATATAAAACGACGGCTGAGTGGTGTAACCCCATACATTTTTTTGGAAAAAATTAAAAAGATTTGACGTAGGGCTTTAATTTTTCGTATGTTAATTTTATGGATCAAGAAAAAATTGCCTCAAAATCGCCTTAAAAATGCCATAAAAAGTGCACCGATGAGTATTGAATTTGAATAGAATGCATGCATTTTCATACATTTTATATTATATTTGCCATAGATGTAACGAGATGTAATTGAGTAAAATCAATTATTTCTTCTGGGATGGTTCTGGGAATCGTGGACATGTTTCTCAATGTGTTATATGTTATTTCATATTAATTGGAATCCTGATCTACTTGTTCAAACAATTACGAGGGTGGTCCCAGAACTACCCGACATGACATATAGATGGTGGCAGTAGTTTGAAAAAAATTACTTTGGTGAAAAGTGGCAACCTTATAAAACATATGTTTTAATCTTCAAGGCGCCAGGTTATTTAGTATTTTTGGAGCCATCGAAAGTTAACGAATTGAATTTGTAAACATGGAAAAAATTGGTTAAAGCTTGAATTGTTTCACCATTCACCTTATTCACAATTTGAAAAAATGGCAAACAATTTGCAAAAATTGTAAACAATGAAGAGATGGAGTCTACGGTAGATGGCTATTTTAATGAGCCAGACATAACATACTATATCATACTATAAACAGGGTATCGGAGATATAGAATATCGCTGGGAAAAGTGTATAGAGCCAAAAGGAGTTTATGTTGAGAAATAAAGAAAAATTATCCCAAATTTGTTGTTTTCTTTGTTAGGTCGGGTAGTTCTGGGACCGCCCGCTTAGAAGATGCTAATTTTCTTATTCCAAATGAAGATATAATTAAATTTGAATACATTTTTATCTTACTTTGACCTTAATTAAGCACAATGTGTTTAGGTTAAAATGTGCGCCATTTAGTAATTATATTTTATGTGTATGTGTGTTTCTGTTTACTAATTATATTTTGCATAGGAATTTCTTATTTACACTTACATTACACTTTACTTGCAATCATATGCATATGAGTTTTCATTGTAGTTACAATAGTTCAATAATATCGATGTCATAATTAAATTATAATTTATTGCAAGCACATATCTTCTCTATACAAAGGTACTACTTATAAATAAATTAATTGTGTTTTCTTCCAACTATACGCATACTTAGTTTCTAATGAATTTTTTCTTTATTTTGTTTTTTTTTTTGTTTTTATATAATATATTTGGAAATTTGACAATCTGGTCGAAATAATAATGTATATGTACGATATTTGACCATGCCAAAAATATGAATTGTAGTAATTTCAGTAATATTATATCATATATTATTGCTTCCATGAAATCTGCTTTTTCATATTCGGGCGTATTGCGGTATATATGCTGGTCCTAATTGTGCAACAAAAACTAAATACTACAAGGTAATTATCCACATTGGTAGTGGTGAATTGAGGAGTGACAATTCTGCAATCCTGGGGTCTGTAACAATGAAAAGGCGAAAACGAAAGTGTATGTATGTAATTCTTTTTTTTAATACAACATTTTACTTACGTGCTTTGCCAAATATTAGTTCATGAACTCGAATCATATCGCACTGCGCGTCTTGCTGTTTCACTTGTAATGAGTGAATTTCGACTAATCGCATGCAATTGATTAAAATTCAAGTTTTCATTTCATATACTTAGAGACATTTAGTATATGAATATTTGAAATTATTGAAACATTGAAGTATAATTTATGTAAAATGTACTCTGCGCTTAAATATAAGCGTTTAAAAAAATATTCTTAAAAAGAAATGCTGAGTAGCCCTTAAAAAAGTAAAAAATTGGAAGGTACTTATTGCAACGAACAATTGTATTTTAAATACAAATAGTATGACGTGTATGCCAGCTAATTCCGTTTCTGATACAGTTTTTAAATTATTCATCCCTTTCCTTGCCAACAGCTCTTATGATCAAATATAATTCGGACAACTAATTGTATTGTGGACTAAATGGAATATAATACAAAATAAATTTTTTTTTAATTGCCCGTTGAAAATCCTGTTGAAGCGTTTGAGACAGAATTTAAATAGATATGTGATGAATATAAATTTAATTAATAAATACTCTGGCTATGCCAGAGTACATCACGTGCACTGCTCGTATTTTACAGATTGTTTACATTGAGAGCTCAAACACTCGCGCTAAGAATCATCCTTAAATTTGGTTTTATATTAAAACTTTTACTTGTACATAAAAATGCATTTTTAGTTTGTTTCTGTTTTCCTTTTGCTTTAGCATCTATTTAATTTTTTGCATACTTTGCCTTTTTGGTTTTACATAAGCATTCCAATAGAATTTAAAAAACAGTATTGACATTATAACAACTTGAGAAACTCCGAAACAAATGAGAGGCCTAGAAATTGGGCATTCTGATCGAAATAATAATGTATAGAAGCCTGATAATCCTAACAACAGAAATTGTAATAATTGCAATAGTGTTATATATTGCTTCCATGAAATCTGCTTTTTCATACTCGGACGTAATGCGGCAGCAAAGTAATACGAATACATACAACCATGTACAAAAGAGTTTAACAAGCCCAGAATACCGACTGGACCTCCGCTACCATTTAGCCATAAATAGTAATAGCCACCCATGACAACGAGTAAATGATGATAGATATGTAGATATGTAACTTGGCGGTAACTTTTACGCAGCACAAAGAATACCGTATCCAAATAGTCGAAAATTCTCAGTATAAGAAATCCATAATAGTAACGTCGTTCAACCTCTATCATAGGATGTCCATTGGGTAGATTTGTCCAACAGAATAAATCATATACGCCACTATACCACACAAAATGGCAAGACTTGATGTAATGTAATGTATATAGATTGGTCAAATGAAAATATTACAAATAAGTTTTGTGTAGGTACATACCATAATATGATAACCAAAATTGGCAATTATTTGTATAAGATTATACACAAATAGTATATACTTCAATTTATATGCTGGACGATTTTTCATATAAGCTGGTCCCAATTTGAGCACAAAAACTAAATACGACAACGTAATTATCCACATTGGTAGTGGTGAGTTGTAGAGTGGCAATCCTGCAACCCTGGGGTCTGCGAGAATGAAACGGCCAAAACGAAAATTTGCCTATATGCAGTTGTTACTTAAATAGAAAATTTTACTTACTTGCTTTGCCAAATATTAGTTCATGGATTCGAATCATATCGCACTCGTCCGTTTTGTTGTTTCACTTGAAGTGGCTGAAATACGACTATTCGATTATAATTCAAAATAATTTCTTTCCATACAGTTAAATACATAGTTTGGTATGTGAATATTTGAACTTATTGCAACATTGATGAAATGCAGTCTATGTAAAGTATTGTATTATTTATTCCATGTACTCTACATATTAATTCGTATTTCGTACTCGCATATTCTCAACGTAAACAGCAATAATTGAAAAGTGGAAAGTACCAAATATTGCAAGGAATAATTGTATTTTAAATATATATGTGAAGTGTATACCGCGGTTTCGATAAGAGTGTGCTCGGACAAAGTTGGTTCAAAAGTAAACAGCTTTTATCATCAAATATGATTTTGAAAATGAGAATTGAAAATGGAATATGAGAATATTTGTCCAACATTTATTTGTTTAAATTGTTGATTCAGTGATCAGTGTCAGCATCAAATTCTCAATATTTTTGACTGGTTTCACTTTTCCATAGTCACTATTCCAAACGATAATTTGATTTAAAAATTTTGTTCTTGTCAACGCCAGACTACGCCATGTGCACTGCCGACGTATACCTTTACATTGTTTACACTGAGAGGGCTGGCAACGCAGAGCTTTGTTAAGAATGAAGTATTTATAGTAACTTACGATTAATTTGATTACGATTAAAGTCAACCTGGGACCGGTTGGATAGAATTTTATAAAACTTCAATTTAATAGTGCCCCATCTCGCCCCAATCATTTTTAGCTCACTCATTTTCACTCATTTATAATTTGCTCGATATATATATATATATATATATATATATATATATATATATATATATATATATATATATATATATATATATATATATATATATATATATATATATATATATATATATATATATATATATATATATATATATATATATATATATATATATATATATATATATATATATATATATATATATATATATATATATATATATATATATATATATATATATATCGAGCAAATTATAAATCGTGAAATACACATAGGCGAAAAATCGGAAAATGAGTGAGCTAAAAATGCTTGGGGCGAGATGGGGCACTATTAAATTGATATATATATATATATATATATATATATATATATATATATATATATATATATATATATATATATATATATATATATATATATATATATATATATATATATATATATCGAGCAAATTATAAATCGTGAAATACACATAGGCGAAAAATCGGAAAATGAGTGAGCTAAAAATGCTTGGGGCGAGATGGGGCACTATTAAATTGAAGTTTTATAAAATTCTATCCAACCGGTCCCAGGTTGTGTGAAATACTACATCATTTAAATGACCACCACGCGAATTGTTGCAAGCATCGATTCTTTTGAGGTAATTTTCGACCACTTTTTGACACATATTGGGCGGTATCTCAGCCATATCGTGACGAATGTTGGTTTTTAGGTGCTCAAGAGTTAAAGGTTTATCTGCATAAACACGGTCTTTCGCGTAGCTCCACAAAAAAAAGTCAAGCGGTGTCAAATCGCATGACCTTGGTGGCCACTTGATATCGCCACGACGAGAAATCACGCGGCCAGAAAATTTCTCTTGCAATAAAGCCATATTCGCTCGAGTTGTGTGGCATGTGGCACCGTCTTGTTGAAACCACATATTCTCTAAGTCGTATTCTTCAATAGCAGGCAAAACAAAGTCGGTTATCATATGACCATAACGCTCCGAATTGACGGTGACAGTCGTTCCATCGTCGTTTTCGAAGAAGTTAGGTCCAATCACACCTCCGGACCAAAGAGCGCACCAAGCAGTGACTTTTTGTGGATGTAGTGGCCTCTCTTCAATTACTTGAGGATTCTCAGAACCCCAAATACTACAATTTTGTTTGTTAACATACCCACCGAGTGAAGAAAATTTTGTTCGAAAAATCGCCATTCACCGCCTGTTGTTCAAGCACCCATTCGACGTATCTACGACGTTGTGAATGGTCAGCTGGCTTCAGTTGTTGTGTGAGCTGGATTTTATATGGATGTAGGTGTAGATCCAAATGCAAAATACGCCATAATGTGCCGTAAGCAGTCCTAATTCCTGAGAACGACGAGGAATCGACACATTCGGGTCTTCGGCAACACTTTCACTTACAGCAGCGATATTTTCGGTGGTACGAGCGAAACGATGATGCACAGGCCTTACAATATCTGTAACCGATCCAGTCTCTTCATATTTCTTCACAATTTTGCCAATTGTTTGCGTAGTTGGACGATTATGTAAACCATAATCTCCTTTTAAAGCACGATATGTGGCTGTGGCAGAATCACCATTTTTGTAGTAGGTTTTTACAATTTTAATACGTTGTGCGATAGTTAAGCGATCCATTTTCGCAAATGTCAGACTGAACTGAAAAAGAAAGAAATTGTTTTAACAACTCAGTTTGACAGATGTCGAATTCTAGCTCTATACTTTTGAAACCGCGAAATGGATAACCCTTTATATATATATATATATATATATATATATATATATTTGTGATCAGCGATTTAACGATGTTCGTCCGTCCGTCCGTCTGTCTGTCACCTGGATGATTCGCACGATAACTTCAGCAAATATTGAGCTCTTTCGACGAAATTTGGCGTAAGTAACCTTTGAACCAAGAATACGGAGAGAATTGTTATTGGGCATGATCGGTCAATAGCCACGCCCACACCAAGCATTCAAAGCGACTTTTCAAAATCTTAAACTTGCTATAACTCACTTAGTATATCACCTGGGACAACAATATTTGGCACATAGAGTCACATTATACTTCTACATAATCTTGCCAGAAATGGACGAGCCACGCCTACTTTTCATAGTAGCTCCCATACAAAGCGTATGTACTTTATTTAAATTTAAACAGCTGTAACTTCTGCAATCTTATGTCTAGAATATCCATAATTGACACTTAGATTAACACGATAGTCTGAAATAATCTGGCAAAAAAGTAGCGTGCCACGCCCACTTGATATTGGAGCTCCCTTACAAAGACGAGGAAATTAAACAAAAATGTTAACCGCCATAACTTACAAACTGTTCAACGTAGAACAACCAAATTTAAGGTGTGGATTAATATTGAAAAATTAATTGGATTTACAAGAGGCTCCCATACTAAGCCTCGGAATTATCTTAAAATCCTTTAAATTATCCCTTTTACAACCCTCATAACATACAAAGTACTTCGTCAAAGTCAACCATATTTCGGGTGTAAATTAGTAGTATATGCAAAAATTGTTGCTCGAAAAGTGGAAATAAAAGAAAAAGATGGATATTCGAGTAAACTTTTTATATATAAATCTACATATGCAGTGTATAATTTGGTCGGCCCCAGCCGACTGTAAGGAGATTTTTTTTTATGAGTTCGACATATGTTTACATCATCAGTGATTTCACACAACAACATACATTTTTCCTTGTATAATAATGTCTAGTTTCGTTCCAGAAAAAGAGCATATGCGGGAAGCTCTACTTTTTTGCTTCAATTTGAAGTAATCTGCTGCTGAGTCGCAGAGACTGGTTTCGTTGGTTCAAAGAAGGCCATTTTGACTTGAGTGACAAGAAGCGTGAAAATAGACCCAGAAAAGTTGAGGACCATGATTTGCAGGCTCTTTAGGATGAGAACGATACACAATCGCAAAAAATGCTTGCCAAACAGTTAGGTGTTACTCAAGAACCCATTTCCATACGTTTACGAGCCATGGGGAAGGTTCAAAAATTTGGAAAATCTGTATCCCATGAATTGAACGATAGACAGATGGAGCGACGTCAAAACACATGCGAAATCTTGCTTGCTAGACAAAAAAAAAGTCGTTCCTGCATCTTGTGGTTACTTGCGATGAAAAGCGGATATTCTTTGAGAATTCTAATCGAAAAAAATCGTGGGTCGCTCCCGGCCAACCAGCAACTTCTTCTCCAAGACCAAATCGCTTTGGACGCAAGATGATGCTGTGCGCTTAGTGGGATCAGCAGGGTGTCATCTACGAGCTGTTGAAACCTGGTGAAACTGTCAATGCTCACCGCTACCACCAACCAACGCCCCATCGCACACGTCAAAACTGGTCCAAAACTATTTGGAAACACTCAATTGGGAGGTTCTATCTCATCCCGCTTATTCTTCAGACCTGGCCCCTTCTGACTATCACTTGTTTTCGTCGATGGGTCACGCGCTCGCCGAACAGCACTTCGATTCGTATGAAGACGTCGGAAAATGGCTTGACGAGTGGTTTGCCTCGAAAAATGAGGAATACTTTTGGCATGCTACACACAAATTGCCCGAGAGATGGGAAACATTTTTTATTAAATGTTCATAAACAATAATATTCATCATTTCAAATTTCACAAGATTTTTGTTACAGTCAATTTTTTTGCTACAAAACTCATGTATATACCTACATATTTATAACATTCTTGACATTCTCTTATTTACGGCCTATGCTTTAGGTAAATACATATGTATATAAATAGTAGTACAATATGTGAAGCTTAAAAGTCTGGTCATATTTTAAGCATATATGATGCAGTATGTACTATAAAACAAGTTAGTTTCAAGTTTGTATACGTTAATAGAATCTTGTTGCTTTGACCAATAATAATAAGTTCAACATGCGTGCACACATACCTACTTATTTGACTTAACATATACAGATGATGATCAATTAATAAATTGCCTCATATTATGTCGCAAAGATTTACAAATAACATGCAAAATATTGAAAAGTGAAAGATTTACGCGCTTATACACCCATGCGAGTGTGTACATGAATGGCTATGCATTGCCTTAGATGCCACATATGATGATGATGATTATAATGATGATGATGAGTATTTAAAAATCACTTCCGTCACATAATAAATTCATGATGAATGACATATACATATGGTAAAATAAATGTACATGTGTATATGAATATTGTAAGCGTGCGAAAGCTCTAATTGGCAGTTGTATGTATATGCATGGATGGAAGTTGAACATGCATATATTCATCAATTCAGGATCAATATATCAAGCAAACTTTTCTTTCAGTAATGGCGCTCTAACAAGACACAATGCTAATGAATTATATGAGTAGTTTATTGGTATTGTATATAAAATCAGTCGCTAAAAGGAAGAGAAAGAACAACAAATATAGGTACCTATAAAGGTATACATAATTCATAAATATCATAAATATACACACATGTGCTTTTATGAGCTCAAATTATACCACTTAACACGCACAACGACATTATATTTCAGTCTCATTCTTCCGCTTATATTATGCACATTACGTAAATAAAAATGCAGTAATGTCCAGATATAAACTCAATTGACTCTTTATGCAACAAATATTGGTCACTTGAATAATGATTGTATGAGCATTTCAAGTCAAAACCGTGTTTTTTTGAGTTTTTTGATGATTTTGGTAGGAAAAGGTAATCTATTCGATATGTATAATTGTTTAAATTTCTTCCAGCATAACTGTTCGAAAATGCATGAATATTGACATTGTATATATCTTTACCTTGTATACATCTTATATGTTGCAGCAACTATTTTCGTTATAAATTCTGTGTGTATCAATGAGTTCATGATATATTCATTTCGGTCAGATGTTTGTAATTACTTGAAACAATGTTCAGAGATAAAGAAAAGTATATAAATATTCCTGATCAGCGTAGCCTGATTTATCGATATTCGTACGTCCGTCTATCTGTCACCTGATTGCTTCGCACGATACTTTGAGCAAATATTGAGCTATTTTGACGAAATTTGGCATAAATAACCTAAGATCGAAGATTACGCATGTGAATGATAATGGTCATGATCGGTTAAATGCCACGCCCACACGGAGCAATCAAAGCTACTAACCTCGGAATATTTAAAATATTTATCTTGTTAATAACTCACTTAAAATACCATCTAGGACAATAATATTTGGCACGTAGAGTTATATTATACTGCTCAACAAATTTGCTGGAAATGAGCGATCCACGCCTACTTTTTATAGTAACTTCCATACAAACTGCCAATACAATTTTAAAAATTTACACCTGTGTAATCTTTTGTCTAAAAGAATCATATTTGACAATTAGATTATTATAGAAGTCGGAAATAAAATGGCATAAAATCCGCAAGCCGCACCCACTTCTTTATGTGGCCCGCATACAAAGTGGAAGGAAAAACGAGGTAAAGGCGCCGTAAGTTATGAACTATTCAGCTTAGGACAACCATATTAGGATGTGGATTAGCATTGCAAAGTTAATTAGATTTAAAAGAAAGAGGCAAGCCACACCCACTCTTTTATGTATCTCCCATACAAATTCTCAGAACTGCCAATACAATTTTAAAAATTTACACCTGTGTAATCTTTTGTCTAAAAGAATCATATTTGACAATTAGATTATTATAGAAGTCGGAAATAAAATGGCATAAAATCCGCAAGCCGCACCCACTTCTTTATGTGGCCCGCATACAAAGTGGAAGGAAAAACGAGGTAAAGGCGCCGTAAGTTATGAACTATTCAGCTTAGGACAACCATATTAGGATGTGGATTAGCATTGCAAAGTTAATTAGATTTAAAAGAAAGAGGCAAGCCACACCCACTCTTTTATGTATCTCCCATACAAATTCTCAGAATTTCTTTTCTGTTTAAATCGCCCAGGCCGACTGTAAGGTCATTTGTTTATATTTGTTCCATCATAACTGCTTTAAAGTATATTCTTACACCTGTTTGATATCGGAAATTTCTTTTTTAGACATTCAAAAATACATATATGTATATTAACATTGTACGTATGTATATGCATTTACCGAATGCAACATGATGATGCAACCTTTTCGCGAGCTTAGATCTATTTGACTTGGTATATAAAATTAATCTGATTGCGGAATTGTGTTGTCTTGTATTCTTTTTTCAAACCGTACGTACAAAAATTTATTGCTGTCAAACTGAAACTCGGTACATATGATTACACATTATTTACTAAGTAATAGACAAATTAAAACAATGGGCTGAATCGTATGAAAACTACGCGCTCCTATAACAAGCTCTGTTTCCTTATATTTATATTTTTACATTCTACGGATGAAAATATAAAGCTATCAACCTGAAAATGGAATATTTTGGATGATTCACTGAATTAACAACTCTAATCAATTGTAAAGTGCACATTAAGTTCAGCGGACTAAAGTTGATTGCATTCTTTTGACAAAAGATGGCTTAAGTTTTGGCGACTTTGCCCCAATGGCGGTACAAATATTTAATAAATAAAATATTACTACAATTATCTATATGAAGTCAAAACAAAAGTGAAAAATACAATAAATAAAAGACAAAAGAGAGACAACTTCAATATATTGACTTTAAAGACACTTGCACTGCATATTTGTAACGACATGTGGCATACAGACAATACAGCTCATACACATACGTAGTTTCATTCATATCTGCTCGTATGTGGTGCAATTTTCTGCAAATACAAAAGTGACAATTTGATTTATCACCGCACTTTAGCATAAATGTTGGTTAGCTGCTAGGCTGCTTGCTGAGTACTTATACGTATGTGTGCAGTAGTAGATGATAGTACGATGGTAGTTAACGGATGCGACGACGGTGACGACGATGACTACGACAATGAATGCATTGACGGCTACGACAAAGTACTACGACTTGCAGCAGCAGCGCAGAGTAACCAAAGCCAAAATTGAGTGCTCACTCAAGTGTAGCTACATATTGCAATTGAATGGTGGATGGGGCTCTAGAGAGATGATATTATGCTTTTATGCTGAATGGCGAAAGCCGCCACCGCCATCACAAAACGTGGTAACATAGCGCTGGGCTAAAGGTTTTCGCGCGAGCTATGCCACTACATATATGCCCATAGTATGAATGCGAGTGCGAGTAAGAGTACTAACTTGTATATAAGCACTACTATTGTCTGTCCGTGCTTGTGGTCGTTTATTGCTACAGTTGCTTTTACTGCTACCGCTACTGCTGTTGCTGCTGCTGCTGGCATAATTCAAATTATGCGACAACTGCTGCATTGCTGCATAACACGGTTCGGTTTAAAAATTTTATTATTATTTGTTTGTCGTATTTACACACACACCTATGAATGCATATATTTAAATAAAAGGGCTCAAAATACAATACGTGGACTACCTTTGCGCGTGCAGTAGCAAAACAATGATGATGATGATGCCCATGCCAAAATCCAACAAAAAAATAAATGCAAACGAAAGGAAGTAAGCATTTTTTTCTCACTATTAAATATTAGCTATTTTTGTTTAATATCTATACAAGTACTCGTACAAATGTAACATATAGAAGATGAGATATGCATAGAAAAAAGAAATCCTAGAGAAGCAATCTTAATAAAAATGGTTTATGTTGCTTTTTATGAGTATGCAGATCTTATCCTTTACCATCGATCTATTATAAACATACTTACATAAACACATAGGTGTATGTACCCTAAAAAATTTGTGTTTCTCCACTCATTGTTGTAGTATTTGCTCTGATTTCAACAGTGCATATGCCATGCCATATTTACCATCAACGTTGTCATATCGTCGTTGGTTTCTTATGTATTTCGAATAAACGTGAGTCAGTTTGCAATATTTTCGATGCATCTTCCTTGGGATTCACAATTTAGGTGCATACATATATTGTGATTGTTGTTGTTGTTGTTGATCTAGTGTCGCGACATTGATTATTTATGGGTTCGACTTGTCTATACTCGTATATATGGTACCTTGGTTGCAAGATGTAATGATGCTGATTGCATATGCGTATGCATTGATGCGCTGCATAAAATCAAATTTGCAAAAAGAAAAAAAAAAGCAAGGAAATTGTACTAAATCTCTCTCTCTCTCTCTCTCTCTGTTTCTTTTTATGTATCTCCCTTGTGTCAACTTATATGGCCCCTCATACATAGGTGTTGTTCATCACTCCTTAAAGGTAGGTCAACGTGTGTCGATGTTGGCAGTAATGTTTCACATTGACATGGCTGCATTATAAATTGTAAAAATTGTTATTGTTTAAGTCTAGTCGGTTCGTTGGTTATTTGGTTGGTTGGTTGGTTAAAAGGGTTGGTTAAATTCAAATGTAAAAATTCCAATGAATGATTCAACTTGTATGACTTTTACATATGACTGATGCTATGCTATAATCGTAAATCATGAAAATGAAAGACAAATTAATATAATATATGGAAATATTATGCAGGTTTGATTTAGTAAAATCCATAGCTTATCTAATATAATCATCCATATACTCTACTGTAAGTAAAACATTTTATTATTCACTCTCGATTCATAATAGTTTGATCATATTTCATTTAATTTAATTATATTTATAAATATTATATGAGTAATCGATGTCCTTCGATATTTGTCACGCATGTTTTACCAGGGTTGAGAAATGAAAAAGAAAGCTGTTATTTACTTGCTTAAATATGATCAATTATTGAGCGATCATATAAATATTGCTCTTATTTAACAAATCTCTATTTATCTTATCTTATCCAACTGCTCATCTTATTTCATTACGTTTTTTTTTTTTGCTAAATTAATATAAATTACCTAATGATCGACAAATTCAAGTTTATCTGATTATTCCAATATCCAGAATCAATTTTGAAGAAACTGATGTTATAAAGGCTATTTTTTTAGAGTGAAGAAGTTTCCGATAAGGATAAAACGGTGTAGCAATTATCAAATCTGGTAACACAAAAGTCTTTTCTACTCAGTAAGGCTTGCAATTTTATCATGCAAAGATTGACAGTGCAACAATGCTTGCAAATATTGAAATTTTATTACGAAAACCGTGGTTCTGTCATCCAAACTCAAAGATCGCTCCAGAATTTTATGGTCAACAGTGATGAGGATTATTTTTGATTCAATGGGCATGTATACAACCAAATTGTCAGATTTGGATTGGAGACAATCCGCATTCTTGAGACACCATTATATCCATAAAAATTTACTGTTTGGTGCTGTTTATGAGCTGGATGAATCAATGGTCCATACTTCTTTAAAAACGCAGCAGGTAACAACGTAACCATCAATGGCGGTCGCTACAGAGCCATGAATACTGACTATTTGATTCCCCACTTGTGTGATATGAATGTGAAGGAGAGGTGGTGCTAGCAAGATGGCGCTACATTGAACATAACAATCGATTCATTTGGCCACAAGATAATCCCTCGAAATTGACTTGTCAACTATCCTGAAAGATCTTATGATTTAACGCCTCTGGACAATTTTTTGATGGGATATGTGAAAGGGCTAGCTCATCCTGAACTAGCGAACTATTGCCGCGGTTAGGCATCAAGTGCTTGAAAAAGCAACCGGAAATTGAGTTTTCAGTCATATGCCAGAAATTATATTCAAACACTAATTGCATAAAATTATCCTTCCAACAAAGCCAATTTTTTTGTTCAGAATATTACATTCGTTATTTTTTTTCCAAATTTGAAAGTTCTTCACTCTAAAAAAACACCCTGCATTATTATTAAATTAACGAAAAACTATTTTCTACGTAGTTTTTGTTAATGGGAACAAATTTTATAATGCTTAATTTGCAACATTATTCATACAACAACTTTTTCTGTCTTTTTGTAGGTCTGAGTTTCTTCTTTCCAAAATCGGTTTGGAAATAAAAATCGGTTAATAATTGACCGTGTTATAGCCACATAAGTGAATAAAAGAGGACAAAACCGTTTTTTTAAACTGTAAGTAAAGTTTTTGGGGTGTCCCGCAAATTCCAAGTATGCAGTTTTGTTTTACTCGACCAGACTAACAAGCTCCATTATAATAATTCAAAGGCTATTTCAGACTGTCTCACCGTGTTATTTTCGGTTGTTACTTTTCCCCTCTACGTCAGTTGTTTAAATTATCAAATAAGTATTGCATATGCATAGTAAAGATATGCTATAGGTGTTTAGTATTGTGTGCTAGCAATGGCGCTGTGAGTGCAAACTGTGCTATAATATCTTCCATATTCTAATTTGAAAGACCAAATAATATATTGCATTTCAATAAATATAAAAATTTTATGTATTGCAATTTTGCGTTTGAATTAATATGCATAGCAAATATGTGCTATAGCATTGTATATAGGATAGGATAAAGTTGCATTCATGCAAGTGAGAAATGTGTATATTTTGTTAGTGTGCTGCAAGAATATGCAATAACAGTTTGCAAATGCAATCATATCGGACTAGGACACTAAAGAAAAACTTTCAATACTGTCACATATATGGCTCAGTAACCAAATAGGGTGCTGAAGTCCGAGTGTAATGTTTGGTTTAGAGTTTCTATACAACTTTACAAGTGTGTTACCATTAAACGTGCAGCGCTATACATCATTAACCCTGCGGCTACTATTCTGTTGGATCGAAACACAATTTGTATACGAATAAACACAATTTGCAGACATCTAGAAAGTTGTACAAACTATAGAGGTCCATCGAATTAAGCAATAATATTAAAATGCCACCTCAACGTATGTTAGACTAATTGGCTGATGAATCAATGAATTTATATGTTTACCAATGTCGTGGTGACAATGAAGAAGTAGAAGCTGGGACAAAACTAGCAATCAACATTTCTTAAAGGAGACGGACGCCAATATATGACTTCACACAACAAGACCAAGGCAACCAAGCAGAATATATACCGCACGGTTAATGCAGGTTCTGTCACAAGTTGTATGACATAGTGGAACAAGTCATAGTTCACTTATGAATACGAAGAGTGGAATCTAATATAATCTATACACTAGATCGCAGTATTTGGAATATCAATCATTATTTCTTTTATCCAATTAAGTTTAAAAATTGAATCATGTTTTACGAAATTCAAAGAATTCAATGCATTTGAAGGTCAGCACTGTTGAAAATATTATTCAAAGGTTATTACAGGTTAAGTTATACACAAATTAGTCAACAATACAAGTATGCTTGAAGAAATCGAAACTATCTATTATTATCCGGTTGATTTAACATAAGCTAATATATATTAAAACTGCATGTGAATATATTAAAAAAAATTGTAATAATAAATAAATATATTGTCTAAGCATCTCTTTAAAGAAATCGTATAAATCTCCATATTGAAAAGTCAAAGGAAAAATCATTTTGTATCATTTAAATCACCAATGTACGAATTGTAAGAGTAACGAATGAAGCCTCCAAATAAGAACAGATGAACTCATAAATTATTTGGCACACAAAAGCATTGAATGTCATTCGCCGGCTAACAAAATGAAAAAAGAAAAAAAAAACAAAATCACACACACAGATATATTGACACACTATAGAGCAAAATCAAATGCAGTAAATAAATACGTACCACATGCAGGTAAGATACAAGTAAGTATGTGTGTTTTTGTACGGATGTGGCCTACGATTTTTACACTCTGCTGCAATATGCTGGTTGCTGACGGTTGAGATGCTGTATGCAACAACAATTACAGCAAAAACAGCAAATTCAGCGAACTAAACAGCATAGCGTTAACCAAGCATACAAACTACTAATGAACCAAAACAACAGCAATACGAAGAACAATAAAAACAACAAGAGAGCACATCGATGACGGCAATGTATTTGTAACGCGAAAATAAGCTCAAAATGTGCGCGATAATGAACCCCATTTTAAAGTCACTACCATTCAATACGAATTTGATTTACAATCCCATTTCGATTATAATCGATGATGATGTGTGTGCAAGTTTGAAACCAAGCGTAAAACCAAACCATATCACAATCGAAATATAACAACAACACGAACAATAATACCATATCATCAACACCAACAACACCACCACCATCACCACCACCACCACTAATACCACCAACTTAAGGAAGAACAGCACTAGTGGCAGCAGCAGCAGCCGCAACAGACAGTCAATGCCAATATAACACAACAACAATAGTAAGATGAAACAATGCAAAAAGCATGCAGATCGATATATGTATATTCTGAGTAAAAAGTATCCGGAAATTATCATTTGTTACATTTGTTGTTACTGTACTAAATTACCAGGTAGAGTTTGGATGATATATCACCTACTGAACTGACATAAGTGTTTTTGTGGTTCATCCTATGGAGTGTTATACGATTATAATAATAGAAAAATTAAATGAGCAATGAGAATTTTGTGTTTGAAATTAAATTTTTATGCATTCAAAGCAGCCCCAGAGCTGATAGGTTATATACCTGATTCTAGTCGTTTTGCATACAATGGCTACGAACTAAGAAAATGTAGACAGTATAAAGAAGATTGTTCTTGACGATCATTATATGAGTCATAAATATATAGTTGGCGCAAGAGGTGAGCATATTTTTGGATTCCATTCAGAATAATATTTATGGTATATGACTGGTTTCGAAAGAGCAGCTTTTTTATTTCAAATAGTGTTTGAATTATATTCTGATTATTATGCGGGAAATGAAATGGCAGATTTACTGGCCAAAAAGGGCGCAGACACTCGTTTCATAGGCCCAGAACCCTTCTGCAGAGTAAGCAGTAGCTTCATGAACAACTTAATATGTGAAAAGGAAAAAAGTAATCTAACCGATTACTGGAGAGCCCAAACAGGCATGCGGCAGTCGATAAGATACATTGACCCTGAACATATTAAGGTAGATACTATCTTGAACCTCAGCAGAAAAGACATCAAGCTGTACACTGAACTACTAACAGGTCATTGTAAACTTAATTATTTCATGATGAATTATCATGATGAATTATCTATCGACTCTGTCTTGAAGAGCAGGAAACTGCGTGGACTCAGACTAAACTACCTAGGCAACGGATTCATAGTTCCCAGGGACCTAGTTAAAATCAATCCCACAGTAGTGACAAGATTTATAAATAGTCTTGAGATCTGCTAGTTAGGGAATAAGGCTGCAAAAAGATCTTCAGGTCGCGGTGCTTCATAGCCTTAATAATAATAATAATATTCTGATTATATTTGTAGTGCTATCAACTTTTAGAACAATTTTCGGCAAACATCTTTTTCGAAATCCTATTTGATTGTCTTTCAAGTGATAATTTCCAAATTGTTTTTACAGAGTTTTACTAAAGTACAATTGTGTATGTAGGTACCATATATATATGGGCACATTGATGCATGCATTTGTAAATACAGTGAGACGACATCAGTAGTAGCGGATGGGATTGAGACAACGACGACAGTTGGTCTATAGCGGTTTTTCAATGGAAATCGGTTTGTACACATGTGCGTATATTTAAGCGAAAATAAATAAGTACTCGTGTATATATTATATGTATGTGATTCTACAATTGGTTTATAAATTTTAATACCTGTTGCCAATCGAATTCATACCGGTATTGACGTGCTGTGGTATGACATACACCAAAAACTTGAATAATAGCGCATACATGAAAGTGTAAGAAAAAGTAATATATTGGGTCATTTAAAAAGTTTCCGCGGTTTTTTGTTACTAGGTAGTGTTGATGGCATATATATCGGGCAACACTAATTCGATTGCGTAAAAAGAATATTTCAGGCTACATGTTTTGTATTTATTATAGTTCTGTAATTGGTTGCTCGTGTAAAAATGTATATTGATTTGAAAATGAGTGAAATATCTCATGAAATACCATAGCGTATGGTAAACCCGCTGCAAAAACATACCGAAATATTTGTGCGGTTCACGTTGAGAATGCTGTGAGTGAACACCGGAACTAGGAGTGGTTTGCTCGATTCCGTTCCGGAAATTTCGATGTCAAAGATGCACCTCGCTCTGATCGGTCAGTCATTGAGAAAGTCGATAAAATTTTGAAACTAATGGAACAACACCGACAAGTAAGGTGTCAGGATATAGCAGAGGAACTAAACTTCAACTACGTGGAATCATCTAAAAAAAGCAAGGACGCTCGAAATTTGGATAACAATGAGTTAACACAAAGAAATTTCAGTGAATTTTGAAGCGGATCATTACGGAATATCCAAGATCAAAGGCCGGCGACCCTTCACAAACGACTTCAAAACCTGGATTGACAACAAACAAGTTTATGTTAATTGTTTGGTGGGTTTGAAAGGGAATAGTCTTTTACGAGCTGCTAAAATATGGTTAATTCTGATCTCTATTACTCACAACTCGACTGCATGAACGAAGCAATTAAGTAAAAGCGTCCAAATTTGGCCAACAGATAAGGAAAAGTTGTGGTCCATCATGATAATGCCAGGCCGCACATATTTTTGATAACTTGGAATAAATTCATGTAACTTGGTTGAGAAGTTTTGATGCCTTCACTGTATAGCATGGACCTTGCACCGTCTGACTACCATTTGTTTCGGTCTCTGCAAAACTTTCTTAATTGTAAAAAAATTGGACGACCGAAGAGCCGCTGAAAATCATTTGGCCAAGTTTTTCACCAATAAACTAAAAATGTGCAAAAGTCATAGATAATAATAGCCATATGTACTTGATTAAAATTGATTTTCAATAAAGAAAATTGTTGTTGAAAGAAAGGCACAAATTCACAAATATGGTATTGGACCGAATTAACAAAATAATGGTAAACTTAAAAAATTACTTGAAGTTACATGACACTGCTTCACAGCCTTGTTGGTGCCTGGTTGAAAGTAAAATTTTTAGGATAATATTGCCATTATGAATCCAAAATGACAATTTTAAGGATGACGGATGTAACATGGACAAATAGGGTGCACGATTTGTACAACCATTTCGCATACTTTCCAGAGAATTTAAGTGACACTAGTGAAGAGAAAAGTGAGCGTTTTCACCAGGATATTAAAGTAATGATAGACCGTTACCAGGGATAATGGGATATTTATGTGATGGCTGACTATTGTTGGAGCTTATTAGGAGATCATGCTCCAGGTATTCATAGTACAATGACCTGGAAAATGAAATTTTAAAATGGAATGTTGTAAAATCTCCAATAGGGATGAAACCATATATCTCAAAAACTGGAGCTGATGAAGCAAAACGAACGCCATTTTTGGATTGTTCATATTATCTTAGAAAAGTTACTTTCAATCCGGCATCAAAAATAAAAGTTTCTTCTATGCAGTTGTGTTATTGGTATTTATATCATTCATGGAATTTTTAGATAAATTGTAGTTATGCAATTTTATATGTAGATGTATGGAACTGGATAGCAGAAGATGGCCTGGTCCCATTAAGAAAATATTATTATTTTTGAATACATGAAATATGAAATACATTCTATATAATCGGTACTATATATAATAATAACATTTTTTTTTTTTGGGGAAAAAAATAATAAAATAAATCGTTTGGCAATAGATGCCCTGAGCAAATTAGACTGAGATTGTTATTGCAACGTGTCTATATAAATTAGTTGAACTAACGTTCAGTAGAACTCAAAATAACGTTATTTTCAATGAGCTTTGCTTTTTTGTCAGAAATTTAATTTTTTGTTTTCTCAAAGGTAGGAAATAATTGTCATGACTTAGCTCAGTGGTTAGTATGTAACGTTTTTAAAATCGCCGGCTCTACTCCCGGTTCGGTCAACTCAACATATAATATGTATTTAAAACCAGCCAAGTTATATAGAAATTTTGCACTTGTATATTGAAATAACAGAAAATATTACAAGAAATATATAAAAAAAAAAACAAATTGTAAATCTTAACTTCCGTAATACAGAAGTTTGGATATCCTATAGGAGATAGACATACATACTTTCGAAAAAACATTTTTTGTATTGGAGCTAAGCGTGGTTTTCTGCCGATAGAGCACATTTTCAAACAATATCGAATGCTGATATAAATAACAGTATGTGCCGCGGGCGCTAAAGTCCTACAGTTTTTTCTGTACGTGAGCAAAGAGAAGAAACCTATATATGAGAGGTTCATCTGATTCCTTCAATTTTCGAATTTTTACATTCATCGGTGTGTATGGCTGGTAGGCGTAATTTATATACTAGTTATTTTTAAACACAATAATTTTTGCAATGGGACGTAGGCGATGGTCTTCATCCGACTTTCCTACTTTCTGTCACTTCTCTTTATTCGTGTTACAATCTGAAGTATAATTAGTTATACTTTTGACACTTTGAGTGTAGGGTTTAATAAAATCCCAGTTAGACTCTTTGTATTCTTGTATATCTTCTTCTTCTCTTATTTTCGGGTACAATACATCCAAGTTAGTTCAATAAACTTACACTGTATGCATACAATTTCATAGTGTTATCTACCCTTATAATCTTTCTAGGATTACACACATACATACAATTATTTTCATATGATAGATTGTGCTAAATTATGACTAACACTTCATAGAAAGTGATCATACAAAATCCAAGGCATTTTTTACCTTTCCTGCTACACATACCGGTATGGTACAATATGTTCAAATATTCTACCTAACATTTTGAAAAAAAAAATGAATTTTTTACACTGAATTATGTCCATATGAATTGTTATAGTCTCATATCATAAGAAAAGCAAAAATAAATAAATTGTACAACAAATAAAAATGAAATTAAAGAGCGAAACAAAATAAAAATTGTCGCCTTGATTTTGTGCACAAAGCAATGCCAATAAAAAAGCAGTAATAATAGCAACAAAATCAGAAGGTGTTAAAAATACTCAAATACAAACGATAATCGTTGGCTCAAAAGAATACAATACAATGCCATATAATAAATACAAAAAGCGATCTATTTACAGAAAATCGAAATGATATTGAATAATAGTAGTAAGTACTCGTTTAGTAGTGGTATACATTTATATATGGGGGTATGCATAAGCATAAGCTTTGTCACGTGGTATTTTGTTGTAAATTCAATATTAATATTATTCTTGTTTTATTTTTGGGAAGATACACACTCATGCATATATATATATATTCTTTACCCGAAATGGCATCAGAAATCCTTTCACTTATGATTTAAAAAAAAAAACAAAAAAAAAAAAAAAGCAAAGACATCAGAACAATTCTTTTGAAAAAAAAAATAAACAAAAAATGTTATACCAATGCTTTGCATTGCAATATAATGCATACTCGGAAGAAATAAATTTAAATTTATATGTATATTGTACATGCACATACTGCCATACTCATATATAAACTTTGACAATAAGTGAAAAATTTATGGCAATTTAATTGGAAATTGTTGATATTATTAATGCTGCTGATTGCTGTTACTACTGCTGCTGCTGCTGTTGTTGTTTATTTTATTGTGCTTTTGGTTGTTCAAGTCAATGATCATGGTATGATCATTATACTGCTGCTGTTAAAGATTGCTGCAATTGTTGATTTAGTTTTGTCATATGGATGCACTTACATATATATCATATAATGCATACTATTAAGAATTTTTATTTATTTTGCATTTATAATGTACAAGCTCAATTTTCATATTGTTCCATACCAATTACTATCCAGTAATAATACTCATAATAGCAATAAAACATATATGTAGCAATTCCAATTAAATTCATATGATATGACCACATAAAATGGGCATTACATATGAAGTAAATGAGTATTATAAAATCATTTTGGTCGTTCATATAATATGCATATGGATATATGCGAGTATATATTAGGTAGTTAATATTAAGAACAATCATAAAATTGGAATTTTACTCGTACGTTGGCGTTTGCCGCAAGAAAGCATATTTATTAAAAACAATATTATAAATTGTAACATATACGAGCGGATATATAGTACACATACATATACTGAATTAACGTTCATAATTGATTGTGCCAATTCTTTGGAAAATACCACCAACACTTAATGCCAATGCCATAAGTACTCAATCATATGAAAGATGATATCTTCATATAAGAATGCACACATACATACGTGTAATTTATAACTATTTTCGATTGAAATTATTATTATTGCTCTTATGTAATATATATATATTTTCACAGAAAAAGCAAATCTTATATTATGCATTGAATTCGTATACATAACATATACCAGATGTCTAGTTAAATTAGCACACTTTTGTCTTATCTCGTTATTAGTATACATGACTCATATTTAAGAGTCAAACAAATATTAAATCAATGATTGTTTATTTTGGTCAGATAATTGCAACCACTTGAAATAATCTACGGAGATGTAGAAAAGTATATATATTCATGATTAGTAAATTGGAAGGGATCCTACCATCCGTCCGGCACTTCTTCAACTAACTTCAAGAAATGTTGTTGATATATTACAGCGAATTTTGGCATGAGTTATCAATGGTTCATGAGTGTTGACGCTATTGATAATGGGCACGATCGGTCTACTACCGCGCACTCATAGAGCAATCATAGAGACTAACCTCGGAACTTCTGAACATTTTCACTCAGTATACACTCTTAATATTCTATACATGACAAGAATATTTGGCACGTAGATTAGCATTGCAGTACGAACAAATTTTGCAAAAAAAAATATCGAGCTACTATTTCATGTAGCCCCCATACAAAATCTCGAAAATTGTTTTAAGTTTAAGCCGTCATAATTTGAGATGTATTTGGCTTAGGACAATCATATTTTATATGTAGACTAATATTACAGTTTGTAATTAATTTGCAATAAATCAGGGATCCACGCTCCCTCCATAATGTAGCTCCCATACAAAGTCAGTAGTAGATTAGTATTGCAGGAGAAAATAATTTTGAGAGAAATGGGCAAGCCATACCAACTAATAAATGTAAATATATTTTTAATATTGTTGTGACATCACAATTTTGTATGGAAGTTACATTTATTAGTGGATGTGGCTCCCCCATTTCTTTCAAAATTTTTTTCTCCTAAAATACTAATCTTCTTTTGAAATATGAACTTATATAGCCTTATTCCTAAGATGCGCTCAATGATGTCATTACGTAGGTAAACCTCTTAAAAGTATATAGGAGACAGCCATATATGGAATGAAATATATGAAATATACCATTTCCTATATGCAATTTTATGATTATGGTTTTTTTTTACTATTGACAGATTGCACTCAAAAGTAGGAATATTATCTTCTAATGGTGGACAGTGACAACGAGGATGACCTAACCTACGGTGGAATAAAAACACCATAAACAATACGGTATTATGAATAAAAACAGTGTTCGAGAGAGAATTTTAACCAGACATTTTAAAATAATCTTTCAATATTACTATGGACAGTGCACTCTAAGTCTGGGAAGATACGTATCCGTCAAGCAGAAATGCTTGGTTTAATGCATGCGCTAGAGCATCTACTGGATGGAAAGGTGCAAGGTAAGAAAATCATGCTAGCGCTTGATAACCAGGCGGTGGCCTGGCGATTGCAACAACCTACGGTATCTTCTAAGTTGGCGCTCGAATGTGTTCAGAAACTTAATGGGTGTGCTCGTAGTAATGCGATTACTCTTATGTGTGTGAAGGGATACATTGGTATAGAACAAAATGTAGCTGCAGACGCCTTGGCTAGACAAGGAACTTAAGCTGAATTTTATGGACCGGAATTAGTAGTTGCTCTTAGCAGCGCGACGGTGAAGGCAAAGGTCGAAGAGTGGATAAAGAAACTCCATCTCACGAGATGGTAGAACTTATCCACTTGTAGACAGGCAAAGGCTTCGTTGAGGCTATCAAAGGGCAGTGAATCGGGGAGGGCTCTCAGTCTAAGATGGTTAACTCTAAGCTGGTTGACTGCATTAATAACTGGGCATGGCAATTTCTGGTACCACCTCAGCAAGATGGGTATTGTTGAAGGGGAGGATGCTGACATTTGCAGATTATACATGGAATAGGTAGAGACAGTGGCGCACATAGTGTGTCAGTGTCCTGCATTGGCAACCAGGAGGATGTCCACACCGGGTCGCCAATTTATTGATGAACTCGAAATGTGGAACATACCCCACAAAGACATGCTTGAAATAACGTGTGATGTTATTATGAGGAAGAAAGTAGAAGAATTCTTCAACCAAACAAATAATTAATACACGATTTGAGGGACGAACAGAGACCCATATAAGTGGTCTAATTCGGCTAATCCCTAAATTATATATTATTATTACTATGGACAGAAAATTCCAAAATTATCATTGACAAGAGTCACAAATTATTCTGCCGATTTGTCTATTATCTTTGCTATAACAATTTATATTCCATTGACAAATACTTTATATATACATAATATATATACATAATAATTGAAACATCTGCATAATATGAATTAATAAAATAATAATAATATTAACAATAATAATCGAACAAATAAAATATAAAGTGATAACAGATTAATGTGAAGATGGCATTTCTATTAAACTGAACAGATACGATACTACGTACAATAGGGTGAGTCAAATATTGAGCACATTTAAAGTAAAATCAAAAAATTACGTTTGGGAGCAGCACTACGTCTACGGCGTTGCAACTAGAAATATAAATTCTCGTAACGCGGCTTCTTGTAGATTTTGAAGCATCTTACATTCTAGAAATTTCATAGAAATACTTTGTTGAATATACTGGATATTTTTATATGAAAAATAATTATGAAAAATAGTAATATTTTTTTTTCTAAAAATGCGACGGCTCAAAATTGATTTAAAATTGGTTACAAATACCCTTCGAATTATTAGAAATTGTTCAATTTTTCTTACTTAAACAATTTAATACACTCTAATATATCCTACACACTCAAATATATTTGTATGTATGATGTATGTACATACGTAAACATGTTTAGCATATAAATTTCATACATTCAAGTTCAATTACCCGCATCCAAATAAACATTGTATAAACATATACACATGTATGAATCAACTTGACTAAAACATACATTCACTAAATAATAAATTATCAGCAAACAAGTTCAATTATACGAGTACCACACATAATATGTATGTTGTTGGTTTGCAAAAAAAAAAAAAGAAAAAGAAAAAATAAAAAATATCCAAAACGAAAAAATTAAAAAAAAAAAAAAGACAGCTGATTTTATGCAGGTAACATGAACAACAACAAAATTTAATTTAACCACAAATAAATTGCAAACTCGTTGCACTTACACATACAATGAATAATGTACAATGAAACAACATCAATGTCTACCATGTGGATGTCGTCGACGGCCAGTAACGACGACGACTAACGTGTGGCATTAAAAGATTTAAAAGTGTTGCCGATATACATATAGTATTTGCTTTGTTTGTTGCCATTGCATATAGTTACAACTAGATTGTTGATTGTTTCAAGGATAATCAGACGTTAAGCTTCAAGTGCGCTGGTTCTAACATACAAATATATGTATATGCATACATATGTATATAGGTAAATATATATTATACATATGTAAGTATATAAGGACGTACATATAAGTAGATTGTGGCATTGTTTTGAAACCAACAAAAGCACATTAGTTTTGGTGGTTGATTTTGTCAGGTATTAAGTATCACTATTGTTGTTGTTGTAGCAATTGCAATTGTGCTAATCCTAAACCAAAATGTGCATATGATACAGCATAAAGACTCTAAGTCATATGATTATATGTATTAACACATTTAAGGATAGACCGATAGGAAAATTATTATGAATTCTGTGTATTCTAAATGGAGATTGCAACTTTTCCATTAAACCCACAACACTAGGAGCGAAATGTGGATCACCATGGTTATTCATTTTACGTGAAATCATAAATGACACAATGGAATGAGTCTATGAGAAAAACACTCACAAAACTATAGAATGTATTTAAAGAAGGGAAAACCAAAAACTTTTTTTTTTTTTTTTTTGTTAGCTTATTTTTTTTTATTGAATCTTTCTTAAATACAAGAAACTAACAATAAGTATTAAAATCTTACAAACTAAATAAAACTATGTGATATCCCCTACGTTCCATCACAATTTGGTGAGTCGCGAGATGTAGCAATTTTACAGCATATTCAGTGTGTCTTTTCTTTTTAATCGACGATGCCCCTTGCTCAGCAACAATTGCCTAGCAAGGGGATTCGGATGATTGTGTAATTTTTGAATGTAGCTTCTGCAGTACATTGCAACTTCCTCAGAAATTGTGGATACATTTAAATCTCGATGGATGTTAACGTTCCTCATATACCAAGGCGCGTTTACAATAATTCGCAGACACTTGGATTGTATTCGCTGCAATTTTTCGATATTAGAGGGAGATGCGGTGCCCCAAAACTGAATACCATAAGTCCAGATTGGTTTCAGGATTGCTTTATATAATAGCACTTTGTATTCGAGATTCAACTTTGATCTTTTGTGTAACAGCCACCATAACTGATTCATTTTAAGCTTGATCTGAGTTTTCTTTGCCTCTATGTGATTTTTCCATGTCAGCCTTCTGTCGAGGTGAATACCCAAGTACTTTGTTGAGGAACATTGTGGAACTGATTGGCCATTAATTTTAAGTGGGGGACATGTATCTAGCCTTAGCGTGAAGGTTACATGTACGCTCTTTGATTCATTGACTTTTATACGCCATTTTGCTAGCCAGATTTCGAGAGAATCGACATGAGTCTGCAGGAGTTTAGTAGCTTCTATGGGGTTAGAGCGAGAGCACAATATTGCCGTATCATCAGCAAAGGTCGATATGAATGTATAGTTATTGTTGGGCATATCTGAAGTGTATAAGAGATACAGTAAGGGACCCAAAACGCTTCCTTGAGGAACGCCAGCGTGAATATCCAATGGATTTGTTGTGTAATCCTTGTGATGTACGAGAAATTGTCTTTTCGTGAGGTAGCTACTAAGCAATGAGGAGACATTTGCAGGCAGTAATAGTTTGAGTTTGTAAATAAGGCCATCGTGCCATACTTTATCGAAAGCTTGAGTGATATCAAGAAAGACAGCTGAGCAATACTTTTTTTCTTCAAAAGTGTTCCTTATCAGAGTTACAATGCGGTGGACTTGTTCTATTGTGCCGTGCTGTTTTCTAAATCCAAACTGATGTTGAGGAATCAGTTGGTTGAGATTAATAAATGGAGTTATATTCATGACAAGTAGCTTTTCGAATACTTTAGAAAGTAGAGGCAGGAGGCTGATAGGTCTGTACGATGCAACTTTTGTAGGGTCTTTTCCTGGTTTTGCTATCATAATAATTTTTGAAGTTTTCCAGCATTTGGGATAGTGTTTAATACGAAGGATAGCATTGAAAATGTGCATCAGATGAATTACTGAAGCCGGAGGTAGCTCTTTTATCATTTTACCGGTAATTTTATCTGGACCAGGTGATTTTTTTGGGTTTAAATCTTTATAAATTGCTTTGAATATGTCCTTTTTTTTAATTTTGAGCGTTATTGAGCAAGGTTGAGAAGTTAATATTGGTAATGAGGACTGTGAAGAGGGTGGATTGGGTGTAAACACACTTTTTAGGTGGTTTGCAAAAGCCAAACCCTTCTCACAGTTGCTTCTAGCCCAATTACCGTCACTCAAACGGATGGGGGAATCAGTGAGAATTGGCCGATTTGATTTTTTTGCTGATTTCCACAAAGAGTAGTCTGACGCTTCACCAGGTGTTAATTTCGCTATGTGCTCTTCTAACTCTTTGTTGTTTTTATTTTTTAAGGCTTGCTTTAACTTTCGAGTGCAGTGCTGTAGCTGTGTTTTCAGATTCGGTGATCTGAATTCTTGCCATTGTCTTCGGAGTCTTCTTTTTTGTCTTACTAGCAATTCAATATCGGCTGGTGTGTATGGGCTATAGTTTGATTGCTTGCATACCTTTGTGCAGGTGGCTGAGCTGAGAGCTAATGAGAGCAGCTGGTTGAATTTTTCGAGTGCTGAGTCTACATCGTGTCCATTTCTTAATACAGTACTCAGAGGAAGATGGGAATTTATATATTTCTTGAATTTTAACCAGTCTATTTTGTTTCTAACGCAAATGCTTTGGGGGCTTGGTGATTTTATAGATATTACCGTGGGTGAGTGGTCAGATGATAGATCATAATTACACTCTGTGGAGATATTTTCCATCTGCAAACCTTTGGCGACTCCAAAGTCTATGAGATCGGGTATTTTCCTCTTGTCCGTCGGCCAATATGTCGGTTGACCATTTGAAATAACATCGTAGCCGTGGTTAGTGATGATTGAACATAGTCTTTTGCCTTTTGGAGTTATTAATCGGGAGCCCCAGTGAGTGTGTTTGGCGTTGAAATCGCCAGCAACCAAAAATTTGCTACCAAGAGTTGAGAAAAATTCTTTATATTGCTGTTCGGTAATACTGTATCTTGGGGGACAGTATATCGCAGATATTACTAGCTTAGAGATGTATTCTTCCAGACATATAGATGTTGCTTGCAAGTAGACGCTACTAAAATCTTCAAGAACATGATGTTTTATTCTGCTTTTTATCAATATAGCAGTTCCTCCGCGTGCCTTACCATGCGGATGATTTGTGGTGTACAGTTTGTAATATGGTATTTGGTAGCAATTTTTGTCAGTGAAATGGGTCTCAGATATCATCATTATGTCGATTTGGCTGGCTTAAGCCGTTGGCGTTCCAGTGGCATATCTTGAGACAACTCATGGTCTGGATAGCAATGTTTGGAGTAACATCGATTGATTTTTCATCATTTCTTGCATCATTGTTTGCATTGAGTTCATGAATTGGTTCATATTCTGAATCAATGTTTGAAGCAAATGTTCAAGGGTACTTGGCTGTTGGGTGGGCAGTGAGTGTTTCTGCTCATTATTTACATTGCTTTGTTGGTGTGGGTTTTGTTTTAAGACGCTAGCGTATGAATTGGTTTGATTCTTGTTTGGGATTGCAGAGAAGAATTGTGTTGCATCAATATTTTGTCTCTTACTTGAGTTGGCTATCTGAGTTTGCTCAACTGGTTTTAGAGGTTGATTGCTAGCGGAGAAATTTAGCTTTAGGGTTGTATATACTGGGCAACCTCTATAATTTGCGGTGTGATTACCTCCACAATTGCTGCATTTTTTCATGCTAGCATCGCCTTTAGATTTTGGGCATATGTTTGATTTATGGAGATCTCCACAAATCACACAAACAGCTGGCAGGGTACAATATGTCTTAGTATGTCCATATTCTTGGCAGTTGCTGCACTGAGGAGGTCCAGTTCTCTTATGGGGTTCTTCGATTGTGATTTTGCGATGCAATAAATATCGAATTTTATAGATGGGGTGTACTTCACCTTTTTTTAGGGGTTTTGTTTCAGGCTGAAGCTCAATACGATATAACGGTTGAGGTATATTGCTCTTGTTGAGAATGTTGAATACTGTTTTGGCTTGAAACCCTTCTTCCTGGAGGGCAAGTTTGATTTCGTTAATATCAACGTTGGGTTCGACGCCTTTGAGTACAACGATTAAGCCCTTACTACTTTTTAGCTGATATGTGTAGTAATTCTTTTTTACAGCATCAAATTCCGCTATTACTTTGCGATAATGAGTTTCGCTGTAGATTTGCACTTTTGTTTCCTCAATTTGGCCTTTGCGAATAGGAACAACATGGAAATTCTTTGGTCCTATAAGACTTGTAATTCTAGAAATCAACTTATCTGAGTTGCGTTCTCTCAAGAAAATGGGTGGGGGTTTGAAATTTTTCTTGGAGATAATATTTTCGTCACTTTCATCACCTGAAAGCAGAGCGTATCTATTTTCCGAACTAATAGGGACAGTGTTCTGTTTTTGAATTTTTGTTGAATTCATTTGTTTTGAATTTTGCGGACTTCTCTTTCGCTTTACTACAGTAATGTAGCGATCAATACCAGTTTGAACAGCAACTGGTTCTTTATTAGTCATCGCACTAGTTGCTTTAACTACTGGGTCATGCACTTCAGTAGAAGTGCCGTTATTTGATTGCTTTGATGTTGTAGCTGTTGGTGTTACAGCAGGAGAAGCACATTGTACACTCCACGGTATAGAGGGAGATAGTATATCACGATAGAACAAATTATTTTTTTTGTCTGTATTTATTGTTGTTGCAAAATTTGATGAATTTTTAATATGTGCAGGCAAAAGATTTGCACTGTTACTTTCACTTGTGCAGTGTGTATCAACTGTTTTATTTGATAATGCACTTATCGGGGGGGTTTGCGCGGGTGACTGCAAATTATTGTTTACACACACATTAACAGGCGATTGCCGTTGCCGGAGAGGAGAGCGCTGAACACTCATACTGTAAACAAAATGTTTGCAAATTATATTATTTTATTTGTTTTTTTTTTTTTTTTTTTTTTTTCTAAAAATCAAAATAAAGACGTCCACTCTTATTGGTGACTTTCGCGAAACCAAAAACTGAAAAGATTTTTGGTCTCGAGGTTGAGATGTTTAATCCAAAACGACTTAATTAAAAAAAAATTTTGTATACATTTTTATATGAATAAGTGAAGAAAGATGATGATTTACTAAAAAAAAATTTAAAAAAAGAAATTGAAAATATCTTTAGTCTTGAGATGCTGAATACAAAACGAATTCTTTAAAAATATATTTTTTTGATATCTATAAATCTGTCAATCTTTTCTTCGCACTTATTTTAATTTTCCGATTTTATACCATATAGGGAATTTTTTTTCAAGAGATTCGGCCGAAAATTAAAAAAAAAAATTCTTTACTTAAAATAAGTTTATACGTGTATCGAGATTTCTCTCGAAAAAATTTTTTTATGGAATACCATTAGGTCAAAGTCTTGTCAATTTCAGAGTTACTTAAATCGTAATATCTCGGGTTCTACTGGTCCGATTCAGTTCGTTCGTCATATATAAAAAAAAATTGCTCCATTATTTTGACAATTTTGTATTAAAAATGTATAACGCGTTCATTGGTGCTGATAAAAAAGTCATTTATTTCTAAGAACGGTCATGAAAAAGCCGTTTGAAATTTCCTTTAAATTTTTTATACATTTATTTTAAATCGTAGAAACTTATAATATATGAAGGAATTTTTTTTGAGAGAAAACCTGATACCTGAGTGTAAACTTATTTTATGTAAAGAATTAAAAAACAATTTTCGACCAATTTAAAAATGTTAATTTTTTTTTCCAAATCCGTGAGATTTATGGTCCGAATTGAAAAAAAATAGAACCAAATAGAAACCGAAGCAAGGGAAGGCATTTGTCATTCTTCAACTACTGGCTAAGCCGATGTGATCCTTGCATGATTAATGCAAGTTAGATTAATGTCAGTTAGATTGTTGATGACGATTAAAAATAAAAAATATTTTTTTGAAAATAACTGTTTTAAAGAGATTCCAATATTAACTTGTGTATTTCTATTGGATGACATTACATTATTAACATTATTATGATACGTAGAACTTAAATCCTTAGTTTTTTCCAATAAGACATTAAGGTTATTTTTGATAAGTAGTCCAGAATTGATCGCTAAATGATGAGTAAAAGTGTTATTTAAAATGATTCATTAAAAAGTTGACTACATGAATTAACAACGAATTATTAGTATGAAAATTTTAGTGTGACATATTTTCGTCGACAATATATAAGAAAAACTTTTGCAATAATGTTGAAAACATGTAGGGAATTAGTTTTACGAGATTATTGTAAATATTTTTGCAACAATGTTGAAATGTAATTTTTCCAATATTAGTGCAGAAATTGATAAAATATAAACATGCGCACATATTCATATGTTCTTGTAGGTAAGCGAATAGAATTAAATTTTTCCTTGGCTCTAGAACATTTTGCTTTTTCAACTTTAGGTTTTTTTTCCATATACACAAAATTTCGAAATTTATGCACATTTTCGATATTAATGCAGTACATCGTAGAATTTGATTAGGGATCTTTGAGCATAGGAAGTTAAAAAAATTGACAGTTATAGATATATTTTAAATACATACTTCGAAAAATTTTATAAAGAATGTTCCAACAAGTTTGTAGCAAAAATTGTCAATATTTATGTAATATGATTTTATTCAAATGATTTCCTTGGCTGGATTTGTAATAGTGCATTCTGTAAAGCCCATTTTTCAAGACCTTGATCTTACTAACGGATTCTGACTTTAACTTACGAAGAGCTCAGACGATGTTCGCCGTATCGTTTCTCAATTGTCTCTACATCATCGATCATTTACGGCACGCCATCAAAAAGCCGACTACGGTTTAATTGTAGTTCCGAGAAGGCCAATTGAACTCGTCAAGGCGGCTGATCAACACGTTTATCAAACTTAGAGCACAATAGATCATTTGTCTGATGTCATGTTTGGAGTGATGCGTCATTCTGCTGAAACTAAAGTTCGTTCAAGTCCATATTTTCAATTTTGGCCCACACAAAGTCGATTGAAATCGATGATAAGACGATGTTCCTGGATTGAGTTGGGCTCTCTCGGTTATAGCAGCTCGTCGGTATTTATCGTACGACGACGGGATCCGTAACTATGTTTCAATAGCGAGCTAGTCTCATGAACTTTTGCACGAGTTTTTGAAGTTTCGTTTCAGCAAGAACTTATTTTTAATAATCGGGGTAACATAACACTCATTTCGGAAACCAGTATGCAATATTTTCCAACGTTGTTCAAGTGGAGGTATAACACGGATTTATAGTCACGAATTCGAGCACGAAAGAATTGTCCATGCCAAAGTAACCTGCGATTTAGCAAAAGAGTAGATTTCGACATAATTTTTACGATATTGTGAACAAATTTTGGGTTTTCATGCAAAATAAATTTCAACATTATTGAATATTTTTTTTCCCCAGTAATTCAATTGACATTAATGCATTTCACCATCGAATTTAACTAACCAAAAACCAAACGATTAAAAAGTAATACATTTGGAACAAGGAAAAATGGTAAGAAAGTGTGCTCTTATATTTATTTAGAGTATTTAGAGTACTAACTATATACTCGCACCTACCATCAGGGAAAAGTTTATACATACAAAAAAATATTTTGCTTCAACCTCAACAAATGTACACTTTTAATCTCAACAAAGATATTTTAAAGTGTAGCAAAAATTGAACAACAGTATGAAATAGGCTAATTTCTATTGGTATTGATTTATTATTGATTGAATTGCTTGACATTACATTATCTCATATTGAAATATTCAATTTCCTATTGGATATTATTGATCCATTTACGTATATGCATACGTATTAAAATCAAAATATTTATTGTTCCGCCAGTTTTGAAAAAGACAACGACGACAAAAGCGAACTTGGCTATATACTATATACATATAATATACACTTGTACAGACGATATAATAGTTATAAGTATGTACATCTATGTATTTCCGGTGTTGTGTTGATAGTTACATCCGGTTTTAATAAAATTGCACAGAAATACTAACAACACCAACAACAACAACAGCAACAACAAAAAAAAAGATAGTCTTGCAATTCTCAACACATATGCATATATTTGAGAGCGCGTTTGGTATCACCCGCAGCCGCAGCGTAAATCTTATGTTTCTTATGTGGATTAATCCAATTTAACACTTTTTCACTTTAATGCTGTTGCTGTTGTTGTTTTAGCTGTAGCTTGACTGCAATGTTGTTTAATGTGATTCTTTTGTCGTTATGCTTTGGCTTGCTCTTTTTGTTGTTATTTTGCTGTATTTCATATACTTGTGGTCGGATATGTGCGAAAATATAAAAAAAAGCAAGAACATACAGCATTAAATCAACAAAACACAACAACAAGTGTAAAATATAAAAATCAAATAAAAATAAAAATACAATAATATTGTTGTTGCCACATTCAAATAGCACACACACACACACACACACAGAGGGACAGATCGACATACTAATACTAACATATTGTAGGTATTAAATGTATGCTTTTTTTTTGTTGGTCTTCTTTAAATTTTTCCTTTGCTATGCAACGTCTGCTTTTAACTACTTGTTGCCGCTATGTATGTACGGTATGCATTGTTATTGCAATTCGTTATCCGTTTTCCCATTGCAGTTGAAAGCTTTGGCGCGTTCGAGTTTAATTAAAATATGCAAATCGCTTTGGCAGTTTGATCGAGTTGTTGAATAATTTTATTCAACAGCTCGATTCTCTTTTAATTTCATTTCGTTTTTATTTGTTTTTTTTTTTTTTGAGTTTACGCGATTTCAAAAATAACGCAAGATAAAATGATATGTTGAATTTGTACAAACAAAAAACAAAAAAACATTATTTGGATGCCCATTGAATTGAGCATGTGCATTTGTTAGAGTTGTTAAATTTTACAGCCAACATCGTTCATCGCCTTCTTATCTTTTGCTGCTTATTAAATTAGCTGCGCTTACATAGATCGCAATATGTAATGGCAAAGGCAATGAGTTATATACTCATATGTAATATAGATAGTAAGCGTCTAGTTGGCTGTGTTGAATAGATAGCTAAATAGATAAGCAGATAAATAGTTGTTTATATAAACATGTACATATATTTACATACACATATGTATAGTATATCACAGGGATTATATTGATAAATCAACCTGATTGCATCCTCATCAGTATCAGCTTTGGTTTTGGACGTTTTGAAGTAAAAGAGTGATTTTATGAACATTCTTTATGCATTTCAAAATTACCTGTAATTAGATAAGGTAAGATTAAACGATAGACTTCTAACGCGAAGGAACATAGACTAATGGTTAGTCTTATTATAAACTAGCCAGCGCAACTGCTTTACGGTGTCAGCATACAACTCATACAGCTCACGGTTGTACCTTATTTTATACACGCCATCAACGCAAACAGGTCCAAAGATCTTATGTAGGACTTTTCTATCGAAAACTCTGAGCATTTTCTTATCTGAGGTGGAAATTGTCCAAGCTTCGGCGCCATATGTATGGGATTGTAGAGTGTAGTTTTCATTTTTCGAGAGAGGCAAAAAGCAGCGCCTATTTGCAAGAGTGATCCTTTGCATTATCTCTAGGTGTTAACACTGGTTCCAAGATAGATAAAGTCCCTCACTACTTCAAAAGCTTTCAAAAACTAGTTATCAACAGTGAAGTGCTGTCCAAGATGTCGGGACTCTTTGTGTGTTGCCACTAGGTACTTCGTCTTGCACTCGTTCATCGTAAAACCCATCCGACACGACTCTCTCTACAACTCTGATACTAATCCAACAAACTCATCCAAAAGATATGGGTTGAGAATGGTGTGGTAGGTTATATTAAGAAGTGCATTCGCTTAATATACTGGAACACTCATATACTATTCATACAGGAATAGAGCGCAGCTCAACACACCCATCCTCCCTATTAGGATTCCAACTAAGAATTTTATCTAAAGTAAATCTCAAGTATTTTGCCTGCAAGACGAGCTTTAGGCTAGCATTGTCTTTGTTACTTACTATTTCTATATGAGGTAAGGTAAAACCGGAAATTCTGTGTTATCTAGCAAAGGCCACCCCTCAGTTTTGGTAGGGTTTGCGTTCAGTTTGTATATTCTATTTTATAATTTTGCTTTAATAAAAGCAAAATGTAAGCCTGGCGGCTAAAGTTGTGAATGGTGTTTATGGTGTTCCAAACTTATCACAGCCAGTAATATGTAATTTGGGTCTCGTACTTTTCGTTACGGTGCTTTCGATGTTCAAACATCGAACCTGAACATCGAACATCAAAAAAGAACTTTAAAACGTTTAGATAAAACCGTATTAAAAAATATACACGATGTTTGGTTGCTACAGAAACTGACGCAAAAAAAAAACATGAAGTATCGAATTTCCATCTACGAAGCCCTGAGAAACGAAACGAAATCAGCCCATTTCTTAAATGGATGGATGGCTGGGAATGAGAAATGGATCATATTCAATAATATTGTGCGAAAATGATGATGGACGAAGCTGATCAAATGGTGGTTAAACTACGACCAAGGGCCAGGGTGGTTCTTCTGTGTATTTGGAGAGACTGGAAAAAAATAAGTAAAAAAAAAAAAAAAAAAAATAAATATTGAAGTATTGACATAAATGTTAAAATAATGGATTTCTTTTACTTCAAGTATTGTGTTTGACTATAACCTTTGAAGCAAAAAATTCCGTGATTCTAATATGTACTATGCCAAAAATAATCGTGCTTTTAAGAAATTTACAATATGTCCTATATATTTTTAGTTAATAAGGTATGAGACAAGGTTATACACAAAAACAATAATCATTTTCGATTATTAAATCAAGCATAAACAAATCAGCAACCAACTAAAAATAATTAATCAAAAATTAGCTAATTCTTCGTCATCATCGTTAACATCATAATCATAGACATCATCATCATGATTTTCTACACTGATAGCGAACTGTAATCATACTACGATCATATAGCATAATATTAGCTAAACAACAATACGATGTGGAGAGTAAGACAATACACAAAAGAATGTGAAACCCAAAACGTGAGGCTTTTAAATACTCATACAAACACATGTATCGTACCTACATATTCTTCATGTTTTTATTTTTGTTGTAATTGTTATTTATTTCTTTGTCTTTGTCTTTTACGCATCATTGATGCATGTGACATATGAGGTGTTAAATGTGATTTTCAAGCGGAATCGCTTCACAAATAGAATTGTTAATGTCAATATATTAGGTAAATGTGAAGATATTGAGAAGATGATGATGATGATGATGATAATGATGATGATGAAGAGACGACAGAATACAGAAGAAACCATATAGTAGAAGGGTGTTAAAAAAGGCGGAAAATTAATATTAACTATAGTTATAAACAGTCAACTAATAGGCTGGCCATAAGACATATCGTATGTAAACAAATATGTATGTATATGTTAGTGGAATTGATGTTGAGTCGTATTACATTCGTATAACTACATACTTACACTATACGTAGTATATGAAAATAAATGGATGGATAATTAATGAGAGAGTTGGAGGTTTTGTGATGGGTTTTTGAGCATCACTACTCGCGCGACTATTGTATTTGATTGCGTTCGCGTGTGTTTGCGTTTGAATTTTTCTTTTTTGTATTAGAAATTAATTAATTCTTTTTTTCAACCATTTTAATTGCTTAATCAGTCACTTCGTTGTGTAGCGGTAGTATTTAGTAGTAATAGCAGTAGATATTCCAGCATTGTCGTGTTGTAATCAATTTGATAGGTTTTTATTTTTTTTTGATATGTGATCAGTTGACATTTACTGCCATTGTCGTGATGGAACAGGTGCAGCAAATGTGTCAATATATACCTACTTATATATACAGTGGTGGAAATATTCATAAGCTCAGAAGCTCAACGATATTAATTTAAATATCCTAAATGCGAAAATCTAGTGTTTTACATGTAATGTTCCAAAATATGAAGACTGTTTTGCTTTTTAGCACTAAAATTTTCATAAAAAAATTTACTAAAAAAATCGGGAAAAATATAAATCGTTGAAATAGATATATATGTATTTGTAGGGTGCGCCTATTGAAGTTTGGAATTCGTATCGGTTATAAAAACTAATGAATATTTCCATTTAAGCAGGAAACACATCATTCCAATGACTGTCACGGCTGGGTTTACAGTACTCCTTCTAATCAAAATGATTATATTTGGGGTTCAGAGAATCCACACGTGATGGTTAAAAAGCCAATGCATCTGAAACGAGTGGCTGTTTGGTATATTTTTTAGCTCTGCATGCCGCATGGGCTATTTTTCTTCAAAAATGAAAAAGGAGTCGCCGTTACAGTTAATGGCGAGCATTACTGTGCCATATTAAAGAATTTTTTGTTTTCAATAATTGAAGAAGATGATATGAACGGCATTTGGCTTCAACAGGCCACACAATCAACGTAACCATCAATCTTTTGCGCACCGTCTGTGAAAATCAATTAATCAGCCGAAAAACTTATGTTAATTGGCCGCCTCGGAGTTGTGATTTAACCCCATTGGACAATCCTTGGTAGAGAGCTGTTAAGAATAATTGTTACGCTAATCATCCAGAGACGACTGAAGCCTTGAAACAAGAAATCGAAGCCATTCATTTTATTGAAGCCCAAACAATTAAAAACATACTGAAAAATTGGGTTAATCGGATGGGGTACTGTGAAGCCAGCAGTGGCAGTCATTGGAATGGTGTTGTGTTTGATTCTTAAATGGAAATATTCATTAGTTTCTATAGTTTATTCGAATTCCAAACTTTAAATGGGCCAACCTGAAGGAACAGGGTATTTTGAAGCTAGTCGATGATAATTGAGGGAAAATTTTAATTTTGAAACTATTTGGCTAGAGAAAATAATTTTCTCGAATATTTTTTTACACGAAAGCTGTTTTTTAAGTCATTGAATTGGCTTCTTATTATGAAAAAATACACACAAACAGCCCTATGGGTCACATAATCCCACATAACAATCTAGTATGTAGTTGATCTGCAATAATTTTGCAAATAATTTTAGTAAATTAGTAATGAAGTTAATAGGTTTTTTTTTTTGAGTTTATAATCATTTCTACCACTATATTTTCTAGTAACTAAGTAGTATCTATTTTTGTGTGACATTATTTCTTTGTATTGAAATTAAATATAATAGTCAACGATTTGTACATGCTGTTATCCATCAACGATACAGAATAACATATTGCACTTATCTATTTGATTAGATTTCAAATGATTAACTTTTAGAAATTTAATCATAATAAATGAATGGGTCATAAAGTCTCTAAATACAGTATTGGATTTTATGTAAATTTATAACTAAATTGATAAATATTTATTTGCTATGCAGATGCTTTAATATTTCAAAATTAAATGCATACATAGGAGTGCAAGCGTTTAGATTAACTTTCAATGGTCAATAGTCAATACTCAAAATTCAAAAGTTATAAATTATCTGCCATACATGTATATCTATGAGTATCATTGTAACTTTATATATGTAGGGACATATACACAAACATACTAAGTAAGCATATGTGCGTGTGTACGTATTGAAAATTTATAACCAAAATGCTGTCTTTAATTACGTACGACACTAAATTCATTTCAGCTGTCTTAATTTTGACATTATTAATGCTTGTGTGCCACCCAGTTGTATTGCACCAACATCATCACCATCACTACTCTTAGCATCAGTATCGATATCGATACCTTCATAGGCACAAGTACAACTGGTACGTATAGTAGTTAGTTAGTAGTTCAACTCGTTTACAAAAATACTATACAAAGGCACATATGTGTACATACTATATAGTACGATACCTCCTTTCAGCAGAGAAGAGTACACAGATAGAATAAACAAAACTTTGGCATTGGTATCACAAATCACGGTTTAACATCAGCGGTAGTAGTGGTGATGGAGGCAGCAGTCGATATGCGAGCACAATTCCACCGATGCGATACACAGCAATAAGCTTGATTTTGCATTTAGTTTATTTTAACTGAAAATGTGTTTCATATTTTCCATTTGTTGTTTTATGTACTCTACTCTGCTATGGATTGTGGATGTGTTCTACGTTCGCCGATTGTATTTCAATACGATTTCGAATTTACGCACACTCTATATGCACATTGATCACGGATGTCTAAGAGAAAATTTGCCGGAGCCAAATAATATCAACTACCTTAACACCTAGGAAGCAGCTTATGACTTTTAGTGCTCAAATATGGTACGTAGACATTTTTTTAAGCAGATGCAAGTGGCAAAAAGTGTGGACAATATCGTGTGATGTGACCGTCGAAAGCTTAGAAGGAAAACTCAAATTACATACAACACCTGAGTGTTTGAGGTGGACAAATTTTTGAGTAATTACGTCGTAAAATATTCAGTTGGAATTAGGGTTAAATATGCGTTGACTGTATGAAAGTGGACACAAAAACATTAAACCGTGAGTGCTTAATTTATAAATAAAATTTTTTTAAGAAACCTTCGACTTTTCGTATTTGTTTTGCCAATTGAGTTTCTGGTTATATGATTCTCCGCAGTTTTTTGTTACTAGATGATGTTAATGCCCATATATCGGTAACACCAATCCAATTGTGTTATGTCTTTGAAAAGTGACATTTCAGGTTACATTTTTAGCGAATATAGTTTATTATAAATAAACTCGTGTAAAATTTATATTCATTTGAAAATGAGTGAAATATCTGAAGAAATACGCTATGTGAAGCTTTTTTACTGGAAGGAAGGTAAAACCGCTGGAAAAATATGCCGAAAATTTTGTGCGATTCCATTTTGGAAATTTAGATCTCAAAGATGCACCTCGATGTAGTCGGCCAGTTACTGAAAAAGCCGATAAAACTTGAGACTGGTGGAACATATAGCCGATGCATTAAACATCAACTACGTGATAGTTTGGAATCATCTAAAAAGAGCAGGCTACGTAAAGATGCTCGATATTTGGATCCCACATGAGTTACCGCAAAGAAATTGTCCAGGCTTCAGCGCCATATGGTAGGACAGGCATGATGAGAGATTTGTAGAGTGCAGTTTTCGTTCTTCGAGAGAGGGCTCGACTTCTCAATTGCTTGCTCAGCCCAAAGTAACACCTGTTAGCAAGAGTTATCCTATGCATTATCTCCAAGCTGACGTCTGCTGCGATGGACTGGACAGCGAATCATTACGCGCGATAAAAAATAGATTAGATACGAGAAGATCCAATGCAAACGATCATGGTCAAAGGCCGGTGACCCTTCACAAACGACTTCGAATCCTGCATTGACAGCAAACAAGGTTATGTTGAGTGTTTGATGGGATTGGAAGCTAATTGTCTATTACGAGATGCTACAATCTGCTCAAACGGTTAATTCTGATTTTTCCTCCTCACAGCTCGACCGCTTGAACAAAGCAATTAAGGAAAAGCGACCGGAATTGGTCAACAAAAAAAGAGTTGTATTCCATCATGACAATCCCAGGCCACACCCATCGTTTATGACTCGGATAAAATTGACGGAGCGTGGTTGGGAAGTTTTGATGCATCCACCGTATAGCCAGGATCAAGTTCATGGACTGTCGGACTACCATTTGTTTCGGTCTCTCCAAAACTCTCTTAATGGTAAAAAATTCGCTGACTGAAGAGTCGTTGAAAATCACTTGGTCAAGTTCTACACCGATGGAATTATGAAGTTACGCAAAAAATGGCAAACAGTCATAGATAATAATGGCCAATATGTATTTGATAAAAACTGATTATCAATAAAGAAAGTTTTTGTTCAAAAATGTATCAAAAATACGAAGATAATTTTTAAATTACAATTAGTTACATATTAATGCAAGAGCCATCAGAAAGAAGAATATTTCCGTTGTCACGAGTTGTCTCCTCTTCTAGCAACTGAACATCAGTTAACATTTTAAAGTTCTTAAATGCCGAAAACATGAATTTTATAAAGTGATATGATATGATCCATAATAGAAATTCGTTATCTGTAAGATACTTCCCACTAGTAGCTTTGAAGTACTTCGACTCATTTTCTTTTCATATCCCTTTGTGCGTTCTATTTTAATGATCCGATGCTGATTGACAGAACTCCTATCGTCATTTTGACATCACATTTTTTGGCTTCGACATATTTATTAATGTCGAATAAATTCATACCGAAATTTTGTGGCAATAATGTCTATAATGTTTAAGCCGTCATTTTCGAAAAACTTCATGTCGTCGCCGTTTTTTCTCTGATCTCTATATACTTAGAATTTTGTTTGACATTATACCATTCTTTTTTGCAAAGATCACTTAAAAGTGGTAACAATTTTTTCGATATCCTTGCAAAAACATTTACATAATTAATTTATGTACCAAGTTCCACATTGTTTGATCCAACACCATATGGGAATAAAAAATATTTTGAGTAATTTATATGTTTATAATTCGGAAGAAACATCACAAACTGGAAAAGCTTTGTAGCGAAAGATGAAAACAAACATGAACGAAATTAAAACCATTGAAAATAATAGTACTTCTTTCTGTCGGCAAGCAATTGGCAATTTTTCCGGCAGTAACAATTTGCCATGAAAAACCGGCTAACATAAGTAGGTCCCTTCTAATACTGTCCAAAATTTAACACGGACTACAGTAATGCAAGAGAAGCTCGGCCAAATAGCCATTCGGGGCTTTAAGTGCCATATATTTATGTATTTTTTTATAGTACTTCTTTCAGTCGTAGAAAATATAAATAGTTTAGCTAAGCAAGACACACGAGAAGAAGAATAGCAAAAAAAAAGAAGATAAAAAAGAGGCAAAAAATTGGTAACTAGAACACAGCAGGATGAGATATAGCAATGCTGGAAGAATTTATGAACACTCAAATGTACTTCGTGTCGCAGAGCCGGAGTATGTATATTGAGTAGTATGCGTGGAGACAGAACTTCATACGTATTTATTTATGTATGTACTTTAACGCATATATGTTTGCGTGTATGAAGTTTTTTGATGTATGTCTCCATACTTAGATTGAGTATATGCCGACAAGCAATTTATGATTTTTTCGTTCAAAACATTGCAAGTCAAATGAAATTTTGGTTTGATTCAAATTTAAGGTAGAGCTACATTTGTGCATTAAATTTAAAAGCTGACTGACATAAAATACCTAAATGTCTTTGAAAAGGACAAAACAACCTTTATAAAGGATAGAGCGTTTGCTAGTCGTAAGGCCAATGATGAGCAACAATTTACAAATATGAAAAGTCTATTTTGAAAAGCTACATTTTTTATTAATATCGAACTTCATACTTTCGCGGAATTTAAATTAAACCGATAAAGTTTTCTGCCTCAGTATGAAATCAAATACAGAGTAGAGAATTTAGAAAACAAAAATTGTGCACGATATTAATGTTTCTAACTCGCACAATATTTATTTGAACCATTTAGGAGATTGCGCTTTGGGCTCAAACAGAAAAATTAATTGTGGACTTAAGTGTTTTCTTTGCCTGGAAGAGTTATACTCAGCCAGAAGCCATTTATTGGCCATGAACTCCAAACGGTGACAGACTTTTTTAATCTTGGTTGTAGGTTTTGTCGTCCTTTTTCTCGGTTTCCGTTAATGGGCACTGAATTCCTCCTTGACTGTTTTTCATTCACTTAATATTCAAATTCAAATAAGATAGAATTTTAATCTACTTAATTATGTCAATAGCATTCGATACTTTACTTCGAATGCAAAAATGGTATTTTATGCAAAACTCCACCCTTCCTCTTAGAGGAAAGTAGAAAGTTTCCGAAAGCTACGATGACGGTCCCAGAGCTACCCGACCTGACATATAGATGGCGGCAGTAGTTTGAAAAAAAAATACTTTGGTGAAAAGTGGCATATTTTAGGTTTAAGGCGACACGTTGTTTAGTATTTTTTTTTGGAGCCGTCGAAAGTTAACGACCTCAGCAAATTTGTAAACCTGGAAAAAATTGGACACCGTTATGTAATTTAATACTTTCATTTGAAAGGTCTCAGTCCAACGAATATTAAAACCGAACTAGATTCTACTCTGGGGGAGTCTGCTCCTTCGTTTATGATCATAAAATATTGAGTGGCAGAGTTTAAACGAGGTCATACAAGCTGCCAAGACGAACACCATAGTGGTCAACCAATTGAGGTGGCCACGCCAGAAACGGTTAAGAAAATCTACAAAATGGTATTGGATGATCCCCGGTTGAAGGTGCGTGAGCTAGGTGATATTACAAGCATTTCAAAAGTGCTATATATTAACCGTATATTAACCGCAAATTTGGAGATGAAAAAGCTGTGTGCAAGATGGGTTCCGCGTTTGCTCACAATAGAACTAAAACAACGTCGTGAAGATGTTTCTATAGAGTGTTTGGCGATATTTCACAGTAATAAAGCAGAATTTTTGCATCTATTCGTAACCATGGATGAGACATGGGTTCACCACTTCACACCTGAGACAAAGGAGCGAAGACAGTTCCATCTGCAGGCAAGGTTATGGCGTCTGTTTATTGAGATGCGCGTGGATTAATTTATATTGATTATTTTTAAAAACGAAAAACATTCAACGGCGAGTATTATGCTAATTTGTTGCAGCGTTTAAGTGATGAAATTTAAGAAAAAAGGCCGCATTTGTTGTTTCAAGTGTTGTTTCATCAAGACAATGTACCAGGTCACACATCCGCTATTGCGATGGCCAAAATCAATGAGTTAAAGCTCGAATTGCTTCAGCACGCATCATATTTGCCAGATTTAGCTCCTTCGAATTATTTTCTATTTCCAAATTTCAAAAAATGGCTCGGTGGTAGAATATTTCCAAACAATTAAGAGGTGGAGTCTGCGGTAGATGTCTGTTTTAATGAACGAGATAGTTCATACTATAAACAGGGTATCGAAGCTATAGAATATCGCTGGGAAAAGTGTATAGAACTAAAAAGAGATTACGTTGAGGAATAAAGAAACATTTTCCCAAATTTTTTGTGTTTTCTTCGTTAGGTCGGGTAGTTCTAGGATCGCCCTCGTACATCTGAACACAGACGTGTGTTAGATATTCTTCGTATGGCCTCCAGGCTGCCTTTATTACTCGTTTTAACGATTTCGACGGTGCTGATTGCTGAAGTTCGTCCTGTTTTTACAGTTTTATCGTAAATCACAGTTTTACTAACTCCTCACATATCAATTTATGATATCCTATAATAGTAACGCATTAAAATTTATAAATCATATAAAGTACATATACATAATGGCAGAGATTGCCTTTTAGCATTTGTTTTTGATATGATATCGTATATAGTTCATATTATGTGAGTAAACTAATAGTATGATTAGATTTGAATTCCTTATATTGTTTAGTATTGTGTGAAGTATGTATAGGGTGAATACCACACCTTAAAATCAATAATATGATAAAAGGCAAATGCCTAAATGAAGTGCATTTAATTTTTTGGCAGTGGGTGTATACTATGTATACACAAATATATATAGTATGTAAGTAATAACCAACTATTTGCGGCAATGACGTCTTTGATGTCTCAACTTCAATATACGATAAACAAATATGTACCTTAAATGCACAGGGGAGTGTATTGATGTATCTATGTATGTATTTAAACTGTATATTGATACATATACGAAACGCATATTAATTTATAAGTGAATCGTGCCAGTGAACTTATAACACTTTACTTCACTCTTCATGTTGCACTTTTTATGCGTGTCATATGCGCGTAGATACGTATGTAACGTAACAAATTTCTTTAACCGCCATGCACTATACATACACGCATATGTATGTAATTGATACTCTTGTCTTGGCGTCTTAATGACTTTCTTTAATGCTTTTTAATACACATATTTGTATGTACTCATTCTTGTATGCTTGTATTAAAAATAAATATTAATTTTGTTCATTTTCTTGTTGGTTTTATTAACAAAAAATAAAATTAAACAAAATAAAAAACATTCTTTTGGTTATGGGCATGTCGTAATTCAAAAATAATATCAGTTTGTATGTAAGAAGTACATATGTTTTCTCGGATACCGTAGGCTAAAATACGCATACATCATGTCGCAAAATACTTTACGTATCTTCTGGTATCAGTTAGAGAGAGCGTGTGCGTTAATGGGTGGCCGACCGTACATACGTAGACCCAATATGTGCACGCAATATGTGTATGCATACATATGCAATGATGCGCGTAAATGATATTAAGTATACTCGTATGTATTAGAATATTATATACATGCATTATATGTATGCAGCACGAGCGGTAGCGTATCAAATGAATAGGCATCCGCATTCGCAGCCACAGACAGCATTCAATGCATATATGCATATCTAGTATGTATTTCTACGCATCAGCATACCTGCATCTATGACTGTATAGGTACTCGTAATATCATTGACAACGCGTTATTGCTTTGCGCTGCTCCTCTTCATTAAATCATATTTGACACTTATTGATGCAAAGTGCTCTTCTCTATTAAATTACTATGAATGGTATGTAAATTTACTACTCAATCCAATTGTCTTATTTAATATAATCTACACTATCATCATTCGAGTAGGTGCAAATATCAATTAGTGTTGGTGATAAATATTTGTGGTAATATATTTTTTGTTAAATACTGCATCACTATATGTCTCTTATTAAACAATTGATTAATAGAAAGTTATTTTATAAAATTCCTATATTCTAATTACCAACTTTTCCAAGTACTCGAATATCATCACATTAAGAATTGTACTCGTCTAAAAATATATTTTCTTGTTGCCATCACTAATATACGACTACTTACAAGAATATACGTATGTTTGGCATTTTTTGTTATGATTTTGTGGTACCATGTCAAATACCACCCATGCATTATGTTCAGCATAAACAAATGTACTACATGTTTGATAAAGGTGGGCGACGCGTAGATGTATAAGACTAACGTACAATACCGCTGCATGTAAAGGGTGTAATTTTAAGGAATATATTATATAAATTGATTAAATAAAATTCGCATAAATTATGCAATTTTTTAAGTGAATTTGACTTGAGCAAAGGTACTATACCATAATACACTAAAGGTATAGCTATAGAATTAAAAATGTGTAATTAAAATACGAAAAACAGTTTACAATGTTAATTAAGCAATGAATGCGAAAGATGTGAGAAAAGAACTATATTTCTGTAGGGATATGTAATGAAGCAATCTCGTTGACCAACTTCGCAGTGTATATGGTTATATGGTATTTGAAAATTTCACGTAGAAATTGAGAATATATTAAATATTCTGTAACAAAGGAATATTTTAAAACTTGAATTACTGTTGAACAATTTGTGCAAATATGTCGATTTTATATCACATTTTCGATATTTTCGTATCTTAAAAAATTGAAACAATGTCCAATTCAATGAATGGAAATAAATTTTCTAAATCATTGCAAAAACTTCACACGAATGTGGGCATCCAATTTGACCAACATTGGCGCAAAAATGGTTGAAATAAAATATTCAAATGAATCAAATTGAATGGAGCACAATTTGGACATAAAATGTATCTTATTAAAATCATTTTTTTTTTCAAGAAAGCAAAAACATATTGTAACAGGTTAAAACTAAGCCTGTTACAACCTTTTATATACCTACCTACGAACACTCCATAAATCATTAAAATATTCAACGTACCAACAATAAACAAAACATAGCAAATATATGTATCATTGAAAAGTTCATTTGATTCTTCTTCTTCTCCGTATTGTCGTCATACAGTAATATCAGTAGATGTATACACACATACACATACTCGTGTATGTGTGTATACGTCAATCACTATGACGACAGAGAAAGAAGAAAGAATCAAATGAATTTTCACTGAACGTAAAATGTAGCATCATAGGAAATTTGTACTACATAATTCCTAAATGCTTTATATATGAATACGTACTAAAGGGGTATGACTTGCCAACGTAAGGCTTGATCGAGTAATGCTGCAACTAGCCACCGACGTAGCGTACGTACGTACCGCCATACGGAGAAATCGACTGTTCTTTCTTATATACATACATAACAATGTTGCCATGTAACACTGTGCGTGCATGCTTCTAATCACACTTACCATTTTCATGATCAAATTTCATAGTATATATGTTAGAAACTAAAAAAAAAAAAAATTAATATACGTGAAGTATATTTTAATAAATAACTAAACACGATGATAGTTTTGATTAATTAAAAAAAAAACTAAACTTTTTTAGTTAATTTTTTATTCATTTATAAAAGTCTAAGCTGGTAACCCTGTAAGCATATAGAGCGATCAGCTGACATGTTTTTACGTTAAAAATCTAATTGCTGTTGATTCTCTCCGCTACGAGCAACGTCTACGTCACCGTCATACGGTGGTGACGGTTAACACGACGTTCCCATAAGATAGGCCGTGTCAGCTGACACGTTCTACGTTTTTACGTCGGTGGCTAGTTGCAGCATAAGTCGTAACCCGACATACTAGTTGAAACGATCTTGTTAAATTTTTGGAATCGGCCAGTTCGAATAAACTGCTATCCAAACAAGTGCTCTTATATTCGGACAGGAAATTATTCGCTCGACGACTATAAGTAGTTCTTGCCTTAAGCGAGGCAGTCTGTTTTCGACCGCTCGCTTATAGCAGCCGCCTGCTAGCCATCAGCTCTGCCCAGGGTCCAACCGCATATACCAGGAGCAACCATCCGCCACCCCGTTAGTTGTTCCTTTATATTGCTATAAAAGTCTCCCTCTTGTATAAGTAAGGTTAGGTATTCCATTTAGGCCTAAAATAAGAAATTGAAAATGTATTGGAAAATTGTAAAAAGAAGGAAAGAAAAGAGAATAAAGAAAAATAAAACAAATTAGTAGTAGTTCCATTAGTACCGAGCCGAACACTCTTCTAGTGTCGGTGAATTGATTGCCAATAGGCAATCGTGCGGAATTTGGTCCTCCTACAAAAATAGTGGGGGAAGTAACGAAGGTTGGATATACATTTCATATCTTTGTGATTGACTTGAAAGTGGAGCTATTTGTCAATTTCCTTGAGCTAATGTATTCATTAAGGAGTGTATATGCTTGAAGAAAATGTTAGGAATTAAAAATATATATATATATATATATATATATATATATATATATATATATATATATATATATATATATATATATATATATATATATATATATATATATATATATATATATATATATATATATATATATATATATATATATATATATATATATATATATATATATATATATATATATATATATATATATATATATATATATATATATATATATATATATATATATATATATATATATATATATATATATATATATATATATATATATATATATATATATATATATATACAGAAAACAGATAGGATGATATTGTTTGTAGGAAATGTTGGGGAAATTTGGCGATTTAAAAATTTTGTTACATTCATTTCTTAGGATCCTCAAGTGATGAAGATAAGTGTAACTATATTCCAAGGAAATATTTGAGAGAAACAATTTATGAGGATCGTTGTATATATATGGGGCGATTCGTAGGCATCTATGGGGATATTTGTCGGTTTGAGCTTATGTGCATTCATTTTGTAGGAGACTCTTTTTAACAAGTGAAGATAGAGAGTAAGTCCGTTTAGAGAGAATGTTGATGGAAAAAAGTTAATGGATTTCGGTTATATGTCTCATCGCTCCAGGTTCGTTTTCATCGCAAATCTAAAAGTTGAATTTAAGAGCGTGCTTAACTTGTTCGAGAAAAAAACCTCTTTAAAAAAAGGAGCTGGGCCCAAATTTGGAATTCATTTTCTTGCTCTATTGTGAGAAATATGGTTGAAATAATTCAAATTTGATGTTTTTCACTGAGCCAGACAATTTAAAAAATTAACGCACCTTAATAGATGCCCATGGATCGCATAGGTAGTGAGGCAAAGTACTAATCAGAAATCTGGCAAGAAAAATGACTTTAGGGAAACATTTTTGGGGGCAACGAAAAAATTATGAAATTATATCATATTCATATTATATCATTTAATATATTTAAAATGTGAGAAGCAGTGGCATAGCCAGGATTTTGGCAAGGTGGGGTTGAGATGAAAGGATGTGAGAATGAAAGGATTTTGAATGAATGATTTTTAAATATCTACATATTATTATTATTTTTCATTTTTAGCAAGTCCATCGGCCAAGGGGATCTATCCCTCTGACCTCCCTGACTACGCCACTGGTGGAAAGTATAATATATTACATTGTAACTATCATAAATTCATTTGTACACGTTTTTCAATTACTACTCTTTCCCATCCTTCATGATTTTGGCAATAAGAACAAGTATAATATAGCCGGGTGCCGTAGCTCAGTGGTTATTGCGTTGGTTGTCTGATCTGTAGGTCGTGCGTTCAATCCCTGGCTGAAGCATAAATTTCATACTGAACATATTTTTCTTTGGAACGGTAAACAAGCAATTGGAAATATTTAAAATAATATCGAAAGAAAAATGTATGCATTGGACCATCATCAAGAGCAAAATCAATGCGTCACTCGGTGGCGTTGAATTAAATTTTAATATATACTTTCTATGTATATATTTTGTAAGCCGATCATGATCACCGCTTAGAATTTTATACAGCATTTTAACATAAATAATGAAAAGAATATTTTTATATGCAATTCTGTATAATTAACCTTAGTAAACTGGTCAATGCATTCCAATGCATTTAGCATATTTAGTGCTCATACAATTAAATTTGATTAATTTCACAAACAATTTCAATATTCAACACGTAAAATTGCTATAAAAACATAATTTATTAACAACAAGTTAACGAATGGCAAAGTACGACTACTACATAGTATGTACGAGTATGTGGCAATATTCATTTCACATATTTGACCTATGCATGTAACCCTGTAAATGATAATGTTGATACTGATGCGATGCTGATAATACATTTTTATGTTAATTCATCCAAATGCTCTTGCATTCCCATATATATTTTCCCCAATATATGTGTATACGTGTGAGAGTATTGTCTATCCTTTTCGCGTCTGCATTTGAAAGGGCATTTTAAAATGCTCCACTATTCACTACTCGATTTTATTCCGTCATCATCATCATCATCATCATCATCATCATGCATAAAATGATAAGTGAATCCATGACTACCGACGCACGCAATTTTCAATTAATTCAACAATGTATCAACTGTGACTACAACAACAACAACAACAACAACAACAACTATAATAACAATAAAAGGGATTACTGCAAAAATGAGCTATGCACTTTTGCATATGCTTGGCGCATAGCGAAGAAGATGAAAATAAAGTAATAAAACGCATAAAATAAAGAATCCATAACGAAATCAAAACATACTCGGTAACACTCTGAGCGCGAAAAATGACATTCGAGTAAAGTACTATGACAAGGGAGAAACGAAGAGGAGGTCGCGCTAGTATATGCATGTACTTATACCACTGTTGCAAATACGTACGCAATGCAAAGCATATGTAAAGCATTTTTGATGCAATTTTCCACGAGTGAATGTCATCGTTGTCGTCATTGTGGTTGTTGTTGTTGTTGCAGTGCTTGCGGTTCACGGATGTATGTCTGTATGTTTAGCTGTGTATGCTTGGAATTACAAAGGGAGTGTCAACAGCGACAGCGACAGCAGCAGCAGCAGCAACAACAACAACAAGTATATTGCCAATAAAATTTATGCAACAATGACGATAACGACAAAACGATAGACTATGACAACGACTATGACGATGACGACAGATGATAATAATGAATGTGATGATAATTACGATGATAATGATGATGATGATGATGATCATATATAAAAATCTACATCAAAAGTACGATGGATACTGTGTAATGTTGTAGTAGTTGAATGTAGTCAATGTAGTGCAAATAGCAAACATGAATATACTAGAGACATACCCCAACAGCTGTGAATTATGTGCCGCCGTAAGACACAAATTCGTAAAAAATTCTCATAATGCACGCCTATGTGCAATTATGTTGATGACGTTGACATTGTTATGGTTGTTGTCCTTATAGTTACCTACCATAATCACAATTGCATTTGAAATGCAATCAAATGATAACGGGGGAGAGAGAAGGAGGATGAAGGAGAGGGAGAATGAGAGCAAGAGTACATATGTAAGAGCAATGAAACTCAAAGCCAAATTGTAGTAAATATATTGTTGGTGATCATGAACAATCATCAACATCATATGGGCTTTATTCCAAAATTTTACTACTTATTTTCACATCTGTATCTAGTTATACATGCATAGCATCAGATAGAAAAAACCTAATATCATTTTTCAAAGAAGTCCTAATTAAGGGAATAGTCGTTACATGTTTTTCAGCAATAGTATTTAATTATGGTCTGATAGTCAGAACTTATTGGAATCGCAAGACTCTTCTCCTGTTAGCATTCGGACGCAGTTCTCTAGAGCTTCCCAAAGTCCAAGCCGCACAGCGGTATTTCTTCTATGTTCAACATATAACAATTATTAGTTTTTAGAGTCTAGGTAAGCATACCTGCTTATAGGATTTATCCTTTCATGAAGGGTTTCAGGATATCGCTGCGCCTTTATCTTTGATCATCATTTATGATTTCGATCTGAATCTTCTTACTTTACGAGAGGTGGTTTGAAGGACTGCATATAATCTCCCAGAAAAAGACTGTTGTTAGAAAAAAATCTATGTATGGAAATGATGCCTCACCAGAACACAACCACATAACTGTTGAGTCTGAGCTAGCGTGACTGGACAACCATTTTAGCGATTGTATACGAGGTTCATCTCCTTGATCATATTGACGCAGCTCAGTAGAGCGGAACCACAGATCTACTAAAGCTGAGCAATAGTCACTTGAAAAACATGAGCATGAATAGTTATTCATCAGACCAAAATTTTCAAACGTGTAGCTCAACACAGCAGAACCACATACCTGCTGAGGCGGAGCACTCACGTCTTGAAAACCATTGTAAGGGTCATCAAGGGTTTTATCACACTTCAGCAATAGTGACTTGAGAAATATTGTAGGGTTCGTCACGAAGATATTCTTTTCCAAGGAGTATCGATATGACATATATGAGTGAGTGCAGACCATAATGGTCAGAGGTGGGGCTCTCATCACATACCTGCAGAGGTTGAGCATCCGCGGCTTGTTTTATTACATTTAAAAAATACATTCATTGAATCTGGGAAAATAATTCTGTATTTTCTGAATTTTGCGAATTGTGTCTAGAGGACGACAGGAACGTTGCATACTTCAGTAGTGAATGTCTAGCTTTCGGGTGCCCTAAGAACAGGTGCTTGGGAAAAGAAGCTGTCATAGAGGATAAGTTCTTAGAGCTTGGGATATTTTTTACAAAAGCGACTGCCCAGTTACAAAATGAACTCAATGAGTTTGCACAGAAAACCACACGAGTCTACAGTTAAAACTTGACTAATTGAATTTATCATTCAGTACTACTTTTAGTATTATTGAAATTAGAATGAAATATTGGTTTAAGTATGAAGTAGTAGCAATTGCTACACAATTTGGTAAAGGGGATCTATTTACTATTATTTTATACCTATGAACTCTACTACTTTATTGCTGTCGCTTCTACTGATATGATTATGCTGGCGATGATAATGATGATGATGATGATGATGATCAGATACAAATACTGTTGATTTACTAGCTCTTTTGTATGTAAATATAACGCGGTAATGTTCATATGCAAGTGGTTCAAGTTGATTACTTGACGATGATCGTTATTGTTGTTGTTTTTGTTTTGGTTGTACTTCGGCAAAACCCACGTATATGCATATATAATATTATGACAGGATTTTGGTTAAAACGACACATGTGAGATGAGCGTAGTTACAATAAATGTTATTCATATAAAAATGTTCCAATTTGCTACCTACAATACATTCTATATAGGTATGGAAGTAGTCATATGCAATAATTTTGTGCTGTTGTGTTGTCGTTTTATTATTGTTGTATTTCTTGCGTCAATTTCGCTACTGTTGTGACGATTGCTTGCCATATTACACATACAGAGCACATGCTCGATATTTGCATAGCATTATGGACTTTAAAGTGTACCGAGTGATAGTAAGTAGTTAGCAGTTTTTGTTGGTTATGCGTTGGCGGTGGTGTTAATTAGCAACGCATTAATTTACATGATGATGATGATGATAAACTTTAATTTGAGTTCTATGCTATATTGTATCACTGTCCTTATTATATGTTCTTTTAGACATAAATGTATTGTTGTTGTTGTTTTTTTAGTTTGTGGTCTCACACTTCTTGTTCACAAATTCAATTTTAGTTGGAAAATTGCTATTTCTCTGGGTTCTGAGCCTGTCAACACTTAATCTTTTTTTGCGGTTTTTTTTGTAGTTACATGATTGTACTTTGCTCTACATATGTACTCGTATGTGTATTTGGATGTGTGCATATTACGTTGGAGTGACATGTGAAGTTATTATCGTGTTCATATAAAGTGATAATAATTTTTTCGATATACCTTTTTTATCTTTCTCATAATTATCATCACTTCAACATAATTACGTATGTTTGCAATTTACGGAATATTTATTATATGACCAAGCCAATGATATGTTAGCGTAAATTAGCATTGAATTAAAAAAAATCCATTTTGTATCTCTTATGTTCATTTTGTAGGGCAGTAAAGGTATAAAAATGTTACCCCCAGAGGCACTCTGGGAGTTGTGGGAGCGAAATTTATAAATATTTCAAATTCCTAGGGGAGACATTCTAAGTGATAGATATAGTGAGGTAAGTATACCAATAACCAGACCAATTTTTGCAGCGTAAGACGGAGTAAGGCAGTGTCCCGTACGAACTACAACCAGTAATTTACAATACTCTTTTGGGAGTGATAGAATGTAGTCCGTGTATTTGCTGTCATGCGTGCGAAGCATGATTTTTGCAGTCTCGCAGGAGGTAAATCCCTGCCAGAAGAACTCCGCCTCCTGAATTATTGCTACGTCAATCTCTGTGCCAGCTCTGCTGCCTTCATAGCGAAGCAGATCTCAGCCTGAAAGACGCTGCAGTGATCCGGGATCTTATATGACTGTTTATGGTCAACCTCCGAACAGAACACTGCAGCGCCAACACCCTCCGCCATTTTTTATCCGTCGGTAAACAGGTTGTAGGAATGGCAATCCATGTTGATGTCCTTGCGCTAACCGTTTTGCTCTATCACTACACTGGGCCCACCATTGAAGTTGACCTGAGGATTGACGTAGTCCGAGATGGCGCTTAAACCTCTGTGTATCTTGCTCTGGCCAAAAGGCAAAATTCTTAGCCCTATTGAATGTAAGTTTAGTAGTTTGTATAGCGCTACTGTAGGAGTGGTGATTATTGCGCCAGTTATATACAGCTCTGCGACTCTTTGTACTTTTTCTCATTTCCTGATGTATGTAACTACGAGCATACCGTTTCAATTTAGCCATTGTATATTAATTTTAGTTCATATACCATATCCGGCCTGTTGTTATATGTATGTAACACGTAACCCCTCCCACATCGGAGAAAGTTTTTTTTTTTACAATTGTGTTTCTATATCCTATTATTTGCTGTGCCTAACATATTTTTACTTCGAAATTTAGGGTATCGCCATTAATGAGTTTACATCAGATGAATCTGTCTTTGTCTCTTTTGGAGCAGATCTTATCGCTACACCAGATTGTTTAAGCTTATTTTTATTCTTAAATGCAAAGCGATCAATCCATGCCTAACCCATTATTTTGAGTAGATGCAAAAACTTGACTTTATTCTACATAAACATCGCATAAATACTTAACTGAAATGTCTGCTCGACATTCATTTTAATACTTTCAGAGGAAATTCGGCATCCAAATTTCATACGGCTGTCTCATTTCCAAATTATTGGTCATTGTGCAAATCACTACGTTCATTGCTGTTCTAATCGTCTTTTACGGAAAGGTATCAGTTTCAATTTAAAGCCATATGCCGTACCAATAATCAATTTGCTTCATGTTTTGAAATTTATTGACAAGAACCACTTTTCATGACTTTGTACGCTTTAAACTTTTTGTAATTAATATGAATTAACATAGTCTAAACATTATACATTGAATTCAAATTTATTTCAATTCTCGTTAAATCGATGCTGGGAACACTTGGTGGCCTAAGTGGGCCTACCTCTCTTTGTCACACAAAATGAACTACCCAAATTAAAGTTCATTACTACGAGTGTTAACGAAAAACAACAATAACAAAATATATATATATATATATATATATATATATATATATATATATATATATATATATATATATAAATATATTTTAATTCAGAATAAATAATATTAAAAACAACAATAACAACTCACGCAGCTATTTATGATAAATAATAATAAATAAAAATTAAGTGATATGTTGAAAGTAAATTAAATTCGTTTCAACACCATTTATAAATATATATATATATAGACAATACTTACCCTCAAACACACACATAAACAATGATATATAAACGCATTTTTTTAACAATTAAATACAACGGATGCCAAATTATCAACACTTATGGCAATATTAACAAATGTGTATAATATATTTGTATACACATTTATTATTGTATGACTGTGTAATTATAATGATTATAACAACAACAATTAGCAACAACATGCTTACATTGTCGATGACATGTATACACACACACACACGCATGAATTCATATAAATTACATTGACTGTTGAGCAACAATAATAGTAATGTTAACAATAATAACAACAATAATGAACTCGTTTACCGGAAATGCCATTTTTATTTACATAAGCGATAAAAAATATGGCGGCTGCGGCAACAATGTTGGAGCAAAAAATCATGACGTTAGCCATTTCCTTTCTTAAAAAAAAAAAAAGTTATTATCGAAATTTTTTGTGCACAAGTGTGGCAAAATATTAAAACACAGGAATATAGTAATAAAATTAAATAATTTCTCCACATACAAATGGCACCCATAGAAACTGACAGGTATGATATATGGTGATCCTGCATAAAAAGAGTGAAATAGAATGAAATAACAATGTCCACTTATGCGCTTAAATTTAATATGGAAGCATTCACACACACACACACACATATATAAATTATATACCTACATATTTTGCGTCACTTTATTTGGCTGTCATTTGTTGTTGTTAGTGAGTATTTTTGTTTCTCGTTTTCTATGTAACTGTACAACTATTTATAACATTTTTGCTGCCGATGCCACTTGCTGACTGTTGCGGCTATATTGCGGCCAACACTTACATATTGTAAGCCTTTTCATATTTACACCTCAGCGCGTTTATATAGAAATCACAATAACATCAGCGGCAACAAAACAACAACAACAACAACAATAATCATTTTTGAAATTATGAAAATTGTTTAAGATAAAATTTTACAAAAACGAAAAAACCAAAAATGAAAATAAATGCCAACAAACAAACAAATAAAATACCATCACAATACAAAACACAAAAAATATACAATATTTTTCGATTTCACGCTTCAAAAAATTTACTAATTAGTTTTGCATATGAATTTGTTGTTATTGTTGTTGCTATACCCTAAACTCGAAAAGTCAAGTGCTTTCATTTGTAACACTCATTTGGTACTGGCGATTATGAAAATCACGCGTACCTGATTATACCTACGATTATATTCACTAATTACTGAATTTGCTTCAGAAGGGATGAAATCGGATTAAAACCAAGACTAGCTCTCATAAAAAACTCCAGTTTCGAACGTAGGTTTTGGACACAAATATATAAACTGCAGCTCAACACAAATGAGTTCTTTGATGAACTTGTGAGCATTTTCCGAACGAAGGGCGTTATCAGGTGAAAATCATGTCAACCATATTATTTGTCATAACACAGCGTATCTAAGCGTCAATAATACCGAAGTTAAACTATTAAGTTTTTAATTTTTTTTTGTTGGCAAGTGTCATTTTATTGCTGAAGAGAGTGTATATTGTGTGCATATTTTGTTTATAACCAAAAATGAGATAAATAAATTAAAATTTTTCATATTATTTTTTAAGTTGAAGCGTCAGCAATTTAAATAATTGATTCGAAATTTGATATCATATTATTCTTTATAATATGCTTAAAAAAAATCTCCTCGGTTAGAGGTTGTGCGTTGGGTTTGGGACCCGCCACATAAAAAACCCCCCCAATGAAAAAAACTAAAATGCCTCGTATAAGGACTACCGCTTTTGTTGATGACCCCCGCAAACGAAAAAAGGACAATGATTTACGGATATGCACCTGGAATGTCCGGTCCCTTTATAGGGAGGGTGCCTCTATCCAGCTGGTTGATGTCCTCGAAAAATACAGAGCTGACATCACCGCTCTCCAGGAAATGCGATGGACAGGACAGGGCTGCTCCAAAAGAGCGTCCTGTGACATCTACTACAGTTGCCATGCTGAAAGGCACGAATTAGGATGTGGATTTTTGGTCAGCAAGAGACTACGACATCTTGTCTCACAGTTCACGCCTGTGAACGAACGGCTGGCCACAATCCGCATCAAGGCAAAATTTTTCAACATCAGCCTTATATGTGCCCACGCTCCGACGGATGAGAAGGACAATGTGACCAAGGAGAGCTTCTTTCAGCGCCTCGAAGAAGCTTATGACCGCTGCCCCCGCCACGATATCAAAATCGTGCTTGGCGACTTTAATGCCAGGGTGGGCAAGGAAGGTACCTTTGGTCCAACTGTCGGAAAATTCAGCCTCCACCAGAACACCTCCGATAACGGAATGAGGCTGATCGACTTCGCCGCAGCACGAAACATGGTAATTGGTGGTACCAGATTCCAGCATCTCGACATCCACAAAGCGACATGGCTGTCTCCAGATCATCGTACAAGAAACCAAATTGATCATGTGGTGATTGACGGAAGGCATGCTTCCAGTGTGATGGACGTGAAATCGATCCGTGGTGCCAACATCGACTCGGATCACTACCTTGTTGCAGCTAAGGTGCGCACACGCTTATGTGTCGCAAATAACAAGAGAAGTCCCACACAGAGAAAGCTCGACGTCAGTAAGTTGCGATCACCAGAGACAGCAGATGCATTTTCCACTCGACTATCGGATCTGCTTATGCAGAACACTCCCCAACTTGATGATACATGCGCACGGTGGACACATATATCCCACTCCATGACTACTGCTGCCGAGGAGGTAATCGGTTACTACCGGCCTCTGAGGAATGAGTGGTATGATCAGGAGTGTCGCGACGCTACCGCAGAGAAAGACGCCGCCTACAGAAGAACCCTGCGTGCAGGCGCAACGCGAGCTGTTAAGGAGCGGTATAGAGAGAAAAGGAGTGCAGAGAGACGTCTTTTCAGGCGCAAGAAGAGGGAGTTGGAAAGACGTGAGTGTGAGGAGATAGAGATGTGTACCGACAAGAATGAGACTCGAAAATTCTTCGAAAAGATCAAGCGCCTAAGTGGAGGTTTAAATCCCGGAGCCTCTTCTTGTCGTGATGGAAATGGGAATCTGGTTACAGATGTCCAGAGTGTACTGAGCCAATGGAGGGAACACTTCTCCACGTTACTGAATGGCGATGCTACGAACAATTCCGCCAGTGGAGGAGATTGCCCGATAACCCCAATTACAGATGATGGTGTTGATGTTCCACCACCCGACTATGACGAGGTTGAAACGGCCATTTTAAGGCTGAAGAACAACAAAGCTGCAGGTGCTGATGGCCTGCCTGCCGAGTTGTTTAAGACCGGAGGCGATGAGCTGCTTACCCGCATGCACCAGCTCATAAGCAGAATATGGTCGGATGAAAGCATGCCTGATGATTGGAGGCTCAGTGTTCTCTGTCCTGTACATAAAAAAGGAGACCCCACAATTTGCGCCAACTACCGTGGAATAAGTCTCCTGAGCATCGCATACAAGGTTCTATCGAGCGTACTGTGTGAAAGGTTGAAGCCTATGCTCAGCAACCTGATTGGACCTTATCAGTGTGGCTTCAGACCTGGTAAATCCACCATCGACCAGATTTTCACACTGCGCCAAATCCTGGAGAAGACCAAGAAAAACAGATCGACACACACCACCTATTTGTTGATTATAAAGCCGCTTTCGACAGTCCGGTAAGGGATTACCTCTACGCAACAATGTCTGAGTTTGGTATTCCTGCAAAGCTCATTCGACTTTGTAGAATGACACTGCATAACTCCCGTTGTGCAGTGAAAATTGGGAAGGACCTCTCCGCAACTTTTAATACCGAACGGGGTTTCAGACAAGGTGATTCGTTATCGTGCGACTTCTTCAATCTTATTATGGAGAAAATAATACGAGCTGCTGATCTACGACATAATGGCACTATCTTCAACAAAAGTGTCATGCTGTTAGCGTATGCCGACGATATTGACATAATCGGCATGAACACGCGAGCAGTCAGTGCAGCATTCTCAGAGTTGGAAAGAGAGTCGCGTCGGATGGGTCTCACGGTGAACGAGGGCAAGACGAAGTATCTAGTGTCAACAAACAAAGAGTCCCGGCGTCTTGGACAGCACGTCACTGTTGACAACTACGCTTTTGAAGTAGTAAGGGACTTTGTCTATCTTGGAACCAGCATTAACAGCAGTAATGACGTCAGCTTGGAGATCATGCGTAGGATAACTCTTGCTAACAGGTGTTACTTTGGGCTGAGTAAGCAATTGAAAAGTCGAGCCCTCTCTCGAAGAACGAAAACTACACTCTACAAGTCTCTCATCATGCCTGTCCTAACATATGGCGCTGAAACCTGGACAATTTCCATCTCGGATGAGCGAATGCTTGGAGTTTTCGAGAGAAAGGTCCTACGCAGGATCTTTGGACCTATTTGCGTTGGTGGCGAGTACCGAATAAGATACAACCATGAGCTGTACGAGCTATATGCCGATATTGACATAGTAAAGCGCATCAAAATCCATCGGCTGCGCTGGCTAGGTCATGTCGAGCGAATGGAAGAACACGCTCCAGCTAAGAAGGTGTTATATTCGGAACCCGCTGGAGGACGACGCAGAAGAGGAAGACCAAACCTCCGGTGGAAAGACCAAGTACTGGAGAACCTGACGGCGCTTGGAATTTCTAACTGGCGCCAGCTAGCGAAGAACAGAGATGGCTGGCGAAGCATGTTATTTTCGGCCTAAATCGATATTCGGTTGTTATGGCCACATAAGGAAGGAAGGAATATGCTTAAAAAGTCGAAAAATTAACTAATGCAATGTAATGTAATGCTAGTAATGACGATATGTTGTGATACTAATTATATTGACTGATGAGAGAGAGGAGAGATGGGCAAGAGCCCTGAGTTTAGTCATAAAGTTATCATGTCATAATAATCATAGGTCATATGTCATAAACGATCAATGTAGATTTCTCATTGCTTAAATTATAATTTATGGCAAATAGAATTATATTGAAAATTGCACTTGATTTTAAATTAAATACGCGATCCCTAAAAATATCAAGAGACTGAATCGCCGACGGATAAAAGATTTGTCATTTATTAGCTATTTTCATGTCAAACTATGAGCAACTGTTCCAGTCAAAACATTTTATGAATACAAACTTGTAAGAGCTAAGAAAATAATTTATATATTAGAAGAATAATTTGTTGAATTCGAATTTTTCTAGGTTTATCTATTTGGTAGTGTCAAAAGTACAACCCTGCAATTTTAAAACTCTCAGATATAAATTTAAACAAAAATGACAATAAATTACGGTCTGTAATTTTACAATGGAAATTGTAAAAATTTATTATAAAATTAGTTATTACTTCGAGCTTGAAGGGGAGATTTTGGTTGCTTGATCGACCAACCCAGTAAGTTGAACTAATTCAAAGAAACCATTGACAATATATTGCCGAATATATTGTCGAAATTAATGAAAATCAGGCGGACGATCAAAATTTCTCGATTCATTCGATGTCTGAGAATTCATTGTTGAATATTCATCGATTTGGTGACGGACATACAGGGTATTTCAACACGAGGTGTCATTTTAATTTCTTTTTTATTTTTTCAGGTATCAACATACAACTGTCATTCGTTGACATTTGACAAACCAATTTCGTGGTCGTTCGGCTAGGTTAACTGAAAAATCTCAGCTATAACTGAGAGTGTGGCTAAAAACCCAAGTTTCTCCATTTCGAGACTATCACAAGAATTGGGCATATCCAAAGCAACTTTGCACCGTATTTTGCATAAAAATATTGGCCTACATCCTTATAAGGTGCACTTGACACAAGAAGCCTTTAAGCCATGGAAACTAGCGTATATTCGCTGATTGGGTGCCGGAAATGCATGAAGAAGATAATGATTTTTCAAACAAAATTATTCTGAGTGATGAGACTTATTTTCATCTGTCTGTGTACGTTAATGAATAAGCAAAACTGTAGCATCTGGAGTTCCGAAAATAAAAAAGAAATGTTCCAACAACCTCTCCATCCAACACGAGTGACAGTTTGGTGCGGTTTTCGGAGTTGCGGTGTCAATGGTCCATATTTCTTTGAAAATTATGCTGATGCCACCATTTCAGTAAATGGATTGCTTTATCGAACGATGTTCACTGACTTTGCTTGACCTGAAATTGGACGTGGACGATGTTTATTTTCAGCAGGACGGCAGCACATACAGCTGCTGAAACAATGGCCCTATTGTGTGAATAATTATTGGACGTGTAGTTCCTCGAAATGTAGAGTTTGACATTCTTATTCTTTGGGGCTACGGTAATGATAAAGTCTATCATCATCCATGGCTTGTGCAGTGTCTCGTTAAAAGACGCTGCACAAGCCATGGATGATGATTTTTTTATAAAAAGTTTCTTTAGCGACGAGACTTATTTTTTGCTCGATAGATACTTGAAGCAAAATTGCCGTATTTGGAGATAGTGACAACCAGCTAATGTCTGAGCAAGAGATAATATGTACGTAATGCAAAAGCGACTGTCTCATGTGCATGTTAGTGTGTTTAAGGTCATGCGTTTTGATAACATTAGACTATATTTCTAGGTCTTCGAAAATTAATCAATCTACAGATCTTGTTCATAGGTGTGACACTGGTGAAGTATGAAGTAGAAAATGCGCTAAGAAGGAGATGAAGAATTGATGTTGATGTAATTTCTGTGCTTACGATCGGCTCATCACTAATCTGTCCTCCCTCTTCTTGTAACAAATACAAGCATTTAGAAAATTATCTAAATTGCTCATTTGGAATACCATCTAAGTATTTAGATAATAAAATTTGAGAGGAGTAAATAAAAAATGTCAGCAAAAATGCAGCTGTAATCATAGTTATACGTGATGCTTTAGGAGTAAAATCTTTCTTATTAATGTATTGTACTTGCAATTTATCAGAAAACTACAATCATTCCACATTTTAATTGTATTGCTGGAACCAATAAGAGTAACTGCTAATCAAATACAATACATAGCGTACCTATATTCATTTGTCTGTTGCAATCAAATTCGCAAAAAATAAAAATAAATAAAAATAAAATTTAATTTTGATTGAATTTTTGATGCATTGTATAGAATCGAATGCAAATATTTACTTGTACAATGACAATAATGAAGGGAAAAAAAATGCATCAGGCTTCACCGGAGGAGGTGGAGCTGGTTTATTTTTGTTTTATAAATTGTTTTTATTTTTATTTTTCATTATTTCGTATTTTTCAGTTACCAAGCATCTTCGATCTCTACATGGGGAGAGATGTCCAAAAATACTTCATTTGTCTGTCATCTCTATAGAGCGTGCAGTTAGCAAGCTCTACATTATGCACGCGGCGCACGCTTTTTGCCTCGTTGCTCATTGCATTCAAATTGATTGAAAGATCGATGGAGCGATCGTAAATGAACTTTTATTTCATTTGATTGTTTTTAATGTTTTTTCTTTTCATTTTTTATACAACTGCCTTAACTGATTTTTTGTTTATATGCAAATGCAATGAATGCAGTCTACGTAGATGCAGATACAAAGATAGAGATTTACTATAACGAAACATCATAGTGAAACAGAGCAAAGGAATGAGAGGAATAGAATAGAGTTAATACGGTATCTAGGAATAAAAACAAAAAGGGATTCCTCAACGAGGATTATTTTGAAAACTGAGATTTGCCATTTCGATATTGTTGAATTGGTTATGTCGTTGTTGCTTGTTTGTTATTAAATTGGTCCAAATGTTGTTACCATGAATATGCATTTGTAATTGTATATGCATGTATGTGTGTGTGTGTGTGTGTGTGAGCATTTTATTATCGTTGTCATCGTCATTGTCATTGTTATAGTCGGTTTTCTTTTTATTATTTCTATTTCTTCTTTTATTGCCGTTGGTTAAAATTTAATGCAAATTATGATGGGAAAATCGAAATTAGTTTTACTAATGAATCGTTGACATTATCAATACGATGTGGAACTAAATTTCGTGTGGTGATTGTTTATTTCTTACCTCTTTTGTTTTTCTTTTTTTCTGCAAAATGCCTCAAGTTATGCTGAAAAATAAATACATTTTTTACTGGATACTGTAGATAACACCTGCTCTTACTATAGGATTTTATTTATTTCGTTTTATTTGGAATTTACTATTATCTATTTACCTCTATCACCTTGTAATGTGATAGAGGTAAATAGATCGGAGAACACAATAGAAGCTAATTTCCCAAAGAAAGTGATGTCTATTATCTATTGCCGAAAACCCTGATAACGGAGGGGGAGTAGTAAAGAGTGTATTAGGAAATGGAAAGAAAAAGGGATACATAGTGAGAGTAAAGAACAAAAATGACTCCTTTAAAAATATCTTTGAATTATTTATACATCTTGGATATATGGCGAGGAATATAGAATGCACCAGGTACATTCTCAGTAGATCAGATCCGAAGAAACAAGATTCAATTCTCGTAAAGGCTAGACAAATACAAATGAAATGTTATGTATTTATCTAAATCTTTTCTCAGGTGAAGACACTAATTGAATTTTCGGTTATGTGAATGTGAATGGTCAATCAATGAAGGTTATTCCTTCCTAATACTAGGGGATAGGTAACTACTACGTAGTTCAGCCCATTAAGGAGGCACTTGATAGCTTCACGAATAGTTGTTCTGGAACACTGTTATTTGCCAGTGGTTCTTGGTCGAGTTTTCCACCACCGTTAAATTCAAATCTGATAAATGGTTCTAGACACATTTAGTAGAATCCCCCCATTGAAGCCCAGATAAGTTTTAGTTTGTCCCTTCTTGCGTTGGAGTTAAGTTTTGACTTACATTCTTGGACAATCTTTAAAATCGAAAACGTGGTTATTAGTGCCTTTAATGCAATTAGGCGTCATGACAGCTATCAACTTTTATTCTGCGCCATTTTTTCACAGTTAATCAGATTTCATATTGGCGACCACTTCCGATTAAAAACCGTTGTCGCATGGTCCACAGAAAAGAAGCATTTTCTAAGAAGCATCTACAGTTGACCAACGCACTAACCAACTGAGATACGGGATGGGAATATATTTTTAGAAAAAATAAAAACCCGAATAATAATTTACGCGTTAACATCTATAGAAGCACTTTTGGTTGAGATATTATCTTTCTTATCGAAGCTCTTTTTCCATCGAGAAAAATGTTATAGGAAGCATGGCTCTCAATTCTATTCGCAACAGTGACAACATGCTTTGCCACTTCTAGTGGATGATTTAATCAATTTCCTAATTAATGGGTCAACGAAATACCATTCGTTACTTTTCCTCCTCAAAAGGTCCTGCCAGAGGTTTTCTAGTATTCTTAGACGAACTCAAATGTTTTTAAAGCGACTTTGAAAAGCAGAAAACAGGCAGATTTTTCGCCATTTTTCTTGGAAATATATTTTAGTCGTACAATTTCCCGTAAAATTATCCACCATTCAGTAAAATCCTTGATTTGAAATGTTCATGCTTCAGCGTCTTTCAACAGGATGAACTTCAAATATGTTTATTACTTACAAGTCGCGGCAGATATTTTGAAAGGAATTAATATATTCTCGACTTTAATGTGGATATTTTACAAGGCTCTTAATTTAATTTGATACATCGTATCTTTCGATTAATATTAAAACAGCCTAGAGGACTATGTTCAGCTATTGACTGACTTTTCTGTTGCACATTTACCTAAAATTATTTAAATGCTTTCTATAGTAGCTACAGTCTTTCAAATATATATTTCATAGTAAAGTTTAAAGAGTAAAAGAAAATTTGGAAAAAAAAATTTTTAAATTATTGATTAATATTAGCGACCTACAAATATTTATTTTGTAAACAAATTATACTTGTCAATATATTTAATATGAATTCCTCAATCATTTGCATATCGAAAAAAAATCAATATTAAGAGCGTATTATAACGTATAGTAAATACGTAAAAAAAAGAATTATAGTATTTAGAAGAAATCCACTAAAGCGACTGTCCTCGCCTATCGGAGATTAAATTTTGTTGCATTTTGATTAATTTGCATACGACAAGAAATTCGTGATCTAAATTATCTCTGTTTTTTGTTTTGTTTTTAATTCTTTTCATTTATTTATTTTGGATTTATTTTACTTATTGGTTTACCTTGACTAGGGTTTCTTTGGTTTTCGCTTCATTCTACAATATTTATATGTCTTATTCTTATTCGTTTTCTTCTAAGTAAATACCTACACTTACTTACTTCAGTTTGTTCTTTTTATGCACTAGTAGGTATGTATGTATGCACTATACGAGTATGTGTGCTAAATGAATTCCTAACAAGTTGCGAACTAAATTGTAAAATTATATTTGTGCTGTGACAGTATGAGATGACAAACAACGACGATGAATTCGATGAGGATTTAAAAGATCAAGAGGCATGTTCTGTCACAGTGTTATGTAGTAGCGTTACGAAAACAATTGGATTAGAATAAGAGGGAGGCAAGCGCATTGTCTTCGTTGGCTTTGTCGTTGTCGCCATCCTCATCACTCATCGAGTACGAGACATAGTATGTTCAAGCTCGTACCGACGAGTGCTTACGAGTGCTTAGTACATGCAAACATACATGTAGTTGTAATCATCATTGTAACATGTGAAACATGTAGATTAGTTACGTTCAAATGTTGAGATTATGCTTTGAATGCTCTATGAATACACGAGTGGTATACCTCAATCTGAAAGAAATCAAAACTTTGCCTTTTTGACGACCTCCAGTGAAGTATATTCCAAAATATATTGTATATTGGGGCCTTGAATTAGTTATGAGTTATAGTGGGAATGAGCAATGACTGAACTATAAGGCAAGTGTGGTAGGACTTCCCATTTTAGCTAAATGATTTCAGCAACATGTGGACGAGCATTGCTATGTTGCATAATTACTTTGTCGTGTCTTTCGAGGTATTTTAGTCGATTTTCCTTCAATGCTCGGCTCAAACACATCATAAACTCGTTCGATAAAGGCCACCGGTGATGGTTTCATTTGGGTTTAGCAGTCATAATAAACAATACTGATCTGATCTCACCAAATACATAGCAAATGCTTGTCACCATGAACATTCCTCTTTACCGTTGATGTTGACGGTTGGCCGGTCTTAACCCATAATTTTTTCGATTCAGGTTATGTAATGGATCCATTTTTCATCATCAATGACCGTTGCCGTTTTCCCGTTGAAGCAATTGTTCGCACGTGAAAAATCAGGGTACAACATCTCTCGGCTTCAATTCGTATGTGATCCAATTTCCTTGCTTTTGAATCATTATAATTTAAATGCTTGGAAAAAGTTGATTCGTCAAAAATCATGATGTTTCCAATTCCTTAAGAGTTTGACATGAATCTTCGTTCAATAAAGCCGTGAATTCTTCATCTTCAAAAGCCATTTGTCTTCAATGTCGAAATGAGCATTTTTAAAACAACGAAACCAGTACTCACATATTTGAATCAATATACAATGTTCCTTGTAAATTTCCAACAGTAACCGATGACTTTCAGTGGCATTATTTTTAAATAAGCATGAGAAGCAAATCTTCCCGCAAATGTTGTTTTATTGCTCAATAAAAATTGCTTCTTTACACTTTTATTAAATGACAGGTACTGTAAAAGAAAGCCTAATGAATATATTAACCGTATGGTTGATAGCAAATGTAGAAGTTGCGCCATCTAACGAACATCCCTCAAAACTTATTCAAGGCACCATACTTTATCCTTTTAAGTACCAAATTTACTGCAACGATTTGGCACTGGGACATACAATTTTTTTATATTAAATTGAGGACTGACTCAGATTTGACATTTCAAAAAGTAATTGGATCAAATAATATTTTTAAAAATATCAAATGATGATTAGTGTCGAAGCTTCTCCTGCACAGAGTCAAGCAACCGCACAGAAGATCCGAGACAGTATCTTCCTTGTCTTCCTCTTGACAGCTCCCATAATAATCTATAATAATAATAATGCGTACCAATAAGACAATTACCTCTTAGAGCTCCGATTGTTCTTCTAGTATCCATCCTGTTGAATTTTAAAAGTGGCTTGATTTCTGCCAAGTTAGCCTATAGGTTAGACAGGTTGCCGTATATCACCAACGTGTGTTAGCAACATAGATGGCGTACTTGTCTATCAACAATTTACAAGTTGGCAACAGCATTGGCACCGAATTTCGCCGAATCCCATAGAATCTCATCGAATCCTGCCTGGCAAACTCATGCGCCCTCATTATTTCTGGTAATGGTGATATAATGGTGATATACTGAGCAAGTTCGGTTAATAACTCGTGACATTCAATCGCTGTCTTTGATGAATGCCTTACTAATTGGAGTGATCTTGCTATAAATATACCAGGTGCACAAGCTTAAATACGCTGTTTTTCGGTAAAAACAACACTTTTTTTTTCATAGAACCTTCCCCATGGCTCGTAAACGTATGGAAATGGCTTGTTGAGTAACACCTAACTGTTCGGCAAGCATTTTTTGCGATTGGGTGTCGTCCTCATCCAAAAGAGCCTGCAAATCATGGTCCTCAACTTTTCTGGGTCTATTTTCACGCTTCTTGTCACTCAAGTCAAAATGGCCTGCTTTGAACAGTTTCCAATAGCCCACTGTCACCATAGGCCTCCACAAGCATTCGATGCGACTCAGCAGCCGATTTCTTCAAATTGAAGCGAAAAAGTAGAGCTTCCCGCATATGCTCTTTTTCTGGCACGAAACTAGACATGATTATATGAGGAAAAATGTATGTTGTTGTATGAAATCACTGATGGTGTTTACTAATTGACAGTTGTCGAACTCATAAAAAAAAGGATGCACAGTCAATAATAGCTCAATATGCTTACTAACGCCATCTACGAGCAAACAGCGGATTTAAGCTTTTACACCTTTAGATTTAATTTGTTGTTAGGATAAAGCTCTTAATAATTACGAGGGCTTCCCTAGTGGTTAAAAGTTCAGCCTAGAATACACTATAATGATCCGGCAAGTGGAAGGATAAATGTGCTTCCAGCAAGTTTTATATTATTTACTCAATATCTTAAAACGAACATTCCAAAGCATAATTTTGTACGGAAGGTGAACATGATTTTGATTTGGTTGCGGTAATTTTCAACATTGTCCGTGAAAATAATTTTATGTGTTGAATTTCAGCTCAATAACTCTGAAAATTTTAGTAATTCTGAAAAATTGCAAAATTTTAAAAAATTTTATTTTACTTAACTTAATTAAATGAAATATAAGAATAGTACATTCACAGAAACTTTATAAATTCTGACCACCACTTACCGCTTACCTTTAGGCAAGGCTTTTTCAATATTTTGTTTCTGCAAATTTGCCAGTTTTGGCAAAGGACGGCCATTAGAATTATCTAACTTGCTTAAAAAAGCATAATTGTTAAGCAATATTGAACTTGTTGAACAGGTTTAACATATGAACATATAAGTACTATATGTATGTTATGTGGTTGCAAGAGGAAGTTGAGAATCAGTAAGTATATAGAATAAGACGCGATTAGTTTCTTAACATTTTTTTTTCATTCTTCAAGGGGATTGGCTTAATTGTCATATGTATTATGCATGTACATCTATTGCAAGTATGTACTCGTCATATATGTAAGCGCCCTATTGGAAAGAGAACATTTTCTAATTCTTTTCAGAGCTTCTAAATATAGCACACATATGCTTCGTTCGAATAAGCTACGCTTTAATTGTAACGAAACTAATAAAGCATTACTCAACCATTTTGCTTCCTCCAGAAATAAAAGATGAATGCGCTGGTTGATTGGAATATTTCCCACAATTTGTCGAATATAATAGATAAACAGGCAAAGGTGAGAGATAAAATATAATAAAACAATTCGGGATAGCATGGTTTTTAGATCACCATCAGAATTAATAGCGATTACAGGGCCACAATATTAAGCTCAAAATACACTTGAAAACTTAATAGAAGTTATATAAAACTTAATATATGGCACAAAGTACAATTTACTCTCTACAAAGCCTATGACTAAGGGTTATTCCGATTTTTATGCTTTAAAACTACCGACTGGGCATTTGTAACTATGCACATATCTATATTCATTAATTGTTTACGGCATCGTTATTGTTGCTGCTGCTGCTGCTACTATTGTTCCGCTTGTTATTACAAGGAAGGTATTTATGTAAGTACTCGTATATTCATACAAGCTTTTTATTTCATTAGTATCGTTGGTTCCTCTAAACTGAAATGAAGACTTCAAGTGCTTAGATCTCATCTGGTAGAAAATCAATTAAAATATCTGTTTCGCGCAATGCATTGCTTAATATTGGTAAACAATTAAAAATAGCATAGTTGTAATTTCTTTAGACTCTTTATTGATCATTTTGCAGAGATTTTATAACTATGTACTGACATATTTACCCATGGAAATATGAATAAGGTAATTGCTACATAATTTCTACGGTATTATTAAAATTATTGATATTTCTTTAATCTAAAGATTTTATTACAGAAAAATACTTTATAAAAAAAAATGCATATATAATACTCTTTACAACAGAAAGAAATTATACGATACCCATTGATGTTAAGATGAAAGTGGTGGGTGGTGAGAACCACAAAGAAAGAAAAACGGCACATACAAAATCAGGACAAAACATATTAAAGATCATGAACTTTTACAATAGAAACAAAACAAAAAAATTCAATTTTTATATTGTTGTACTTATTATTGTTATGGTTATTGTAATAATTTTTTGTCCTTTGTTTTCCATTTTTTTTTTGGTAGCCAAAATCAATAAATGTTTAAATGACATTAATATGGCCTATTGTTCAAAGGTGCTCAGTGTGGTAGTAGCAGCGATAAATGTTGTGAATAAAAAAATAGATAAATGTTTTCATATTAATTTTATTCTTATTATTATTAACAGTGCTACTATTTTGTGATTGTTATGTGACTGTACTTACTTAAATATAGTCCAAAGAAAGCCACCTAAAAATACACTTAGAAATATTTCCCCCCCCATTTTTTTCGGTGTTATAATAAATTTATATTTATAAATGTTGTAATTTTTGAACGAATAGCATTTTATGTTAAATTACACTGTGACACAATTTCAGGATTATTATCTGAGGGCGGAATGATTCCAATTCAGGATTAAAGACCTAGATTCATTTAGTAAAAAATGTAAAAAATTTAACCTGAGAATGCAAAATGATTTGTGTGGATTAATTATATGGATCTTGGTCTTTCATCCTAAGTTAGAATCAGTCCGACACCCAAAAACTTTGTCGATCAAGTATATACTAATGACATGATGGCTTTTCCGAGAATGCTAGCTTTTCCATAAAATCCAAATAACTTGTGCCTTTTTAAAGCTATAGAACGATTTAAATAAATATGTAAGTAAAGTAAAGTAAAGACAAAACCTAATGAAATTTTGCGTTTATAATAATTTTTGTTATAATGCGCCGGTTACTGACATCCTAGCTGGCAATTCTGACTGGTTGATCAACAAAAACCAGTGCCTTAATGTAACTCCCCAAAAAATAGTCGACGGAATCAAGGTCTTGCTAATCATTTGCACGTACAGCTTACTATTGATGGTAATGTGACTCTAACTTCAATTTTGAAAAAGTATTAATCAATTATGCCTCCGGTATGCAAGCCATATCAAACAGTGACTTTTTCGGGAAGTATTGAGTTCTCGAAAGTCTCATGACAGCCTCTCCTCTCTACACATGTCACAGTTTTGCTTTTTCACACACCCGAGATACTAGAAAGAAGATGATGAGATGATTTTGCTGTAAAAATACTGTTCAACTTTGAGTCGATTTTCAGCTCATTTAAGGAATGTACGCCTTAAACTTAAAAATAAAGTATGTTGCCTTAACTTAAACCAGTTGGATTTTGTACGCATGGCTGCAAAGCAAGGACAGAGCTCAAATTGTTGAGGACGGTCTCCGATCGACAAATTTGGCACTTCGGTAGCACTCATTTGAACAGTGGAGATGGCTTCTTCGGTATAAATACTATAAGCTCGAATTGGAAAAATATTATCTCTAAAAGTAAACGCTGATTACTGATCCATTGTATTGTGTATAAGCTGCCAAAATGTACGATTATGCGCACCGTATCTTCGCGCAATGTGTTCTGTAACTTTGCCGCACAAAGCCTGAATTTGGATTTTGATATAGAATTGATCAAAGTATATATATTTAACAGAAATGCCAAAGACAAGTGTTGATTTTCACAGCTGATTTGGTAGAAATCCCTAACTAAACTTCTATACCTGTCAAAAGTAAAGAAATATAATGAAAACACCCATCTACGGGTCTTCAGAATAGATTCTACACTCTGAATATGGAGGCATTTGTAATCAAAGCTCTCTCTCAGAAGATTTTTCACGGAAAAGTTGTATGGTATGGTCTAAAATATCATTAAACGGGTTAAGTGTAGATGCATAGGTGTCGTAAATTCTTATTTCTCATTTATACAAAATATTCGTTTAACTGGGTGCCGTAGCTCAGTGGTTAGTGTGTTGGTCTTTTGATCTGTAGGTCGTGAGTTCAATCCCCGGATGAAACATAACTAATTTAATATCAAAAAGGTTTTTCCTTCGAACGGTACCCACCTGTCGGCAAACAATTGGCATTTTTTCCGGCAGTAACAACTTGCCATGGAAAAGTTTCTAAAAGAACTCTGTGACGAAGCTCAGAAAAAGTGATGTCGGAACCGGTTAAAATAAGTAGATACTGTAAGAATGGAAGAGAAGGTCGGCCACAGAGCCTTTCGGGGCTTTAAGGGCCACATATTTATTTTTTTATTCGTTTAAGTTTTCTAAAGGGACACAGATCCATAGGTGTGGTAAATTCTTATTTCTCATTTGTACAAAATATTCGTTTAAGGTTTCTAAAGGGACACATCAGGAGTAGTCGGCATTAATGGATCAAAAGAAAAAACTTCAGCGACCTTTCGGTTTTGACACGCATGCTAAATTTTAAACAGTATTGGAAGCAGCTTACTGATTTTATGTTATTTTGAAAGGTAGAAATTTTGTGAGATTTCTTTATATATCATTATATATCACAGAGAGTTTTTTTATTTTCTCAGAAGAATTGCAAATTTCTTATTGACAATCTTTTGCCATTGATAACTTTTTGACATTTATTTATTTGGCTTTTAACTGCGAAAAATATGTGCTACTCTACTGCAGCTGTATTTGTATCACTTTCTTTCAAGTGTATTTTAAAACGAAGCAAAAAAATACCAAAAATGTTTTTGGAATTTTGCAAAATTACTACAAAAAAAAAAAAAAAAGCAACATGAAGAAAAAAAAGAAAAAAAAAAAGACAAAGTACAAATTCTCAATTCCTAATTTCATATCATTAGCTTGTGTGATAACTGGTACTCCATTCAAAGACAATATTGAAATCATTTAAACTATTTACAATTTGCCATCATCACGACATTTAGCCGTCTCTATATAGCCGATATTGTTGCACTATTTGCCAACACGCCGTCATGGTGCACAGTATTACACACTGCGCACTGATGAGGCGATTTGGCTGTTGAATTCAAAGGGAAAACTAAATAGGAGCAAATAATATATATTATATATACATTACTAAGTATATGTATGTATCTACAAATGCGACAATAAATATGTATATAGGTAAAAGAAACCATATGAAAAAAGTAAAAGAAAAATTATTTGTATTTGTAATAGAAGAAAACTTCAACAAACAAATAGTTATGGTTGTCATTGTGATTGTTGCTTGTTCAGTTGGTTCAATTGATACTTTTGTTTATGTACATGCACTATATACATATATTTAGTATGTTAATACATTAGTACTCGTACTTGGTGTATGGTATATATAAAGGCTCATGGCTCAAACTCAAATAGGGCCAGAGGTCAGGTTGATTTGATTTCTGTATTTTGTTGTACGACTATTTTTATGCTCTGCTATACATATAACATATATACTGCATGCTGTTGGCTTTAAATCATTTTGTGGTGCAATTGTGATGATGCCTGTGACTTGTGTTTGTGGTTTAATTGTTGGTTGAATGGTTGAATATAATAAAAAACTGAAAAAAACATTTCAATTGTTTTACATACACGTTGCTTTTTAAATTAGCTTGCAACAAAAAAGGAAGACCTTTGTTTTTGCTTCTTTTGTATGAAAATAAAATTTAAGGAAGTCTCTGATATAACTCACTACATGCGAGTTTTATACAACGTGCGCACTGTGAATTTGTTGTCTTAATATAATATTACATAGCTATTACAATACTATTAATTCTTCACATACGTACGTAAATACTAGATACATGCATTTAAATGAAATGTGGTGCATTTGTGGTGAGTTGGTGGCTACATTCGCTGTTGGATGTAATCTGGTACATGTCTTCCACATGAAACCTCATCAAAGTGTAAGGGTTTCCTCGTCTTCTAACTAGTATATAAACAGTATATATATATATTTTTTCTTTAGTGAATTGAAATGATTTCTACAAGATCACGTAATGTGTTTATAACATTTGCATGCCAACAAATATTCAAATGCTTCCTATTTTCACGTTATGTAGCTGCATGTACATAGAAACTTTGAAAAGTGGGGGGAAAAATGTTGAAAATGTAACTACCAAATTTAGTTGTGGGTGGCTTCTCAATTGTTCATTTTTCAACTTACGTCAGTCGACGCCAGCCATATCGTATATGTCTGTAGATTAGATCTGTTCATATTTTTAGTATATAAGTTTTTCTATGCGTTGCAAATTCTTTTGGAAAATGATTCTGATAAAAAAATAATACCCAAAAGTAAACGCTAAAATTATGAAACATAATTTTCTGAGCGCTTCAAAATGTTGAAAAAACTAAACCGTAGATTATATATATTAATAATGGAATTTAAAAAAGTTGATCTGTTCGAACGCTGTAATTATACAAAAAAAAAATAGGGCAAAAATTTTGTTCAAAATGTTATTCACCCCAACATATGGTTGAGTACGTGTTTGAATGAAATCGGTTGAAAATTACGATTATCTCCCATACAAAAGCATTTTTTGGAAAGTAAATATATACTTTATGCACTTAAACCTGAAGCTATCGAGATGAAATTTAGTACATACGATTTGTTCCACATGCAAACATACATAACCAAAAATTGATGTAATTGAGTAAAAATCAAGCATACCTTCCATACAAAAATATGCTTCCGTAAGTAGTTTTTCACACTTTTCACATGCAAATAAAACGATATCAATCTGAAACTCAATATGTTATTTTCTTTTTATGTTTTCTTACTTTTCGTATGCAAATATAAAGTTATTGTGTTAAAATTTGGTGTTAAGGATTATATTTGCTAAAGAATGATAGCGTTTAAAAACAGTCGCAATTGGATGAAAATCATACCTGCCTCCCATACCAAACTATGCTTCAGTATCAATATTTTCAGACATTTCTTACGAAAATATAAATCTATGGGGCTAAAACTTAGTATATTAGATTACATTAAATACAAAATCGCCTTATGTGAAAATAGTCACAATCGAATAAAAACTACACCTACCGCCCATACAAAAGTAGCGATTCGTTCTGAACATGGGTACCGTGTTTTTAGTTCATTGGTCTTCTGATCTATAGGTCGTGGATTCAGTTCTTGGCTGAAGTACAACTGTAATGTCGATAGATTTTTTCTTTCGAATGGTACCCACCTCTCGGTAAGCCATTGGAAATTCTTTCGGCAGTAACAATTTGCCATGAAAACGCTTCTAAAAGAGCTCTGTCACAAAGCTCAGAAAATGTGATGTCACAAGGGTTCTGCCATTCCGAACCGGCTAATATAAGTATGTCTCTTCTAATACTGTCCAAAGCCTCAAACCGCCACATATTTTTTTTTTATAACGTATGTGTGTCTGTCTAGCATAGAGTAGGGCACGGAATGAATGAAATTGAACTCCTTAAGGTTTGCATTCTTGTTTTCAAAATCAATATTTTCCCCAAAATGAAATTACTCATACCTTTTAGGTTAGGAGAAGTACTTCTTAATATTTTGTTGTGGTTTAAAAACTCCTATTCTTTCGAAGAGCTTTCCAAGTGTTTCCAAGGAAGCTTCTTTAGCGAACAAAAGAAAAAAAAAAAATTATCTGAAAAATTCCATATATTTTTTGTAAACCTCTAATCTTAATACATCGGTATACTAATATATATTGCTTGCCACTAGCGTCATCACCATTACAATTGTATAGCTATGCTGATTTTGGACCTTTTGACCTCTGTGTGTGCCGTGAGCGTAACTCCCAGCTTGAGACGTGAGTATATGAATTTATGTACTAAATTGAATTCATATATATGTATGTGTATGATGCTGATTATACCACATTAATATTCGCTTGTAAATGTAATGTGATTTTTTATTATATTTACATATGTATGTATGTATGTCTGTTTATACTTGTTCAATGTAATAAATTATTCTCGATTTGGTATATGCATATCTTGTGAAATTTTGTTCAATCATATACGAGTAATGTAAACATTGTATGAGTTTAAACACCTTTTTGTAAATAATCTTCATGCTCTACTACTAATCATATGATCCGATGTGTACCTACCTATAGTACACTATTTAATGTGACATGTTTAAGTTTTGCTTCCTTTTTTTTGTTCTTAATGATTTGCTGCATATTGAATTCAACATTTGTTTTATAATTCAAATACAATACTCATTGTATGTAATAGATCGCTTCTCCAAATATCAATTATTGAATCGACATGTTACATACATATCTCGAATACGTTAGTTAAGAAAAATTGTGTAAATTACACATACAGTGGTCAGATATTGGCCAGAAAGGCAACATAATTCGACGAAGGCTGTTGTGAGAAAATATTGCTGAGCTTCGAATTAAGAAAAGTCGACAGTCAACTTAATGACAAGTTATTGAAAGAAGGGAAAATCAAGATTTGACCTCACCAAAATCTAAACAATTTTTTTATGAGGTAATTCGTATTTTTTCAAAATATCAAGAACCAACTATAGCAAGCAAGGATAATTATGTAATATACCATACATCCAATATAATAAATATCCTTAATCATTTTTGGAAGATCTATATATTATGTTATATATATTTCATATATTTTCAATACCAGAATCGAATCTTCTGTCCAACATATTTATTTTAAAGTTTTAAACATCTCTTGAAGGCTTGGAATTTGAAAGTTAAGACACAGCAGAAAAACGAAGCAGAGCATATATCCAGTGCTTTCCGATCTAAGCGACTTCATCAAAGTTCATTCATATGTAATAGCTTAGATTTAATTCTACAGTTGATTTATGGATAAACTAATTAAACCGGATTCATCTCCGAGAAATGATGAGAAGAATCATAAATTTAGTTTCTTTATAACTATTTAAATGCGGGAACTAGCTTTAGCAACCAATTTGAAGGCGCCGTTAAAATCTCTAGCCATAATTTCACTTAGGTTCGAATTGGAACAATAATCTACTGGCTTAACGAAAGACTCCCAAAAATTGTAAAAGGCTGAATCAAATAAAATAGGTTTGATGTGTGTTCTAGGGCACAGAGGTTACAGTTGTCATGAAGAAATAGACAGAAAAGCAAGAAACACTGAGTATTTCCCACTCTATGACTTTAAAAAGCAAGAACGAAACAAATTGATTATGAAGGTTACGCAAGGTCTAGGTTAGTTTGTAAACAAGGAGGAAAATACTGAAAGCCATACATATAATATTTAATGGGAGTCGAATTAAAAAAGAAACAAACAAAATTACAATGTTGCAAAACCTCGAAGTTCATTTATAGGTTTTTTTTTAAAGTCCCATCTTAAAAATTGTAAGTGCAAATTTCAAAATATTTTGAGAATCAAAATTGATTTCAGAATATTATAAACTGTTTTCGTCTTTACTTTCATAAGTCGAATGATTTATGCAGTTAGTTATTAATATAGAATTTTGTTAATAATATTGGTATCCGCATACATGTAACTTATTAGCATTCACATGAATATACAATATAAAATACTAACTCGTTTATTTTCTATTGCATATTTAAATACAAAGATTATGCATAACTATGGAATTTTATATTTCTTTATGTCTTTTATGGGATAATAAAACAAGATTCCTAATCTTATACATTACATATACATCTGAGATAATAAATTATATCACATTATGGACCCACTGTATACTGTATACTAGGGTTGTCATTTTCGGATAACCGAAAACGGCTAACCGGTTAATAAAAATTTGTAAATAGTATTTGTATTTGAAAGCTGATTATTTTTACTTAAATCGCTAAACTTTTCTACACAAAACATATATATTTTGAAATACATTATTTCTTGCAACTCTGTGGAAATGTGGTTTTCAACAATTATTACATAATTTTTTCAAGTAATTGTTTTCAAGCTGTACTATATGACAACTGCTGCGACTAGTTTTATTTTATAATTGGATTTTTTTTTCTTTTATTGAAAAATTGTTATTGATAATTGACAACCCTAGTAGGTACGTACAAATACATACAATTGATATTGTATCAACTACTGACTAAGTATGAGTACGATACCAACTACTATCTGATATCATGTACAATGCCATTACTATCATTATTATTAATGTAATTTATACAAAATCAATACATTAAAAATATATAGAATATATGTAGATGTGTTACTGCAGAATGTACTTGTAGCAAATTGTAACAAACGTTAGCAAATGCTTTGCTTTAATTTAATTTTTTTTTATAACATACGATTTTACATTTGATCTTTATTTTTTTTTTTTAATTTTTATGTTAAAGATATCAAATAACCGCACATGAATAAAAACTGATCGAATATTAAGACCATATGTGATAACACACCCGCTCTGCATACTGATCTCGTCACTGATCGTGGTTGCTGATTGTTTTTGCTATGAGATGTGTTGTGCTTAAAAGCATGTTTAGAGACGATTAGATGTAACGAAATCCAAGTAGCCAAGATTGTTGTTTATTTTGTAAATATTTATGTTCGTACGAGTGCATATGACTGTAGCTTGTTGTGTTCTGTTTCGCATATCGTACTCTATTATAAGTTATAAGATTTTTAGATATGTTTGTAGAGAATCCAATGAATTAGGAATTCTCTACGACAATATGTATGCACCTAAGTAGTAGCAGTATGTAGATCATGCACGAGTACGTATGAAAGTACACTGTGTAACAACATTCAAGTATGACTTTAATGTATTATATATTTTTTGAATGAATATGTATATATAGCTTAATCTGCGGACATTATGATGATTTGTGATTTATTTAGAAGTACCTTTTTTTTTGTTAAATAAAAGATATAAACATTTTTTTTGGCTAATTTTTCGCATTTATATTTTGAATATACAAATGTTGGAAATGAACAAAAGGAAAAATCAAAAGGTGTGATATCGCACAATCTAGGTGGTGAGTATACCGGTCTGAGGGTGAAATTGCCTGTCAACAGAATTGTTATCTCGCAATAATGTCATGGTTTCACGGGCTGTGTGGCAAGTCACAAGTTTCAATTTTCGGCAGCAAATATTCTTGGCGTTATAGCGGGCACCATTCATAGTTACGCTTCAGAATGCCTGTTTTTTTTACAGATTTATGGAAAATGGAAATATGAAATATGACCGATGATTCTAATAGTCCATGAACTACATCAAACTGTTGGATTGTCTGAATGTAATAGCATTCCTTAAATCTCTTCGGGTTGTACTTCTAGTCAAATACGACAATTTTGCTTATAAATTGAGGCACAAATAGGCTTCATCGTTTTGATCGAATACAGTGGATTTTCTTAATAATTTCGGAAAGTCGGTCAGCTTCAATTTATGCACACGTTGAATTTTGTGCAATTTTAATACGAGGTCTTTATACAAAATACTTCCAGTTTTTGGATATGACAAGCTAAACTGTTTCAAACAGCCTCTAATCAATTTGTCATGGTCATCGCGCAGTCTCACAACTATCGTTTCTATATTTTCTGTAGTACTTGATGGAAGTGGTCTATTACTGTGGTCGCGTATTACACAATAATAAAAACTAAGTTTTAAATATGTCAATGTTATACCGAATTTTGCATTCGATAGGCCTTTACCAATATTCGTCATACGCTAAGAACTCGATCTGGTTAAATGGGGTATTTGACTTTTTTTTTATTTTCATTTTACAATTGTATAGCGTCAACAGATGGCGCTATGTATTCTGGCGGTAAATATGAAGTTTCACTAAAAATTGTCGTACTGTGTATATACAAGTATATATACAGATTAGCATATTCACATATGAAATAAGGATAAGCGACTGTGTATCGATGTAAATTTCCTTAGAATTTGTATGAAAGTGATATTGGTAATCTAACTATGAGAGTAGGTCTTATGCTGTGATTTTTTTTTGTATCTTCTTATTATTAAGCATAATGACAGAGGTTAAATTCTTTTCGTTTCGTTCACAACAATAACAACAACAACAACAACAATAAAACAAAGGAACAAACCAAAAGCTAAATTACATGAAAAAAGTTTTTCAATTCCTAAACGAGTAATGAGTTGGAAACATGCTAGCACACTCAGGGTGGTCTTTCTCATAACAACATCTCGTCGGCTGTCATCACGGTGGAAAATAAATGATCCAAAAAAAAAAGAAAAATAAATAAAATAAAATAAAAGAACAAACAAACAAAATCAATAGTTGTATTGGTTTGTGTCTTGTCTTAAATTAGTGTTTTAAATATATTTTATATAATTATCTGACATCTATCTGACATTCTTACGTTGTTTTTTTTTCCTCATAGATGATTTCTGGCGACATCTGCTTGTTGAAAAACAACAAAGCAATTGCTTTTGTAATGATAAAAGTTCAAATTATGATTCAGCTTTAGGCAAGCTCTTATCAAAAATTAATTTCTTAATCAACTTAGCAATTCTACAAGCTCTATGACATCATTGAGGTATACATATAGGCTTTACTGGTACTACGTATTAGAATTAAGGCTTATTATTCAAATATTTGAGCATAAAAAAGTAAGGGCCCGAAAGAGATGTTGTGTACAGAAAACACTGATGCTTTAGGTGAATTGACAGATCGTATTGAGACTTGAGAATTGAGGGATCGAAGCATGATATTTGAGCTTCAAATGAAGTCCTTCACGTTGGATCCTGCTTAATTTCATGATCACTCAAAAAGCGATTATTGGTTTAGGGTAGATCTATTGCATCATCTTACTAATAATCGTTAATTGAAAATATTTTAAGCTACATTCTGCAACTTCGATAATTCACGCATGATTATGCAAGTAAAAGTAAATAAAGAAATGCAAATTGGCATTAATGTATTATGTATATTGTATTATTAACATATTCTAACTACTATTCTAATTGTAGCTTTTTTCTAGATAGTAAATATCAGATGTAGTAAAAAGAAATCCATTATTTTTCCAATAGATGGCTTTAATAATCTGTATCTCGCGTTGTATAAGTGCGATCGGGTTACGCTAGATGGCGTTAGAAAGATAGGATTTCGTACTAAACTTTTTGTTTAGTTTTGTGATTGCTTGATTCAGTATTGTTTGAGCACGCGTCAAAGATGGTCACCAGTAAATATAAGTTTATCTTCGATAAAGGCGAAAACGCAAGCCAGGCAGCTGAAAATGTGAATAGTGTTTATGGTCCTGATACTGTAACAGCCAATCACGTGCAATTTTGGTTTCGTCGATTCCGTTCCGGTAATTTTGATGTCAAAGATGCACCACGCTTTGGAAGTCCAATCGTTGAAAATATCGATAAAATAATGGAAATTTTCTAGTCTGACCATCATTTAAGCACTGGTTTTATTGCCCAGGAGCTAAACATTGCACAAAAAAGCGTTTGGAAACATTTAAATAAGGCTGTATACAAAGAGAAGCTCGATGTATGGGTGCCACACGAGTTAACGCAAAAAAACCTCATGGACCGAATTTCCATTTGCGAATCGCAACAAGATCGATCCATTTCTGAAGGTTTTGCTATGTGTTTGGTGGGACTGTCAGACAATCATCAACTATGAGCTGCTCTCCTACGGCCAAACTCTTAATTCGGACCTGTACTGTCAACAATGAAGGAAGCAATCGCCCAGAAGCACCCAGCTTTGGCCAATAGGAGAGAAATTGTGTTCCATCAGGACAACTCCAGACCACACACATCGATTGTGACTTGCCAGAAGCACCGGTAGCTTGGTTGAGAGGTTCTTATGCATCCACCTTATAGTCCGGACCTGGCACCAAGTGATTACTACCTGTTTCTGTCTATGGCGAATGATTTTGCTGGTGAAAAATTTGCCTCAAGAGAAGCTTATGAAAATCGACTGTCCTAGTTTTTTGCTAATAGAGACGAGGGTTTCAATGAGAGTGGCATTATGAACTTACCTTCAAAATGGCAACAAGTTATCGAACAAAACGGTGCATATTTGACCTAAGTTGGATCATTCTAACTATGCTAAATAAAACTTTCAATTTAATGCAAAAATAATGGATTTCTTTTCACTAGACCATATATATTACAATTTATTTTCTAAACTCTGTTGTGTTCTCAGGTAGCTATTGTACTATTTTCTTTTCATGCGCTAACATATTATATACATATGTTATACTAGTTGGGTATATAATATAGGAACCTACATCCTTTATGCTACCGCAAACGTTGTACACATTCTATCAATTCTCTGTATTATTGTATGACATCGTTTTGGCATGTTCATCTATCCTTTTATACACGATATGTACCTACAATGTCTTTTGAAAATGCGCTGAGATTTTTATTATTCAGTTGTTTATTAGTTTGCTTGTTTAGTTGTTTTGTTATTTATTCGGTTGATTTGATTGGTTGTTCTTAAAATTATAATTGTAATTGAAATTTTCATTTCTTCATTGACTTTTCGTGTATCTTGTATATGTAGTATAAATATGTATGTGAATAAATTCATGCATGTATGTATTAAAATGTTGTTGAAGTCTCTTTCTAGGTGCATTAAAATGTTATTTAGTTGTAATTGATTTTATATCGATTATATGCTGTATTTCATCTTCTTCGCATTTAGAAAATTTCCTGTAATACACACTCGTATATATGTACTGTTATGTGTTTTATCTTATACATATGTTCGGTATTTGTAATATTTAATTAATTCACAATAATACGTATTTGTCTTCCTTGCTTCCCAATCAAAAATATTTTCTATATTTTTGTTGACATTCATGCACTAATTAACAAAATTTTGTTGTTCCAATTGTTTTTGATTATTTATCGTAAAATAGTCATTTATCAATTCAGTTTGTATTATTATATATGTGAACAACATATTTGTGTAAGGTAGAATCTGTCAAATTAGTTTCAATATTGATTAAACAAAACACAAAATTAATTGAAAAGTTATCTAAAAATTATTATATACGCACGTGAGTATTGTATATTGCAATACAAATCTAGTGCATAGTTATTAAATCTATTCAGTTCTTTATGTTGTGGTTTTTTTTATAGTTAATTGATAGGCTTGAATGATTGAATGAAATAAAAAAAAAATACGTTCACCAAAAAAAAAAAAAAAAACAACATAAAACTCAAAATGTAATCTTTGTTCCCGAGCAAAAAATTAAACTCAAAAAATAATTTTTATTCTTGAAGAAAAAAATAAAAATCAAAAAACTATTGTTATTAAAGATTAAAAATTTAAAAATCGAAAAATAATTCATATCATTAATAAAAAAAAATTAAAATCACAAAATAATAATAAAATTTTAATTTTTTATTGAAGACACTGTAAGAATGCTCTAATATTGGAAATACATATTGTTTTTATTCTCCACGTAAGCTTAGCTAATCGTATGAATTATTTCGATTATATTATATTCTTTATTGATTTTCTATATTTCCTTAAAGCACAATCATTTTCTAATGCATTAGCATTTGATGACTGAGATGGCTAATCCAAAGTTGAAATACAGGCTTGATCCATACACCCAATATAGAGACTATTGTGGGTCATTCTTAGAGTATTCAGTCGTGGCATTTTTTTCTAGGAAATTAAATATTTACCATTTATTGAATTTAATATGGTGCGTCAGAATCTGATATAGACCATTAGCTTATATTGTTGATAGGATTTATAAATATACGTAAGTACACAAGTAGGTGCCGTAGCTCAGTGGTTAGTGTGTTCGCCTTCTGATCTGTAGGTCGGTGGTTCAATCCCCGGCTGATGCATAACAAATTTAATATCGATAAGATTTTTCTTTCCAACGGTACCCACCTGTCGGCAAGCAATTGGCAATTCTTCCGACAGTAACAACTTGCCATGAAAAAGCTTCTTAAAGAACTCTGTGACAAAGCTCAGAAAAAGTGATGTCACAAGTGTTCTGCCGTTCGGAACCGGCTAAAATAAGTAGGTCCCTTCTAATATTGTCCAAAATTTAAGACGCACAACAGTAATGGAAGAGAAGCTCGGCCAATGAGCCCTTTGGGGCTTTATGTGGCCACATATTTATTTTATTTAAGTACACAAGTATTTGATCACGCCAGTTTCTTTATAAGAAAACAATATAGTTAGATCATCATGAACTCAAATATAAATCTCAAGAAAATTTTAAACGACTAAAAAATGAATTTAAAAGTTATGTAAAGAATCACCCAATTTTATGAAAATGCAAACTTCATTCATGTACTCGTATCGACTTATTGAGAGGGAAAACATCAATAAGAACTCAATAATTGCCAAGTAAAAAGTACATATAATGAAAATAAGAATGTGTATACAAATAGAGCGATATTCACATTTTCCAATATGAAGACAAGACCCATACCATATGTATAGGCATTAGAGTGGCCCTTACCTATAGAGTCACATATGTAATGTTTTTCTTTCATGCATAAAGGAGTTAGTGCCAAGATATTATACACAATTATTGAAATCTGCAATTTTTTTATATAAATTTTCTTATTTGAATAAAGAAAATTTCTTCAAAATATTCTGATTTGCATGCAATGTTGATCGTAGCTGTTACTATTGACTGGATTATAAAGAACTACTAAATATGAAGCATATATTCCAATTTCATATATCGTATACCTTATAAACCTTCATATGGCAATGAATAATGACCATTAAAGAGGAGTAGCATGTACTTTGAAATTAATGTCCAATTTATTTTACTATTCTTGACGGTGCATAATATTTTATGTACGTATTTAAAGGTAAAATAATTTAGTTTGAATAAAAATACGAAAAATACAATTAAAAAAAAAAATCGTATTTATTTTAAATGAATCTCGATAACTGTTTGAGTTATACCACTTTCAAATTCAAGGTGTACTATTTCAGAGCACAAAACCTAAATAAGAACATCTCATGACTTTTTTGCATGACATTTTGACCGAAGCTGCTCGATGAATTAAAAAAATTAATTGAGAGCATGGATTTTTAAAAAAACTAAAACGTACGTTAAGTAACTACACTTCATGGAGCTAAGGACCACTCTAATGTGCATGTCACATGTGGCACTCTGGTGGAAATCGCAATTTTGGTAAATTGTCAACTACAATAGCAGGAAATTCATAGTTATGAATAAAAACAACAACAACAAATGGAACGACAATGCCAAAGATGAATATTTTTACCCCTTTGGTCACATATATTATTCTTTTGTTCTTCTTTATACTATTCTTTCTGTTTTTCCAGCACTTGTTCTTACTCAACAAATATGTAAGCAAACCATTTAATTTTTGATATAGTCCTTTTCTTTTGGAATTAACTTGAGATTAAGGCACCTCACTTTATATGCAAAAAATGTGCCGTTTCTACCAAAATCATTTCGTAGCCGAACTGTACTAAGAAGCTCTAAAATAGTGTTTGTCATAATTAGGATATCGATTTGAAATTTTATTTCCTTGTAAATGCCATAGTTAATAAAAAAATATAGTTTTTGGAAAATGTGATTTTTTTTCTCACAGAAAACTCGATTTTTAGAGATTTTTTTTAATAGTTTAGCCTAAGAATGTCATTCCAAAAATGAGTTGAAATATATATTTTGAAGAATGCCTTCAAATATACCAAAGTTAATTTTTCACTGGTAAAAACAGCAACATTTTTTGGTGGGGTACTTTAATATAGGTACAAAAATTGATCCAAATTTGATGAAAAAGTTCAATGCATATACAGCATCATCATTTCATCAATTTGTGGACAAATTCAGTTGCTTTATATCCTAACCGGCCAAGAGTTGCACAATGTGCAGTTTGCCTTCGTGTTTTCACACCAACGATAACGATGTGTAAGCACGATGTTATGCTTTCGCTTCTCAGTTGCTGTTGAACTTTTGACGAAGCAAGACTATTGCGTACTCCCTTAGACACACACACACACACTAATGTATATGTTTTAGTATTCGTGTGGCCGGCATTGCATTATATTATTTGGTTATATAGGTATAAGCATGCGGTAACCAACGAACAAGAAGAGGACGAAATATGAAGAACATTTCCAATAACAATAGTAGTAGCAAGAACAATATTATGGTATTTGTATGTTGCAACCTTATTTTCTTTGTTCTTGCTGTTGTTGACATTATGAAATAGAAGTATTGCACGATAGACAAACGCCTAACGAATTTTCATGCCATTTACTCATACGTAAATACAGGCAAACACAGTTGCTACTTTTGTACTGTATGGATTTTTCATTTGAATATGCGTATGTGTATGGTTGTGTACAAATATGAATATGCCTCCAGTATTTGTATTGTTGGGGTATTCTCGTATACTGCGGCCAGAAGATCCATTGTGTCACTACCCTTTATAGGTAAGAATAAACTTGATAAACTATATTAGTCAGCCGGATATATCACATATATGAGTACGAGTATGCAAATTATGTAAAGGAGATTTCAAAAAACATTAGACAATTTTTGGTATTCACACAATCTCATAATTGTCTTTGTGGTTACTAATCCTACTTTATGTGATTTTCGAAAACAATCCTCTATCGTTATCTCTCAATTTTTGTCGTCTTTGAAATAAATTCTTGTGCAAAATTCCTCTTCTCATATGTAAATCAACATATGAGTATATTGGGATAATCTCTCATTATTACCTAATTTGAAATGATCATTACTGTATGGGTATAAATAAATACATACAATGTGCTTCACACTTTCGATTATCCATTATTGGATTATACTATATTTGAATAAATTTCATAGTTTATTTTTTGCATCTTTTGCTTTTGTGTTTAGATTACTTTAAACTACAGTAAATTTCAAATTTATTACTATGGTTTAATTTAAATAGAGGAGCTGTGGCAAATTGACTTCGTTTGACTGGTAACCAATCTATCTAAGTGAGGCATACAAATTGAATAAAAATATATTATTCTAAATACCCTTACTAGTTTCATAATCAGTCGTATAAAAATATAGAGAAAAAACAACGAGATCGCCCTAATATTGTGCCTGTAACGGTTCACGGGAATATTCAAAGTGTTCTCATAAATACGGCGCCGGACTATAGTAGCATATCAAGTATACGATTTACGATGATAGTTATAATGCATAGAATTTTGCTCAACTTCTCACACGAAATTTCATTAAATTCCAGAATTGCCACTAAAGATATTAAATGTATTACAGACCGTTAGTGCGTTGGCTTTCTGATCTATAGGTCGAGGGTTCAATCCCCGGCTAAAGTTCAACTTTATTATCGACCTATCTGTCGGCAAGCAAATGGCAATTCTTCTGGCATTAGAAATATGACATGAAAACGCTTCTAAAATTGTTTTGTGACAAAGCTCTCAAAAAAGTGATGTCACATGAATTTTCTATCCAGAAATTTAACATGCAAAACCGTTCTGAAAGCACGGCACGAAAGTGTCTTTTGAGACATATATATTATTATGGGCAAAACCTTTTCGGGAAATTTTAATTTTAATAGCGTTGGTATTTCGATAGAAACAAATATTTTGACATTATTTACTACCATTACGAAAATAGGTATGCTTGTGTTTCGTGAACAACCAAAAGGGAAATTTTCAATTTTTTATCTAAGTTTTTGTGTGAAAATATTGAAAGAAGCTTCTTTAAAGTTTGTGTGCTGAATGAAATTTCTACAACCGAAACGTTGAGAATGTTACGAAAGGTTGTATCGAGTATATGAATGGTATAAATTTGTCCAAGAGTGAAAATGCATATCGTCCCTTACGACCAATAACATAAAATGATGAATAACATATCAATCAAATTAAAGGATTGGTGCTCGAAAATTGCCCGTTGATAGGTGAGACCATTCTGATGTTGTTAGAATATTAAAAGTATCATTGAAGACCATTTTGAAAAACTATTTTTGCCAGAGAAAAGTCAAATTTCGATTGGTTTCAATAACGCTCAATTTTTTGGAAAAACAATTTTCTATTAGGAAAAGACGAAATATAGGTGATGAGACTTGGACTTCCGACAAGAGAACCAATCAAGCGAATATCGTGTTTAAGGTGAGACAAGATCTAAAAAATCGCGCCAAAGTCTCTCAAAAGTCAAAGACATGTTGACAGGTTTCTTTGATTATAATTATGGGAAGCATTTTGAATTCCATCCGCACGACCAAAGTGTCAATAAGGAACATTATTTGAGTGTTATGTGTCGTTTAAGCGAAACTATTCTTCTCAAAAGGCCAGATTTGTGTAAAGACAACTCTTGGTTTTCTTCGGGATCATTTCACCAAAAAATCAACTCAAATAAGGCCGTTCCGTGGACTCTATTTTGAGTCGATAGATGAGATACAAGATGAATAGAAAATAGGATTGAAGGTTATCCTGGAAGTTGAAATTATTGTAACAAGTGCTTTGGTGATTGGAAAGGGGTGTATTGTATCGGCTGGGGAGTGCTTAGAAGGAAATTAAATTAATTTGGAAGGTATTAATTTGGAAGGTATAATCAATTTCCCAATGTTTTTTTTCCCATAGTACAATAGTATACATATTTTTCTCTACTCCTTAGAAGGGCTTACAAGAATGCCCGCTTTTTGAATGTTGCTATCAAATCTCTCGGAGTGCTCTAGCGCGATTAAATTTACAACTCATCTCATTAATTATTACTATTTCCTCGGGGATGTATGCCTACGAAATAAACATAAAAGTACATGAAAATCGGCAAATAATTCCATAATTGACCTACGGCCATTAAGTTTTATGCCCAAATATTTGCACCAAGTTTACTTATCCCCTGTACCCGATAGGATTGGATTTATTATGATTAGCATATTGAACCATTTATAATCATATATCACAGCTGCTAATTTTTTATTGAAAGAGGGCCCGTCTTATATCATCACAAACCATTTTCCTTCGCTTTTTCACTGCTAGTTTTCATTTCTTAGTATAAGTATTATTTTTATATTTTGTTTAATTTATATTTTAGTCTTCCAATATTTTTAAACAATTTCATTTATGGTACTGACCTCTCACCTGCTCACGTGACTTGCGCTTTAATACGGCCATGCTTTTATATCTCTCGCTTTGCTATAGTAAAACTAATCATAATATTGCTAAGATATTAGCACATTGTTGAATAGAGACATTTTTTTACTATATTACAATTTAAATATATCACTTTTTTCGATTGACCGTAAAAAAAATGAAACTAAAAAATTACACCTGCGAAGAAAATTGGGTAAAATTGACTAAAGTGGAATTGAAGTAACATATTTGAAATAAATCAAACACAATTGCATCAAACAATACGAAAGTGGCTCGCTATTTGGCCTATTAAAGTCAAATAATATTAAAATCGACAATTGATACCTACTAGAAGCAACAACAGCAACAGTAACAGCAGCATTAACCATAATTACGAATGGCTCTGCTCTTTAAAACAATTGACCTACTTGCTTTGCTGTTGTGCTATTATTGCTTTGCTGTAAATTGACAATTTAGGCTTTCACCTGTCTAAGCAAATCTATTTCAAAGCCAAAAATGCATACCTATAATGTTATAACAACAACAAACAATACTACTAACTACTTTATACAATTTGAACAGTATTAGTATGCTGTATCCTGTTAATGCACTTGAGCCATGGCAAACTGGAAATTTTTATTGACATTTTCTGTCAATGTGCTCATGTAAGAATTTGAAATTACTGACGAAATCGACAATGACGATGTGGACTACGGCGACGACAACGACGACGAGACATTGTTGTTATGGATTTGATTTGATTTGACTGAAATTCATTGAACAAGTCAGTAATCAAGTAAATTTAACCCAACTTAACTGAAAACAATATATTGTTATATATGTATATGTGTGTATCTAGTGATACTCCTGCCGCCACTGTCATCATAATACACTACAAATAACTTCACCTTCATTGGTCAATTATATTTATGTTGGTCAATTGAATGATGCCAAATACGAATTTGATTGTATTTTATTTTCATTCCATTTTTGTTGTTGTTGTTTTGTTTTATGAAAATATCTGAAAAACTGAAATGCATACATTATCGCATAGCATAGCAAAGGATAGGTAACCACTTGTAGCGATCTATTGAGACCACTACCTCTACCTACCTACTTTGTTACAACAACCATTGCCATTATCTACTACTATGCCACAATAATTATTGCCACTGTTTGGTTATTGTTGCTATTGTTGTTAGTGCTATGATTATGAGTCTTTCTATTGCTGTTGTTGTTGTTGTAGTTGTTGCTGCTGCTGCTGTTGATGTTGTTATCTACTCTACATTATAATTTCCATTAGATTGTTCAGTGAGCATAACCCAAGAACTGTCATTATGACAGTTTGTCAGTGTTTGTGAAATTGCTATTTTTGTAGTCATTTATTGCTGCTGTTATTGCAACTACTGTATATACAGGGTGTATATACGAACCAATTATGTGTAATTTTTCGGTTTATATTTTCTCTTTTAAGAACAATATTCGCAATGAAATCACTTCATGGCAACGAAATCATGAATGGGAGTATTTCGCATATATTCTTGATAATTTTGAAATACGAATAGTAATACATAGATCAGTGAAGTCAAGTTGCCTCCGAAATTTAAAATTATTTTTTATTTATGAATTGGACAAAGGAATAAATAATTTTGTATAATTACAATTGTCTAAGTGCGTACCGTAGCTCAGTGGTTGGTACGTTTATCTTTTGTGGTTAAGTTCGTAGTTTCAAGTTCTGGTTTAGTTAATAAAAAATTTCTTCAGAAAAAAAAAAAACATTTAGTTTTTCAAAAGATAAAAATTCTATTCGGAATCGGCTAATATAAATAGGTATCTCTTAATATATTCCATATCACAATGGGCCTTTTTGGTCTAAGTGTGTCCTCTCAGAGAGAGAGAGCAGCCACATAACCGCTATGTTTCAAATTTATACACACAACATTACTGGAAAACGTTCGCGTTCGACTTGGAATGTGTTTAGCAACCCATCGAGACTACGAATTTCACGGCGATTATTCAGATCACTGCTACGTCGGGAGCCATTCACTGAAGTAGTTTTGAAAATTAAGATGAGAAGCAGGCACTCACTCATTTGCTCTATGAGTGTCCAGCTCTGACAATAAGAAGTAACAGGTTTCCAGAAAAGTACAGTACTCGACAATCTGTACAATTGTTTAGAAGTCATTCCGAAGAACCTGTTACGGTATATAAATTCGACTAGAAGGATCTTATTATATACTTTGTTATCTATCTGAGGAGTGTTTCAAGTGCTTTGGTGATAAAATGGCATTTAACTAAGTTAACTGATTAACTAAGTGTGATCGTTTTGGAAATCGAACGAAAGAATCACAAAAATTTTTTTAATGTGGCACTTATAGGCTTTGAAGGGCCCTTCAGTCAAGGTTATCTTCCAGCACACTTGTGCGTGTTGAACTCTGGACAGTATTGAAAGGGACTTGCCTATTCCGAGTTAAATCAGAGTTATATACTAAAAGAATTTCATTTATTCTTGAGACACCTAACGAATCGCAAAAAATGTATGAAACATACTTTGGTGATTGGCCAATACATAGACCAGTCTTACGTTCCAGATCTTTGAAGCTGCGAGATAGCAAAGAATTAGAAGCATTCTGGATAAATATTTTTCCTGTTGGTTGAGAAATTAGGGTAAATTAGGTGATTGGGAGCTGGTTAGTTGAAATGATCGTTTCTGCGCCAATCATAAATCCTAAACTGAATGGAATTCATACTCTCGTATTAAGCATTCATGAACGGTTTCAGCTTCATCTGATTCTCCACAATTGGACACATTTGAGAGGTCAGGAAGACTTTTTAGTCAACTTGAAAGTAGTTAGTAATTATTGTATTAAAGGATTGAATGCAATTGACTTGCTCAGAAGTGCTTCAGGGGGTTCGGAAGCAGTCAGGGGCAATGTTACACTGACAATTGCAAAAAAGAAATCAGCTGAGAAATCAGAAGCAATGACTGTAATTCACAGACGAGTCGTTTCAATTCAATATAATTTCATAACAATCAATAGTATTTATTACAGGAAGCCGCCATCCAGAATAACTGACGATCAATTAATCCAGTACAAGTGTTCTAATCCACAAAAGACATATAGTTCTTCTTTAAGACTAAATAACAAAATAATCTGGGTGCCGTAGCTCAGTGGTTAGTGTGTTCGCCTTCTGATCTGTAGGTCGTGGTTCAATCCCCGGCTGATGCATAACAAATTTAATATCGATAAGATTTTTCTTTCGAAAGGTACTCACCTGTCGGCAAGCAATTGGCAATTCTTCCGACAGTAACAACTTGCCATGAAAAAGCTTCTAAAAGAACTCTGTGACAAAGCTAAAAAAAAAAGTGATGTCACAAGTGTTCTGCCGTTCGGAACCGGCTAAAATAAGTAGGTCCCTTCTAATACTGTCCAAAATTTAAGACGCTCAACAGTAATGGAAGAGAAGCTCGGCCAATGAGCCCTTTAGGGCTTTAAGTGCCACATATTTATTTATTTTTTTAACAAAATAATTTGAATATCTTTTAACACTCCCTGTTTTGCTGTACCGATTCACTCTCATCAAACTGATGAACTTACCGGTTTAAGCAACAAATTCAAAGATATCCTATCAAGTACGTATAACCTCTCTTTACTCAATCAAGCATTCATTTCAATGCTTGATTCCAAATTATATGCACCAATTTTCAAAGAATAATGAAAGCCAAGGTAACGACAAAATAATATACAATATTTTTGCTTTACGTTCAATAAAAAAAAAGTGCAAATAATATAAAATCTTATTATTGTTGTTGTTGGGTTATTACAATATAAGTATCTCGTATACACGATTTACTACTAGATACCTACTATGTATCTGTAGATATTTTCATATTCACTGTAGGTCAATGTTTTTGCATAATGATGTCTTTGGGGCAATCACTCTCAATGTGGGGCAATTGTTTGTATTTATGTATGTATCGTATGTACTTGAAATTTCATAAGAATTTATCTTAAAATTATAATTGCTATAGAACAGGCAGGCAGCAGTAGCACTTTCATTAAAGAATTTAATTATATATATTTAGTATTGTGAAAATTTTTTGTAAGTTGATCGATTATAAATTTATTCATTTTGACCGCCCTTACTATTTTAATAATAAAACCCATTGCAATTGGAATAAATTTCCAAGTAAAAGGTAAATTGTCTGAAGGAAAACAAAAAACCAACACACTCGTGCCAAATTTCATTCAAATAATTCAAAATTGGTTCAAGTTATCAAGGCGAAAGATTAAGCATACTTTTCTACTTACACATCTCCCGAGATTTCTTCAAGTAAATAGTTACGGATATCAGGAAATATTAAAATGAAAATCCACTTTTCTCTAAAAGTTGCAAAATTGTTTGAAAATTTTTCAACAAGTTTCTTGTCAGACGGCAACATAATTATGTAAATGTTTTCGCTTTCGCAACGCAAGGTGTCATTTTTAATTTGAAAAAGAGCTGAAAATTTTATGTTGTTCAAAATCACAAACTTCGAGGTTAAAATGGAGCACAATATCTGCCAAATGTCCGCCGGAACTTTTCTTGCATATGGCCATTCTTTTGAAGAAAATTTCCATCACATTTTGGCATAATTGCGGCTGTATCTAGAGAATAACAGCTCTAATATTGTCTTTGAGAGCTTCAATATTTGCTGGAGCATTGGCGTAGACTTTATTTTTAACGTAGCCCCAAAGGAAAATGTCGAATGGTGACAAGTCACACGATCTTGGCGGACACTCAAAGTTTACATTTCCATTCCATTTCCATTCTTTCACTAGCAGTATGTCACGTGGCATGGTCTTGTTAAAAATAAATGTCGTCCACGTCTATAGCATAAATTTCAGGCCAAAAAAAAGTCAGTCAACATCGTTTGGTAACGCAATCCATTCACTGAAAAGGTCGAACCATCATAAATTAAAAACAAAATATGGCTCAATAACAGCGCCACTCCAAAAACCGCAACAAACTGCCACCCGTTATGGATGGAGGTTGTTGTTGTTCAATGCTATTTCTCTTGGGTTTTCGAAGCCCCAGATTCGACAGTTTAGCTTATTCACTTACCCAGACAGATGAAAATGAGCTTCACCTAATTACTTTCCTATGTGGTCATAACAACCGAATATCTATTTAGGCCGAAAATAACATGCTTCGCCAGCCATCTCTGTTCTTCGCTAGCTGGCGCCAGTAAGAAATACCAAGCTCCGTCAGGTTCTCCAGTACTTGGTCTTTCCACCGGAGGTTAGGTCTTCCTCTTCTGCGTCGTCCTTCAGCGGGTTCCGAATATAACACCTTCTTAGCTGGAACGTGTTCTTTCATTCGTTCTACATGACCTAGCCAGCGCAGCCGCTGGATTTTGATGCGCTTTACATTATCTATATCGGCGTACAGCTCGTACAGCTCATGGTTGCACCTTACTCGGTACTCGCCACAAACGCAAATAGGTCCAAAGATCTTGCGTAGGACTTTTCTCTCGAAAACTCCAAGCATTCGCTCATCCGAGGTGGAAATTATCCAGGCTTCATCACTCAGAATAATTTTGTTTTAGAAATCATGATCTCCTTCCTACATTTCCAGTACCCAATCAGCGAATCAGCGGGATTTTGCATGGTCTAAAGACTTCAATTATTGTGTCAACTGCATCTTATAAGCATGTAGGCCAAGATATTTATGAAAGATGCGGTGTAAAGTGGCTTTGTATAGGCGAAATTCCTATCCAATTATCTCAAAATGGACGAAACCGAGATTTTAAGTCACGCTCTCAACTACAGCTGCGATATTTTCAATTGATCTGTCCTGAGTCTTTACATCACTAACTTGTCCGAGACGTTCGAATTTATCGATAAATTCCACTAAAGCTTTTCAAAAAGATCTTGACGATGGCCAAAAACAGTACAAACTTTACGAATCGTGTTCGCGATGTCTTCTTCGTTTTTATACTGAGTTTTCATTATTTCAATGCCTTGTGCGAGCATGTATCGATCCATATCTTAAAATCTCTAGTTCTTCTTTGTCAAATGTTAACGAATGACAGTTATATGTTGACACCTAAAAAATAATGGAAAATTTAAAAAGACATCTCTTGTTGAAATACCCTGTACCATTTAAGAGGTAGTACGATTTTTCACCATAATAAGTACACGCGAATATGTAAAATGTGTTTAGCGGTTATTGTGGTTATTTTCATAAAGTGAAGAAAATTATAACACTACACTTTAGCTTACACACTTGTTGGTATATCATATTAAAATACTCATTGATTATTATGTAAGTGCGTAAATATGTGTATATCCCAATTACCATAGAGATGTGTATGTATCTTAGCACAATATGTTGGCGCTATTGTCTATCTGAATGTTGTATGATAATATGCTTTGTGACTTCATATCTCCACCTCATTTTGCTATTAGTGTCAGCTGAAAATACTTCTTGTTCTTCTTTTTTTTTCGCCTTTACCTTATGTTACTTCTTCTGATGTCTAATATAAGCTTTGTTTGTCAAACATACTCAAGCTTTCACATAGTTCTAGAGGCATCAAAAACAAATAAAGTCGCATCACATCATGGTGCAATGATGCAACGAAGAACACATCATCACTTCAATGCACTCAACTCGACAGACTTATTATCATCATCATCATCGTTATGGTCATGATGATTATTACTAGTGAAGCATTTATTGCAGTGCAATATTGAAATATTAGATTCGTATATGCTGAAAACATAGGTATACCCGTATATATATGCAATACATACTTAAGCTAGTGTCGCATCTACAACGGCATCATCAAAATTTATCATATAATGAATATCACAATCATCATCATCATCATCATCATCATCTTCATCCTTTTAGCACATTGAATATTCCATCTGTAAACACGCGTGTATATGTGAATCTGAATGTGACTTGTGTTTGTGTTTGTCAAATGAAGCATCTAATAAATCATTTTCGCTCGCGGTTCATATATTTTTACCGCCTATTCATGTGCTGAGCTGTGAATGCATTGAAACGCATTTATGTCTGAGAAACTCTTTGATAAAATTTCATCATCTCATATTGGTTTTCGTCTAAATCTTGTGGCTGAGTTTTACTCTTACTATTGGTGTAAGTGTTAAGTAAGTAAGTAAGTAAGTAATTTTGGTTATTCTATGGCTATTCGACAGTTCCTTTGAAATAGGTAAGTTACTTACTTACTTACTTATGTGGCCATAACAACCGAATATCGATTTAGGCCGAAAATAACATGCTTCGCCAGCCATCTCTGTTCTTCGCTAGCTGGCGCCAGTTAGAAATTCCAAGCGCCGTCAGGTTCTCCAATACTTGGTCTTTCCACCGGAGGTTTGGTCTTCCTCTTCTGCGCCGTCCTCCAGCGGGTTCCGAATATAACACCTTCTTAGCTGGAGCGTGTTCTTCCATTCGCTCGACATGACCTAGCCAGCGCAGCCGCTGGATTTTGATGCGCTTTACTATGTCAATATCGGCATACAGCTCGTACAGCTCATGGTTGTACCTTATTCTGTACTCGCCACCAACGCAAATAGGTCCAAAGATCTTGCGTAGGACTTTTCTCTCGAAAACTCCAAGCATTCGCTCATCTGAGGTGGAAATTGTCCAGGATTCAGCGCCATATGTTAGGACAGGCATGATGAGAGACTTGTAGAGTGTAGTTTTCGTTCTTCGAGAGAGGGCTCGACTTCTCAATTGCTTACTCAGCCCAAAGTAACACCTGTTAGCAAGAGTTATCCTACGCATGATCTCCAAGCTGACGTCATTACTGCTGTTAATGCTGGTTCCAAGATAGACAAAGTCCCTTACTACTTCAAAAGCATAGTTGTCAACAGTGACGTGCTGTCCAAGACGACGGGACTCTTTGTTTGTTGACACTATATACTTCGTCTTGCCCTCGTTCACCGTGAGACCCATCCGACGCGACTCTCTTTCCAACTCTGAGAATGCTGCACTGACTGCTCGCGTGTTCATGCCGATTATGTCAATATCGTCGGCATACGCTAACAGCATGACACTTTTGTTGAAGATAGTGCCATTATGTCGTAGATCAGCAGCTCGTATTATTTTCTCCATAATAAGATTGAAGAAGTCGCACGATAACGAATCACCTTGTCTGAAACCCCGTTCGGTATTAAAAGGTGCGGAGAGGTCCTTCCCAATTTTCAATGCACAACGGGAGTTATGCAGTGTCATTCTACAAAGTCGAATGAGCTTTGCAGGAATACCAAACTCAGACATTGTTGCGTAGAGGTAATCCCTTACCGGACTGTCGAAAGCGGCTTTATAATCAACAAATAGGTGGTGTGTGTCGATCTGTTTTTCTTGGGTCTTCTCCAGGATTTGGCGCAGTGTGAAAATCTGGTCGATGGTGGATTTACCAGGTCTGAAGCCACACTGATAAGGTCCAATCAGGTTGCTGAGCATAGGTAAGTATGTATGTATGGAAAATCCAACGACTCTAGAGATTATTCATATGGAGCGTATTAAAGAAATTAGCTCAGTGAAATGGGAGTTTTTTTTGTGATGGTGATAATGAACTTTAAAGAAAAATTTTTTATCCCATCAGATGATTAATATTTGCAGTTGGCGAATTTTATGCAAAGCTTCAATAAGGTATGAAGATAAAAGATAACTTACTCGATACTCGCCACCAATGAAAATAGGTCCAAAGGTCTATCTGAGGTGGAATTTGTCCAAGCTTCAGAGACTTATAGAGTGTGGTTTCGTTTCTCGAGAGAGTTCTTGACTGCTCAATTATCTTAGCCCAAAGTAGCACCTGTTTGCAAGGGTGATCCTTCGCATTATCTCGAGGCCTACGTTATTGGTGGTGTTAATGCTGGTTCCAAGATGGACAAAGTATTTCATTACTGCGAAAGCTTAGTCATCAACAGTGACGTGCTGTCCAAGACGCCGGGGCTCTTTATTTATTGACACTAGTTATTTCGTCTTGCCCTCGTTCACCATAGGACCCATTAGACGCGACTCTGAGAATGCTGGACTGACTGGTCGCGTGTTCATGCAGATTATGTCACTAACCAGATTCCGATTATGTCAGTAACCAGATTCCCATTTTTGTTACGACAGGAAGGGGCTCCGATGTTTAAAGTGCCATTCAGCCACTTGATCTTCCCGAAGAATTTTCGAGCTTTATTCTTATCATCTCTACTCATCTCTATATCCTTATACTGGCATCTTTTTTGCTCTCTCTTCTTTCGCCTGAAATGATGACTTTCAGCTCCATAACAGCTCGCTTAACCTCTAGTGATTGCAGCTTACTGACGTTAAGCTTCCTCTGTATGGGACTTCGTTTGGTCTTTGCGACACACAACGTGTTCGCATCATAGCTTAGTAAGGTTAATTTTGGCACAAAAGATCGCTATCACGTACATCACACTGAAAGTATGCCTTCCGACGATCACCATGTGATCAATTTGGTTTTCCATTCCTTGATCTGGAGATGTGATGGATGTCGAAAGGCTGAAATCGAGTACTACTAACTACCATGTTTCGTGCTGCGGCGAAGTCGTCAAGCCTTATTCCGTTGTAGGAAATGTTCTTGTGGAGGTTGAATTTTCCAACAGTTGGACCAAAGGTTGGCATTAAAGTCGCCAAGCACGATTTTGATATCTGGGTGAGGGAAGCGATCATAAGCTTCTTCGAGACGCTAAAATAAGCTCTCTTTGGTTATTTGTCCTTCTCATCCGTTGAGGCGTGGCCACATATTAGGCTGATGTTAAAAAATATTGCTTCAATGCAGATTGTCGCCAGCCGTTCGTTCACAGATGTGAACTGTGAGACAAGATGTTGAAGTCTTTTACTAACAACAAATCCATATTCTACAATCTGCCTCTCCGTAAACTGTAAGAAATATCACGGACTGCTCATTTAGAGCAACCTTGCCCCTTCCATCGGATTTCCTGAAAAGCGGCCGCATAAAAAGTGAGTTTTCATGCTGCGGGTCCCAAACCCAACATACAACTTCTAATCGATGAGGTTTCGCCACTTACTTCAGCTGTCTCCCAGCGGATGCCAGAAAGCCATTGCGCGGTGATCGCCACGTGGAGGACCCTCATTAAAAAACTAAGGTGCCATCACATAGCAAGCAGGACAAACTACATGACATCCAGTGAGTTGACTTGCGATGAGTTCAACAAGGATCACGCTATCCTCACCAGATTGAGGCAGTTAGATACGTTACCTTGCGAAAAAACTACCAAATCACTTTCCTAATACATCTCCATAAATCCTATCAGATTTTGACTCGATTTAGAATGGAAAATAATTAAATTTCGGGACTCTCGCATGATCCATCATAACAACGATTTTTACATATAGATTTTCTTCGTCTATTTTATTTTATTTTATTTACAGAATGTAAGCAAAAGTTATAGATAAATAAAAAATAAACATACATCCATCGCAATACTTCATAGACTAATCAACTGTCAAAGCAGCAGTCATCGCCTGGTGGATCGAAAATGAAGAAGGGCAAAGTGGGTCTTTCAGCGAACAAAGTATTGATGACTGTTTCTTGGGGAGATGAAGAACAGAGCTTTCAAAATAATATTATCTAAAGCTGTTGGACTGTTGGTGGGGAAAAAGGAGCGTTTCCACCATAAGAGTGTAATTGCAATGGCAAACTTCTTTGAATTGCACTACGAAGTGCAATTATCTTCCCTGTGACTATTTTCCGCTTTTTATCTTGAATCTGGAAATCATATTCCTTAAACGATTTAAATAGGTTTTTATAGAAATGCTCCTAGAAAATTGAACAAAGCAATTCATAATATTTTTCTAATATATAATTTTACAGGATATTCGACAATTCATGTTACAATTGCTACAAATTGCGTAAATTGAAATGACACATGCGCATTACACACCCTTTTTTTTGTATGTTCTCAATCAAATTTCGATCAATTCCTTTGCACAATGCATACAATTAAACGGAAGTTATTATGTAGACAATTTGAGAATCTACACAAAAATTGCTACAACTATAAGGCAAACGGCAGCAGCAACAGCAGCAGCAGTAAGAGTAGTGCAACGCCCTCAATTACTGCATAAATTGAAAAACTCAAATGCTCTATATTCATAACAAAAACCAAAAAAATATTATATTTTCGCAATGCATAAACTGTCTAAACATATCAAAATAATTTGACATTTAATCGTTCAATTCCCACATTAGACACGACAGAAGAAAAAACGAAATAAAAGGTTCTCGCCCCCCAAAATTGGGATAGGTATTTCGTTTTATCATCAATTCAAAATAGAAGAAAATAAAAATAATTGTCAACTCGATTGAACAACAAAGAAGTAGAAGAAAATGGAAAAAAAAAATCAGGAATACTTCCATTACTATCACCACCGTCATCATTGTCATCGTTTTAAAATGTTTTCATGTAATACTCATATTCGAAATACTGCAGGTAAGGGACAGTAAATTCAATAACAATATACATACGTACATAATACGCTTGTATAACTCTATGCATTTCAAAAATGCACACAAATACGATATACATACTCAATGTACGTATAAGTGCATGATAGTCTCCCTCTTGATCTATGTATTTATCTGAGTATAGCTCAAGTAGAAAAATATCGCATTACCAAGGCAAAAATGTTGAAAGGAGACGATATAATAATACAACAACAACAATCATTTGAGTACTTGGCAAAAAGCGAAAATTCAAAAAAAGAGGTTGACAAACTTCTTAAATTTCATGAACTATTGTTGTTGTTTTGCTTTGTCGTTTGATATGTATTCGTTTTTCTCTAAGTTGTTGTTTCTTTTTGTTGGAAATTTTATGAAGTAGAAAATTATCTTTAATTTTTTCTTATTTGTTTTATTTTATACATATAAAGAAAAATAAAAATAAATATTTAATAAAAATATGCAAACACCTGCAATCCAAAATAGTTGACCCTCGAGTGTAATGTGACGATGTGTGTACTTTCTGTGATTTAATAAGGATTCATTAAATTTAAGGGAAGAATCTTGGGATATAACCTGTGTGTCATATATATATTATGGGTCGCCCCTAACAAAGCTTACCTTAAAACAGCCAATAGGATTTTTGTCATAACTTTGACCTGAAGACTAAGTAAACTCAATCGCCAAATATGACCTTAGAGGTCAACGATGAACTTAGAAGTAAGTATGGAGCTCATTGAGGACTTTAAAATAATAACAAATATCAACCATAAAACGTCACATTTATAAAAAAGTCGTTTTAGCTGTTTTATGGAGGTCCAAAAATATATTTAAATAATGCCTAGATGCTCTAATGATAAATTTTCTATTCTATTTTCACTGACCACCATAATATACTAACTCTTTGGAGCTTTATTAAAACGGTTATAACCATCTTACAAGAATTAATGTCGAAATTGATTAATATCGAAAGTTACTTACTTACTTATGTGGCAATAACAATCGAATATCGATTTAGGCCGAAAATAACATGCTTCGCCAGCCATCTCTGTTCTTTGCTAACTGGCGCCAGTTAGATATTCCAAGCGCCGTCAGGTTCTGCAGTATTTGGTCTTTCCACCGGAGGTTAGGTCTTCCTCTTCTGCGTCGTCCTCCAGCGGGTTCCGAATATAACACCTTCTTCCATTCGCTCGACATGACCTAGCCAGCGCAGCCGCTGGATTTCGATGCGCTTTACTATGTCAATATCGGCATACAGCTCGTACAGCTCATGGTTGCACCTTACTCGGTACTCGCCACCAACGCAAATAGGTCCAAAGATCTTGCGTAGGACTTTTCTCTCGAAAACTCCAAGCATTCGCTCATCCGAGGTGGAAATTGTCCAGGATTCAGCGCCATATGTTAGGACAGGCATGATGAGAGACTTGTAGAGTGTAGTTTTCGTTCTTCGAGAGAGGGCTCGACTTCTCAATTGTTTACTCAGCCCAAAGTAACACCTGTTAGCAAGAGTTATACTATGCATGATCTCCAGGCTGACGTCATTACAGTTGTTGATGCTGGTTCCAAGATAGACAAAGTCCCTTACTACTTCAAAAGCTTAGTTGTCAACAGTGACGTGCTGTACAAGACGCCGGGACTCTTTGTTTGTTGACACTAGATACTTCGTCTTGCCCTCGTTCACCGTGAGACCCATCCGACGCGACTCTCTTTCAAACTCTGAGAATGCTGTACTGACTGCTCGCGTGTTCATGCCGATTATGTCAATATCGTCGGCATACGCTAACAGCATGACACTAATATCGAAAGTATTGTGCAATATTGTCAACATTTTTATACAGAGTAAACTATTTTTCAAGATTTTTTCGACAACTTTGCCATAATATCAAAAATGTAAATGTATACGACATTGTTGCATGATTATTTCGACATTAATTCATATCGCCAAATGAATATGACCTTGCATTTTTGTGCAGGATGTATATGGGTACCGTAGCTCAGTGGTTAGTGTGTTGGCCTTCTGATATGTACGTTGTGGGTTCAATACGCAGCTGAAGCATAACATCTTTAATATCGAAAAGATTTTTCTTTCGAACGGTACCCACCTGTCGGCAAGCAATTAGCAATTCTTCCTGGAGTAACAATTTGTCATGGAAAAGCTTCTAAAAGAACTTTGTGACAAAGCTCACAAAAAGTGATGTCACAAGAGTTCTGCCATTCTGAACCGACTAAAATAAGTAGGTCCCTTTTAAAACTGTCCAAAATTTATCACGTACAAGAGCCCTTCGGAGCTTATAAGTACGACATATTTTATTTTTTTGTCTATTCCTGAAATCAGTACACTAAAGAATCGGTCAGAGCAGAGAGGGAAATACAGAGGTTTCTTAAAAGACTGCTTATCTACCCGCTCAAATTTCATGGTTCTCTTCATTAAGAGTCAACGGAGCCTAAATGAAAGAAATTATGAATAAAATACTGAATAATATATGAATAAAATATTTAACTCACCCTTTTGTCTGAGAGCCTGGCATTTCCTCGACACAAAATGACTCATTTATAGGTCATTTCTAACGAGATCTCACCAAGCTGTCTAAATATCACCTAGGGAGGATATTACACTCCACTCTTGATGCTGAGTGAGTCAACGTAAACGGGCATGCGCTACTAACTAACGTAATCTATATTCCATTCAGCAACATTTTGGATGAGTAATTACTGCAAAATATATCAATACTTAGTATGTCCAGATCATACCAGTGAGCCAAAGCAGTTATGGCAGGACCCTCTTCAAACAGTCAAGATCTATTTTCGGTTATAAACTCGGTATATACTCAAAGCGAGGGATTAAGATTCTGAAAACCAGCTTGTTCGTGTGTAGCTTTTAAGGATGCATCTATTAGACTATTGGAAATGAGCAAATATCACTGTTTTTCTTAGTTTGCAAGACTTTAGTTTTAGTTAGACTTAAAAAAAAAAAAAAAAAAAAATAGCGGGAACTATAGACTTACGTATTAACCGATGTGAAAGGGTACGCAATTTTTGAAATATTCTACTTTCTGAATTTTATCACAGAAGTCATTCCGTAGTTTGCTCATGGCAAGTTGCTACCGTCGGTAGAACAGCAAGTTACTTAACGGCACTTGTCTGTTTAAAATTATTATTTGCCATTCTGAGATATGTCGAATCGTTCTACGACCCTAGAAAAGGCGAATATACTAACTAATTGATCTACGGTATCCACACGCCAGTAATGCGTTGTATGTTAAAAATTTTTTTTTTCAGTTTGGAGTTCCCAATGCAAGTAAGGATAACAATTAAATTCATATCATATTGTAATATAAATTATACCATTATTCTTTAACAATTTAAAGATATATTCAATATTGGCATGTGAATTGATTTCCCTCATATATGAGTTCATGCGTATGGCATGATATGACCTGCAAGTATGTACTTATGATAACTTCAAAGGAATACATAATACCTAGTTGATATATTAATTAATGTTAAAGATATAGAGTATCTAAATAAATTGTATACATGTTGATTTTTAATGTGTGTGGGTGCCAGTAGGCGTAGATGAAAAAATATATAAATGAAAAGGATATCATGTACACAAAACTGACGTACAAAAACGAAATATGCATTCTCATGGATTATCGCTAAAGCTACGCAAAACATATCCTGTATCCTTCTACTCCACTACTATGTACATATACACATGCATATTTCCTAGTACCTATGACGAGATAATATGTAGTACTAGTAGTATGTTAGTAGTGGTGATGTACTAACTACAAGTAGCTGGTAGCTATAACAACATCAGAAACATCAACATCCTCATCATTATCATGGTCATAATATTAAGATAGAGTGAGAGAGAGCCATAGAGATAGAGAAAGAAGAAGCATATCGCGCTTCATGGCCGAGAAGCATACTCGTTTAACATTTTAAATTGAGCGTTAAAATTAAACGATGCATTTCAAGCAACCATTATGTATGAGTATATACTGACAATATTTACATATACATACATTCATGCATGCATACTTTATATATATACAATACACATATAAATATATATAGAAATGCATGGCTATTGATGTTTTTGTTGTATGATGAAGTAGAAATGAGTGGAAATAAAAATCGCACACAAATACAGGATCAAAAGGATACTTGAGCTAACAGTGCATGTAATGCAAACATTGATGCAGGAAAATAAAAATACAAATAAAAAATCTAGAGGAGGCAAAGTGAATCTGAAATATAAATCCCGCGGAAAAAAAAATATATATATATGTAGATATTCTGCAATGAACATGTGTGTTGTTGGTGTGTATGTATGTGAAATGAAAATGTTCAAATTTCATTTAAAGTGGTTTGGAAGGGATAAATGAAAAACGAACAACATAGCGTAAACAATGTTCTTATTTAGAGCATGACCTACATAATTTCTAATATTTAATTCAACATAAGTTATATTTTGCTCATTATTTTTTAATTGATTACTTGAGTACAATTCAATTTGAGAATTAAATGGAATAAAAACTTCTAAAATTATATATATTCTTAGCCAAGTGTGAAAGCACAATGTTTATGATAGAGTGTGTTAAATAATAATGTTGGACTTTTACGTGAAAATAAAATTTAGTTGGGTCTGATGTGGATAGATTCGATATCTGTCGGTTCGGATTTGGTGGGAACGTTTGGTAGAATAAGGGAGGAGGAGAGCCTCCTCAGCAACAACGTTACGGTGATGGAAGATGGGACGAATGTAACGGACTGTGATGAGAACAGAGAAATCTTCTTGATTCAGTAGTCACGACTTGTAGTAAAGGCATCTGTGGAATCCTTGTATCCTTGTAAAGAAATCACTTATTGCATATCTGCTCTCTACTCACAAGAATGAAGATCTGGCCATCATCTCTAAAGCTAAAGGGGATATCGCTTCAGGCTTTGCTTCAGGCCGCCCAACTCACAACCAGAACTCCTGAGAAGGATGCGTACCGTAATATATGGGGCAGCTCTGACATCAATGAGAGAGGGAATTACTTAGCAACTACTAACGTATTAGTTTGCAATATATAGGCAAGTCTCTCACCTTTTTAACCAGAACTAGACAGGAAGTATTGGATATTGCTCTTGCCTCTTCTATAGTACACACGATAAGGGTTTTAAATTGCTAAATATTTAGCTTGTTCTAATCCGAAATCGAGGGGAGAACTTAAACTACCTCATTGGTGGAAAAAAGAATTATGTGAATTAAGAACTGAGAATAGGAAACAGAGCAAACAAATCTAAGCTAGAATGGGACTGAAATCTGCACAAAGAAGACAATACAGGAAATATCTCAGCATTGAAACATCTAAAGTTGCGAGGCTTAAGAAGATACTCTCTGCCTCCACATTCATCTCAAGCACTTTACTGAGGGTGGACGGAACATGAGGAACCATCTCAGAAGAAGATGGTCTAGAAACCCTTACCGACATGTACATTTTGTCTGATGCAACAGTGCATGAAGGTAACCTTTCCAGAATGGACAATATCAGTCTCACGGGACTGATCAACTGCTCAAATAGATAGAACACTACTTAACTGCTCAACACTTAGATAGAAGGGTAGATAGAGCAACTAAGAGTGATTTTCACCGGCTGCATTAACCTTAAGTACACCCATAGGGAATGTCATCGTGCATTTCTGCATACAATCTGCGGCCCCAAAAAGTCTCAGGTTATAAGAAGTACTCCTTTTGTCTACAACATCATAGGGTCTATTCTTTGACAATCAGTAGGAAAACCAGACTTTTCAATACAATATGCATTTAAGAAGTCGCCCCATATCACCTCATAGTTATGGACAAACGTAGCTGTCTCCATAATCACAGGAAATAATATCTAAAATACCAGAATATACATTCTAACATTAAGGGTCACAACTTTCTTGCCGCAGATCTCTTGATGAGATGGCTGAGCAGTAGAATCTGCATCTAATGTGGTTGTTGCGTCACAGAGACGTTCCAAGCAATAGTAGGGCAGACGAACTAGTCAGAAATTCTACCACTTTAGAGCTTCTTCCTGAATATTCAAGTCGGGGTACTCCACTCAGTACCTGTAAGCTAGTTATAAGGGGAAGAGTGACAGACAAGACAAATGACCGATAGACACCCTCTATTATGTAAAAAATCGGGCACAGATCTGGCTAAAAATGAACTGGAACTGCACAAAAAGTCTCCTACGTCTAGATGAGCTGTGATGATTGAAAAAATAAAATTTTGTATTTCTGAAAACTATATAGCGAGCAGGGTTTTCAACAACGGAGCTCATGATCATTTTTGATTTGCTTAATCCAGTTTGCTTAGCTCTGGCTCAATAATGCCATAATAAAACGTTAAAAACAATTGTATTTAAAAGAATATTTCCAGATAGGGTAAAGTACTTCAATAATTTACATACTCAAATCGTTCATCTTAATAAAGATCACAATATATTTTTTCTAAAATCTACCACAACCGAAGTATAGAGTCACACTAATCCTACGTATGAATATTTATTGGAAAAAAGAAAAAAAAAATAAAATAAATTTAATGTGATATAGTGTAACTACAACTAACTCTCAGCGGTCATATTAAGCTTTTGAGGCTATCGTTTCTATACAGCTCTATATTTTAAACATTTATGTATATATGCTCGGCTTTGCCATGGACAACTAACCATGATAGTTGTAACTGCCATACATCTTTCATTGTTTTAATTCATTACGAAATACTCGCTGTTACTGCGAATATGCATATGCACCTAAGTATGTGTATATAGGAATGAAGTGAATTCTTAATGAGTTCTTAATAAAATGCAGCTAAGCTTTATGCTAAGCCTTCAAATGAAATATGTGCCAATTAATATGGAGTAAAATGGTATATGAGTATATTTGAGTTTTTTTTTTTTGCCTTTATAGTATGTTTTACCTTCATTTATTTCATTGTTCATTTCATGTGTATTCTGTAGCAAGGCTGAGCTAATGCTTTGCAATTCCAATTGAAGCCGCTACTATATATGTATGTATATATGAAAACCAACCAGATGCAAATGGTAGGAATAATATAAAAAACTATTTTAAAATGAGCTCATTTAATATGGGTTAACGTTGGTTTGTTACTGCTGTCTCTGCTGCTATGGTTTAACCTGGCTGAACTCGTTGCTAGGTGCGATACAAAAATGAAAAGAACAATGATACGGATAGAGCAATCTGGCAATATTATTTACACAGAGGTTAAAACAAGTATTAAGTAATTGATAAATGATGTCAATGAGTGTGCAGTAATGTCATTGTTATATTGTATATTAGAGTTATTGTACACCATATAGGAAATAATGAAACGGTGAGATGGTTCAACATACTTACTTACTTATATTGAAAAATGTATAAATTGTACATGCAATACCTGTGTGTTTAAAGTAGTTTAATTTTGTGCTAATTATGGTTGTGTGGGCATATAATTAATATGTTTATACTCAGCACCAATGGAATAAGGCCACTTTGGTTGAAGAGTTGTATTTAAATGTTGTTTGTTGAATATAATAGAAATATAATAAATAATAATAATTTTACTTCTAAGTAATTATAGTACTACGATTTCAATGAATTCGATTAGTAATATAATGTATAGGTTAGAGTTTAATGGAAGTAAATTTAATAAATAGCCCCACAGATTCTTACGAGTCACTCCTAAAGAAGTAAGTGTACTATTTTCTCTCCCTAATGTCTTTTTTTCGGAATAGTTCTACTCTTTGGTGAAGCTCTAGTGCAAAATTTACTTTTCGCATCAAATTTGCTACCGCTGCATTCAGAAATATCCTAGAGGGATAACATTTATGACATTTATTTTCCTCCCAAACTATTTTGGGGCACATGCTTATCTATCTATCTATCTATCTACACTCATTCCCCTACCAAGTAAATCTAAAAATTGGCAATAAAAAAAAAGCTATAGCTGCCCAGAAATAGCCTCTTAAATGTAAAGCGTAATTGTAAATTCGTGTTATAATGAAAAGTTTTTTCAAGTGTTCCATTTCAAATGGAGTATATTGTGATCTACATATGGTTACATTTTGCATAAAGTAATCAAAATTGTATATTTAATGAGAGTAATTAATTTATTCATTTAAAGAATATCCAAATACAATACACACCGTACGTGATACATGATCATGAGCAATATGTGAGCATTTTTAATATTCATATGACTTCTGTCAATTTCACACCGTATCTTGGTGAAGAACCAAAAACCATCACCATTTCGACAGCAAAAGTATTCCGAATGCCATGTACAATTTTGCTTAAAAGTAAAATTATGTAAAATTCAATAAATTTTGCATGTTTCGCACAATAAATGTGTTGCGCTTTGTTGCGTTCATACATGCATTCATCACTTCAATACGAGTATGCGTGCGAGAGTACATGCGTGCTGTGTACACATTGCTCTCTGCGGTGTGAACTCATTCATTCACTCATGCATTCATCCAAGCAGAACATCCTAACCATTACTTTGACCAGTCATTAAACACCATCCATTTTGGCAGACGTCTATTTAAATGAACATGTGAGTACAACGAGTACTGTGGCTGCTGGTTGAGAGATTGAAGTTTATACGCATGCGTACTACATAAAATGGTGATATTTTTGCAATAATTTCCTACCTCTTACTGCTCTTCTACACTATTATGTTTGCTGAACGAAAATTAACTTTGATCGTGCTGTTTAATATGTCGTTCGTTCTTCGTTTTTTCGTTTTCTTTTGTTACTTGTTTTTAATAAAAGCTTAGTGAGTGCTCACTGTTGTAATGTCCTCGCCCTGTTTATATGAGAATATATAAAGGGTTATCCATTTCGGGGTTTCAAAAGTATAGGGATAGAATTCGACATCTGTCAAACTGAGTTGTTAAAACAATTTCTTTCTTTTTCAGTTCAAAGTCTGACATTTGCGAAAATGGATCGCTTAACTATCGCACAACGCATTAAAATTGTAAAAACCTACTACAAAAATGGTGATTCTGCCACAGCCACATATCGTGCTTTAAGAGGAGATTATGGTTTACATAATCGTCCAACTACGCAAGCAATTGGCAAAATTGTGAAGAAATATGAAGAGACTGGATCGGTTACAGATATTGTAAGGCCTGTGCATCATCGTTTCGCAGTGTTGCCGAAGACCCGACTGTGTCGATTCCTCGTCGTTCTCAGGAATTAGGACTGTCTTACGGCACATTATGGCGTATTTTGCATTTGGATCTACACCTACATCCATATAAAATCCAGCTCACACAACAACTGAAGACAGCTGACCATTCACAACGTCGTAGATACGTCGAATGGGTGCTTGAACAACAGGCGGTGGACGGCGATTTTTCGAACAAAATTTTCTTCAGCGACGAAGCACATTTCTCACTCGGTGGGTATGTTAACAAACAAAATTGTCATATTTGGGGTTCTGAGAATCCTCAAGTAATTGAAGAGAGGCCACTACATCCACAAAAAGTCACTGCTTGGTGCGCTCTTTGGTCCGGAGGTGTGATTGGACCTTACGTCCTCGAAAACGACGATGGAACGACTGTCACCGTCAATTCGGAGCGTTATGGTCATATGATAACCGACTTTTTTTTGCCTGCTATTGAAGAATACGACTTAGAGAATATGTGGTTTCAACAAGACGGTGCCACATGCCACACAACTCGAGCGAATATGGCTTTATTGCAAGAGAAATTTTCTGGCCGCGTAATTTCTCGTCGTGGCGATATCAAGTGGCCACCAAGATCATGCGATTTGACACCGCTTGACTTTTTTTTGTGGGGCTACGCGAAAGACCGTGTTTATGCAGATAAACCTTTAACTCTTGAGCACCTAAAAACCAACATTCGTCACGTTATGGCTGAGATACCGCCCAATATGTGTCAAAAAGTGGTCGAAAATTACCTCAAAAGAATCGATGATTGCAACAATTCGCGTGGTGGTCATTTAAATGATGTAGTATAACACATAATGTCAACGTTCAAACTTTATAATAAAAAATCTCCTTACAGTCGGCTGGGGCCGACCAAACTATACCCTGCATATGTAGATTTATATATAAAAAGTTTACTCGAATATCCAACTTTTCTTTTATTTCCACTTTTCGAGAAACAATTTTTACATATACTACTAATTTACACCCGAAATATGGTTGACTTTGACGAAATAAAAGGATTTTAAGATAATTCCGAGGCTTAGTATGATAGCTATATAAAAAGTGGGCGTGGCTTATCACTTTCTAGTAAATCCAATTAATTTTTCAATGTTAATCCACACCTTAAATTTGGTGTCCTACGTTGAATAGTTTCTAAGTTATGGTGGTTAACATTTTTGTTTAATTTCCTCAACTTTGTATGGGAGCCCCAATAAGAAGTGGGCGTGGTACGCTGATTTTCTGCCATATTATTTCTGCCGTGTTAATCTAAGTGTCAATTATAGTTATTCTAGACAGAAGATTGTAGAAGTTACAGCAGTTTCAATTTAAAAGAAGTACAGACACTTTGTATGGGAGCTACGCTAGAAAGTAGGCGTGGCTCACCCACTTTTGGCGAGGTTATATAGTAGTATAATATAAGTCTATGTGCCGAATATTGTTGTCCCAAGTGGTATATTATGTTAGTTATAGCAAGTTAAAGATTTTGAAAATTTCGAGGTTAGTCGCTTTGAATGCTTGGTGTGGGCGTGGTTATTGACCGATCATGCCCAATATCAATCCCCTCTGTACTCTTGGATCATAGATTACTTATGCCAAATTTCATCGAAATAGCTCAATATTTACTCAAGTTATCGTGCGAACCAGCCAGGTGACAGACAGACGGACGGACGGACGGACGGACGGACGGACGGACGGACGGACGGACATCGTTAAATCGAAAATTTAATCGACGCTGATCACGAATATATATCCATGTCTATATCTCCGGAGATTCCTTCAAGTGGACACAAACATCTGACCGAAATGAATATACCATGCATATTGCATTATGCAGGGTATAAAAAGAAATATCATGATAAAAAATATTTTATATGTGTTTTATTTACATTTACTTTTGAAACCGCAAAATGGATAACCCTTTATATAAATAAATTTATGTATATTGTGCATAATAATGTTGTTGTAATTATGCTGACATAAAAATGTCCATACATGTCCATACCTTCTTAATATGCACATTCACACGAGTACGAGCGATACTTATTATTGTCAAAAGAAATTATAAAAGGCGAAAAAAAATTGTTTTTTAAAATAAAACAATAATAACAAGAGAAACGCACTACTATATTTACGGTAAATGATTCAGTAAGAAATTTTGTCATTACATACATTTATACAGTTTCAAAGGCTTTCATTTTCCCAAAGGCCTCAAGCAACCATACGAGTAGGCAGACGATTATTGAAGTTGCACCTCTTCGATGAGACTTTTTACACATAAGTATCTACTCAGTGGGTTTTAATGATAAGGTTAGTGATGTGATGCGGGAAAATAGTTTTTGTCTTAAAGATGCACATTTAAAAAAAAACTGAGGGTTTAAAAAAACATTGTAGTTTTGTATTTGTCTCAATGCCCGAGAGGGATACAGACTATACGGAGACTGTAACAATAAATATAAGAAAGTATTGTAGTACATATGTAACGTACGAGTATGTGTATAAATATATTCGATGAAAAATAATTTATAGTGTTTATTTTTAGAGAAACCCACTAGCAGCTCACAGTTATATCTCTTTAAAGGTAGAAGAAAATCAACGGCGGGTTTCAAGCGCTTTTAGCAGCATGCTTTAGGTCCCAGCTGTTGTTGACTGTCGGTGTAGATAGTCGAACTATTAAACCATATTCAGAGTAACGCGGAGTTCCCCATCCTAACTAATCTGTCTATACTTTCATCTCGGGTCTGCTAAGCTACACAGAACCCATATTCCATTTAAATATGGAGTTTTTTTAGCCTTTCATACAAGTGCTAGTCTAAGACTAGGTAGCAGATTGCAAAGAGTTTTGGACGCAACATGACTTAAATTTATTCATTTGTGCAGAGTAATAGAACATTTCTACTAAGCCTGCTTTTAAGTATTCAATTACATTATCGATAGAAATAGCCGATTTTCGAATCTTGTGTACAAAATTTATCTGCAGATCGGAAACAATTGGCACTGGAACGAATCTATTAAAAATATCTAACTCAAATTCTTAGAAACTTACGCGTAATCGCACACATTCATAGAATGATTGAAAAATTTAAACATTGCCAAAGACTGCCGAGGCGACCAACTAATTAGACATCGGCCTGTGTTTGAAATTTACCAGTTACATTGGAAACGTGAAAGAGATTAGTGGCAAAAAATATTTTTGTTGATATTGAGAGGTGAAAAACGTCTATATTCAATTCGTCTATACCAGTTGGCAAAATAATATAAAGTAGATGGGGAAAGATGGTGCCGTGGCTCAGTGGTTAGTGTGTTGGCCTTCTGATCTGTAGGTCGTGGTTCAATCCCCGGCTCATGCATAACAAATTTAATATCGAAAAGATTTTTCTTTTGAACGGTACCCACCTGTCGGCAAGCAATTGGCAATTCTTCCGACAGTAACAACTTGCCATGAAAAAGCTTCTAAAAGAACTCTGTGACAAAGCTCAAAAAAAAGTGATGTCACAAGTGTTCTGCCGTTCGGAACCGGCTAAAATAAGTAGGTCCCTTCTAATACTGTCCAAAATTTAAGACGCACAACAGTAATGGGAGAGAAGCTCGGCCAATGAGCCCTTTAGGGCTTTAAGTGCCACATATTTATTTATTTTAGATGGGGAAAGTAGAGTGGAATCTAAGGGATAATTTATAATTAGAAGATAAGGAATAAGTACATTTGGGGGAATGTTGGGGTAGAAGAATTAAAGAGGGTGCGTCATATATTTACCTACTCTATGAGATATTTAAGGGCAGTTATGTGATTATTTATAGATTTTCAGATGCTTTTAAAAATATTTTGTAGGTCAGTCTCTCTGCGGAGTAACAACACGGAGCAAATAAATGTAGAAAAATGTTGAATATTAAAAATGATTCCGGGTGGATTAAATATTTTATAGTAGAGCTCCTCGAAGGGTTAGAGACTGATGGTATGAGAGGTTGGCACATTTACAAAAAATGTAAATTAAGAGGGTCGGTCATACCCCATCTACGAAGAATTTTAAGTATTTCAATTATAATTTTAGCTTATAATTTGTTTAGGAAAATTCTGAATATTGTAGTGGATGTTTGAACTTTAATAATATTTTTTTTTTTTAGGATAGGATATGTCGTCTGACCGAGTTAAACCAATTCGAGTGTAGCGTTCCCAAATACGTTGGTATTAAAATGTTTATCTCATATGCTGGATCATATTTTTTCGTGTTACTATGGAATTTTCCATTCGATTAAACAGTTACAATTTTGAATACTTTGAAGTTTTGAATATTTTAGAAATATATTAAGACTTATGTCACCATTTAAAAATTATTGCATGGGAAAAAGCATCATCCTATTTTTCAGAAAATTTAAAGTCTACGTAATTAAAACGAGATTGTTTAGAGGCAATTTGAACTCTCATTTATACTCGTCGTTTCAGAGTATTTTAAAATGTATGTATCTATACATATGGTATGTATATACACACTTTATATAATTTGCTGCAACATTGTTTTACATTAAATACATTAAACACATTAAATACATCATCTTGCAATGTGCTGAAATAATAAAGGTATCATATTGAAGTTATTTAAAACAAAATGAGCAAAAAATATCTAAATTACATACTACAAATGCTTAAAAGTAAGGAAAGAGCACATATAAAGGGTTATCCATTTTGCGGTTTCAAAAGTAAATGTAAATAAAACACAAATAAAATATTTTTTATCATGATATTTCTTTTTTATTATAAAGTCTGAACGATGACATTATGTGTGAAATACTACATCATTTAAATGACCACCACGCGAATTGTTGCAAGCATCTATTCTTTTGAGGTAATTTTCGACCACTTTTTGACACATATTGGGCGGTATCTCAGCCATAACGTGACGAATGTTGGTTTTTAGGTGCTCAAGAGTTAAAGGTTTATCTGCATAAACACGGTCTTTCGCGTATCCCCACAAAAAAAAAGTCAAGCGGTGTCAAGTCGCATGATCTTGGTGGCCACTTGATATTGCCACGACGAGAAATTACGCGGCCAGAAAATTTCTCTTGCAATAAAGCCATATTCGCTCGAGTTGTGTGGCATGTGGCACCGTCTTGTTGAAACCACATATTCTCTAAGTCGTATTCTTCAATAGCAGGCAAAAAAAAGTCGATTATCATATGACCATAACGCTCCGAATAGACGGTGACAGTCGTTCCATCGTCGTTTTCGAAGAAGTAAGGTCCAATCACACCTCCGGACCAAAGAGCGCACCAAGCAGTGACTTTTTGTGGATGTAGTGGCCTCTCTTCAATTACTTGAGGATTCTCAGAACCCCAAATACGACAATTTTGTTTGTTAACATACCCACCGAGTGAGAAATGTGCTTCGTCGCTGAAGAAAATTTTGTTCGAAAAATCGCCGTCCACCGCCTGTTGTTCAAGCACCCATTCGACGTATCTACGACGTTGTGAATGGTCAGCTGGCTTCAGTTGTTGTGTGAGCTGGATTTTATATGGATGTACGTGTAGATCCAAATGCAAAATACGCCATAATGTGCCGTAAGACAGTCCTAATTCCTGAGAACGACGAGGAATCGACACATTCGGGTCTTCGGCAACACTTTCACTTACAGCAGCGATATTTTCGGTGGTACGAGCGAAACGATGATGCACAGGCCTTACAATATCTGTAACCGATCCAGTCTCTTCATATTTCTTCACAATTTTGCCAATTGCTTGCGTAGTTGGACGATTATGTAAATCATAATCTCCTCTTAAAGCACGATATGTGGCTGTGGCAGAATCACCATTTTTGTAGTAGGTTTTTGCGTTGTGCGATAGTTAAGCGATCCATTTTCGCAAATGTCAGACTTTGAACTGAAAAAGAAAGAAATTGTTTTAACAACTCAGTTTGACAGATGTCGAATTCTAGCCCTATACTTTTGAAACCGCGAAATGGATAACCCTTTATATGCACATATACCGACATCAAGAAGAGCAAATTTTTGTTTTCTCTTACGTACTTCAATATTCAGTTTTCCAATGTGCTAGCGGATATTCCATTTTTTTTTTGTGTTTTTCTTGTTAGGTAATAACATGCAACATGTCATAATATAATATAAAGTTTTGTCACTACTTTCATTGCACTTTTGCCACTTTCAAACTTGTTGCCCGACACATAAGCACACATAGACACACAGACACTTTTGTGCATGTCGAAGGTATGAATTCAATTAAGATTTTTTTTCTGTTGGTCATGAAGTTTTTATGTTGAAAATTACACTTGGCTTTTGTGGTGTTTTCGGTTTTTTTTTCACTGCCTCGATGGTACCTATCATAATAATTATGACTGAAATGAATTAAATTAAAATATTGTCAATGACGGCGCTTCAGCATCATGTTGAACCAGTTTTAGATACAGGGAACATTCAAGTTTAGGTATCTCTATATGTATACAAATATGCATAAATATACATGTGCATTGCCAGTCGTATAGTCGCATATGGAAAAGGGTGAAATTAGTTAATGTTGAAAAATTTAATTAATTTTAGAATTTATTTTGTTCATGTTTTATTTTTTATTTTTAATATGCAACACACACTTGTGGTGTTCCCTCATCGTGGTGTGACGACGATGGCTCTATATGATAAGTATCTACTTGTATGTACACATTTGAGTGCACTAGAACATATGTATCATATATTTATAAAAGTAGAAGCATTTTTGCACTATTCTACCGTACGTAGATTTTATCCAAATATCTACCCCAGTAAGCACTCTTATTGGCGAGGGTGCTGAATAATATAAGTAGTTATATAGTGCCTGCCATCCATAATGATGGCTATTAAAAATAAATAATAAAAAGAACAGCCAAAAATTAGGGCTCTAACACCGATAATATGATGGCTATTTTTTATATTTATTATACGTATACACAATCGTTGGATTTTGCAATATTTATATGTGGAACATACATTTATGAAAAGGGATCTAAGTGTGAAAATTTTATGAAGATTATATACAAATATTCCTCTTTAAATTCGTACGAAAGAAAATACTCACGTGGCTCATTTTATATTTATCTAGAAGCGAAGGCGGGGTCATGTTATTACGGCAATATATTGAAGAATTATTATGATAAATGAAATAGATTCAGGTTCAGCTAATGGGTAATTCTGCTTTTGTTGTAGATCATTAAAATACACTATTGATTAACATTCCTTTAATTGACTTTCAAACTTTTGACATATACATATGTACCATTCTAGGATAAAAGTAAAATAAATGTAATATAAATCGCAAGATAACCATGTACGTACTGGGTGCCATTCCTCAGTGCTTAATGCCTGATGTAGGTCGTGTGATCTGTAGGTCGTGGGTTCAAGCCCCGACTGAAACACAACTTTAATATCGAAAAGATGTTTTTTCGAATGGCACTCACCTGTCGGCAAGCAATTGGCAATTCTTCAAACAGCAACAATTTGCCAAAGCTCAAAAAAGTGATGTAACAAGTCGTCTGTCGTTTGGAAGCGGTTAATGTAAGTAGGTCACTTCTAATACTAAAAATTTAACACTAACAACAGTACTGTAAGAGAAGGAAGCTCGGTCTAAGGGTTCTTTGGGGCTTATAAGTTTTAAATATATTTTTTAATTACCGTGTAAAAGAAACAAGCGCTTTTATCACAGAAAAGAGAAGAAGATAACTTTTGAAGGAGAACCCCATAAAGAGTGATATGGGGTTAATATATTTGAGAAAATTATGGAGGAGAGAATTTAATGAGGTTTAGTCATATATTTCAAAGCTTTTGGGACGATTGTTTGGCAATTATAGAGTTTATTTTTGATTTTCAGGAGCTTTTAATTTAATTTCATAAAGAGAAAATATTGTTGGTCAGTAAATTTAGAAAAATGCTAAATAGTAAAAATCGATGGGGGTCCATCACATATGCATTTTTTTGTAATTTTTTGATTATTTATGAAGGTTTCCTGAGTTAATTATTCCTAGTTGTAATACATTGTAATTGTTGCAATACAGAAATCTTTTTCAGTTTGACATTTTTTACAATTTGCCAAATTATTTATACAATATATAAATTAATATATAAAGAAAAACTTTGAAAAAATTAATGCTTAATGGAATCTTATGACTCAGACAATATAAGCGATAGATGTAAAATTATTAAATAATATTTTTTAATTTTTGTATGATGCTAAAGTGATTGCCATATTCTAGAGTTTAATTTGTGAGGCTCAAAGCTCTTACTTCTGGATGCGCGCTGACTTTTATTTTGATCGACAACGTCTCTATCCTCTATTTACTTATAATTCTGTATGTCGGACTTCTTTAGTTGAGCTAGTACAGTTTGGAAATCTGTACTGTCTCTCCCTACATCATATTGAGGCATATGCACTCAAACGTTCGAAGTTTTTGCGAGATAAGACTGAAGACAAGAACTAACTGCGGAATTATCAATACCGAATCGGATTCAACTACCCAATATCCGTGATTATGGACAGTCCAATCTGTCGAAACAGCAGGCCTACTCTTTTTTCGATATTTCCGCTCGTGAAAAATGTACAAAATACAATGGCTCGATACTACTGACTTTCAGTTCAGATTCAGCGACTGAAAATTCTTACAAGTAATTTCTCCACAGAGACTATCTTATATTCATAATATTTTCAATTATATATCCAATTATCCAATATTTTTTGCTCAATTTCAGTGATAATTTTTTTTGAAGCAAAGAAGAAATTATCGTACGAAGCCTGTTCTACTTCCTATAAATGAAGAAAATATGTAGAACCAGCTTCGTAAATAAAACTCATCCATTTCTTAACCTGATATGACTGTACATTTCAGTTTTTTATTTTATTTTATTTTAGTATAGTATAGTATTTCTCCTTTTCTTACTTCTTCTAAAAGCGATCCTTATTTTATTAATCAAAAGTATGTGTTCAATCTTTTCCAACACCCCAAAAAGTAATTATACATTGTAACATATTGTTATGGCAAAATAAGAAGAAGAAGTAGAAATAACAAAAAAAAAAAACCAAAATATGAACAATTTCTGATGAAGATCGCAATGCGAATTCTATGTACAAGTATATGTATGTGTTAGTCAGCAAAGAGGAAATACTATAAATACGTCCACACATAGTAAGACATATGCAAGTGATGGTCGTATGTAACAATTTCTCGGCTACTTTGCCAATAAAAATATGCTCTTTTGTGCAACTATAAAAAAAAATTGCAAAAGAGACTGCAAGATAGCAATGAGTGGCAATGAATGAATAAGCAAAAAAACGAAACATAAAATAAGTAAAAATTGCAAAGCACTTATAACAACGACGAATACGATTGTCAGTGATCAAAACATATTAAAATCGAACAAAAAAAAATTGAAAATAACACATAAACTTTCCAAGGTGCGGGCACAAAGTAATGTAATAATGGTTGATGGTTAAAATATATTAAAGAGAGAGATAGAGACCGAGGCAACGAGAAAGAGAGAGTGAAAAAAAAATTTATGACTTAAGTGATAATGGAAGGCGCCGCAAGGTGCAGACAACCAACTGATGGGTTCAAGTCACACATACACACGTGTACAAAAGCTGCAATAATAAAAAGATGTTGGACCACGCTAAAGATGATGAAGAAGAAGAGTAAGATGATGGAGAGATTTTGGAGCTATTTTGTTGTGCTATGCTGTGCTGTAACAGTATTAGTAGATGATGAAATTAAAATAAAATAAAATAAATGTTACCAGCAGAACAACTTCCGATTTATCTTAATTTGGATATGATTCAAATAAAATGAAGAACAAGAAGAAAAAAATATTGAATTCCATTTAACACCGATTTTTATAACGATATCATATATTTAAATTAAAATAACAGTGGAACTGAAAACCGATTTTAATGCTTTCGTATATTTGTTCATATATTTTTATAATATATGAATATAAAGGGTTATCCATTTTGCGGTTTCAAAAGTAAATGTAAATAAAACACATATAAAATATTTTTTATCATGATATTTCTTTTTTATTATAAAGTTTGAACGTTGATATTATGTGTGAAATACTACATCATTTAAATGACCACCACGCGAATTGTTGCAAGCATCGATTCTTTTGAGGTAATTTTCGACCACTTTTTGACACATATTGGGCGGTATCTCAGCCATAACGTGACGAATGTTGGTTTTTAGGTGCTCAGGAGTTAAAGGTTTATCTGCATAAACACGGTCTTTCGCGTAGCCCCACAAAAAAAAGTCAAGCGGTGTCAAATCGCATGATCTTGGTGGCCACTTGATATCGCCACGACGAGAAATTACGCGGCCAGAAAATTTCTCTTGCAATAAAGCCATATTCGCTCGAGTTGTGTGGCATGTGGCACCGTCTTGTTGAAACCACATATTCTCTAAGTCGTATTCTTCAATAGCAGGCAAAAAAAAGTCGGTTATCATATGACCATAACGCTCCGAATTGACGGTGACAGTCGTTCCATCGTCGTTTTCGAGGACGTAAGGTCCAATCACACCTCCGGACCAAAGAGCGCACCAAGCAGTGACTTTTTGTGGATGTAGTGGCCTCTCTTCAATTACTTGAGGATTCTCAGAACCCCAAATATGACAATTTTGTTTGTTAACATACCCACCGAGTGAGAAATGTGCTTCGTCGCTGAAGAAAATTTTGTTCCAAAAATCGCCGTCCACCGCCTGTTGTTCAAGCACCCATTCGACGTATCTACGACGTTGTGAATGGTCAGCTGTCTTCAGTTGTTGTGTGAGCTGGATTTTATATGGATGTAGGTGTAGATCCAAATGCAAAATACGCCATAATGTGCCGTAAGACAGTCCTAATTCCTGAGAACGACGAGGAATCGACACAGTCGGGTCTTCGGCAACGCTGCGAAACGATGATGCACAGGCCTTACAATATCTGTAACCGATCCAGTCTCTTCATATTTCTTCACAATTTTGCCAATTGCTTGCGTAGTTGGACGATTATGTAAACCATAATCTCCTCTTAAAGCACGATATGTGGCTGTGGCAGAATCACCATTTTTGTAGTAGGTTTTTACAATTTTAATGCGTTGTGCGATAGTTAAGCGATCCATTTTCGCAAATGTCAGACTTTGAACTGAAAAAGAAAGTAATTGTTTTAACAACTCAGTTTGACAGATGTCGAATTCTAGCCCTATACTTTTGAAACCGCGAAATGGATAACCCTTTATAATGTACATAGTTATTCGTTCTCCATCATATTGAACAATTCGTTCTGTTGATAAATAACAGCGAATACCGTTTTCAGCTATTCGGTATTAGCAAAATTCGAAAATGGTTACCGAATATAAATAGCATTGGATCGGAATCAATGGTTTTGATATCTACACAATGTGTCATGTAAAAACAGTTTTAGAGATACGTTCGTTGGTTTGAATTGAAAAAATTATTGTTGGCGATTTTTAAAATATCCGATTTTGCTGAACAAAGTGGGTTCCAGCGACGATCCTTTGAGTTATTTGGGCATATACAAAAGTTGCACGGTATTCAATATTCAAAAGGCTATGCATATTCAACATATCCATAGCCTTTTGCGTCTAAATAATCAATCCGTTGTTTTTTGGCACAGATTTACTCACCACATGATTATCTACTTAGATATGTATATTTGATTCAGCAGCAACTCTCGTCAGTATTAGTTTTGCGGCGATTTTATCCGCATAGATTTCTGTTTGGAAGACTGTGCAATATTGTGGAAGCCTGTGTAACTGAACTACGCCTAATTGCAAGCGATAAACACCAAGCACCAACATCCTCCGGCATTTTAGATCTATCTGGAAAAAAACTTATGACCTTGCGACTCAGTTAAAAGCCTTTGCGACAACTATTTTCCCTTTACATGCAGTCTGGTTCAGGACCTGACGAATGGCAAACAGAGCAGTGTTTTTTTGCCTGCCCTATATTTTTTTCTAGTTGTAATAGTAGTAATAGATGTATGGTAACCAAATCGCTAGTAAAATAGATATTGTAAAAAGGGTCGCAATATAGAATGATAATATTTACCCAGCTTGGAGGGAGTTTCACTTGATCTGAGCTAGGAGGTTCGCTATCTAGGAGTAAGCCTAGATCGAAACTTAAATTGGAAAAGGAATATTTTCCATTGGGTTGCAAAGGCCACCACAGCACTGTACGCTTATAAAAGGGCGATTGGGAAAAAATGGGTATTGAAACCGAAAGAAACCTGCGTGAACTACACTGTCTAAACCGCTCGAAAAGATACAAAGGAGTGGCAAGCTTTCTCATTACATTGGCACTCAAGACAAGAATTACGTTGGCACTTGAAGCGATCCTGCATTTCGGCGTATTTGATTTACCAGGTAAACAAATAGTCACTAGTTCGGCCTTAAGGCTAAATGCTTTGGGTATGCTGGCATTTTATATTTCTTTCTTACCGAAACCACTCTTGACAATGTGAAACCAGAATATTCATTTATTAAAAAGTTCCAAACTTCTTTCCCTTACAAAAGCATTTGGGAGGAAGACAGGTTTTTGCCGATTAATTAACACTGTTGGCTATCCGGACACAGCGGTGTGCAGAAAGACTTCAAAGCGGATGAGCTCGCAAAACAGGTGAAAAACTATCCCACGCGAGGAAAATAGATTATTAGGAATCCCAATTGCCACATGTAAACTAAGTCTGGAGGAAATCGCCTCCTCAGCCTTCCAAAGGCGATGGACTGAATTTCCCATTAGTACCATGGCTAAATTGCTGTGGTCTTAGAAAGATCCATAGACCGTTTTGGGAGTGGTCACAGACCAGTACTTGATAGGACTTCAAGCAGGTAGGATGGTCTGTAGAAACTGCAGAGACGAGCACGAGCTCAAAGCCGTCACTCGGCAGAATACGAAATTTATTTCTAGGTGATTATTACTTTGAAAACCTAGCCCTGTATTAAGAGATTGGTTCAGCGAGGGATCGGAGTAGAAAAATTCGTGTGGTATCACAACGGACGGTATTGGCCTAAGTGTGCCCATTCATAATAACCTAACCTTAGTCTGCTATTCAAAGGATTTACCATCCATCATTGAGTAGGAATATGTGTCGCTTAATAGCGATAGTGTTAGGAACTCAAAAAAAAAATCAATTAATCCCTAACGTACTGGTTGGAATCTCAGCATTTTCCAGTTGTAAAATATATTGATATTAATGAAATGGCAGATCTGTTGGTGGTAATAGCTGCCACATGAGTTATTATTGAAATATATCTTCTTGTTTTACTTATACTTTATGTATGCACTATTCCGAGTACCTTCAATATCGTAGTTACTTAGAATACTTCACATCGCTAATACATGGAGTAAAAACTAAAGTGTCGCGCTAGGTCACATAGTTGGCTATATTCATCGGAATCATTGTCAGCATGATCATCATCATCATCATCAACACCATCATTATTATTATCATCATCACCTTTATCATCCTCTTCGCTATTAACACTAACCATTCACCACCAACAACAAATTGCTTTCGTTTTTAATTCTCTTCCACACAAATTCTGGCCACTAATAGTGTATCGGTTTCGATTAAAATTTGTTTTTTCTTTCGTTGAATATGAGTAAATTTCTGGTAGAAGACAAGAAAAGGAAGAATATGCAAGAAGACAACAAGAAATAACAAAAACTGAATTTAAATAAAGCGACAAATCATTTTGGACTGATACTCGTATGCATGCAAAGTATCATCCTTATTTTTTTGCTTTTTGAGTAGATTACTTTATGTTTGTTGTTGTTGTTGTTGATATTGACTTATTTATTAAATTTGTTGAAAATATCTTAATTGTAATACACATACACACGCACACATACAAATATAAAATATACTCGTATTTTGTTAAAAAAAAAAATACTAAAGTATAAAACAAAATTCTAAGGAGGCATTAAATGGCTTTGATTTTTTCATCGATCCTTTTGGTAGTTAAATTTATGAGTCGATTAGCTAATTTTTTGATAAAAGCATTATGTTTAGTTTATAAAAAAATTTAAGGGAAAAATTCAAAAAATAGCGTAGCGCGTAGGTTGTGCATGACTCAGTAAAAATTATGTGTATTTATGTATAAAATTATATATAGATAGGTACTCTTTTATATTTTGAAATATATTTTGTTTGTTTGGAGATTTGGGGTACATTTATTTTTCTTTTTTCAAAAATAAGCTACCGGTTATTATTAATTTAGAGATTTTTGGCATACTAATGAAAATAATAATATTACAATTTCACACATATGTAGGTAGGTAATACCACACCTTTGAAATATATTTCAGTAAGATTAAATATTGTATATTCTTTGTCATCTTTACCGCTGCTGTTGATCTTATTGCGACTGACAAGTTCTATATATTGTATATTATATTCTGTTCTGCAGTATGAAAGATATAACATGTTTAACTTCAGTAACACCGAATCTTAGATGGCTGAATGATAGGCAAAAATATTTTCGAAAAAATACATTTATTTATGTTGGATGTCGGCGTGGTTTTCATACAAAAACACCTATTTTCAAACACACTAGCTCGTTGAAAAATTAATCACGTATGCTGAGTTGTAATAATGTAAAGCTACTGCTTTATATTATATAATGTTTTAACGCTGAAAATCCGAAAATATACATTCTAAAATATACTTTTGTATGGGAGCTAGTCGTGGTTTTCATCCGAATCTGTTTAATTTCTAACTCATCCATTCTTTAGTAAATATAATCTTATGTACTGAGTTTCACCTTAGTAGCTCTATAATTTTGGGCACAAAGTGTACAAACATTTGTATGAAAATATACTTCTATATGGGAAGTATGCTTTGTTTTCATCCGAAACGTCAATTTTTAAATTTCTTCATGCTTTAGTAAATACATTCATAAGTACCGAAATTCACGTTGATAGCTTTATATTTTCATATGCTAAGTGTAGAAATATACATTCGAAAACATGATTTTGTATGGGAGGTAAGCTTGGTTTTCATCTGATTGTGTTTATTATTTAACTTATCAATTATTTAGTCATTATAATCGTATATACGGAGTTTTAACGTGACAGCTTTATATTTTCATGTGAAAATTGTTAAAACATATATTCTTTTCTATAGGAGGTAGGTGTGGTTTCTATCCAATTAAGCACATTTTAGATTATTTTCGTTTCCCAATAGAACTAATCTTATATACTGAGTTTCAGTACTTTCGATTTTTATTTAGCCCTATATTTAAGTTCCAAAATATAATTTTCTATACCTCTCACCTTTCATTCAGGATGTTACAAACGAAAGCACAAACTCAACATAGCGCGGACTCTTTGAATGCAATGGCACAATATAAATTAGAATAATATGAAATGATATAATAATCTCTAAGCTGATAATAGAAAACAACTTAAAACTTGTTCATATTAAATATTTTTGTATTTTGCCCTCTAACTTAATTACTAATTATACATACATACATATGTATTCTATTCTTCCATTACAAATGTTTCTTATGAATTATTGAATTATCACAGATTATTATACATTTTAAATTGCCAAAAAATATGCATATAAATGATATAATAAAAAAATAATCATACTAATAAATTCATACAATATACTAGTCTAAATGTGATACAATAAACAACACTAACAACAAGAAACTAAAATTGCAAATACAAATAATAAAAAAAAACTAACAAAATAAACCATAATTAGTTGCTATAACTACAACATGTCATTTGCTGTTAACAATAAAAGGTGAATTAATTGGTTTATAACCAGCAGCAACTATGAGAAACAGCACGACTCAGAGTCGTGTCACAAGCCAGAATTTATAATATTCAAGAGTGGAAATAACAAAACATTTAATTACAAAGTGTTATAAAAATTTAAAACATTAATGTTGGTTACTCTATGAATGTAGAGGAGTATACGAATTACATTTATGCAGTTTTATGGCATTATAAATATAGATATGCATTTGATATGATATTATATGGATGGGATGGAATCAGAGCTGTTAAATTATGATTACGATTAGTAATCGGTTAGATTATTTTCTAAGAATAATCGTAATGATTATTTAATTGTGCGTTTGAAATATTGGGATTACGTAATGATTACGATTATAAAGAATCAAAAAATAATCGGGATTATTTTAAATTACTGAAAAGAATCAAATATAATCAAAAATATTCAAAATAAATAATTGATTCTTTTTAGCGATTCTTTTTGATTACTTTTGATTACTTTCAATCCAAAATACCAAAAAACTTTTCTCTTTAAATTTTAAGACATTTTTTTATTGCTTATAAAGTGCAATCATATTATCTATACTTCATACTTCACGTGTCAGTCAGTTGTTACATTTAGTTATTATGTTTTGAATATCTTTATTTGTTATACAAATTGAATAAAATAATTTAATAAATACTAAAAAAAAGCATTGATTTTTTGGTTTGGATTGAAAAGAATCAAAAAGAATCAAAAATAATCAAAAAGAATCACTAAAAGAATCAATTATTTATTTCGATTATTTTTGATTCTTTTTGATTCTTTTCAGTAATCTAGAGTAATCCTGATTATTTTTTGATTATATGTAATCTTAATCATTACGAAACCTAGTTGGGACCAAGATAATCGTAATATAATCAATTATTTCACTTTCAAATAAAAAGTAATCAGATTACTAATAATTACGATTAGTAATCAAAACTTTACAGGTTTGGATGGAATGCTTTAAAAAAGTAAATTTGTTCCAATTTTTGGACTAAATTTTAAATATTCTCATAGACATGGATACGGAATGATAATGTACTTATTTGTATTTATGTTTTAATTTAAAAGAAAAACATAGAGTTGTAGGGTTATATTGTAGTTAAATATGAGCACAGAAATTACACAAATGTTTCGGTGTTGAAAATTATAAACACTCACATATATTAATAAGATTTTGTCGATATATGTGTATATTTAATTTAAACTCCGCTGTACGAAAACCAAATGTTACAACCTCGCTATTATTCGATTGTTGCCTAAGGATGGCGGAACATGCATTTTAACGGAGATTCCCAAGTTTTGTAAAGCCGTAAAAAAATATCGTCAGGAAAATCTGTTGGAATTTAATGTCAGTATGTAGTGGCTAGATGTTTCAAACACGGCTCTCCAAAAGCAGATCACGAGTCCGAAATAATACGGCACCATATCAGCGAATTTTCTTATATTGCGAAATGGTGTAGGTACTACTGTATTTAGTTGAATTATTAAATCAATTCTGCTAAATCAGTTCCACTTCCCTCAGAGAAATCCCCATTCAAAACAATGCGCTTATGCCAACTCCTTTGCCAATCCCGAAACAGCCTTTAAAGCGCAAAATGGTTCACGCCTCATCTATATCCCCGAAACGGTGTCTACGGAAGACTCTATTGAGTTTTAGGAATTCTTAAAAGCCACATGGTACTATATGATGTCTGTGAAATGATGTGGGTCGAAAGTAAGAGTCAGCGGGATATGGTGTTTTATCATCATGACAGAATCGAGAGTTATCTGTCCCTACATTTGACCTCTTTTCACGAACTGCTTCACTGAATAACTTTTATTTGAATATTTCGGCACAAGGTCGTTAGCGTAGTTGCGTCTCCAATACTAAGTAGTTTCATGACTGGCTCTAGAATAATATAATTTTTTTATATCATCATGGATCATAGTAGTAGTAGTTGGTTAAATTTTGGTTAGGTCTGCTGTATGTCCAATTCATACCCGTTTTTGGACTCCTCTTTAAGGCTGTTGCGACAGATGCTGGGACGATGCCCTTTTACTAGGACATATTGATTTTTTGGAGCCAATCGAGATTTGCTACTTTTGAACATAAACTATTTTTAATAGTTTGTTTTGGCAGATTCTATTCAAATCTCAGCAATGTTTTCCATTAGCAAGTAATGATATCTTTTCAAACATTTTTAATTTGCTTGACGCGCTTCTCACTAGCTGCACTCTTCGTCTGCATATTTCCTCTGCGAACGTGCTTTACAAAGGACTAAGTCACCCCTAAATTGCTTCGATAAACTCGGAACACATATTGACTAGATTAGGAGCTCTTCGGTCAACAAAGACTCTTCATTTTTCAGAAATCGTGGCCTAATCCTGTTCTTCTAATACCCGTCATGACCCACATCTTGCTTCTGTCTAGACTGATCCGTCAGAGTTAAAGTTAGAGTTTAATGGTCGGCAAGAAGGGCTTAGGCACTCACTCAGTTGCCCATTGTGCTAAAGCCTTAAGACGGACTAGAGCGGGCGGAACTAGTGAGATAGTGTAGAAAGAACAGAAGAGTGAAAAGAGTGGTTAGAGGAAGCAGAATATATTTATTCTACTTCAAACTTCTTAGTATTCTTCATCAGACCGATCAGACTTTCGTGCGGAGGGAGGATTACGTCAATAGCCTTATAGCCTAGATAGACGGCAGCGTTAATCCGGATTACCGGCGCACTTAATCCGAATAAAATATTAACCAGACAGACGGCATATTGCAAATTAACTAAACGGCTGATTGATGTTTTATTAGGTCTGCTCACTTACATTACTATCACTCTCGATATCAGAAAATCTACAAGAAGTACGTGAACTGAAAACAATCAGAAACTTGTAAATTGACATTCACAGTTCGTAATTGACAGCTGAATTTATTTGTTCGCCAATGCTTTTCATGTTGAAAACTGTGAACAATTGTTGAAAGTTTTCTGTTAGCGAATACACATAATATTTTGTAAAATGGATCGAGAAAAATTCACAATAGAAAATTTTCAGCAGTGTTGCCATCGCAAATTGCCCTAATCCTCTTTTATTTTGAGAATTAACTCATAGACTTAATGCGGATTAGCTGCAGTTAATGCCCGAGTTAATTCGAATTAAGTCGGTTATCCAGAATTAGGCTGCCGTCTGTCTAGGCTATTACTATCCTCCTGAAAGACGCTAAAACGGAATTATTTAATCCCTAGTGCATCTGATTATACCTAACCATTCCTCTACAAAAGTCCCCATGAAGTTTCCTACTCATTTTCGTTCTCAAACGACAGATGTCAATTTGATTAAATCTTGTTAATATTTCTTGTCAATTCATTATTTAATATATCCAATACAATAATATTATAGGTGTAAATTTTGGTGATTAGAAAACAAACGCCTCTTCTCGCTACCCGAATCAAATAAATTTTATACTATATCAATTTATTTTATTAGCTTTAAATTACATAACCAAATACAGGGGGAAAAACAGAACTTGATTTCTAATTTCGTAAAATTTTCAACACAAAATTATTTATATCATTCAGGAAGCATCTGTTTATTTGTATATTGTAGTGTACTGTTGATCAGCACCACAGGAGAAAAAGGAATCAATCATACTAATGATAGAGAAATGAGAATGTTATAATGTGATATAACAAATTCAGATAAATTGAAGAGATGCATTCCTATAACATTGCTCTATAGAAGAATAGTCTTCCACAGCGATTCCACTGTGTATTGTAGATATATGTATAGGCACTTCTTTTTTTTTTGACTAATGATCATGCTGTCCATGCACAGGAGGTGTTTTGATTATGTTTTATTTGGATCTTTTGTTGCAGCCTATAGATAATTTGTTTCTCATACACACACACACTGTATACTTTGTTTAGATAGGGAATTTGTTTTTTGTCTTATTGTGTACTTGCTGTTGTTGTAATTTCTTTTCTGTACGATCACTTGTAGTTGCGGTTTTGTTACTTTTATCCTTTATTTGTAGGCAAGCGTTTGCGTGTGAGAGTATGTTGATTGTAATTTCACACATTCATAAGGATAGATGGATGGATGGATCAATGACTAACGATTATAATAAGACTTATGCTGATCATCACCATCATCATCATCATAATGATCACAATGAGCACATAGCCGGCTAATGATGATTGTGCATTTTTTTGTTTTCGCTTTATATTATAGCATATTCATTTGTTATTAGTGCTTCAGATAGCAAAACAGGCGTTAGAAATCACACTCCCCGCCGCTATATACACACTTAAGTTACTCAACATGATCATTAATCAATTTAACGATCATTATATTGCAATATGATATTGTGTTTGAATTTAACAACATAAGTGTCTACACATATATACATAGCTTCATCTATATGTTTAAACTAATTGTAAGTGCTTACTGTGCATTATATATTTGTGAGATTCGTCGTTCATCCATTATTTGTTTGTTGCTGTCAAAGGATAATATATTGTATTGATCGTGGCGTTTTTTTTTCGGTAATATTTGATTCTTTGATTCTAAGCAAAATGAAATTATTTCTAGTTTATAAATTTATTTAAATTTTGTCTTTTATTTACTGTAACACACATTTGCTATTGCCATTACGATTTAAACATTTTATTACCATCATCAGAAAGTTTCAATGAAAAATTGATACGATCATCATCGGAAATATACAATCATTTATTGACTTTGGTCTCATTTGAATTTATGATCAATTAGTATGCATTATTATTATTGTGAGAATTTTGGTTTTCTTAATTTTTAGTCATTTTCTTTTTTAAAATAATCTCATACGATCACAATAACAATGATAGCTGCTACTGTTTATTGCACATTTATTGTTAGACTTAAGAGCACAATTGTGCTACTTTGCTCTCACACAGTAGCAATATCGGTTTTTTTTAGATGAGAATATGAGAATGACAAACAAGATATTGCTTATAAGAAGAATGAGAAGAATTTTTATGTATTTATTTGTATGTAAACAAATTAGCTTAAAATATATTTTACATAACAATTCTGAGATTAATTTTTCTTCGATATAACTTAACTATAACTTTTAATATTAGTGTCACTAGGACATTTTTGTTGTAAACCTACGCCGAAAATCATATTGTGTGTCTGATATTTATTGCTTGTGTTTTATATGAATTCGAAATGTTGTCACATCCAAAAAATTGACGTAAGTTTTTGTGTGACCTTAGCTTACTCTGATTTTTGGTGATGGAATTGCATACTGTATTATTATATTTTGTTGGTTTTATGAATTCATCTGGTTTCCTAATTCAGTTTTTCTATGATTTTTAATTCTAAAGTCCCTACGACTTTTTTGTGCTGCTGAATATTTTTTTTAGTTTAGCCGGTGGCCAATGAAAATATTGATTTTCCCTCTAAATTAAAAATGCAAAAATGTCAATTGCAACTATAAAAGTATGCTGTCAACTCTTTATGTGTATATGTACATTGATGCATACCAGAGATCGCCACAGAATCATATACTAGAATCGTATACTTGACTTTTTACAGTCGCCATTCAACAAAGTTGAAAGTTGCTGGTAATGTAATAATCAACTATCTCCAGTAACTAAAGTACTCCTGTAATAGAGTCCAATAAACAATTCAGTAAGCATACTGAAATATTGCTTGTGGTAAGGATTTATACAATTAAAATGTGAAGTACTTTCCTAAGTATACTCACAAAATGCTTATGAATCTTAAGCAAATTTATGCGAGTAGAAATCTTCCGAAGCCGTAGCTCAGTGATTAGTGCGTTGGCCTTCTGATCTGTAGGTCGTGGGTTCAATTCCCGGCTGAATGTCGGTAAGATTTTTCTTTCGACGGTACGCAACAATTTGTCATAAAAAATTATTAAAAGAGCTCTGCGACAAAGTTCAGAAACACTGATCTCACAAGGGTTCTGCCGTTCGGAAGCGTAACCTTCAGAACAGTACTGAAAGAGAAGCTCGGGTAAAGGTTCTTCGGGACCGATAGCAGCACATATTTATTTATTTATTTATTTCGAAATCTTCATGGTACTTCATGCTTTGTTATTGTTTTGTATTGTAAGGTTACTGTAAGTTTTCGTTTTGTTTTTAAACATGTCTGATATCTTGGGGAGTTACACAACGTAAAGTATGTACGTCGACTAATTGAATGAGACGCTTTTAGTAAGTAAGTTTACGAAAATACATAATATTTGTAGCATGTGCTCTCTATAATAATGGTAAGAAATTGGTAATATTTATTCTCTGTAATAATAAGAAAAAATTACACTTTCCTATGCAACACTGCTTGCAGGAATTAAATGAATTCGGAGAGTTAATTTTGATAACTTCAATCTGTTGAAGACTTCTATGGGTCATTGGTGAGGAAAAATTGGGATATACTTTATATGTGCTTGTACGAGTATATGTGAGTACATACATATATACTGTGAATTTGAGAGGAATTGGAAACTATTGTTAGTACAAGCCAGCAGAATTTACGAGCATATAAGGAAGTATACTCTACTGATGAGTATTCGTTGCAGAGCACTGGTACATATCATAAATAGAAGGAATTGAACTGCCAAATTAACATATTGTATTATATGTGTATATATATAAATTTTGGAACTTTTTGACCAACAGAGCATAAGAGTTGGAAACAACTATGTTGCAACAATAATATTATCATTTTTTTTTGTGCGCATGTATGATAGAATGTAAATTTATGCAAGCAATCACATATGCATACTTGTATACTGACATATGTACATATACCATACAACACACATACACACACATGCATATGTTCACAATCATTCAACAATATTTTTAAACAAATGCAACAATTGCCTATATTATCTAACATCTGTTGCAAGTTGCATTCATATTATGTATATATGCATATATGTACATATAATAGATGAAAAAAAAAAATTATTATTGACGTTGTCTGTATGTACATAGGAACATGTTATTGCTGTCATCAATAAAACATGAATACTTTTGTTTGGTTACCTACTTGTGGCAGTAACATTTATGTATATATTCATACATCATATCGTACATTTTAAAAAAGAGATAGGCAGTCATAGCGAGAGATATGAAAAAGTCAGAAGGGAAGAGCTGAAGCAAAACAAATTTGCATAACGTTCATCACTGTAGTACACTGCGGAGGGTAAGCGAGATAGGAAAATAAGGAGAAAGAGAGAGAGAGATACATATATACTAGGTTATCCATATTGTGGTTCCGAAAGGACATTTGAATGATATTGTATTTCACATATAATGGCAAGGCGCCAAACATTATATCGAAATAAAAATTTGATCGAAATTCTCAACAGTAGTGTGTTTTATTTACGTTTACTCTCAGAGCCACAAAATGAATAACCCTGTATATAAAGGAAAAATTGACAAAAATATGCCATAATAGTAGTAGCATAGCTTATTGTTAGTCTATCAATAGATATACATATTCAATATATTATAATATATATTGTACATACATTAAACTGGCTCATAAAAACTTTTTGACATTGTTGTTGATTTGATTTAATTATTCCCGAAGATCTATTGGCACTAGTTTTTGGACGATGGAGGGATTTCTGAAAACTTGCAAAAATCGGATTTTTTATGATAAACCTTTTCGTGACGGTAATGTAGGCCACACAAATGTAAGTTAATAATAGTAATTTAAAAATTTCTAGGTTCTAAATAATTTACATACTTTGCTCTTGAAGAAAGCTCCGTAATTATAAAAACATATGTACATGCATTCTTTAAAATTGTGAACTAAATGATTGATTTAAAGATATACATCCATCTCTCCATCTGCTTGACTGCCTTTCTACATAGCTCTCGTTTGGTTGGTTTGCACGATAATTATAACAAATGTTGCGATTATTTGTGTAAATTGAACATGGAATAGCTTTGATTCAAAGATATAATTGCGATTGAAAGTAAGAACACGGGAACACGGGGTCAGCAAGAGAATTACCACAGCATTATTACAACAATATTTCTACAGCCTTATCTTATTATATATTTCACCTAGTATAGTTATATTATATTTCATATAGATTCATATATTTTAGATGGTAATAATTTCGTAAGAAATGCTCGAGCGACAACTACTTCTTCAAATATCTTCTATACAAAGTCACTTCCCTAATACGTTAAATAATAGCATAATATTCCCCTTAAAATTGACTATCAGACAACCATTGTTGATGTGTAAATCAATATTCACGGAGTTCAATATTTATTATTAAATATTACAATATTAATACGACCACTTTTTCATACAGCTTCCATACAAAGTCACTAAGTAAGATTCGCTCAATAACGCCCGCTATATTGTACGTAAAATTTATTATATGGCAACCATATTTGGATTGGAGGTTAGTATTATAGTATCCCAAAAAATTTTGAAAAATAGTCAACCATATCCATTATTTCTTATAGCTCCCATATAAAATTGATATTTTGACTCGCTCAATTATGGTACTATACTCTTCTTAAAAATCATTATATGACAACCATATTTCGTATATATGCCTATATTTTATAGTCCGAATAATACATCAAAAATGGGTTAACCACACCCACTATTTCATATAGCTCCCATACAAAGTCATTACTTTGGCTTTTTCAATTATTTTACGATATTACACCGAAAAATCACTATGCTACAGCAATATTTCGTGTCCAAGTTCATATTGAGATCCACTTAATAATATAGGCATATTCCACTAAAATATCACAATGCGACGGCAAAATTTGTTGTACATATTTATATTTTATCACTGAAAAATTTTGATGAAAAATGGATGTATCACGCCTATTACTTCATTTACCTCTTATAGAAAATGGCAATTTTGATCGTCTTAATTTTGTTTAAATATGACTGTAAGACAGGTAATTATTAACGATGACTTATACAGGGTGATTTTTTAAGAGCCTTCGGATTTGATTTAAAAAAAAATACATAACATATAGAGAAATGTATGAAATCTTTTTATGAGTCGATAGAACGATCTATATAATTCAATGTTTAAAGATGATTTCATGTAAATGTTGATTGCGGCTGCGCCTCAAATGGTTCATACGCTGGGTCCAATTTTAGCATACTCTCTCCAACATATCGGCCGCTATCTCACGAATAAATTCTTCAATATTGGCTCCCAGTGCGTTAACCGCTGCGGGCTTGTCGCTATAGACATGAGCCTTAACATAGCCCCACAAAAAATAATCTGCAAGCGTTGTTCGTTTGTAAGTCGATTCATGATTAAATTATAGACCAAACTGAACATGTTTGACAGTAACATGTTACACGAAAACAGCTGAGCTGAGCCAAAAACAGTGTTGCCAAAAAGAAAGTTGCTAAAAGATCACCCTGTACTTAAAAGTGCAATTTGATTGAAAATCTATTGGCATGATTCGTCCAAATTTTTGTATACCTCCCACATGCATTCTACGGTAGTTTTCTTTATTTCCGAGGGATGTTATATTTGATTGATTTTTATGGTATTTTGGTGAATATTGAAATAATTTAATCAATTTTCATTTGAAATAAAATATGGGTTCTTATAAAAAAACCGTGTACACTTTGCATGGGATGAACACCATGGAATACTTTTTCAGATCCAAGGGTCATTTATGTAACTTGGATAGGTATTTGGATGGATATCGATATATCCCCAATACGTTGGGAAATCCATCAAGATCAGTTTTAAGTCAATAGCTACGACATATTTTTTATTGTTTATGGGTTAGAAGGCATGCATATATACATATAATACATTCTGTCAAATAATTACCAGGAAATTCTCATTTCCGGAAATTCTCATTTTTAATTTTCCCTCTGAGAATATTTCAAAAATTTGTAACCTTTTGTGTGCGTTGCGATTTTTACTATGGATAAAAATATCGAACAAAGAGTTTGTGTGAAATTTTGTGTTTCAAACGAAATTTCTTGTGCCAAAACGTTGAAAATGTTGAAAAAAACATTTGGTGATTCAACCATGTCGAAAACTCAAGTTTACGATTGGTATAAATCCATATTTTATCCATAGTAAAAATCGCAACGCACACAAAAGGTTGACTTGTTCCTAATGACGCCGTAACCAAACTAAATGACACATAGCAATAAAAATTCACAGAATAGTGGCTGACAGTTGTGCCAACCTGGGAAAAAATTTTTTTTTAAATATTCTCAGAGGGAAATTTAAAAATGAGAATTTCCGGGTACATATTTGACAGAATGTATATGCTCCTATGTATGATTTTACGAATGTACATAGTATTTATATTGAAGTATATATACATTTGTATTGTGTATAGAAACAGTTGTTGCTGATGTTATTTTAAAGTTATAAAAATATGCTTACCTCTACTACTTCCATAGGAACATACACCGGTACTATCAGGTACAACACACACACACACATACATTTCCACATGACAGTATAGCAGACTAATGTCAACAACATCCAATAGGGTAATATCAACAAACACGTTCAATTATAACAATAGCAGCAATACGTGGGCTAAGCGATAGGACCAATTTAAAAAAGTAACAATACAAATTAACAGCAGCATCAACAGTCATATCATTACCCATATGATAACTGACCACTTGTATCAACATAAATATATACATAAGTATAAGCGTTTAGTAATAACATGTAATATTGATATAATAATAATAATAATGACAATGACAACATTGATATGTGTATTTATCCATATATATCATTGTGGCATAATTTTCCCTAACAATAACATCAAGAATGTATTTGTAGTATATGTGCGTAGGTCGAAGAGGTTCCATGTACTCATCCACTGCACCATTATCAAGTATTGGCACATAATTTGGAGTCGTTGCCGGAATTTTCGGTACAAGTATTTACAAAATATCAGTATTTTTATCATTGTTTTGCCTTCAATTGGAATGTTTTCCTTCATTGACATTTATTCTAATTTAACAGTATAATTTTACGGTATTATCATCAAATAATAATTCGATTATTAAAGTGTGATCTGTAATGAAAGCTAAGTTAGCAGATATACACCTACACCCCGAGGTAAATAATGTTCTTCAATTCCATTAAATATTTTAGTTTCCATAATTTGTCAAGGATTTGCTACATTGTAAATCGATGAAGTCGTTCCAGTTTTTGCTCATTTTCTAAAATTTGTTTTTCAGTCCCTAATTATGATTCAAAGATATCCGACATTTCACAGGGCTATCACCTTTAATTTGCATTTCATTTGATTGTCTAAGTATTTGCAATGATCTCTTAAAGTCTAAAAAATATGAACGATATATGAAGGCAAATATCTATCGACATGTTAACATGTGAACATAAAAAAAAAATTGTAATTACCAAAATAAATATCAATAACCATAAATATTCCAATATTCAGTAGTAATAATTACAGTGGTAGCACCAACAAATTGACTGTTAAATGAAACAAATAAAAACAGTTTTAATTTTCATGCAACATTTATGAATATCTATTATTATGCAAATGTCGGTATCTACGGTATACTAATGTGTTTAAGAGTTTGTTTTTATATAATATGTTTTATGAACTGACAAAATGTTGTAATAGCAAAACTATATAAACTTCATTGCATTAATGTAATCGTTTTTAAAGTAGGAAAGTTGTAGTGTGATTTTGTTGAGGAACGAAACAAAGAAAAAATAAATAAACAAAATTCGATTCGATTTGGGTGTAAAACCTTTTAAAATACAGCTGGTGCAAGAATTAAAGTCACACGACCTACCAAAACGGCTAACTTTTGGTGATTGGGCGCTGGTAAAGTTGGATGAAGATATACTTTTTTATCGGAAAATTGTGTTCAGCGACGAAGCTCATTTCTGGTTGAATGGATACGTGAACAATCAAAAATGCCGTATTTGTTGTGAAGAGCAGTCAGAAGCATTGCATGAACTGCCAATGCATCCCAAAAAAGCACTCTTTGGTGTGGATTATGAGCCGGTGGCATCATTGGACTGTATTTTTTCAAAGACGACGAAGGCAGGAATGTTACTTTAAATGGCGAGCGCTACCGTGAGATGATTTCAAACCGTTTTTTTTGCTAAAAATGGAAGAGCTGGACTTGGCTGACATCTGACTTCAACAAGACGGTACCACATGCCACACAGCATGGGAAAAAATGGCCCAATTGAGAGGCGAGTTCGGTGAACAGTTTATTTCACGTTTGGGGCAGGTTAAATAGCCTCCTAGATCGTGCGACTTAACGCCTTTAGACTATTTTTTGTTGGGCTATGTTAAGGCTCATGCCTATAGCGACAAAAATTTGAAAAAAAGAAGTACCTAGTATCAACAAACAAAGAGCCCCAGTGTCTTGGAGAGCACGACACTACTGATAACTACGCTTTTGTAGTAGTGAAGGACTTTATCTATCTTGGAACCAGCATTAACACCAATAATGACGTCAACCTGGAGATATTGCGAAATATTACTCTCGCTAACAGGTGCTACTTTGGGCTAGGTAAGCAATTGAGAAGTTGGGCCCTCTCTCAAGTAACGAAACCCATATTCTCTCATTATGCCTATCTTTACATATGGCGCCGATGCTTGAACAATTTCCACCTCAGATGAGAGAATGCTAGGAGTTTTCGAGAGAAAAGTCCTACGGAAAATCTTTGGACTAATTTGCGTTAGTGGCGAGTATCGGATAAGGTGCAACCATGATCTGTATGAGCTATATGCCGACACCGACATAGTAAAGCGCATTAAAATTCAACGGCTGCGCTGGCTAGGTCATGTCGAGCGAATGGAAGCAGAAGGTGTTGTACTCGGAACTCGCTGGAAGATGACGCAGAAGAGGAAGACCTAACCTCCGGTGGAAAGATTAAATACTGGAGAACTTGTCTGCGCCAGCTAGCGAAGCATGCTACATTCGGCCTAAATCGATTTTCGGTTGTTATGGCCACTTAAGTAAGTAACGTAAGTAAGGTTTCCTTATCAAAGATATGACATTCTTTGATGAAGCTGATTTTTTTGAGTTGAGATTTGAGACGTACAGAGCAATGCCGTGCTGTGTGTTTCTAGTGCGAGTTGCCCAGTACAGAATATAGTCGGACCTTTCGTTGTCTTCTAAACAAAGTCTACATATTGTTTCTTCCTTTCTGAAGGTGTGTTAACCTTTTAAGAAGACTAGGTGCAATCTGATATCGGATTATTTATAGGCTATAGTATTGAAGCGTGTGGATGCCCTGGTGAGCCTTTTAACTTGCCTGATACCGGTAGCTTGTTAGAATTTAAAAATAGGTGATCTTGAGTATCTGACATTCTGCAGTAAAGCGCGTATGGTGTTTCACTTTGAATTTCTCAGTTGTGCAAAAAAACAGATTATAATATTTATTAGATGTAATGATGATTCATTCATCTACGTTCGTAAGAACTCGTAGTTCTTTACCTACTTTCGAACTACGTTCCTATAATTTCCACTGAAAGTAGTAATTATTAATAGAGATATATGACATTATTAATACATGCAGAGTTTGTTCATTATAGTGATAGAAACAGAGAGATAGAGATAGAGGGAGGGAGAAAGAGAGAAAGCAAATAGTTGCAAACGGTGATAAAAGGCAGACGAATGAAATGATAATAAAATTGCAAATTAACTGTGTTGCCATCTTGTTAAGAAAAGAAGAATCTTGTTTGCCAGTTATTAGCTAAGCCAAGTGAAATGAAATGAAATGAATAGTTATGCTGATGATGCTCAAGTTGAAGATGACAATGACAAAGACGTAGAACAACAACAACAACATCACTTTAATAATGTGGATGGCGATGACGAGTATATCATACTCGTAGATTTGAATATAGAAAATTAAGGATTTAATCATGTTGCTGATGTCATTATTGCTATGCAATGATATGTACTCAGAATGATGATAATGATCATGATCATAATAATGCTTCTACACATGTATCTATGTATGTGTAGTATAACCAATAAAGTTGCAAATGCCGACGTCAAAAATAGCAACAACAACAATAAAACTACAGTTGCTATTGCTGGTGCTAATCTCATCCTCCACACTTTTCAACGGTAACCATTTCTAAATGTCGTATGCCGAACGTTGAATGTTGCATGTGGTATAAATGGGTTGTTGTTGTTGTTGTTTTGTTGTGTTTAATGCTAAGCTTGAAATCTCGACGATTGTTGTTGTTGTTGTTACATTTACTATTATTTTAACTACCCATAGGCGACGAATGCAATGCTGATTATGATGATGATGATGATGATGGTGAAAATAAATGTGGTTGCAAATGGCAAGAGTAATAGAAGAAACACCACCATCATGTTGTTTTTTTTTCCACATTAGTAACTTGAAGATTAAGTCATCAACATTTTAAAGTTGTCAACGAGTCAACAAAACTACTTAACTTGTTGTTTGAAATTTATATAGAAAAAAAAAATGAATATAATAAATAGAAGCAACAAAAAAGTAGAAGAGAGAGCAAGTCGTAGAAAAGTAGGCACTAACAGTAGGTATTAGGAATGGCAGCATTGGTAGTAGTAGTAGCATCTTGTAATTGTAATAGTAGTGGTAATTCGTAAGCAAGTACCATTGGTAATGGTAATGGGTGGTATAAAAAAGCGGCATAAGTAAAAATTAATTGTTGAATAAGTGTATACATGCACATACATATACATGGCATACAAATTATTCCAACCGAGCCATAGCAACTGAGCAGTAGCAGAAAAAGCAGTAACAAATGCGCAAACATTAATGAGCGCATAAATGTGCTCGATTGCTTAACTGTTGCTGTTGCTTCTGTACATCTTTAAGCATTTGCTGCCACTTATATTGAGTAGCTCTGGTTATTGTTGCGTTTGTTTGCTGTATTTACAGTCTACATTGATCTCATGGCATTTGGATGGAATATGATTGGCTGAGATTGGTTTTATATATTTACCTTCCAAATATGTATATTCTAATTACAATATAATAAATTGCAAGATACATAATTAAAATAACAAATACTAGCAACAACAACCTTAACAAATATCTATTCCTAAACAACGTTTCAATTTAGTCTGTGAAAATAGAAGTATTTGAGGAAAAATACAATTATCGAAAACCTTGTATATTAACCACATATTTGAATATGCTTTTGACTAAAAACATGCTTAACGTATTGCTATTGCTTTTAAACTTTTCAACCAGCCTTAGACCAGCGATCATGATCGAACATCCTAGAGTAGCTAATGATGGGATGGGAACAAGACTTCGCACACAATTACATCTAAAAGTTTATGGTTTGACTAGAAAACGGAAGAACATGCTTCAGTCAAGAATTTGTACTCTGAGCCCGAGCGTCCCTGTTGGACGCCGATGAAGAATAACACTTCAGTTCAAGAACCAACTGGAGAAGCTGTCCGTTTTATGGGATCTCTTTCTAACTCGCCTTAGCAATCGTGCAACTGAGATATTCTGCCCGCAGCCTAGGTTAGGTTAGGTTAGGTTATGTGGCTGCCCTCTCTATGAGAGGATAAACTTAGACCAGAAAGACCCATTGGGAAACCATGCCCACCACGTTACCACGACATCAGCGGCTGGTCGTAAGTCACGCATAGACATATCAAGTTCTCAGCGAACCAGATTATCGTTCTTTCAATAATCGTTATAGTAGACATCACTGATGCTAGGCAGTGACCAGTAAAATATGGAGAGGCCGTTGGATTTTGAAGAAAAAATTTGTAAATTAAATTACCGGTTTGGCCAAGTCAAAAGGTTTTTTTCTTGATAAACCAGATATTTATTAGAACTGAGCAGATCAGAGCTAAACCGAATGACAGAGATGATCAGCGGCCACTGTCTGCTAAACAAGCATAAGAAACGATTAGGACTCACTGACAGCGAAATGTGGAGGTTTTGCATGGAGGATGAAGAAAACTTCATACACTTAATTCTAGATTGCCAAGCCTTCGCTCTAAGAAGAAGGGCAGCGAAGTAATTCAGCCAGGGGAATTGGCTGCAATGGAAATATGAATAATAAAGAAGATCATTGATAAAATTGGAGAAAGCAATCTCTTCTAATAATTCAAAGGCACAATGACACAATAGTGCAGAAATGGATGCAGCGCCTTGATCTGACGATAGACCGAAACCAACTTCATTATTGTTAAACTGTGGTTTTAAATGATATTTGCACCTTTCGACAAGCGATTCGCAAACCTTCCAATAGACAAATCTTTGCTGTGTATTCGTTTCTGTGGCAAAATTCAGAAAAGTGAGATAAAGTTAAATATAAGTTGGTAACATTTTCCAGCAGTACCAAAATTTAATTTTTTTTTTTTTTTTTTTTTTTTTTATGTGGCACTTAAAGCCACAAAGGGCTCATTGGCCGAGCTTCTCTTCCATTATTGTTGTGCGTCTTAAATTTGGACAGTATTAGAAGGGACCTACTTATTTTAGCCGGTTCCGAACGGCAGAACACTTGTGACATCACTTTTTCTGAGCTTTGTCACAGAGTTCTTTAAGAAGCTTTTTCATGGCAAGTCGTTACTGTCGGAAGAATTGCCAATTGCTTGCCGACAGGTGGGTACCATTCGAAAGAAAAATCTTATCGATATTAAATTTGTTACGCATCAGCCGGGGATTGAACCACGACCTACAGATCAGAAGGCGAACACACTAACCACTGAGCTACGGCACCAAAATTTAATAGAAAACTATATTCAGAAAGCCTATAACCTATAGAGCCGAATAGAAACAAGTTCTTATCTACCCAGATTAAGATCAATCAGAGTTATTTACTAACTTTGAAAAACTTTGAAAGTGAGTTCAGATATATTATTCAGATAGTAGTAACCTTAAAAAATTTCCTCTGGATAAATGGTGCAGAAAAGTTGCATAGCAGATGCTATCTCCAGGTCATCTGTCCAGGTCAGAGGGATCCTGGACATTAAAAATTGGGTTTTCGAAGCTTTAATAGAGGTTTATCTATTCCTAGAATTTGTAACATTTATTATTGTTATTAGTAAGTAAGTACTATAAGTTAATGTGTCATAAAATACCACAAGTGATGTTTAATTTGAACCGAATGATGCTGAAAAATGACAAAAACGTCATTGATAAAGCTGTCTATCTGAGAGCAAAAAAAAAAGTCATATCGGTAGCATGCAGCCTTCGAAAAATGTCGTTACTTTCTTAATCACACCTCGCATACAGGTAAAAGTGATCGATAAGACTTCATTTAAATATAAATGTTTTGCAACCTTCTTTCATAAATCTTGTCTCACAAACAGCATTTTTGCATACAAAGACAATGGAGAGAATAAAAGAATTACATCCTTTAGATATATGCATTTGTATCTTTTAGTGTTATCAGTAAGAGGGCCAGCAGCAAAAGCACTTGTCGTCAATTTGTTATATGTATATTTTCTTCATCTTTTATTTCTTTAATTTTCGATATCTAATTGACCGTTGTTACTGTGACAAAAATGCGACAAACATAATAATGATGATGATGCTGCTGCTGCTGCTGATGCTGCCATATGATGACACATTTTTATGTGAGCGGCATATGTAAGCTGGTTATGCTGAGGGTATAACATCTTATTGTAGAATTCAGCAGCAGAAACTGTGTTTATTGCATTGACACTTGTAACACTTTCAAATCATAAATTTTTTGAAGCAAACAAGGAAACAGATAGAAAGGGATTAGTAATGGTCGTATAGATGCGTGTGTCTGACATCAATTTTCGACTCTTTTCAAGACAAACTGATAAAGACGCCTCTTTAAACTTCGTTTTGGAAATTTTTCATTTTCATATCAAATAAGATGCATAACGTTGAAAATTATAATTGTGCTGCATATTGATATGCATGATTTGCGGGCAGATGGAGGGCAGGGTGACCAAATCAGAGTGAAAACATTTTCAACAAAATATTAAACAAATGAATATTTTCTTGTTAATGGTGTCATTGCTTATCGGCTTAAAAGACACACGCATACTCATCCACACACACACACACACATGCATTAATATTGAACAAATTAATTTATTCGTACATTTTAACGAAATGGAATGGAATCAAGTGCATAAGTAGGTAAGTATACTCGTAGAACTTTAAATGTGCACTCCAAAATGCAGTGAGATGAAGTCGTTTTGTAAACGAACTGAAAACTGTATCTATCATACATATTTACAAAGGAAATTGTTATCAACAGTCAATATTAAAATATATATATATATATATTTAATAATTTTCTCTTTTATATGCATGACAATATGTATGGTATATTATAAATATTTTTTTTATTTCACATATTAATTTTCTCTTTATTGTGGTTATGCATATTGGTTGCTGCCATTAGTGATGTATGGTATTAATATGAATTAGGTTTTAATATAAAAATTCGGTTATTAAAAATGGTTTTGGTAGCTGGATGTGGTCCATCTGACGAAATAAACTTTTCTCCACTTTTTTTCTTTCTCGCTGCATTCATATACTGGTTTTGGTTGACCCACTCATATTGCACTGCCCTCCTAACCTGAAACATTCATTCAAATACCCAGAATCGCCCACTGAGGCGTAAAATGTGTGACCGACCGCAATTAGTTTTATCTCCTCAATATTTTTTCTGAACATACTTACCCTATATAACCACTCCTTCGAAGGGACCACCTCCAAAATTAAGTGCTTTATAATATTCGCTTACAATGCTTTCACCGTGTCATTAGAGGGGTAAATATATGAGTGGCTCCTATTTTTAATAGTTAATATTTTTCCTGGACATATACTCCCTATCTTTCCTTCTTAGGATGACTTTCCCTCAAAATGAACTTAAAAATATATGAAAATCGAAATAAATTCCCATGATTGACAAAGAATTGCCGTTAGAGCGGGGAAATCTGTGAGAGACCCCATTAGTTTTACTTTTGATTTAGGCTGAATTTAGCATGCTTAGAAATACCAAGCTCCCTCAAGTTTTCTAACACTTGGTCATTCGGTCTACCTCTCTATGTCATCCACCAGCTGGTTCCGAATATAACACTTTCTTACCAATTCGAAGCGACCCCTTTTCCAACTCTGAGAATGTTGCACTGACTGCTCGCGTGTTCATGCCAATTATGTCAATATCATCGGCATTCGCCAACAGCATGACATTTTTTTTTTTTGGAAATAATGTCATTATGTCGTAGATCAGTAGTTCGTATTTCGGCGGAGAGAAAAAAAAAATATATGTGGCACTTAAAGCCCCAAAGGGCTCATTGGCCAAGCTTCTCTTCCATTACAGTTCTGCGTCTTAAATTTTGGACAATATTAGAAGGGACCTACTTATTTTAGCCGGTTCCGAACGGCAGAACACTTGTGACATCACTTTTTCTGAGCTTTGTCACAGAGTTCTTTTAGAAGCTTTTTCATGGCAAGTTGTTACTGTCGAAAGAATTGCCAATTGCTTGCCGACAGGTGGGTACCATTCGAAAGAAAAATCTTATCGATATTAAATTTGTTATGCATCAGCCGGGGATTGAACCACGACCTACAGATCAGAAGGCGAACACACTAACCACTGAGCTACGGCACCCACCGGCGGAGAGAGGTTCTCCCAATTTTCACTGCACAAGAGGAGTTATACAGTGTTAGTCTGCAAAAACCAATAAGATTCGCAGGAATACTAAACTCAGACATCTGCTGTGTTGAGGTAATCCCTTACCGGACTGTCGAAAGCGGCTTTGCAATCAACAAATAGATGGTGTGTGTCGATCTGTTTTTCTTGGGATTTCTCCAAGATTTGGCGTAGTATGAAAATCTGGTCAATGGTAGATTTTACAGGTCTGAAGCCACACTTATAGGATCCAATCAGTTTGTTAAGCATAGGCTTCAATCTTTCAGACAGCATGCTCGATAGGACTTTGTATGCGATGTTAAGAAGACTTATACCATGGTAGTTGGCTCAATTTGTGGGGTTTACTTTCTTATATACGGGACAGGGAACAATGAGCACCCATTCCTGTAACCAGATTCCCATTTTTGTCACGACATGAAGAGGGTCCTGGACTTTAACCGCCACTCAGGCGCTTGATCTTCTCGAAGAATTTTCAAGTCTCATTCCTGTCTCTACTCATCTCTTTCTCCTTACACTCGCGTCTTTCTAGTCCTATTAGTTTTACTTGTCTATTAATTTTTCTGAACTCACTCACCTCTTGTCTACACTCTGTAAGGGGGATTCCTTCCAAGTATAATTGAATTATGAGAAATAAAATTTATAAAGAATTAAATTTTCATAATTCTAATAAAAAAATTTAGAATATTTATATTCCAGCTTCAAAAAAATCAAATTTTTATATCCATCTCTGTTAAAGAAATTCCTCGTATCATCGCTATGAAAATATAATGGCACAAGAGTTCTTCTCTTCTTACCTACCATCGTGTAGGAAATTTAAAATCTGCAAAATGATAATTTTTTGATACTCTTTATGTGTTGTATGTACTACCAACACCTAGGCTCTCTATGTAGGCAGTACGATGTTAATTTCAAGAAAAGTAACCACAAAATTATTACCATCACTAGCATTAATGCTGTCACTCACAGTACACATACACGCATATGTTCTACGAAGCGTAATTAATAAAGTGTGTGGCATGTAATGATAATGAGATTCAATGCTGTTATTGAGTGTGACAATCACACTCATATATTTCACTTTGCTATGGATGCACTTATGATATTGTAGAACATTTTTAATATTAATTTTACTATTTCGTATTTTTCGTTATTTTTTCTTCCCCAAATTTTATATGTGTAAAATTGAAAAGAGAAATTTCTATTTACCCAGCAGTCAATAATAGAGTTTTACCAAAGGAGTGCTTCTTCATTTGAGTACAAAATGTTTGAGCTGTAGTGTAACCAGTTGCACCGCATTTAGTGGTAATCTTTCGATAAGTCAATTTTCTGTTGGGTATTTCGTTGCCACACCAGCCAATCATATAATATATAAACATTTTCCTTTATGAGTGTATGGAGTATCAATAAAATTGGTTATCTCATTGAAAAATACACAAATGGATTTATGTTTTATTACAATTTTTTTTTTCTTTTTTACATTTTATGTGGCATTTTGTTTTTATTCATATTACAATTTAATCATTAACCCAGTTCTTTTTATAACATATTCGGTCGTTATTAAATTTAGTTGGTACAATATATTCACATATATTCATGTACTAGCATTTAGTACTTGTGTCTAATATAATTTTATTATACCACACTAATAACATGCATATGTACACATTGGTTTACATAATATAATTTTTAATTAAATTTAGAATTTACATATGATTTATTATAGAATATACATACCCAGGTATTAATTTTTTGTTTATTTATGGCTAATTCAATTATATTATATTTTGAGTAAATTAATAGTAAAAAAATCTCCTTACAGTCGGCTGGGGCCGACCAAACTATACCCTGCATATGTAGATTTGTATATAAAAAGTTTACTCGAATATCCAACTTTTCTTTTATTTCCACTTTTCGAGAAACAATTTTTGCATATACTACTAATTTACACCCGAAATATGGTTGACTTTGACGAAGTAAAAGGATTTTAAGATAATTCCGAGGCTTAGTATGGGAGCTATATAAAAAGTGGGCGTGGCTTACCACTTTCTAGTAAATCCAATTAATTTTTCAATGTTAATCCACACCTTAAATTTGGTGTCCTACGTTGAATAGTTTCTAAGTTATGGTGGTTAACATTTTTGTTTAATTTCCTCAACTTTGTATGGGAGCCCCAATAAGAAGTGGGCGTGGTACGCTGATTTTTCGCCAGATTATTTCCGACTACAATATTAATTTAAGTGTCAATTATGGTTATTGTAGACATAAGATTGCCTAAGTTACAGCTGTTTCAATTTAAAATTTGTATGGGGGCTACGATAAACACTGGGCGTGGTGCGCCCATTTTCTGTGAGCCTAGTTGCTCGTACAATACTAATCCATATCCTAAGTCTCGTTGTCCTAGGCTAAATGGTTTGTAAGCTATGGAGCTTAAAATTTTAGTTTAATTCACTCGACTTTGTATGGGAGACCCATGAAGGAGTGGGCGTGGCACACTGATTTTCTGCCAGATTTTTGCCGACTACGATATTAATTTAAGTGTCAATTGTGGTTATTCTAGACAGAAGATTGCCGAAGTTACAGCTGTTTCAATTTAAAATTTGTATGGGGGCTACGATAAACACTGGGCGTGGTGCGCCCATTTTCTGTGAGCCTAGTTGCTTGTACAATACTAATCCACACCTTAAATCTCGTTATTCTACGCTGAATAGTTTGCAAGTTATAACCGGTAACATTTTTTTTAATTTCCGCAACTTTGTATGGGAGACCCAAAAAGGAGTGGACGTGGCACATTGATTTTCTGCCATATTATTTCTGACTGCCGTGTTAATCTAAGTGTCAATTATAGTTATTCTAGACAGAAGATTGTAGAAGTTACAGCAGTTTCAATTTAAAAGAAGTACAGACACTTTGTATGGGAGCTACGCTAGAAAGTAGGCGTGGCTCACCCACTTTTGGCGAGGTTATATAGTAGTATAATATAAGTCTATGTGCCGAATATTGTTGTCCCAAGTGGTATATTATGTTAGTTATAGCAAGTTAAAGATTTTGAAAATTTCGAGGTTAGTCGCTTTGAATGCTTGGTGTGGGCGTGGTTATTGACCGATCATGCCCAATATCAATCCCCTCTGTACTCTTGGATCATAGATTACTTATGCCAAATTTCATCGAAATAGCTCAATATTTACTCAAGTTATCGTGCGAACCAGCCAGGTGACAGACAGACGGACGGACGGACGGACATCGTTAAATCGAAAATTTAATCGACGCTGATCACGAATATATATCCATGTCTATATCTCCGGAGATTCCTTCAAGTGGACACAAACATCTGACCGAAATGAATATACCATGCATATTGCATTATGCAGGGTATAAAAATCATATATGTAGGTTGTGCTATAAACAAATGCAATATTTATATACGAAATTACATATTATTGTATTTTTGAAACCATTATTTAATTAAAATTGCATAGAAATATATTAAAAATAAATTGAGCAGACAACAGAAAGCTGTGATATTTATAAAAAAAAAGATCGCCTTTGGTTTTTCATTAATGAAGTAGTTGCGAATGGAGTTGCTTTAAGTTGAATTAGGTACTTCAATCACACAATCCACAATAAGGAAAAAGCCTTCTATATGTATTTTTGCCTGAGTTGTGGTGTTGTGGAGGAGGAAAAAATTGTAAAATACTTTTTCTCAGTCCAAAATTTAACACGCAAAATAGTACTGGAAGTAATGGATCAAAGAGCCCTTCGGGGCTTATAAGTGCCACATATTTCTTTTATTTTATTTACTTTTTCTATTACGTTTTCTTCATAGGCTAGGGCTGACTGATATTCTGAACTACTTCATGGCTTCATGGCGTGTTTAAAACCACCTACCTTCAGAATATCGTAGCTTAGGTGGGTTTATTATTTTTTTATAAATAAACATCGTAGTGGGTCAATAGGTTGCGACTCCTACTTGCTTTTTTAGGTCCTATTGTTGGCGCCTGTCGGCAATATTGACATAATCGGCATGTATCGATCAGTCAGTGCAGCATTCTTAGAGTTGGAATTGCGGTGAATGGGTTTTACGATGAACGACAGCAAGATCAACTACCAACAATCAATGAGTACTAGCGCGGGACTACCTTAGAACCGGCATTAACACCAGTAATAAAATCAGCCTGAAGTAATCAATTGAGAAGTCGAGCTCTGTCGAGAAATCACACTCTACAAGTCACTCATTATGCTTGTCTTTACATAGTGCGCCGAATTCTGGACAATTTCCACCTGAGATAAGAGAATGCTTGGAGTTCTCGAGATACAATTCGTTCATCATGCTTGTTTTTACATATTGTGCCGAAGCCTGGGACATTTCCACCTGAGATAAGAGAACGCTTGAAGTTCTCGAGATAAAAGTCCTACCCAAGTTCTTTGAACCTATTTGCGTTGGTGGCAAGTATCGAATAACTTACAAGCGGAAGCTGTACGAGCTGTATGCCAATGGAAGAACACGTTCAAGCTAAAAACCCGCTGGTGGACAACGCAGAAGAGGAAGACCCAACCTTGCGGTGGAAAGATCGATGAGTTGAGGACCTGATAGCATTGGGAATTTCTAATTGGCGCCAGTTAACGAATAACAGAGATGGTGGGCAAAGCATGCTACATTCGGTCTAAATCGATTATCGGTTTTAATGGCCACATAAGTATCTAAGTAAGTGAGTATGTAAGCTATTTGCATAAAACCTAACCTAAATTATCATGAAAATTAAATTGGTTCAAATTTTTGACTTGAAAAGTTGAAGAATTTCCAGCACAATGAATAGCAAGAATATAGTATGTTCTATATTTGTTGTCCAACAATAAACTGTTTACGTACTGTGCGCTTTTAGCCACATGTGGTATGGTGCAACAAGTGTATTAAACGCATACTTATGCATCTATGAACATACATATATGCGTATGCATACATTTGTATACGTATTTATGTGTTTCCTACTGTACTCGTATTTTATGCTTTGTTATTATTTACTATAGTTATGGTTAAACATAGTGGCAAAAAGTGAAAGAATGAAAATTCAATTACAACAATAATAAACACATATTAAGTATTACAAAAGAAAAACAACAACAACAAGAAATCAACAAACAACATTCCATACACTAATATAATAAAATATTGCTAGCAGCTACTTAGAGAGTAGGTACACTCATGTCCATTTATATATGTATGGATGTAGAGCTTGTTGCTCTCGTTCTTGTCGATGTTGCTGCAATTAAAAGTTACAGCAGCGGACGAAAAGACAAGTGAGCATACATAAAAATTCATAGACATATAGTGAAAATGCACATAGAATGGTTAAGACAAAAAAAAAAAAGAAATAATATTACCCAAGAAATAACAACATTCACATATTACAAAGGCACATCAGTTAGTGGAGAGTCAATGCAATTCACATGTTGTTGTTGTTAATAATATTCTGGTAATTGCATCTTTTCATTACTTCTGTTCTTGTTGCTGTCGTTGTTGTTAGATTTTTATGACTTAATTAATACTCAAAGTCACAAAGAACCAAAAAGAAAAATAAACAAACAACGTATGGCAACGAAAATCGGAAGGAGGTAAATGTTTATAAGAAGGACTTATGCTTACATTAAGAAACTTCACTAAAAATAGTGCTTTTGTTTATTGAGTCTGTCGGCCAGATTTTCTAGAAAATTTTTATGCGCAATTTATTAGTTTATTAAAATAAATAATTTGAAAAATCAATTTTTAGAGGTTTTTAAAAAAGTTTTACCTCACCTCAATGGTATTATGTATGAATTCAGCCATAATATTTTGGGGTGAAAATAAAAAATTAAACCAAACTTAATGTTTCGCTTAGAAAAATCTTTTATATGTAGTGTAGGGCACCTTAATCTATTGTATATATAAATGTATAAAGTCGAAAAATTGTACGTCGTACATATTCAGTAATTTTCATTCAATTTTATGAAAAATATTTGAAGTAATTAAAAGATGAGAGGAAATATACAAAATGTTTTCCACATATTACTACTTCGATAAGGGTATGTACGAATCGTTGAAAATAATGTATTATAAGCTTCATATAAAATTACACGAGAGAGCAGTTCAACGGGAAGATGTAAGATGTAACTACTTGAAACTACGTTTTTCAAGTACTAGGTGGTTCAGTAAGTTAGTGAAAAATGAAAAAAGGAGTTAATTTTTAACAAAATTCGACTTTAATTTAGCTCGATGCACTGCATTCAGTGATTTTCCAATTTTTCTATCCCTTTCAAAAAATATGATTTCCCAAGATCTGCAAAGTAAGCGTCGGTAGAAGCTTCAACGTTTTCATTAGACTCAAATCTCTGTGCAAGCAGCCATCTTTTTAGGTTGGGAAACAAATAAAAATCGCATAGAGCCAGATCAGTAGAATAAGGCGGATGGTCAAGGAGTTCCAACCTCATTTCCTCGATTTATCTATGGAAACTGCACACTTGTGAACCGATGCATTGTCCTGATGAAGCAGCACAAAACCATATCACGGATTTTGTCGATGATTTCTTCAGTGGTAAACTCAATTGCTCTTCCAGAACGTTCGGCATCAGAAGTGTTCATACGACCACAACAAAATTCAGTAAACCATTTATGAATAGTTCCAATTACTGGAGAAGAGTTCGGATAATATTTATCAAGCTTTGTTTTAGATTCTGTTAGGGTTTTTCAACGCAAAAAAATTATGTTTTATCAAAACACGTATTTAACTCTTTTCCCATTTTTTAAAATAGATAGGACTTTCGATGCTATTTATGACAAAAAAATATTTATACTGCTCCGACTGACATGAAATTTTGACAATTGTTACGTTGGTAGAATCGGAAACAAATATGGATTTCGAAATAGTGGAGACGGTTGGTATATTTTTCAATGACTTGTACTACCTGGTATCATGTGATTGGCACGTGTTTTGGTTTACAATTTACAAAACATCTGTAAAAATATGACGATTTTATAGAGAAGATAGAGTAGGGAGTCACATGATTTAGAACGCACCGAGTGTTGGATTAGGTCTGCAACACATTATGTGGTTAGCTTAGTTAGATTAGTTAGATTATAGTGGCAGATCCATAGAGATTCTAGTATGTCACAAAATTTAACACCATTGTTCGCGCAAAAACCTCCTAATATACATGTTGGCATATCTAACTAGATCCATCCCGTCGGACAGATTGTCCAAAAAGTACTTTCCGAAGTAATTCTTTTCTAATTGCTATTGCCAGAACCAGGCACCCATAGAGGATTCTGTACTCTCCAACTTAAGTTTGTACCTCTTTTTATTATTTTTCTTTCACCTATACAACTTGTGCCTTGAAAGATTATTTGCATCAGTTCGTTACTACTCTTATAGATTTTATGAACTTGAATGATTTGATGATGATGCTGCTGATGATGGTGATTATTGTGGTGTTTGTCAAACACTCGAGTGATGATGACATAAATTCAAATGCAATAGAATAAAAAAATGAAAAGGAAAAAGCACATAAAAATTGTAACAGAATGTAATATAATTTCATTAGCAAAAAAAATAAAAAAAAATAAAACTCTATGACAGGAAATTCATATGAAAATTACTACACAAATATATAAGTATGTATATTTTTAAATTTAATTACCAAAATAGACGCCACTACCTTCTATACGTATAGGTGTAAGTACATTCGAGTATGCACTGTGTATGGTATTTATTATTTCAAGTGCAGGAAATACTCATAGTGCACAGAAAAATACTAAAATGTTCATTCATGTACATGAGAGTACTTGAATAATTTTTTTTTGCGCTTTTAGCGCCACCGTTAAATATTTTCCAAAAAGTTAATTAATTTCAGTTTTATTTACAAATACGAGTATTTATTCTAGAGTTTAGTAAATGCAATACGTAGAAATGAATAAATGCAAGTAATTGCATAAAATTTGTATAGGAGTGTGTATTGTTGTTAATACAATATAATTGCCAATATAAATAAATGCAGGTGATTTAAATTTATTTATTTTATTCTCATAGAATTTAGGAGATATACTCTAATTTTGTTTAAATATGGTAAAATTTAATTAATCGTATTTGAGTGTATATGTACCAATTTTAATTATATTTGCTTACCTACTACTAAAAGGTCGAAATGATATATTTACAAGGCTACAATTATGGTCATAGGAGGCAGATCTTCAAGAGAAATAGAAACAGCCGGTAAATGATTTTTGTTAGAGCTGTTTGAAGGAGAACATGTACAACATTGAGTAGGAGACATATGTCATCGCTGAACTTTTACCGCCAAAGTAGTCTGAAAATGAAATAATCCTAAAATAATTTTTCATCAATAATAGAAGAAAGAAAAGAAGAAGGAAAAAAGAGTTCTCTATAGAATCACAAATCTGTACCCAGAAAGCCAGAATGGTACACTAATTTCGTTCTTCTGGTACTAGAGTCCAAAAGGAAATAGAGGGTTGAACAGGCCTTTGCCTGATGAATGGGTGATTGACATTATAAATAAGAGATTAAAGGACAGTCAAAAAAATTTTGTTTAATCTCTGGCGTAAAGGGAGTATATATATCTTAACCTATCTTAATCTTAATCATCGATCCTTACTTTCTTTTGAAGTGAGAAAGAAGCTGCCGTTACGGTGAATGGCAAGCGTCATCGAGCCATGCTAACTGACCATTTGTTTCCACAATTTTTTTTTTTTTTTTAACAAGCTTTTTTTATTGGATCTTTCTAAAATTACTTAGAAACTAACAATAAGTAATCAAATCTTACAAACTAACTAAAATTATGTGATATTCCCAACGTTCCATCACAATTTGTTGAGTCGCGAGGTATAGCAATTTCACAGCATATTCAGTGTGTCTTTTCTTTTTAATCGACGATGCCCCGTGCTCAACAACAATTGCCTAGCAAGGGGATTCGGATGATTGTGTAATTTTTGAATGTAGCTTCTGCAGGACATTGCAACTTCCTCAGAAATTGTGGGTACATTTAAATCTCGATGGATGTTAACGTTCCTCATATACCAAGGCGCGTTTACAATAATTCGCAGACACTTGGATTGTATTCGCTGCAATTTTTCGATATTTGAGGGAGATGCGGTGCCCCAAAACTGAATACCATAAGTCCAGATTGGCTTCAGGATTGCTTTATATAATAGCACTTTGTATTCGAGATTCAACTTTGATCTTTTGTGTATCAGCCACCATAACTGATTAATTTTAAGCTTGATCTGAGTTTTCTTTGCCTCTATGTGATTTTTCCAGGTCAGCCTTCTGTCGAGGTGAATACCCAAGTACTTTGTTGAGGAACATTGTGGAACTGATTGGCCATTAATTTTAAGTGGGGGACGTGTATCTGGCCTTAGCGTGAAGGTTACATGTACGCTCTTTGATTCATTGACTTTTATACGCCATTTTGCTAGCCAGATTTCGAGAGAATCGATATGAGTCTGCAGGAGTTTAGTATCTTCTATGGGGTTAGAGCGAGAGCACAATATTGCCGTATCATCTGCAAAGGTCGATATAAATGTATAGTTATTTCTGGGCATATCTGTAGTGTATAAGAGATACAGTAAGGGGCCCAAAACGCTTCCTTGAGGAACGCCAGCGTGAATATCCAATGGATTTGCTGTGTAATCCTTGTGATGTACGAGAAATTGTCTTTTCGTGAGGTAGCTACTAAGCAATGAGGAGACATTTGCAGGGAGTAATAGTTTGAGTTTGTAAATAAGGCCATCGTGTCATACTTTATCGAAAGCTTGAGTGATATCAAGAAAGACAGCTGAGCAATACTTTTTTTCTTCAAAAGTGTTCCTTATCAGAGTTACAATGCGGTGGACTTGTTCTATTGTGCCGTGCTGTTTTCTAAATCCAAACTGATGTTGAGGAATCAGTTGGTTGAGATTAATAAATGGAGTTATATTCATGACAAGTAGCTTTTCGAATACTTTAGAAAGTAGAGGCAGGAGGCTGATAGGTCTGTACGATGCAACTTTTGTAGGGTCTTTTCCTGGTTTTGCTATCATAATAATTTTTGAAGTTTTCCAGCATTTGGGATAGTGTTTAATACGAAGGATAGCATTGAAAATGTGCATCAGATGAATTACTGAAGCCGGAGGTAGCTCTTTTATCATTTTCCCCGTAATTTTATCTGGACCAGGTGATTTTTTTGGGTTTAAATCTTTATAAATTGCTTTGAATATGTCCTTTTTTTAATTTTGAGCGTTATTGAGCAAGTTCAGCTAAGCATCGACGACATTTGGTTTCAACAATATTGGAATACATGGCTTCCCGGCTACCAGTGCGGAGACGAATGGGGCTGAAACTGGTAGTAGTTTCGGCTACGAGGTCTTACCAAAAGACTTTAAATTTGGTACCACGGGTGATCAGATTGGAATCCCTCCAACCTGATCGTTGGGAATCCTTCAAACCTGATCGTTGGGAGGTTTTCGTGGTGGTTGTGATAACCCAAAGAACATGCGGGTAGAGTATTCCACGTCATAAGGCGTGGGGTACTCGATGAGGAGTTGCATTTCAACCAGAGTGCTGACCCCTTAGATCAGAAGAGATTTTAGGTAGGCCTCGATCCCTACCAAGGAGGGTAGTACGTCCATATATCGTGCCCCAATTGATACCGTAGGAACCTGGAGGTTGGATTCTGATTCTCCAATCCTGCGGAGCGCTTATCAACGCTTCAATTTGATACATTACGCTTTATGTGTCGTGAGATAAGGCCATACTGGAAGGTGCTCACGATAAACACTGCTAAATCAATCTGTACTACAAGTCATACAGTGTGTGCAATAATCGCATTATGGCAAAATCAATTTGGTGACACATTTTTTTTGCAGAGGCGGTTCTGTTAATTGGCCTCTTCGATCGAGCGATTTAACACCTTTTGACTACCTTTTATGCTACTATGTTAAGTCATTGGTTTATGCCGACAAACTAGCAATACTCGAAGCATTGGAAGTCAATATTCGAACTACCACTGACAAAATACGGCCAGCTTTATTGAAAAAAGTGGTCAAAAATTGGACTGATCGAATGAGGTATGTAAGTTGTACGTATGGTGGACATATGCCCGAAATCATATTTAAAAAATAAATGGCATGAAATTATCTAACAGTTTAAAATAGAAAAAAAGTTCATTCCAATAATATTTCTTTCTTTTACTTTGGTACAAAGTTTTCAAGCTATAAAAAAAAACACTTTACTACTGAGATCATTGACGGGAGACTATTTCTGTAACTATCACCGAAATAAGATAATGAGTGCTTAAAATATACTCTGAAAATTCTGCCTAAAGAAAGGAGAAATAATAAAATATTTACTTGCTGAATACAAAGATCTTATAAGGCAAAGATTGAAGAGACACGTCAAAGGTATATTGGAGGAAAGCCTTAAACTGTGGGTTTGCGATGTAATTAAGTGCCTAAAAACAATTTGCAAAGAGCAGATACAATATCGAGGGTTGCAATACATGGAGAGGATATTCTCAACTATTTACTTCCAACTCATATTCTCATCTTTCGTATAAGAAAATTGGCTCATTCGAAAAAGTTGTATATATTAAATTGCAATTTTAAATTCTTGCCCTGTGAAGAGCTATAAAATAATTTGCACGACTGATGTACTATAGATCTCTTTTCAATACATGCGTATTTGTGTATAATTATGTACACGTAAATTAAATAATGGCTAAGCATAAAATATTGCCAATATTTTATAAATACCTAATCTTATAAATTGATCATGAATATAGGCATCAAACACAATTTTTAATGATCATCTTAAATTGATCGGTTTATTGATTTCGCAGAAGCATTTCTATTCGTATCTCCACATACAAGCATACACATTTACTTAACTACTAATATTGTCCTCCAATTCAAAATGATAATCTCTTGTGATTTACACTCAAAGTCAAAGTCAAAGTAATTACAAAGAAGATAGCTACTACATAAAAAAAAACAAAAATTAACAATCCATAAATTTCACTAATTAAACTTCCTGTTATGCTTTACGACATATGTACACATGCACGAGAAGATAAAATATACATTTTAAATATTTGAGCCAGTGTGCTGTGCCACAATGATAATAATGATGCTGATCTGAAGTATTACATAATAATACAAGTAAGTACCACATATGCAAATTATCAATAGTAGATGCAATAGTATAGCAGCTGTTATACTTGCTACTACTATGTATTAAATAGTATGTGTATTAAAAAAATAAATAAATAACTATAACTTCCATGTACCTACTTATTTAATATACAATATTATATATGTATTTACGTGCAGTGCCATCGCGTCACAATCGAGGCGCAACATTTGCCTCATTATCATTATAATAATCGCTTTTGATGGCGGTAAATCTTGATATTAAGATGATCATAGTGCAAAGAAAAATAAAAACACTAATACATAATAACAACTATAAAAGTGAGTGAGTGCCACGCCTTATGATCGCTTATAAAGTGCAAAAAAGCCAAAAACAAGAAAAAGAAGAAAAAAATACTCAACGATGCTTGACAGACTTGTCTGCTTAACTGATTGCATGGCACACTGATCCTGTCGTGATAAAAATGCGCAAACACGCATATCAATACAACTACTTTTACACATACACACACACACACACTTACAAGTGCAATCATACATCATTCACACTACTCATAGTACGAACGATAATTGAGTGTAGCCAAAGCGCATTGAGTTTATTAATTTTTGATATAAATTATAAAAATGTACAAACAACCAAAACAAATGGATAAAGGAGATCGCAAAAATTATAAAGAGTCTATCATAATTATTACATATAACATTAACATGTATGTTGGTATGTTGGTATACATGACTTAATATTGGGTTGTCTGAAAAGTTATGGCGCATTTTTAGTCTGATTGTCTTGACTAATTTAATTTTATTTGTAACTTTGATCTATGACTTTTAAAATTTTTGGGAAGCTACATGAGTCCGAGCCCGTAGGTTAATCTGCCATTTTCAGAAAATATTTGGGCCATTCAGCAACATTTTTACCTCTGCAACATAATCGCTTAAGTTGTAAATTGTTGTAAATTTCCATGTAAATGTAAATCCATATTTTATCATTGGTAATAATACGTTTCAAAAATTTGTATTATTGTATATTTAAAGTGGGTGTCACAATTCTTGATGCGATTAGTGCCGTGGTCTTCTTTTCAAACATTCTGAAATGATCGTAGACTGTCGAATGATGATTTTTTAGTGTCATTACGATATCACCAGTTGTTGGATGCAGACTTGCTTCGATCAATGATGTTATATTCGCAATATCAACCTCAATTGGCCAGCCCACGCAAAAGGAATCATTGACATCAAAATTTCCTCTGATACCGGTGATCTTGTGATGCGATGTTCTCATAAATTTGACGCAATTTCTTACAAACAATTTTTGCGGTCTTCCCTTGAATTCAAATAAAATACAATACTTTGTTTTATTATAGCTTGAACTGTAATCTCTCTATTCATAGTAATTGATCTAGTTGCAATAGTGCTTGCAAACTTTGTCATGACTTCTCCGGCAAACTCTATATAATTTAGAACATATCTAATATGTGCTTATTAACCCTAAATGTGGTTATTATTATGGACATTTTTTTAACATCTTTCCATGCCAAAGAGCACCAGTCATTGTGGTCAATTTTGAAGACCAAAATAAAGCTGCATATACAATCTATATGATTGAAGAGACATAATCACACAAGAGAATGTGATCAAAACTAGTTAAATAAGGAATAATAAAAGCATGCTAATCACAGAATATTGGAAAAAAAGCTAAAGTATGTAACCGTACAAAATTTCTTGTGTAAGTTTTTATTCAATCAGAGACAATTGACAGCTTCACAGAATCTAGAATGAGTTGTTTTTTAATATTTTTTTTCGAATTCAATTTAAAAACCCTTCTGACTGCTGTATTCTTGTCAAAAAATCGAAATATTTTAATTGAGCCATTTAAACTAAATAAAAATTATGGTAAAATTAAAATTTGAGTGGGTTAGGCATTTAAAAACAGCAGTTTCATATTATTATGCACTAGGTCGCTTGAAAATTATCGTGACACCATGTAATCAATTGTGTGACAAGAGATAAAGATGCATCAGATGCAGTGCTGTAAGCAACAAATTGCAATGTTATGCATCTGTATAAGGTAAATATATAACATATTTATTTGTTGTCAGCACCATGAATTACTCGTAACAAAATTTTATATAACAATATTGCAAGTAACTAGACAGACAAGTAGTAATAGTAACAAACCATAATCATAGTAATAAGAATAATAATAATAATAAAAATAAACGCTTCTCTAACGAGAAGTTATACTAAATTAACCTTAAGCGAAAACTTAATTAAAACGTAGTAAATAGAGTACATATTGTATACAGATATATACACTTCGGTAGGGTTGTTATGCCCGAGTTTTTAAATCGATGCTATCGACTTAAAAAAAAAAATTCGGACATTTTATCATAAAATTGGCAGTATAATATTAGAAGTGGAGTATGAATGCAGCTCTTCAGCCTGGAATGAAATACAAAGTTTCTATAATAACTTTATATTAATATCGGCTGAGTTATTTTATTTAAAGTATTTTCCTTCGAAAGCTACAACTTTTTTTCATCTTTGAGGTAGCGCACTAATTCCATCCTAATAGTACCGCTTACCTTTTGAAAATAATGTGCCAAAGATTTATAGACCCAATTTTTGTTACCTTCGGCTGAAATGAAACCTATTCCGGACAACGCATTCTACATTGATGGTAACAAGTGGTGGTGGTACGTCACGCTTTTTATTACTTGTATCAATATCACCACTTTTCGACTGTTTACCATAAATGAAAATGCACAAGTTGAAATTAATCAAGCCTCACACGCTGCACTTTCCTTCAGATGAAAACAAAGAAGCAAAGCTTCCCGGGAATAGGGTTTTGTAGGCACAAAGGTTGATATAGTCGGAGCTAAAAAATATGTTGTTTATATTTCGAAAGCATGATACATACTGATTATAAGAGCCAACATGCTGCTGGTTGTCACATTATCCGATGCAATTTAATACTACTACTAACCACCTCTGTTGAAAATCATTTTAAATATTGGATTTTTTAATAAATTTCGACGGCATCATTCAGGTAACGTCTGTTTCATCCACATTATTTTTTAAATTTAGCATTTAGCGACTTCTTTCAATTCAATTATATCAAAGAAAATCTATCTAACGAAGAAACCAATCTTAAAAATAGACGCATTCTAAGACGTTCGAAGTTCGAAGTTGTAAGAAGATCGTTATATTTGGAAGGCTGAAAATTGTTTAAGCTTCGTTGCAAGAAGTGTACAGTGGTTCATTTCAGGTAGAAAAACATACTGTACACAAAAAATTAAGACTAGCAAACTATCACAGCTATTTGTAGACATTAATGTTAGAAAATATAACTATCTGGGACGTTCACGAACACCATAAAGAAGGGCACGATGTTCGGGAGCACGATAACGCATAGTAACCCTATACGTATTGTATATTGGCAGCACGAGATGATTTAATGCAACATGCTTACCTTTCATATGCAGGAAACAGCATATACAAGTAGAACTTTTTTTTTTATTTCTCTTTCACCACGAAGTGTTCGTCACTCTTTACATCGTTTGTGTTATGTTCACTGGGTATGTACAATACATAGTTATTAGCGTTGTTCTTAGCGATTTTCCATACATACTTTCTAATTTTCAGTAGACATAAATATTCGCACAAACACATATCCTCATAAATTTAATTTTCTGTATATGATGCAAGATGGTTTTACGCATAGTTTTCATATATTGTATAAACATACTTTATATACAATATACATACAATATAAAAAATATATATACATACCTGTTGTGTATGTACCTAAAAGTGGGTGGCTTTATGTGTAATTACGTGCTCAAATTATATTTGATACATGAGTCCAAGAAATTTCAATATTTTGTTAAAAGCATCGTGCACGCATCTTCCCAAGATTATTTTAGAAGTTATTATTTTCTATCTTTATTATTTTCTTTCAATAGTCTAAAATTGGGCGGGCTGGTTGGGAATGAGATTGCACAAAAGATGGTTCAGATCGTGGTGCTTGCTATAGCCTATTATAATATTATCAATTTTGTAAATAACAACAACAAAATGTTTAATATTTGTTCTTACATTAGCATCTGCTCGCCCTAGGTTAGGTTAGGTTATTATGGCCGCCCTCTCTATTAGATGGCACACATAGGCCAAGAAGGCTCGTTGTGATACCACACGGATATACCTACTGCATTTCTAAATAAATCCAGATGGTTCAGTAAGGAACAGATAATTAGCTATTGCAATCTTTGGAAGCGGGGCTAAATGCTCAAGGTAATAGTGCCCTAGAAATTATTCTCGTATTCTGCATAAGGCAGAATACGTCTTTGCAGCTTCTACAGAAGTCTTGTGTGAGGCGGCCCAAACCCATCCAACCAGCATGAAGACTATGTGGCAATGACCCGTGACTACTCCAACAAAATTTTATGTGTCTTTCTTCCTGGTCAATGTTTATTTTATTAAAGGTTTGAGTGCGTTTGTTACTGAATTGGGGCAATAGCAATTTAACCGTTCTAGATATGAGAGATTCAGCCCATTTTCCTTGAAAGACAGAGAAAGCGTTTTCTTCTAATTTTAGTTTACATGTGGCACGAGAAATGAGTCAAGTGCTTTTATGGCAGACTGGCTATTATTATCATACAAATCTCTCTTCAAGAGACATTGTTCTGCTTGATCCAAGCTAACGCAATGTTAATTTCTTTGACTTCTGCCTGAAACACACTATAGTAGTCAGACGGGCATAATTTACTATCCAGATTAAAGAAATTCCAATAAGTATCTCCATCCACTTTTCCATTCAGCTTAAAGTCGTATGTAAAAAGCGGGCATTCTTCCGTCCAGCACTTCTGTCACCGAAGGAAGTTTGAAACTTTTTAACAAATGAATATTGTGGTTTAACTTAGTCAAGACTGGTTTCGGCACGAAAATTATTAAAAATACTATTGTACCCAAAGCCTCTAGGCGCCCATTAGTGTAGGGCATTTAGCTTTAAGTTCGAATTGGGCATCATTTGTTTGCCTAGTAAATCTGTTGGGGCGAAATGTAGGACAACTTCAAGTGCCAATGTTGTCTTGTATGCCCCTGTAATAAGAATGTTTGCCGTTCTTTGTATCTTTCCAAGCTGCTTAAGGTGCAAAGATTTATACAATGAAGTCCACTAAGAGAGTATGCCGGTATCGGCTTTATAGTTAGAGTATCGGTTGTCCGTGGGTAGTTTTCGAAATCAGTTTCCATATTTTTCCTATCGTTCTTTTACAGTCATAGAGTGCTACGGTGGCAGCCTTTTCAACCCTACGCATAATATTCTTCTTCCAGTTAATTTTTCGATCCTGGATTATTTCTAGAAAGCAAATCTCCTCGCTCTCCAAGATTGGAGCAGTTAGTGCCGGCGATCTGTGATTACTGCAGAACAAGATGAGTTCGGTTTTTGACGGGTTCGCACTCAAACCACTTTTTTCCATCCATCTTGATAGAGTGATGAGCTAGATTACGTCTGTGAGGATTTCTGGGGAAATCTGTCGGTTACCATCAATTCGACATCATCGGCAAAGGCTAGCACTCCGGACCTTCTTTCTATTTCCTTTAGTATGTCATTAACCACTAAGTTTTCTAGAATTCCTTGCCCTTGATTATTGAAGACTCCTTCGACATCCAGGTTGGAGGGTTGAGAGCGTATACTCTTTGTTGTGAAGGGATTTCGCTACTGGCGATACCTATGCGTGAAGTGCCGTTAGATATATGTCGATAAGTCTCTCGAATTTTTTCAATAGAAAGCAGGAAATACTTATTAATAGCTGAAGTCCTTGGAGGTTGTGTGGAATCTTGTTCAGGCCTTTGGTATGAAGACAACCTTAACTTGTCTCCATAGTTTGAGAATATAACCGCCCTTCTGTTTTATATCAATTTTTGGTCAAATACTGTAACTTCCGAATTTTCTTGAGGAGTGAAATGAATATTAAAAGGACTTTCCTCTTGAAAACTACGAAAGAATCTCTAATCCTAGGAGTGGAATTATTATATACTTGTAGAGTATGGTTATTGTTCTTGAAACTCCAAAAAAAACTCTAATACAAAGACAGACAGTATGATAGACTTGTGGAGTATGGTTATTGTCCTTTGATACGGCTCGAATTTTCATTGCTACTGCTTATTCTAGTTTCAAGATAGTTAATTTACTAGTTCGAAAGTGTAATCCTCAACAGTAACGTGTGGTTCAAGACAACGAGAAAATTTGTTGATATCTAGAAATACTGCATCTAAAAACTGATATCTTGCACATAATTAACACAGAATTAACTATCGTAATTATCCACAAAAATCAAAATCACAGTCAATAACCGACTTCGTTTCCGCTAAATAATATTTTTCGAAATATAAACGAATATAGCATTAACAGCTAAAGTGTTCGGAATAAACAATCACGAAACTTGTACGGAATTCGTGTCTTTCGAATAATATATTATATTAATGCCAATTTCAAAAGGCAGATTTGTTGTAGATTCACATTTTCCCTGATTATTTCCTAATTTAACCGAACGATAAAACTTTAGTGATATTACTTCTTCAGAGCTTCATTTAGAAATAGTTCAAAACGTAGTACTTAGCGCCTACAAACAAAGAGTTCCAGCGTCTTGGACAGCATGTCACTGTTGATAACTACGCTTTTGAAGTAGTGAAGGACTTCATCTATCTTGCAACCAGCAATAACACCAGTAATGACGTCTGCCTCGAGATAATACGAAAGATCAAGTACTGGAGAATTTGTCAATGCTTGGAATTTCTAACTGGCGCAAGCTTGCGAAGGGAAGAGCTGGCAGGCGAAGCATGTTAGATTCGGCCTAAATCAATTTTCGATTGTAATATGCCACATAAGTAAGTAAGTAAGTGTAATACATATGTTTTTTATACCACTATGTGATCCATACAAATGCAAAATTACATACGTATCTTCCTCTAAGGCTATTATATTAGCTATTTTTAAATTAAATTAAATTTAGTAAACACATTTATATATCTATAAATACATGGCACTTGCAGCTTCGAAGTACCAGGGCCAAGCTACCTACACATTATGTATGATCATAAAAATCAACCAAAAACCATAGAGTTGTATATACATTCCGGATATGCGAGTATGTATGAATATATACCATTTACAATATAATAAAAATATTCAATAATATTCTTAGAAATGTGTGTAGTGGGATATTTACCAGTAACCTATACATATATATTAAATATAATTGCCAGTAATTAAAATTATACTCTATACGAGTAATATAAATGTGTATTTATTTTACAGGAAAAAAAAATTCATAACAGAACATAAAGAAAACATAGGCGTGTCACTAAGAAAATTGTTCATTTAGCAGCTTTAGTTATTGTATGTCATATAAATACAAGTATGCCTATACAAAAATTAGGAAAAAAATTCCAGAAGAAGAATAGAAATAAGGAAGCAACTTGCCATGATAACTTCTCACAATTTTTTTTGTATTCTTCTCTTTTGTTTTTGGTCATACATAGAACAACGATGTGGCAAAATTACAAGGTTATCCGTTAGACAGATAAAATCCTGGGAAACTAGAGACTTCATTTTGAAAAATGTTAAATAAAGTGTATGTCAAGGGGAAAGTCCACCGAAAGAGTGCTTACCTACAAAATTGACATTCCTTAAATTTTATAAAAACATCACTTTTGTAAGGAGACAGGGAGTATCAATGAGTTCGTGCGGTATATTTTCGAAAATTGAATTTTTATTGTGAACCATTGGTTATACATTCAATGTTCAAAGTATTGTCCGTCGCTAGTAATATGAGTTGCATGGAACAACGTATGTGGCAAAATTACAAGGTTATCCGTTACACAGATAAAATCCTGGGAAACTAGAGACTTCATTTTGAAAAATGTTAAATAAAGTGTATGTCAAGGGGAAAGTCCACCGAAAGAGTGCTTACCTACAAAATTGACATTCCTTAAATTTTATAAAAACATCACTTTTGTAAGGAGACAGGGAGTATCAATGAGTTCGTGCGGTATATTTTCGAAAATTGAATTTTTATTGTGAACCATTGGTTATACATTCAATGTTCAAAGTATTGTCCGTCGCTAGTAACTACTTTTTCACATCTTTCTGGCAGCATACCGATTTCGCGTCGGAAGAACTCGATCGACCCAATTTTTGAGGTATTCGTAAGAATGGAAGCGCTGTTCTTCCAGGCCGTGTGTTATAGTTTGGAGCAAGTGGTAATCGGAAGGAGCAATGTCCGGGCTATATGTCGAGTGGGGTAGGACTTCCCATTTGAGCATTTCTAAATACGTTTTAAAGGGCGCCGCGACAGGTGACCGAGCATTATCATTATAAACTAGTAGCGACATCTGTTATCAAATCCGCACGGACTTATTTATACTCCCAATATATTTCGGCGAAATGATATAGTGAAGATTTTCATTAACCCTATATTTTCGTAGTTGTAATGCCAATATCACATCAATATCACATATTTTTTGTATCAGGTGAATATTCAACAGCTTTGATTACCTTACAATTTTGCAGGTTTTTTTTTTTGTGGATTCCCAATTTGTGTAACTGATTCTTGTTATATTGTCCTCTTGGAATGTAACATGCTGTATGACTTTAATATTTCTACACGTTACACAGGCGCTATTGAATGAGGCGAATTCAATAAAGCAACCAGAAAAGCAATATATAGCTGTACTCCTACAAATATAGCCTTCAACGTACATTGGGATTTTCATTGCCACTATTGTTGTAAATACGATACATTGGCATACGATTGTTGTTGTTGTTGCTGCTGCTGTTATTCTACCGTACTACCTCAACTTGATGAACGTCTAGTCGATGAGTGTTAAAATTGCTAAATTGATTTTATGACACACCAGAAAAGCACAAAAGTATTGCCACACGTAAGTATGTATAAACAGATGTATGTACGTATTTACGTACATATAGATTTGTAAACATACAAGTATCTATATATGCATATATGTACGTACATATATGTATAAGATAATTGTATTTTTGTTGTTCTTATTCCTGCTGGTTATTATTGCTGGTTAGTTGTTACGATAGGTAACTAGTATTGCTTGTTCTTGCTCTGTTATATGTATGTTACGTATGGTATTATTATGTAGTACATGCATACGAATTGGTAAAAAGCCATTATTGCTTTGAATGTTGCTGCTGTTGTTGTTGGTTATTATTATGATGACGATGAAGATGATTATTATTATTATTATTATTGTTATTGTTATTGTTATTATGATTATTTTTATTGTTATTGTTTATGGATTTCCCCCTCCCAAAGGTTACTTTTCATAATTCAAAAGCCTAATGGAATTACTTTTGCTTAAAGGCTTAAAATATTTTACTGTTGCCTGTTGCTGTTGTTTCGAAATATTACTTTATATACTTTATCTAAAGGAGCTCTCGACACTCACTCACTGTAGATATTCATAAGTGAACATGGTCTATACCTTGAGCATATATATATTCATATATTTACTATTACCATATGTAAGTCTAAGGAGGAAGTATATACATACGTATACTATTGTGATTCAATTCCACATGTATATGTACAATTTCTTCGTAAATTCATATAAATATGAATACTCTCAATTATGGAAAAGTATATTGGACCAATTGTTACGCATTTTGGTGCATGCTTCCTATATCTATCAGCATTAATAGTAGCACCTAGTATGTATTTAGTTGTAGTGGTGATTGTACCACCACTTGTTTATTGTTGTTGTTCATTTAGTATTGCAATTGCATCGGATTGATTAGAAGAACCACATACAAAATTCAATTACATAATTGAGGCTATTCCATATTACATTCCCATCATCATCATCATCATCATCTTCTCTTCAAGTATAAATATTCTATGTCAGGTGAACTATTTCTTAATTGAAAATAGAATGTTTATACTTCCTTTTGAAAATTTGCACTTCAGATAGGTTGATCACAGGATAAATTTTGGTTAATGAAACATTTCCTTTCCGTTTTATTGATATATGACGTTGTAGTGTAAAGCCGTAAGTCAAACTTTAAAAACTAGGAAATATAAAGTAAACAAATTTCCGAAGAACTTAGGTCGAATTTATATTTTAGTCTTATTGTGTGTTTTGAATTTGGACAGATCCAGAACAGAATCACTTAAAGTAAATTAGCTGGATTAGCCTGCTTCCAAAATTTGTCATTTACATTCTACTATTCGCATTCAGCAAAAATCGAAATATTAAATAATTGACAACCCCAAATAATGGACAAAATATAGGTTGAGACAAAGTTAGGTTGATTCCAAGAATATCGAAATGTAATTCGTCTAATTTCGGGATATTGTTTCTTAATATTGCATTGGGGTTTTCACAATTTATTATAAACTAAGTGAATTGATAGGTCCCGTGACTTTCAATGAAAGCACAGTTTCTTTTTTTTGTCAAAACTCCCTACTGTTCTTTAACATACTCCTTATCTAATTACTCGAAATACGCTTCTGTATCACATTTGAATTCAACGTTTGAGCAAAAGCACTTATCTTGGAGCGATCACTTCTAGTTTGGAAACAGTCAATAGTAGCTGGGGCTATGGTAGATGGGGCAGCAATTCGTAGCCCAATTCAAAAAAGTTTGCCATTATTTAAACGACCCAATAATGCCACATAGTAATCGCCGGTAAAAGTTTTTCCACTTTCAAGGTAGTCCACGAAGATTATTACGCGCGCATCCCAAAAAATACTGGTCGTAACCTTATCGGCAAACTGCTGAGTTTTTCTGCACTTTTTAGAGAGTTCATGCGATTCTCACCGACTGCCTATTGAACTCGGAGGATTTATTGAATGGTTTTGGACGTCCAGCATTTTCTGTGCTTGTACGACCACATTTAAACTTAGCAAATCACCATCAGATGGTTGCTTTCGACAAGCCAAATTCCTTGTAACACTTTTCAATCCACTCCTAGGTTCGCACGCTATTTTTCCCCATAAGAAAGTAGTGTTTTATTGAGCACACAAAATTATTTTTTTTTTCCATTTTTTTTTAATAGCAAAGTAGCTGCAGTCGATCAGCTAAAATTTTTTAAAGTAATGAATAAATTATTTGGAAATTTGGAAGATAGCTTTTTTTGAGCTTTATGCTTTATCATGTGTATGCGGTGCCACCTAGTGGAAATATCGGTTTTATCAATTCACAATTCACGCAGTCAACATTAATTGTAAAATCAAATTGTAATTTTTAGTAGATAAAATGTTTCTTAATTTGTTTTGCTAAAAGAGCGTGAAGAACTTTTACACGAACTAAATTCAATTATAAAAGTATTGTATTTATTGAATTGCTTTCTTTCAATGGCGGAGAGGTTCGTCCGAACGCCTTTTTCCCATGTATTGAACGCTTCGAATGCGAGTTTTTATTGAAACAATATTTTTATTATTATTATGTCTGTTTTTTTTTTGGTTTCATTTAACATTTATTGTAATTACAATTTCAACAACAATTAACATTATTGGTATGTGCGTAAATAAATTTTGTGAGACGACTTTTCAGGTTTGATTCCACAACAGAAAGGATGAACTTGATTATTGATAGGTGGAGAAAAGCATATAGAATTTAAGCATCAAGAAATAAAGTAGCTTGCACATAAACTCAATTGCTACGCCCTCTTATTTTGCCATTATTATATGTATACGTTTGTATTGAGAATTTCTTGCATATCTTGACGATGGGCAGCTCCATTGAAATGTTCACTAACTAAGAGCTTTAACTTGCTGCAGCCGATATAATGTATGTTAATGATTTACAATAGTAAGCTCCAATAAAATCATATATGTATTAAGGCTATTCAGGTTGAGTATTAGTATTTTTAAAGAATTTTTTTTTCAAAATATACAGCTTACCTGTTTCTATACGATCCTTTCGTTTATCTAATTAATCGACAAAAATCACAACACAATAATTTTTATTGACTACAAATTGAATGCTTGTTAAATGCAATGAGTACTTCTATATCTTTAATGATATCAGCGCTGAAATATATGCGATTATCACAAACTACTATATACTTGTGAGTATGTGCCAAATTCAAAGAGGATGATCCGATAGAAAATTTCAAAATAAATTTATGCGCACATCAAAAAAACAGTATGTATAATCAAAGCCCAGAAGTTGTGCAGACATGTTTAATTTAATGCTCAATTTTGGAATAACGGCAGCACTTGGAGTTGTACAGTTGCACACTTCAGTCAATTCAGTTGTGAAACCTTTATTTCGGTATGTAGAAAACACACTATTGGTTGACTTTCCTCAGTTAGTGCATCCTTATTCCTTTATTTCTTTCTCACTCTCGTTGACTTTGTGTGTTCATCTCCATTGCAGCAGAATTTTATATGAAATAATAACAATCATATATGTACGTAATATTCGTAATCATCATGATCATAATAATAATTTGCTTTGTGCCGAAAATCCCCTTTAGTTGTAAATTTCTGATTATTTTTATGTTCGAAATTGTTCTTTTTTTCCCCATTTTATTTCTCTCCCTTAAAAATTTTATTATTTTTATTAGTTTGCTTCAAGTCTTGTCTTGTTTTGGAAATCATATTGGTAAAGGAATTTATTTTTGCATATCAGTAGCGGTTTAGCAATTGTGGTTTGTGGCAGAAAATTAACAAAAATATTTAAAATATTTCCAAGAATTATATAATGTCTGCTATTGAGTAAATCAAAAACATAATGTGTTAATTGTAAGGCTATCTTATTTAAGCTTGAATACAGTATAGGGTTAGGCGATTGAAGTGTTACCTATTCAAGCGCCCATATCTTTTTTGTGTGATATTCTTTTTTATTGATTCAAATTGCAAACACTGTGGAAATAATCAAAATTTCAAAAATCATTCACTCTAGCTCCATGTGGCCACCTTTTGCCTTGACTTTGGCCTTCAAACGGTTAAAAAATGAGTTGCACGCTTCACGAATGTGATCCTCCGGTATTTTGGCCCATTCCGGAACATTGGCTTTTTTCAGCGCATCCATACTGGCATATATTTTTTACTCCTCACCTTGCTCTCCACAATAACCCAGATGGAATAGTCCATCGGATTTGCATCTGGCGAATTCGAAAGCCATTGTGTGTGAAGTGTGGAACATGATTTTTTAACCATTCTTGGTTCACACGAGATTTATGAGGCAGTGCCGAGTCTTGTTGGAACGTCCATGGTCTACGACCGAAATGTTTGTTTGCCTACGGCTCTAAAGCTACTTCTAAAACATTTTCCCTGATAATAAGTCGCATTGACTTTGACACCAGGCATGATGAAAACGATGGAGAGCGTTTATCAGCGGTCACAGCTGCCCATGCCATTACTTGAGATGGAAAATTACTTTAGGTGGCCATTCGTAATCTCGAATTTTCGGAAGTGTGTTCAATTAAGTAAACACGTTCATTTTGAGAGTCTATGAACTGCTCAATAGGGAAATTTTTCTCAGCAGAGAATACAAGGTTTAATACTTCGCCACATTCGTGCAAGCGTAACAACTCCTTTGCTCTTTCGAGTATAACTTTTTGTTGCTTTTGTGTAAGATCGAGTGCCTTTTGGAACTTGTAGCGCTTTACCTTGGGCTCATTTTGCAATATGCGTCATATGCAGGGATATTTTCAGTTCTTTCGACATTTGATTACCACTACGACGTGGATTTCGTTCAAGTCGAGCCTTCACGTTCCGAACCATTTCAGGTGATGTTGATGTTTTTTTTTTTCGTCCACCGCCATAGCGTTTTGCACTGCTGCCTGTATCATTGTAACGATTTATGGTACGATACACAAACAGTAGGGGCAATGTCTGGGTTATATGGCGGGTGGGGTAAGACTTCACATCTGCTTTTTTCAAGTAGGTTTTACCGGGTTGCACAACGTTTCAAAAGTATTGTTATAATGGAAAATCAATAATCTATATTTATTTGCCCATTCCGTCTTTTATTCAATTCTCGTGTTATCACATATGCCTTATGATGCGATATGATGCAAAAAATTTGATATCCAAAATTCCTTTTCGCTTTTGGTTGGTTTCCATTCATATGGAACCTTTTTCACATTTCTGATTCATTCCCATGTCCTTTAGATGAAATGAAATAGCCTACCGAGTCTCTACCACAGACTTAGCGAGCTCCTTTGAGTTTGACAGAGGTCTTCTTCCCATAAAGTCTTCAATTCATCGTCTTCAAATGTGGCTGGCCTTCCGTAATGCTTTCTATCGCGTCTATCAAAATCACCACCTAAGAACCGGCTAAGCCAAAGTTCACAAGTTAAAAGCGATGGATCATGTTCTTCGTAATCCTCACACAGCAGGCGATGACCTTCCGCAGCACCTTTCTTCGAATAAAAAAAAAAAATGAATGAGGCTTTGTAGGTACAAAAGTTGACATAGTCGAAGCTAAAGAAAAATATGTTGTTTAAACTTCAAAAGAATGATACAACTGATTTCAATAGATAGCCTAATTATAATGCTTCAACATGAAGCTATAATATTTTCTCTGGTGTATTTGAAGTCATTCGTTGATATACACACGCTGTTGGCTCATTTTATATGGGGTACAGATAGGATGGAGAAATGTTGGAAATAAAAAATTAATATTGGTCGGTTAAATGTTTTACCTGCGTAATGCATTCTGCCTTATTACATTGGTAGGAGGAAATTTGATTAAAATATCCATTTTGTATTGTAGCCCCTATTAGGAATAGAAAATGCTTTAAAAAAATGTTGAGGTAAAAAAGGGGTTTCGTTCACTATACCTGACTTCTTGCAAGCGGAGGGTTTATTTATGGATTTACTTCCCACTTTTCTCAACTTTAACCATTGACTTTGATGTCGCAACTATTAAGCCCACCGCGATCTTTATTGTCTCGTATTAAGGTCGTCAAGTCGTGGTCTGTGACATATCCAGTATATTTACATATGTTAGGTTAGGTTAATGTGTCTCAAAATTGACAAACTTATGCCAAAGAGGTCCATTATGGTACCACCGAGCTGTTATATTTCGATAGTATTAGAAGGGACTTACTTCTATCACCTTTTTTAAGCGTTGTCACAGAGCTCTTTAACAGGTATTTCTTATTGCAAATTGTTACTAGCGGAATAAATGACAATTACTTGCCGACAAGTGGATACCTTTCGAAAGAAAAATATTTACATAACTCAAACCTGATTTGTAACTGCAGATTTTTGTTGTCTATTTTGGCTCAAGAAAGCGATTTTTTTGTCCATATTGGTAGTTTCATGATCCAAATAGTAAAACTATATTAAAAAAAAAAATTTATAACGTATTACGCTATGAATCAATTTCATGGGCATTGTCTGGCGGCGAAATGATTGCAACTCAGAACGAATGAACTAGACCCTTCAAAACTATTTGCATTCTGAGGCCAAATTTTAGGGTTAAAGGGTTAAAATTCATATCAAAACGAAATAGGTAGTTTGGACATATAAAGTAAAATTTCACGAGGAATAATCTTGAATAACATTTTAAAACACTAGCTCTCCCACTGCTGCCATTACTGTTGTCTCTTCAAATTCTTCATGATCATATGCATCATAGTGGCTATATTTTCATTGATATTTTTTCAATAACTAATTGAAGCCTAAAATTCACTCAATTCGCTACTGGATTCCTCATCAAAAAGCATTCAAATTTAAAATATAAAATCTTTATTCATTAGCCACTAAAGCAGACTTTTTGACTCAATAACACTAGCAGAACGATCGAATAATGTTGTTTTTTTGGGATTTTTTTAGATAAGGCGTAAGTGTAATCACAAAATGCGGCAAGTAATATAGTAAAATAATAAATACGCAATGTACGATCACAATAATAACAAATAACAATATGATGATGACGACGACAACGACGACGATGAAACTATGTTCAAGAATAAACCTGCAAATTGACAGTGCTAGCAGATTCTTAAGCATTTGTAGGCGTCAACCTGCTCTTTAAGCCATATTATTTATGCGGTCGCACAATGCGATAACGCGTACATATTTTTACGCGCTTCAAAAGTAACAAGTATGTAAAGTCTCAGGTAGGCAATTGCATTAAAATGGGGGCAACAACAATTTGTAAGGCGTCGAATATGCAACTTGTATGATACACATATACCCAGAGACACACTCACTCTTACCAATGGGCTATCAAGTTAGCAACAGCATTCAAAAGTTGCAGTTGCACTACTTTTAGGGCGCACTGTCTTATCGTTGTTGTAAATTGATACCTTTGTGGTCAGTTAAAGGAAACAATTTATATTGCTGCTGCTGCAATTGTTGTTGCTATTGAACAGCTCGCATATGGTTATATTCGTTGTTGTTCGTAATCGGATGAGGTGTGCAAGAGGTGTGAGGGAGGTAACATGAAATAATAATATGAGATATTTATTCGTTATCAGTTGGAATGCATCTGTGCACCTCGAGCAATTTTTTAAAAGGCGCTCGAAAATATTTTTTGTTCTTGTTTTTTTTCTTCAGAAAGTAGATACGTGGCTGTGTGTGTGTGTGTGTGTGTGAAGGCTGTAACTCCCTCTTTACGTGCCAGCATCAATTCACACATACGTAAACATAAAGCTGCATGTCATACAGTCACACTAAAAAATACAGGCAGGCGTGTGGGGTTGCGGATGCACATGCTCACCTCTAAAACACTGCGCTACGCGTTGAAAACAAGTTGCCACAGATTTATTGTTTTCAACATTATTGTTCCTGCCACTGCTCTTGCTGTTGCATTTGCAGTAGTTGTGGCTATAGTTATTACTGCTCTTGGTGCTATTGCTGCTGCTGCTGCTGGAAATGTTAATAATAATAATCATATTGCTGGAAAGTGTATTTGGTTGCACTAAATACTGTTTCAATTGGTATTGTGATATGTGTCTTGTTATGATGCCGTGGTGTACCACAAACACCATATATTGTATACGTGAGCTTTGCGGACTTTGTTGCAACTATTGGTTGTCGTTTATTCTTTTTTTGTTGTAAACGAAGTGGCAAGTGTAAGCAAAATGATATAAAATATTAACAATCTACTAGTAAGTGAGCACAATTTTGGAAAGTTTGTTGTTTTGTCATAGCTTTAACATTTTTATTAGCGGTTTGTAAAATTTTGGTTCTTGTTTTTCATCCAACATCTCATAAAACGAAAATAATCTAGAAATCTAGAACCTTTCAATGAAATGAATATTTTTCAGGACTTTGTATTGCAATTTGAACCTTACTTCCGAATGGATTTTCACTTCTATTATTTGCGTCTTTTTTTTTTTTTTGCGTGCTGAATAAATGGATGAACTAATTTTGAACAATACCTTTAGGGCCGTTAACTCAATGTCTGATTAAGTGTTCGAGTAGAACATATTCAGCTGTTGCCTAAAAATTTTACCACATGATGGTCAGCCGTTTAGTTGGTACGAAAACCAAAAATCACTTTTCAGTAAGCTGTCTTGTGAAAATGTAGTTTCGTTACTTCTTCTACAGCCTCAGTTACCTCTGCGATAGCTTCCACAGTATAACTCGCCATGAACTGATCCATATATTCAACATCGAGAACTACGGAATCGATTTCGCTTGAAACGATATCTGAAATATCATAAATAAAAGTAAATATTACATGAAAATAAAATAAAATCTTAACATCGCTATGGAAGGTATTGTCCAGCTCAATTGCCGATTGGCACATCAGAGCAGCCAACCTATCCGTATTACTATCTGGTCTCTGATTAAATTGGCCATCGCCTGTCTTGTATAATTCCATTTTTTTTCCGACAAGTTTCCTTGTCCTACGCTTGACGTTGTCGTATTTTTCGCTTATATTTATCTCACCTCTCTTTATGCCAATGTGAGCCTCAAATTCGGCAACAATAGCATCCCAAACTTTTTGTTTTCTCATCCAGGTGCCTGCATCGGCCTTTTTACTCTCTTTTTGACATAGCGCTGAGCCAATGTAAATAATAAAATTTCCTCGGCATTAGAAACGTTTGGGAGCCTATTTCGGAGTCCGTTCTTCTTCCATTTCTTTGAAACTCAAATATATAAATGCTACAACCGAGTGCTTCGGGTAAATTTTAAAGGAACGTAAAATAATTGTGAACTTTTTCATTAAAGTTCAAGTTATCCGGCGATCAGTTACATTCAAGTAAGAAACTATATTATTAGTCTTATTTATCTTGATGGTGACCAGCAATTAAGATACAAAGAGTTCTCATAAACTACAGATACGTCTTAGATACATATCTAAGAGCACTAAAATCCAAAGCTCAATCATGAAACGTAGCAAAATGTAGTGATATTCATGTGTTGGTATAGAGGGATGCCCTATCTCAGGTGGAAGGCAGAATTGATAATAATAATAAGTTTAAAGTTTTGCGGCCAAAATCGATAAACAGATCCGCAGACTTGCGGACATTTTTGGGAAAACTCTCTGGTACATGCAACACATCTTGGAGCTCAGGCCAGTTAAAGAGTTCACCACACCAGACACAGCTTCCAGTACAGAGACTTTTAAGAAATTTGATTTAAGAGTGCCCACAAACTACTTATCACGACATCACAACCTCAGAAATTACCAGTACAAAGTGGGTCTATCTGGAGATTACGAAATGTAGCAGTATATTCTCTACTACTGCCCAAGTTTAGATCGGTAATACTGTTAATTTAATATAATTATTGAATGTAATTTTTGAAAACGTCTTTCTTCAGCCCGCAGTTTTCGTTAGGATAAAAGAAATCCAGACAAATATTATGGTGCCGTCAAATGATAATGGAGTTCTTCAGTTAACATAAATATATATTTTTTTTATCAGACGTTCACGATCTGAGTCGATTTAGCGATGTCTCTATTTATGGTCAGCCTGTCTGTTTGTCTCTCCGCATGATAACTGCCATAATTATGGAGTGATTGAGCAAAACATTTGTATTTTTGGAATATTTTCATCAACGATCGAATGAGTTCGTTAATGGGTCAAATCGGATAAAAACTATGCCTGCCATTCATACAAAACTACGTTGTTAAATGTGATTTTTCACATTTTCTTACCGTAGTAATAAAACCCTTTACTACAGAATTAATATTATATTAAAAATGTGGCGTTCAAAATTTCTAGTTCAAGATTTCAAGAAATCGTCTTGGGTGTGTAAATTAGTAACGGGCCTCTTTTAGTGGTCAAAAATGATTTATTTTTAAGAATCTTGTAAAAGACATGTTGTTCAAAGTATTGTACATTAGAAACTATGACATTTCCCCATCTTTCTGGGAATGTATGGATTCCATCCCAACAACAACTTAGCTGCCTTGTCGGCCAATAACGAATCAATACAATTATTGATTCCGGTGACTGAAGTGAAGCGTATTTCATTAAAAAAGTTCTGCATGGACCAAAACAAGTGGTAATTTGAAGGCGCCAGGTTTGGGCTATAAGGTGGGTGGGGTAAAACTTCCCATCCGCTATTAGCAAATTAGTTTTTGACCGAAATAGCAATTTGTGACCGGGCGTTGTCATGGTGGAAAATTTAAATGACGTGTCGGACAATGACGTACGACATCGCACTTACGCATGGTGCCATCTAAAGTAAAAGGCCGGTTACTAATTCACATAACCAATATAAAATTCACGCCTACTTCTTATAAAGGGTTTTCCATTAGGGACATAACAATTTTATCTATTAATAAAACACAGAAATATTTGAGATATTGAGTTCAAATTCATTGTAGATATATTGCAAGCATTACATTTTATGAATGAAATTCGATTTCGGTCATATGACCACCACGAGCCCGTTTACAGCTGTCGATTCTTTGGACCCAACTTTCCACCACTCTAGCATACATTTCGACCGGAACGGTGGCAATTTCGCATTGTTGCTGGCTTGTTGGCATAGACCAGTGACTTGATAAAGCCCCATAAAAAGAAATCCAATGGTGTTAGATCGCATGAACGAGGCGGCCATTCGACCGGACCATTGCTCGAGATAATGCCCAATCACACCTCCGGCATGAAAACCGCAACAAACAGTAACTTTTTGCGGGTACAACGGTGTCTCAAGAAGCACTTGTGGGTTTGTTGCTGACCAATAACCCAAATTTTGCTTATTGACAACGCCATTGAGCCAGAAATGAGCTTCATCGCTGAAAATAATTTTTCGCTCTTAAAGTTGCGACCACCGATTCAGAATTTCGGTAGTAATTTTTAATAATTTCCAAACGTTGCTGGTTCGTGAACTTTACCATGAATACGTTGACTTTAACTAACGTTTTGACATTGACAGTTGATTAAAAAAGTTTAAGGGTGCGTTCATATAAAGATACGAAATTGTTATGTCCCTAATGGAAAACCCTTTACAAAGAACGTTCTCGATCGGTGTATTTTTCATGCTTTTTAGCTTAATACTCGAAATTTATTAAAATCAACAATGAAATTAACATTGATGTCCTCAAAGGTTAATGTCAATAGACTTTTCTATCACGCCGAAGGGCTCATGGCCGAGCTTCTCTTCCATTGCTGTTGTGCGTGTTAAATCTGAACAGTATTAGAAGGGACCTACTTATTTTAGCCGGATCCGAACGGCAGAACCCTTGTGACATTATTTTTTCTGTGCTTTGTCACAGAGTTCTTTTAGAAGCTTTTTCATGGCAAGTTGTTACTGTCGGAAGAATAGCCAATTGCTTGCCGACAGGTGGGTACCGTTCGAAAGAAAAATCTTATCGATATTAAATTTGTTATGCATCAGCCAGGGATTGAACCACGACCTACAGATCAGAAGGCCAACATACTAAGCACTGAGCCACAGCACCCACTTGACTTTTCTATGAAGCGATAGTAAAAATATAGGAAGATCCTGATTCTAGCATAAATGGAATAGTTTTAATAGATTATAATTTGTAAATCGCTTTGAATTTCATCTTCTACATACAGAGTATATTGAATTTTATCTGAAAAAAATTGGCGATAAATCTGTTCTTGTAGGGCAATGCAAATTTATAGTGATAATTTCACAAATGTATATGTATAATTGAAAGTGAAAGCTTATGAGAATCAGTGTTATGGTGGTAATGCTGTGCATTTCTAATTAGATCAAAGTTGTATATAAACATACACACATATTCTTGTTTCACAAATTATTAAAAAACACAATCAAGTAAACCAGAGCCTTGCTCGTCACTTGCAAAAATATAAGTATATAGTATGCAAATACTAACTAGCTAACTAGCAAATATATATAAGTACATATGTACATGTACAAAACATAGTATGTAAATAGCATACTATAGCAACACTAATTTAAATTCTTATCAGTTTAATCGAACGAACAAAAGCAAACTTGCTACAATTGCTCTTTGTTGGTTAGTCGAATGGCTACTTGATACATATGGGTATACATGTAGGACTTATACTTCAACTCTTGTTTCTATTACTGATGAGGCGGATGATGATGCTTTTACTGCTACTGCTGCTGCTGCTCTTGCTGCAGTTGCCATTTCTTTTGCTCTGGTTGCTGCAGGTTGTTGTCTACTATACAATATTAGGTACTTAATACCAGCACATACATATGTGTGTGTGTGTATTTAGAGCATATAAATATAGAAAAGAAACGCACAATTGCATATAAATGAGATAAAATGCTGAGATTTACTATGTATAATACGATATACCAATGAGTTTACTGTGGTTGCTGAGGTGGTTTAAGTAAGTACTTATTCGAACTATGTAGTACCTACTTGTACATACATATTTCTTCAATAGCTCGAAAATTAATATTTTTCTTTTGAATGTTTCTATGTGAAATACATACACACATATACATATATCCATTACGATGTTGGCAGATTTTGTTCTATTTCCATTTGCACAATATTTGGTTTATGGTATTTAATGATAGTACAAATGTATAGTATACTAATACAAATAAATGCATATGTATGCATCTATATATATATGTGTTTTTAGGAAGAAAAAATAGCACAAAATATAAAATAATAACCAACATTAGCAGCAATATCTCATAACCTTCATATTCATGATTATCGTGTTATTACGATCATTAAACAAATAAACGTACATGTGCATATCTAATAACAAAATAGTGTAGCACTACCCAGCAAACAATCAGACTCAAACAAAAATCCTCTCTATACTCATATGGATTACCCACATAATTAATGGGTTCACTTCACTTGTGATGGTGGGTTTTCCTATATATTTAGTTAGCATTAAGAGAAGCTCACGATCTCTTCTTCGTTTCTGTTCTTGTTCTAGTTCTAAAAATTAATAGATTACACATCAAAAATACTCATAATCATAATGGATAGAAAACGTTTAAAATTTAGCGTTTTTTCTGAGTAAGTTTGGTTTGATGGGTAGTATTGCAATATCAACATTAGCAATAGTCGTATGAATTAAGCTAACAATGAGAATTATTTCAAAATATTACAAAAGCATTTTCAAAATCATTTAAATGTATATTTGCATAGCCAAGTAATTATTCAAATATGCCCCGTAGTCAGAAGAAGATATGCCATGCGCTACAAGTAGAAAAGAGTAAATGAAAATAAAAAAATATATGTCGGATTCTCTGATATCAAAATCACCCAGTGTAACAAATTGTGCCTTGAGTAGAACTAAAAAATGTATTAATTTTTTACAAAGAGTGCTGATAGTTCCCACAAGGTCCAAGAGTTTTCAATAACAAGAGTGCCTTGACTAGAAGTACAATAGAAAATGTATTCGTATTTTTACAAAGAGTGCTGACAGTGCCGACAAGGTCCAAGGGTATTCGAAGAACAGTTTGCTCGAGTTTTTCTTCCAGTATTTTTGTTAAATTTGAATAGTTATAAAATGTGTCTTCTTATATTGGTGTATTTCGAGCGATCTAAACTTGCTGAGACCTTGCTTTTGCTGAGGCTCATCACATAGCTCTTTCAGAGAATTGTTTATGGCAATTTGTTACAGCTGGCAGAATTTGTATCGGTTAAGATTCGAACTCACGGCAATGACTCGTGCACAGAAGACCAAACACCACTAATCAACTGCGCTACGGCACCTATAACTCTTGATTAATTCCACATCATCATCATCGTCCGACAAAAACTCTTTACAAAACAATTTGTTAAAGAAAATTGGTATCCTTGAAAAGATACTTTCAACCCGGCATCAAACAGAAAAGCTTTTTCGTTTTCAAAGCATTAATTTCCTATTGGAAGTCTTACCACTTGTTTTCCATGTGAATGTCTGTCTAGCTTTAGCTTGTGCTTCTGACAGGACTCTCTAATTTGTTTAATTATTTATAGTTTCAAAATGTCTGCATTTTACAATGGGGAGAAGATTGAGGGGAATATCTCCCCTCAATCACGGCAGTGCATCCCATTCATCACATAGTATAAGTAGAAGTCATATAGTAGATTTCATTTCTGAGACTTTATTAAATGATTGGTTGTTGCAGTCCATGACACTTTCAAAAAAAATTTTGCCAAAAAACTACAACGGATCTCTACAAAAAAAAACTGTTCCACATATAGTGCATCTCTAAGGGCATGAACCCTTTAATTCCGCAATTTTTTATATAACAAAATTCCTCAAATTTGATTATATTTCGAAGATTGTACTCACTCAGAGAAACACCTACACTTGTGGGTGAAACTAAAATTAAGGTTAACAATTAAGGAAGAGGGTTGCTATAATATGCACAATCGTGGTCATGAGAACTATGTTCCTCCCTGTATAGATAAGCGAATACAATATAATAAGGTATGATAATCTAATAAGAATTATTTGGTGATCCTAAACTTTGTAGTCATCTGGAAGCAATAAAATACAGAAAACTCTTAGATTTGGATGGACGATATACAATTTGCCTTTTAAAAATTCAAAACAAATTTACAAAAATAAAAAATTTTCGGTATATTATCGGTTTATTCGAAAGAGCAAAAAAAATAAATAAATAAATATGTGGCCACATAAAGCCCCAAAGGGGTCATTGGCCGAGCTTCTCTTCCATTACTGTTGTGCGTCTTAAATTTTGGACAATATTAGAAGGGACCTACTTATTTTAGCCGGTTCCGAACGGCAGAACACTTGTGACATCACTTTTTCTGAGTTTTGTCACAGAGTTCTTTAAGAAGCTTTTTCATGGCAAGTTGTTACTGTCGGAAGAATTGCCAGTTGCTTGCCGACAGGTGGATACCGTTCGAAAGAAAAATCTTATCGATATTAAATTTGTTATGCATCAGCCGGGGATTGAACCACCGACCTACAGATCAGGAGGCGAACACACTAACCACTGAGCTACGGCACCCGAACTCGAAAGAGCAAACATTCCCTTTATTTATGGAACACGATCTTATTCATATGGCTGCCTCGGCTGGCTTTACAGTAGCGCAGCCTATCAACCTAGTTTTCAAAAATCTTGGTGACAATATCTGGCTCTATCATCCAAGTTCATGTCTTCAATTTCCGGCCATAGAAGTTTGCATTATTTCCCAACATTGTTCAAGCGACTTTCTGTAAAATTAACATATGATTAAAAAAAAACACTAAATGGTCCATCCTGTACTTTTTTCATAGAATTTCGTTAGAAAATAAGGAACCTTTTTTGAGAAATCGATTTTAGAAAGACATCACCACAATTTCTCTTGAGTCAATGTTTTATTTTTTCTAATGATATATCCGTAGAGATATTCATTTATCTGTCTACCTGTCTACATGTATAGAACACATTTAAACTGGCAGTAGTTATTGGTAGTGTTGTGGTTGTTCAAATTTTTGCTTATGTACAATACAAAATATGTATTCCATCTCCTATAGTCGTTTTGTTCTTCTACAGATATTATGCATATATTGTAGGTGTTATCAAGATTATTTTAGAATTTGAATAGCAGAAAAACAGTAGTGCCCAGTGGTATGTAAATAACTATTGGTAGTTATACTTAGTGTTCATATGAACGAGTATGAATATTATGATGCCTAATGCATCATTTCAAATTAATCTACTACCATATCGGCCCTAGGTTGATTGCCAATTGCAACGTACGTACATATGTACTATACTAAGTAGTTAACCAAGCCAACATAGATTATTGTGTACAGGTGCCCTATTCTAAATGTTTTTTCTTTCTATATAATTTTAAGTAAACATTTTACTAAATATACATACATACGAGTAGAGGCTAGTTTATTGTTGGCTAATAGCATGCTACTATGTATGTATAAGTGTATGAGTGTATATAACATAAACACATTTCGCTATGGGCATATAAAGATGCGCTTTAATATGTTAAATTTGCTGTCAAAAAATAGAAATATTTTTCCTTTTTAGGTTTGTTTTTTGTTTTGCAAATTTCTCAAAAAGGTGCAGCATTATAAACACAGAAGTATGCACATAGAAGCAGTATGTAACAGCTATCAGACAACAAAATAATAATGCCTTGTAACAACATCATACTCTACTTGGTCAATAATTTTATCAAACTGGCATATCGGGGCGTATAATTCTTCTTCCCTTGTCTTTTGTGTATTGCTAATGTGTGGCTAATGTTCATCGCTTTTGTTTGGGTTGTTGATTATTGCATACAAGCATATGTACCTACATACATACTCGTACATATGTAGTAGTATGTAATAATTTTTTTTTGTTTCCCTCCACTCTTCTTAATAGAAACGTTTTTTGCAATTCAATTGAATTCATTTATTGGTTTTATGCATTTTTTGTTTGTAATACTACACACACACACACACACGCAAACATTTGTAGTAGCAACAATCTCACTTATTATACATGGAAGCAACATAGTTTTACAATTGGATTGACGTAAATTGGTTCAACCATAAAGGTTGTTTTATTGTTCTTGTTGTTGTTGTTGGTTTTAAGTAAAAGCCAGTGAGCATATGTGTCTGTGTATATATATGTGTATGTGTGTGCACTCAATTGTATTGATCACTTTTTACTGATAGAGTAGCAGATTTGAAGCAAATAATCGTATAATGTTTGGTGGATTGGTGTTTTTTTCTTTTCCATTAACAACAACAACTACTGCTACTACTACTTACTACTCGCTGGTATGACGTTTGAGTAGGCATGCATACGTATATTTACGTGGTTACATACATACTTATATTCATTGGAATTCCGTTGAATATATATAGAATGTGCATATATTGGTAATAGATTTTTTGTTGCTGTTGTAATTTAATTTTATTCAACAGGTATACGTTGTGAGTACTTGTACAAACGTTTATGTATGCAAGTATGAGTATGTAAAATCATCTAAACGAGTAGTTGCCATTGAATGGTATTGTAAGTAGTGGGCATTTGATTATGCTGAAGTAACAATTTATATGATTGAAAATATGACTTTCTGCACAGCAAATAGAGTAACATACAATGTAAATTCTTCTACAAATAGAATTATAATTGTATTTCTTTACACTACAACGATTTTAACGATTAACGAAAATTTTTGAGAATACAAAGTCCTCATAATATTATGACTGTAAGGGAATTTCAATATTTAATGGCTTTCTAATACACATAAATAAGGATATCATATTGTCCTTGATCTTGGGTCAATTTTAGAAAACAAGAATTGTAGATCTGTAAGAACACAAGATTTATTGCAATCTAATGATCTAATTGCTTTCTTATACCTTGGACTCGAAGGGTTAAGGGAATATTAAATATTTTCGAACATATACACTTCTTTCTCTGTCTCTGTTGTCTTGCCGTGCATAGCTACGAGATTGTGGGCGGCTGTGGTCGAATGCAACTCAATCCGGGAGCATCTACCATCAATATCGCACACCAACCCGATGATTATTCTCGTTCAAGGTCAAATTGGCACATCAATTGAAATCAAGAGAACATCCGCTTCTATAAGACTTCTCGATTCGAGTCTTGGAGAAGTTTGAATTGAAAGATCGAAGTGCAACAATTAGGTTATGCTTAGAAAAACAGTGTTTTCGGACGAAGCACATTTTCATCTCGCCATTTACACTAACAGAGAGAATTTGGGGTTCTCATTTGTGGTTCGAAAAGATCGAATGTGATTATCGAGAAGCCAAATAATGGTGCAGATTCCGAGTGGTGGTCTTATTGGCCTACTTTTTGAGAAGAAAGGTTTACTGGAAACGTAATTTTGGTCAACGGTGAGTACTGTAGAGCCATGATTATTGACTTATCAGGCATCTTTGCAATGTCGATTGGACGCTTTGGAGTCCTGGCTCCGAAGTGTCGTGAAAAATCCATTTAATGTAGACAACTCAGAAACGAATTCAGCCATTAGAGTAAATATCATCCAAGCCATTCTAAAGATAGAAGCAAAACCCGTCGAAAAGCGTTTGTAAAATTTTGTTGACTGATTGTGCTACTGTGAAGCAGGTTAAGACAACCATATGAATGAAATCATGTAGCAAATGAAACATTTCCTCTTTTTAATTTCCTCTTTTTACTCTAACGAAAAAAAAAACAAATTTTTTATTTTTATTGCTTTTAAAGAATAAGAATAATTTTTTTTTTATCAGAAAATTTATTGAAATTATGTACTTGTGTATTGTATATTGTAATACAGACTTAGGCGAGAATAAAACAAAACAAAAAAACAAATCCCGAGCTCACAACAATAAGGCATTATGACCGCAAAAAAAAAAATAAAACTATTTTTTTTTTGGGAAAAAAATATAGTTAAAAAATTAATTTTTATTTCTGAGCAAAAAATACAGCTCAAAAGTAATTTTTATCTTGAAGAAAAAACTAAAAATCAAAGAATTATTTTTTCGATAGAATAAAAAATAAAAACCAAATAGTTCAATAATTTCTATTAAAGGTTAAAAAAAAAATTTTTAATATTTTTTTAATTTTTAATTTCACTAAAGTGCTTAAATGATACTGGATCATTCTGAGTTACTCAACTATGCTCTCCGATATTTAGAAAATGTTGATTTTTTTAATTTGTATTTTAATTGAATATGAATTTTGATTTACATCAGTTCTTTGACTTAGACATGTATTTCTGCCTGCAAGTCAATCTGCAGTCTACAAGTTTGACTATTTGCACGATAACAGCCTTAATTTTTAACATATTTCGTTGAAAATTGGTATATAAGATTATTTTTCCAAACTCACAAATGAGTTCGTAAATTAACAGAATTGCAAGAAAATCAAGCTTTCTTCCCATACAAAAGTACGTTTGGGAACGTAAATTTGGTTTCATATTTTTATTTTTTTATTAAATTTAATTTTATTTTGTTATTCTAGTTGATGTCAACAATATGAACGAGACTCTAAGAAGAAAATAAGAAATACGCACTCATCCATTGCAAATATTATCTCACAAATGATAAGAACACCAAAATTGCTTATGAGAATTGAACAATACAATCAAAGATGACTAAAGTAGAACTCTTCTTCTTTGTGTCATAAGCAGTTGGTGTAATAATGCGTAATGTGTAATGTGAGAATGATCAGAGGTGGAATGAATTGGCCCTGGCTCCACGGTCAGTCTAAGCCATAGAATTCTGCTGTGATTTATTCGAAGTTCTAGATGGATTAGAAGTGATAGTCTGGCCATAATTATATTAGTAGGACTCTTATGGAGCCTGTTGTTTCTATGGGTTGCCGATTGTGGGTACCGACTTGCCTCTGAAATATCTTCAATTGCGTTAATAGATGCGTTTTTTCACATTTTTCGTTTCTTCCCACATAGTTATTTTCCATTCTCAATTCCAGAGTCGTTTTTCTTCCACTAATTTCACTAGAATTATTGACTTTACAATAGAAAAATTAGAACTACAATTTATCGTGATTTCTTATTCCATATACACAATACAATACTAGTACTCTATTTGCTTAACTATCAGATTATTGCAATTCTAATTCATAAGAATTGATCATTTGTTGCATCCACAATAAAAAGCTGTCAAAATAATCAAAATCAAAAATCATCTATTGAATCATCATCATCATCATCATCATCATGATGATGATAAAATAATCATCATTAGAGGCAATAACTTATAATGTAGGAATATGTGTAAGTACCAATGTGGCATGTTGCACCGGATAAAACCTTTTCAAAATGTCACAATGCATAAGAAAAAAATCAGAAAAGGAATAACAACAGCAACAACAACAGAAAACTATGCACCTTCATACGATGCAATACGAGTATGTTAAAGAACGTACCAAAGAAAGTCATTGTCATATGCATATAAATACTCGGTTCATATGTAAGTACTCACATACTCATATGAATAGTGCAATTTTTATATTAAATTCTCCCGCTGTGTACTATTGGCCAGCAATGCCAACATTAAAATGATGAAGTACGCATATGGACTGATGCTGCTGCTGATGTTGCATGCCTTACTGCAGAGATAAGAAATAAATATTTTCATATGCCAATTGTTGTTAGTGAAGTTGAAGCGCACTGCACTGCACTGCATTGCATTGCAATAGGAAAGGAGTTACTTGCTAGTTGAACTTATGTACGTATGTATGTGTATGTGTGTACAAAAGAAGAAATCAAAATAATTCCGTCTGTAATAATAGCAGCAGCAACAACAACAACCACAAGCGTAATAACGAGTGCTACAACAACCATAACAAGAACGACAACGACAACTGATACATGTGCAACAAATAGCAGCAGGAGTCTACTTTGCACGTCACGATACATTTGAGATTTCTTCTTCTTCTTCTTCTTTTTGTTTGTTTGCATATATATATGTATCTTGATTGTTTCACATTGCAAATATGGAGTTTTATGGAGCATTCATACATATGTATATACAGCATTTCTCATGTATAACATGTGTATGTATATGGGCATTTCCAGCAAAAAGTCAACTTTGGATAAAAAAATTTAAAATGAACTCAATTTTTTTTTAAACACCATAAAATAAAGCTTAAAAAGCGAACAATCACGTAGAGAGGAGTGTAGAGCTGGTTGGCAGAACTGTATGTTGGTCATTTGGAGGTAATGGCAGAACGGTTTTTCAGTTAAGAAAGTGTTCTATTCGGTACTCTATGGTAGAAGAAAACGGAAGACCTAACCTTCGGTGAAAGAATCAATTACTGTGCAGCCTGATAGCGCTTTCAGCATTCAACTGGCGCGAAAGAGCCGAACAATAGAAATGACTTTCGAAATGCGAACGGTGAAAGCTGATATTTTATTATGATGGCTAAAGTATTTAAATGTTTACACAATATACAATAATTAAAAAAAATTAAAATTCTCCCTACATTCAAGACAAGTCTGTACCTTTGTAATTTTTTTCTTCAAATCACTATTAAATCTGAGAATGAAAATGATGCAAATCAGTCCCACTTTCAATGAATTTCATCTCAGTTTTGTTCGTTAAAATACGCATATGAATAGAAATACTTACCAATAATACTACCCAGAAACGGCACTCAAATTTTTGCTATAATCCATAGTATTTCCCAATTCATAGATGGCGAGGAGCAGGTGCAATATTTTGAGAAGAATGCTTATGGATTGGTTTGTCTTTCTACTTGGTCACACTTTTCGTCATGGATAATTAATTTGATAGCTGGCGACGTTATGATAACGGTGAAAATATCGCAAACACGATTCGTAAAGCTCGTACAGTTTTTTACCATCATCAAGCGTCTTTTCGCACAGCTATAGTGAAGTTAATCGATAAATTCGATCAACTGGGTTAAGCTAGTGATGTAAACACACCAACTCGGGCACGTCCGGCAAGTTCAACTTATATATCGCTGTAGCAGAGGGTTCGGCTGAAAACCCATGTTTGTCCATTTCGGGACGATCCAAAGCCACTTTGCACAGTATAAAGTGCAGTTGACACAAGAATTGACGTCTTTAGGTTGTGGTAAATGCCGTACATTCGTTGATTCGGTGCTGGAAATGCATGAAGAAGATCATGATTTCTCAAAAAAAAAAAAAAAAAAAAATCATTCTGAGTGATGAAGCTCATTTTCATGTGTTTGGGTATGTGAATAAACAAAACTACCGCATCTATGGTTCCGAAAACCCAAGAGAAATGATCGAACAACCTCTCGATTTACAAAGGGTGAGAGTTTGGTGCGGTTTCTGGAGTGGCGGTGTCATTGGTCTATATTCTTTTGAAAATGATGCTGGTACGACCATTTCAGTGAATGGATTGCGTCACCGAAAGATGTTTACTGTCTTTTTTTTTTGGCCTAAAATTGATGCTGTAGACGTGAACGACGTTTATTTTCTTAAGAAGAGTCAGGGCGGACATTTGTCAGATATTGGGCTCCATCACTAAACACAAAGTTTGTGTTTTATATTAAAATAACATTACCAGCTCTTTTCACAAAAATATTGTATTTTTTTTTAAATTTAAAATGACACCTCTCGTTGAGAGAAGTTGTAGAGCACTTTCTCCATTATACGGTCCAATTAACCAACCAAGTGAGATAAAAGTTCTTCCCTTCATACTATTTTCAATCCAAAAACACCAGCAGCAAAAAATCGAATATTGCGGCTGTTAAAATGAGTATAGCTGAATTGATCGATTCGCCATCAATTACACGTACTTGGCCTCTGCTCACCTGCTTATAAAAGTTTAATTCAGGTTTTTTGGGTTTGGAGACTTACTACTTATATTCCGCTGAAACCGTGTCGAGAGTTCTATGAATAGGCATCTGAATAGTTAAATACCGTAAGATTTTATTCAGAGATGACCTTTTTTCCTCTTGGTAGCTTGTTAATGAGCAAAATTGTCACATATCCAGAGCAGATCGAAAATCAAACGATGTATCCCAAAAAGTATATATTGTTTGGTGTGGTCTATAAATCGGAATAGGTGTTACGTGTGTAGGGCACTAATATTCAATGATCTTTTAATTAAAAAAAATATGTAACATTGATCTAGAAGAAAGGCGGAATATGATAGTTAACATGACAGTAGTATAAGACTGCTGGCAAAACCATCAACTTATTGTGAGATTTATGAGAACGTTAAATACAGAAATGAACTTTTAAACAGCAATTCGTTTTAAGATAATTGCTTTTTTAATATAATTAGGTATTTAAAGTCATTAATCTATGTAGATATTGCAACAATGATTTCAGCCTTAGTAGAAAATATATTTTTATTTCCTTTCTATTTGTGAACACAAAATAAATTAAAAAAAAATGTATATGCTTTAAATTGTAAAATATAAAAAATACCTCGTTTTGAATGCCCTGTTATACATATCAGCTGGTATTGATAGTAAAATACTCCCTCCGTACGACACAACTCTCAACAATCACTTTTTTATGCATACAAGCAAAGTGTGTGATCTAGGGAATGCCCATATATATTATACATATGAGCAGTGGTAGTATGTAGTACTATATTAGTAATACAACTCATAATACTAGTACGAGTATGGTAGTTCCAGCAAATATGAAATAAGCATATCACTTTATATCGTTCGGTCAATTATTGCATTGTTGCATTGCTGCAACAATATTCGAAGTAGAATTATAACAAACAAGACAACAACAACAACAGCAACTGCGGAACATGTTGTCATTATTGTTGTACGAGTTGTAGTCGTTGTTGCTGTTATTATTATTTATATTATTATTATTATTATTGTCGCTTTCTTAACAAATGTCTCTCTATATGATGTTGATGAAGTATTTTGGTATATAAGATAATTGCAATAACAACAGCAAGTAACAATAATGATAACAACAACAACAACAATAGCAACAATTGTGTTGTTAGCTACTGTTTATTAAGCATAGATATAGTACATACATGTGATATGTATGTATAAAAGTAACAAGTATGTAGATCTGTAACAAGTATATTAATAGCTAGTAAAAACAGTGTTGTCTTTCGATAGGGACAAATTGGTTGATATGCGCTACCAACGTTATTACCAACATCAATTTTTGCTAGAGTTAATGAATGCTTTTTCTAATCAGTCTTCCGTATTTAGAAATGGTTTCATCGTCATAAAAATCATTGAAATAATTTTTCATTGAAGGTGATATCAAAGGATAAAACTGCTATACTTTATTTGGTATTTTGGCTGTGGCTGGGTCAAAATTTATACATGAAGCACTCTCGATATAACCCCACAAAATATGGAACACAGATTAGGAGAAGCATTCATTCACCCTAGCGAATTTTAAGGGAATTCCCCTATAAAATTTGACCCTTTGACTAACCAATATTTGCATCTAGTTAAAATCAGAAGTCAGTCACTTGTCAAAATTGGAGTCAAATTGACGTGCAACTTTAGATTTATCGGCCATTTGAAACAGATGACCACCGAATTTTTTTACAGGATAGAATTTCGTGTTCTGATTAAATACAGTAAAAAAACAACAACAAAATACATTCGCAAACAAATATTGTCTTTTACATAAAATGGAGAATATGCTCTATCGAAAGAAATGTTAAAAAAATAGTTTGCCAGCAAATAATGCCAAGCTTCTTGGATGACCAAAATATGTTCTAAACGAACAAAGGAAACGAAAAAGTTTGTGGTATCATCTTTTCTGTTATCGGGTTTCCGAGATACACTTTTTTCAGTTATTTTACATTTTACGAGTATTTTAAATTCGTCGGTTTTTTTTCGAGGGTAGTTTTTGGGAAAATATTTATATAAGGAACTAAGTGATCTTTCCGACAATAAAATTTTTTAAAAATATCATTGAGCTTAAAATACTATAGTCGAAATCAAACTGTAGTGAAAAAGGTTAGAGCTACTTGAGCTTAAAGTTTAGCATCTCAAAATTCAAAAAGTCACTTAAAATTCATAAAATCCCATTTGTTGAGAAAATATTTTTCCGTCTTTCAAAATCCATATCCATAAATATTCATTCTGATAAAGTTAGAGAAAATAGCGTTATTCTGGCATTTCACCGATAAACTGCTATGTTCCTCATAATTCTCTATTTTTAGTTAGAGATTTACATCAAAGATAAAACAAACGAATTTGTAATTATATTGCACATTTCTCACACTACAGTTAGATTTTACCCATTGGATCTGAACGCGGCAAAATGGGCAAAATCTTTAGAATCTTTAAGATGTCGAAATTTTGTAGATAACTTCGCAAGTGCACAGATTTTTTGTTTTTGATACGTTAGTATTAAAAAATTCGTGAGGTACAAGTTGGTGGTTGGTGGAGATGATCGACATCAAACTTTGTAAAAATGTGCGAAAGTCGGTAAATAATAATATCACAGCTTCTCAGAGTTCGCACTTATAGGGGTAAGATATACTCCCTACATTCATTAATTTTTTTCTTTCCAACATTTTTCAAAACACAACTACCTCTTATATCAAGTGCTCTTAAGCGGTTTTTCCAACAAAATCAATTTAAAATTTAAAATTTTTTTAAATTTAATTTATCTCTCCAAGAAGAAGGGATATCCTCTAGAGAAATTACAATCCTGAAATCATATATTTTTTCTGTTAATACTTACTCCCTAGTTTGACTCTTTTGGGGTACCCACCGTATAAAATGAATCGAAAAAAAAACCTGAAAGTCGACAAATTATCCTTGAGAGGAGGGACTACTTCTAGGAATAAGACCAACGACATTAATTATTACTCACCAATAATAATATGAGGCAAATAAGAAAAAAAAATTTTTGATCCTAATCATGACATAAGCTTGTTGGAAAGGGAGAGGGCCCCAGAGTACTGTATTGAAGACCATTTTTTTAAGAAAGAGGATGGTTTAGTCCCTATGGAAATATGTACTTAAAAAATAATGTTTTTTATTTTTATTTTTTCATACTATAGCCCCCCTTCTAAGAGAATTTTTAAAAAATAACCCCAGATTCACTTTGAGTACACCAGAGTTACAGGGTTTCTACAGAAAATAATAAATTTTTTAAATGTTTTTAAAAAATCATCTCTATAGCCTCCAAATCAGATACTCAAAAGAGGTTGAATGAAAAACGTAAACGGATAAGAAAAACGTCAAACAATGTTTTCAGAAAAGTTCCCCGAGAAAAAATGTGTGGGGGTACGTAAACAACAAAACTACCCTAAGTCTGCTGTTTTCGAGATAAACCACTCCAAACCCCCCCTTAAGAGCAACACGATATTCAACACAGTACTTTGGGGCACTCCCTCTTTCCAACAATCCTATGGTCAAAAATAAAAAATAAAAAAGTTCTTACCGCACAGTGTAATTTTTCTGTATTTATTCCCTATCTTACCCCCATAGAATGGTTTCTCTATAAATTGAATCTAAAAATTGAAAAGTCAACAAATAACCACCATCATAGCTCCTTAGAAATTTCATCTAATGGAATGACCGATCCATATTAACTTTTACTAGAGGGATAAGTTCTCCCCTACCAAATAGGAAGTTGTATAAATTGACGACCTTCACTAAAATAAATGATACCATCTCTGTTAAATTTTGATTCTTAAAATTGTTGTCATTATTGCCTAACCCTAAAACATGTCGTCAATAACTTCAAACCCATAGTACTGGTTGTTAAGTACCAAGTGTTCCGCCTGTCTTTTGTAGCCTAAGGGATTCATTCCTCGTGACTTCTTCTCTAGTTCTAAAAAAGATTGTCCTATTGTTCTAGAACCAAATTGAAAATGCAATGCTAATATCCTTTTAGTAAAAAATTATATCCTCAGCACTGCTGTGCAATGTAATGCAAATACAAAATGAAAAGTAGAAGCAAGCGCACCAAGCAAAAGGGAGGTAAAAAAAAAAATGTAGCAAAAATTGATGAATGACAATTGTCTTGTTGCTGTTGCTGTTGTGGTAGGCTGTAGTAATTTATCGCAAATATTTGACACATTTCTTCCTTTAGTACATGCGTTGATTAAGTGAGCATGTTTGTATACATGTACCCATGAACATGTGTGGTGTGTGCACGCTTTATAATTTTTTTATTTTCTTAGTTTTTGCTTTATTATTATTATTATTTTTTTCCCTCTCCGAGTTTGGTTGTTGGTTATTCTTGATCACTTGAGCACATGCACTCATAACATGCCAGTAATCAGTAAAGGCATAAGTCATTCGACATTGCGTATCTACATAGTATGACTGCGTATGAGTACTATATGCATATGTATAGATTCATGTACGGAATACTCCTATGTATCTATCTTAGCTGTATGGAGATGTGTCAATATACTTGTAGAGTTATAAATACAAGCAAGGTGGCATGACGACGACGATGATGATGGTGCCGGTGATTGTGGTGGTGGTAGTGGCGGTTAAATGAATGAATGAATAATGAATATATTATTTGTAACATCTTGATGGATTATAATTTATTTGTTTTTACATGAGAAATTGTTTTATTGTCAATGGGATTAATAATAATAATATGTATCTGCTGTCAAATACAAGATTTTTGCATAGATTAAGTGCATGGGAAAGCAATTTGCATGCATACTCTTGATGGAGGGATGTTCATGTTTCATTATTAAGTCTATAAATGTAGGCAATATTCTGCAAAGCATTAATAAAATGCATCAATAAGCAATCAAAATTCAATAAAAATAAGGTAAAATAGTAAAATTATGCCCCACAATGAATCTATATTGTAGAATAGCTCTACTAAGTACGTGCTACTAAACTACGATTACCTATGTGTACATACTATATGCAACAACTTAATTATGCAGCAGTAAAAAACAACAACAACAATAAACTTGTATATATATATTTTACACACTTTATTCATCCCATCATCGCATCAACCATCAAAAATCATGATGGTGGTATCTTTCGCATTTTGCATTCATTTGCACAGCAACATCACATCACTTCATATAAGAGCGACCTCACACAGCAGCATTGAGTTGTATTTAGTATACTATGCGGAGAACAGTAGTAGCTGAATGCTCGTATGTATGAACGTATTCACTCTCGTACATTACACCTTGCAACATTCAATGCGACATACCGAAAAAATCACTTAATTAACATTTTTTTACGCTTCAAGCCTTAAAATGTAATTAACGCGCGTTCACTTAATACAAACACCATTATCATTATTATCATCATCATCATCAATATCATTATCAACATTAAGCGTCAGTTGGCAACACCGACTCCTGTACAGCAGCATCCTCATCATCATCATCATCATGATTATAGTGAGTGTAATTGGTTGTGGTACTATGGGTATGAAAGTAGTAAGTATGGTATTGCCAATAAAAACAACAACAACAACAACAACAACTATAACAATATTAGAACATTTCATACAATGTGTGACTGGAATGGTTTGTTGCACATTTGTTTAGGTTGCTAACTCATTGCTGAATGATTGCTTGACTGGCTGCCTTCAGCATTGCTTTGCTTGCCGTTTTTGCCTATTTAAGTATCCTTTTATGTTAAGCGTGATATTTTTGTTTTGTTGCTTTTCTTGTCTTCCAATAGGTTGTTCTTTTAAATGTGTCGCATTCTACACTTCTCCATCAGCGTCACCAACTCCATCATCAACATCATCATGATCATCGTATTCATTTTGCCAAACGACAAACATTATGGGTGGCATTTTTGTTTAAACCAACAACATATACGACAACTTGCCACCTAGCACAATGCTGTGTGTGCTGCCAACTCTATTGTAGTAGTAATTTAGCACTGCTCATTCACCAATTTTCTCGGTTAGCATCAGAGCAAGCAAGCAAGCAAGCAACCATCCAATCATCCAGCCAACCAACGAACCACATCAAATCAACAACGATCGATTCGTATAAAATTAAAGAACAGAAAGAAAACACGAAAAAAAGAGTTAAAAACAACAACAACAACAACAATAGCGATTCGAAAATCGTAAAAATTATGCGACAACGTTCTTCCTGCTACTGCTGTTGCTGCATTCCTGCTGTTGTTGCCTTTCAAACGTAATTCAATTAATTTATTCACATTATTCAATGAAGCGCGATTCTGAATGCGTAATTACGTGGCAGTAGTAACATATACTAATATATACACACAGATACATATACATGAAACATTAGTCGAATGACTATATATATATGTATATATGCATCTAGCCATCGCAGGTTGTATGCATTCACACGGGTTAGGGAGTTGCAACAACAAGATGAACGTTTCATATTACAAACACACTCACTCACACACACACAGGATGAGGATGCTGTAAAAAATATTTACTGCATTTACACAGTAAGGTTTTAGTGTGTGTGTGTGTGTATGTGTTGCTTGGCGCTAAACAAGTGCATTTTGCAAATGAAAGCTCTTGCAATTGTTATTGTTGCTGGCGCTTTCAAGTGCACACAAGCGATTTTATATTGAATTTTATTATTTTTTTTTTGAATTTCCTAAGAGATGGTGTAATAAAAATGCAACAGCATTTTTAGAGCTATAGAGAGAGAGAGAGAGAACGATGAATTTTAATTTAATTCATTATTTCATTTATAATATTCATAGATACATATTCCATATGGTCTTATGCTTATGAGTTTATGCATATATTAATTTCACCCATATGAATAATTAATTCAACTGGTCTACTTGAAAAAAAAAATAAATAAATAAAAAGCATTTGAGAACTATAATGAATTTAAACTATTCTGAATTCTGTATTTTAATTATATTACATCTTTAATTTACACTTATAAACGTGATTATCACACATTTCTAAGAAGAGAATTGATCATTTTAATATTACCGAAGAAAATTCGTAGATTTCCTTGTTTTAATTTTATAATAAAAGCAATAATGAAAGGAAATAAGTCACATAATATTCATGGAGATATATTGTATATTTCAACAAAACGTAAGGTAAGTCCAAATTTGTTCAAATTGAAACGCAGGCACTTTACAGGCGAGCCTCTTTAAGAGGTGGAAATAGAGGGTAAGTATATTCGGAAAAAATGTTGGGCATTTAAAATTAATGACGGTCGGCTATATATTTTTCTACCATAAGTGCAATTCTTGGGTTTAGGATGAGGATATTTCCCACCTGTACCACGATCCCTTGACTCACAGCTGTTTTAGTGACACTACTGTTTAGTTATTGTTCCTTTTTATAGAGAATATGCTGTCACAGCTTAAGTTTTGCTTGACCTGTGTTACTTGAACTCTGCTATATCGAAATCATCCGTGGAACATTAGTTCGCTGATTTTAAAGGTGGCCGTACGAACACCGATGTTGCTGAATGCACTGACCGCCTAAATGAGGTGGTTACCCATAAGGAGATTATGGACAATCGATGAGTGTAGTTGCAAGAGATAGCTAACTCCTTAAAGATTTACATGTCACAGTCACAGTCAACCAAAAACACCAACGCATCGATGATCCACAGCGCTGTTTGCAGCCGTTTGGGTTGGGTTAGGTTATTATGGCTGCCCTCTATGACCGTGGGAAACGAATCATTGAAGACTATTGCGAAAGTGTATGAATTGGGAATCGAATCGTTGCACATCCACCGTATAGCCCAGATCTGATCCTTAGCACCTCAAAAGGATAGTTCAACGAAGCTGAGGCTTGAACGAAAGGATTAGTCGTTTTACAAGGTCTGCATAGAAGAGCTGGAGAAGAAGCGTTGAAATGAACGTATCACTCTTGAAGGAAGCTATGTTGTATGTTTAATATGTCAACCTCGTGACTTATTGGCCGATATCTTATGTACTCATATTTTCATATCCTACACTTAAAGGTTAAGGGTTAAGGGTATATTGAGTTTGTGCTTCCATTTGTAACATCCACAAGGAAAAGTGATAGATATGGCCATGTACTTAGATATACATTACATATTGTATGTGAAATGTATTAAAATCACGATCTGAGTATAAAGTTATCTTGATTACATTTGCTAAGGAATGATCGAGTTCGAAAATGAACATTGTGTTGTGATATTACTGTCAGAAAATTCACCAAAAAATTGACATTATTGCAAGTTTATTTCGGCATTATTGCAAAATTGTGCGACATTATCGCCTATCGATGAATCGCCTACATTACGCGATTCACATAGCGTAATGTAGGCTTAATGTAACTAAAAATACATATTAAACCATCAATATCATCATCTATCTTTCAAATAAAACAAATTGCCTTTGCAAATGCGTTGCTCTGCTAAAAACCAATAATAAAATAGGCATATGGAAGGAAATATTGTGTACAGACTGTCCGGCTTTTCGTTAAATAATTCAAATCTAGCACAATACCTAAAGTTCCTAGGATAGATTTGGTAAGGGTCAACTACTACTTCAGTTTCGGTGAGGAAATACTGTTAAATCGTCGATATAACGTAAGATTGTTGTGACACATACATACCAACTATTAATAACTTCCTGAATCTAACCAAAGTAATTGTAATTGCATACGCAGTTTAGCTATTAATATTGATTTAGATTTTAGAAATGTAATTAACACAATTAAAAGAAATGATTTATGTATAGTATTATTACTATGTAATTGAAATTCTATAAAACTAAGGTGGGAAAAATATATTGTATACCACATCACATATATACCACACATTCTCACGTGATTATCTTCTTTGTGTGAATATTTCTTAATTTCTCCATTTGGAATTTTAATATAATATCACACACACACACACACACTTATACGCATACACAGAGAGTATACAATTTTTACTTATGGTCTAATCTAATCAGCAAATGCTATTTAATTTCATTGAATTGTAATTTTTTTCCTCATTTGTTTTATTACACGTATATAATTGACAATAAAAGTCAGAGAGGGGCCAAGAGCAAAAATAAAAAAATGGAAGAAAAGGAAGCTATACAAAACCAACAAATAAATGAAAAAATTGTACAGAAGAATGCAAATTAAGTTGTTGCAAGTTGTTGTACAAAACAAAATACCAGCACACCTATCGCTAATAAATGAAAAGTGGTCAGCTACTCCATTCACGTAGTACTTACGTATATATCTACGTACTGTCGTAGTGCTAACAACTAACAAGCACTGATTAAAAAAGCTAACTATCGCCAATTAATGTAATCACAAAGAGAAAAGGAAAAAAATCTTAAATTCAAATAAAAAAGAATGACGCAAAAAATAAAATAAAAAACTATGCTAAATGTATATGTACATACAACATGCTACGTACGTACGTACGTATTTTAATGAAGACTATATGTAGATGTTATTAGTTGAATAAAATGAGAAAAGATAACCGTCACTATTCTGCATCAGAGTGGGAGGGAAAGAGAGAGAGAGAGAGATAGCAAGACCTGAAATTTGAAAATTAATCAAAAACAAACAGTGGAACGAATAAATAAGCCCGACTTACTATACGAATAATGTCTAATAATGTCTCTGGATCCGAATTCGAGGTTAATTTGAATTGGAGAAATAATTATTCGTTCCTAACCTCAAAAAAAACTTATGAAAGTTGAAATATTTATTAAAATGTCTAGAATCACCTCTAGTTGGTTAAAATATATAGCAGATCTCTATTGATTTTTCCTCCCCAACATTATAACAGAGCTACCAGGGTGTCCATAGAATGAATGGTAACATTAAACAAGTTTCAACTTATATCAACATATTCCTGGATAAAGAATTTGATATGTGAATGATCCGACAAGGACACTTCATTAGAAACAAGCCAATTTTTTTTAGAAAATCCAATACATATATTGGCAAGGACGATATTTAATACCTCATCTCTCACAGTAGTCATGAAAGGTATGTGTCATCCGCCAATCATTCATTAAATGAACATTATTCAATATTAAGCAATAGAGAATGTACTCACGACTTTCCTTAGTAGAATTCACATCCGATTCCCAGTACCTCGATTGTATATTGGTTCGAACAATTTTCAGAACAATTTCCTACAAGCAATTAACAGTGGGAACCCTAACAAGGTACCGGCATATGCAAAATTTTGAAATTAATATATACGGTTCCATTCTCATTACCTTCACAAATCTAGAGTAGCTCTCCTTGACCCAATATTCATGCCTTTATCCTGGTCATTGATAATACATGGATCCTATTTGGCAAATATTTTGTTCACTATGGACGATGAACCTTTTGCAAGTTATAGGTTTTGTTGAAGTACCCAAATGTTACAAGGGTTTTGAAAAGAAATGAGGTCAGATTGATTGCACTGAAGTTTGCAAAGTTAAGGTTTCCTTTAGCAGCAGAATTTATTCCCAATTTTATTTTTTGTTCGCAAATTAATTCCTTCGTTTTTGTTTTAAGTCAAACGATCACTTTTTTGGCAGCTCTTATTCCTCACTTCCAATTACTTTGTTTTGTTGTAAAAAGCTCTTTCTTAAGCTTTTATCTACAGTCAGATGTACATTTCGTTTGTTTTCGAAAATATTTTGTTCGGTTAGCCTACCGATTATGGCCAGACGAACTTGTATAAAGATAATTTAAGAATTTTTGTGACCATCTCTTTAGAAAGTCCTTGTTCTACAAGCGACATTTCAAGACACAGAAACTTTTGTCATAAAAACAGCATATTTTTTTTAGTTTTTATATTTTTCATACAAAAAAAAAGCTTCTGATTCTCTTCTCTTCTCATAAGATATTGTGATATTGTGATCTTGAACAAGCAGCAAACGATGTGTTTGATCGCTGATCTTCACAACAGTGTGTCTAAGTATTTATGCACACTATTATCTATATATGTATTGTATATACATAATATAGTGCATTTCACGATTATTGGGCTGAAAGAGAAAAGAAAGTGATTGTAAGTTAATTCGACATTTTTCTTTATTGTTGATCTATACATTCTGTCAAATAAGTACCCGGAAATTTGAAATAAAACACAAACAACTTATCAATCATCTAAATTTATTATATCCCCTTCAAAATAGACCCCTTCTGAGGCAATACACTTCTTCCAACGAACAATCCAATCATCGAAACACTTTTTAAAGCTATATTCCGGGATGGCCTTCAGTTCTCGTTGCAAATTAGTTTTGATGTCTTCAATGCTCTCAAAACGGGTTCCACGAAGTGGTAATTTGAGTTTTGGAAACAGGAAAAAGTCACACGGGGCCATATCTGGAGAGTACGGTGGTTGTTCGATGATATTTGTTGAATTTTTGTTCAAAAACTCGTTCACAATGATCGCTTTGTGGCTGGTGCATTATCGTGGTGCAAAATCCAACTGTTGTTCCGCCACAAATCTGGTCTTTTGCGACGAACGTTCTCTCTCAAACGCCTCATAACGCCAAGATAATATTCTTTATTGACGGTTTGGCCCTCCGGTAAGAATTCCGAATGAATAACACCACGAACATCGAAGAAAACGGTCAGCATCACCTTCCTGGTACTTATTTGACAGAATGTACTTCATCATCTATTGCTGAAAGAATGGGCTAGGGCTGATAGGTTGAAAATTCATCTGAATCCATATAAAATACATAATTGATCTTAAAACTTACACTCCTTTCTGAAAAGTATTACCTACATAAATATATAGTAAACAAAATATATGGTGGGTTGGACCAGCTTGAATTTCTTTGTTAGGACAATAGTCGTGAAATGCACTATATTTAAATATTTAAAAAGGCAAACCAGAAAAAGAAGACAAAATCCGAAAGCATAAACATATATATTTACACGCAAGTTTACCTTTGTAGATCGTCGTCATTTGAGGCCTGTGGTTGTTATTGTTGTTGTTGCTGTTCACAATCACCACACAATCATTTTGAAACAGCAGGGCGCAAAACACAAAAATATTTTAATTAACGCAATATTTGCACAAAATAGCCACACATTACATGGCTAAGGCGCTAGATAAGACGCTTTTAGGTTTAGTCGACACTTGCTACTGCATATTCACTTGGACAAAAATTATTAAAGACAATGAGAGAGGAAGAGAGAGGAGTCAGTGCGAAAGAAAGATCTTGCTTATTATCTTGCTGGAGCTTAGTTTCTACTTGTTGCACTTAATACCTCAAGAACAACAGCACAACCGCATACCGTATGAGTGCGAGGATTTAATAGGCGTGATGTAGTTTGCTGATTTTGAGAAGTAGTTCGCCATCTACATACTTGTATCGCATAGATAGATAGTACGTAGATGGCGATGAACAAGTATCTACATAAAAGTGAATAGTGCAGTGCATACACATGTGCGTGCATTGTGTTGCATTTCAAATATTAGACGTTCGTTTACTTGTGCTGGTGGTGTCGTTGTTTAACGCTGATGTGCTTGGTGGTATTTCAACACTACGACTTCATACAAAATCACTAATATACTATACATGCATCTAAGATAGATATGCAGAGATATCATAATACATGCGATACATAGTAAATACTTCTTCTTCACTTGTGGTGAAGTGACAAGAGTATGTGGAAAAGGAGCTGCTGGGAAATGTATACATGCATGCACTCACCCAACAACCCAATCGAATCATTAAGTTGCTGTTTTAGTTCTTCAGCGATAATGTATAATTGAGGTTAATGCTTAGGGTTGCCAAATCGTTGTCAAATATTGTGTGGCCCGGAAAAATAGTGGGTGAGAAAAAAAAAAAAGAACGAGGCTCTCTCATACATTTCTCTGAGCTAAGATCGACTTTTAGTGTTTAGTTGGAGAATTCTTTACTGCGATTCATCACATTTTCTAAAACTTTCATCTTTACATGGCACCATTTAACCCCACCGCACCAATATCATCTTTTGGCGCTCGCAATTTTTCAATTCAACCTCAGAATTAGTGGAATCTCTCATGTCAAACACGACAATTTTATTTCTATTGTCCTCTAAGTAAACTGTTAATATTCTGAAATAGCAACGATGCATATACTGCAGCTTACTTACAAGTAGTGTCATTCAAAAATTACTGTTAACAATTTCATTAAGGAAAATTGTGATGTTTCGAAGACCAAATCCCAAAATCTGTTTAGAGAGAGCTCACTTGAGCCTAGTGAGTTCCTTTTGATACCATGCATTTTACGATGATAATAGCTGACTGCTTTAGAGAAACCACTTTACAAATGTTCAGAAGTGAATATTCTCTCTGAAAGTCCGCCTTTGCGGTAATTGCGATTTAAAGAAAATATCGTCCCTATATTTCCTCTTTCCCATTTGCAATATTTTTAATAGGCACATCTACCTATTTTCAATGGATTTTTATTTGTTCGTTTATTTTATTACCTTTTAATTTCTTAACAGCATTATGTGGTAGCAATTCCGGTATGCTTATCGCATCAAGGTTGTGGCGAGTTAATGTACAATGACGATTTATACGAAGTGGAGGGGAAACCGCTTTAACATAAACTTTTAGTTTTCACAATCAGCCTATATATTTATGTACTTTAGATATATGCATATTATATTAAGGTGAGTCAAATTGTATGAAAAAAAAAGTATTGGATGAATTCCAGATGGAAACAATAGAAGCACAGCATATTCGAATAAAATGTTGGGATGAAAAATTGATGGGAGTCGTTTTTACATTGTTCTAATTAAGGGGCTATGGAGTTAATTGTTGGATTTTCGGAATTTTTATGTTCATTTTGTAGGGCAGCTCCCATGAGGCATGAAGATAGGGAGTGAGAATATTCAGAATGAATGTTGTTAATTCAAATTGAGTGGTAGTCGGTCATACATTTTATCTTGCTATGTGATTATTTGTCAGGTTTTTGATATTTTGATGTTCAATATATATGGGGGCTCTCGTGAGGGTCGCAAATAAGGAGTCTGTTCAGAATAGTGGAGCAATCAAATTTTGCTGTTTAAAAATTTGATCGACCTTAATTTACACACAAGCCAACGTATTGTTTATGTGAACTGCACTGACTTGTCTCCGTCCTCGTTTTACTGGTGATCCTTCCTGTATTTATACATTTATAAATCATTTTTATTTGTTTTTCATTTTTTATTTTTTTTTATTTTCCTAAAGCATCCCTTATGACCGACCATACTCTTGTTGTAGCTCAGCTTAAGTATTTTAGCTTTGGTAAGAAACTACATACTATTCTACTGATACTGCAGTTGCTTCTGTTGGAGCACTACCTAGTATAGTAAATTCTCGACTTGCTGCTTTAGACTTTTATCAATTTTCGATATCTAACCAATGATATATGACGTTGTGTGGTTTTTAGCTGATAAATGTTTATGCTTATTTTATGTACAAAACGCATATGCGCATTCATACGTTTGTTATTTTAGTGAAAAAAATGTAAACGAGACGCAAAAACGGATGTTGTGCATTGTAAGTTTGAAAGTCGAGCATACGCAAAATGTAAAAAAAGATTGAAAAAAAAAATGTGAAAAATAAAAAGAAGATTAGATATGCATCGTGAATGAAGAATTTCACTATTAGCAAGTAGTTGGTTGTTATTAAAGCGTTAAAATGAAACCAAAGCCAAGAAACAAAGCAACAACACTATCAGACGCACACATTAAGATTAAAACAACGATCAGTGATGATCATCAGCTATCAATTTATGTACAAATATTCATTAGAGTTGGTAAATACTTTTGTGTATTATTTCAAAATGCAATTACGAAATGAATTCCATAGCTAGTACATACTGATATCATGGCTTGAAATCAAAAAGGTAACTAACCGATCGTATCGAACCACTAATACTATATCACCAAGAGTGTAAAAAATGTGAATGAAAAGTGATAATTTTAATTAAGAATTTATCACTGTTTATATATGTAGTTGTAGAATATAATTTGCACTTTTAAAGATATACTATTATAATGATTTTAAATGCTTGTTACCGTAGTTCGGTATTATATGGTAAATTTGTTTCACACGCCACGCAATGGGAGCCCTTTTGTAGAGACAGTGTCTGAAATTAAATTTTTTAAAATACTTCACAATTAAATTTTTTTTGAAAATAACAAAAAAATCAGGTAAATCGGATAGTTAGTATTGACTTTCTGAGCTTAAAACACATTTAAAAAATTTTTTGAATGGTCAGGTAATTTTGTGTTGTTTGGATCACTTCATTCAAAAAAAGTTGCTGCTTAAGTGCAATCAACACAAGCTGTAGCTCGCAGAAAAACAAAAATCATCAAAAGTTAAATTTTCAACCGATCTTGGTAGTATTAAACCTAGAGTTTGTAAACAGGCTAGTTTTTGAAAAAATAAAGCATTCCTGATTTTTACAACTTCTTAAATCGCAAAAATCTTCAAAAATTTGATTTTGACAAGCCTGCGAGTTTTAGCTCAATCACTTCAAGTTGTATGTAGTTCAAAGCGTACCTTAATTATCTTTCGGACGAGGTACTGTTTGTGTTGATCGCATTTAATAGTTTACCAAAAACATTTTGTGCATGAAATGATATCCAAAAGAACACAAAATTACCATTATCTCAAAAACCTGATCATACAAAAATCTCTAAAAAATCTGTTTTGAGCACAGGAGCCCAATTCTAATTATTCCCTCTAACTGAATTTCTTGGTTTTTTTTTGCCATAATGTAGTGAAATTGATTTTTTGAAGAAAGACAAAAAAAAAATAATCAATAAGTTAAAAATGGTGGAATTTATGTGCAAAATACAAAGAGCAGTGGCGTAGCCAGAGGAGATCCCCATCTGGGCCGATGGAATTGTTAAAAAAGAAAAATAATAATATACAAGTATAGATATTTAAAAATTATTCATTAAAATGTTTTTCCTATATATCGTTTTCATCTTAAAACCCCTATCCGGAAAAACTGTCACAACCCCTCTTGTCAAAATCTTGCCTGCACCACTGACAAGGAGTATTAGATTCTCCTGCGCGATCATATTTTTAGGCAAAATTCTTGATATTTTATGATTTTGAGAATAGTCAAGACTTGTTTTCCAATATATGGCATTACTACACTACTAGCGTCATTAGAATCGAATCCAGTATAATAGATTTTGGTAGAAGACAGTTCAATGTTTATAACAAAAAAAAAGAGTTTAATTTGATCGAGTCGTTTAGTTTTTATGTCCAGCAGCCAAAGGTGGTTTCCAAATATTGTGCTGGATGTTAACGATGCTCCTCGCTCAGGTGTGACATCGTAAAAACACTCAATAATCTTAATTTCACTGTCCACGTCCATCTGGGATTTATTGGCAAGCTTTATATTTGCATTCAAACCCATCAACCTCATTAACATTTGCTATGCCAACCTTAAAAGCAATGTAACGGATGTTGGAAATATCTTTAAAATGTGTCACGTCTTTTTCGAGAAATTCATATAATTTCTAAATTTAATTTCATATTCATCCTAGTTTCTTTTAACTCACTCAACTGCTCACCAAAGAAGATCTACCAAATACAATCACCATACCATATACGCAAATCAGTCTACACTCCACTTGTTTTATTAGCGGATTAATATAGATTAATTTTATGCCTTATAGATTTAATGGATTTTATTTTGCGTTAATCGATGTCATCAATAAAACTAAAATCAATTAAATCATAAAATTTATAATAGAAATTTCACAAGTAGAATCAATTATACACAAGCACAATAGAGAATATTGTTAATATAAAAAAGAAACAATTTTATTATGTGTATACATAAGTATATTTAGGTACATACGTAATCATAATATTTAGAGTCATTAAACTTGTCGCTGATCGTTTTGGGACAATAGCAAAACAATGGCCAATGGACTATCATTAATTTTTGTAAATCATTTTGTCATAAAAATGTTTATTGTGATTTCTTTTTTATTATGTTCAATATTCGGTTCGAGATTTTGCATTTTATGCATATTTAATTCTTGAGGTCTGAATGAACATATTTGCGATCTATCTTATCCACTGTGATCATTGATCGTACCACACCATGAAATGTGACATACATTCCGGTATTCAAGTTCTATTTTAAATTGTTAGTTACATGTTTATTTTTTTTGAATAAATAAATACTCTAATGGAATAATTTTATTGTTTGTTTTAAATTCTGTTCTTTTGTTATTCAAACGATCTTGAATTGCTGCTGATCGTTAGCATCTCAATGTACGGCTATGTATAATAAAATTCCTTTGCAAACTTTAACCCTAAATCAATGCAACTGAGGCAAGTTTATGGGCTTGGGTGAGATGTTATTGACATTTTGTATTTGACGAATACGAATTTAAGAGACAGAAATAATCAACATAAGATGTGTACAAATAAGTACCAATGCGCTAAAATTAAAATCAGCATATTGGCATCATAATAATCTAATGAAAATGTATATGCACTATCATCACTAATCGCAACTGAAAAGAACCTCATTAAAAGTTAAATAAAAATAAGAAGAAGAAGCAGAAAATAACAACAATAGTTCTTGTTGCTTTGTTAGACGACAACAAGTGGCTATAATCCCATTGCTGCAGATCAAATCAGTCACTCACACGCTTGCACGCAGTCAATCTGACAGTCAGTCAGATAGGCTGTGAGAGCAATGAAGCTGCCAACAAGCTAATGCTTATCTTAATCGTTGATCAAATGTGCCGTTGCCTCCGCATCTTTTTATTTTCTTATAGATTTTTTATATTCTTTTTTCTTATTTATTTCTTATTTTTCATCGCGAAAGTCACCAATAAGAGTGGACGTCTTTATTTTGATTTTTAGAAAAAAAAAAAAAAAAAAACAAATAAAATAATAATATAATTTGCAAACATTTTGTTTACAGTATGAGTGTTCAGCGCTCTCCTCTCCGGCAACGGCAATCGCCTGTTAATGTGTGTGTAAACAATAATTTGCAGTCACCCGCGCAAACCCCCCCGATAAGTGCATTATCAAATAAAACAGTTGATACACACTGCACAAGTGAAAGTAACAGTGCAAATCTTTTGCCTGCACATATTAAAAATTCATCAAATTTTGCAACAACAATAAATACAGACAAAAAAAATAATTTGTTCTATCGTGATATACTATCTCCCTCTATACCGTGGAGTGTACAATGTGCTTCTCCTGCTGTAACACCAACAGCTACAACATCAAAGCAATCAAATAACGGCACTTCTACTGAAGTGCATGACCCAGTAGTTAAAGCAACTAGTGCGATGACTAATAAAGAACCAGTTGCTGTTCAAACTGGTATTGATCGCTACATTACTGTAGTAAAGCGAAAGAGAAGTCCGCAAAATTCAAAACAAATGAATTCAACAAAAATTCAAAAGCAGAACACTGTCCCTATTAGTTCGGAAAATAGATACGCTCTGCTTTCAGGTGATGAAAGTGACGAAAATATTATCTCCAAGAAAAATTTCAAACCCCCACCCATTTTCTTGAGAGAACGCAACTCAGATAAGTTGATTTCTAGAATTACAAGTCTTATAGGACCAAAGAATTTCCATGTTGTTCCTATTCGCAAAGGCCAAATTGAGGAAACAAAAGTGCAAATCTACAGCGAAACTCATTATCGCAAAGTAATAGCGGAATTTGATGCTGTAAAAAAGAATTACTACACATATCAGCTAAAAAGTAGTAAGGGCTTAATCGTTGTACTCAAAGGCGTCGAACCCAACGTTGATATTAACGAAATCAAACTTGCCCTCCAGGAAGAAGGGTTTCAAGCCAAAACAGTATTCAACATTCTCAACAAGAGCAATATACCTCAACCGTTATATCGTATTGAGCTTCAGCCTGAAACAAAACCCCTAAAAAAAGGTGAAGTACACCCCATATATAAAATTCGATATTTATTGCATCGCAAAATCACAATCGAAGAACCCCATAAGAGAACTGGACCTCCTCAGTGCAGCAACTGCCAAGAATATGGACATACTAAGACATAATGTACCCTGCCAGCTGTTTGTGTGATTTGTGGAGATCTCCATAAATCAAACATATGCCCAAAATCTAAAGGCGATGCTAGCATGAAAAAATGCAGCAATTGTGGAGGTAATCACACCGCAAATTATAGAGGTTGCCCAGTATATACAACCCTAAAGCTAAATTTCTCCGCTAGCAATCAACCTCTAAAACCAGTTGAGCAAACTCAGATAGCCAACTCAAGTAAGAGACAAAATATTGATGCAACACAATTCTTCTCTGCAATCCCAAACAAGAATCAAACCAATTCATACGCTAGCGTGTTAAAACAAAACCCACACCAACAAAGCAATGTAAATAATGAGCAGAAACACTCACTGCCCACCCAACAGCCAAGTACCCTTGAACATTTGCTTCAAACATTGATTCAGAATATGAACCAATTCATGAACTCAATGCAAACAATGATGCAAGAAATGATGAAAAATCAATCGATGTTACTCCAAACATTGCTATCCAGACCATGAGTTGTCTCAAGATATGCCACTGGAACGCCAACGGCTTAAGCCAGCACCGTTTGGAGCTAATTCAATTCCTTGAATCCAGCCAAATCGACATAATGATGATATCTGAGACCCATTTCACTGACAAAAATTGCTACCAAATACCATATTACAAACTGTACACCACAAATCATCCGCATGGTAAGGCACGCGGAGGAACTGCCATATTGATAAAAAGCAGAATAAAACATCATGTTCTTGAAGATTTTAGTAGCGTCTACTTGCAAGCAACATCCATATGTCTGGAAGAATACATCTCTAAGCTAGTAATATCTGCGATATACTGTCCCCCAAGATACAGTATTACCGAACAGCAATATAAAGAATTTTTCTCAACTCTTGGTAGCAAATTCTTGGTTGCTGGCGATTTCAACGCCAAACACGCTCACTGGGGCTCCCGATTAATAACTCCAAAAGGCAAAAGACTATGTTCAATCATCACTAACCACGGCTACGATGTTATTTCAAATGGTCAACCGACATATTGGCCGACGGACAAGAGGAAAATACCCGATCTCATAGACTTTGGAGTCGCCAAAGGTTTGCAGATGGAAAATATCTCCACAGAGTGTAATTATGATCTATCATCTGACCACTCACCCACGGTAATATCTATAAAATCACCAAGCCCCCAAAGCAATTGCGTTAGAAAGAAAATAGACTGGTTAAAATTCAAGAAATATATAAATTCCCATCTTCCTCTGAGTACTGTATTAAGAAATGGACACGATGTAGACTCAGCACTCGAAAAATTCAACCAGCTGCTCTCATTAGCTCTCAGCTCAGCCACCTGCACAAAGGTATGCAAGCAATCAAACTATAGCCCATACACACCAGCCGATATTGAATTGCTAGTAAGACAAAAAAGAAGACTCCGAAGACAATGGCAAGAATTCAGATCACCGAATCTGAAAACACAGCTACAGCACTGCACTCGAAAGTTAAAGCAAGCCTTAAAAAATAAAAACAACAAAGAGTTAGAAGAGCACATAGCGAAATTAACACCTGGTGAAGCGTCAGACTACTCTTTGTGGAAATCAGCAAAAAAATCAAATCGGCCAATTCTCACTGATTCCCCCATCCGTTTGAGTGACGGTAATTGGGCTAGAAGCAACTGTGAGAAGGGTTTGGCTTTTGCAAACCACCTAAAAAGTGTGTTTACACCCAATCCACCCTCTTCACAGTCCTCATTACCAATATTAACTTCTCAACCTTGCTCAATAACGCTCAAAATTAAAAAAAAGGACATATTCAAAGCAATTTATAAAGATTTAAACCCAAAAAAATCACCTGGTCCAGATAAAATTACCGGTAAAATGATAAAAGAGCTACCTCCGGCTTCAGTAATTCATCTGATGCACATTTTCAATGCTATCCTTCGTATTAAACACTATCCCAAATGCTGGAAAACTTCAAAAATTATTATGATAGCAAAACCAGGAAAAGACCCTACAAAAGTTGCATCGTACAGACCTATCAGCCTCCTGCCTCTACTTTCTAAAGTATTCGAAAAGCTACTTGTCATGAATATAACTCCATTTATTAATCTCAACCAACTGATTCCTCAACATCAGTTTGGATTTAGAAAACAGCACGGCACAATAGAACAAGTCCACCGCATTGTAACTCTGATAAGGAACACTTTTGAAGAAAAAAAGTATTGCTCAGCTGTCTTTCTTGATATCACTCAAGTTTTCGATAAAGTATGGCACGATGGCCTTATTTACAAACTCAAACTATTACTGCCTGCAAATGTCTCCTCATTGCTTAGTAGCTACCTCACGAAAAGACAATTTCTCGTACATCACAAGGATTACACAACAAATCCATTGGATATTCACGCTGGCGTTCCTCAAGGAAGCGTTTTGGGTCCCTTACTGTATCTCTTATACACTTCAGATATGCCCAACAATAACTATACATTCATATCGACCTTTGCTGATGATACGGCAATATTGTGCTCTCGCTCTAACCCCATAGAAGCTACTAAACTCCTGCAGACTCATGTCGATTCTCTCGAAATCTGGCTAGCAAAATGGCGTATAAAAGTCAATGAATCAAAGAGCGTACATGTAACCTTCACGCTAAGGCTAGATACATGTCCCCCACTTAAAATTAATGGCCAATCAGTTCCACAATGTTCCTCAACAAAGTACTTGGGTATTCACCTCGACAGAAGGCTGACATGGAAAAATCACATAGAGGCAAAGAAAACTCAGATCAAGCTTAAAATGAATCAGTTATGGTGGCTGTTACACAAAAGATCAAAGTTGAATCTTGAATACAAAGTGCTATTATATAAAGCAATCCTGAAACCAATCTGGACTTATGGTATTCAGTTTTGGGGCACCGCATCTCCCTCTAATATCGAAAAATTGCAGCGAATACAATCCAAGTGTCTGCGAATTATTGTAAATGCGCCTTGGTATATGAGGAACGTTAACATCCATCGAGATTTAAATGTATCCACAATTTCTGAGGAAGTTGCAATGTCCTGCAGAAGCTACATTCAAAAATTACACAATCATCCGAATCCCCTTGCTAGGCAATTGTTGCTGAGCAAGGGGCATCGTCGATTAAAAAGAAAAGACACACTGAATATGCTGTAAAATTGCTACATCTCGCGACTCACCAAATTGTGATGGAACGTAGGGGATATCACATAGTTTTATTTAGTTTGTAAGATTTTAATACTTATTGTTAGTTTCTTGTATAAGAAAGATTCAATAAAAAAAAATAAGCTAAAAAAAAAAAAAAATAAAAAAAAAAAAAAAAAATTTTTCATCTTTTTTCTTGATTGGGTGGTATCTCTTTCTACACGTTGAAGGTAATAGCAATAACAACAACAACAATAAGCACAAATAACATGTAAATCGGTAGAGATATCAAACTTGTTAACAAGTACTTAAGGCGATCTCTTTCTCTCTACTTCACTATCTGTCGAGATCGCGGGGTGTACTATAGTGTTGTGGTGTTTCGATCTTTTGTTTTTTTTTGTTTTTGGATATTCATACACATATGCATTGTAGGTAATTATGACTATATATGTACACGCACGCATGCAGTCACGCACAAGTTAGTAACTATTTATACACGCATGTGCCGCTATAGCGTCATTTATCCGCATGTGTCTACATGTATGTTGAAAAGATTGTTTTTTGGGGTGAAAATAAGCTTCCAAAAAAAAATGGTATGGCATGTAAAGAATTCTTCTTCTTGTTCCTCCTCCATCACTCCCGTTCTTATAATTCATAATGCTCATCAAAGCATCGAACCGGTTCAATATGATGATGATATGGTACTTGTACATATATACCAACTTCTTTGGAGTACAACAATACTATTTATCCCCTTATAGGGATATCGCAAAGGCAAGATACCAACATACCATTGCATAGCTCTGATATCGATTGTATCGATATATTAAATACTATATTTATGTTGTTTTGAAGCTTCCAATTGGGTATTGATTTTCGCTGTACGTACCTACTTGTAGTAGGTACGTACCTGTTCGGCATATCGGTAGCTGTCATCATTATGTTTATGCATTTTTGTGCCAGAAAAAAAAAACAAATTATAATAAAAATCGTTTAACGTAAACACTTACAGTTAAATTACCTTCTTTAGTGGTTTATTATGGTTCAATTGTGTTTTCGATGCTATAGAAAAATATTGCAGTTCAGTGTAAAAGAATTGCTCAACATTTTCAATTAGTTACAATAGCACACAAAGGAAGGAGAAAATAAGTTGTTTTTGACTAAACTGTATTAAATAAAGTGTGCCAATAAAGGAAGGAGCAAAGAGGTAAATTGTCAAAAATTAAACATTTTTGAGTAATTTTTTAAAACAATTTTTCGACATTTTTACAAAGAAAAATTTAATAAATATTGCTAGACATTTAGATTTATTCAAAGTATTGTCAAAGATTCTTGCGGCGTGGAAATCTCAACTTTTAAAACTTGATTTTGTCATACTAGCCTTCGCAGTAGCCGACATTGAGTTTATCTCAGTTAGTGTAATATACTAACATACGTAGCTTCATATATGATATGTTTGGATCCTATCAGCGTTCCTTTGGATCCTATCATCGATCCATGATACATTCTCCCGCGATTCTATATGCCATATTGCTCGAGCATCTTTTTTGTATAGAGAAAATCATGCATACATACATACATATCCAGTAATAGAGTCCACGACGAACCACAACCAAACTTGTTGAAATCCAAATTTATTATTTCGTTGAACAGAACTGCCTCTGGAAGAAAGTACTAAAACCTAAGAATTGTTCTTTACTAATTAATTTATTGAAAATATAGCTGTATATTCATACCAACCAAACAGAGAGATCATTGCAAAAATGCATACATACTTTTTGGATCAAAAAGTTTGGAATAAGTGAAACAAGAAATCATATTTTTTGTTTTAGGCCAAATTTTTCAACATACATTATAGCGAGGTCAACGAATTAGTCCTTCAGCTATAAGTTCCTGATTTAAGTATAATCATTTACCGGTGATCCACCTCTTTAGGTTTGAAAACATGTAGAAGTCGCTGGGGAGCAGGTCTGACGAATACGATGACTGAGGACCGAGTCCAAATGCAAATTCGTGCAATTTTCCTTGACGATAAATGAGCAGGCGCATTGTTGTGATGATAACCAAATATGGCACTCAACGCACGCAGATCTTCTTCATACCGAAAATATCGTGTATGGGACGTTCAATGTAATAACATGGTTTTTTGATGTATTGGCGTCTTTTGGATGTTCAGCATCATGGGTGTTTGTACGGTTAGAACGATAATCAGAAATCCACTTTTGAATTATCATCGACGGTGCTTGCTTGATAATTTTGTAAATGTGCTAAAAAGGTGGGTGCCGTAGCTCAATGGTTAATGTGTTGGCCTTCTGATCTGTAGGTCGTAGTTCAATCCCCGGCTGATGCATAACAATTTTAATATCGAAAAGATTTTTCTTTCGAACAGTACCCACCTGTCGGCAAGCAAAAAAAAATAATTTGTTCTATCGTGATATACTATCTCCCTCTATACCGTGGAGTGTACAATGTGCTTCTCCTGCTGTAACACCAACAGCTACAACATCAAAGCAATCAAATAACGGCACTTCTACTGAAGTGCATGACCCAGTAGTTAAAGCAACTAGTGCGATGACTAATAAAGAACCAGTTGCTGTTCAAACTGGTATTGATCGCTACATTACTGTAGTAAAGCGAAAGAGAAGTCCGCAAAATTCAAAACAAATGAATTCAACAAAAATTCAAAAGCAGAACACTGTCCCTATTAGTTCGGAAAATAGATACGCTCTGCTTTCAGGTGATGAAAGTGACGAAAATATTATCTCCAAGAAAAATTTCAAACCCCCACCCATTTTCTTGAGAGAACGCAACTCAGATAAGTTGATTTCTAGAATTACAAGTCTTATAGGACCAAAGAATTTCCATGTTGTTCCTATTCGCAAAGGCCAAATTGAGAAAACAAAAGTGCAAATCTACAGCGAAACTCATTATCGCAAAGTAATAGCGGAATTTGATGCTGTAAAAAAGAATTACTACACATATCAGCTAAAAAGTAGTAAGGGCTTAATCGTTGTACTCAAAGGCGTCGAACCCAACGTTGATATTAACGAAATCAAACTTGCCCTCCAGGAAGAAGGGTTTCAAGCCAAAACAGTATTCAACATTCTCAACAAGAGCAATATACCTCAACCGTTATATCGTATTGAGCTTCAGCCTGAAACAAAACCCCTAAAAAAAGGTGAAGTACACCCCATATATAAAATTCGATATTTATTGCATCGCAAAATCACAATCGAAGAACCCCATAAGAGAACTGGACCTCCTCAGTGCAGCAACTGCCAAGAATATGGACATACTAAGACATATTGTACCCTGCCAGCTGTTTGTGTGATTTGTGGAGATCTCCATAAATCAAACATATGCCCAAAATCTAAAGGCGATGCTAGCATGAAAAAATGCAGCAATTGTGGAGGTAATCACACCGCAAATTATAGAGGTTGCCCAGTATATACAACCCTAAAGCTAAATTTCTCCGCTAGCAATCAACCTCTAAAACCAGTTGAGCAAACTCAGATAGCCAACTCAAGTAAGAGACAAAATATTGATGCAACACAATTCTTCTCTGCAATCCCAAACAAGAATCAAACCAATTCATACGCTAGCGTGTTAAAACAAAACCCACACCAACAAAGCAATGTAAATAATGAGCAGAAACACTCACTGCCCACCCAACAGCCAAGTACCCTTGAACATTTGCTTCAAACATTGATTCAGAATATGAACCAATTCATGAACTCAATGCAAACAATGATGCAAGAAATGATGAAAAATCAATCGATGTTACTCCAAACATTGCTATCCAGACCATGAGTTGTCTCAAGATATGCCACTGGAACGCCAACGGCTTAAGCCAGCACCGTTTGGAGCTAATTCAATTCCTTGAATCCAGCCAAATCGACATAATGATGATATCTGAGACCCATTTCACTGACAAAAATTGCTACCAAATACCATATTACAAACTGTACACCACAAATCATCCGCATGGTAAGGCACGCGGAGGAACTGCCATATTGATAAAAAGCAGAATAAAACATCATGTTCTTGAAGATTTTAGTAGCGTCTACTTGCAAGCAACATCCATATGTCTGGAAGAATACATCTCTAAGCTAGTAATATCTGCGATATACTGTCCCCCAAGATACAGTATTACCGAACAGCAATATAAAGAATTTTTCTCAACTCTTGGTAGCAAATTCTTGGTTGCTGGCGATTTCAACGCCAAACACACTCACTGGGGCTCCCGATTAATAACTCCAAAAGGCAAAAGACTATGTTCAATCATCACTAACCACGGCTACGATGTTATTTCAAATGGTCAACCGACATATTGGCCGACGGACAAGAGGAAAATACCCGATCTCATAGACTTTGGAGTCGCCAAAGGTTTGCAGATGGAAAATATCTCCACAGAGTGTAATTATGATCTATCATCTGACCACTCACCCACGGTAATATCTATAAAATCACCAAGCCCCCAAAGCAATTGCGTTAGAAAGAAAATAGACTGGTTAAAATTCAAGAAATATATAAATTCCCATCTTCCTCTGAGTACTGTATTAAGAAATGGACACGATGTAGACTCAGCACTCGAAAAATTCAACCAGCTGCTCTCATTAGCTCTCAGCTCAGCCACCTGCACAAAGGTATGCAAGCAATCAAACTATAGCCCATACACACCAGCCGATATTGAATTGCTAGTAAGACAAAAAAGAAGACTCCGAAGACAATGGCAAGAATTCAGATCACCGAATCTGAAAACACAGCTACAGCACTGCACTCGAAAGTTAAAGCAAGCCTTAAAAAATAAAAACAACAAAGAGTTAGAAGAGCACATAGCGAAATTAACACCTGGTGAAGCGTCAGACTACTCCTTGTGGAAATCAGCAAAAAAATCAAATCGGCCAATTCTCACTGATTCCCCCATCCGTTTGAGTGACGGTAATTGGGCTAGAAGCAACTGTGAGAAGGGTTTGGCTTTTGCAAACCACCTAAAAAGTGTGTTTACACCCAATCCACCCTCTTCACAGTCCTCATTACCAATATTAACTTCTCAACCTTGCTCAATAACGCTCAAAATTAAAAAAAAGGACATATTCAAAGCAATTTATAAAGATTTAAACCCAAAAAAATCACCTGGTCCAGATAAAATTACCGGTAAAATGATAAAAGAGCTACCTCCGGCTTCAGTAATTCATCTGATGCACATTTTCAATGCTATCCTTCGTATTAAACACTATCCCAAATGCTGGAAAACTTCAAAAATTATTATGATAGCAAAACCAGGAAAAGACCCTACAAAAGTTGCATCGTACAGACCTATCAGCCTCCTGCCTCTACTTTCTAAAGTATTCGAAAAGCTACTTGTCATGAATATAACTCCATTTATTAATCTCAACCAACTGATTCCTCAACATCAGTTTGGATTTAGAAAACAGCACGGCACAATAGAACAAGTCCACCGCATTGTAACTCTGATAAGGAACACTTTTGAAGAAAAAAAGTATTGCTCAGCTGTCTTTCTTGATATCACTCAAGCTTTCGATAAAGTATGGCACGATGGCCTTATTTACAAACTCAAACTATTACTGCCTGCAAATGTCTCCTCATTGCTTAGTAGCTACCTCACGAAAAGACAATTTCTCGTACATCACAAGGATTACACAACAAATCCATTGGATATTCACGCTGGCGTTCCTCAAGGAAGCGTTTTGGGTCCCTTACTGTATCTCTTATACACTTCAGATATGCCCAACAATAACTATACATTCATATCGACCTTTGCTGATGATACGGCAATATTGTGCTCTCGCTCTAACCCCATAGAAGCTACTAAACTCCTGCAGACTCATGTCGATTCTCTCGAAATCTGGCTAGCAAAATGGCGTATAAAAGTCAATGAATCAAAGAGCGTACATGTAACCTTCACGCTAAGGCTAGATACATGTCCCCCACTTAAAATTAATGGCCAATCAGTTCCACAATGTTCCTCAACAAAGTACTTGGGTATTCACCTCGACAGAAGGCTGACATGGAAAAATCACATAGAGGCAAAGAAAACTCAGATCAAGCTTAAAATGAATCAGTTATGGTGGCTGTTACACAAAAGATCAAAGTTGAATCTTGAATACAAAGTGCTATTATATAAAGCAATCCTGAAACCAATCTGGACTTATGGTATTCAGTTTTGGGGCACCGCATCTCCCTCTAATATCGAAAAATTGCAGCGAATACAATCCAAGTGTCTGCGAATTATTGTAAATGCGCCTTGGTATATGAGGAACGTTAACATCCATCGAGATTTAAATGTATCCACAATTTCTGAGGAAGTTGCAATGTCCTGCAGAAGCTACATTCAAAAATTACACAATCATCCGAATCCCCTTGCTAGGCAATTGTTGCTGAGCAAGGGGCATCGTCGATTAAAAAGAAAAGACACACTGAATATGCTGTAAAATTGCTACATCTCGCGACTCACCAAATTGTGATGGAACGTAGGGGATATCACATAGTTTTATTTAGTTTGTAAGATTTTAATACTTATTGTTAGTTTCTTGTATAAGAAAGATTCAATAAAAAAAAATAAGCTAAAAAAAAAAAAAAAAAAATTTTTTTTTGTACTAAAAGTTCTTTGCATAGAGGTGACTTTTTAGGTGGCTAACCAAAAAGCCGGCTATATATATTATTACACTATTATTACCGCAGTCGAATCAACTCAAGGCAGACCTGGGGGAAATTTCTTAAAGTTTATGGAGAGGATGCTCTGCTAGATGGTCAGCGCGGAAACTGGCTTACAAATTTCGTGCTGCAAATTTTGGCATAAACTATTCTTCCCGCTTGTATAAGCCAATCGAGGTTGCCGCCAACGAAATAGAGACAGTGAATGAATACAGACAGTGAATGGGACAATTTGAGATATCGCATAGACACCAGATATTTATACTTCGAAAATCAGCGAACATTTCAGATAGTTGAAATATATCAGACCCCATATAGTTGAAGTTCTCATTTGATCAAGAAATTACAACAACATTTGGATAACCACACTAGTGCCACACAACACCATATCACTACTTACTTATGTGGCCATAACAACCGAATATCGATTTAGGCCGAAAATAACATGCTTCGCCAGCCATCTCTGTTCTTCGCTAGCTGGCGCTAGTTAGAAATTCCAAGCGCCGTCAGGTTCTCCAGTACTTGGTCTTTCCACCGGAGGTTTGGTCTTCCTCTTCTGCGCCGCCCTCCAGCGGGTTCCGAATATAACACCTTCTTAGCTGGAGCGTGTTCTTCCATTCGCTCGACATGACCTAGCCAGTGCAGCCGCTGGATTTTGATGCGCTTTACTATGTCAAAATCGGCATATAGCTCGTACAGCTCATGGTTGTACCTTATTCGGTACTCGCCACCAACGCAAATAGGTCCAAAGATCTTGCGTAGGTCTTTTCTTTCGAAAACTCCAAGCATTCGCTCATCCGAGATGGAAATTGTCCAGGCTTCAGCGCCATATGTTAGGACAGGCATGATGAGAGACTTGTAGAGTGTAGTTTTCGTTCTTCGAGAGAGGGCTCGACTTCTCAATTGCTTACTCAGCCCAAAGTAACACCTGTTAGCAAGAGTTATCCTACGCATGATCTCCAAGTTGACGTCATTATTGCTGTTAATGCTGGTTCCAAGATAGACAAAGCCCCTTACTACTTCAAAAGCGTAGTTGTCAACAGTGACGTGCTGTCCAAGACGCCGGGACTCTTTGTCTGTTGACACTAGATACTTCGTCTTGCCCTCGTTCACCGTGAGACCCATCCGACGCGACTCTCTTTCCAACTCTGAGAATGCGATGCTCAGGAGACTTATTCCACGGTAGTTGGCGCAAATTGTGGGGTCTCCTTTTTTATGTACAGGACAGAGAACACTGAGCCTCCAATCATCAGGCATGCTTTCATTCGACCATATTCTGCTTATGAGCTGGTGCATGCGGGTGAGCAGCTCATCGCCTCCGGTCTTAAACAACTCGGCAGGCAGACCATCAGCACCTGCAGCTCTGTTGTTCTTCAGCCTTAAAATGGCTGTTTCAACCTCGTCATAGTCGGGTGGTGGAACATTAACACCATCATCTGTAATTGGGGTTACCGGGTAATCTCCTCCACTGGCGGAATTGTTCGTAGCATCGCCATTCAGTAACGTGGAGAAGTGTTCCCTCCATAGGCTCAGTACACTCTGGACATCTGTAACCAGATTCCCATTTCCATCACGACAAGAAGAGGCTCCGGGATTTAAACCTCCACTTAGGCGCTTGATCTTTTCGAAGAATTTTCGAAATATCAATTACCACAACAAAAATTGACCCTTCTTGCAGAGCACTGTGAGCGGTGATGAAAAACAAAACGGAGTAAGTAAACGATTATGAAACAATGCTTAAATAAGGGTGTTTCGTATTTTTCGAGCTTCTACCATGGAACCAGACGATACATTCTCAATTGTATTGTATTGTCGAAATACAAATTTTGCGGAAAAAACATGAAGGCTTATCAATTGTAAAGGTGTAGAGTTTTATTTAAGTTTGTTGGTGCGTTAAGCTTTGCTGCGGTTCGAATGTGCCTCGCGGCCGGTCATCTTGCACAATTCGATTTGGGAAAGTCATGAATAGATCAGAACCATAGTTTTCTTCTTAATGTTCTTCAAAGTCATTACACTTCGAATATGTATATCATTCAACAATTTAGATGCGTTTTGGACTATGTAACTTCCCATGAATAAATCTTACAGCTTCATAAAATATGGCATCCATTTCTCGGTGGTTGCACATTTTATACAAAAATCAAGCCGGTCACCTAGTTTAGGGAATGGTTTTGCTTCCACCGCTATTCCATTTACACTTCATTTAATGGTGTTGGAATTACAGCGGTAGTACGGCCTTTCTTCATTTGTATCTAGCATAACTGCTCTTAGCTCTTCCTACTATAACATCTGGGTGTGCGTTCTATACACCTATAAGTACGTGTCCATTTATAGCAGGAAACCAAAATTATTTATGAACAAATAGACATTTACAACATTCATTATACTTAATATGAATATGATGGGTATTAAATGGAAATTAAAATGCACCTAATATTCCTACGTATGCACTTGTAAATGCTGAAATCTTTAGTTATTGAACACACAAGAATTGTGTGTCATTTCATATGTACTTTATATGTATATATGTATATTCCAATGACATTATTATGACACTACCGGATGGTGGAAATATTATAAAAAGTAAATTTTTATTTTTTTTTATGTTTCATACTCATATTAATTGCGTACTAATCACATTAGCACTCCTACGCATTGTAGTAGTAGCCATTTCAGAGACGTTGTAAATATTTTAGCATAAAAAAAAATTATGAAGCCTATTGTAATTCGTTTCATAACAGATGAAGTGGAGTTTTGAATATAGAACAGCCTGAAGGGTAAATATGCATTGATATCCCTTCAAAGAAACGACGACTCTCTTTTGAAAATATAATAAAAATACGCATTTTATGAAGATTAACATTTATTTACTTATTTTTATTTGTATTTACATATTTATTTTCATTTTTTTGTAGATTTAACAACTCATATCTCGTAATATTGCAAATCGTAAAATTGCAGCATTTTTTTTTCTCAAATAATAGTTTATGGTTGGAATGGTTGAATTTGTAATTTTTGCTGATGCTATTATTACAGCTAGCATAATATTTTGCAGTTTGTCCTTTTCACATATGGCATTTTCTGCATCTTATTTTTGTGCTCATCACTAATATATGTAAAAGTTATAAAATAATTTTTATGACATTATGAATGCTTCTCTAAATATATGGGTATTCATATATACATATGTGAATGTGTGTATGTTCGAATATGTAAATATAGTTTTAATATTGTTTGCTTCTGTTAGTTTTATGTATGTTATAAGCCACTTTGTGTTATAGGAAATAGCAATGGTTATTGGAGTGTCATAAGTGCAACTACTACTATTAATACTTACTTTATTACTATTACTGATCAGTGATCATTACCAACAATTGACAATTGACACTTTTTAGTACACTGTTCAGTTCTTCAAACAAAATAATAGCATTTTCATCTCTCTTTCGTCCTTTCGCTCCCGCAATTACTCTTTGTAGCACACCCATATACATATATTCTGTAAATATTGTATGTACCCTGTAGGAAAAAAATTATATTTACATGAAAATAGAGAATATAGTTTTTATCATGGTTCAATTGACGATAACACAATATTTCTTTTGACATGAGCAATCAAAAGTTGTTTATAAGGTAATTTGATGGGCTGAATTCGAATCTTGCACATCAATCTCAGAGTCAATTCTTTAAAACCATCAATTTTGTTTGGAATACAACCTTAACAGATGGAGATATGAGATAAGTACGTTCGAGGAAATTATTGAGAAGGAAGTACTTGAAGCACTTTTGTTTATATAAATGCTCTTATACATAGGCTGTCTATTTTCACATGCATTCGAAGCACTCCTAACAAAGAAGTACGAAATACACAAACAATTTTGTCTTTTTTCATTTCTTATATTACTTTTTTGTGCATAAAGTCAAAGCAACAATATTTTCGTAAGCTATCTTTAAAGTATATTTTGTTGTTGTAGAACGTATGATTTCTGGATTGAGAAGCATGGAGAAAAAACGGTGTGTGTCTTATTCTTATTATTATTTTGAACATTGGAAAATTCATTAAAATTGCCTACAACTGACCTCGATATAAATTTGGATAATTATTGGAAGGATTGTGAAAGATTTAAAGGACATTTGGAGTAATTTTGTTTCATTAGAGATAACTTTGGACAAAATGAAATTTTCTTGTGCTGATCTGTAGGTTGTGGGTTCAATCCCCGGCTGAAGCAATACAAATTTAATATCGAAAAGATTTTTCTTTCGAACGGTATCCATCTGTCGGCAAGCAATTGGGAATTATTCTGGCAGTAACAATTTGTCATGGAAAAGCTTATAAAAGCTCAGAAAAAGTAATGTCACAAGAATTCTGCCGTTCGGAACCGGCTAAAATAAGTACGTCCCTTCTAATAGTGTACAAAATTTAAAACGTATAACAGTAATGGAAGAGAAGCTCTACCAAAGAGCCCTTCGTGGCTTATTAGCGCCACATATTTATTTTAAAATTTTTTTTTGTACATATTCTAGTAATTTTTTGCTCCTTTTTTTGTATAAAATAAGTTTATATGTATTGGTGTTTACACTTCCATAAGAAACTTTTGGGGACTCCTGTTTTAAGACTACGTTCGAGAACTAGAATCATTCTTAATGAATTGTAGGCACGAATTCGACTTATCAAATTACATTAAGTATTATTGTCACCTGCTCGGGTCTAAAAGTTAAACAATAATTTTTTAAGTCTCTAGCGTAAAATTACGCAAACGACTCGATAATAGTTTTTTAAATTTGAAAAATTTGAGGGTGATCGAAATTTTCTATACCCCAGACCGCTATGTGAGGTATTTCAAGACACAATGTATGGAACTATAACCTAAATAAAATGAGTATCGTTGAAGACACAGTGTGGAAATTTTGTCTAAAAGAAGACGGCTAAATATAGCATATGTTTGCCAAATGCCTAAATTTTGTGTACAAAGGACTGAAGACACTCGGCTAACTGGTAATGAAAGGATGCGATTGTTCCGATCTGCAGGTTGTGGCTGTAATTAAGTATTGTATATAAACGCAATTTAAAAGAAAAATACATAACATACTCATACCACTAGGTCTACAGGGTCGCTGTACAAGAGGAAAACATATATATTTGGACTCTCTACGTCCATTTCTATACTTAAGTTTATTTGTTAATCGAACAATGTTTGTGTTATAAATTGCATACAGGGTATGTTACTTACTCATATATTACATACTCGTATGTAGTCGTTTTACAATAGTCGCTTATTTTATTAGTGTTGATTTTAATTTATTTAAATTTCAATTGCACTGGCATAATGTTGGTCGTACTTAATTTTATGTTATTGCGTTTAATTTTGTGTAATTTATTGTTGTTGTGCATATTTTTTTTTCCGGTAGTAACATTGGCCACGTGCTGATGAAAAAACAAAACAAAAACATAAGAGAAGAAATAACAACAAAATAACAGAAACCGGCAATATTAACAGCAGTCAGCAACAATAAAATAGTGTGTTTATTAGTACTCAGAGTAGTACACTCAACAACACATTCAAACGTAAAATTATTTATGCATTATTTATATAAATACAATCATGTACAATAGTGTATGTATGATGTTACGGTGTGGTTGCTGTGTTTTTTTCATTGATAAATTTAACGACGTGGGTGCAATTTTTAAATGTTTTTATTAACCTTTTCAACTTGTTTGGTTGTGCTTTCTTATATTAGTTTTATTATTGTTGTATTCTTGTACAGATACATGTATATACTTTCTTTTTCTATACTTCCATCAAATAAAGTTCATTGACATTAATGCCACTTACTCTATTTGTTACCTAAGGGCAGTAGGAAATAGGGGATTTTTGATAACTATTACTTCTAAGCAAATGGACAGGAAGCAAGTATAACATCAAAATTTGTTTCCAAAATTTGTTTCAATTGAATAAAATGTTAAAATTCATATCGGAGCGATATATGATGTTTGGATACATATAGTAAAATTTCATGGGAAATAATTTGGTAGAACATTTTAACCCGTTATCTCTCACACGAAAGGGTCATTTTGACCCCTTGCTTGGAGAGTCTGAATCAAATAGCATTTAAGAGGTCGCTAGAGGGTTAAGCTGTTTTAGAAAATTATTCACTGGAAAATTTCATTAGAGATATTCTCAGACAAAATCTGGATACAAGTAACGTAAAAGTCTACAGAAAATAAAAAAACAAATATGACTCCTTGAAATACGCAATTTTTTATGCATTCTTTTATAATTTGTTCATAAATATGCATGCATACTGATGTCCAGTATAACGCGTAACCCAAATGCACATAAAGCAAGTGATCTGCTGTTCGGAACCGGTTAAAATAAGTAGTTTCCTTCTAAAACGGTCTAAAATTTAACACGCACAACAGTACTGAAAGAAAATCGGCCAAAGAGGCCTTCGGGACCCACAAGTGCCACATATTTATTTATTTTATAAAATTCGAGTTAATCGATTAATCCAAATTTTGATTAATCCAAAAATCTTGACTTACAACTAATATGCTTTTTCAAATATTCTGACTTTCTATAGCTCAGAAAAGATATTGAGTTCATTCTGGATGTAATCGACACCAGTTCCGATCTAATCCGAGGTACTATAGATGATTCGTTCCGGAACGAACGAATCTAACGAAAACCTCGACTATCTCCTAAACTTATACTTTCATAAGCTTTGTTATTATTAATTTGTTATATATTATTTTCAAAAATTATATCTGTCTATCTGACTTGGTGTCGGTTATCTCAGCTTGACATTAGAACCTTCGAAGAACATGTTGTCTTGTTAATTTTAGATAGTCAAATTATATTCGCTAGAGTACACACTTTGTATCCACAAAAGGTTTTGAAGGCATGGTATTGACTTTAATAATTATTTTTGAATTTATTGATTTAATAATATCTTAAGTCCACAACCTGAACTAAATAACCTTATAAGTGTTTTTACAATATTTATTAAATTCGTTACGCAATGTTCTTTTATATGACATCACCTCGAGGATGAGATTCTGATTATAATATAGGAAACGCTCTAATAGTAATATAACTCAAAAAATTAAGCGAAAAGGGCAGAATGCCATATTCTGTTTAGTCTATCCATTGTCTTCTAATTTAGAACTCATCAATCATGATTCATCTGTGTAAAGAATGTAATTTAGAAAATGCTGAAAAATCTAGCGTACTACTTAAATGTATTGTAACTCAGATTAAAAGTCGACATGGTAAATTCTATATGAAAAATCAAATAATTAAAATTTCTACATATGGATTCAAGCAAATATATAAGTATGTCCAAATATATATGGAGAAAGTTGCCTACATACAAACTGATGTTAAACATGTCAAAGCAATTAGAATGACATTTCTTAGGAAAATGAAAAAAAAAAAAATATACATATATATTTATAATTTCTTCAATTTGTTTGTAATGCTGACTCTAATCGAGTCAAAATTAAAAATGTTCATATATCTGTTGTTCTTATTCCGCTTTGTTTTCATATACAATATATTCCCATTTCTATTTTTGGGGCTAAACTCTAAACTTCTTACAAATCATCTACGAATGCTCAAATCAAGTCAGTCAAAGTCAGCGTACGGGTACTTAAGTTTATGAGGTTATTATTCTCTATTGCTGCTGCTGTTGTCGTTATTGTTGTTGTTGTTCTTGTTGTTGTGGATTGTAGTGGTTTTATTTTTCAAATGCTTCTTAAGTGTGACATTTGAAACGTGATTTGTTGCTTTTGATAATTATTTTACATGCACACACACACACACACACGTAATTGAAGCTTATACTGACAAGCTCTTAAGTGGTACGCGGTCTATGCGCTATGTACATACATATGTATGTTTTTACCTATCTAATACTTCTAAGACGCGTGTTTGACATGATGCACTATGCATGAGTACGAGCACTTGAACCTTACAGCAATAGAAAAGCGAAAGCTTAATAACGACAAAAAGAACAAATTAAGTACATGCAGCAATACGAATATACTACCTACTAATATTACACTAGACTGCACTCCTTATGTGTACCTATAATACTTATATATTCATATACTACACACTATTGAATGCCATTCATTCACTCACTCACTCATTCACTCATATTCATTTCACTTGGGTGTCATATCAAATTCTTCTTGTATGTTTGTGCATTACTTATATGCATGTCTGTGTAGCTTTTGTCACATTATCGTACGTCAACATTGATGGCAAGCACACGTTTTTGTCGTGGTCTATGATCATTATTATTATTATTCGAGTTGTTGCTGATGATACTGCTACTATTGTTTCAAAGTTAAATGCTATTTGTCCAAATTTTTGATAAAGTTTTTTTTTGTTTTTTTGTTGGAATTTCTATTTTTGTAGAATATCAAAAAGGCTATTATTTACCACACCCTAAATTGTGTATTTTGTGTCAGAGTCACTTGGACGATGTTGTATAAATGATATGAGTAAATAGAAGTTTATAAATAAGATCCTAAAGTTATCTTTGAAGTATTGAAATTGATCGGTTTTTGAACAAAATATTTTAAACCTTTTTATTAACGGTACTCAAAAAGTACCAAATTCAGTTTTTTATTATTGCATTTCAACTTCAGAATAACCAAATTGATTTAAGAATATTTCAATTCGATTTTATATCAGTAGAAAATACAAAATTTTAACAACATGTAACCGCTGAAATAAAACAATTTTGCTTGTCACGAAATACCTTTCAATGTACATACACATTTTGAACAGATGAAAAGTTGAATTTCATGTGCTTATTAATTATACTATAATACCATCAAGCAAATGCAACAAAAGCTTAAAAAGTATACTCTTCGTCATCGACCGGAATCATTGGTTTACTTGGTCGCACCAGCACAAGTGACGCCAAACATTTTGGTCACCCCATTTTGGTGACCACGCCCGAAAAGGTCGATAGAATCTACTATAAAGTCAGAAGCTACAGGCTGATCACATGGATTACTGATTTCAGATTCGCATAAATATTTACATAATATTTGTTTCAATGTAGTATTTATTGATGTTTTATAGCGGTGTCATTCACATCGATTATGATAAAAATCGCAAACCTGCCACCGGCGAATATTACGCAAGGTTGTAAGACCGATTCGACGTCAATTTGAAGCAAAAATATCCACATTTGGTCAGGAAGAATGTTATCATGAACCAGGAAGACCTACCGGCCCATAAGGCTACAGTAGGAATGACAAAATTCCGTGAGTTAGATTGAACCAGCATATAGATTTAGTATCCTGCAACTATCTTCTGTTTTCAAACATGCAGAATGAAGAGGTCTGGAATGGCCTATTTTGATGGCCTCGATAAATCTAGTACTTGGAGGGCATACAAAATTGGAGGAACATTTCACTGAGTGTATCAAGCCAACGTTGAAAAATTAACTACTTTTTGTCGAATAGAGAGTGTCTTCAGGGACTTACTGACCCACCATTGCACCACACGCTTTAATAGATAGAGAGACATTATTTTCGGAAATGAAATGTTTGCTTTATTTTTGCTCCATTGCTCCGTATTTTTTGATGAAAAGTGTGGAAATATATAAATGGAAATATGTACTATCGGGAAATGGCCCAAAGATAATTTTTCTTTTAAAAACAAAAATATAATAAAACGAAAGAGCAAATATTTCCATTTTGCAAGACCTATGATTTTATTTATTTTGTTGCTCTTCGGCTGTCTTCACTGTAGCGCATCCAATGAACTCAATTTCATAAGACCTTCTTAACCTTCTTCTAGTGATCCTGAAAGATATTAGCTTAAGGACGATCATGATTGCATAACATCGAATTTTAACGACATCTCAAAAAAAAAGTTTAAAGGCGTCAATTCAGAAATTAGAAAAATTATATCAAGAAGGTTCTGTCGTTCGAAATCTGCCTTCGAGCATTGTATACATTTGGCATGCACAACATAATCTCAGCCAAAGGGTTCATCGCAGCTCATAGAGCCAAAAAAGCAGGTATTTAATACGAAAACCAAAACTGGTTGCTACAAGTCGTGATTCGTTTAATGCAGATTATTATCTTTTTGCTCATCAAGTTATTGCCAGAGTTATGTACATTTTGTGTAACACAAAATAAAACCTCTTCTTCCAATGCGGCGCACAAAAGTTAAAAAGTTTAATACCAATGACTACAAATTCCTTTTTTTAAAAGAATTATTACCCAATAAATCAAGTCAGAGTATAAAACTAATCTTTGAAATGGACAAAAAAAATTTATATATATTCGTGTTCATATATATCAGAAAAGAAAGTATCTTGACTTAAATCACACTAATTAGATTAATTGGATATTAATACTTGAATATTAAATGCTTTCAAGCTTTACGTACACATTCATTTACATTCATTCATATTCAGTATTGGGGTATTAACAAGTGATACCATAACATCATGTTTATTGTCAGCATAAGTATAATCTGTAATATATTTGCAAGCAGATATGTATCTGACATTTTTCATAAAAATTTACAATAAGTATGTTATATATTGTATAATAAATATGTAGAGGGTTTTCCATTAGGGACATAACAATTTTATCTATTAATAAAACACTGAAATATTTGAGATATTGAGTTCAAATTTATTGTGGATATATTGCAAGCATTACATTTTATGCATGAAATTCGATTTCGGTCATATGAGCACCACGAGCCCGTTTACAGCGGTCGATTCTTTGGACCCAATTTTCCACCACTCTAGCACACATTTCGACCGGAACGTTGGCAATTTCGCGTTGGATGTTGTCTTTGAGCTCGTCTAAAGTTGCTGGCTTGTTGGCATAGACTTGATAAAACCCCATAAAAAGAAATCCAATGGTGTTAGATCGCATGAACGAGGCGGCCATTCGACCGGACCATTTCTCGAGATAACACGTTCACCGAATTTTCCTTGCATTAAATCGATTGTGACGTGTGCTGTGTGGCTAGTGGCACCGTCTTGTTGAAACCACATATCGCTGATGTCAAGTTCATCCAACTCTGGCCACAATTAATCTTCCAACATAGTACGATAGCGCTCTCCATTTACGGTAACAAGACGGTCGTTTTCATCCACGAAAAAATACGGCCCAATCACACCTCCGGTGGTTGGGCCGTATTTTTACAGTAACTTTTTGCGGGTGCAACGGTGTCTTAAGAAGCAGTTGTGGTTTGTTGCTGACCAATAACGCATATTTTGCTTATTGACAAAGCCATTGAGCCAGAAATGAGCTTCATCGCTGAAGATGATTTTTCGCTTTTAAAGTTGCGACCACCGACTCAGAATTTCGGTAGTAATTTTTAATAATTTCCAAACGTTGATGAAAATGTTGACTTTAACTAACGTTTTGACATTGACAGTTGATTAAAAAAGTTTAAGGGTGCGTTCATATAAAGATACAAAATTGTTATGTCCCTAATGGAAAACTCTTTATATATATGCATTATTGTAATTATATATGTACGTATGTTATAATTTATGAGTTCTTTGACAATTTATGTAAATGCCAGACCACATTTATTTATATATATATTTATATATATATTTTATATTGTATTATGCTAATTTAATTTATTATGTGAATTTTGAATTATCTTGTTTTATATATGTAGACGTACCTCTAGCTCATTTTTTTTTAATTTAATATATTCCTACACTTATATGCATACAAAATCATAAAATTAATCTAGTTTGCTTGTATTTATTGTAATTTGTTGAAGAAAAATAAAAACTGTAGCATAGTGTCGCGACACTGATCATGATCACGCGCTGATCTATGTCGTTCTGCACATTTACTCGTATGCACGAGTACGAGTATGCTTGGATATGAATGTGGTTTTTCTCTTACTCGTATTATATGTATTGGCAATGTTTCTTGTTTTTATTATTTTACAACTTGTTTTGCAGACTCTCTTTTATATTCTTTCACTCTGTTTTACTAATTAAGCACATCTACGTATAAGAAAAAAAGAAAAACCAAATTAAATTCAATAAAAATCTATAGCTTGTTTAACAAGTTTTATCCTTAAATATTCTTTTACTTTTTGTTTTGCTGATCACGACGCGTTTCGTTAGTTGTTCGTTTAGCACATGTTGCATTAATTTTTATTAACACTTAAAACAGATTTTTAATGCTAAAAAAATAGATACTTATGTATCTATTACACGATTAGGGGGGCTCAAATTTGTCAGGATAAATAATTTTACACTGGTTTATACTGCCTTATGTATTATATATTGAGATGGTAAGGAAGTTGGTTTGAGATTTTTTCTAGAGACGGTGCACTCCAATTCCGAAGAGTATTATACTCCGAAGGAGATCCGTGCACAGCAAAATTGCAATTACCGATTGTGTCTACTAAAATTATATATAAATGTAAATGCGGCACTTGTAGACCCCGAGGTGCCCTTCGGCCGAGCTTCTCTTGCAGTATTGTTATGCGTATTAAATTTTGGACATTATTAGAATATACCTACTTATATATTAACCGATTCTGAACGGCAGAACTCTTGTGACAACACTTTTTCAGAGCTTTGACACATAGTTTTCTTAGAAGCCTCTTCATGACAAATTGTTTCTTTCGGAAAACTCGCCAATTGCTTGCCGATTAGCGGTTACCATTCGAAAGAAAATTTTTTTTCAATATTCACTTACTTGCTTATTTAGATTTAGGCCGAATCTAGCATGTTTCGCCAGCCAACTCTTTCTTTCGCTATCCGGCGCCAGTTAAAGATTACAAGCGCTGATAAGTTCTCCAATACTTGGTCTTTCCACCGGAAGTTAGGTCGGCCTCTATTAGGTGGTCGACCAGCGGGTTCCGAATGTAACACCTTATTAACTGGAGCGTGTTCTTCCATTCGCTCAACATAATCCATCCAGCTCATCTGCGGAATTTTGATGCAGTTTACTCTGTCGGTGTCACCGTACACCTCGTACAGCTCACAGTTGTACCTTATTCGATACTCGCCATCAACGCAAATAGGTCCAAAGATCTTGCAAAAGACTTTTCTCTCAAAAACTCCGAACATACTTTTATCTGACGTGGAAATTGTCCAAGGTTCAGAGCCATATGCAAGGACAGGCATTATGACAGTCTTGTAAAGTGTAGTTTTCGTTTCTCGAGAGAGGGATTCTTCTTATTCTCTTCTCAATTGCTTACTTAGCCCAAATTAGCACCTGTTAGTAAGTCTGATCATTGGCAATACCTCCAGGTCACTACATATGGCACATACAAATTGTTACAAGAATTGATTTGCCACATTTTGTTTCGATGATTTTCTTTTGGAAGATATATTCATGTTTTTGTTGACATACAGTCATACGGTCATGGTTAAATTCAAGCGAGATTCAAGATAGAGCCAAAAAACTCAAAATAATCCACAGTGCTCAGAGCATCATAACAGCCTGATAAGCATTCCTCAGCAATGAGCAAGGCAAATATCTATTAAGCGAATCTAATTCTATGATTGTATTTGAAAGGCAATTCATTTGTATGAACTTCTATCAAAGAACCAAATGATTATTTCCAATGTCTATGGTCGACAATTTAATATTTCCATTGCAAAAATTCACGATAAGAGATGAGAACTGTGCTTAGGAAAGAAATTGGCATTCAACATCACATCATTTATCAAAAATGAGACAAATTCGGATGGTACAATATATTTTTCTTTCTTCTTATTTACTAGACATGGCTTTTTCTAACTGCCGCTTATTCCAATATACATTAAACAGTAATTCGTTCGCAAGAGAAAATGCCATAAATATCACGATACTAGGTGGCAAACGCTCTTCCATTAAAGTAACTACTTGTTACTTAACAATGTCTTTGACCTACACTATAGTATAGTATTTAAGGGCAAAGGGAAGAAGTCGCAACTTCTGAAGATAAACTAAAAGCATACTCAACAAGTCTCTTATCATTCCTATTCCTACTTCAGGTGCAGGATTTTAGAAAATTTTCGCCTTGAATGAAAGATTGTTTGGAATTTACGAGAGAAAATTTTTTTCACGAGATCTTTGGGCATATTTGGGTTAGCGGTGAGTACTAGGTTAGTCATGTCGGAGGAGTGGAAGAACATACTCCAGCCAAAAAGGTGCTATATTCGAAATGCATTGAAGGAAATCGGCAAATAATAAGACACAACTTCCGATGGCACAACCGAAATATTGGCGAGGTTGTCAGCGCTATACATTTGTAATTCATGTCACTGAGCGAAGAAGAAAGGCTAATCATTCCACATACGGTCGATGGTTGTGGTTAGTGGTTATATTTTGCAATTTTCTAATTTGGCATATAATTGTTTTTAGTTTTTTAATTTAGATCGGTCAAGTAAAAAGCTTGGGTATTTATCTTTTCCATTTCATATTTATTTTATAGTTACGATTTGATCGGAATTGTTATATTATCCGAGGCTCGATACTTTTTTTGTTCTATAATATGTGCTGGTTAAATATTTGACACATCCTAATGTATAAACATTTATATTGATTTGTCAATATAATACGAGTAAGTAAACAAATTTTTTATCAGACTATTTTTACTTGAATGAAAATTTTTATTTTTATAGCTTTGCTTCTTGGCCTATATATGATCAACAAGCAGGAGCCTAAAAGTTCTTCAAACTCTTAACTGTTAAGTATGCAAACTTCAACTAAGGCATGGTCAATATTTAATTCTTTGATGATTACTACTATTACTAGTATTACTAGTACTACTACTACCAGAACTACTACTTGCTACTACTACTAGGTACTACTACTATTACTTCGGCTACTTACTGTTACTGCTACTACTACTACCAGTACTACTACTTGCTACTACTATGATACTAGGTACTACTACTATTATTACAACTACTACTACTACTACATACTATTAGCATTACTGCTAGTACTATATACTTTACTATACACTACTAGCGTTATTACTATTTCTACTACTACTACTTCCACTACTACTACATGCTACTAATGTTGACATTTCAAATATGTATAGAATAATATTTAATTAAAAATTACCTAAAAACAAACAAAACAAATTTAAGTACACAAAAATTTAATTTTCAAATCATAACATGAAAAATCGTTTAACCACAACAAAAATGACAATATACTCGTATAAAATATAATATGGGAGGGAAACAATTTACCACTAAAAACAAATATTAAAGCTATTACAACAATGACAACAACATTCTTTTACTGTGCGTGTGCCTAAGCATTAACAATTAATTAAATGTATAAAAAAATTGGAATAAATTACAATATTAAAAAAAACACACACACACACAAATAACAGCAACAAAAACTATTAGGAAACAAATACAAAAAGAAAAAGAAAAGGTCATTCAAAAATATACGAAAATCAAAATAAATAAAAGAGATTCGAAAAACAAATTAACGACAAAGATACACAATTTTCCCGACTGCCTATTATCTCTGCATATCAAATGACATGATCTTCATAATGTTGATGATGATGATGACTACGATCGGTTATACTACATACTTATATTAGCTGCAGTTGCATATGACTTTTTCGTTCGATCGATCGATCGTTCATTCGATCGTATTATCTCATTTTTTCTCAGACACTTTAGATTTGTTTGGTATTTCATATGTCGATCGGTACACGATCGGTGATACGTTCATTTATAACAATTCCACACACACACACACACAGACATACTATTTACATCCAATCCTATTTTTCTTTTTTCATTTGGTAATGAAGCTGGAATTGATAAGTTTTAAATTACTATCAAAGAACTAATTTTTTGTGGTTTTAATATAGAGAGATAAGAACATATTTTATTAATCAAAGCAAGAACAAAAAAAAAAAAATCTAAGTATTAAAAAGCATTTTGAATTTGTTTATATTTAATTGCACTGAGAATAAAAACTGCTGAGAAGACACAAGAATTATGGTAATAATAAAATAATAATAAATAAATAATTAAATATTTACTATGAGAGCCAGTATGCGTAACTTTTGAAGTATTAATTATTGAAAAGATTTCCCAAAACCAATAGGCCAAAACGTCATATATAAAAAGAAAAATATATATATACATATTAGAATGCTTCTGGTTAAAAACCAATTTTTTTGGAACAAAAAGAATATGATTATATCTAGTCAGGTTACCACCTCTAAACTTTAGATATAGAAGATTTGTAATAAATCAAAACATTCTGCTACTTTTACATGAGATTTTTAATGAAAACAACAATTTTTTAGGCCAAGTTATATTTATTCCTCCATAAAGTTGCCTTCGAGAGCAGTATACTTAGTATAGCGAGTTTCCAGCATTTCGATGCCCTTCCTAATGTACAAAACGTCCAAGCCTTCGTAATACGTTACAGCATCCACGATGACTTGATCTGCATCTCTTTTCCGAGAGGACTGGGTACAGATAATAGTCAATAGTGAGCAACCAATTCGAATTATATTTGGTTCAATTTGACCATCGGTTTTAAAGGCATGTGTGCCAGTGCATTATTATTATGGTGCAGAACTTTTTTCTTCTTTATTTCGACGTTTAGTTTCTCCAATATTGCTGCATAATACTCTCCTGTGAGAGTCCTCATCTTCTGCAGATAATCGATGAAGATTATGCCATGTAGAAAAAAAAATAAATAAAATATATATAGTCTAGTTTTGTTGCTTTTTAGCCACTTTGCTGATTGCTTGTTGGACCCTGGTGTATGGTAATGAATCCATTCATCAATCGCCACAAAACATCGAAAAAAATTTGCTGGATGTGGCTGCAACAATGCAAAGCCCACGTTCTTGGTCGGCGCTCTGATAGCTTTTTCATCTTCAAAACATTGTGCGAAATGTATCCCACCCATTTTTTTTTAATACTCGCGCATTTCACTTTTCGAAAACTCAAAATGATTTGATGCATTTGCTTGACGATTTCCACATTCGTAGCTCCTTTTGGCGAGGTGTGTCTTCGGTGCTTGTTCGACCCATTATAAATTCACTAAACCACCAATAAATTGTTGCTCTAGAAGGAGAAAATATGGGTTAATATTTTCGCAATGATTGTTTGGAAGTTTTTCCCAAAAATAAAAAACAAAAAAGAATGCATGATCAAGTTGCGAAACGTCTATTTTTCCATTAATTTTACTACAGCGAAAGTAGTGTCTCTCAAACGACTGTATCTTTCAAACGAATGGACGAAAGGTCATAAATAAACTAGCGACAGATGAGCCTTTCGCAATGAGTAATGATCATTTTATAGTGGCGCCATCTATAAAATAATCTCAGGGCTTTTCAGCCCATGTACATACTGCTATTTCAACCGACTTTGAGCGATTTTAGTCGATTGCATAATGCTCTAGCAGTCATTTCTGTTCTTTGTTATCTGACTTACTTTACTTATGTGGCCATAACAACCGAATATCGATTTAGGCCGAAAATAACATGCTTCGCCAGCCATCTCTGTTCTTCGCTAGCTGGCGCCAGTTAGAAATTCCAAGCGCCGTCAGGTTCTCCAGTACTTGGTCTTTCCACCGGAGGTTTGGTCTTCTCTTCTGCGCCGTCCTCCAGCGGGTTCCGAATATAACACCTTCTTAGGTGGAGCGTGTTCTTCCATTCGCTCGACATGACCTAGCCAGCGCAGCCGCTGGATTTTGATGCGCTTTACTATGTCAATATCGGCATACAGCTCGTACAGCTCATGGTTGTACCTTATTCGGTACTCGCCACCAACGCAAATAGGTCCAAAGATCCTGCGTAGGACTTTTCTCTCGAAAACTCCAAGCATTCGCTCATCCGAGCGAATGTTTGGAGTTTTGTTATCTGACGCCAATTAGAAATATGAAGATCTGACCCGTGCTCCACCCTTTTCGCCTATGCTCGTTTTCCCATCCGCTAGATATGAGTGAGCAGACCCTGAATTTTGATGCGCCTTGGTATGTTAGTACCGACAAACAGCTGGCAAATCTTGTACCCTGAGTTGAATTCCAAGAAATTTCTCAACTGAGTTGAAAACCGGACAGGTCTAAATTAAAGTTCCCTTTTCCAAAGAAATGACTTCCTTGAATCAGAACAAATTTCTTGGCTCCTAGTTATTAAACAGTAAGGCGTGGTTAAAAATATGCAAGAGTAATGTATTTACAAATATGGGTATTTACTGATCAACCTGCATAGATATTTGTTATTTTCTGCATTGCGCGAGCTTAACACCAACGACTTCATGCACATTTTTCTCTTAAAAAATGTCATCTGATATTCATCTGCTGCAGTACAATAAGGGCATCATTCAAAGAAATATTGATACCTTGCCATTGTCTCTGATATACTTAATATCATATAATAGCGAAATATAATTGAAAGCAATTAACTAAAACACAGCCTCTTATGTAGTAAATGAAATGACAAAACGAACGATTAAATACCAGAAAAGAAGTAGTAATACGCGTGTTATGAGTCTTTCGAGCTCTAGTAAATTGTAGTACGAGAGTGTATAAGGAATAAGACAATTTGTAAATAAATTAAAAAATCTTTTTTTTTTTTTTTCAAACAACAAGTAAAAGAAAATCAAGATCCAATGAAATTGAGAGTGATTAATAAAGAGAGGAAAGGTAAGGTAGGGTCTTGGTATAGTTAACTAAAAGCTAGAAACGTTTTATATGATACGCTTATCAATTTTAAACTAAAAGCAATAATAAAAAACAAAGCTATTTTAATATAAACACACGCACACACACACACGCACACGCACACACACACATATCATGCATATACAACGATAACGACAACAACATTCATGTCGTGCGGCAACATATCAAAAAGGATAATGCGGCAAATATGAATAAAGACAACTTGTACATGTGTTGATGGTGATGATGGCGAGTTTGATGGTGGTTTGCAATGCCATCATCTTCTTTACAACTACGTATATAGCAGGTATACCGAATAGCTGGTTTTATTTAAGGCAATAATATATAGAATAATCAAAAAGACTGAAGCAAAAAACTAAAAAAACAATTGCTAGTACCTATCTACGAATAAGATATATATTTAATAGCATAAATGCCGTTGACTTAAAATGGTTGAAATGGTTGTTGATGTCGTTCTGTTGACGTCCTTCTGTTGATGCAATAATAGTGTTTGTTGTTGGTGTTGATGGTAATAATGTAGTTGATTGATATACATAATGTACCTATAGCAACAATAAGAACGTACACGATAGTCTCTATGTTGTATGCACTAGTAGCAGCTGCTGTATTTAACTGCTGTACTAATTCTTCATAGCAACTCTTTTTTAATACATATACAATTTATTCTGATCATATATGTATGTATTTGTAAGTATTTATATACAGTAAAAGCTTATACCATAACACAACTAAATATTGATAATCGTAAAACTTATAAAAACAATGAGGAAAATTTGGAAAACTTAACTTCGGTACTCGTATGTTTTCAAAATATATACTTTTGGGCTGGGTATGATAGCATCCATATTCAAACATAGTAGAGCTTTATATGATCATGTTCAAAGTACAGTCCAGAACATACTTTTGTATTGTAGCCGTAGTTTGAATCCAATTCCGCAATCGTAGATTCCGAGTTTCGCTTGATAACTTTATATTATTGGGCACAAAGTAACTAAACTCACATTCAAGAAGATACTTCCATATGAGAAGTGGGCGAAGTTTTTATCCGAATACGCCCATTTCATAATATGTCAATTCTGTGATCAACCTTTCTCTTTGTACCAAGCTTTGGTTCCATAGCTTGAAATTATCGAGCGCAAAGTGTAAAACACACATTCAAGTACTTACTTTTATATGGGAGGTCTTTGATCATAGGTGTCATTCAATTTTACTCAGTTACGAACCTATCTGTTTTATGGTGAAAATAATTTTATATGCCAATTTTCAGCTTTATTATGGCAATTATGGCAATTATCATGTAATTAGCCGAGGACAGACTGACATAATGTAAAGCCAATTGGCCTAGTAGGATTTGATTTTTTTTCTGCATTTATGGAAACACTGCTATCTTTACAACCAATAATTATGGAATCTTTTTAATCACTGTAGTACATCTTCTTCTTCTTCCTTAGCATGACAGTCCTGGATGGAACACTGCTTCCGCACCTTTGGTACCACCAAAGAGTAGTGATATGCAATCTGACTGCTGATCCTACGAAATGATGCTCCACACCTCTCACAATCAATATCCTTGCTTTTCCTTTATGTCGGTAGTGCTGTTAACCTTCCATCATTGCATGGAACAAATAAAGCTAGGTGAAAACCGTCCAGAGACGGTACTAGGTTCTCGAGGCCTACAACCTCATACCCGAGGATAATTATCACGAAACCGCAACGAAAGCGTCGGAATCGATCCCAACGATGCACTGAAATACATTTAATGCATAAAATCTGAATGACAAATGTTCTTACTAGATAACACTTTTATTTTGAAGCTTTATCATAAAGCTTTTGTCAAAGGTTTTTCTTAACAAGTTGTTATATTTTTACCAAGCTTTTTCATAGAACATTTTTAGTCTTACATTATTTGTTAATTATTTGCCGGCAAATGATCATCACTAGGAGACCAAAAACCTGTTTCACCTGGGTTGAACACATTAGATTTCGTATCGTTAGATATTGTAAAGCTCTAAATTTTATGGCTTTCGACTATTAAGCTCTCCGTCCCTCTCTTCAAAGTTTAAAATGGTTCACTAATTGTGGTAGTAGAAGGGTTTAGCATATTTTGCACCATATTATTATGGATTTTATATTTTAGTGATTAAAATGATATTCATTTTGTTATTTTCTAAAGTGGAATTTCAGAATTTCGAATAACTTAATGCTTTGTATATACAATTTGAAAGATAATAAATAGCAATATAACTGATTAATCGTTATTATAATAGAACAACCTGGAGATCTTTATTGGAGCACATATGAAAGGAATTCGGATATTTATACTTTACTGAATCTTGAAGCCGAAATTCAGCTCGAGGTTTCACGTTGCGAACACTATAACTAAACAATTCTTCAAAGCTTTTTGAATTCTTAATAAGCTCCAAATGAAAACTATAGCTATGCGACCTCCAAAATTAGTAAGTAGCTTGCGACAATAAGGAGTGCATAGTCGTGGGAATAATTCAGAATGAGACAGTTTTGAAACTTAAACCTATAGAACCTATAAGTATTACTTTTATGTATTTATATTTCTGTAATGACTCTAACGTTGACTCTAAGACCATCACTTTTGTAATCTCCATTTATACCTACGAATATCCACCATTAACACATTGTATGATATATAAGTAAATATTAGAAATGTTGCTATCATGCTGGGCATATTGACAATGTTGTTACTCCATGATTCCATGTCGATTTCTAATGTTTACTATATGAGCATGCGTATCAGCTTTAATATTACTTATGCGTATTCGCATACGTGCAACCTATGCGTACCTATGTGTGTTGTATTTTATTAGCAGAGCTTTTTTCTTTGTATTCTTTTATTCAACAATTTTTATTATAATATTACAATGTTTTTTATAAATAAATGTTCCCCCTTTAACATTCTGTTAAACATCAGAAAGGTCAAATTTTGCAATTTCTATGTCATTGACATGTGTTTATGCTATGCTGTTAACGTAAATATCATCTGCAGAAACAACAACACACACCGATGACAATTGGTACATAGCGTGCGTCTGTGTGTGAGAGTGTGCATGAATATTTGTGTACTTTTGTTGAATGGACCAAGCCCACATTCACATAAAGTAAAATTGTATGCCTGCATATTTGAAATGTATGACTATTTTGTATGGTAGATCTTTTGAACATATGTACGAATATGTATGAACATGTTGATGCCACAACGACAATATATGTACGCGAATAAAAGTTTGTTGTATAACAAAACAACAACAACAACAACATCAGTAATAGCAATCACATTTATGCTTATTAATGATGATCATTGTCATGGCTTTCAATAGAATAGTTGTTGTCGTCGTCGTCATGTGTGCCTTTATGTGTATTAGGTATGCCAATTTTCCAACTCTTTGTCGATCCCGCATTCTAAGGGGTTCTGCCTGAGTTCAAAAATGATTTTAAAATAAATCAATAGTTTTTTCAATAATCAATATTATTAGTGATATACGATATAGAAGTATAAAATCGACAGAATTGGTATTCTTAATTAAGAGAAAATTATCCTTTGTGGTAAACAAACCTATACAATCCGACGTTCGACTAGGCCTGTGTATAACAATAATGAAACTCTAGAAATGTTTAGCAGAGACCGCACTGATATTGTCAGACTCACGGCGATTATCTCAGAGATTATCTATGATATATATGTCGAGTTCCATGCACGTAAGCAGCGAATCCTTTTTAATGTTCACTGTAAAAGTTGTGGAAACTTAGGCGAGTAGAAGACATTCCTTCACCTCTTTCAAAGAATCGACAATCTATCCTATAGTTCCTGAGTTAGTTCGAAGAATCTATAGCGCTAAATTAATTTCACTAGATGGATTTAGTTATATCCTTCGTCGTAACATTAGGGCATTCTAGCGAAAACTTTGAAATTATAGTTGTCAAGCTGAAACTCGGGGTATACGAGTATATTAATTAATTAGTAGAAAAGTTTCGACCAAATCGGATGAAAACCAAGACATTTTTTCACAATTTGCACATGAAAATGCAAAGCTAATTAATAAAAACTTATTACATATGATTATTACTAACAAAAGAACGATTTTTAAAATCGAGGGAATCTAATAAAATTGTCATTCACCTCCATACTTTGCATAAGCAAATCCAAAGCTCTGTAGCATAAAACTTGATACATAGTATTAAATTAGCTGATGAAGGGAGGAGTATATGAATAGGCAGAATCGATTACTTCCCATTTAGCCAATAGATTTTGCGCACGAAAACATAAAGCAAGAGAACTGAAGCTCGCACAAACGATTATTTCTATCAACGAGTGAGTACTTTTGAAAATATGCGTTATCGGATGACAATCACCCCTATTCCCAGCCCAAAAGTAAGGTTATTCGAAAGTATACCCGTCAATTTGTCATATTATCGAATTTGAGCTCTCCTAATTTTGTTAATTAATCCCAACAATCCCGGTGTCCATCGCCACTGGGACTGGCATCACTAGAATGTGTTCATATGAGTGAATTTGTATGGGACTCTGAACTAAACCAGTAATCAGACAAACGCTGCAGTCAGCTAGCGATCCAACGAGTAGTGCACTCACACACACAGATGCGTTGAATAGTGCCGTACGATGTCAGTGCCAAGTGCGTAGGCGTTTAAAGCGGTTATTATTGGCATTGATGTTGTTGTTTCCGTTTATGTTGCTTACGTTTGTACATATGGATGGATGGATGCATGCATATGTGTCGTTGTCGCATATACGCACACACATGCATGCATGTAGTATTAGATTGTTGCAACATGAATTTACAAGTGCTTAAGCAACACTCACAAATTCGTTGCTAGTATTGTTGTTGTTGCTGTTGTTATTGTTGTTGTTTCCATTATATTGTCCATACATATATGTATGTATGTACAATGTGTGTACCTACATACAATATTTTCCGCATGCTGTGTTTTTGGAGTTTTCGCGCGTTTGTTGCAATTCTTATGTGCTTGTAGTCATTGTTGGCATTTTGCGGCTTTATGCTGATGAACTAGGTACATACATACTTGTATTTGCAATGGATACAATCCGCTCATACATATGTACGATATGTATGTTCACAATACACATGTATGTACGTAAATCTATGGATGGCATGGCATGATATTGTATGGGCACTTGCAACAGCATCTACAATAATAATCATAACAACAACAACAACAATGACAAATATTAGTATACTAATTCAAGTCGTTGTTGTCGAAATTATTTTCGTTGTTGTTAGGTTTTTTTTTTTGGTGAAGGGTGCGTCAATTTATAAATGCATTGTTCCGACAAAATATGTCTGTTTGTTACATTCCATGATTTTATTGCATTTATTAATAATGTTGTATGCCACACTTGTTTCCTAACTAAATGCTATAATTGAAGTACTGCAATACATGCATATATGCACCTATTGTTGCAATAACAAAATGAGGAAGTACTTGATTAAGATTGAATGTGAGTTTTGATCATTGCTAATTGTGAGTGAGAGTTAGCATAGAAAAACAGATGGAGCGGGGTAAATAAAAGTTCACCATCAATTTTTTTTTTCACACAAATTAACCATGACCATGGATAACAACGGAATGCTTGTTCCATTAATTTCTAGCCAAGTCGTATGCAGCATGACTTATGTACAATCCATATTCATATAGAGAAATATTAGTATGCGTGTGTGTTGCATAAACGCCATTAATATATCTACTATACTTGAATGTATGTACATATGTTGATATCAACGTCATACCGGCGCTGTACCGCCGCCACCATTATATCGTACTGCAAACGATGACACTTAACAAATGATCATATAAATAGTGCTTTTTTACATTATTGTTGTTGCTTGATTTTTGTTTGTTTCTTTTTTGCTTTTATTTGTTAACAAAGTACATGTTTTTGACCATATGGCAAAAGTATTTGCATCATCAAGTATACCGGTATGATCGAATACCCACAATACCGGCATATTTTCATTATACTCATACATTGTATGTAGGTATTTACATACACATACACATGTAGTACGACCAAGGAATATAACCGCATATTGAATGCGATTTATTTATTTCTTCAATTTCATGTAAACACATGTTTATATAAATGCTTGTGTGTTTGGTATTGATTTGTTTTGGTATGAAAAAATACAATATGAGGGTATATTCGTTCACACACACACACACACACTTATTGACTGAAAAGAACAAAAATTTATTATGCAATCGATTTGTGGCATATAAATTATTATGCCTAAATACATTGTATTTGGTGGTAATAGAATGGGTACAATGAAAGCTCAAGCATTTTTAGAACTAATGAAATTTCACTTAAACTTGATTTTTATATGAAATAATAAAGTACATTAGACAGCTTCTATTTAGAATTGAATTGGTTATTAGTGCAATAAATGGTAGAATGAATTTAATGATGTCATTCTACCCTTTTTCCTTTGATTATTTTGTTGACATCGATGAGCAGAAGCTAAATGTACCAAGAACTTTGATGCAGTTTTCTCTAGCAGGCTCTAGGGGCTGTAGGAAAAACGAATATCTGATATTTTAAATTTCTCCAAGGCTTAAGGATTTTTTACAACCACCAGCCAGTTCACTTTTACTTTCAAACAATTATTACTATAGGCCTATATGCGGCTTACCTAAGCAAGCTAATAGCCTAGACAGACGGCAGCCTAATTCCGGATTACCGAGTTAATTCGAATTAACTCGGGCATTAACTGCAGCTAATCCGCATAAACTCTATGAGTTAATTCTCAAAATAAAAGAGGATTAGGGCAATTTGCTATGGCAACACTGCTGAAAATTGTCTATTGTGAATTTTTCTCGATCCATTTTACAAAATATTAGGTATGTTCGCTAACACAAAAGACTGGCGCAAAACAGACCCGCAAATTCATTGTGGCTGTTTGTTCGATCCTGGAGCTCTAGAATTTAATACTACCAGTGGCGAAATGTGGCAGTCATAGTGCAGCTTAAAGTAGCTGCGATAAACCCGCTTGCTACTAATAAAGCATAAAAAAAATCCAAGCCAGCAAACTGAAAAATAGCAACATATTCGCGAACTTTGATGCTGCTCTTCAAAAAATTGGTCCAACGAGATAAACGTAAGTGGACTGATAGCCTAGCTAAGGAAGCTCAACAAGCAGCACAACAAAACAACATAAAAACAAAATCTAGTGGTCTCGCGTCTGATAAGATCAAAAATGAAACACTACTCACTACAAAGCACGAGCAACTCAACAGATTTAGGGAACATTTTACAGAATTATTAAATCCTTCCAACACTGAAGTGTTCGAAAAAGTTGCACTTCAAGCTGACAGCATTCAGATTCAGACACAGTCTCAAAATAGATTAGCTGCGCTCCCCGTGGTACGATAGAATCCAAGCAGAAGTTCAACAACAGCAAGTGCCTAGCCCTCACCAATCTAAACAAAAGTTCTGAAAGTGTGTCCAGAATACATGGCGAAATTCCTACTGCCCATATTCAATTTAATCTGGATCGAAGAAAAGATTCCCGATAACTGGTTAAATGGTATCCGAGTTGTTCTTCCAAAAAAGGCGATCTCTCACAATGCAAACACTACCGCGGAATCATGCTCCTATCTATCACGTCCAAAGTACTGTCTAGTATACTACTAGGCCGTATTAAATTGTAACTCGATCAATCACTGAGAAAACAGCAAGCTGACTTTCGACCAAATCTGTCGTGCATTGATCAAATTAATACACTACGGATCATTGTCGAGCTTATGAATGAATGGCAGTCGACACTTCAGCTTGTATTCGTTGACTATAGCACGGCGTTTGGGAGCATATGCCGTGGAAGTATTTGGGAGGCGCTTAGAACTAGAGGAGGCCCTCAAAAACTGATATCATTAATCAGAGCTCAATATGCGGTTTTCAAGTGCAGAGTACTTCATAATGGGAGTATTTGCAATTTCTCTAAATAGAAAATAAATGTTTATGAATAGATCCCAAAATAATAGTAAATCAAATTATAGCATGATCGTGTCGAAAAAGTTATGACATATTTAAAAATAGATGGCATCATTCATGTTTTTAAACTACTATAACTGGCACCAGATTATGAAATAAGATATTGAAATAAAGAAACACCCTATTCGCATTTTAGTGGAATTCAAATAATATCATCTCTTGAGGGTATCAAGATAGGCATTTCTTTTCATTCGTCTCAAATCTCTTATCGTCGAGCAATTTTTTCATGTTTGAAAATAAGAAGTAGTCGTAGAGTACTAAATTTGGAAGATATGCAGGATGAGGTAATAATTTGTAAGTTTATTCATGCAATTTCACATTTGCTGTAATCGATTTTATTCCACGCCAAATTCTATCCATTATGATTCAATACGGCATCTAAAATATCCAGCAGTTCGGTATAATATATGCTGGTAACCTTTTACCCGTTTCAAGGTAATCGATGTAAATTATATTGCGCACATCGACAAAATACCTTATGCTTGTTGGATGACTGTCCTACCTTGGACCTCTTCGGCTTTTATTCACCACGAGAATTCTTTTGACTGTTTCATGGGCTCTTATGTAATATGATGAGCAAACTCAGCACACATCTTACAAATAGCTCCTTCCTATCCACATTTTTATGCAAAAATGAAATCGCTTATCCATATGCCTGTAGACCCTCATTCGCCAATCGTCCCATATTATACCATACATGTTATCAACCTCTTCTGGTGTGGTGATCTCAATAGGACGAAGGCCCGTATAATACTGTTCGAGCATTATTTTGACCATGACCGTGTTTAATGAGCACACGAAATTCACTTCATCTGCATAAAAATGTAATTTTTTCATAAATTTACTGATATAATCATATGTGTGCAAAAAATTACATCACAAAAACAAAACAAACAAACAAACAAAATAATATATAAAATTAATTATACTCGTACATACCTACTCGTACATAAAATAAATAAAAATAAAAACAACAACAATGGCAACAAATTAATTTCCCATAAAAATAAATAATGCCAAATTTTATTTCTTATTAATTTGTCATTATTTTGTGCAATCAAATAACGATTGAGATTGAACAGCCAAAAGTGAATGTTAAAACATACCAACTGCTAATCGTAGGTACTATATATACATACATATGTATGTAGCTGTGTACATACTTAAATGTGTGGGCGCATCACAATAACACTCAATATTCATCAACACATAAAAATCATGCAACACCCATTTTATCTTTCTTTATTTTTGCATTTTTCTATATGAGTAAAAGTAATCTCTGTGTGAGGAGTGTGTGTGTGTGTGTGTGAGTTTATATGTTACGCCCCCTTTTCATCTTTATCTTCAGTTGAAGTGTACCTATTTGAACTCATTGGCGGCATATGAAAATACTAAAAAGCAAAAATGGAAAAAAAAGCACACGAAACCAAAACAACAACAACTCTGGAAAAATATCCCAACAGAACGACCCTCAACGACCCATAGGAACTTATAACTACAACAACAACAGCAACAACAGCGGCAATACATTTAACGAAAACAATAACAACCCACACTATTGCTCGCTCATCAATATGATGGAGGTGATTCCTTTGAGCGTTTACTCGCCCATGAATACCTTTATGTGTGTGTGTGTGTGTGTGAATGTGCTCGTACTACAAAATTTTGTGAATTGTGATCCTTATTGTGCATGCGCGCGGCCACAAAAATCGTTATTTGTTGATGTTGTTGATGATGATGATGATGATGTTGATGATGATGATGATGATTATGGTTATTCTTATGATGGTGGTGTTGGTGGCGGTGGTGTTGTATTGATTGCCCTTTGGCAAATTGTGTAAAAAAAATAAAATTAACAAAAATTATTTTTTCAACAAAAATTTTTTGTTGCTACACATACCTACGAGTATCTATAATATATAAGTGTACCTATGCATATGTTTGTAAGAATATATCGATGAATATGTGGTGTAAATTTGTAGTGTTTTGTCGTGGTTTACTTTTTTTTTCATCTTTTGCTTTACATTTTTCCCTTTTTTTCATACTTATTTGCTTCATATTTAAGGCGAAACTGAAAAATTATTGTTGTAAAGCCTCCTCCTTGAGAATTTTTTTTTTTTAGTTTATTCTGAATTTTTTGTTTTATTCTTTATTTTAATGCACAGCGCAACTAATTAATATATAAACACGCTAAGAAGCGAGCAGAATGTGTGAAATGATCATCGTCTTTATAATTTTTTTTTTTTTCACTCTTTTGGTGTTGAGTTTATATATACGCCCTCATGTGTATAATGGAATTATTTCTTATATATATTAGAGGTTTTTTTATTTTGTAATAAGAGCATAAATGAATGCACTATTTTTTACACGACTGAAGGTACTGAGTGTAGGAAACTTGTGGCGCATTCTTAGGGTAATTGTCTAGGCTCATTTCGTAATATAAACTCGTTGAATCAATGGTACATGGTGTACAGTACGACCTTTTTCCATCTTTCGGAAAGTTGCCTGACGCTGTGCTATCAGAACCATTGGTCTTTTCCAAAGAAAAATTGAATGATATGCTGACAAAAAAAGTATCACCAAAATTAAACGTTCTATCCCATTCAAGCAACAATGAATGCTTCATAAAAGTCCATAAAACAAAAATTTTAGAAAAATTAGGAAATATTGTTTTTCAAAATGCATATTATATTGTATATTATGTTGTCATTTAGTGGAGGTAATTTCTATTATTAGAGTTAATCTATTTGGCAAGTGAAGCATTCAAATGGCTTGAATCTGCGATAGAAGCTTGAAAAGCACGACACCCTTTTGATACCTTGTGTTTGGTAAAAATCCTAGTTAGTTGTCGTTTTAAATAGCTGTATTTTCAGCACTGCACCAGGATAAACATTTATTTATTAGTCTGCCATTCACTTACGTTGGACTCCCAAGAACTCCCTCTGGCTCTGATGATCTCATCGTCCACATAAATTTGATAAAATTTGTTCACAAGTTTGCTTTGTGTTCGTTGTTTTGCTAAAAATAATAGAGTAATACATGAAGAAAGTGGGAGCCGTAGCACAGTAGTTAGTGCGTTGGTTTTCTGATATGTAGGTCGAGGGTTCAATATCTGGCTTAAGCACAAGTTTGATATCGAAAAGATTTTCCTTTCGAGCGGTATGCACTTTTTCCCCAGCAGCAAGAAGTTGCCAAGAAAGCGCTTCTAAAACAGCTCTGCAACAACGCTCAGAAAAAGTGATGTCACAATAGTTCTGCTCTTCGGAGCCGACTAATATAAATAGGTTTCTTCTAATACTGTCCAAAATTGCACATGCACAATAGTACTGGAGGAGAAGTTTGGGTAAAGGGCCCTTCGTGGCCTTTAAGTACCATATATTTATTTAATTTTTTTATGAGAGGCAGGTGTGGTTTTGACGTATCCTCAATCTCATCTATTAATTAGTAAGTGAACTCAGTGGTCAACATGTGATGTTATCTTCATTTTTTATTAAGATTCGGGTGGCGATCACCGGGCAACGTAGTTCTGACACCAGCCCTATAGCGTCTTAAGTGAGTTTAAGAAACTGCATCGTTAAAGGTTATGGGGTCCGAGTCATGTACCATATTCGTACTATGACTGTCCGTAAGAATGGCCACATTGATTTTGATGGTGTCAGCATTCTGAAGGCCTCCATAAAAGAGTTGCTTCATAAAAGCTTAACATATATTACAGTTGTCATGAGGAAAGGTATGAAGTGTTATGTGGATTTGCTGGTGCTAAAAGTCTGCGCCATCTAGACCAACGGCTTACACTTGGAAACGATGGGCTAATCACTATCAATATCAGGGTGACATTTTTTAACATTCATCTAATATGTACCTACAACAGTAAGGTAGGCAAGAAGGATGATACGATCGAGTAGAACTACGTTTAGCATCTGGAAGAACAGAGATAAACGACTCTTATATCTAACAAGTAGTTTAAAAATTTATTTTTAAGTTTTATTATTAACTTCTATCTATATAATACAGAAAAGGTTAATATTCCATTAATTAAAAATTGCCAAAAATGTACAAGAGTGTACTCTTATTATATAAAATTGGTAGTCACCCTGTAAAGAGGCGCTATAAAATGTGCAGCAACAATTATGTAATTAAAAAAAAAAAGAAAAAATTTCATTATACATATTTTTGGTAAAGGTACGCCCATAATGAATAAATATTAAAATAATTATTTAAATAAAATTATTCATTATACATTAGCATAGGTCGATTTGGTTGATAAAACCTGAAATTTGATTCTACACATATATATCTGCCCATATAAAAATGTAGGGGGTTCAAAATTGATTTGGACTTATATTTATAATAATAGTGTCAGTTTTTGCAATGTGTGATTTGTGGACAAAAAATTTGACCAGTCCTAATATGTATACATATTACTTGTATGTACATATTAAGATGTAGTAAAGAAGAAAAAATGTTAATACTAAAATTCATAAAGGAAAAGAATATTATCGTAGGAACAACAAGAACAATGGTTTCACGACAATGAAGATGATGCTAATAATATGAAAGTGATATAAACATACGTATGCACATTCATCGATGAATACCTGCATGCTTTTGTATTCGATGCTTGCGTGTTTTTATTGTATACTCGATGTTGCTCCAAATGAGGAGAGCCTCATTATAAAGTTCCTGCTGCTGCCGCTGTTGCGTGTTGCTGCACAAAAATGATGATGTGTGGCTGCGCATGCCCAAAACATATGCTTACTTGCATTCATATGCATGTGCATATGTATTGTATACAATATAAATATATATGTGCATAGGTATGTACTCATATACATATAGTTATCCTCCATGCATTGAATGAATGTTGTATGGTCATCGGTCGATCGGTTGGTTGTCTGGTTGACTGACTAACTGACATCAGCTCATCAGGTTACGCTATTAGTGTGCTGCGTTTGCTGCGCCTGCGCCTGTGAATGCGCTTACATGCAAGTACCTACGTATATTTATGTATTTGCCTGCCTACATGGCTGCCTGTCTGACTGCAATAAACGTCAAAATGCAACCCATTGCTGTCCATTTCATCAACGTGTGAAATAAATCACTCAAAGTGCTGAAGATCCATTAAAAAATGTGTGCTTGCACATACATGTGTGCGTGTGTGTTTGTACGAGTATGGTGTTTTTATTTTATTTGGAATTTTTTTCTTTTTGTATCAGCGTGCGCGCTTTAGCATTTAGTGCAATAAGCACTTGTTGTTGTTGTTGTTGTTGCTGTTGTTGTTGCTCTTGATCAACATTCAAGTTCACGTCCACTCGTGTTGCTGTTTTTGGTGTTGCGCTGCTTGCTATAATTTTCGTTCGTGCGTTGTTGTTGCTGCTGCTGCCGCTGATGTTGCATTTTAAATATTTCGTCTGCTTGATAGCTTTGGGTGTTGTACAGCAGCCACAACAACAGCAACAACAACAACAACAACATATATGCCCTTTTGTTGCTGCTGCCGCCACCGCCGCAACAAACTGCTTTCTGTAATATCTTCTTGCGTACAAGCACCATATAGCATACTCATAGTATAATGATGATATTCGTGTTGCGCATTTTGTCATTGGTGTTGTTGTTGTTGTTGCGGTTGCTTTTACCTTTTATTTTCATCTTAGGCTTTGTTGTTGCATATTTTCATGCTTCCTCTGGCGTAATACATCCTGATATTATGATCGATTTAGTTCAGTTTTATGGATGATTACAACTCGCAAAAGGGGCGTGGCATTTATAAGTGTCACAAATGTGGTTTTCACTGTGAAAAATAAATATAAATAAAAAAATGTTTCATTTTGTAAAAAATTTATTTCATATTGTTTTTATAACTAATGTTAGAAATATTGTGATCCTTTAAATGGGCGTGGTATATATAAATCTTAATCACAAAATTTGAATTCCTCGATTATCATTTGTTAATTATTAATTTAATAGGGAATTTTATTTCTAATATTTATGTTCCTGCTCAAATTTCATACTCTTGATATATGAAAAATGGGGGCGTGGCATGTTGAAAACATACAATGCAATGAATTTCATTTCTAAATATTATAATATTGCTCAAATCTAGTAAATATAACATCCAAATATGGGCGTGGCATATTAATAGATTACAAAAAAGAATATTTTATCTAAAAAAGAAGAAGTATGAGTTGTAAAAATTGGGATATTAAGACTTTTGTGCCAAAAATTAATAAAAAACCGTATTCTGGACCAGATGAGATACACATTTCTATACAAACTCGTATTTGGGGTCGCTGAATTTGAATGCGGAATTCGTTTGACTCGGTCAGAAGGCATTTCGACCCTCATGAGGGTTAAAATATAAAGCCGAGCTACATTAATTTTTCTTCTCCACCATTTTTGTTTACATACATGCTTATTGACAATTTCAACAGCTGGAAGTGCATTTTATAAGAGCCGTGCTATAATTGTCATTGCTAGGGTTCTTCAACTGACACCAGCGAACATAGCACGGAGGCGACTGGCCTAATCAATCAGCACGTTGTTATACACGATTGCCTGCTCTAAAACGTAACATAAATAGATGAAAATTTGATTGTGTGCTACCTAACATTCGTATATGACCGATTCTAGGCATAAACAACTTGTACTTACATCTGTAATTCCATTTAAAATTTCAACAGAAATATTATCAGCATCAATTTTTTGTGTTCTTTTAACAGCATTCATTTTCCTTCTTAGCTGCTTACAGTATCTTATTTGAAATTCTATCTAACCAATATTCTTACTTTTTTGGAAGGCATTTTTACTCAGTTACTTCTATTTTGATTCTACAGAGTAAGTACTTTAAACTATTTATGTAATATTTATTTATTTCTTGCACTTTTAAAATATTTCGCTTGAAAATAGTAATAGCTAATTTAGCTGCAAGCACAAAAAAAAAAAAATTACAAAAAAACGTTAAAAAAACAACATTGTTAATATACTCGAACATGTACTTTGTAACTTACCTACAGTGATGTTTTACAATCACCAATAAGTTCATCATTATAGGCGATAATTTACAACGATGATATATTGAGGTATTCTTTTTAAGTTAATACGCTTCCTCTTGTTTGCTACTAAGATTTAAAAATAATACTTTTGGCGCTAAGTATGCTTAGAAAAATGATCGATTTGGAAAAATCTTATGAAAGTGTAAAACCAGTATTAAAGTGGGTGTTAAATAAGTCCTAAGTTGAGGGCTAAATATTCTAATTAATGAGTTAAATATATGCTTTTGATCTTTTCTCCGATCTTATGGAATGCACATTGATATAAGTATAAAATTAGAGCCGGAAAATAAAGGCGCAAATTTTTCATAATTAACCCTTTAGGGCAGCTTGGAATAAACATCATTTATTCAAAGAAATGTGTAAAAATTTGTGGTTTTTAATAGAAGAGAAATATTATTTCCTAATGTCATTATCCAACACTATGCTGTTAATAGAAAAGCTCTGTAAAGAACAGAGGGAAGACTGTTTGAACATTGCAGGAGTAATAAGTAGTAACAAAATTATTTTTGTATTGGAAGTAAGCGTGACATTCATCCGATTTACCACAATCTCAAAAATAATCGCACATTGATTATCATAATTCTATGTGCTAAACTTCAACCCCATACCTTGAGAAATTCATGCCCAAAGTATATTAGAGAACATACTGTTCTAATTTCAAAATTGTCGATTAGAAGTAAATACTGTTCCACCCAATACTAAAGATAGGTGACATGTTGATGACTGGAGTCAATCACTCATATTTAAATCATTACATTTTATAAAAATCTCCTTACAGTCGACTGGGGCCGACCAAATTATACCCTGCATATATAGATATACATATAAAAAGTTTACTCGCATATCCATCTTTTTCTTTTATTTCCACTTTTTGAAAAACAATTTTTGCATATACTACTAATTTACACCCGAAATATGGTTGACTTTGACGAAGTACTTTGTGTGTTATGAGAGTTCTAAAAGGGATAATTTAAAGTAGGTTTTTAAGATAATTCCGAGACAGTATGGGAGCTATATAAAAAGTTGGCGTGGCTTACCTCTTTCTTGTTAATCCAATTAATTTTTCAATATTAATCCACACCTTAAATTTGTTTGTCCTACGTTGAATAGTTCGTAAGTTATAACGGTTTAAATATTTTAAAATTTCCGTAACTTTGTATGGCAGCCCCAAGAAGAAGTGGGCGTGGCATGTTGATTTTTTGTCAGATTATGTACAACTACCATATTAAACTAAGTATTAATTATGATTGTTCTAGACAGAAGATTGCCGAAGTTACAGCTGTTTCAATTTAAAAGAATTTCAGTCACTTTGTATGGGGGCTACAATAAACAGTGGGCATGACGCGCCCATTTCCTATGAGCCTAGTTCCTCGTACAATACTAATCCACACCTTAAATATCGTTATTCTACGCTGAATAGTTTGCAAGTTATAACCGGTTACATTTTTTTTAATTTCCGCAGCTTTGTATGGGAGACCCAAAAAGGAGTGGGCGTTTACTCAAGTTATCGTGCGAACCAACCAGGTGACAGACAGACGAACGGACGGACGGACATCGTTAAATCGAAAATTTAAGCTACGCTTATCACGAATATATATCTATGTCTATATCTCCGGAGATTCCTTCAAGTGGACACAAACATCTGACCGAAATGAATATACTTTGCATTATGCAGGGTATAAATATGTAACATACCATCTCCGTATGTTAATTCATCTCTGTTGTATAACATTTACATATCAAGTCACCTCTGAAACCTTCTCTGTTATATTTATGTAAAAACCAAGAGCATTGTTCGTAACATAGAAAATAAAACGAAGTCATTCGATTCTGAATCTCAACAGAGGGAGGTGTATTTTTTTTTTCAAAGATTTGAAAAAAGAATAATGAAAAGAAATTGACTCAATAAATACGGTTGAGTTTTGATTATGAAAATTGAAAAATAATAATAATAACAAATAGCATTTTCAAGATCATATCGTCAACAAATAGAGAATGAACTCAGTAATTGTGCTATACTATGTAATTATACTGTAATGTGAACAACATTTTACCCTAATCTTACTAAAATATAAACGAAAATATCGAATTCATATTTAAAAATCTTACAAAATCTAATAAAATCTGGTAACAACTGTCGCAAATGGGTTAACAAAATATTGTATTGGCTATTTTAGTCATTAACTACCTCACTCGTATGAATGTACGTATAGTCTGCTCTCTTTTAAATCAAGTGCACGTTGTATATTAGTAATAATCACAACAACAACAACAACAACAACAAATTATAATAAGCTAATGGAAGTAAATGCATCAAAATGTTTAATTGGAATTGAAACAATAAATGACAGACAGGATAGACAGACGGGCGCATAGACATTTTAACATTGATTATAGGCTAGTTTATAATATTATTGTCTATATATGTATGTGTAGAATGAGAAAAATTATAAAAGAGACTAACCGAAAGCAGCAAGCAGCAGCAATAAAGAGACAGGCAAACATGTTTTGTGACGTCGACGGTTTTCAATGATGAACGCCCTTAATATTATCGAAAAGATGCCCAAGAAAAAAGTATAGGAGCCAAATAAAAACTAAACAACAATAAACGGCATCATGATGACACACAAAAAATGTTCGATGTCGGAAGGATTAGAGTAGTCACAATCTATGGATTTGGGAAATCTGAACCCTCCGATTTTACTCTAACCTTAAAAAATTTGCTAAAAGTTCTGAACAATGATATTTTCTGAGGTTAGGAAACAACATGAGGGTAACAGTTGAAATTCGACCACGGATTCGGATTCGGTCAACTTCCCATTTTATGCTGGTTGTGTATTATTTATTTTTAAAGAATTATAAAATAGTCAAAAGAGCTAAAAGTGTTAAAAATACACGCAATAAATAGCTAAAGTTATATTTTTTAATAAATTTGGTATTTGCTTGTAACGAGCATTTCTTATAAAGAGCCAATTAAATCATTTTAGCGTTTGGCTCTACATTGCTCTCTCTCTCTCTCTCCTTTTCTCTTTAAAATATATCATGCGTGTGTTGCAAAGAAAATAATAAATAATAATAAAAATCGGACTATGGCAATAAGTGCTGCTGGTAAAAAGCTTTTACTTAACTTACAACACGCATTAGCGTATATACTAAATGCTAATATGAGTATGCGTACAGTGTAGGCTTATCATATACCAGAATTACACAAGCAACTAGTATGATATAAAAACTACTACAACAACGCATATGTATATATTGTATGTTGTACCTTAGCACTTTAATAATTTTTTAATCGAATGCTAAATGCAGAGTGAAACAACAACAACAACAACAAGAACAACAATAACATTAATAATCATAATAACAGCAGCTAAACAATGTCGGTACATGTATTAAATGAAATGGTAACTGTTGAAAAATGTTGCTGCAACAAAAAATTAACTCCATTATATTTTGTGCATGCGCAACAGCTTGTATGTATGTACCAATGTAAGTATATACATAGGTACTACCATATGTAATCATGAGCATAGGTAAAGCAGTTATCATTATTGTTATTATTTAAGTCTTCTCGCTATTGTTGTTGTAGTTGTTGCTGTAAAACGTACTATTACTACTACTACTACTAGTACCATTACTACTATTAGGTACTTGAAATCAAAAATTGGATTTTTTCTGCGAATATCAACACCAACAACAACTGAAATAATGTTCATTTTGATCATGACGATGACGATGAGGACGAAGACATGTCTTTGTCTTTTGAGAATAATTTTTTCTACGTCATTATCACGATCATCATCATCATCAACAACATCATGTTACACTTAGGACATACCCACCGACCGATAGCAACACCAACACCAATACCAAGACAGAAGCTATTATCACCATCACCACAAATGCCCTATGCTGCTGCATTTGTATGACGCGCTGTCTTCATACAAATAGGCAAAACACGAAAATAACACAAACAAAGACAAGGAAGAGCAAAAAAGGTAATTGCACAGTGCGCATCAAATATGAATCGTCTTCGCGTTCACATTCTATGGACTTGTATGTACATGTTGATGATGCGCTCTGATGACGGATAGATGGACGGTTGGATGAATGGATGGATGAATAGATGTACTACTGCATGTAGGATATATGTGATGGTAATGACTATGGTAGTGACGATAAAGGTAGTTAGGTAGTTAGTTAGTTGCTCGTCATTAGTACAACTAATGGATGTACATACACATCATATTAAACTACTCATACATACTTCATTATTGTTATTTCATATTTTTATATGCAATCAAGCTAGTCTAATTAGTCCACCTCATAGATTATTACCATCGCTATCATCTTAACCACTACCACCTACTCATACGGTATGCATTGAAGAAATTTAAATAAATTAATATTTATCAGCTACGTGTACATATTATTGTTATTATTGTTGTTGTTGTTGATGTTTTTGTGTTACTGTCACTGTCGATTATTATTAATATGTTTTTCCGGCATGAATATTTTCCTTGGCGTAATAACAAATTACTCGTATATTGCATATGCATTTATTGCTCACTACTCATCAGTAATTTGTATGACGCTTCCACATTTAATAAATTTGCAAAAAAAAAAAATATATTTTTTAAAATAATAAATTAACAAGAATACACCATCAGAAACAGAATATCAATCAATTTCTTTTTGCCGCTCTAACATGTTCCGATATAACCATGAAACCACTAAAATTGTTTGTTGGAATTTACTATCATGAAAGGAGGAATCAAATTACCTTTTTTAAAAGTTGTAAAATTGTAAGTTGCATTATTTCTTGATAGTTAAAGATACGTATATGAAGAGTTAGTTTTTACGCGCTAAATATGAATATTTGAACAAATTTAGTACATATTTTTTGGACACTAGATGTGTATTTTTACATACCCCGATGTGTATTTTTACACACCATATGTGTATTTTTACACACTTGTTGTACATTTTTACACACCAGTTGTGTATTTTTGCACAACATACGCGTGTTTGTATATACTTGAACATTATGTTACATTAACAAACTGCATACACGTTTTTATACGCTAAATGTGTTTTTATAGTATGACTTCCTTACACAATGTGTATATTAGAATATTTGGGAGCAGTATCGCGGTTTCAGGTGGGTGCCGTAGCTTTAAGTGCCACATATTTATTTATTTTTTATCGCGGTTTCAGCGACAGGGTCGAGCAACACTCTTAGAACATACAAATTCTAAATTCACTTGGTATCGGTAACGATCAATTAGAACTTTGTGTGTCTTATTTTATCTCCCATTCAAAATTACTATTTTCCCGCTCACTGTTGGTGCTATTTTGTTTTATAAATGAGTCGCTGTTGATTGGAAATTTCACTCAGTAGCTTCTCAATTAAGTTTCGGTGAATATATGCTACAATTTTAGAAAAATGGTTTTGGATATTGAAAAATCGGATAAATTATTTAATTTTGAGATATTTTACCCCAAAATACTATAAGGATTCTTATAGCACAGTTTAATAATGGATATTTTATTCTGACTTGAGCTACATTTCCTTATAAAGAAAATACTGAGAACTTTTCAATCATTTTCCAAGTACTTAGTTTGGACATAAATACTGTTACAAACATTTTATGCTTTCAAATTAAAAATAATGATAGTTTTTAGACAAATTTTTATATCATATTTATTGATACATAGTGTATACAAAAAGCAAATATAACTTCGAAATGTTTCGCTTTGGCTTTCACGCATGCCTTAAGTCAAACTGACAAATTATTAATAACCATACGCACCTCGACCATTGGTCACAGCATGAAACAAAGCTGTCTTAAGAGAATCAATATTGTGGTAAATCATGTACTCTGAAACTATCCACAACTTGCGGAATCCAACGGATTCAAATCATAACTGCTAGAGGGCCATAATTCAAAGAAAATTAATAGTGGTAAATTGTTTTGGAGCCAGGTTTGGGTCGTTTTAACTCAATGGGCCGGAGCTAGGTCTTGCTAGAAAGTCCACTGCTGGTTTTGAAATATGGAACAGCTTCCAAAATAGTTTCGTGATAAACTTATCAATTTAGAGTTTCTCTAAAAACTTCTCTATTTGATATCCAATATTTAACGGAATTTAATTATTGCTCTATTTTGTCTCTAGAAGTAAAAATATGTCCAATATTTTCTCCAACTTAGTTAGAGTTGGGACAGGGAAGTAGGTAATAGTTAAGTAATAGGTGGGTAGTAAGACAATAGACATTATGAAGATGTAGTCAAAAACAGCTGAAATACATATGTAGAATCTTTTTATGATACACCCATTTCGAAACTCAGGGCTTTTGAGCGTTATTTAGTTTCCGATGTAAGGCGCTCGTGAGCCCAAGAACCGCATTATTTTGTTTTCGCTTTTGCTGGAATTAAAACGAATTATTAAGACCTATCAATTCTTTGATAGGCCTTAATTTCCTTAATTAATTTGCATAATTTCTTGAGCGTAAAGTGCAAATTTTTGCTCCAACTTCACTTTTGAACTTAGGGTAATGAAACCTTAGAGGGTTGCAATTTCCATGCAAAGCATGACTATATCGAAAAAGACCAAATCGTCAACTATTTATCTGAATATTCGATGTTATCATTTGATTGAAATATTTATTTTTAGTTTGGTTGACGTTCGTTGACACATAGAGAAATTTATGTCAGTCAAAAATAAAAGCTTCAGTTAAAAAATAAGAAATCAAATATAAACATAAAAAATTCCAAAAATATTAATCATTCATAAATTAAACGTTTCAAAGATTTAAAATAAATAAATATAAACCGAAAAAACAATGGATACAGAACTTGTCGCTGCACCCTCAATTGAAGCTGATTCACTGTTGGATCATATGTGCCGTCTTGATTTTGATTCACCGAATAAATTTCGACGATTAACTGGTCTGATTTGTACCATTTCAAGGAGATCACAAGACTTAGATGTCCTTATGAGCATGATGGAAGCGGGTATGAATATTGTGCGCTTGAATTTCTCTCACGATTCACATGACTTTCATGAGAAAACCATTGCATTGGTACAAGAGGCGGAAAAATTGGTCACTCAGAAATTGGGGTATCATCGTCATGTTGGTATTGCGCTCGATACGAAAGGGCCCGAAATACGTACCGGCCTCTTAGAAGGCAAAGACAATGAGATTGAACTGAAGAAAAACGATAATATTCGTCTGTCCATAAATAAGGATCTCATGGATAAGTGTAATCGTGAATGTATATTTGTCGATTACCCAAATATCATAAATGTTGTTGAGCCTGGAAATTTGGTTTATCTCAATGATGGTGCCATTACATTGGTGATCAAAGAGGTGGCAGTCGATTGTTTGATATGTCAAATTGAAGTGGGCGGTATGTTGGGATCGCGTAAAAGTGTCAGTCTGCCAAATATACCGGTCGATCTGCCGCCCGTCTCTGAGAAGGATCGTTATGATTTGAAATTTGGTGTCGAGCATAATGTTGATATGGTGTTTGCTTCACAAATACGTACACCAGGTGCAATCAAAGAGATACGTTCTGTACTGGGAGCCAAGGGGAAAGATATTAAGATTATTGCGAAAATCGAAAATAAGCAATGTCTCTTGAAATTGGATGAAATTATTGCAGCATCAGATGGTATTATTATGGCACGTGCCGATTTAGGTGTGGAACTGACTGCAGAGAAAGTTTTCCTAGTACAGAAGGCAGTGATCGCTCGCTGTAATCGGGTCGGAAAGCCGGTGATATGTGCGACACAACTTCTCGAATCGATGCGTTATAAGACGAGGCCAACACGTGCTGAAGTGGCCGATTTGGGTAATGCCATACTGGATGGTGCCGATTGTGTGATGCTCTCAAGTGAAAGTGCCATCGGTGGCTATGTTTCTGAGGCCGTCAAGTCAATGGCCGACATATGCAGGGAGGCTGAGGGTGCCATCTGGTCACGTCACCTATTTCAAGATTTAATCTTACGCAATCCGGCCCTAATTGATGCTGCCCATAGTATAGCAATTGCTGCGGTTGATGCTGCGCAAAAGACTGCTGCCGCTGCTATCGTTGTACTCACAACATCAGGTCGATCAGCATATCTGATCAGTAAATATCGTCCGCGTTGTCCCATATTGGCGGTGACACGTTGCCCAAGATCAGCCCGACAATCACATTTGTATCGTGGCATAATACCACTGCTTTATAATGGTAAGCAATAAACGTTTTAAAACGTTCAAATGTAATTTGAATGTTTTTTAATTTATTGCAATTTTCAGAGCAAACAAATGAGGATTGGATCACAGAGACCGATTATCGTATACAATATGCTTTAATTACAGGCAAGAAAATGGGTTTTATTTCATTTGGTGATACGATTATAGTGGTCTCCTCATGGAAGGATGGTGCTGGATTTACCAATAATCTACGCATAGTCTATGCATTCTTTGAGCTTGAATCCTTTGAGTGCATGTTCAAAAAAGACATTAAGATGACACCAAAGCCATTGCATACCTGATGGAGGGAAATGAGTTTGATTTAATTCTCTTGTAAATTTTGAAGTGTCTGTTTAGAAAATGTCTATTTGGAACAAAAAAAAAATAGCAATAACTGATTGTGAATTTTGATAATTTCATTTAATTCAGACTTATTAAGAGATATATTTTTAGGATCTAGCGTATATTTTTGAGATCAATGCTAAAAATAAGCAGTAGCATTAGCAATTGCTTGAACGATCATCTACAACAATTTATAAAAATATGAAAGATCAAAAGAAATTAAAAAATTTCTTTCTACTTTGAACATTTACAACTCTTTTGAGTTCTTCCAAAAATGTGATATTTTTTGCTTTGAAAAATATTTCTCTCAATTGTACCATTAGTGATCGTGGCAATGTGTTATATGTAGACGTCCTCTGCCTGTACATATGATTTGAATATCTTTATTCCTTTCTTTTTGCTTGCTGCCAACACAAATTAAATAAAAATTGAGTGAACAAAGTGTGTGTGTGTGTGATGTGTGTAGCTGTTGCTGCTTGTGATGTTGCTGATGCCATGCATTTGCTACTACAACTGATCTTACTGATGATCATGCGTTCGAGTGTGAACGTGTGGTAGTCCTCTTGTTGTTGCAGTTATTAATGATGATTTATATTAAATGAAAGCAATTAAGATTTATGCAAAATACGACTGAATAATAAGGTTCTTCTGTTGAATTGAATAATTACAGAATTTATAAATGATGATTTTTGAAAAAAAAAAACAAATATGATTAATTTTTCGTGGAAGAATTTGTGTTTTTATACCCTGCATAATGCAATATGCATGGTATATTCATTTCGGTCAGATGTTTGTGTCCACTTGAAGGAATCTCCGGAGATATAGACATGGATATATATTCGTGATCAGCGTCGATTAAATTTTCGATTTAACGATGTCCGTCCGTCCGTCCGTCCGTCCGTCTGTCTGTCACCTGGCTGGTTCGCACGATAACTTGAGTAAATATTGATCTATTTCGATGAAATTTGGCATAAGTAATCTATGATCCAAGGGTACGGAGGGGATTGATATTGGGCATGATCGGTCAATAACCACGCCCACACCAAGCATTCAAAGCGACTAACCTCGAAATTTTCAAAATCTTTAACTTGCTACAACTCACACAATATAATCGTATGTACAGAGTTTCTGCTTGATAACTTAATTTTTTCGTGCTATAAATATGAAATCTTATATTTGAAAACATATTTTTGTATGGCAGGTAGGCGTGATTTTGGTCCGATTCTATACATTATCACACTGGTCGATTAATTAATAAATAGAATCGTTAGTGCTTAGTTTCAGCTAGTTAGCCTTATATTTTCTTGTGCAAAGTACGAAAATGTACATTTGAAAGCATACTTTTGTATGAGAGATAGACATCGGTCAACTTTATTAATAAATTTTGAATATATAAAATAAGTGCACATAATTTTTCAAATAAATTCTTCATAAGTGTCAAGCCTAATATTTGAATAGGTGTGACAGTCAGGTTAAAGAAAATACATACATATACATACATATATAGAACAAATGGCTCACACAACATCTTCTTTTCAAAGGAGATTGCGTATATTTTTTCCCACTTGAGACTCTTTCGGCATCTTAACTATTTAGAGCAAATAATAAAAATAAAATAAGCAGATACTACAATAACTGACACATCTAGATAAAGTCATATATTTAATACATTCATACACTAAATACATACATACTCTTATTTATTTCTATCACAATCAAACTAACATAAAAACATTAAACCCAAACAAGTGGTCAATGCAGCAATTTCAAGATCAATGTTAAACTTATTCATATTTGTTGTTGTTGATAGTATTATTGTTGCATTGACTTGTGCGCTATCTTAAGGATCATCGATGAATAAACTCTATATGACTATGAGCATGCTGTAAGCACATGCTTACAGCGTCTGCGTACAAACATATGCATGCGTATAACTTAAATGGAAATTCCACAATTTTTCACGTGCTCATTGTTGCTGATGGTGATGGTGGCGGTGGTGGTGGTGATGATGATGTTGTGGTTAATCCAAACTTGTTACTTACACATTACTTAGTGAAGTTTAACATTTTAAGTATCCATTTGTGATGTATATATATTACATATATACACGTGCATATGTATGTACATATAAGTACATGTACTATATGTTGTTGTTTGATCGATTGTACTGTCGATTGTTGGTTGGTGGTTAGTACTTTACGAATCTGCCAGTTTCAACACCTGCAATGTGATTGAATTACACACCATATTTTTTGTTTTTATTCATGCTCTTGTTATGTGTATATATTGATTTTTATTGAATTTTGATTTTTCGCATTATAATTTTTTAATATCTTTCAATTACACAGTACAACCAATTAAAGTTTTTTTAGCTATAGCAGAGGAATCATGATATAGTCCTGAAAGAGGCTGATATGCTGATCATTTTCATCGAACAGGGAAATACATATTTCGGCACGTTCCACTCTACCTTCCCTTGAATGTTAGCAAGAATATTAGGACTCTTTGTCTTTAAAATTCAAAAATTTCTCAGATCTATAAGCGAAATAAAATAAATATAAATCATTAAAATAAGGCCAAATAAAAATGATTGGGAAAAAATTAAACGTACATCAAAATGCTCCTGCAGAACAATGATCTTCATGACTCTTCTGGCACTAAATATGTGTTGTATTGTGTAATCAATGCAAATTGAATTCTTTGCAAGCTGTAAGTGTAATTATGCATTAATTGTATGCATAATTGCATTAAATAAAGGTCTAAAGATGGATATTAAGTGGAGAGATGTAATGATTGGTTAATCAATTCGAAATTTACGTTTTAGGCATGATTTATAATAAGATGTCGAAGACATAAACATTCTCAAATGTAAAAATAATCTACATATATATACATTTGGAAATATTCCTGCACAAAAATGTCAACTTGTCCGAGATCAGTCGCAAAGGAATATGCGACTAATGCCACTTTTGATCTCTCGATATGGAATGAACTGGCCGCATTAGCAAATACCTATTGATAAAATTATTTGCAAAAAAAATTACTCTTTATGAACAAATATGTGCTTTTCATCGGATCACGCAAATATTCGGATATACCTGCAGATTGGTAATTATGTGTTCACTTACAGCTCCTTAGCTTTATATTTTTTCGGCGCAATTCTGAAAAAATGTAGTATGTTTGGTGACGATCCATTTCCACCAACCATTAAAAAGCGATTGCGCTGATAACACTGTGAAGAAGTATCTTTGGGGGCGGAATGATTCCAACACAGGATGAAAGACTTAGACTGACTCAAGCCCCCCAATCTTTTTGAATTCTCAAGTAAAAATTCAACTTTGCAACTTTTGCCTGAGTGTTTCTAGAATAAGTGGAAAAAAAGGTTAAAATTCATATCGGAACGCAATATATGGTATAGTTTAAACAAATGTATATAATAAAATTTCACGAGAAATAATTTCGAAAAATATTTTAACCAGTTAGCTGTCATGAAAGGGTTGTTTTACCACTTTTTTGAAAAATCTGAATAAAATGGCATTTGCGAGGTCGCTAGAGGGTTAAAATGTGTCAGAAATCATTTCGCCAGAGAATTTTACTAGGAGTTTTCTCAGACAAAATCTTTTTACAAAGAATGTAAAAGACCTCAGTGAGCCTACATTCGATAATACTTATTGGTTACTAAATATATTTGAAATATCTTCAGTACAAATGTTTTCTTCATTACCGAAGTTTAGCTTCTCAAATTTTTAACGTACTCAATCTCAGTACCCACCTACTTAACATATTACAGAAGATTTTCTACATAAGAAATTTTTACAGGGATGTGGACCTGTTATGTTTCTGTTAACTTGCAGTGTCTTAAACACTGACATTTTTTATAATTCCATGCTAAGCATTTTGTCTGAGAATTTTTCAGACACTCTTCTTTACAATGCATACCAATCTACATAGCTACCTTAACGAAGCACTAAACTGCAACTAGCTGTGCTTGAAGAGATCATAAAAGAAAATATTGTCCAGTAATTAATTCCTCATTAATTTGCCATTTTTACACAATTCTTTACACTTTCTGCCAACAGCTCATACATAAATGATTACCAAGTGTAGAATTTTTGCTTTTATGCAGAATTAAGCCTATGTATGTATCATATCCGTAGATATACATGCCATAGTTACATTAAGTACTGTTTTAACACGCTAAATGCATGAAAAATGTGAAAATATTATTATGCAATTAAATTGTTAAAGGAAGAAGAACAGATATAAAATGAAGAACGTCAAATAGCAGCAAAACATAATGATTTCCATGTCTTTTAAGTGCAACAGTACATCATGTTTACAACTGTATAGGTATGTACAGTATAATAAATATATATATACTAACTATATAGTACAGATAATGCAAATGTAATATTCTGGGTATACTACGACTACGTATGTAAATGTGATTCTAGTGGAAGCAAGAACATACTCGTACCTATATATTGTAAGTATATGCACATACCTACATATGTATATTGCATAACAGTATTCACGGACAACGGCATTGACCTAAACAAGCGTATTAAGCATCAAAATCACTTTACCCGATTACATCATATTAAGCATGTGAATTGGGAATTGCTCATGCGAAACAAATAAATGCTTCACTTCACTGGATGGTTTACTGGTTGCCCGAATACCTTAACAGATAGACAGTTGTCGATAGAAATACTAGTATGTATGGTGTATAGATTGGTGATAGATAATCAATTTGAAATTTCAACAAAAATATACAACGACAACATCGATGACGATGACGATGATGATGATGACGACGATGACGACAACAGTTAAATTGAATATGCTTGAGGGGTAAGCAATCAGGCAAGTAAACGACTAAAAGAGCAACAAGTGCATCATCATCATCAACAGCAGCAGCCGCAGCAGCAGCAGCATTAGTTTCAGCAAGAAAAAGAAAAAAAATAATCAAGAAATTTGAAAGATAAAGATGGTATAGCAGCCACAAGGGGATGACGGATTTTTTTTTTTTGAAGTAGCAAAGTCAAAGATATGCAAAGAAAAAAGAAATAGAAATACGGCTAACTGTTTTTATATTTTAATGTAATCATTAGATACACTCATGGTAAGATCTTATTAGACATATTGACGATTGAATTCTTACGCAATTTTGTAATTTTGGGGGCATAGTTGAGACATTAATTTGATCATTTGGGGTTGTTCACCTTTAACATATGTAAGTAAAATGTAAAGAAACATTTTTCTATTTTTGGCTTAAAATCATTCTATTCATATGTAATATGAATCTTACAATTTGACAAATATCTTTTAAAATTTGGTTAGTAGGAAAGTTATTTTTGATATTCCAAAACTTTAATTTATATAAAAAATTTGAATAATTATTTTGTATTTTGAATATGTTTGAAGATATATTTTTCTTTGGGCATATCACAATTGTGGTCAAAATACGAGTATGATAAAAGTAAGTTAGGTAATAGGAATCATACGATACCTCTTAGTTTCGAATTCTTCAATTCAATAGATTAAATGTAAAAAAATGTACCGAGTTTCAGCTTGATACCTTTATATTTTCAAGAGCAATGTCTGATAAAATATATTCTCAAGTCATTCGATTTAGTCGGTTTTGGAATATGTCAGTTTAGTGGTGCATACAATTGTATATAACGAGTTTAATCATGATAGCTTTATATTTGTAGGCGTAACTTGTGAAAAAATTAATCCTGAAATATAGTTTTGTATGGGAGATAAGAAAAGATTTTTCTTTCGAACGGTACCCACCTGTCGGCAAGCAATTGCCAATTCTTCCGACAGTAACAACTTGCCATGAAAAGCTTCTAAAAGAACTCTGTGACAAAGCTCAGAAAAAGTGATGTCGCAAGGGTTCTGCCGTTCGGAACCGGCTAAAATAAGTAGGTCCCTTCTAATACTGTCTAAAATTTAACACGCACAACAGTAATTGAAGAGAAGCTCGCCCAATGAGCCCTTCGGGGCTTTAAGTGGCACATATGTATGTATGTATGTAAGTGTATGGGAGATAAGCATAGTTCCTATCCGATTACTCTAATTTCCTTGAATAACACTTTCTAGATAACACTAATGTCACATAGAAAATGACCGCAGTAGGTACACGTGCTGTAAGCGGTCCCGTGGAGGAGGATTCCAATGTTTCTAGTATAGCATTCCATATAACCAAACCAAGGCAGTCGCTGAATTTGGATTCAATATTTAATAACGGCATAAAGCTCATACTACTCGTACTTGCGCTATAATCGGTGCTATAGGTCTAATACAAAAATATATGTAAATGTAATTTTTTCCAAAAAGTTCAATCAAGTCAAATAGCTCAAAATATCATCTGTTAACAAAACTGATCTTCTGCACGATCTTCAAGTTATTACTGAAGATAACGCTGGTTCCGAGGCAAACGATGTCGTACCGCACTTTTTTCCTCCATTTACACAACATATTAAGCGGCACAACTAGTTTGAAATTTTACTAATTTCGATTTTTTTTTTTTGCATTTTTTGATTATTTATACCTTTAAAAATAACATATTAAAGTGAAAATTGTTTCTAAAGTGAATTGTTTCTGAGTTACAGCCTTTTACAGAGCAGCTGCAATGAACAATGATATCAGTAATTTTACCTTAACACGCGTTTTTCTCAAAACTACATTTTTCAAATTTGCTGCAGCTGTAACTTGATAACAAATTATCCGATCGACTTGGGTCTTCTTTTAGCTTATTTTGTATTCGTTTTTCCATACAATGACCCTCCAGTTTTATGATTGGATGAAAAATAAAATTATGCCAGACCAGAAACCATCAGATTTTTCAGCAAGATTTTAATTTTTTTTTCACAAATCCGCCATTTTGTTGCATTTTAATTTTTTTTTTTACAATCGAACGTCATTGTATAATCTAGTTCAATAAAATATTTGGTTTTTTTTACCAAAGGCTGCGAAGGCTACAATCACTGCAGCAGTGAGTAAACTTTTTTTTTTGAAGACTCAGGAGATGGTGGATAACTTGCTGAAAATCGAATATTTTCATTTGAAAAAATTACTTTGTATTCATTATTTATGCACAAATATATCTGCATAATTTTAAAACATTCGATGCAATACTTTTTTTTTAAACAATTCACAAAAAATCACCTTTTTTTCAGGCGGTCAAACTAGTTGTGCCCTTAATGAAGTCAGTCGAGAAGGAATAGCCTTGACTGAACACTACTATGTTGGCAACTAAGTAAGTGCCCATTTTACATATAGATGTGTCTATACTATGCACATATTTTTGATACCTTTTGTCAATGTTATGATTTTTTCTTTCTGACATTAGCTGTCACATTTTCTCTTGCTTTGATAGCATATTGCACATATTTTTGTTTGAAGGTAATAGTTTGGGGTCAATTTGTGTACGAAAACATCGGCAATTACTTTGGTAATTTCTTAGTTTCCAACCCAATAGTTCGATATTTAATGGGGCTAAAGATTTTTAAAGATATTTAAAGATTTTTTTAAAGATTTTTAGTAATTTTCATTGCACACTATGTGTGGAGCAACCTCATCCAGCAGTCAAATACGGATTCGACTTTATACGACTGCCGATTTTAGAGATTTCTGTATAGGGGTAATCTTTGATCGAGCTGTCGAAAGTGGTTTTGTTGTCTGTAAATAAATGTTATAAGTCAACCGCTGTCTTTTAGGTATTCTTCTGTAGTCGATACAATGTGAAATATAAAACATGGTTGAGTTTCTACTTAAGCGTATTAAGGTATGGTATATTTGATACTCACTATATGGTGTCGTGTCTTCGGGGTTGCGACATAGAATCTAATCAGTATGCACTTTTTGTACTTAACATAAATACACTCTTTTCAGGCAACTATCTACCCAAAAAGTTACATTTAATCCAAATGAACTCAAATTATAGAATTAATTTAATTAATTTAAAAAATTACCGATAACATCAGAAAATAATCTAATTAATTTTATTGACAAAATTACTGCTAAGAAAATCAAGTATATTGTGAATTGTATGCAACTTACTTATATCTTTTAAAAAGCAATCATTCTCATAATTGCTTCGTTAAAAATGCATAAATTAATTAAAATTGAAAAAAAGTTCAAATAAACGAAAAAATCTACACAAAAAAAAAATACATTAAAATATTATTTGCATTTATACACTATAACAGTAGCATCCAATAATATAAATAAATTGATGATAATTGCTTAGCAATTAATATAAGTGACTATCACTGACCGTAAAAAATAAATAAAACATAATTCAGAATTTGGTCAAAACAAAAATATAAGACAAGCAGTCTGCCATGATACAAGTAATGTTTAAGAGTGTACTCTTAATAATGAAAAATAAAAATAAAAAATTCAAATTATAAAATAATACAAAAAGCAAATGACGTATGCTACAATATATAATAAATATATAAATGCTCATAAATTATTTAGTTAGTCGATCATAAGCGATCCCAATATCTCTCATATGAGTATAAGCGAATAAGTAATACATACACATAAAATAGTCATGATTAACCACAATCATTTAAAATTGATATACCGCGAACAACAGCAACAACAGCAACAACAACAACAACAACAACGAAAAATACTCAGATTTAAAAAATAAAATGAGATGAAAATGAAACTGAAATGAAAGAAAAGAGTGAAAAAAATCAAGAGAAAAATAATAAAAATTTATAACTGTGTCTGATCATAGCAATTAGTGTGAATTTGATTTTTATTACTCGCGCACATTGACCATTGCTGATACAAAAAGATCATCTATAGTAGTACATAAACTGTAAGAGTATTAGATTTGTCCAGATGTTGAGAATAAATAATGTTTTCAACTGCACTGGAAGCTTTTTTGGTACTAATATACATAGTACTTGGAACTAAAATGTTGAAATATTCTCTCTCTTTTCTATGAAAGGAATTTAGAGTTTTTATAGTGTTTCCTTTTAGAAATCCCAATAAATAGAACAAATTATATTCTGAAAACTTCATATATTTTTCGAGCATGTCTAATGTAGATATACATGTACTCGTATGTATAAATGCTTGAATACAAGCATATTCGTTGCGCTCATACATGCAAATATTGCCAGTATATACTCTTAGATGCTAGTGACTATATGGTTCGAGGTACAAGACAGCAGTAAATGTGCAAATGTGTGTATACAGATGTATGATACATGTACCTATTACTAAATAGCCAAATATGCGTAACTAAATGTTGCATTTTAAATGCATTATTATTATTATTTTAATTATTTTTTATTTTCACTTAACGATCAACAGCTTAAAAATCATATATAATTTTGAGAAGAAACCAAATCAACGATTCTCTCTTTTATGACATTTTAATATACATATTTCTGATGATATTGGTGGGTAAATGAAGAATTATGACTTTTGCATGCAAATTATTTTAAATTATTCTATATTTTTTCACAAAACAAAAATACTACTCTCGATAAACAATAAATTTCTCAAGTTGAAATGCCAATTAACTAGTGTATAGAATATAAAAGAAAAGGAAGAAATAAATAAAAATGCAAAAAAAAGAAAATATTTCGTTAAGAGTTTTGAAAGAGATTTTACAAAACATTTTATGAAACATCAACGACAACTTCTTCCAGGTTAAAGCATAAAAATCCTTTGAAGCTTCCTACACTAATTTCTTTCATTCAGCATCACATGAGTCCATGTTCTCGAACGATCTATATTTATTAAAATTGAATTAAATAGAAATTATATTATTTTCTGATCTTTTTTCTTCATGCACTTTGTTGTATAGGCACCCCACTAAAAGGCAGAGATTGCGGGTAAATATGTGAGAAAGAAAAGTTGGAATGAAAAAATTTATCGGAGTCGGTTATACATTTTAACCCCATTAGTGCACCTCTCGAGCATTAACAGTCCATTTTATAAAAAAAAAATTCAATTTAGTGAAATCCCTCTAAGGCGTGGATGTAGGTGATAGATATGTTAGGGATAAATGTTGGAGACTCAAAATTAATAAGAGTCGTTCGTACATTTGATTCCTCTAGTGGCAATTCCTGGGAAATTTTACTTTTATTTTGTATGGCAGCCCTCTCAACTGATAGGGATAGAGGCTAATATAGAAAAGTTAATCCTATTAGGGGTCGGAATTACATTTGGCCCAGCATAGGTAGGTATAGGTATAGACCTCCATAGGTGCCCAGCAGAAGATGCCTGGGCACCTATGTAGATATTGATCGATTTCATGTGTTTTTAAGGTAATTTCTTATTTTCGCTCTCTTAGTGGTGGATATATAGGGCAAATAAACTGGGTGAAAATATAGGAGAGATAAAGTGAATAGGGGTTAAGCATGTTTGGGAAAATATAGAAGAGGTAATATTACAGGCAGCTATGAAGTTATAAAACGATTTTCAGCTGTTTTATGTTCATTTTGTATGATCGACCTTTTAGGAAAGAATATAGAATATATTAGAAACAAAGGTAATGCGAGTCGCAGTTAGATTCTGCTCTCCTTGGGACGATGCCTGGACAGCCATGGAGATATTGATCGATTTTCAGGTGTTTTTATGTTCATTTTGTATGGGCGACCTTTTAAGGAGTGGAAATGTGAGGTCGGTGATATATTTTATATATTTTATAGAAATATGAATTTTATTGGGGGCTAAGGAGTCGAAATAGGGATTAAGTAAATTTCAGAAAGCTTTCGTAGAGACCAAATTTATGAGAGCTGATCTTGCATTTTACCACTGTAGGGCCATCTACTGGAATCGGTGGGAGAGAATAAATACATCAACTTTGTGGGCGAGCCGCCTGAAGAGGCATTTGGTAGAGCGCTAGCTGCGTCCGGGTAAAATGTTGAGAGGAAAGATTTAATGGGAATCGAAAATTTCACCTTGTTATATATATATATCATCCTGATATTATTATTTTATAATTGTATTAGTCGATATCATTGTAAAGAATTCACTCAAATAACGATACTTTTTGTCGCTGTGTAAAACAACCACAGTAACAGATTGTTGCAAGAACGCTTTATGCACGGGAAAATAAATAAATATTTGTCTTAAAGTAGTTAAAAATTGTTCACTTATCATTAAAATTTCGTTATTATACGACATTGTTATACAAAAATCAAGGAGTACTATATTCGGTCGTTATTATCCGCGTATGTTTGCTTCAGCATAAACGCTCCAAAGTTTCTCTGATTTCAGTCATTTGTATTGGATGGTGTGTTTGTCACCTTGAGGCTACTTTATGCATAAAACAGATGTTTTAATGTGTCCATCTTCCATATTTTTCGGCATTTTTTGTGTTACTAACAACCTTGATGGTTGGCTGATTGGTGATATTCCCTTTGGCTCCAACTTCAACAAACAAAAAAAAAATGTTCTTATTAGATTTTAGTATTTTTTTTCAGTCGGTCCTGTTTTCGTGTAAATTTTCTATTTAAACATTATCTGGATGAGACCTGAAAATCACTTTTGAAATGTCAGTGTTAAAAGACGGAAGAAGAGCGGTGATATTTCACACTTGTCGGCTCAAAATTCCACTCGACAGCACTCTAAATGGTTTGTTTCATCAATTTTAATATGAAGCATTTCTAAAATTGAATATAATATTATTATCCATTCTATTTTCTCATTCCTCCCTTCACAACATTACCATTCGTTAAATTTGGTCACGATCAATATACGCATCACAAAAGAAAAAAAAAATGGATACAAAAGAGACAAATTGAATTAAATTTATATCTTTAATTAACATTTTCACATAATTTACACAATAAAAAGCCAAAAAAAAAATATTTACAATATTTCTTTTATAAAATTTATGATTTGGTTTTATTTGTAATAATTTATGGTATTTCATTTAATATGCTAACCAAAATTGTATGCAAATTATTAAAAATAATAACCATATTTTGCAATAATACTTGTTCTAGAAAAGATCGACGACTATCACTTATAATATTGTTGTGCTATTTATGGTTAATACGAGTACATACATACATATATATAGGCATATACGCGTATGCATAAATATGGAAGAGTGTGTATAGAAAATTTTGGATTAAAATATTAACAACAACAAGTTTTTTTTTCATGAATAAAATTTATTTGTTAAATTAGCATTTTCTCATAATTTGAACAAAACTACAAATTGGATTAACCCAATAAGTAACTACTGCTATTATTAAAGATCATGTTGTACACGCCATTTATGTTTATCTCAAAGATCTTTATCATTTTATATTGTTTATAAATAAAAGCAAATTTGTATAAAATTAAATTTATTTATATTTAAAAATAATAAATATAGAAGCACTAACGAAATACTTCCTCACCCACCCAATCAATTAATATTATTGATATAAATCCCCTATACTGACTCACTCACTCACTCACTCACTTATGTATTTGGAGAAAGGGTGTTAAGCTAGTGATATTTCTAAGCTTAGTAGTAGTAAGTAGATACGTGTATATTGTCATATAATTTTGATCAAGAGTTTATTTATGAACTTTTATAAATAATCATGGTTTATCAGTGTGGCTCGATCACATTGATCGTCTTGCTTTTAGTATAAGTAAAGTATTGTGATCTCACCAAAAAAATGTTGGTGTGCTTAGAAACAAAGCGCGTGTGTATTAATGCCGTTTGTGATGCTAAGATTTTTCTCATCATATGCAAATCAGTCGATATTGCTATTTTTGTTTCTGTACCTATACGAATGGGAGCATTATTATAGCGTTGAAAACCGCAAATTCCCGCTTTCAATTAACATATTGATTTTGGATATATGGATTTTTTGTTTGTAACAAATCATATTGACAAATATTAAGCTTGTACAATTTGCTTATCTACAAGCATCTTTTAATTTCAATAATATTTTTGTTTTTGTTGGTATTTTTCTCTCTTCATTAAATTCACCTACTATTTACAATAGGTCGATTTGTATCCAGGTTTGTTGTTGTTGTTGTTGTAGGTAGGTAGGTAGGTATATCTTTTGTCAATGTAAGTAATTATGCATGTGTTTATTGTCAATAAATTATTAATAACTATTCATTAAAATTGTCATTTAGTAATGTCAACAACATTAATAGACAACAAAAAACTACAATTAATTGTAGGCATTCATGTTTTGTATAACAAAAATATTCGTACAAGTCTTGATTTCAAGCGAGCAATTGATTAGCATTAGTATTATTTTGTTTTTTGGCTTTGTCACTGCTGCTGCTGTTGCTGTGACACATTAATATATTATATCTGTCCAGTTTTATTTATTTATTTATGTATTTAATTTTAATTTCAATAGAATCAATAGTAAATATTATTATTGTAGTAAATGGTCATTTTTGAATTGTGTTTATACGCTGGTTAATGGAGTGTTTTATTTTTTGCTCACAATACATATAACGAAGTATATTTATTTCGGCATTTTGTTGAATTTTTTATAACAATAACTGAATGGAGAAGTTATACGAATATCAATTATGTATATGAGAAATATATTTGAATAATAGATTGCTGAATGGTTCATTGAATGACAAAATAATATATGGATATCATTTGAAATGTCTTATCCGCAAACAAGTGATGCAAATAACTTAATTTCGTTAACAAAGATATATTAAATTTCAATTTGTATTCTCCATCTACTCGTATTTAGTTAGGCCATGAATGCAATGTAGTATAAGATGAAATACATTAATTTGGTAAAAACACTTAAATTTACATATTAATTTTTATCAAAAATATATTATTTACTTAAAATGTTTAAAATTTTTCAAAAGTTTAGCTTTGGTAATACCTTAATCTTAGACACCTCACACTACAACAGAGAGACGGACATATTTTCGAAAAACGGATACTGTTACACTGGAGGTAGGTGTTGCTTCCATCCTATAATGCGCATATTCAATTATACTCACTCGATGATGAAACGGCTAGTTTCAGTCTTAAAAAAAATAAAAATAAAAATAAATATGTGGCACTTAAAGCCACTTCTCTTTCATTACTGTTGTGCGTGTTAAATTTTGGGTAGTATTAGAAGGGACCTAATTATTTTAGCCGGTTCCGAACGGCAGAACTTTTTGCGACGTCACTTTTTCTGAGCTTTGTCACAGAGTTCTTTTAGAAGCTTTTCCATGGCACTCTGTTACTGCCGGAAGAATTGCCAATTGCTTGTCAACAGATGGGTACCGTTCGAAAGAAAAATCTTTTCGATATTAAATTTGTTATGCTTTAGCTGCGAATTGAACCCACAACTTACAGATCAGAAGACCAAGACACTAACCACTGAGCTACGGCACCCCGTTTCAGTCTTATACTTTAATATTTTCGAACAAAATACATTCAAAAACATACATTTGTATGGGAGGTAGGTGTGGTTCTTATCGAAATTCTCAATTTTTCAAACTCGACTATTCGTTACCAAAGTCAATCATATCTATTGAGATTTAGTTCAGTAGCTTTATATTTTTGTACTTAAAGTGTTGAAACATACATACGGAATCATTTTTTTTTGTATGGGAGATGGGCGTAGTTTTTACCCAATTCAATTCATTTTGAAAACTCGTTTTGAAATATAATCATACTAACCGAATTTAGGGTGAAACAGCTGGATGAAATTAAACACTGTTATAGATACTTCGGGTCTGGGCACCTTCAAGCAGACTGTAATGGGCCAGATAGGAAACGCCAGGGGTTATGCATACGTTGCGGAGAAAGCGGACACATGATACGATATTGCATAAATCCCCCAAAATGCTGTCCCTGCGCACATAAAAATTTTAAGGAGCTGAATCATATACCAGGTACGAGCAAATGTGCGGCTTATAAGAAACCAGCGAAGAGATGATGAAGATACTTCAAGCAAATCTACATGGAAGTAAAACAGCTGATGAAGTTGATATGATTATTATCAGTGAGCAATACAGGAAAATTGAAAACGGAACATGGCTTAAAGATGACGCGATAACAGCAGCCATTTGGATACCTACAACTAGCAATATTCAGACCACTGACAGCGGCAGAGGATCTTGTTACATCTATGCACGTATTAAGAATGTTACATTGGTGAGCTGTTATCTTACTCCGAGCGATGAAATAAAGACCTTCCAGGATAAACTGAATGACATCGAAGACAAGGCTCTAGAACTCGAAGGAGCTTTTTTTGTAGCAGGTGACTTTAACTCCAGTGCTCCAGAGTGGGGTATGCGAACGATAGACGCCCAAGGTCGTAAGGTAGTGGAAATGGTTTCAAGGCTTAGCATTATTGCTGTAAACACGGGCACAGCAAAGACATTTAGACGGCCATTCTGCAAGAGCACCACACCAGACATAACGCGTCTGGTGCAGCATACAATAATGCAAGGGCAGAACTCAAGTCTGCTATTTTCCGCAGCAAAAATGAAAAGTGGGCAGAACTATGCAAAAAAAATTCTAAAAATATATATATTTTTGTACTGAGGTAAGTGTGGTTTTCATCCAATTACGGTCATTTTGAAGCTTGCCTATACATTAGTAAATATAATCAAATATGGAACAATTTTTGTTTGTATGAAAGATAGAAGTCATTTGCATTCGATTGAGGTCATCTACCAATGTACCAAATTAAAAGCCAACAGCTTTGTATTTTATTGTGAACAAAGTGTGAAAACATATTTACGGAAGCATACATTTATATGGAAGGTAGGTGTGAATTTTATTCAATTTAGCTCAATTTTACGTATGTTTGGTCTTTTTTATTATTTATTTTATTAGAATTTTTTATGTACATGCATTTACATAAAGAAAATATTCTTATTCCCACACTAACTACATAAAATTTATGTTTATAAAATATGTTGTTACACAAATATTCAATACAGGTAAATACTAACATACATATTATATTTAAGTGAGTCAATATCCCACGCAAAGGCTATGAAATATGATCTATTTAGAATGTATTCATTTATTTACTTTCTTGATGAGATCTAACGAATACTTATTTAAAATATTCCCTAAGTGTAAATTGGTTCCTCTTGTGTAGATATTTTAATACAATAATGTTGTTAAAAATTGTCAAAGTTCATATTACCATAGACAAAAAAAATGTGTTTTATGTTAATCACAAAAAAAAATACCAAACATTTTATTGTTGTTTTTCTTAAGAGAATAAATAAATTTATTTATTTTTTTTAATAAATTTTTTCCCATAAAATTATCTATTACATTTTATGGTTTTGCATATGCAATGATTTGAAATCAATTTTTTATTATTACACATTCTTGTGGGATTTAAAAAAAAAATGTATAAATGTTTTGAATTAATTTGTTTTAATACTATGTGCCTATATTTACGAAACATACATATCAAAGACAAACTGGAGTTAGTTGAAATATTACATTATTATGGAACAAAATTTTGGTAGATTTTGAGTAATTTTTAATTAATTATGTTTATGAAATTGCATTCTATCAGATTCTGTTATTTTTCCAGTAAAATAATTGTTCTATCGACAATAAAAGTGTTATTTAGACCTGGTTATTTCAGTTATAATTTCCTATCTGTATGATTCCGGCAGATATTTTTCATTGTGTAATTGTATATTATGCTGTTTGAGAGATTGATTAAATGGGTATACCATTTAGGTAAGAAATTAAATAAATAGTAGTCGAGTGAGTCAAAGTTCGGTAAGTACGGTGACTGATGACTCACCAAACTTGCATAGGATCTAGCAGTGTCACTGTGATACACTACATCTTTACGATTGATGAGTTCAGGCAATCTTTCAGCATAAGGTATACTAAAATAAAAAAAAAACTGAAATAGGTTTGAAATGTGCTACTGGAAGATATTGAATAAGTTGATGCGACTGATGAGATATCACACTTTGAGCTCATGAGGAACTCAAATGTTCAGAAATGGATGTTTAGTATCTCTGGGATGCCATATGTTGTCGCATGTGGGTTTGCTTCCATCAATGGCTATATTTTGTCGTCATCATCCATAATTTGCCTTCCCAAATTCTGCCTTACATTTTTGACAGTTATTGTAAAAACCAACGGACGAGATCAATCAAACACTTCTTTCCAAATAATGTTTGAAGAGCTATCTCTGAGAATCTGTAGTATTTGATCAGGTTGCAATACGGCTTATAGGGCAAAACATATCTGCATTCCATGTCTTATAGAATACGTAATTACTTCTACGACAACTCAATACTACTCTACATCGAATTAATTATGATAAGTAGCATTTGCTTTATGTACTTTATGTAATTTTATTAACGAAGAACATCTCAAAAGTGTTTCGCGCAAATTTAATTGAAATTAAATTGACTCATTTATTATTTATTATATTAACGATTGTGAATCAAAAGTAAAGTTAATTGAATATGTAAATTTCGCTGAGCTAAAGATTTTTTTCGCAGGTCCAACTATTAGCAAACAATAAGGTTTGAGTTTTATGGAATAATTTTATAAAAAATTTGTTAAATTATGATATAGCTATGTTCAGGGAACTCATTGTATCACAGTGCATTGGGCTCATATAGTTTCGCAGCCATCTTATTCGTTTGATTTAGCACCATATGACTAATCCCCAAATTAATCCCCAATTAATTCCCAAAAATCAAAATGTTACATTGGAGAGATTCTTTGTTGAAAAAATCAGACAAAACCGAAAGAAAAATTGCGGATAAAAATTGTTCTCAAAAAATAACGAATAATTTAACACTACAATTTGTGATGATGATCTTAGAGACACTGTTTCAAAACTACGAACAAATTTCACCCCATTTACATAGTATCACGAAATTTGAATAAATAATTTACTATACTTTTTGGACACATCAGCTTTTTACTTATATGCATCAAAATCATTACAAAGTGCTAAGTTAAAATAAGCCAACTAAAAAACTATCCAATCTGCCAAACATCAAAAGTCTAAGTATGTAGTTCCTAAAAATAAACAAAAATTAGAGAAAAACAAAAGAGAGAGGAAAAAAAAAACAATAACTGAAATTTCTGTTCTAAATTAAACTCTACTCAAATTATGAGGCTACCTGTAGCCTGTCTTCTAATCAACTGTCTTTTCACTGTCGGTTTTCAAGGCATTATAAATAAAATACACATACAACAATAATAATTACAGTGGTATGGTAGTAAATATAAAAAATAAACATATACTTTTAAATGAACATTATAAAGCAACTCATAGACACACACACACACACACACACAATATATTGTTAGTGATGGTGGTAGCATTTAAAGCATTTAAGAGAGGCAATAGAAAAACAAAAAAAGTACGATAGAAGTAATACAAAAATTCAAGTAAATTGCAATTTATCAGGCTCGTTAAGTGAAATTGCTACCAAGCAAACAAGAAAGCAGCAAATAGAATGTGTATAAAAATAGCTTACTGCTATTGCTTATTTGCTCACATACCTATATACCTACTACTATACTGTCTGTATGTATGTAAGTACTTACGACTATTATTACAAGCAAGTGGTTGGTTACTTCAAAGCTTATAGTTTAATAGCTTCTGTTTTTTTTTTGTTGGTCTGATGCTAGCTTGCTTTTGTTTCTTCCGTTAACAACATAAAAATCATGATTTTTATTGTAGTTGTTTAGTCTGATCATAAATAGAGATATTTTCTATGGTTTAATTATGTTCTAAAACTATACACACACACACACACACATATATATAAACTTTGTTATTGTCATCATCATCATCATCATCATCATCATCATCATCATCATCTCCATCATTGTATTCATATTATTGTTGGCTCTTTTTTGTATGGTTAATTTGTTAAAAATAAGTTAAACAACAACAACAACAATTATAAGAATAAAAAATTTAATCAAATTAATTAACATTTACGAAATGAAGAAGAAGAAGATGAAGATCAAACACATACATAGTGATTTATGTATGTGACATCTCATGTAAGATCACTACAAGTTGTAGACGATCAGCAAATTTGAATTTCTAAATTCCAATAGACAGATATCTACATACATATGCTGATTCATTTATTAGATGTGTATTCGCATTTACATAGATATACTTACTATTTAGTATATTCTTCTTGTACTCATATGTTATATCTTTAAATTAACATGACATTTAATTTTTTGTTTTTGCTACTGTAAATATTCTTTTAAAATATACATATAGGTACATAAAAGTAACCAATTTGAATAAGTGATAATTTCACAGTATTTAGATACTTAGATAAGACGGTAACAAAGAAAAAAAAAATGCGCACGTCATATGTTTTTGGGGTCTTTTAAATCGTATCTGGGGTTGGTTCTGACTCCGTTGGGTCGCATTTCGTCCCAGAAGGGTAAAACATTTTATCGGCCCCATTAATTTTTTCTCTACAACATATTTTTTGAAACTGCTTACCCCTATAACTATCCCTTAGTGGATCTCTCCTACAAAATTAAAGTTTTTTTTTTTAAATTTCATTCTCACCGCCTGTAAAGAGTCCCTAGGCTTAACTCCTTATTGAGGTTTTCCTACAAAATGGACTTAAAACCACGTGAAAAACTAGTACCACTATGAGTAGCAGTTTGTAGAGCATCCAAATAAAATAGATATTCTTTTTATTTGAAAAAAATAAATATTTATCTGTTTTGTGATCGCCTACCTTAAGGTATGGAATTGTTTGGACAGAAGAACTATTCCCACAAATATATTTGGGGGAAATGTTGAAACAGAAAAAATGGTTCTGTATGTTTTTAAGTACATTTTATAGGGGAGCATCCCTAAGAAGTATAGATAGAGGGTCAGAATATTTCCGTTTGGTTGATGTGTTTGAGCTAGTGTAGCGCTTAAATGACCGATTTACAGCAAATACAGATTATAAATATAGTTACAAAGATCTTAGGAAATATTTCCAGTTGAATATTTCTAATATCCAAATGGAAAGCATGAGTATTGAGCTGTAGTGATGCACAAAACCGAGTAGTCGGTACCGGAGAACCGTCTCCTTTAATGAACCGCTCAGCACGGATCTTTGAAACCGGTATCGACAGAACCGGTTATTTAAATGCTCGGAACCGTACATCACTATTGAGTTGTCTTTAAATATCATTTACCACGGTGAACTTTTGGAATGCTGAAGTTAAACGTAGCCGAACCAGCTGACAAAGTTATGGATATAGTTTTTTTTATGATAGAGATTTGGTGTTATTGGGGTGGGTCAACCTTTATTTGACTGAAAAAATCACCGAGCGCTATTTGGCCGGGTTATTCGTGCTGCCAAATTTTAGCTGCGTTATGGATGCATCAGTTGATAGATGTATTAATACATAGGCTTTGCTAATTGGTCGCTTATGCAGTGGATGTCTGTACTGATAATCAACGATGGGAAATCAGCGGACTCCATTAATTCCTAAAGTACTCATCGTACGTCCAAAAAACAATAATTGAGATATCAGATCACACCTAGCCAAGCTGTCATGGCACAATAAACATCGAATTAAAAAGTGTTTAAGAGAGCTTTCACTGTACGCATACTTTGACAAAGCGTACACACGAGTTATTCTGACATTCTAATTCAAATAGTTTATATCACTTCGTTGTCAATTATTCTCGTTATATACCATTACAATATTCACATATTTTCTTTTCTTTTCTGTGCCTTTCTTCTTACGTAGATATTTAGAATATATGTAAATGGTAGAAACTTACATAGCTAACATATATCATACATATATATATATACTTATACTCATATCATGTACAATCAACATCATCTCTCTAATTATGCCCGGAAGCTCTAATTACCTTATTTACACTTTTATATTTTGTATGTACATGTGGACATAGCGACAGAAACGACACGATCATAATCAACACTACAATACTACCACTAACCAGTGTACCACCGCTACCATCATCACCACCATCACAATTATTATCATTACAACAACAGCAACAACAGCAACAACAGCAACCGACAACAATGTATATATGCATAAAGACATACATAAATATTATCAAACCAAATCAACGCCATTAGCAACTGCAACAGCAGCAGCAGCAGCAGCAATGCAGTCAACGAGCATTAACAGCAATATCATCACTGTGAAACAATCTTGTGTTGGCAAGTTGACGGATGTTATCTTATGATTAAATTGCTATAAATCGCTTTACATATTTATAAATATATGTTTATGCAAACATATGCATAACACTTATTTTCCCTCCTATGTTTTCTTCGATTTTGATTCATTTTCCAACTAATTTCAAATTGAATTTTATTTTTAAAATAATGAAAATTACTGCAATAACTACTGTTCGTTAGTGTAATTTATGCATTCTAATTACGCCGAAATAAATTTTAACTAAATTTCTGCCCTCTGGATATACTCAAAAGCAGATCAGTAGTTGCATACAAATTGTGTACGAATGCGTCGATATTATTCATTTATTATATTTCTAGAAGTCATCTATACATATCGCTTTAAATTTCAAAGACAGTAAATAGAGTTGGTTTAATTTAGAAAATGCTTTTAATGCAATTACTGATGTTAATATCTATGTACAATCCATATAGCTCCAGAAAGGTTATACAGGATTTTTCACCTCTCAAAAGCACAAACCATGTTCAGCGTACAAGACTCTGCGCGAAATATTTTAAAGCGTTAATCTTTCCATAGTAAATGTAGGCCTTTGTGCGCGTTCGTTTGTGAAATTCGATCCAGTTCCAAGTACCCGTTCAAGGGTTAAAGTCGCTTTGACCAAAGAGCCTTTGCCGAGATTGTCTTCTTGGTGAACACTGAAAACTACGTACGTAGGTACGTCAATAACTCCTATGATATAACTTCACATCAGAAAGGAAGAGATGCTAGGGCCTTATAAGGTCTAGAAAACCTGTTAGAGAAGCTTCCCCTCCAACATTGTTGTACATGTTAAGTTTGGACAGTATCGGAAGGATCTTACTTATATTAACTGACTCCAAATGTCACAGTCCTTGTAAAATATCTTTTTTTGTTCTTTGTCATAGAGCTCTTTCAGAAGTTTCTCACGGCAGCATGTTTCTGACAAAAGAGCAATCAATTGCTTGTCGACAGGAAGGAATAGTTTTGCTATTAAATCTATCTGTTGCTGAGGTTCGAACTCTCGATCTGTAACTCATATAAAGACGTCCAACACACTAATCATCTGATCTAGGGTACCAATGAGAATATTTATGGACTTGCAAATAAAAATTGTTGTTCTAAATTAGTCGGTTTGAACTGGTGTTATATTTTTTCTTCTTAAAAGTTATTAGTTCAGGAGGTAAAGCTTTTGAAAAATACCTAATTAAAATGAGGTGAGTTAAAAAATCTGACTTCATGTCAAGCAGTGCTTTGGTGCAATATTTCATTTATAAGGTGATTTTTTTGAATTTTTGTGGATTTTTTTATTTTTATTATTATTAGTATATGTGAGCACCACACCCCAACGATGTTTTGTGCATCATTACGCTCAACTAAAACAGCTTTGGATTATTAATAAATTTCGGAACCTCTGTGGGCTTAATTTTAACTTGCTGATTGCTACTGAAGATCCTAATACCTGGTTGAGAGTATGTTTATGTTGGTAGGCATTCCTTTACGGATAATTCAAAGGTCAACACCTTCTACGCATAAAAATGAAATTTTTTTTGGCATTGCAATTGTTTTTTTTTAATTGGGTTTTAATTTTCCCGTTATAGCACTGCTCTCTTCCGTTTATACCCATCAGTGTACAATAATAGTGGACACCATTTTAAAGTTATTCCATTGATCATTCCTCCAAACAGTGTGATCATTAATAACCGCTTAAAAGTGCTTGGAGAATACTAGACTGTTCTCCATCCACTCGAGTAATGTCAGGCACAATGAGCTTCAAACGGAGTCTAGAAAGATAAAATCACCCATTAAGTCACATTCTTTTAATTGGAGTATATTGTGTAACCTTACGCCCGCACAGGCGACTGTCCTCTTGAACGCAACGGGCAGAGGGGGGAGACTTGTGATAATTACTAAGGCTGTCGTAGGGCTAATATATGAATAACAATGCTAACGAAGCATGGGTGATAATTGGTACTATAAATGTTTTACAAGAAGATGAAATAATATCGACAGGAGCAAGCTACTTTTAAGGTTCCTAGTTAGAGTTTGTCTAGGACTTCTCCCAGATACTTGATTTTCTCGGAAAGTGTTAGGTCCGTTTCTCTTGATTTATAGGTGATCTTGATCTTTATTTCCAGGTGCGGCTTCCTTCTTCTACAAACTTTGTTTTGTTCGAGGTTATTTATTACGACCATAAGCGGAACCTTTTGAAGTACGGATATTATCAACGACAGTGTTTCTAACTTCTAGATGTTACTAACATTTAGAATATCATACAGTTACAACACTAGTTTAAATGGGTTGCTAAGAATATATTTCATTCAATAGGGGTGTTTTTTTGTTTTTTCTGGTCATTCTAAAATCATTACATCGATTGTGAATAAAGTAAACTTTCTTGTTTGATTCATATAATCTTTGGTGAATTTCGAAAGTCCTTATTATGCAGATGGTGTTGTCTAACTATACAATATATAAATGTATGCTAGTAGGATGTATAAATTGAAATTGGTCAGAGGAAATCATGGTGCTATGTGTGCTATTTTCAATAGACTAAATGACGAATACTAGTATTGGTGTATAATGTATTTAACTACTGTAACTAACCAAGTAAGTAATACGGTACTATGGTTAGTACTAGTTAGTAGCACAGATCAACATTTGAAGGCGTATACCTGAGGCTACCTATTGTACAGGTATATGCAAATTTATATGCATCATACTATAAACATATTAGAGATGTCCAAACACAATGATATTGGGAATTTTCACAATTTTCCAATTTTCATTTTGTCATCAAATATTATTATTTGATGTCACAAAATTTCACTAAGACTGACCTTTCAATGCACAATATATTCTGCGAATACTCTCTGCAGTAAATTTCACTAGGAATGACCAAAGGCAATTCGATTTTTATCACAAAGAGCTTTCGGAAAAATTTCACGCTCAGTGAAAAAGCCATATTGTGAAAATTTACAACTCTAATTATGTAGTTGGTGTGTGCTATTCAAATGAGCACAAATCAATTTATTTTCAGTCAAATTTTGCTACAAAAAAAATTACAATAAATAGATCTCTAAATCATCGATCAGTGCTGCATACTTATGTATGTACCATGTAGTCTCAATAAGTTGGTTCAATGGGCATGGCATGACATGGATGAAGAGTGTTAGATAAATGTCTATAGTAGTTACATATATATCTAAGAATAATTTGTATATATATTGTAGTATATACCATACTTACATATGTAGTCTATGTGTATGAAAATTATGGCATAATCAAGCAAAACCAATTGGAGAATTTTCTTGCAGCTAACACAAAATTGAGAACACCGACTTCATGGTGATTGTTGGTGGCAGTAGCATGAAGCTTGTTAAGCAAAAGAGAGAGAAAAAAAAACCAAGTCATGGTACATTTCTACCATACACTATGTATACATCAAATCATATACCATAATTGAGATCTCAAACAATATGAGGCAAGTGCAAATTGTGGCATATGTACATACATATCGTATTGTATATTATTGTGTAGGTATGTATGTTATGTAGATAATGTGATGGCTGCTTGCCACCATTACCATATTATTCGTACTTACATACTACAAGCACCAAAAACAACAAAAAAAAAAACAAAAGAATGAATGAAAGAAAGAAACGAAATGAAATGAAATTCCAATGAAAAAAGTAAGTTAGTTAGTAAGTAGGCATGTGAGCGATTGAATGAATGATGAAAATTGCTACCACGCTATTGCGGCGGTTATAATATTTTCATTGGTGTTGCTGTTCTGGTTGTTGTTGTTGGTATGCTTATTGTGGCGTTGCATAAATTAAGCATAATAAATTGTATAGTATACATGTGAGTGCTCACTTGCAAATCTCAATAATGCAGGTGTGAGGTGAAATTTTAGTGTTTCATTCGGTATTTCTTGTCAATTAATGAGTTATCTTACCAAATAACTGCAACTATATATTGTATACGTACTTGTCAGTGGCATAGTTAGGCTTTTGACAGCATGGGGAATATGGTGAAAAATATTAAGTCCAAAAATGTTCTTCAAGGAAGCGTCGTCTGCCATGCTCTATTGAATTTAGTGGTCAAAGAAATACTAAGCGAAAGGAAGAATGGTGTTAATGTTGATTGAGAGATATCCGAAAGAAAAGAAAATAAAAGAAAACCTAGTCCACTTGAGCCTCAGTACTATATTATTAACAATAATCCCGTTCAAAGGGAGATCTGGCGTCTGAGTGCCGGATTTCGTTTCGGCTCATAATTCTGCTTCGGTTTAGTGACCACATACTCAGCCACCATCCCTTGCTACTTTACTTCATCAGCCTGATCGACATGCCACTTCACTATTAGGAATCTTGCCAAGTATAAAGAGAGCATTCTTATATCGGTTCTTTTTGAAAAGAGTCTCTTGCTTCGGTTTTGCTGGTTTTGCCGATCCTTAACTTATATATTTCTGTGAATCTGGTAATGCTGCTGATGTTGGTGGTTTTTGTGGTTGTTGTTGTTGTCGGCTTCGTAGTAGCTACCTTACTACAAACGATGACAAACTCCTGGCCAGTGGCTGACAGTTTACCCTCGGAACTGAGCTGTCTACCGACTACAATATCCGAATTTTTTGTTATCATCTGCTCCATTTGATCTCAGATTAAAAAGAGTTATGCACTGCGACAAGTCATAATGCACCGTGACTAACGAGGGTTTAAGGAGAAAACCAAAAGTCTACCATGATAGTGCCTCATACCGTGGTAAGTCTACATTTAGTCTCGGAGCAGCGCCATTTCAGAAGATCACCACTAGCTACAAATCGGTCAGGGGCATAGGTTGTATAACATCTTGAGTTTATGGGGATGTTTTCGAGAATACGCAGTGTTCAGTGTGGAGTTTCATTATTGCAGAATCTTTAGCAGGGTTACTTCGGAAGGGACATGGATCTTCTCACAGAAAGGCACCAGATCAAGATTTTGGTTGAGTACACCGTTGAACAGCATATTAACATCAATTAACCGGGCACTGTGTCATTGTGTCAGGTCTTAGTAAAAATGTTAACTCAAACGTTGTGGGAGCGATCGCTGCCTCATATATAGAACTTCGCGATGGTACAATGTGTTTATTCCATCTCTCGCATAAATACTGCGGAAATTTCAGAGAAAAGAAACAGCTCAAGATCTTAACTTTTCTTTTAGACACTAGCCACCATCTACGAGGTTACAAAAGGCAATCTATTGAAATTCATAAATAACTCCGGTTGGTTCTACAAGGGACAAGGGCAAAAAAATATCCAATTAATATTACAACGAGCCTGACCGAAGTGTGCCTATTGCCGGATGTATAATTAAAATATGTTTTCGTATTTGGAAAAAATGGATTAGACAATTTATGAGTTAAATTTTTCCGCATTTTTACTTTGATACTTCATTTTAAAGAAAAATTGTTTGTTTGTGGAAGGAGTGAATCTATCCCCTTGGTACCCCAGTTTATGCCACCCATAGTCGTATATACAATTATATGTCTGTTTGGGACAAATATGCATGTGGCTCCACCACAATCACAAAGAAAATAGTTATACGAATAATTTTCTTATTATTATTATCAATGTGCAAGAGAAGAAAAATATGGCACAACGGAAGTGGTAGCGGTCAAATTAACTATTTCATATGTGGCACTAAATTGAATAGAAAACTATTGAAGAATTTATGAAAATATTCACTAATAAGTAAAGTGCGATGGCAATATTTTAAGACATATATAACACACAAAATCGAGGATAATCTTCGAACAAGTAAGATAATTCGTTTATTATTAATTCATCGCTTTAGCAACTGGCAAACCTTCCAACTGTAATGCTTTGTTATGCTAATGAAAGAACTTTGTGACAAAGCTCAAAAAAAGTGATGTCATAAGAGTTCTATCATTCAAAATTTGGCAATCAATATACGATAAGTAGTGCCCTTCTACTATTTCCCAAATTTACTATACAGTGTCAACTATATGTAGTGTAATATTGTTAAAATAATTAGCAAATAAATTTGTGTTTATATATTTTAACGAGATACCCCTATGTGGCAAGTTTATTAACAGACATTTCATGCTTTAGTTATTTTTATTATAATCGTAATTGTTCATACAGATTTTAAATAATTTACATACATAAAATCTACATAAATTAACAAATGCTGCAGCAATGACAATAATATAAAAAAGTTGGTAATTGCAACCCACACACAAAATACTTAGCTACTGGTGGCTGCTGATTTTTTTTTACCTGTACTCATTTTCTAACAATTGCAAAATGCCTCCAGATACTTCTGCGGACTACATATTGGATAGAGTGCTGCACGAAGAAATGTGATAGGCTACACTACTGACATAATCGATTGATACTTGTAATCGAAGACTGTCCATAACAAAATGATGAGAGGTAAGAAGATAATTCATATACTTTTGATTTTGCTTGTCTACGATTTAATGAAGATTCAAATGAAGGTAAGTAATGTCTTAGAAAATATATTATATAAAGGCAATCATATATGGGAAACGGCGTACTTGTGCAACAGTGTCATGTATGTTCATATATATAACAATATTTATTTAATGCTGTGCAAAATAAAAAGTATTTCTAATAAAACTATTTGCTTGAACAATAGTTGTATATTCAACCAAAAATTTGACAAATTAAGTTACGACGACGTCTTACTGTCGATTTTGAATTTTTTTATTTTTAATAATTTGATCAAATAAAACTCAAATTACTACTTAGATTATTTATAATTTGGCATTAAATTGAATGAAGGATAAATTGTAATCGATTTTTTAATGATAAATCCAATTTATTATACAGTGGCGAGCACAATAAGAAATACAATAAAATTGAGACTAAATAAGATGCTTGGGACTGTTGAAGGTATCTACTGGAAAGAGTGAGTTGCATAAAGGATAAAAATTAAAACAACTTTGGCAAACGATGGCAAGTGTCAACTTCCATACAAGCAGATACTCATCTGCAAAAATTTCATTCCACTGATAGGGAAATTACAATAATATACAATAAAAGTTCTACCCTCGGAAAACGATGACGTTATTTCGGATTTCATCAATTAACTCTTGTTAAATTCAAAGTCTGGTAGTAAATGTTGAAGAAAAGTGAAGCAAAATTGCTAGATTATGTACTAAAGGTACCACGAATCATAAACAGATTGAAGGTAGTTTATTCTTATGCCCAAGTAAAGTAACTATTATTAATACCTCTACAGATTTTAACGCAGTATTGGCACAGTATTATTTTATGGAAATGATTTATTAGTTGTGTCATAAAGTTTTTAAAATGACACGTATGAAGTACTAGCACCGTCATAATGAGTCGTGAGCCATACCTAGGATAGTCAAAAAGTGTCGAATGCCTCAATTGGTTTTATCGAAATCTGTAAAATAGTTTGTGTAGTTCCAAAGGCAAGTCAAAAGAGCTCAAAATCAAGATTTTTAGGCAAACTGGATAACAATACCCCCAAAAGAGATGTATTTCAAATTTTTGAGTATTGCGCTTATTCTCCAGATATAGTTTCTTATAACTTCCATCTCATCGAAAAAATCGAAATAAATTTTTTTGGGAAAACCTTTCGAAAAACCATTTCAGGGATAAGGCAAATTAATTGAAAAATGGTATGAGATTATACTGAAAAATACGATTTACTTCAATCACAATTTTTTTATAGGAAATTTTTTCCATTGGGTGCCGTAGCTCAATAGTTAGAACGTTGGACTTCTGATCTGTAGATCGTGGTTCAATCACCGTCTGAAGCACAACTTTGATATTGAAAAGATTTTTCTTTCGAACGATACCCACCTGTCGGCAAGCAATTGATAATTCTTCCGGCAGTATAAAATTGCCATGAAAAAGCTACTTAAAGAACTCTGTAACAAAGCTCAGATATGGTGGTGGCACAAATGTTCTGCCGTTCGGAACCGATTAATATAAGTAGGTCCCTTCTAATACTATTTAAAATTTAACACGCACAGCGGTACTGCAAGAGAAGAACGCCAAAGAGTTGTTCGAGGCCGCTAAGTGCCACATACGTATATCTACCTCATTCATTTTCCATGATCATTTTTTATTTTAGTATTCTTTTTCATAAATTCCAAGTCATTTCAGGGGTTTCCCGCTGAATTTCACTAGATATATTTAAAGAGGAAAATTTCATGCAACAATTGTAATAGGAAAAGTGAAATGCAGTAAAATAGTAAGCAATTAGCTAAGTATACCCAGTGGATAACCAAATTAGAAAAGTTCCCTTGTTGAGTTAATCGTAGTCCAAGTCGGGAATTCTCATATACAAAAACTATGCTGTGATACGATATATAGCATATTTTTGCTAGAAAAGAACAGGTCAGAGATTAGTCTAAGCAGCCTTGTTTGTAAAACTAACAACAAACAAGAGTCAACGGTTCAAATACACATATTATAATATCTTTGCTCGTAATTGTATTATTGTAATATTCAGTTAGATAAAAGAAAAAACAATATAAATGCAATAAATTTTTTCGGGGCGAATGTTGGTTATTTTTGTTTTTTTTTTACATAAACAAATTGATAAAATTTCAACAATGTGCTCTAGGCTATTCATCTGCAACTCAGACCGAAGCAAATAATTGATTTTTATTGTAAAATTATTAACTTAAAATCTCGTGAATTTGTAGTCATTAGTAGGTATATTTGTTTTTCATAGTCCAACATATATTTTATATTTAATCAACGTCACTAATAGTATCGTATGCATAGACAGAAACTCTCCACCTGCACTCCATCACATTTTATGAAGTCCATTAACAATATGGACTATATAAATATATTTAAATTAACACAAAAACAATCATGTTTGACCACAAATACCTTATGACTTGTTAGTTAGTTGCCAATGGACCAATGGTTAGTATCATGTACACGTATACAATGCACGTACAAGTATTTATTATTTATACATTTGTATGGACAAGATTCAATTTTCATTTCCTTACAATTGTAAATTATTTCATTTTACCTGTAACAATAATCCAATAGTTGTTTCTTTTTCAGTACATTTATTGCCGATAGAGTCTGCATATTGAGCAGAGCATTTGAAAAAAAAAAAAAAAAAAAAAAATGAAACTCACTTTAATTTAATTGCAATTCCGTAGAACTGGTTCTCCTTGATACCATTTCTCAAACATATTAGAACTCAATCATAATGCGCTTAAGTGAATAAGCGCGCGCCAGCGTACACACGTGAGCGGCCATTTCATGGTGGTTAAATTGACTGACTGACTGACTGTCTGACTACCTCGATGGCTGGTGGCTGGCTGATTTAGTAGCCAAGCCCATAGAGGAGTAGAAATGAAAAGATGTTGTTGCTGTTACTATTGTTGTTGTTCCTTTCATTATTGTTGTGGCTTAAAGCCGTTTTACTATATATATATATATAATATTTTTTTTTTTGTTACTTACTCTTCTACGAGTAGAAGCGATTTGGCACAAATGGTCCAACGAGAAACTCATTGGCTCTGTACTATATGTATTCATATACACTCACCGGACGTGTTCCATAAACAACACTTTAGTTGTTGATATTGGTACAGAGTAAGACAGTAAGACGGTTTTTTTTTTCTTATACGCATGCGCATATATGTTTCACTATATGATCGCTTGTTTGTTCATTAGTTTATTCAGTAACTACAATTGTTAGGCTTTTATTTTAAATAATACCATAAAATATACATATGAAAATGAAAATGATATTAAGTAAAGCGGGTATTATTACAAGATGATTTTACAATAGTTACACTGTTTGTACATACGAATATGATTTTATTGTGATTTACAATACTATGTATGTAAGTATGTACCTACAATGCTGGTAGCACTTGCTGTAGGTTGAACTAACTTAGGTCCCATTGACGTTCTATGTATACCGCTAATCGTATTAGGCTTATTTAGTAAGTACTATTAGTTTTGTTTTTCTTCTTCTTACAAATATTTCACTTGTGCGATTTCTTATTACAAATTTGTTATTAAATTATTCTTCATCGTTTCCCAACTTTGTTTTTTTCACGCATGCTCTCTTTGAATAAACAACAAAAATTATATGAATATAGGTATGAGATTTATTGATTTATGCTGTAAAATGCAAATATTCCTCAAAACTATATATAAAATATTGAAACTTTTAATTTCGATAATATCGAAGCTTAAATATTCTACACCATCACTGGACATATAAACCAGAGAATGGGATAGTGCACTTAATTTCGAGTGAAATGTACTCTTAACCACCATTCATATTATTAATTACTAATTTAATCAAAACAGATTATTCACTTCCACTCTTATTTTAGTTATAGTGTAACAAACTTTCAACCTAAAGCCTAGTGGTAGTGGAGGGTAAACATTTCCAAAACATTTATATTATTACTTCAAAAAAACGTTTCCACTAAATATACTGAATAGTGAAAAAAATATTTCTCAACTAAATTATTTTCAGTAGAGTAGGTAGTGGAGCCTTGGCTTGTCGCCATTTTAAATGTATATCTTTCACAAGATTGCTCAATTAATTACATCTATCCACGGAGAATTCGATTTGGAAAATAATAAAGTGTAGCTGACAATCAACAATTAGCAATTGAGAAGTCGAGAGCCTCTTCGATAAATGAAAATCATACTCTACAAGTCTTTTATCATGCCTGTTTTTGGGGATGAAGCTTGAGCAATTTCCACCTCAGATGGTTTTAATGAAATAATGCAAACATATTTCCATCAAATTAGTGATAGTGAAGAGGCATCCCAGTCTACTACACACTAGTGTAATTGAATACCTGAATGTTTCATTAGTGTAAAATTGGTGAGGCTTTAGTGTTCTACCCCCATCTATGATACAAACTTTTGTGGTGGAGATAGGAGAATTTTTAAATATTCTCACAAGTTGATAAAAATAATTGTTTGTGTCTACAGATTTATATATATAATATATAAAAGTGCAGACGTGAGGAAACATCAGTTTGTATGGAAGGTAGTAATGGTTTTTCTCCGCTTCAGACTATCTTCAAAATATATCTATTAACTCGTAAATAGATACTTATTATTGAATTTAATCGAGTCTTAGATTGATAACTTAATATTTTTGTTCGGAAAATATGAAAACTTACATATGACCACACGATCGTATGTGATGCTGGCGCATTTTCCAATCGATTTCACTCATCCATTCGTTGTCCGTTAATATTAGATTAAATTTTCAGATCGATCGTTTTATAACGCTTTACAGTAGCTATCGTTTGAGCAGACGAACAGAGATGTCTAAATAGGCTCAGAAACTGATTGGATTGTGTTTTAAAAAATTATTGAAAAAAAAGCTAGGGTTTATTACAATTTATTTTAAACAGAATGAGAAACAACACCATTTGACGGTTGGAGCCAACGTCCTTGCTTGATTGCGAAGAATCCCCGCAGAGATACTTTTTCTAGGTGCTACGGTAATTGTTCAACAATAAAATGTGCTACTAGATAATGTATAAGGTTATTATCGAATATGTAGTACATATATTTTTAAATTAATACAGGGTGATTTTTAAGAGCCTTCGGATTTGATTAAAAAAAAAAACACATAAAATTTAGAGAAATGTATGAAATCTTTATTTGAAACGATAGAACGATCTATATAATTCAATGTTTAAGAATGATTTGTGTAAATATTGACCGCGGCTGCGCCTCAAATGGCTAAGCCCAATTTTGACATACTCTCTCCAAAATATCGGGCGGAATCTCACGAATAAATTCTTCTTCAATATTGGCTTTCAGCTCATATCTATAGCTTGTCGCTATAGCCATGAGCCTTAACATAGCCCCACAAAAAATAGTCTAAAGGCGTTAAATCACACGATTTAGGCGGCCGATTGACCGGCCTCAAACGTGAAATAAACTGTTCACCGAACTCGCCTCTCAATTGGGCCATTGTTTGGGATGCTGTGTGTCATGTGGCACCGTCTTGTTGAAACCACATGTCAGCCAAGTCCAGCTCTTCCATTTTGGCTCGCCATTCACAGTGACGTTCCTGCCTTCGTGGTCTTTGAAAAAGTATGGTCCAATGATGCCACCGGCCCATAATCCACACCACCAGTGCATTCTGGTTGCCCTTCACATCAAATACGACAATTTTGATTATGCACGTATCCCTTTAACCAGAAATAAGCTTGGTCGCTGAACACAAGAAAGTGCACGATGCTGAATTTTGATAATAAAATTCAATAATCTGCAAGCGTTGTTCGTTTTTAAGTCGATTCATGGTTCAATTATAGACCTAGTCGAACATGTTTGACAGTAACACGTTACACGAAAACAGCTGAGCTGCCAAAAAGAAAGTTGCCAAAAAATCACCCTGTAGTATTGAATTACAAACTGTGAATTTTTAAATATTAATTTAGTTTGAAAAATTTTAACAGCCAGACAATATGCGTAAATATTGTATATTGCTAACGTAGGTTCCACCTTTCACTTCATTTTCTTTCTAACCATAATTATGAATTTTTTAAAATCTTATTTTATTCATACCTTTACTTTTTCTATTTCATCTATTAAGTATATTCATTTCTTTTTTGGTTTTTTTTTTATCTCATTCTATATCACAATTATTGTTGTTATTAATAGCACCCGCTTATTATAATTTTATTAAATGCGTTTAATTACTAAATCTCACCAAAAACTCTTCGATTTTCTTCAATTCCTATAACAAATAGTACTTCATATGTTGCTTCTATTTTAATTGACGCTTATACAATATTACATATCAACATAAAATATATACAAATTTAATAGGTCATAAAAACTCTTTTCATTTTAAAAACAACAACCGATAAATATAGATATTAAACAATATATTATACGTAATAATAAATTGCAATAATGATCACTAACGAAATTAACTTTCTAATTTAGAATGTTGGAAAAGTGTAACTAAATATGAATCAAAATTATTGATAGTAAAAATATTAAACGAAAAAAAAAACAAAATTGAAAAAAAAAACGGCAGAAACAAACAAAGTTGTTTATTGAACTATTAGATCACTTATGATCAACAATACGAATATTGGTATACCAGTTTACAATGAAATAGCATAAATTATTATTGAAATAAAATATGAATAAAATCCCTGAGGCTATATTCAAAGAATTTATGTTGTAATCGATTTTTATATTTATTTATGTTTCTATTCTTAAATTTTTTTTAAACATATACTATATTTTTCAATAGTCAATTTCAATTGCGATCACTTATTATTATATCGGTATATAAATATACAGTTTTTTTCTTAAAATTGTACATATCTTTTGCAAGTTTAGATTTATTTTTGTTATTATTACATTTATTTTTCGTTATTCCTATTGTTTGTATTATTGCTGTTAAGCTTGAACTTTTTAAAATATTAAAGATTACCAGTAGATCACTTATGAAGATCAATAATCGAATAAAGGTGGGAATGGTTGAATTTGTATACAAAACAGAGCTCACAGCTACGATACACTGATAGAGCCACGCCATAGAGCCATATGTCAGAGAATGTCTACGTAGGGGCACTCGAGAAACCAACATATGCATTCTTTCAGACAGTCAGACAGCTCTAAAATCACTAATGAATTTCTCGTTCCAACCTAAGTTGGTCTGGGAATGCTGCGAACTTCCCAATACCTTATCAAAGAGGAACACTGTGACTCTAATATGGGTACCGGGACACGAGGGGCATGCAGGCAATGAAATGGCAGATTCACTGACCAATAAGGGCGCAGACACTCCTTTCATAGCCCCAGAACCCTTCTGAGGGGTAAACAGTAGCTTCATGAATAGCTTAATATTGGTGAGAAGAGAAAAGTAGTCCCACCGATTGTTGGAGAGCCCAAACAAGAATGCGGCAGTCGAAAAGATTCATTGACCCTGAACACATTTAGGTAGATGCTATCTTGAACCTCAGCAGTAAAGACATCAAACTCTACACTGAACTGTTAACAGGTAATTCTAAACTTAATTATCACATTATAAAAATGGGTGTGGTTAACAACGATCTCTGTCGACTCTGTCTTGAAGAGCAGGAAACAGCAGAACACGTTCTTTGCAATTGCCCAGCTGTGGCTATACTAAAGTACTTAGGCAACGGATTCATAGTTTCCAGGGACCTAGTTAAAACCAATCCCACAGCAGTGACAAGATTTATAAATAGTCTTGAGATCTGCTGGCTAGGGAATAAGGCCGCACAAAAGATCTTTAGGTCGCGGTGCTTCATAGCCTTAATAGTAATAATAATAATAATAATAATAATAATAATAATAATAAAATACAAAACATTTGATTTATGTATTCGCAACTCACAGGAAATTCACGAATTTTATATTTAATTAGTTCGAGCCTGTGTGTATATTTATAGTCCTTCACAGCCTCACAATGTTTTTGTAAAAATTATATTTCTATGTTAATTAGGAAGCTTTGAGATTATTTTGTGAAAGTAAATGGATAAAGCTAGACATTACGTAAGTCCGGGAATCGATTACGAGGTAAAAATGAATGGAGATTGCTTAGATATTTATCGTATGTAGAGGCGCCCTGGAAGCTGTGGGAGCAAACTTTATAAAATTATAAATTTTGTAAGGAAAACCCTGTAAGAAGGCTATATAGGCTGGAAAATACCAAGGTTTTGTAATAGATGGCGCGATTGGAAAATGATCATGACTCATCGAAAGAGGCTAATCTATCACTAGTTTATGTACGAAGTTTCATTACATTTCATCCATTCGTTTGCAAGCCATAGTCGTTTGAGTGACACTACTTTTGAAGTAGCAAAAATAATAGAGAAACAGGAGCATTCCATTTTGACCAAACATTGCTTTTTGATGGGAAAAACTTCCGAAAAATCATTGCAATAACTGCATAAATATTATACCAAGGGCAACAATTTAACGCTGGTTTAGTAAATTTAAAATGGGTCGAACAAATCTCGCACCTCGCACTGGAAGGCCAAAAGAGGCTACGAATATGGAAATCGTAAAGCAAGTGTATTGGATCGGTCTGAGTGATAGAAAAGTGAAGTTGTGCTAATTTTTTGGGGCCGTGAGTATTTCAAAGGAATAGATGGGAGACATTTTGTACGATGTTTTGGAGAAGAACCAATGCTCGACAGGTAAGATTTTCACATCTATTTTTACCATTGTGCCATTGAGATTCATTGATTATCTGCGAAACGGCAAAACAGTCATAGGAGAGTATTACTTAAATAAGTAATATTTGGCCAATACAATCGAAAATCGATTTAGGCACGCTTCGCCAGTCAACTCTTTCTTTCGCTTGCTTGGGCCAGTTAGAAATTCCAAGCGTTGTCAAGTTCTCCAGTCCATGGTTTTTCCACCGGAGGTTAGGTCTGCCTCTTCTGCGTCCTCTACCAGCGGGTTCCTTCACCTTCTTAGCGCTCTTCCATTCGCTCAGCATGAACATGAACGACGACATAAAGAAAATACGGTTTCATATGGTGAAGAAGAAAATTCTCTCCCATCAAAATAATGTGGAATGTCTTTGAAAGTGATGGCCATATTGGACCAATTATAATTCGAATTGGTTACTCAGTCATCGTATTCTCCAGACCAGGCTTGCAGCGACTATTATTGTTCCCAAACCTCAAGCGGTGGCTCCAGAGAAAGAGATTCAGATCGAATGAGGAAGTCATCGCAGAAATCGATGCGCATTTCGTACTACAGAAAGGGCATCAAAATGTTGGAAACTCTCTATATCAAATGTGTATTGTATAGTGTATTGTATTGTATTGCTATATAAAGAAGAATAAATATAACTTTGTCTCAAAAACGATTGTTTTCATTAAAAATAGTGGCTAAATATCACAGAGGAAAAATTAATAGTGATTCGCCTAATACATCATGCCTCTAGCAGCAATTATTGGGCGTTTGTGGGTATACTTTTTGATTTTCGTTCCATTTTTTGTCAACTTTGATTCCAATGCGACGTCATTTACTCCCACCCCATCTCCATTATTTTTTTCTCTCAAAATAAGGAACATATACATATAAACATCCTATTATTAATTATCTCCATATGTCATTATCCCATAGTTAATATATTAAGTATATTAAGTATAGGTGTCATTGTAAAATCACCATAATATGCGCTAGATATTTAATCATATTATAATTGCACACACACACACACCTCTTAAACAAAAAATACAAAACGAAAAAGCAATAACAACAACAAAAGAAGAAATCATATTAACAATACAATATCATTTATAACTCAAAGCTATTTTGACTATTAAATAGGCATTTTTTATTATTTTCAATTATGATTACTTTTTGGTTATTTAATTTGAATTTTTATATTTTTTTTATTCTTCACTTTATTGATCACTTTTTATGGCATATATTTTTTATTTTTATTTTTTTATTATTTTTTATAAATTGCAAATCACTTACCTACCTATGAGCAGATACCCTTCACTCAAATGAAATGAAAAAATAATCAAATAAAAAATATTTTAAATATAGTAGGTAAGTACAGATATATACTAGTATATATTTTTTGAAGATTTGTACTTTCAAATTAGCCTATACATACATACATATATCAATAAGCAGATACCTTCATATGGATGTGTGGCATGTATTGTAAAAATGAGAAAAATCAATCCTCATGTCATTTCTAAACAAAATAAAATAATAAAATAAAAATTGTTTTAACGTAAAAAAAAACTATTTTTTTCAATTTCATTTTACACACATGTATAGATTTTATTTTTTTACAATATTATTTCTTTTTTTTTTTTTGCTTTTTTCCCATAGGCAATGATAAATGATCTTCAAAAGTGTATTGGCTGTGGCTGTCGAACAGCAGCAGCAGCAGCGGCAACCACCAACGGGCAACTGTAGAGCAACTTCAGCAGCATCAACAAATGCTGTTACTTCTAATTTCTTGTTGTTGTTATTGTTATTATTGCTATTATTGCTACAGCATATTCCATTCACAACGATATGTACGTATGTCGGTATGTAAGTAGTACGAGTACTACACTGACTTCCTTTTAATATTGTAATTTATCTATACTATATACCTATATTTTTTTTTCTATTATTATTTCTATTCATATTACTCGATGGTACTCCTTTTGTATTCTCACATATTTGTATGTGTTGTATGTGCTTTTGTGGTATTTTAATTACTTTTAACATTGGCAACCACAAAACAGCATGAGTGAGTGAATGAGTGTGGTGGCAGTCGTGGTGTTGGAGTAACTCCACTTCATACAGTAAACTCAGCGGCAATGAGTTAGAAATGAAAAAAAACACAGGGGAAATATTTGAAAGAATCAAAGCAAAAAGAAAAAAAAATTATCCAAATCATGCGTGTTCATGCGATCACAATAATCTTACACATGCCACGTGAATATAGCATTAGAAAAATAATAACAGAAACACTACCAACACCCAAACTTCAACAACAATGAATCTAATTGTTTCTGCTGCTGCTGCTGCTGCTGCTGCTGCTGCTGCTGCTGCTGCTACTATTACCGCCTATTGCTTTGATGCGTTAAACGTGCACCAGTCATTTGGCAAATGATTGTCGATCGCGACCTGTTGAACTTGCGTATTGAAAAGCAACAATGGCAGCAGGAACAATTCCAAAAAAAAATTTGAATGCCGTAACAGCCAGACGACCATGAAGCACATTGGTATGCGCAAACGCATAAGTGCGTTAAATACAAATTACAAAATAATGTAGGTAATATTGTCACTGCGGAAATTTGATTTGATACTGTGAACTAGTTCAAAACTAGTGCTTTCTAAGATCAATCCTTTTTTTTTTTATCATTTTACTTAATGGAGACATTCTAGAGGGTAAAGCATCGAGCACAAATTTCAAATAAAATTAAAATAACATCAATTTTGTAGCTCCCTTAAGACGTGGATAATGGTAGTAAATATATTTTCCATGGAAGTCATCCTAAGGAGAAAAGAAACAAGTTCAGAAAAAATGTAAGTGGGTAAAAATTAATAGGAGTCGGACCAAAATTTCACCTCTCTAGAACCATTCTGTAGCGATGGGATTTATCTAAGGGGTCGAAATAGGGTATAAGTTCAGCAGAAAAAATGTTGCGGAGAAAAAATAAATGGTTGTCGAACATACATTTAAACCCTCTAGTGCTGATTGTGGGTATTTATTTGAATGTTTCAACGTTCATATTTTGTTTGAAGTTGAAAACAAACTACGACCGTACAATATCTAATTTTTTTTTGTATCTAATTTTTTAGATTACTGAAAGACAAGCGTAATATTCACCAGATATATAGATATACCAAAAAATTCTCGAATATGGGAATCAAGTAACCTAAATGGAATTAGTTGGTGAAGTAGACCAAAACTAGTTATTAGTTGATGCATATTGTTCATAAATATATTGAATGCCGTCGGTTGATTAAATTATCATTAGGAATTTAAAAAATTGTTTATTATTCGTGATTATGTACGGAACTAGTACGAAACTAGTTCCAACGAAATGAAAAAGGGAATCAATACCAATTTTTTCAAGAAATTGCTTACTGATTATAAATATTCATTTTATCATTTGTAACGTCATAACTGTATTAATTCCAATATAATTACTTCTGAACTAGAAACGAGTGGTTATAGTTTAATGATAAAGTTGACCAATAATTTTAATAAATAAAGTGAACCAAAAAACTTAAAATATTGTGTACTAAGTTAAATTTTAATTATCACGAAAACCGGCAAATTACACCTATCTTTCTAGTTAGATCAGACAGGTCAATTAGGTGGAGTATTTTTCTAAGAAAAAGGAAAACCCATGCAAACAATCTTTATATAAAAAAACATACTGATACTGTGATTTTAAACATGTATTTGGAAAAATCGTAATAAAATAAAATAATTTTTTGTTTTCATATAATATTGTGGCTATTGTACAATATATATGTAAATAATAACGTAAGATTTTGTAGAATATGATCAGTAATCAACTTATATACGAAAACTTTAATTTAAATTTTCTATACAGCAAATAGGATTGAGTTTTCAAGCGAAAATTTGTTTTTCGTTTATTTACTGTGATCTCAGTTACAGTTGTAGTTCTTAGATTTATCCCTTTGGATTTACTTAGACTTAATATAGTTAAGCCTTGCACAAATTTCCTATTGGGTAGCGTTCATAACAGTAAGAGTAGTACTATTAGTACTAGTAGTATTTAGTAGCAGCGGCAGCAGTAGTATTAGTAATCATTTTCATAGTAATAATAGTTGTAGTACAGGTACTGTTCTTCGTTGTTACTACTCATTGTACATATTTATGGAATTTCAATTTTACCTTCACTTGGTTAGATTAAAACAATTAAGAAACGTTCAAATAGTGTGTTAATCTTTTTTTGAATGTCTTTATATAGGTAAAATAATTATAACCAACACAAAAAAAAGTCTTCTAATTTTACATTGTCTTCTTTTTTTTTTGTGTGAAATATGTAATGATTTTTATTTTTGAATAGGTAATATGTAATAGTAACACCTTAATGCTAATGTACTATGAGAAGTTGTGAAAAATAATGTAATACAATTTAAATGAGATTACGTCTAAAAATTAACTCATTGTATTACATAGTAGTATGAAGGTTATGAGGTCAAACAAAAACTTAAAAAAAAACATTTGTTACAATAAAAATGCAATTACAATATTCAGCATAAATATGAATAGTAATTCTATCATGACATTGAAAAATATGTTTTTATTTTCCCTAAAAATCGATTTATTAAAAATCTTGTATATTATGCAATAATGATATTTAGAATTATGATTAGTTTTAACTGAAACATTAACCATAATAAATACTATCAAACGAAATGTTGCCACTGGAGGTTCCGAAGAATATTGCCCGAGTTTTGAATCAACAATGAAATTGGGAAGTTCATCATAATTTGGCAGTACAATGAACCTTGCCCCATGGACAGTCTTCGAATGTTTGATTACATATAATTTAAGAAACTACCGCTGAACTATAATACCAAAACATCAAAAAACTTCATGGTTTTCCAAGAAAACCCCTTTAAATAAATTCGATATTGATTTTGCACCCATTAATTTTTACTATTTAATATTTTTTCAAAGTACTTACTTTCTGTCTTCACTCCCGAGGGGTATGACCTTACAAAATGCAAGTGAAAACACAACAAAAACGGCGAATAACCCCAAATCTACCGAGAAATCACACCACGAGCAGCGAAATGTATTACAGACATCAGATAATTTTTCCTGTTCAACATTTATTCTTAACAAGTTTACCCGTATATTCACCTCTTATGGGAGCTCCTCTACAAAAATAATATTTCTTTCATTTTTACAAAACATACATTTTGTAGGGGAGTCCTACAGGTTGAGATAGGGAGAAGATATGTTGGCGGGGAAAATTTAATTAAGTTCGATCATACATGAACAGCTATGGAGTTATTTGTCGATTTCCACGTGATTCTTCATGCATTTTGTGCGAGAGCCCCTATAAGGTGTACATATAAGAGGTAAGGAAGTTGGGAAAAAATGTTGAGTAGTAAAAATTAATGGGGGTTGGTCATAAATTTTACCCCTCTGTGAGCACTCTTGGGGTGGTAAGAGCGAAATTGAGAAAAATGTCTCTTGTGAAGGGGAAGCTTCTCGAAAGAGTAGGTATAAGGGGTAAGTATAATTACAAAAAATGTCAAGGTGAAAAATGATAATTAGAGTCAGTCACATAATTTAATTCCCTAGGGGCGTTTGTCAGTATTTTAAAGAACTTTCCAAATTTTATACCTTTTTTTAAGATTATGGAAGAAATACGGCCGTACTGAGTTAAACCAGAGTTGCATTCAAATTTAAAAATGCCAGTTATGTATCGAAGGAACTTTTCCATGTGCATGTGTATTCACATATTCTCTTTTCGAGCGATAGTGTTCTTCATTAAATCATTTCTCTGATGACGATATGAACTCTGAATACAATGATGATGGTGATGGTGCCAATGATGATTGTGATAGCATTGTTAATTACAATATTATTGCAGTTATTAATACTTCTTGGAGTTATAATTTTTTGTTCTCGTTTTCATAGTGATTGTACATGGCTTACGATTGCTTACCTTGTTAATGTTGCTACTGCTGATCTATGTTTGAAGCCATATAAGCAAGAATCATCATCATATTAATAACATAGTAATATTTTGTTGTGGTTGTTAATGTTAATTACTAATTACATTAGCATGAATAATAAATAAATGTGCGCATGCATAGAAATGAATGAAATAAATATTTCTTAAACGACATTTAATGTTGTTAGCAATTTATGAACATAAAATACAAAAAAATTGGACGAAAAAAAATTGCCGTTGAAACTTTACTAAGTTAAATGATTTGATCAAAATTATTGTTTGCTGTTAGTATATGTAAGACGGATTTGCTAAATATTTGCAACAAAGATCATAACAAATATAAACAATATCACAAAAAAAAAATCATCACCACCGAGATCAGTAACAATGAAGTTTGCCTTGTTGATTATCAAATGACTTAGCGCAAAGCTGATTGTCGGTGATCATCGTTACTGTCGTTTGAACAGCAATATCTTTTGGCAGCGGCAGCTTTTACTTTAGTTATTACATATATAGTGCATACATACATACATACATACATATATGTACATACATATGTATGTATGTAAAGATACCTAAATACATATGAGAAGATTGCCAAGCAGATAGATATAATATATGAGATAAATAGTAAAATCGTGATTCCAATTTAAGCTTCAATGCTTTTCATCTTTCTTGTTGTTATTATTCTTGTTGTTGTTGTTGGTGTTGTTAATATTGCTGTTGCACTGATTTTTTTCAAGCCGGTATACAACAGTATGTCCAACGCCATCACTACCATCCAACATCATCATCATTATCGTTTGTATAAAAGTGTTTACTACTATTGGTACTTGTTAGGTATGAGTGCTAGTAGGTACCACATATAAACATACGATCAATCGATCTAATTAAGAGTATCTTATCGTTAAGCTCCTATCTGTTTATATATAGAACATATATAAAGGAATAAATCTACTTGGTCATCCGAAGAGTCCCATTATCACACCCTATTAACTAAATTTGGCACTCTGTGATTGTGTCTTCTTCCCAAGCGTGAAAAGATGCTTCACAGGACAAAGGATTTCGAAAGAAGAACCTTCTGAATGACTTTGACTGGGGACTATATTGAGTAAATGCAGAATAAAATATAGAACAAATTGTATTTTCCTTGTGAGATACTCAAACTTATCGAATAACCTAGTATAAAATGTTAGTCCTAATAACAATAAATACACTTTTTTTTTTGTTAAACTTCTTTCGTTATTTTGCTGTATTTTTCATTTCGATCTTAACCATATGTAAATGTCTTTTTGTTGGCATTATGATATTTTTTAACTTTTGTACTTTTACTTACTGTTTTTTGTCTTTTATTTTCTTCACAGGTACGCAATTTAATTGGATACCAAATAAGCACTTGTATAGGTCCCATGCAAAGCGTTCATAATACATGTACGAGTACAGTGTCAAAAGCATTAATGGTGTCTTATTAGCTAATACTTTTCCGGAATCATGTTGCCAAAGTGTTCTTTTAAAGGAAAATATTTTAGCCTCTAAAATCTTTATGTTTTTATTTAAGTTTCTGCATTTTCTAAATGTCTGTATTTACTCGAAGATCTAGCTTTTGTAAAGTTTCTTGGATAGATTATTTACGCGACGCGGATTAAGAATATATATAATCATTTATATGACCGAAATATGCATTTGTGCAGAATATAAAAATCATGTTTTTATCATAAAAATATTACGCATATACATATTCCTTCAGTAAATTTAGAAAAACAATATATACTCGTATTTTTCTAGATATATTAACATTAAATAACACCCAGTAATGTAATATAACAGCTATCAAAGAAGCCCTAAGCAAAAAGTAAGCGCCATTCTTCTTTAATGAATTACTCACCAAATAATAAAAATATATTTAATCATTTTATTTTTCAATTTTTCCATGTATTTGCGGTTATCGTTTTTTTTCCTTTCTTTGTCTTCACTTACTTTTCAATTACTTTATTACATTCGTTATTTGAAGGCTATTAAAAATAATTGTTAATATGTACATTAATGAAAAAAAAAAAACATATATACCAGTTACCTTTTTGGATTGCTTTATTAAATTAGTTTTCATTATACAACTGTTGAAATTAAATGAGTGTTTAAGGAATAAACTTTCTTACATCGTTAGTGGTTTGGTCAATGGTCACTTGTAAAGGTTTACAAGTGAAAGGTGAAAATTGATCAATTATTTTGTATATGTATAATATATCCAACAAAAGGTTAATAGGTAATATAATGGTACAAATTACAGATATTAATATACGCTTTAAAATTTATATTTAATATACAATATACTATTATATTACTTATACTAAGCTGATCAAAATATTATATTTAAAAAAATAGAATAATATTATATTACTTGTAGTGAACCAATTAATATATAATATTAAATAAACGTTATAAATAAACTAATTTTTTAAGCTTTGGAAATTTTATATGACGAAGAAATAAATTGTATATTTTATGATATTTCGCAATTGCAGAATCCTGAAAATACATTATATGTATTCGGTTTTAATCAAGATTTAAAAAGCTATAATTACATTACTATGTGACAACACCTCCTTGGTAAATACAGGGGTGTCTTCAGCTGCATAAATTAGGATATTTTAGGAAAGTCCAACTGAAGTTAATGGCAACGAAATGAAAGCAATGATCAAATAAACTCACATATGACAAATGATTACATCGCAGAAACAATGACCTTTAGTCTACCGGATATTTCTTATAGGCAATAAGTTGCTGAGTTAATGTTATAGGCCCAATTCCTGGCTCTATTTGCATACCAAAGACATCAATAACAAAAGATAATTGAGAATTGCCGTAAAAAAGCAAAGCTTGCTATAGAAACTGCTTTCAAAAACTTTATATATACGCTTAAGTGTTAACTTATATTGAAAATTTTTTTAATAAAAATTTTTTAATGGCTTTAATTTTATGATGGAAAAATGTTTCATTACGAGGTAGAATCAGGGAAACTCAATATGATTTTTAGGGGCTCATTCAATTTTAAAGTCATACATTATATTATATTATGGAAGCCCTTCCTGAGAGCTTTTCAAAAAGCTATTATTTTAGAAAAATCGGACAATCAACAACTGTGGCATGATAAAAAAACAATTTGGAGGTTCTAAAAGGGGTAAGAAATAAAATTGTTTTTTCTTGTACCGAGAACGTCTCAACATAGTCTTTCAAACTAGGCGTGAAAGCTTGATACCTTTTTCCGTGATACACACTACTCACAAAGCCGACTGAGGCACCCTTTACAACTTGAACCAGAAAAGCGAGAACAGCAATGGCAAAATTTTTGAGTTTTCCGATTATAACTCGAAACTAACTGAAGAAAATCTTAGATATATGTATATACTTCGAGGCTTAAACCTTCCTCTTTATAGAAGCGGCTCAAAACCTTAAATAGGTCTAGAAATCGCGACCGCATAATTTTTTAATACAACAAATACCGAGAAACCGGTTTTTAACAATAAATAAAGATTTTGGAGTATATGGAAAATTTGAAACGTGGTTTTGTATTATACTCGACCTAACCTATAATGTCTTCTATGTCAACTTGAAAGAACAAAATATCTGTAGCACAGTGTAATAGGAAGATTTTTCTTTTAAAAAATGCCTAGTGTACATGGCCATGTCTACTCATGGGAGTTCTCCTCAAGACTAGTCACCGAATGCTTCCTTATCCTACAAAAACTCTCTATGCGAAATAAGGTCTCATTATGTTGGGTGCCGGGGCACAACGGAATTGAGGGCACTGAAATTAGCGAGAGCTGGCTCGTCTTCTCCACTGACGGGCCCGGAACCTTTCTGCGGTATAAGCTAGGCATCTGCCAAAGCTATTATAGAAACACATTACCACGACAAATACCTACTACAATGGACAAATTCGACAGGTCTCCGTCAAGCGAAAACCCTCATCAGCTTCGATGGAGCTTTTGACAGAATTAGTCTTAGTAGAACAAACTTACGCCTTATAACCAGCTATCTCTTAGGACATAACTGGTTAAAATACCACCTCCACAAAATGGGACTATCCTCTGACACGGAGTGTAGACTCTGTCTGGAGGAGGATGAAACATCGATCCACATCTTTTGCGAATGTCGGACCTTGGCCAGACTTCGCCTCAAACACGTTCAGTTGAGTTTCCCAACACCAGCTTCAATTATCAAAAGCTCGACAAGATCATTTCTATCCTTCATTAAAAAGGTAGAGGAGATTCTAGTATCGTAGACGGGCTTGGGTACAAAAGATCTCACTTGGTCGCAGTGCCCGTAACACTTGTGGTTGGCGCTCAGAGGTATCAGCCGTAGGGCTCATATCCTCTGGCTTCGCGTGGTCCACAAGGATGAACAAGGATTATATCCTTGCTCCAACGTCACGCTCCTTTTTGATTGATTAATTGATTGACATGTCCATCTCAGGAACCTGGAATTAATTACACTGTGAGGCAAAATAAGAATAAAATATTTTGGTCCTGATCATCATGGACTTGTTTGAAAGGGGTAGTGCCCCAGAGTACTGTGTTGAAGACCGTTTTCCGAGTCAAGATCGATTTTTTTAACGAAAGAGGGGGTTTGGAGCTGCTTATGTTTAACGGCTTGTTTACAACAATATTTAAGGTAAGCGATCATGATGCAATAATCTTCACTAAATATTATATGGTGGATATTACGAGAATTTTGTATTTTTCGACCGTCTACTGTGAAATCAGTCTATTAAGTTGAAGTTATATTATCGTCAATACATATTTATCAGGAAATCTCAAAGGCGCAGTGTTTTAGCACAATAATGGAGAACATCATCAAAAGTTTGTTTAATCGTCAAAAACTGCTCACCAGAACTTGAGCCACGAATTGGGTATATCGTTGGATTGTAATTAGCCAATCAAACTGCATCACATCCAATTCTTTTGCTAGAAAGATTTATCGTTCTACGAAAGCTAATTCATGCAATATACAATATTATTGATTGATTTTTGTTCTATAAGTGTATTAATAAATGAGCCTTGACAATCACTGGACAAAAAGGCGTCATGATTCTTATATCAACCAAAATTTTAGGTAGCTATAAAAAAACAATATAAAGGCAAAATGTAAGAAGAAAAATTTTATTCACATATAATATGTAAAACATACTTGTATGAATAATTCTTAATACATGATAACCTCAATTGATTGTAAAATTATAAAATACACAATTAAAGCTTATCACATAAAATGCAAGCGTAAAAAATTAAATATTAATGAAATATAATATAAATGCATATTCAGTTGAATCATTCACGTGCCATTTCGTAGAATTTACTTAAAAATTGATTAATCAGTTTCATTTAAGTGTTTTTTTTTTCATTTTCTTCCAATATGCAATTATTATGTATTATTATCAGTTGACTTAATTACTTTGTGTATATTTTTCTTCATAATTTGTTATAAGTTCACTAAGATCACGAGCACTTGCACACTCTATTGAAGGGTATAAGCTAAATGAGAAGTCAACCAAACCTAATCGAGATAATCGTTTAAATACTTTACTTTATATGTAGGCATTTATGTACTAGCATTCATTATAGATTTGTCTGGATTATGTGACTTTTTTTTACCATATTAATGAAAATCAAAATAAATCACGAGAATATTTTTATTTTTAAAATTATGTTTATTATTATATTTATTATTAAAATTAAGTTTAAAACAAACCTACCAAGTTGATTTCGTTTTAATAAGGAACAATAAAACTTCACGAATTTAATTTCGAGAAAAAAAACTGCACCTTTTTCAGGCGTTGAAATTTACAAAAATGTAAATCTAATTATCTAGCACCTAACTAATATTTCAATTAAAAACAAATATTTTTTTATATTCTAATATTTTATTTTTTTGATCAGACCCAAGTTCTCTCGTATTAGCGATGCCAATCATCCTCCTATTTCTGTATCACATGATTTCTCTTTAAATGTTACCCCGAAAATCCCAGGATTAGATAGTTTGTTCGGGATTCATTTCAAATATTAATTTATGTCAACAATTCCACAAGCATTAGTTAAGAAACATAAATATTGTAGGGAGTCCCCTAAAGGGGTGGAGATAGGAGCCAAGTGTATACCGAAAAAATGCCACTAAGAAAATATTATTTAGGTGTCAGTCATAGATTTCATCCATCTAGGTGCGATTTCTGAGAAACTGTGTGTGATATTTATCGATTCGACAATTTCAGGACTACATCACGGGATCTCGGAATTGCTTTGTTGCACCCGAAAATATCAGGCTTCTCAAGATACCCATTATTAGGGCACCCCTGTATATTTCTTAAATAAATGTAAAAAACATATGTATAAGAAAATAAAATAAAAAATGAGCTAAATTAGAACAAACCATATCAAAGTAGGTATTATGCATCATGTCCAAGCAAACCAAAGAGTAAGTGAATAATTGTAGTGGATTTTTCTGATCGTGCGTACGACAAGCATTTACTCTATACCATACATACGCAATGCAATATGTCGAGGTAGCTGGAAAAGTTTAGAAAATAAAAAACAAAAAAATTAACATTATTATATTCAGATTTCGTATTTGAATTTTTTTGTGAGCGTATCTCTACGATTACTGCATGTACTCGTTAAAAACGAATAGAACATACTCAAGATCAGTACCAATATGCAATATGCAGAGAAACAACAGCAATCAATATTACTTATCTACAATGTAATGTAAAAAACAACAAAAAAATATATAGAAAATATTGAAAAATATTTTATTTTGTGTTGTTGTTGTTTCTCTTGGTATTATTATATTGTTGTAGAAAAAAAACTGGTTCAAGTGGCCATAGTCATTATTAACAATATTCGTGTACGAACTATAATGTTCATATGCATATTGCTACTGTTGTTGTTGTTGTTGTTGTTGTTTCTATTGTAATTTAGCAATGTAAACGCATTTTTGTTGTTGTTATCGTTTGTGTGTTTCGCTGCTATATTTTCATTGCTACTCGAAATGTTGTTGCACTTTTCTTTTTCTATTGCATGAAAAGTGAAATTTTTTCATTAACATTTATTATTCCAATTATTACTGCAAGCAGCTACCATATACCAAAATACACTTTATTTGCTTCAATCATTTTTTATTTCAATTTTTTTTTTTATTTTTATTTTTCTTTCCTTTATGCTTTTTCAATATGTTGGTATATACATAAATACGTAAATATATTTGAACATAGTTTGTATTAGAAATTTTACTCCGAGTAAACATTGTACTCGTATGGATTGAATTAAATTGATTGTTGTAGTTTTTGTTGCTATTGGTGTTGTGATCTTGCCTTTTCCAGCCTTGCATAGGATGTTTTATTGTTGTTGTTGTTGTTGTTGAGTTAGTTATATGTATGCAGATATATATATATTTTTGACTGGTATTTGAAGGGCCAATGAGAAAAATTTCAGTGTTTCGTGGAACAAATGGTATAATTTTATATTTTTAAATATGCTATTAAAATAGAAGCTGAAATAGAAATTTCCCAATAAAAAGTGCCTTGGGTTTTCAGTGAGGTTTCTGCAGATCTTCCCGTTAACCATAATTCCATGTCTGATTAATTAAAAATGTCGCGAATACAACTCTGTTTTGTCCAGATCGCTATTTTGATCTTTGTTTGAGTATGCGTTGCGCTTATTTTTTTATTCAGGCAGCGGCCTAACTCTTCACTTTCATTTCTGCTTTGCTATATGAGCTCAGCCATTTTCACTAAAATGACACTCTTTGAACAGGAGAACCTGTACTCTAGAATATAACCACTTTTGCATCAAAAATTTCATATTTAATGAATGACAACAATTTGTGATAAATTTTTGTTTTTTGTAAAGAATTGTAAATTAATGTTAAGTTTGTGATCAATTTTTGTCTTCATTTCGATAATTTATGAACACTAGAAAAAAATTGTACAGCTTTATACAATATTATTATTCGAAAGCATACTTTTGTAGTGATTATTAGTGATCAACTAAATGTTTTTCCTACTGGTCATGTCTTTTATATGGTTACAGATTTATCAAACGGTTTTATCGTATTTAGCCGTTGTTGTTGTTTGCTTTATATTCACATGTAAATTGGTATATGCATTATTTTAACAATTGATTTTTTTTTCCCTCCCAATTTTAATTTTAGTGTTTTCATATTTTCATCGAATCGTTGCAATTGAAATCAATACAATACAATATATTGTAGTATATGTATTTTTATCAGCAAATATCTATTTTTTTTTTGTATATTAATTTTTCAATTTTTCAATCTTTCTTTTCAATTTGAAAGTAATTTTTTTCATTGTTATTGCTTTTATTGTTTTGGCTCTCGAAACAATTGAATTGAATAAAAAAGGCAAAAGTTAAAAAAAAAACAGAAAACACTAAATAATCATAACAATAAGTAGTTGAGCAAAACAAAAAACCTATGCTTTTATACAATATATTATAGATATATATATATGCACCTATATTTTTAACCCAGTGATTATATTGCAAATTTGACCTAATTTTTGTTTATTCCATTGAATATGTATACTTAATTTATAGCTAAAATTCTAATATGTATAATTTCAATCATTTTACTGAGAAACTTTCTGTATATAAAGATTGTTTTTAATACTTATAAATACTAATAAATATAATTGTATGGTCAAGAGGAAAAAGGATAATATGTAAGGCGGATGTTATTCAACCTGCATCCTAATAAAACAAAAAAAAAAATTCCCATTATATTATTCTATATCTATTCAACATAGTCACCCTAGCTCAATATATCTTCTCCAAGGATTTAAACGTCTTTTTTTACTCTATACTTTATTACGATATCGGAAAGTTCTCAACATATGCCTTAGTTTGCAATTCGACGTCATCATTGGAATGAAATCTGTTGACTGCGAGTGCCACCTTATTAATTTTGGAAATATTAAGATATTAAGGGTGGTAAATTAGTGTGCAATGAAAAGTGGTAAGCACCTCTCTCCCCGCGTTTAATACCGAATGGGGTTTCAGACAAGGTGATTCGTTATCGTGCGACTACTTCAATCTTATTATGGAGAAAATAATACCAGCTGTTGATCTACGATATAATGGCACCACTATCTTTAACAAAAGTGTCATTCTGTTAGAATATGCTGACGATATTGACATAAATAGCAGTCAGTGCAGTATTCCCAGAGCTCGAAAGAGAAAGAGAGTCACGTCGAATGGGTCTTACGGTGCATGAGAGCTAGACGAAGCACCTAGTGTCAACAAATAAAGAGTCCCTGTGGCTTGGACAACACGTAACTGTTGACAATTATACTTTCGAGGTGGTGAAGGACTTCGCCTATCTTGGAACAAGCATCAACAACTGTAATGACGCCAGCATGGAGATATGCGAAAGATTACTCTTGTTAACAAGTGCTACTTTGGGATAAGTCAGCAATTGAGAAGTCGAAAAAAGAAAACTAAACTCTACAAGCTTCTCATCATGCCTGTCCTTATAAATAGCTCCGAAGCTTGGACAATTTCCACCCCAGATGAGAGTATCGAATATAAAATGAATTATTTTAAATAATCTTTATTTTTAACCTTTCATTAATTAATTCCATTAAATCAATTTGTTCCCAAAGAGCATCACCATATGAAAGAACTTCTTTATTGAACTAATTGAAAATGTTTAATTTGGTTCTATGTACAATACTTATTTTTACGTTGAACCTGTTTTATATTCTATAGCAAAAATATCATAGGAAGAATGAATTATATTGTACTATAACATAACATAGCATAAAATCTCTACGTGCACACTTTTGTAGCCAACTACCTACATCTATCGTATGTAATATAAATGCATTGCTAGAGTTAGGAGAGACAGAGACACAGATAGTGAGAGAGAGTGAGAAAGAGCACTTTTTTTGTGTATTTTTATTTATTGTATTTACTTATTTATTTATTATTTTTTTGTAAATGTCATTGAATTTGATTAATTACGGGATAAAGTCAGACCGTCATTCAGTCAAGTAAGCAGCCATTCAACTAGCCTGTCAGCTCAATAATGTATGTACTCGTATTTAGTATGGACATACTTATTTGTGATGCATGTGCATGTTGAAATGTAGCATGTAAAAAACTGCATTTCATGGCTAACAAATCAATAACTATATATAGGTACTGTGTTAATACATATAACTTGCACATACTATGAGTATAAATGTACTTTATAATATTTGATATAAAATAAATTTAACAAGCACTGATATATTTATATTATATTTTGTATAGATTACCTATTTAAATTTTAGCGGAAAATCGAATTTAGCGAAAATCGAAAATTGAATATAATTCATGCTAAATTGTGTTTATAACTAAATTGCAACTTAATAGTGACCATCAATAATTATGGTATTATAAGTACTTGAGCGAAGAATTGTCTCGAAAATCCATCGTTTATTATTATGTGATAGATTTGTGCCTTTAAGAATATCTTGTAGTATATTGCTACACCATATGCATATATCTCATTTACCCTTGACCTATAATTCCCTAGATTAATCCGTGCATCTATGAATGGGTGAATGATACAAGCATGCATTTTGTCGTTTAATTAATTGTTTATTCTTTTTTTTTCCTTTATAATTTGTTATATATAAATTGCAATTTTTTTTTTTGCTTCTACCTTCATTCTTCATGAATTCGAGGCAGAAGAAGAGCTAGAGCAAAATAACATGAAATATATCCAATGCAACATGCAACAGTATAACATGCAATATATGCATTCAATGATATATCAGCGTATATGCATTGGGTATTAATACTTTAATGCTGCAAAATATATCATAGCTGGGTATCTGGTTGCTATTAACCAATGCATTTAAGCATGCATGTATTATACATACTATGTAACTACGTTCATTTCTGCTACTATCATTCTTTATTGTGACTTCAAGGTAATCTTAGTTGACATAATTAAATTAATTTTGTCATTGTGCTTGAATGACACCATGCAAGCTAACGAACAATTAAAATGTCACTTTAACGTTTCTTTTCGGTATTTTGTTTGTATTTTGCTTTGATTTTATTTATTTGTTATATTGTTCTTTTTTCTTTTTTTTTTTTTTTGTTCTCCTTTTTACTGTTTGACTTAAGGTTTAAGTTCTTAAAAGTTGTTATTCTGTCAATAGTGGTAATGGCAAACAAATGAAAACAAAAAAAATCAGATGAGTTGTAAAATCGTATTAATTTATTGGCTGTGACAAATTTGCAACGAAATTATTTCATCACATTGAATTATAGCAAATATTAAGCATATATCCACATTTTTGTTGTTGTTGTTGTTATGCCAATATTTTCCACTCGAGTTAAAGTAAAATTCAAACTAGATCATAAAAGTGAATTTTGTAAAATAAATTTAGGGGAAAAAGTTTTGTTGTTGTTGTTGTTATTAGTGACAAAAAGTTTTAATTGCGATCCTAAATTGTGCATCAGAAGTGTTAACCAACATTTTTTAGGAAGGCGACCCAACCAAATTTTACATCAAATTTTACCTCAATTTTGCTGCGCAGCCACTTTAGGAGGTGCACATTTTGCGGGTACATTCATTTGTAATAAATGCTGGCAAGAAAAAATTAATGAAGCTACGTCATATATTTCTCCGCTCTAGGGACAATTCTTTGGCAGCTCTGAGGTAATTACTCGGTTTTCATAAGTTTTCCTTCACGTGCATTTTGTAGCAAAACCTTCATAAGGGCTGACGACAAGGGATGTTAGATTATTGCGGCTGCACTCTGTCTGAGAGGACCAACTTTGGCCAGAAAGTCGTATTGTGATACCATCGAGCTTCTCTTATAGTTCTATTGTGCGTGTTTGGACAGTACTGGAAGGGATCTACGGATTTCGAACAGCAGAATCCTTGTGACGTCACTTTTTATAAGCTTCGTCACAGAGCTCTTTAAGACGCATTTTTCATGGTAAATTGTTACTGCCGGAAATATTGCCAATTACTTGCCAACAGGTGGGTATCATTCGAAAAAAAAAATCTTTTCGATATTGAAATTGTGCTTCTTTCCGGGGATTGAACCCACGACCTACGGATCAGAAGGTCGATGTACTAACCACTTAGCTACGGCACCAGGGTGAGGGGTAAATATGTTTACAAAAAAATCTTAAGTATTAAATATTAATAGGGGTTCGGTCATATATTTAACAATTTAGGGACACTCTGCGAACAACGGTAACGAAATTTATAAAAAGCATCAATTTAGTAGGGGAGAAAAAAAATAACAGGGGTCGATCAAATATTGAATACCTTTACGTGCGATTTTTTGGACATTTTAATGAATATTTCTTAAGGTTAAGGACATAATGCGACCCGGCACAGTCAAACCAACCACGGGTTCAAATTCATCGATCCCCAATACAAATGTCGTTCTTTATTGTTGTTTTCTCATTGTTTTTTTTTTTTTTTTGTTTTGCAACATTTAGCCAAAATTTCATCATGTCATTCTGTTGCCATCGTATTCACCTTATTTAGTACCGTAAGACTTAAAAACGAAAAAGACCGCTTCGAAGACAATATTTTATGGTCAAAAAGGAGATTCAATGTAAATAGTTGCATGGAAGATATAGTCGCACTGATATTCAAAAATGTGTTTTAGGTGAAATATTTTGAGCCCGAAGATATAGCGATACCTATAAGCGCACTTTGCGACATCAGTTCGAAGTAATTCTTCACGAATTGCTACAAGCTTTGGAGATTATCACTTGGGAGGGCTTCTGAACTGCTTCGAGGATTGGGGAAAACCGTAGGCATTACACTGAAGAAGTAGAAAAAAAATTTAGAAGAATAAGATTTTTTTCATCAATTCATGCTTCTTCCAAGGGAATATTAAGTAATTGTTGAATGGCATCTGCTTATTTTTCCTATCAATCTATTATTCAGATATTGTACTATAATAAAACAACAACATAAAGTTAAATTTGTTATATTTTCAAATTATATTTACTTCTAATAGATTTGACATTTTTCACTCGGATTCATAGGTGTGCCCAATGGACAATTAAACTCTTGGGCAAATTCTTTCAAATTCGACAATGCGCCGATGCTCCTCAACTCGAGAGGAGTGTGCACATCTGTGGCGACTGTCATTTCTTTACTGCTAGTTACCATATCAATACAACTGAACTGTGCGAAACCAACGAAAAATAATTGCTTATGATTGTAATTCAAATTTGGTAAATACTCCAAATGTCCATCCTTCGTTCTATTATACCATCTGAGATACGCTTCATATGCTATCTTCAGACCACCATTATCTGCAATATTTTCACCTTGGTAGCTGTGCTTGGGTAGCTTTTTGCCATTGTATTCATAATTACTGTATTGTTCAATGAAACATTTGGTACGTTCTTCAAAAGCTTTGATCGCAGATTCATCCCACCAATTATTGATGTTGCCATACTTGTCATATTTTCGTCCGTCATCATCAAAACCATGTATTATTTCATGTGCCATCGATGCACCGATAGAACCAAATTTTGTTGCATAGGGATACTTGGCCGCCCACAGGTAGTATGGTTGCAAATGTGAAACTGGAAGAACTATTTGATTCGCCAATGTATCGTAATTTGGTGTGAAAGCAAGACTGCTGGGATCACTAGCCGTATGTGGTGTTTTACGAAGTGTATCCAATTTGTGTCTGCCGGAATATTCGTATTGCGCCAAAATATTTTCAATATAACTCTCATTGTCCATAGTGGGAAAGTCACCAAAATCTTCGAGTAAATATTCTAGTTCCACATTTAAAAAAAAATTCATTCTATTCAATTTGTCAATAGCACTTTGTTGAGTACTCTTTTCGAGCCAATCGTATTGATTCGATACAAGTCGATTTTTCAAAGTCTCTTTTAATTCATTAAAAAGAAAATGTATAAAATCTTCACTTTGATTATTTTGATACTTTCGATATGCCATGATGTTCATTTCTGTTTCAAAAGCTCCGGCCACATATTCAATACAATAGTCCTCTTGTTGTGCTTCAGTCTCTTTGGGATATATGAAGAAATTTTTCAACAATTTATACATTATATAATTGGCCACAATATATTGGGGTGTTTGTTGTATGACTTTTTGTAAATTTCTCTGACAATTTTCATAGATTTCATAAACTGGTTCGTTGATTAATTCACCAAATGTTATATTAATAAATCGTTTCACATCAATAATTGGTGCATATTTTTGCTGCATTTCCTCAATATTGGTTGCTATTGATATTGCATCCAGAGGCAAAATATCACTATTCGATTCTTTACATTCTGCTAGAGATATTTCGAAATTGACAATTTCCTCTGCTGTCTGCTCGGCCAGTGTGTCATTCATGTCAAATAGTTTATTGAGGGATTCTCGTATATGTTCTTTCATTTGTTGTCGATCGGATTCAGTTGCATTATCAAAATATGCTGATCGAGTATTGAAATTCAACGGATTACCTCCAATGTATAGACGATTTATGGTATTATTATAAATATCTGGATCTATCGAAATTTCCAGTATAGTTGATATATCATATTTGCGAAATATTTTCGCTGCTGTTTCTAACCAATCGAAATGATCTGAATTCCATTCATCGCCGCTCAAAGCAGGCATTCCACCAAATTCATTCGGAATCTCTTTTAATTTTTTCTTATAAGCATCAAAGTTTTCTCTCAATTCTATACATGATTTATAAAAATTTTTCACATCCCTATCAGATATTGTATCATCTGGATGTTCTCCCGAATTCAATATGTCTCTTATGTTATGATCCAATGTATCTTTCAATATATCCAATGAGGTGGTTCTTTTATGATGATCATCATCGGCTGGATGAATATTATGCCAGTTACCGCATGCAAATTCAAAAAAATTCTCACATGGATCAATATTTTCGTTCATATAGAGTCGCATTTCATTTGACGCCTCCAGACGTATATCCTCTTGAGTGTATGTGATGGCTTTTAAAGGCCAAAGAAACAGTAATAAGGCAATTATCTTTATCAATTGTTTCATGATTATTGCTATACTCAACTTCTTCACTGTTTGAAATTTAAACTACTACTAAATATTTGCCAATATTAGTTGGTTCTATTGAGCATTATGTAATCCGGGCTATCAGTAAATATAAAGTATATACTAAATATAGTATAGTGATCGTAAGGTTATCACGTCAATTTATTTTGGAAATAAATAAGCATAATGTGCCATTATTTAAAAAAATATATTATTTTTATTTCATGCGTGTAAACAAATTGATATAGAAAACGAATTGACATGGAATTTACATTTTTAACTCTTCTTTCAATACATAATCGTTATTCTCATAATAATCTCCTATTCACTCACACAGCTTTTGATAGTATGCCAATTATATACATCTAGCTATTAAAGTGGAGCAAAGTAAAAATTATTGTAATATTTTATTCTTTCTAATTTCTTTCTAAAAAAGATCGCATACATCTAATTTTTATCGATTGACATATAAGGTCTAGTAAAAAGTAATCCATTATTTTTGCATTAAATTGAAGGTTTTATTTAGCATACTTAAAATGATCAGATTTAGGTGAAATATGCACCGCTTTGTTCGATAACTCGTTGTCATTTCGAAGTTAATTTCACAATGCCACTATCATAGAAACCTTCGTCCCTATTGGCGAAAAACTAGGACAGTCGATTTTCACAAGCTTCTCTTGAAGCGAATTTTTCACTAGCAAAATCATTCGCCATAGACAGGAACAGGTAGTAATCACTTGGTGCCAGGTGCGGACTATAAGGTGGATGCATAAGGACCCCCCAATCAAGCTCCCGGAGATTCTGGCAAGTCACTATCGATGTGTGTGGCCTGGCGTTGTCCTGATGGAACACAATTCATTTCCCATTGGCCAAAGCTGGCCGCTTCTGGGCGATTGCTTCCTTCAGACGGTCCAATTGTTGACAGTACAGGTCCGAATTAAGAGTTTGGCCGTAGAGGAGTAGCTCATAGTACATGATTCCCTGCCAATCCCACCAAACACATAGCAAAACCGTCCTGACCGTCAATCCTGGCTTAACCACCGATTGCGCCGGCTCACCGCGATTCGACCACGACCGTTTTCGCTTGACGTTATCGTAAGTGACTCACTTTTCATCACCAGTAACCATTCGCTTCAGAAATGGATGGATTTTGTTGCGATTCAGTAGCGATTCGCAAATGGTAATTCGGTCCATGATGTTTTTTTTTTTGCGTTAACTTGTGTGGCACCCATACATGGAGCTTCTTTTTGTATCCATCCTTATTTAAATGGTTTCAAACAGCTTTTTGTGCAATGTTTAGCTCCTGGGTAATAGAAACAGTGTTTACATGACGGTCAGACTCGACGATTTCCATTATTTTATCGATATTTTCTTCAATTGGCCTTCCAGAGCGTTTTGCATCTTTGGCATCAAAATTACCAGAACGGAATAGACGAAACCAAAATTGCATAGTATCAAGACCATAAAAACTATTCACATGTTCAGCCGTCTGGCTTGCGTTTTCGCCTTTATCAAAGAAAAACTGTAAAATATTTTCTCTTTACTGGTGTCCATCTTTGAAGCATGTTCAAACAATACTGAGTCAAGGTATCACAAAACTGCCTGAAAAGTTTATTTAGTACGAAATCCTATCCTTCTAACGCCATCTAGCGTAACCCGATCGCAATGATGTAACACTAGATACAGTTTACTTAAGCCATCTATTGGAAAAATAATGGATTTCTTTTTACTACACCTGATATAATGATTGATCGATATAGCCCATCTAGAGTTCTATGTGATGTCTACTGATGTACAATATTACTTGCTTAATGCCTTGTACAAGGTACTGATGAAGAAAATATATGGATAAATACTCAAGTTGTGACCAATCACAGTGCTATTAAGGAGGCATGACATAAATGGTATATTAGACTTGCATGATAATACATGACTTATGGACTTTCATATATCAATCATCTATTGAAGAATGAAGGAAATCCGTTAATTATATTCAGAGCTTGCGAAAAGTTATCCCTAGCTCTTATCAACTCTTATCAACCCACCATGATCAATTTTACGTTTTTATGTGGTTCGCTCCCACCGTTACTACGGCGCCTTTTTTTTGCTACTAAATAGTTTTTCAAACATATTTTCCCTCTGTCCCCGTGTCAAAGGGGAGCTTCCCCACCAAAGGAGTCTAATGAGCCTGAAAGTCAGGAATAGCATCTGGAGTTGTGCGATGAAGGACCGCCTCTCTAGTTGTTCCTAATCATTATTTTACTGGTACTGTAGTCTTTGAGAACACATCATGCTTGACAATTACGCTTTTAGAGTACTTAGCTGAAGTACTTAGTAGTACTAAAGTACTACTAAGTGCCACTTTAAATAACACCGCCTGGTTACAATGAGATGGATCACTCTTGGAAGCAGGTGCTTTTTTGGACTAAGTAAGCAGTTGGAAAGACGAACCTTTCCGCAAAGAAGGAAAACTAAACTCCACAAGTCTCTAATGATGCATGTCTTTACATATATCGCAGAATCCGGGTCACAATCCATCTGCGATAAGAGGTTGCTCGAAATTATTGCGTGAGATCTTTCAATCTAAAATGTATTGTATTCGCATTCCTCTGGAGGGGTGGACTTAATCGCGAAAGGAAATATTAGATAACCCTCCAGGGATGAATGACGAAACATTTTGCATTCGGCCAACATCGATTAAAAATTGTTGAAAAGGATAGATAAGTAACAAGTAAACAAATTTTGTATCAGTTATTAAAGATTTCGAACTTAAATATGTTCACAAGTGTTATTATTTACAATTCCTGAATATTTGACCTAATTCAAATGAGCAAATAAGCACTTTTTTCACAAAGAACTGGAAAAACGTAAAAAAAAATTGGAAACAAACAAAAGTGTAGAATGTAAAACGTAAATTTTTGTGTGATTAAATTTTATTAGGGAGTATTTATTCGCTTTGGCTTCATAAATGTACCTACATGGAAATAATAATAAAACAACAACAACAACAATATATAAGTGTGCTTGACTTATCAGCACTACATCCACCCAGAAATTAAGTTGTAAATTTGTGTGTGGGAGGGAGCGTTATTGTTGTTGGTTGCATGGTTAATGCACCTTACTTGGTTTGCTTCAAATGTCATGCAAACGTCTCACATATATTTGTATACATACATACGTACACATATATTTACAAATCTATTTTGCTGTTATCGTTGTTAGTATACTCGTATGTAGTAGCCACTATGTGACATCTCTGATGTCAAAGGCGAACAACAGCATGTTCGCTGTGATTGTTGTTGTTGTTGCTAGTGTTGCCTCAAGTTTCAAATTAAAAATTTCCAACAACAACAACAACAAAATAAAACGCCCCAAAATTCAACTATAACAACAACAACAGAAAAAAAACCTTTCATAAACTAGCATACAACAATATTTAGGTGGTTTGTCATTCCGATGCGATACCTACTTATAGTTATATGTATGGACTTTTATTGTACCTATGCATATGTATGTATGAGTACATATGTGCACATCTGGTTTATCTGTTCAACTGTCTACTGACCGTGTTGACAATAAGCATAGAACCGCAAACATATATAGATACAATATTGCTGTCCCTTTCTGTTATGCACTTTTGATTCTACTTTCGCTACAATTGTTATTATTTGTTTTCTATTTTTTGCATAATCTTTTTTCACAATTCAGCGAACAAAAAAATGTTTTTTTGGCGTTTACTTTGTTGCTTATTCTTGGCATTATGCCCAAAATGTATTTGAAATGAGTTGTCCGGTTGCTGTGTGTCCATGTCATGTACTCGTATTGCCGTACGTGTGCAGTGCACGATGCAGTGCTTTCAAATTATTGCCATTTTGTGTGTTTGTTTGTCTTTGATCATTTGTCTTGCAAAGTTGATATTCTTGTGAATATTTAAGATTTAATTTATGAATTTTCATTTTAATTTTTTTAGGAATAAAATTGAAAGATGATAAGTACTAGCAACATCTATGGCGTGAAATGACTAATTTATTGAGATTCATCGTTCGATCGTGGATTCGATCTAATATCCCAACATTTATTCAAGTTGTCATGCGAACCAGCCGATTAATAATATATTTAGTTTTGTACATCTCTGAAGCTTCCTTCGATTAATTTACTCATGTAACCATTACAACCGATAATCGATTTAGGCTGAATCTAGCATGTTTCTCCAGAGAATTCATTCCTTCGCTTGCTGGAACCAGATAAAGATTCCAAGCGCTGACAAGTTCTCCAGAACTTGGTCTTTCCACCGGAGGTTAGGTCTGCTTCTTTTGCGTCGTCCACCAGCAGGTGCCGAATATAACATAATTTACTATGTTGCCGTAGGCATACAGCTCATATAGTTCATGGTTGTACCTTATTCGATACTCGCCACCAACGCAAATAGGTACCGTCGCTAAGTAGTTAGTTTAATCCCCGGCTGAAGAAAACTTTTTTTATCGAAAAGGTTTTTCTTTCATATTGTACCCACCTGTCCAGCAAGCAATTGGCAATTCCTTAGGCATTCAACAATTTTTCCCCATGTCAAAACTCAGATAAAGTGATGCCAGTAGGGTTCTGTCATTCCAGACCGCTTAATATAAGTAGGTACCTTCTAATATTGTCCAAAATTTAACACGCACAACAGCACTGGAAGCGAAACGCGGCCAAAGGGAACAATGGGGCCTATAAGTGCCACAGATTTTTATTTCTTTTTTTTAAGTTCGGAAAAAATTATTTCGTGTATGACAAGAAGGCATTGCGCAAGTGCGAATAGGGGCACCGATATTTCGTAGATTGACGGTAATTCGTCGATGAATCAGATTATTGAAGAGGTGATATTTAATAGAAATCGTTCAAGGTGTCAGAAGCAATCCATGTCGGAATCAAATTCACCTGCTGTGAATAAATTGTTGATATTCTCCCAAAAAAATGTAACATAAATTCATACATCTTTCCAACATATAGGCAACGAGCTTCTTCAAACAATATTAAACATGCTAACAATAAAAAAAAGAGCGCTGGAACTAGATCATCTAATTGATCTTCAACACGATCAATTTCTAATATGTATGGGTACATCGTATATAAAAAATAATAGTCTACAATAACGATTGTAATGGCATTGTAGCAGTAAAACAACAACAACAACAAGTAATGCAAGCATTAATAATTGCAAACAACTATAAATCGATCATGTGTAATCACAATGATCAGCGTCAGCGCCGCATATACGAGTAAATAATATTGTATATCAATGTATTCGTATGTACGAGTATGTGAAAATGTTATTGCCCTCAATTCGTTACAATTGCAATTTTTTGTTTTGTATTGTAATTCATTGCTATGTTATTTTGTGTGAGACAGATTTGATTGAATCAGCTTAAGATTTATGAAGTTTATTAATGTCAGCATTAGAAACAGATATTTACTATAACAAGTACTTAGTTGCTAAATAATAATAATACATAGTCGCATATTCATTTGTAATTTAAATGTTTTAGAAATGATGAACATACCTATTCGAATTGAGTTCATGATCGTTCATTATATTTACAAATTGATATATGTACATATAGTTATTTATAGTCAATTTTTAGTTTGAAAAGGCAGATTTTCTTTGATGCACAGCGTACTTTTAAAGGGCGTTGTTAAGATATGAGTTTGAATAGTTACTTGTATATTTGACAATATTAGACAAAAAACTCCCACCCCTGTAAATCGATTGCGATCCATCATTATCAATCTACAAGGCACCTTTTAGAGCATTAGTTCATCTAGCCAAGTAGGACAAATCGGCATAGAAAATGTTTATGTGCAGTATGACAGCTCATATTAGTCGAATTGATTGTTCTTCTTACTCACTCAGGCCCAGGATCTGTTAATTTGTTTGAATGAATCCCCTTTATCTACGACATTCTTAACCTGCGGCACCCGATCCCAATAAGTTGCTTGTAACCACAAATAAATCATTGGAATGGCGTTGGTATAGGATTGTAGAACGTGTTTCGAGCTCTTCCAATGTAATGCGTATCTTATGTGTTCCAAATTCAGCAGGTTTAATGGCGCTTTTTTCGATTTGGTACATGTGAAAAACATATCAAAGGCGATACTCATGTTTTTAGCTCAACAGATTTATTAGATCACAACTCTTATAACTATAAGGGACAACAATTTTTAAAATAAATATTCTGACTTCTTGCTCTTCGTGCGTTATGGCTTCGAGCGATTATTTACTCGAATCAACGAAAATGTATAATGGAAGATTGTTTGTAGGTCCAGTTCGAAAAGAGTGATGCAAAGTACATGCTCTGAGGCTGGGCTCATCTTTTTGCTGATTGATGAAACATTGAAACCGTCAGCTAGAACTGTGAGTTCGAACCCAGGTTAGGTTAGGTTATTGTGGCTGCCTTCTTATAGAGAGGACACACTTAGGCCAGAAAGGCCTTTTGTGATACCACCGGGCTTCTCTTCCACTACTGATGTGCGTGTTAATAGCCGATTCCGAATGGCAGAATCCTTGTGACGTCACTTTTTTTTAGCTTTGTCATAAATATCTTTAAGAAGCTTTTCATGGCAACGAGTTACTGCCGGAAAAATTGCCGATTGTTTGCCGACAGGTGAGCACCGTTCGAAAGAAAAACTCGTACTAAAAATATGGAATGTGGAACGCTTCACGATTTTGTGTGCCATCCATATGCTGGGCACTGCTAGTCTTCTCTGTATCGTTCCAATTTTAGTATATGTTTAGCCGAAGCTAGGACGAGTTCAAACCCAGCATCTTTATCGATTGTATCGAATATGAGTCGAATACACTTTTCAGAATTTTCCATAGTGAAATGTGGAAGCTACTATGTTCTTACCCACCTCATTTTAGGTGCAACGTGAAAGAGTATTTGCTGTCCCATTTCATAACATTATAATAAGACGCGCTGAATTTTTTATTTGGGATAATTTTCCTTTCGATAGAGATTAGATGTTGAATGACTACCGTAGCTCCTAGGCAACTTAACAATCGACTTAGGTGGCTGTATCTTCTACAATTTTATTTACACGAATATTGGCTGATTAGAACCGAGAACTAGAGGGTGGGACATGGTAAGCGAAAGCGTCTGGCAACCCGATAATTTTTGACTAATGACATGCTGCGTTGGACGCGTCAGTCAAAGGCCATTTATACCAAGGAGCAGTATACTCCAAAAGAACGTGTACGAACCAGTATTGAGGAGACTTCAACATAATCGAGTTATCGCCGTTCTCAGGAGTAGGTGATCCCTTGAACCACTCTCAGATGCATAATTCATGCTAGAGAGTAATACTTGCCACACAGACAATCTATTTAGTACGACCTTTCTTCCTCGGAGGATTAATATCGAAAAATTGAGATTTTCACTGGCCACCCAGATTTAACGCCACAATATTCTTATTAGTGGGTTTGATTTCAGTCCAAGGTATACCCTGGTAAGCCAAGGACTCCAGCTTATTTAAATCCAACATACACCATGAAATCGCCGCAATATCGACCAAAGCATTGACCAAAACAATGGGAAATTCCGAGAAAAGAGTAGCTTTGGTCACCAAGGCCAAATGTGGCCATTTACAGGATATCATTTGCAAAAAGTAGTTAGAAAAAATCTCCTTGAAGTAATATAAATGATTTTTCCATGAACAACAAAAAATAGTTTTTTTAAATGTTAAAAAAAAATTCCTTCAACTTCCAATAGCCTATCCAGTACTTGAAAATAGCTTGAAGACCTACTTGACAATGGCAACTCAAGTGGGTACTGTGTCCGTTTTTAAATAATCAGTACCACTAAATTCCATTTAAGGACACATATAAAAATTATCTCTATGAATTTCGAATGAAAGTAATTTGTTTAAAAGGCTTTCACTGTAATCCATACTACCGTTTATATGCTATGATGGATGCTGCTGCTATTGCTTCCACCATTCACGTCATCGCATCAAAAATGCAGATATCGTTCTTATACGTATTTTACACTTTGATGAATGACTCTGTTGATATATATCTGAACATTTCAATTCTATTATTATTATTATTTTTGTTGTTGTTGTTGCACATTGCACTATTTGTATATTTGTGCACTGTTCATGTATGTACTTCTACTTATTACTCGTACATACGAATATGTATGAAATGTGTGAAATCTGTTTAGTGTTGCATTTCGTTGCTTTGCAATGTTGAGTAAATGTTTTATTTTTTTTTTCGATTTTGTAACCAATATATTAGATTTATTTTTGTAAATGGATGTACAGAATATGTGTGTGTGTGTGTGTGTGTATAGAGTAGAAAAAATTAATCGATTTGTTTTCATTGCGTTACAAATTTATATGTGTACACTTGGGCACATTACGTTACGTTATAAATAAAAATTTAAAGATTTATTCATTATACTTACTGCACACATACACATGCATATGTATGTGTTCTCGTTCGTAAGCATCTTTGCTTCACAATTACCAATAAAATGAAAATGAAATGGAAAATTGAAATAGAGCCAAGTCAAGGTCCTTCTTGGCATAGCACACGATTGATTGACATACAAGTCAAAGTTTATATTCGGACGCCTTGTTGCATTTGTACAAACAAACATACTCATAGTATACGATGTGTACGTTTGAAAATATTTGAAATTAATTAATGGTGAAATAATAGCAATAAATATAACAATAAGTTCACCGTGAGGATCATGTACAGAATATGCGAACGTAAATTTTTGTGGTTGAGAAATACAAAACTGATGAAAATTGTATTTAAAGATCAGCGGAAATGGTGTAAATGTTTATTTTTATTATGAATTAAATACTTTAGAGAGCATTAATTACTTACTGAGTTTCAGTGATTGCGAATTTTATGTACCTAATTATTATAGATTGTTAGGACTTCAATTAAGACTTAAATTATTAAGATGTGGCACTCAATGTCCAAAATAGCTAAGTAGTATGTTGCTCTAGAAGATTCTCCCATCTATATAGCATATTATTTCTAAACCTTTGAATATGAGACCATCATCGTTCAAGGTTCTTCATTAAACGTAATAAGGATTCTTGAAGAAAAAAAATCACACTAATTGTTTAGCAAATTCAAATGTTTTTTATTCAATGGAAATACAATCGATACAGTTAATACTACTTCCCTCGGGTGTCATTTTTAATACTAAAAACTTCTGTTGCTCCTGTCGAAAAGCATTACGCCAAAAGTTTAATTTATGTTCAGAATGTAGGTTAGGTTGGGTTATGTGGCTGCTGGTCCATTGTGATACCACCGAGCTTCTCTTCTCATCTTCTTCTGCTGTGTGTGTAAAATTTGACAGCACTAGAAGGGACCTACTTATATTAACCGGTTCCGAACGGCAGAACCCTAGTGACATCACTTTAACTTAGTTTTGTCATAAAGCAAATTGTTACCGTTCGAAAGATTTTACTTTCGGTTCAGAATGTACATTAATAAAAAATTATGATAAATATTTGGATTTTTACTTTGAGTTCTTTCTTAAATTTTTCTTCAATAGAAAATTAGTCTAATTTGAAACAGGGAATTAGGATTAAGTTTTGAAAACAACATCATTCAAATGACCTCCATGGCTTTTTTTGCAGGTAAGAATTCTGGGGACCCCATTTTCAAGCACTTTTCCCACTAAATCGGGTCGTATGTCATATATAGCGCATTTAATATTTGCTTTTAAAGCATGATTTATTTCCATAGACTAATTCTTTTTTAAATAACTTTACAAGAATTAGTCCAATGGTGTTAAATCACAATTTTTGGGAGGCAATTCAATATCAAAATTTCTTGAAATAATCGAATCGGTATATTTTTCCCGAAATAATTCGATTGTCTCACGACCTGTGTGGCACGTAGCCCCATCCTGTTGAAGCTAGATGATGAAAAACTCAACTTCTTCCAATTTCGCGCGTAAAAAAATTGGTTGTCATCAATCTATACCGCTTTCCATTGACAGAGACGATCTCACCAGCTTAAATTTAGAACAAGTACAAACCGATGATTCCACCTGACCTAAAACCACACAAAACATTCAGTTTAGGTCAATGTAAAATAATTTGTAGATTTTCTTTACACGAGAACCGACAGTTTCATTTATTCGCCGAACTACTGAGGTGAAAATGAGCCTCATTGGAGAAAATTATTTTCTTAAAAACATTTTTTCCAAAGCAAAATCTGCAAATTCACGACATTGGAAAAAAAAGATCATCACATTAAATATGACCGAAATGTCATATCATCCCTATAGAAATACCCGTTATATTAAGGCCAATGAAAGCCTTTTCGTACCTATGACATATGGGGAGTAGCGCCTCCACTTCTCGTGGCATTTACGACGCAAAAATGACTTGGCAGCTCCTGGAAGACTTCTGAAGTGAGTCGTGCATAAAACCCCGATTCTAAGTGATATATCCGATTTTGTACATATCACATATAACACGCTCACATCGAAAGTGTGATCATTATATTGCTCTATATCACTATAATATTCCTGAAGACTTTAAAATATATTATTAAAATATCTGGGAAATTTTATAAAATATACTACTATATTATTTACTTTCTTAAAAATCAAAAACTCTCTAAAAATCGATGGATACTCATAGACCATTATGAAAATATTCTTATAGGAATTCAAGAATCTCAAAAGATGACGAAAGCTTTGTAGTAATGAACGAAAATAAATCAAAGAAATTCATTTGTGTTAACCATTTGATTATTCCTCCAATGCACTATTCCCAGATGATCATATCTATATTACCAGACAATATCTGTATATACTCACATACAAATATGTAGCAATATGTACAATATATGTATTTTTTGAAAGAAAATTTCAAAATTATTCCTACGAATCGATAAACCAAATGTAAATCATGAATAAAAATATTAATCTTATTTATAGGAAATTTTCATGAGAAAAAAAAAAATCAAAAATGATTGCGAAAAGTACATTTGAGAATTAGAACCACATTTGTACATTAGTGCGCTTTACATAAAAAATTACTAATGTTACCGATTGACAAAGAAATTTGACTTATTTAATGATAATATTAAGATAATTTCGGAGTTATTAAATCTAACAGATCTAACAGTGATTTTTTAAAACAACAGAATATCGCTCAAGCTGAACTATTTTGGGAATCATAAAAAAATATATCGACTTGAGGCACTTTAATCTACATCGGCCTTTTAAAACTTTTAAGTATGGTACACAAACAAATGTATTTCGAAATTAAATTCATAAAATTTGAAATATACACACACAACCATATACAGCTTATATATTTTGCATTAAAAAAATAATAATAATAATATCTACACATCTCCATTTGATCATAAACTACTACTACGCAGAAGACCTCAATTCATAAATACCAATCAATATAGGGTGCGAGAGAAAAATAAGCATTGTAGTTGGTACCTACTACGTGCGATGATCATAAAATGGAACTTTTTTTTCACATTTTCATTACATTTTCATAAATAAAACTTTATTGCGTTGATAGAAAATATATGAAGAACTAAAAATGATAAAATAAAGAAAACATTCAAATATGAAAACAAATATGTCATCAGCGATGTGCATACACTCGTACTATGTATGACTCACTGTCATACCTTCATACTAATGTAAATAATACGAGTATCTACTATGTTGCATGTACGTGGATACATTGGAAAATTGTTACCAATTTAGTGACTCAATGGTAAAGTAAATAAAAATGTAGTATATGAATGAAAAAAGAAAAATTGAGCAAACAAAATAATAAACGACACAAAAACCCGACAAACAAATTAAATAAACTTTAGCAAAAGAGGGAGAGCAGCGAACAAAAAATAAATGTTATAAAAATAAACAAACCACACAATTGTAATTTACAAAAACAAATATTAGTGAACAAGGCGTGTCAATGTTATAGTTCTCATGCTTCAAACTGTTTGGAATTGTAATGAGATTGAAATCGAATACTGATATAAATAAGTTGTACTATTTTATTTGATTTTGAGTAGTTGAGTGGAAAGCGGACTTCTTCAAAATTCATACACTTGAATCAATTGGAGACTTGAATGGTCATGTAGTAAGACTGCATATCTTGTAATCATTTAAAGTTTAGCTTTACAGTATTTCAATTCGCCTTTCTAAATGATATTCATATTATATAAGATGGCAGCTACACAACTCTTTTTGAATAAAATATATTCTTTTCGGTAAAAAAAAAGGGTTTTCTCTCCCAAAAAAATTTCGCCTTAGCTCGATACTGTTAGTCTAGCGTTTTTCCAATATTATATTCCATCCAAATAATTGGTTTTCTCAAGGTCCTCATAATAAGCGATTGTTTCATCGATGTTCCCCATCATTCGACACAAATCTCATACGGCCGAGCCATTTCTTCAGGTTAAGAAATAATAGCAGGAACTAAATGGATGGGATGGTAGTTGATAGCCTAATTCATGGAATTTACTCTTGCTACTGGCGACTGGGTGCCGTAGATCAGTGGCTAGTGCGTTGGCTTCTTACAAGTCAATCCTTGTTTGTTCAATCCGCGGATGAAGCAATTCTTCCGGCAGTAACAGTTTGTCATGAAAACGCTTACAATAGAGCTCTGTGATAAAAAACTCAGGAAAATTATTGTCACAAGATTTCTGCCTTTTGGAACCGCCTAATACTGTTCAATATTTAATAGTGCTGAAAAAAAAGCTCGGCCGAAGGACCTTTCCGTGGTTGTAAGTGCCATAAACACACACTGCGAACTTGAGCACAGGTGCGTTGTAATGGTGGAAGAGAACTTTGTTCTTCGCCAAAATTTGGTCATTTTTGCATCAAATTAATAATGATTCCGTCCAATAGCTACAAATAGTATTTGGGGTTGGTCGTTTTATTCCGTTCAAAGCAATCGATGTGAATGACATCACATGAATCCCAAAAAATTGTGTTCATAACGTTATTGACCGACAAACCCACCTTTGTCATTTTTGGTGCACGTTCAGATTGGTGTTCCTTAGCCACTGATACCTTGTGGTGGATCCGTGTTTCGTCCGCAGCCTGAAACTAATTGGAATTGGACACACCGTTGCTTTTGTTGTCAATTGTGAGTCAATGCAGGAACCATCTTCCGGATGACTTATTTATTTCTAAATATTCACATAAAATGTAATGATGCCACTCAATCTCAGCAATCTCACATTTTCACATTTTTCGATCGTCCAATGTCATTCCATCGATTTTATTGACGATTTCTGGTGTGACGACCTCTTTTGGGTGTCTTGAATATTCGACATCAATTGTACTGGTTCGACCAAAATAGAATTCAGTAAACTTCTTTTTCTTAATCATTGAAGTTGATGGTGCAGAGTTCTCTGAATATTTATCAAATTCTCTTCTTTCCATTTTTATAGAATTTCACAAGGTTGTCTGCTTTCAATAGCTGTCCATCACAAATAAAATAAGGCAGAATGCTCCAAACTTGAGTTGTCTCTTAAAATACCATAGATTTGGAAATGAAGGTTTGCAGTTGGTTTATCTGAGATTCAGTAAGATTTAGTAAAAGTATTCAGTACACAATTTGTTTAGTGCATTGGCCTTTATTGCCACAAAGGCCAAAAAAGTTTATTAATGAAATTATCATTTCTGAAATAACTCTGTGATAAAATTCCAGAGCAAGCCATTGGTTCTACTGCTTAAAGTCGGTAAATAACTGAATATACAAGGGCGGTCCCAAAACTACCCAGACATATAGATGGCGGCAGTAGTTTGAAAGAATTGCTTTGGTGAAAAGTTGCAGCCCAATAAAACATATGTTTTAAGTTTCAAGGCGTCAAGTTGTTTAGTATTTTTTTTTTGGAGCCATCGAAAGTTAACGCTGGGAAAGTATATAGAGCTAAAAGGAGAATATGTTGAGATATTTGCCCAAATTTTTTGTGTTTTCTTTGTTAGGTCGGGTAGTGTTGGGACCGCACGCATACGTAGGTGCCTCTGAGACAACCCTCATGGAAAAGAAGCTGGGACAATTCCATTTTACTCAGCGTTAGTACATTTGCTCTTCAAATTCTTTTATCACCTTCTATATCTTTTATCCCCTTCTAATTCTGATTAATTTTGTCATCAATTATTGTTAACTTGGAATTAAAGCGAACAATTACTAATAAGTACGTGTTAAAATCAATAATGACAAAAATTTCATGACTAATTCTCTTGCATAGCAATGCACATCAATTTACAATGTAAATTTGGGCAAAACCACTAAATGATTAGTGTTAAAACAACAAAACCTACAACAACAGGTGGGCATTTTGTTTTTCTTAATTCCATTTTTTGACGGAAATAAACAATAAAATCAAATTTTTAAAAATTGCGTGTACGTGTTTTAGTGTGGCAATGTACCTATCGGCAAACGATACGATTAGACTTGTATTGATTTTACCATGAATTGAGGAGAGGAAATATCAAATAACAACTTCAGACTTGAAGCCGCCCAATACTGCTAGGTATAGATGTACTATGTAAATTATTTTCAAAGTAATATTTTTTTTCTTTATTTAAAAAACTATATTTGTTTTTAACAGAAAACCATGGAACAAAAAAAAAAAGTACGTGCTTTGCTTTAAAATCCCAAAATATCAATAAAGCTTATCTAGTATGAATGAAGTTAATTTCACCAAGACGCGAGTGTTTTGGGAGTAATATTGATTAGAGTTTTATAAATATTTTAAATAATTTATGTGTGTGTGGTATATTATGTGGTTACATTACGAAGATACCATACATCTTTGTGGTGTCATTTCTTTTTAAATAAGCCTCTTCCGAATTGTTTGTACCTATTATGGGTATTTAAATTGAAAAATATTACATATTGTTCGCAAGTACAAGTTTAAACTTCCGGCATTTATGGTTTTATGATTATTTGTGTAAATGAGGGTATCTTTAAGTGTAAGTCATTTTATATACAATTATTAACTATTTGTGTACATTTTTCTATGGAAATCTTTATTGTATAATTTTGATTTTCCTTCTATGGTGGTTGATGTGGAAGCTACCACTCATAGATTCAATTAATGTGACTTTTTTTTTTAATAAAGATCTACGATATTAGAGATTATGTTTCGACTTTTTTTATATAATAATTTTTTCTTATATGCAACTCATTTCAAAGGTTCTTCGAACATTTTCTTTTGGAAGAATTGATTTTTGAATATTTAATATCTCTCAAATAAGTCATACATCAAAATTATAGTATTTTAATTTTATTTCAATATAAAAAATATATTAAATTTCACAAATATTTCTATGAAAAATTATTAATAAATTTTATAACGATATGATACTATCTAAAATGATCTATTAGTAAACAAAAAAAAAACAAAAAAAAAATGCTTAAAGCTCAATGATGACCGACAATATTTTCAGTAATACCATCGCCATCATAGCAACCATCCAAATAAGTTCAAAGTAGGAAGACAAAAGAAAAGAGAATATTTAATTTCAACGTCATTACTAAGAACTCTTAAAATTATTTAATGCTTTAACATGTAAATTGTTTATTAATTGGGCGTGAAAAAAAAGCTGTCAACAATTTGTTATTGCTGTTGGTTTTTTCATCTTCTTTATTTATGAAATTTGTGGTTATTTTTCAATTTTTGTTGTTGCTGTTGTTTTCCTTTTCTTTTTTGTTTTTTTTTTGGCGGAAATAATGCTTTTAAATGTTCCGCATTTTTACTTGTTTATATTATAATATAGTATATTATGTACCCATAGCGCGTTTTTCTATATTTTCATTGTTTTCAATACTTATTAGTATTTCCTTGAATATTCTTTGGTAGACATATTGGCGGCATTTGAATTTTCATTCTATTTTTGTTGTTGTTTTGGTTTCTTGCCATATTGCAGGATTTTGATTTAATTCAAAATTAATTTATTTATAATTTTTCATTAAAAAGTAATAAATATGTAAGTACTTACAATCTTCTCATTTTTCTTCTTCTTCTTTTTGGAATATCATAAGTAAGCCTATAAAAAATTTATAAATTAAGCAATTAACTCTGAATAAATATGTATAATCAGACAAGTACTATTATAATTGATTACAAAATCTGAATGATGTATTAATAACAACAACAACAAATTATATCCGTAAAAATTTTATTACCAAATATACATAAATGGCTATATATGTGAATGAGTAGTCATTAAAATATAAGTTTTTCTATCGAAATATGATATTATCAAAAATTAATTTTATATTCTTTTACATTTTATTTTACTCACTTGAAATTAGGAGGCAATACGATACTTAGTATAATGCATTTTATTACAGGAAATAATCAGTCGATTTATTGAACTAAAGTATTCAAAGTGAAATTTTATTGAACTTTGGAATATATTTCTCAATTTTAGCCTAATATTTAATTTGTCTTGAGGAATATTACTGTTTTTCTCTACCCTTTAGAGGGACTTCCCACAAATCTCTTGAAATGCTCCTCGGAGGATAAATATATGACGACCAGTAATGATTTTTACTACATGAAATTTTGTCTAAACATATTTAGGCACAGTGACTGACAAAATCACCCCAAGAGCTGTGAATTGAATGACCATGCCACATTCATTCTTCTCGCCTAACGTTCCTCAGAAATTTGCTTACGTCTTACCGACGAACTTTTCAATCTAAATAAAATCTTTTACATATCTTCAACGAATTGAATCTGATTAAAGTGAATATGGTATTGTACATTTTACAGTGTACAAAATAGAAGAAAAGCAGCTATAAACAAGAAAATCGAAAAATGGGCTAGTGAATTATGGAATCAATAGCTGAATATAAATCATTAACAAAAAGTTTCTATCGTACAATGCAAAAACGAGCAAAGATGCTCTCATCCTACACCGGCAAAACCTTAGAGTGCTATGTGCGGCATCGGCATGAACACAACAACCAGGGACTATAATCTACACAAGCTGAGGATAGCCAAGGACTAGCATGTCTTTATACTTAAAGGAAGATGAAACAATGGAGCACATACTTGCCAAATGCCCAGCTTTTTTCACAAAAAGGATGAAGAGACTACTCAAACACGTGTTGGAAGAAGAAAATTATACAGGAGTACAGTTACGGCCATAATAAAAATCCTAAACACAGTTAACAATATGATCAAAATACTAGAGAGTGTAAAATAGGCTCCAGTGTTTGAGATGTGTGCTAAAAACTATTATCTAAGTGCTAAAAACTATTAGCGAACTCAAGTTATTTGTGTTCCAAAGAACTATAAAAAAATTTATAAATATGTGGAATTATAGGACTTGAAGGGCCCTTTGACCTAGGTTCTTTAGTACTGTTGTGGTTGTTAAATTTAAGACAGTATTAGAAGGCACCTACTTACATTACCCAGTTCCGACCGGAACACTGGAACAACTTTTTCTGAGCTTTGTAACAGAACTCTTTTAGAAAAGCTCGAAAGAAAAATATTTTCGCAATTAAAGATGTGCTTTAGCCGGGAATAGAACCCACGACCTACAGATCAGAAGGCCAAAGCACTAACCACTGGCTGCGGCACCTATGCTGATCTATCATTTGTCACTTTGGTATTTTATTGAAATACTTCAAGTACCAAGTAGTTGCAGGAGTGATTTTTATTGTTTTATCTTACGTAATAGTAATATTCATTTCACTACATGTACATTTGTTAGTGATAAGTAAGTATTATTATTAACAAGGAAAGGTTGTTGACTAAAAAAAAATGGAAAGTAATTTATTCAAAATGTTAATTGAAAATTAACTTTTCAAAAAATATTGCATACACTTGTATATATGGGAAATTCCTATGCAAAAGCGAATATTCATGCTGTATTAAAATCAAAGTATTGTAGAAATTGTCTACAATATTACATATACATGCTAGATGATACTGCCATACTACAAAGTTATTCACTGTGCTTGCTTATATTGATTTTCAATTAATTCATAATTATTGTAGAAAGCGATGCTTAAATATTGATTGATAATTGCAACTAAATAATATATATATACATACAATCCATTCGTACACTTACATATATGCATATGTATATGAATTATAGTAACTGCTACTATATAAGTACTACAAAAATCAATTATAAGAGGAAAAATTCAGAAGTAAAGGGCATTATCTAGAGAAAAATACAAAATATAAATTATAATTAGAAAAGTAAAAATATTGACTACGGACGAAAAAACAAAAGGAAAATTTTTTTAAAAGTCCATAACACAATATTCATAATCACATATACCAAACGGTTATCTAATAGCTATCAACCAAAAAAATAATAAGATGCATTAATATCATTTTGGTGCATTGAAGCGATAAAATAATTATATTTTCCATATGACGTACTGGCATTCACATATAGTATTCAAGGTAAAGGTATTCGTTACACGCTCGCACACTCGTATAAGATAGAAATACCACATAATTATACGCTGCAGTCAAAATGTAATGAGTAAATTAACTTTGTGCTTCCGTTTGTAACACCATAAGTGTAGATTTGACAGGAATGGAAAAATACATATTATTGATTGGAATCACCATCCGAGTTGATTTAGTCATACATTTCTGTCTAGCTGTCTGTCTGACTGCCTTTGGACATAATAACTACAGTCATTATAGAGCGATCGAGCTGAAAATTGGTACATAAGAAATTTTTTACCGGTATTGTCTTCCATACAAAGGTATATTGTTGAATAAATCATTTAAGGTATATTGAAAATTTATATTTATAAAATATATTTCATATTTAAAAAAGTACAAATCAAAATACGAACGCAACATCAATACAGAAAGGTGAGCTTTTATGAAGTAAACATCAGTTGGCCAAATGAATAAAGGAAAAACAACTATTGTTGAACATCAATAATTACAATATTACAAATATTATTGTTCGGCATTATTTTGTTGTTTTATTTGTTGTTTTTATTTTTGCAAAAGCATTTATGTCAACAACACTCGAACTCGATATAGAAAATATTCTTGCTGTTATTGTTAACGTTGCATTTCCGTGGACACAAACATACTCGCACATGCCTGCACACTGGAAATCTCACTACAAATGCGAATTACATATAAAACGTATACGTATGAATAAGGTATCTATGAACATGAACAAATAAATACATAAATCGAAAAAGCAAATATCAACAATAGCATCAGAAATCAGTGCACACATATCCATTCATACTCACAGATATGCACAAATGCAAACAGTTCATTTCTACTACACGATTGTAGGAGAAAAAATGCAATATGGTTGAATTAATTACTACCCCGAAAGGGAAGAAACGTTTATAATAATGTACAATATGTGTATGTGTATGTTATATGCACATGTTTTTTTTTTAATATGGAAATATTAAAATTGTACAATATATTTCAAATACATATGTACCTATCTTTATATGCATTTATTGCATTTGTGTGCCAGTTTTTTGTTTGTTTATTGATATATTAATTTTTTTTTTTAATTTTTCTATGATTTCATCATTTGATGACTAACAATTAAACGATTCAAAAGTAAAAAATTCTTCGATACATACTCTATATCTATATGTATAATCACAGTTTCAATCTATGCTATGTATGTTTACTTGTATGCAGGCTCATTGAACTTTAGCACACCGCAAAATTATCGTGCCATCATTGTCGTCAAAATACTTATGCATCGGAACATAAGTGATGTATGTATAAAACATTCAGTAGAGTTTTAAAATAGTAGAAAAATTTTCCAAAAAAACCGGTTATCAAATAATAACAATATTCGAATATAAAATAGTACAAATTAATAAATTAAATGAATTTCTTTGAATGTTGATCCTTGTTCGAGCTACTGAAACATAGTTTGTTCTAAACACCATAATGCTTTCGAAATCTAAATAATATATCAATAATATTTGAAATATTTTATTATTGATAATTGCTCGAGTACTTTTAAAAAGATTACCCGATTAATCGGAATCACAATTAAGCATATACAAAAAGTACAAATAACACCAAAACCACATACATTTAATGGAGCAATGATATGTATACATATCCATATGAACATTTGTTTATATACATATGAATACCAACTTGTTCTTATATGCATGTTTATAAGAGTATCATATCATTTGTTATGCTGCTCTATTGATATTCATTGATAAGATGTGTATAGTTTACTATTTATATATTGTATGTATGTTTGTATGGTATAGCATGTGTGCTTATGTTTGTTTATATTGAAATTTCCAACGTTTTAAAGATTTGGAACACACAGACACATACGTGCTTATATGTAAGCGAGCGTATGAAACAATTGTATTTATATCTGTTAACCAAGTGTTAAGTAAACAATTATGCAGACATAGTGGCGATCATTAAAGTAGTGAGTGATACGTGTAGAAAAAAATTTATTTCAATAGAAAAATAATTGTTTTTGTTTTTTAACTACACCATAAGACGATACTTTCATCTAAGAACAGAATATCTTAAGTTTGCTAATACTGAAGCTTAGAAACTATACAGCGCAACAGATAGACAGATATTGCAAAAACAAAAACTCTCTCTTCGCTAATTAAAATAATCTTATGATGCAATTTCTACCTCAATCGATTTTTAATACTGGAAGTTATAGTGCGAAAAACTTAACATACCGAAAGATATAACTGAGTCGACTCAGATTTTGATTATGACCAGTGTTTGTATAATATATATTTTTTCATATCTGTCACCTCTTATTAATCGATGCAACGAACGTAATAAACCTATTGTGTGAGAGTATAAAAAACATATTATTTGCCAAGTGTGGACCCTGGGTGCTAGGCTAGGCCACTATGACGTAGCTCGGGAAAAACAACGCTTCTAGTACTAGTACAATGGGCATCACTTGCCTGAGTGGCAGGGGAAATTGCCTTCTGTAGCGTTCTCCTATACACATTTATCTAATGTTACTAGAACCATGTCGTCCGAAATCGATTAGTATTTGTAGACATCTTTCAATACTATCCACATTTAGAGCGTTGAACAATACTGAAAATGTGACTAGGTCGAATATGAATTTTTGATCGGTATTTAAGGCTGTAGCTACACCGTTTTAACTGTGCTATTGACCCTCTATTATTTTCGAGTAGACCGTACCCACAAGGGCTTTTTTGTTAGTATTAGAAACCTAAAATCCTTTTTATTTGCATTTTGACACATAATTGCGTGCGAAACTCTCAGATATGTGTACTTTTATAATTCTTGTAGGTATGGTTTTTCTTCTTCTACGTAATCGAAATTAGTTCTACACAAATATAACACTGAATAGGCTCTTAATTCAGATGAATTTAGTGGGTTGTCTCTTATAAAACTTTTTAGTATTAAATTTAGAAGAGTTTTCATAATTGTGTGTGAAGCTCGTTTATGACCCGTAAATTTGCGTGCAGTGAAATTCATCCGAAAAATATCTTTATAGAGGCTCCTAATATGACGAATTGAGTTAATTCTTTCAATGAAAATTAATAATTGTTTATTATTAAGTGTATGATTTATTAGTATTTGAATTTTTTTAATAAGCTTTATGGAAGCTATTAAAAATAATATAAGTTAATTATTTGGGTGTTGAATATTCATAAAAAAAAACATTCTTTATTTTAAATTAACACAACACAATATTTAAACTTTTTCACTTAATCCGAGTTTTACAACTAAATTAATAATAATTATAATATTCTTAAGCTACCTGTGCCGTTGCTGCGAGTCACGTTGTCTAGCGTGGATCGAATTACGCAATTTCCGTTCTCATGCTTTTTCAATACTCGTGCAATTTTAGGGAGGAAATTGCTGAGACTTGGAGTCAGCAGTTCTGTGTTTATCTGGTAAACTTTTCTTACATTAACTTATATCTTACATTACGCACCTTTTTTTTCACCACTACACTTAGATATGATACATTCAATATTGTTCAAAATATTCAGTATATGTATATGAACGAGTACCTACCAAAATCCACTCAACAAGTGTGACGAAGAATTGTCAGTGACATTAAGTAAACATTTGAAGACATATCAAATAAATATTTATCTATTGATGATGATACAATACATGTTGATGCAGCTATATACATATAAACATACACACACACACACACATATTAGGATAGAAATTAGGGGAAGTCAACTAAACCAATTGTACAATTCAAAGAAATGGACATCGTAGAGTTAAATGTTTATAAATACATATCTATACACATGTACGATATGTACTATGTATCATACATTGGTTGTTTGGTGATCATATATGTGCAGCTGCATATCATCGTTTAACCGATGACAATGATGATGATGTTGATGATGATGGTGAAAACATAAATTGAACACATGTTGCATACAAAATATATGCAACATAATCGCTTACAATAGCAGTAGTAACAAATTCCAACAAAATGATATGTATAGTATACTAACTATATACATTTATTGCTGAGAGAAAATCAGCAATTATACACGATACATGTATATTGTATATATAAACATTTGAACACTTGTAGCATACTGGTCGTACATCGTACTCGTATAATGTATGTATATATGAACGAGTACTTCAATATATTCATTAGTATCGACAATTGGATTGCTTGTTGCTATTGCTGTTGCTGCTACATATATGTTGCTTTCATTTTTTTAATCTTTCTTGTTCGCATACAAAATACAAGAAGCTACTACGTACACTAAAGATGTAGGTATTGTACATACAACCAACCACAAATTGTATAAAAGATTATTTTTCCACGTCGATGTTAATTAAAACGGTCAACTATCTCGTATATAACAAACTAATTCACAAATATTATATACATACATACATACAATTAACTATTTCATTTAGGTAGATGTTTGCTGAATACAAATATGTATGTAGGTGATAAAATGGAATCAATGTGAATAGCAAAAAAAAAAAATTCAGAGTATAAGCATATATATTCATATGAACTTCATGGGGGTTTTAACTGCAAAAAAGTCCATCCAAATTGAAGTGATGTGACCTATAATAATATGTTGCCTAGTCTATCTTTTTCAAAATAATTTTCATAAATTTTCTCTGCATAAAAATGACAGAATAATTCTGATTTGTTATTTCTCAAAAATTTCATACAAAAACCCCTTTAATTTCCACCACTGATGTGAATTATATTTTATATACCATTCAACTGATGAAATCACTTTTTTTTCGAGAAAGTAAACCATGCTTGATATATCAATTAGTAGATACCAATTTACGTATGTACGTATATTTACACACTGCTATTTGAACATGCAAATTTACAAATAAACATATAAAGCTGATAACTTTAGAAAGCAGACATATCATTTAAATAAATTTCACTATATTTAATTAAAACATACAAATGGGCATTTGTAAAATAAAAATGTGAAGCATTTGTTTAAATATAAATTCTTAATATAAGGTCTATTAAAAATTAATAGATGTGTGTGACCTGGCGTTGTCCTGAAGGAACACAATTGGTCTCATATTGTCCAAAGCTGGCGGTTTCTGGGTGATTGCTTCCTTCAGGTGGTCCAATTGTTGACAGTACAGGTCCGAATTAAGAGCTTGGCCATAGGGGAGTAGCTCATAGTACATGATTTCCTGCCAATCCCACCAAACACATAGCAAAACCTTCCTGATCGTCAATCCTAGCTTGGCCACCGTTTGCGCCGGCTCAACGCGATTCCACCACGACCGTTTTTGCTTGACGTTGTTGTAACTGACCCACTTTTTATCACCAGTAACCATCCGCTTCAGAAATGGATCGATTTTGTTGCGATTCAGCAGATGGAAATTCGGTCCATGTGGTTTTTTTGCACCCATACATGGAGCTTCTTTTTGTATCCAGCCTTATTTAAATGGTTCCAAACGGTTTTTTGAGCAATGTTTCGCTCCTGGGCAATAGAAACAGTGCTTACATGATGGCCAGACTCGACGATTTCTACTATTTTATCGATATTTTCGACAATTGGCCTTCCAGAGCGTGGTGCATATTTGACATCAAAATTACCGGAACAGAATCGACGAAACCAAAATTACACCTGATTGGCTGTTACAGTATCAGGACCATAAACACTATTCACATTTTCAGCCGTCTGCCTTGCGTTTTCGGCTTTATCAAAGAAAAACTGTAAAATATTTTCTCTTTACTGGTGTCCATCTTTGACGCGTGCTCAAACAATACTGAGTCAAGCAATCATAAAACTACCCGAAAAGTTTATTTAGTACGAAATCCTATCCATCTAACGCCATCTAGCGTAACCCATCGCACCTATACAACGCGAGATATAGATTACTAAAGCCATTTATTCGAAAAATATTTGGTGTAGTAAACCTGATATTTGGAAATGGCTGTGGGATAAATCTGTAGGATATCGTGGATGCCTCAGTAATTCACAATTCAACCATGTGAGAAGTGATGGGATGCTCTTTTGAAATGTTTATCATGTCAGCTATGTCATTTAACTTTACTCGACCGTCTTCTAGAACCATATAATGAATTTTAGTAATAATTTCTCCGGTAGTATCCTCAAGTGGACATGCTGTGTGATCTCGTATGACTAAAGCGATTGAGTAAACATTTCTGGATCTTTCAGTAAGGAGTCTTATCGCACTTTTCAAGTATAATTTTGATCATTCCCTTCCTTCGTCTTCTATACAGAAGCTTATGAGGTAACGGAGCAAATTACGCTCCATAGTCATAATGCCGCACGAATAAGAATTTTTAAAACTCCAGCATAAAAACAACAAACAAATCGAGCATTTACTGATTTACAAGCGTTGTATGAGTTTGTTGTTGTTGTGAGCTTTCGAATTTTCATTTTTATTGTACATAAAGATTCAAACTCACAATACACACAGATATGTTATATCTTTTAATTACAATTCTAATGAAACTTGTATTACAAGTCTCAAAAATAGGTTAAAGATTTAGATAATGATAATTTTCAAAATGCATTGTCACTTGTAAGTACTTGAACAATAACTTACAGAACGAATAATGATTTTTGTAGCCAAAATAAGTCTTTCCGCCACTAATGTCAATAAAACATTGAAAAATAGGTGTTATGTATTTCTCAAACACAGAGACGAATCAAAAATCAAGCAATCTCAATCAATTCGTGTACAATATACAACTATTTACTTTTATTTATTGTCAATATTTGAACAGCAATAGTATCAGAAGAAAATGTTGATATCATACAATATAATGATCGCTTTTCTCTGTAAATGTCATAATATTTGACATGTTTTTTTCATTTTCGTTTTCTCCAATATTTTCTCTGATTTTTTGCATATACGATATTTCGTATATTGTACAATACACTTGAAAATATTTACAAATGCCCATTTAGTATAATACATACATTTACGAGTGGCACAATGACAAATGGGAATTTTCAAATAAATTGAAAATTTAAATTAAATTGAAGAAAATGTCAACTGGTCGTACCAGGTTATATGTACGAATATGTAAATATTGGTATGTATTTGAATTTGTGATATCATCATAATGACGTTAGTATTTGAAGTATAGAATCAATGAAATTCAATTACTTACATCATATCAGATTATACGTATGCATAGTATTATAAAACAAAAGGACAATAAATACTAGTCGATTCTACTATTGTAATTGTTAAATGTAATTTAACTGCAATAAATCAGGGATATATCATTTCAATATATTCGTACAATTCAATGTGACTGCAGTGATAGGGTGGTTTATATAATAAGATCATCTATATTTATTGCTCATAATGAATATAATAAACTACTAGGAATATTATATAATAACAATAGTTACTGAATTCAATCAATATAAAAGCTTAACTTTATAAGCTATTGTTATTTGTTATGCGACAAAGCTGCCTCAAATATAGTTGAAAATATGTTTCAATTGGGTAGGCAACTAATTTATTGCCGAATTCATTGCTGATACATTTTCATACACAAATTGACCCCAAACTACCAACTTCAAACAAAAATATATGCAATTTACTTCTTAAGCAAGGGAAATATGACAGCTAACAAAAGTGAGAAAGAATATTTCATTACATTGACAAAAGGCATCAAAATATGTGTTTAGTCAGAAACATCCATGTGTGAATTCGGCACCTTCGTAGTTGTTTCAAAATGGCATAACCTGCCAAAATTCAATAATCTAATTAATTTTAGTGAAGTAAACTTTTTGTTTTTTTTTTTTTTTTAATTTAAAATCATTATACAAAGTTGGAGAGCTTTGGGAAAAAATAGTTTTGTTTCAATGTTTTCATTTACGTTCAAAAAATCAAAATTTTATTTAAGAAATTTTTTTTAGTTGTTTATAAAGCCTCTTTCGACAGGCTGGTAAGGGATTACCTCTACTCACCAATTTCTGTGTTTGGTATTTCTGCATAGCTCATTCGTTTTTGCAGAATGACACTGTGTAGCACGACACTACATGACTGTGTAGAACGACACTGTGGGTCGTGTCGAATGAGTTTTACGGTGAACGAGGGCAAGACGATGTATCTAGTGTCAACAAATAAAGAGTCCCGGCGTCTTGGACAACACGTCACTATTGATAACTACGCTTTCGAAGTAGTGAAGGAATTTGTCTATCTTGGAAGCACGCTAAATTCGGCATAATCCGATATTCGGTGTAATAAGCTCATAAGTAAGTCAGTAAGCTTTTAAATGACAAACCTCAATTTCAAATAAAAACATTTCCTATTCAACACAAAATCATCTAAGCGAATTAATGAAATCTGATACTTTTTCGAATAGTTATGCTAGTAAATATTACGTACGTAATACCGACCTAATTGAGCACTCCTTTTTATCAATTTCTTTAGGAGAAACTGTATCAACCATATAAATATAATAGCATACTACGTGTGGTAAAAGACCCAGCGAGAAAGTGAATGTAAAGTAAATAAATCAATTTCCATTGATAAAGTATTCTTAAAAATTGCAATGGGAAAAATAGCTTCCAATTTGCAGGCGGAGGTTCACGTCTTAGAGCTATCTGTCAGAGAATGTCTCGTAGGGGCACTAGAGAAACCAACATATGCATTATTTCAGACAGTCAGTCAGCTCTATAATCACTAATGAACTTCTCGTTGCAATCTAAGTTGGTCTGGGAATGCTTCGAACTTCTGAATACCTTAGCAAAGATGAACTCTGTGACTCTAATTTGGATACCGGGACACGAGGGGCATGCAGGCAATGAAATGGCAGATTCACTGGCCAAAAAGAGCGGAGACATTCCTTTCATACGCCCAGAAGCCTTCTGTGGGGTAAACAGTAGCTTCATGAACAACTTAATATGTGAAGAGAAAAAAAGTAGTCTAACCGATTACTGGAGAGCCCAAACAGGCATGCGGCAATCGAAAAGATTCATTGACCCTGAAGACATTAAGGTAGATGCTATCTTGAACCTCAACAGAAACGACATCAAGCTCTACATTGAACTATTAACAGGTCACTATAAAATTAATTATCACATGATGAAAATGAGAAAAGACATCAAGCTCTACACTGAACTATTAAAAAGGTCACTGTAAAATTAATTATCACATGATGAAAATGAGTGTGGTTAACAACGATCTCTGTCGACTCTGTCTTGAAGAGCAGGAAACAAGGGAACACGTTCTTTGCAATTGCCCAGCTGTGGCTAGACGCAGGCTAAACTACATAGTCAACGGATTCATAGTTCCCAATAGTTAACAATTAACTATTCATTTATCACTACTATACTCAACATTTCCTTTTGGGTCTTGTTAGTATTGACGTTGGTATGAGAAAATTATGCTTTAGAATTCTTAATATGTATGATTATATAACTTAAGCTATATACAATAACTACATTCTTATGCCAAAGTTTCAAATTCTTGCATATGTAGGTACATATGCAAGATATATATGTACAATATATATAATATACCCTTTATAACTACTTAAAGCATATATTTTCATACAAACATACCAGTACATACATTTATGCGTAATTACAAGAATAATCATAGAAGTCAAGTGTTTATTGTGTAGGTACTCAAATGTTTAATTATGTATATGTACATATTTTAATGCTGACAGTCCCGAGACTCTGGTTTAGTTGTTATTCCACAAATCCTGCGTTTAGTTGCGATGAGATTTTCGGGTTTGATTACATGAAATTTTATACATGAAACATTCTATAGTCTAAATGTCGAAAGCTCGAAAATTAATTCCGGACTGTTTTTTAAGATCTATCTACTTTCTATACAGCTTTCATTCGCTACTTTGTCGCTTTATTTCGTGCCATATTGCAAATACCAAGTTTCATTATCAGTAACGATGTTTTTGGTGAAGAGAAGAGTACACATTTTTCCAAGAATCCAGAGTGTCACAGAAACATGTTGTTGTAGGCCCACACAAGCCTGCCAAATATTATTTTACCTAGATTTTGGAGCGATTCGCGACTTCATGGATGACTTTTTACGGCAATTTCTTAACTTTTTCGAGTTTTATGTCGATCAAGACGTTCTTGATCTTCAGTATATTGTCTGCTGTCGGTGTGGACTTACTCACGTTATATTAAATAAACACAATGAGCATTTTTTATCAGTTCATTTATATCAGTGAATAATTTAAAAATAATTACCGAGCTTAAAATCGAACTTGATATTGAGTTACTCTAAAAATGGTAATAAATTTACCTTTTTGAGTACTTTCGCCAAAGCATGGGCCTTTTTTTTTGATGTTTGTGAAAATAAATAGATATTTTCTCACTCAATACAATATGACAAATAAAATATACTATTACTCAAAATATGGTTTATTTTATATTTCATAATTTTTGAAAGCATTACTCTATACTTTAAAGTGATTGGGCTAAATAAAGTTTTCTAGGGATCATTTCCGAGAGTCTCCATAATTCCAGGATCAACAAGAAACCCGAAAATGGGCTCCCCTAATATTCATATATCTATAATATATGTATGTGCGTGTTTTCTTTGACGCGTTTATAATTATTATTTTGTTTCTTCAACATTACACTACTTTGCCTTACTTCTTTCATTTCTCACTACTTCGCCATCTCCTTCATCACCAAAACCTATTGCACCTCTAAGAACTTTATGTATATAAACTTACTCGAAAAAATGTATATATACAAATGTGTGCAGATAATGTTACTTTTATGAAATGGGCGGTAGTGTTGCATACAGACATATGGTAAGTACGTACATCTACTTGTTAGCGTAAAAGGGTCACATAAGTATACTTAAGTCGATAGATACCAACTATACTTATTATATTTTCAAGTGATATGAATTATTAATAATAAATTACAAATTATTGTTACTTTGACATACGCTAATGAATTTTCAATGCGCTTTTTATGCATTGTGTATGCATTAATTCTAAGAGGTAAGTAGAAACTTAATTTATAGAGTGTGTCCAAGAAATATCCAGATTTTGTATTTTTACTCTGCGGGGTGTTATTAAAATTTTAAGGGCTATTTTCACAATACCAAGTTAATTCATAAAATAGAGTTAACTCATAGTTTTCAACAACAAACAGGTACCAATATATTTACCAACTCTGTTTGTCAACTATGTCACTTTACTGAAAATTGTAATTCAAGACAAATAGAACCAATCATAAAACGTTTTTCGAATTAGATCGATGTTATTTTTAGCTTTGCAACCCAATCTAATGCAGTAATATTTTTATAACTTTTACTCGGATAGTAATACCCAAAAGGGAAAACTGACAGATATGAAAAAGTATATATATTATTAATCAGAATTACAATTTGAGTCGAATTGACCATGTCTGTTTCTTTATCACTTGAAAACGGTCGTAGTTGTTGAGCAATCTTGTTGAAAATTGATACATAAAAGCATTTTAACCAACGAATTGATGTGTCGATGAATGGGCAGAATTGGATGAAAATCATGCCTACTTCTCATACAAAAGCATGTTGTTGAATGTATGTTTTAGCATTTTGCGCGCATATATGTGTTAGGAAATGGGCGTAATCAGATGAAAATTTTACACGTATCTCTCATACAAAGTTGCGTTCTCAATTGTAAGTATTTTGCGAACTATCATATAAGTTCGCATAGTGCACATATAATTATTTGTAGTAACTAGCTAGCATGTTTGAAAACTGTCCCAATGTATAGAGTTTTCTCTAAAAAATTTCTGCCTCTCTGCCATAGTATAATATATGTAAGCTTTGATATTACCGAAGTTAAATTTCTGAAATATTACCTTGGTACATTTTCGATACAATGTTGCAATGTTGACAGATTCACTCTGTTGGTGTTCTAAACATTATTTTTATTTTGCTAAAACAAAAAAGTTCACACATTATTATATTTATCTACGTAATTAATTGAAATGCTACCTCTGTCTGGGGATTTTTCGGACATGACCTAAATAATAGTATTTTCATTTATTACTCTCTTCTTCGCTGTTTTTCATCAAGTGGCAGCAACATGTACTTACCATGTTTGTCTTGCTTAATTATAAAATTATCATTTTTAAAAAATCTTCTAAAATTTCTATTTGCTGTTGTTGTTTTATTTATGTTGTTGTTGAAGTTGTTCTTACAATCGAAGAATTTAATGTAATGCAAATGAATATTTTGTAAGTGAAGCACATACTACTTTCATAGGTACGTGTCTATATTATGACGATGTATGTAGGCAGCACATAGAAAAATTAATATTTGGTAATAAAAAAAAAAAAAATCAGTCGATACTAAAAACAAAAAAAATAAAAAATAACCCATTTTATATTGACAGCATATTTTGTGACCAATAAATTCTAAAAATATTATATTTATTCCTATTTGAGTTGACAATATTCTTTGAATGATTTAATAATAAAAAAAATATATATGTTTGTATACATTCTTTACCCTTCTTTAGTGTTATATGGCTCCATGGATACATGTGTAGATGCATATGAAAACATGTTTGATTGTACATACTTAATCGTACACATGTGTCCATATGAGTTCGTTTACAAACAGGTGTATCTATACATATGCATGTAGGTAAAGACGCGCGCGTGCGTATATTTGTAGAAGAGGGACACATTTGTTCATGTATGTTTATTCCATTCTGATGAAATATCCGGGATGTCACGTATCAGTCACGTTATTGTCAACTTATGACCTCCTAAAATGTTGTTGATTTGTGTATTCACTTGTTGTTGCTAGTTGTAATTGCCTAGTAGCCACCCCAACACAAGTTTCAGTTGCATCACTTACAGATATGTAGTGTAAATATTATTTTCCCTTCTTCAAGCTGCTGATGTTGTTGATGTGTTTTCATTTATAATTAATTCTGAAGAAGAAAATGAAAAAGAAAAAATTTTACTAAATACAGAGAGGGATCGTAGTTGTTTTTTATAATCATATTGCTACTCCTCTTAGTAGTAAGTACTATCCATATTTATTTATTTATTCAAGTACATTATTCTTGTTATATTTACATATTATTTTTATGTTTTTGTCTGATAATAAAAACGTATTTGTTTTTAATCTAAAATTCAAGCAAATTGTAATTATAAATTCTTTTTTTTTTCTTTCTCTCTCTCTCTGGACTTTCACTTCGGACACATTTACACATTTTCTCACCCACAATCTTTATTTTTCTGCTGCTTTTAATTACTTAGTATATCCATTTATTTTTACTTAAGTTTTCTTTATTTGCATTTAGTTTTTTTTTGTATTTTATGCAAAATCTGTTCTAACGCTAATTGTTTATTCATTGGAATACTTTATGGGGGGAGTCACTGAAATGGCTACTGTGATACACACATCATGATACTTAGTAAATGACCTACATTGTTAAGAGGATACTCTAAGTTTTATATTTTTTGAGTATATGAATGCATGAAAATATTGTTCATACTCAGGCTTGGTTACTGCTCCCTTCTACTCTGATACAAATTGGTCCAATGTGAAGCACACATTTGTACAGGCGGTAGTCCTTGTTTTTAAAATAATTGTTGATTAAAATAATCACGTGTGTCAAATTTTATTTCGAAAACTTTATATTTACGTACGAAAAATCTGCAAAAATACATTCGAAAACAATCTTTTGTATGCGAGGTATGTGTGATTTTTATCCGATTAAACTCATTTTCACATATATGCATCCATTGGCAAAAGTAATCGCATTTACTAAGTTTCAGCTTGATAACTTTATATTTTCGAGCGCAAAGTGTGACATCATATATTCGAAAGCAACATTTTATATGAGAGCTAGGCGTAGTTTTCGTCCGTTTCTTCCCATTTGCTCACTTGTGCATTCATTAGCAAATGCTATCGTTTATACCAAATTTCAGGTCTATAACTTTATATTTTCGTCCACTAAAGTGTAAGAATATACATACAGGAATATGGAACCAGTAGCAAATGTATTAAAACCTTCAATCAATACATTCAAACTTTTTGAAAATATTTCATATTAAGTGGAATACTAAAAGAGCGCATCATTTTAACGAATGATTACATCACTATAACTTTTGTTTGCTCTTTCATTTAAAAACTGGTGTGATTATATTTTTCCACATCATTACAGACTTGAGATAAAATATCACTTAATATAGTATTTAGTTGTATGAATTTTATACTTATAGTCATTTTGCATTCATGCAAAATTCAATGCATATAAATACGAGTATATACTTTTGATTTCAGTTGCATATGTGCATATATAAATTTCTATAGATTTCTACTTGCATTTACTCCCGCTTGTTCACCATTAATTCATAGATTTATATTTTCATTTATTTATACATTACTGTGCGAGTATGAAAACCAAACTATTCAATTTGCATAGTGGCTATGAACCCACCTATAATCATGCCTATGCAAATAAGCTAGGCAATCGAATACGACTCACATTTTTTTTAACCCGCCTGTTGCCATTGCCACACGCATGAATATGTTCACCTCATAGACACTTGAGCTTCATCTCATACACTATTACGTGCTGTGGCTGCTCACTAAGGTATTACTACGTTGCCCCTTTATATGAAGGCTCTGCGGTCAAAGTGTGACAATTTTCAATTTTTTAAACTAGTTTGATTTCACATAATAGGTCTACATCGCACTGAGATTTTGCAATTGGTTGCATTCAAGAAATTTTTTATATTTTTTAGAAAAATTATTTATTGATGAATATCACGTTTTGACCGCAGCTTCATCATATGTACATACTACTTACTCATGCTATACGAGTACATACACACAGCTACTATGTATCTAAATAGATATATACCATATAATGCAGTATCTACTTGTGCTATATCTTATTTCATTCACAGAGTGAAAGACTCACCTAATACAGGCAAACAAGTAAACACTTACATATACACACTATGTATGTAGCAATATGCAAAAGTATGCAGAAATTTTATTATAGTATATGTAACATATATTATGTATGCAAAATGAGCAAAACAATACATACAATATATAATTAAGTTTATAATTATGAATTAAATAGTAGTAGCAATAGTAATAGCAATTTCAAGTAAATTTTTCTATGGCAAATAAAACTGAGAAATACAATAATATTCATTTACTATTTTACTAATACTAAAATCTATTTTTTAGTTGATTAAAAGTAGAATTATGTTCCGCCAGTTGTCTGTGTTATGAACGCGTAATCGTCAGTTAGAAATTCCTAGCGCAGTCAGGTTCTCCAGTACTTGGTTCTTCAATCGGAGCTTGGGTCTTCCACAAAACTCTTTATTTTATCTAATTTGGCATTCGTCATCAATGCAAAGTGGATTAAAAAACTTATGTAGGCCATTCCCTCGAAAACCTCTAGGTTTCTGTAATGAGTAGTATTGTGAGTCTTCTCTGTGAGCATGATAGAATATTTTCTTACGACCATAGTCGTAAATTTTGCATTCAAATATTTTGATTTTATTTATCAATCTAATTTAATCACTAATGCATAGTTCATTTCTCTAACCACGTCATTGATTCGTCAAGTGCATATAATTCTCATACATTCTCGAGTATGTAATTTTCGCATAATTAACATAAATCAATGATTCTTTAAACATAAAACAAAAACCATACATTTCTTCATTCATTTATTCATATTATTGCCGTTGTTAAAATGTTCATGATAAATCAATGAATTTATATAGATATTTTCAACGCGATCAGAATTATTTCAACTCATTTTGGAACAAACATGCTTGTACATAATATCTTTAGATATTATTGGAAATTTCATGTATTGCATACATAATCATCACATACGATAACATATGTACTATTGCCAATTATTATTTGTTGTTGTTTGATATTTTCTCTTTAATATTTTACGATATATTTCGTGTATAAATTATCGATATATGTACATATATTTATGCGTATACGTGTGTAGGTGATAATATTACCATATACTTATACTCATCGACATATCTACATTTTGTAAATGTATGTAGTAAATATTTTATGGTTTTATTTTGTAAATTTAATTTTTATTTATTCATATCTCAATATTTTAACAAGCCATTTGACACTGTTTTTTTTTTGAATTTTGGATTTTTATTAGTTGATCTTCTATTTCTCTTGGTCTTGTTTGTATTTCCAACATCTTCATAATTAATTTCGTTTTATGTAAAGTATAGTAATTATTGTTAACGTGATGTTTGGGAGAACAAATTTTTATAAAGCTTCATAATAATATGTTTACTATTTTATGAAGAACGAAATATTAATTGAATTTTTATTGCCACTTTTGGAAGAAGCTAATATATTCGATTATCGAAAATCGACAGAAGAGAAATATTTTTGGTATCGTTGCTCTAAAAAATACGTTATTAAATTTTTTGTTGTTGTAGAATTTTTATCCCTCTTGGAATGGAATATTGGAACGAAGAGACATTTGAAAAATTCTATACACTAATTGACTGCTATTTCGGGATTGCAATTTAAAGTTTTCTTAAAAGAGCGTTTTCTTTTCATTTATACTTACTGGGGTATTCAATTTGGTTTTAGCGATCGATTAATAAAAATAAAAAAATCGAACACTATTCGTATTCAAAAATTGGATATTTTTGCTCAAATGACTGGAAATGTTCAATAATATGTAATCTAAAGTATTTCTTACTGAAATTCACTTCTTATTTAAATCGATAGTGTGGATATTTTAGTTGTAGTCGAATACAAAACGACGAAAATTTTTAAAGAATTTTTAAAAACCCAAAATTTTAGAAGTACTGTTAAAATCTAATTTTGAGATCACTTTCCTTGTTAACGAATCAACAATTTTCAAGCATTTAAAAGTCTTAGAAATGAGTCAAAAGTAAAGAAATTGGGTCCCATTCGAATTGAAGTCGAGAGATGTTGAATGCCAATTTTTCACTTGCGAAAAATTGCATCAATGGCGTTACTGGATAAACAATGAGCTGCTAAAACCGAATGAAACTATCACCGGTGGCCTTTATTGAACACAATTGATGCGCTTGAGCCGAGCATTTAAGGAAAAACGGCCAAAGACTTGACAAAGTTATTTTGCAACATGACAGTGCCGAAGTCGTTTAAACATACTTATGAACGCTGAAATGGGAAGTCCTACTCCACACGCCGTATAGGCCAGACATTGATCCTTCCGATTACTACTTGTTTCGATTGATGACATTGCCTGGAAAAATAGCGCTTCTATTCTAATGAAGAAATAAAAAATTGAGTAGATTCATGGATTGCCTCAAAACATGTCGATTTCTTACGGCGCGGAATTCGTATGCTGCGGAATCGAAATGTCTGTGCATCACTTTAATATGTAGAACTGTTGAACCGGTTAAATTATAATATTCATAACCATATCACTCTTTCGTATGTTTTCTTCCAGTGAAATTTTTCTGAAACTAGGAAAACCGAGTTTTTGATGCGGCAGGAAACTAGCAATACTTTAACCTACATAACACAAATTAAAAATAAAATATCAACGATATACTAACTCCTACATTTACTTAGTCTGTAGTAGTAAGGTGATACAACAGGTACAATCGCAGTTATTACATATATTCACCTCTATGGACGCCTTACCATTGTATGTACAATACCTATAATTATCATGCCTATTTACATGATTGTAATGATCATTATTATTATTACAATAATGATGATTATACATCTATTGTAATGCAAATTACTTTAAAGCAATTGTAGTTTACTTTCAATTGAATAAATCTGTTTGTACGCACAAAGCACATGTGCCATAGAATTGGCAAAAGAAATAAAACTGAATGAAAAAGAGAAAATAAATAATTCGACGAAAAAGAAATCAAGAAATGCATATATTTATATAAAAAATGAAAACAAACAAACAAAGGAGAGAAGCAGCAACAACAGCAGTAGCAAAATCATAGTTGAAAATGAAAATGTTGCGTTACGAAGCCGTCATCCGTGGGAAATGTTGGAATGTTGAGAATGAAAACATTATGTGAATAATACTTATGATAGATGTGTATGCGTATATACGAGCATGTTTAGAAACATACGTATAAGGCTGCGTGCATGTATCTGTGATCGTAGCATTATTGCATTATTGCAATAATAGTACCACAAAGTATAGTAATGGTACTCATAGAAGTTGTTGTTGTTGTTATTATCATCATCTTCATTATTATCATGATTATTATTATTATTATTATTATTATTGTTGTTTTCATCATTGCAATAGTGTACCATGTTATGAATATATAACAGAGAAATAATGAAACTTTTATGTGAAATAATTTTGTTGCGAAAAAACAAAAATTAAAAGATAGTATGAAAATACAAATAAGTACTCGATTGTACATAAGATATTTATAAAATATTAATACGATTTTCTTTTTTCTAATTAGTGTTTAATTATCACACATACATAGATATTCATACTCATTCCTACTGTAAGTAAGAGGTTCAATGTTTACAGCACCCATTAGACAAAATCTTTTGGTGGCATTTGCAATGATTATATTTTGAATGCCCTAACGTGATCGTCTACCATGATGTATAGTGGTGGGTGCCGTAGTTCAGTGGTTAGTGGGTTAGCCTTCTGATTCGTACGTTGTGGGTTCAATTCACAGTTTAGACAACAATTAGCCGTAACAAATTGCCATAAAAAAATGCTTCTTTAATAATTCTATGACAAAGCTCAGAAAAAGTGATACAACAACAACAGAAGTTTGGTCGTATCACAACCGGTCTTTCTGCCCTAAATGAGTCACCACAATAACCTAAATTAACCTAGTGCATACAATACAAATATTGGCATTTTTAAACTTTAGTGGTAATGAGATTAGCAATGAGTTCTCATTGTTCCTAGAGGTTTAACTTATACATTCCCTAAGAGAGAAAGAGAGCGAAGTAGAGCTATGCAATTTTTTGTACGCCTATTCATATGTAAATATATGATATGAATAGATGAATAGATAATTATAATTATTCTTTGTTTTTGTTTTTGTTTCACATCTTTGATGTTAAATTTTTTCCACATTAATTTCATAATTGACTGCAAAGGAAAATGGAATTCATACAAAGAAAGGAAATTAATTAAAATTAAATGAAATGCACATGGAAATTGCATTTAATACGCATATATTTGCAATACTATGCAAATTATTATAGAGACACAGAGCAGAAAGAGTGAACGATTGTAAGGTGGATGAAGTAAATTAGAAGAGAGTGGGCCCAGTGCTATTATTAGTATGAATGTTGTGCAATAATATCATTATTATACTATAAATATGTATGTATGTATGCAATTGACTTTATGGTTTAGCTCTTGCACTCCGTAGTTGTTCGCTGTTAACTCTTTCCTTATCATTCACTCGCTTTGTGACTTCTTCAAAGTGGTAGTGGTAGTAGTAGTGTTGTATGTATATGCAAAACGACTACTAAATACCAGTAGTATTTGTGGACAAATATACTTTCATATTCAAGCTAAAATGCAAATATAGTTGTACATACATTGAATTCATTCATTTGTTCGTTTGTTTATGCAACATATGCCGCCGCACATTCAATTATATTGCATTGTTGTATTTTTTAATTTATTTATTTATTTACTCGATTCCATTTATATATTCTTTTTTGTTTGTTTTTGTTTTTTTGTTTTTGCATTCTGTATACAACAAATCCAACAATCTAGTTTATATTACGAATTTTTTTGTAAATAGTTTTATAACTTGATATATCCTCGTGTTGTTGCTATTGTAAACGATTTGCATTTTGTCGCGACATGCCACACAAAAATAATGCACACATACACACATGTACGTATTTGAACATATGTGTATGTGTATGTATCATATGAGTATAAAAAATGACGTAAAAAGTGGTTGAATTTATTTAACCGTTTGTCATCTTCTTCCTTTTTTGTTGTTGTTGTTTTGCTTTCTACTACTTTTTACCAGCTTTCCACTTTAACGTAATCATTCAATTTCATTAAAATTATACCAAACAATAATAGCAACAAAAACCAGTAGAGGATTTTATATAAATTGCATGTGAATGTCAAACAAATTCATATAAAAACTGAGCAAATACACTCATACACACACAGAAACATAAAGGTGCCCGTTTTTATCAGTGGATTTGATGTTAAGCGCCTAAAAATGTACTTCATTTTTTTTGAAATGGATGAAATAGAAATATATATTTACCTACATATATGTATGCACCGGAAATGCGAGGAAATAGTGGTATATTTGCCGTTGTTGTTCCTGTTGTTGTTGCTGCCATAATATTTATTTACATTTCATGGATTTGTTTATCTAAAAATATAATATATGTGTATTATATATGTATGTAGTACCTACATACAAAAATAAACATATATTTATGCATACACACACATATTAGCTATGGGATAGTGACATTTAGAGATGTGATTTTGATACACGAGAACTTGTGAGACCCCTGTAGGGATGTATGTTCCAGGCAAATATTGGGTATGTAAATCTAAAGAAAGTCGGCCTTACATTTTAACCCTCTAAAAACGACTTATCGAAACCTTTGAGATTATTTGACGATATTCAGGTGTTTGTTTTGGTTTGCATGGTAATCTCCTAAGGAGGTGCAGATAGAGGGTAGTTTTGTTAGTTAAAACTGTTGGGATGGTAAAACTAATTGGAGTCGGCCTGATATATGTCCCCGCTAAAGGACATTTCTGAGCAGTTATTTGATATTATGCAATTATTATATGTTTCCGCTTTCGTTTTGCATGGCATCCTCCTTATATGGAGGGCATATAAATAAAATGTTCGAAAAAAATGTTTACAGTATCTATAACTAACGGGGTCTGCCATACATTTCACTGCAGTAGAGGTCATTTCTGACATGATATACTTAAATTTGTCGATTTTCATGTGTTTGGAGAATAATTTTTATCGCAGGGTCCTTAAATGGTGGAGATAAAGCAGAATAAGGGTGTTTCTGCTAGCAGTGGGAGTAAATTTTGTGAAAACATAAATTTTGTAGGAGAGGACACCTGTACAGAAGAGATAGAGAGATAACGACATTTCGAAAAGGCATTATTAGCATTACATTTTCTCTCACTAGCGCCGACTCCTAGGAGCAAGGGTCATATACCTGACCTCTCTAGTGGCGACTCCTTTACAGTTGTGGGGTCACATGACATGCCCATTTTTAAACTTTGATCTTGATGGGACATCATTCACCCGAACTTATATTTTATTTCTTTGGGAACCTCACGAAATAGAGGTTTGCTGGGTAAAATACTGTTTAACCCTCCCGGATTCTGATAACGGTGAGACTGAATTTTTGAAAAACATCAATTATATATAGAAGACCGCCTGAAGAATGAAGTTAAGGAAAATGTATGGTTATAAGAAAGAACTATTAGGGGGAAAAAATTAGCGACAGTCGGTGTTACATTTTCTGTCTCTAGGAACGACGCTTGGGAGCGGAAAGAACGAATTTAATAAAATCATAAATTTTTTAAAGAAACCCCATAGAAGATGAAGATGAAGGGGGTACTTGAAATTTCGGAAAAATATTATGAATGGAAGTTGATCATAAGTTTTACCTTTATAGGGTCGAATCCTCAGCAGCTTTGGGGATCTTTGTCGAATTTCCGTAAATATTTGCAAAAATTTCACTTTAATGTAATGCCATTCACCGTCACCCCAGCCACCAAGCATTTTTAATGTATACATTTTTTTCACGGAATCTCATAAAATTATTATATATTGTGTATCAAAATCGAATATTCGTTCACGATGCCATAGCTAATGTACATATTAATGTACTCAAAATCTTTTATATGGCCCTTTAGGATAGCATACGCTTGAGGACATAATAAAATTGAACATTATTTAAAATAATAATAATAAATAGTGCATTCGGTAATGATGTTCTTTGCAAAAGAGGTTTATGATATATAAATATATAAATATAAATAAATTATTAATAATTAATACATTCTAAAAATATGTATACTCTCCCAAAATTTGTACTATTAATTTGAATATAAAACTTCTCCTATACCAAAAAAAAAACCAAGATATCTCACGATTATTATATCAACTTGTTCATACATGGTCTTACATTTCACTTTTAGAACCATAACAAACCCAACCACTTGAGCCTGAAATGCTTTCGCTATCTAAAAAGCACACTTTCGACTTTCGATCACTTCTGCTAGTAGTTCTCAAATTGCTTCTTATAGTGTAATTAAATGTATGAGCTTTTAAAGTTTGTCATCTTTTCAATTCGATATTTAAAATTTGCATAAAATACAATTTTTAATTCTGCATAAAGTATATGCTTACATAGCGCAAAGAATATTTTTAATTAAATATTTACAACTATGATAAATACATATTGTAGATATGTGCATTTGTTTAAAGCTGCGTCCATTTTGTATACATATAAAATATACATACTTATGAATGTGTTGTAATATTTGTACATTGGCTCCCTAACTTCTGACTTTATTTTAACAATATTGACTTAATATTCAAAAATTTTATAGTATCCCATACTCCCATATATATGCACATTATATGTATGCACTTGTATAAAACGTGTTTATTTTACATGTGCATGTGTATTTATGAATTCATGAATTTTTCGCTTTTTACACTCACACTATTTTTATTTGGAATTCATAAAATTTTTTGCGGAAAATTTATATATTTATTTTTATATTTTTTTTTTTTTTTTTTTTGGGAAATTTTGTAAATATGATTTTCAAATGTTTGCTATTAAACGAATAGAAATGCATAAAAATGCATTTTCTATTTACATTTATTACTAGAACTTGTAATCATAATAAAAATAAATGCATACGATTTGTATATTTGCAATAAAAATATAAACTGAATTTTTTATATAATAAATATATCGTATAAAAATACGTTGATTGACATATATGAGTATTACTAGGTGTGCATGTATGTAAAAATATATGTAGAAAAAGAGAATTAACATTGAAGTGAAATTCAATAAGTTTAAAATAAAATCCGAAAAAAATATATGAGCTTATTTATTCAATAAATAATCATTGAGTAGTTTTGATAGTGATAGTTGAAATAGTGGCTATATATATTTACATATCGTAGTTGGTATGTTTGTTTGATTACTTTGAAATATAACGATTTTATTAGATCATTATATGACTACATTTGACAACGGGGATTGCATACATCATGAGTAGAATAACACTAGAACAGTCAAAAATCATACAGAGACTTTGTGACCGAAGGTAAATAAATTATCTGGTATTGGACACACACACACACACACACAGTATTCCTGTCATCAACAACATTCATGGTGTCCATATGACCGAAAAAGTGTTTCAATATTAATACTTCAAATTGATATTTTCGATCGAAGGATTTAATGTTTTTGTGTGAATTCGAAAAAATTTGAAATTCTATCAGATCATAAAATTGAAATCATACACAAACGATTCTATATGGATTAAAAACAATACATGCAACGAATATGTCATATTTGCCTATCTCATATTCATTTTCAAATCGGTCATCAGCTTACAATGAATAGAACAAAAAAAAAAATAAGAAAAATTGTCAAACATATAAACATATAACCTTTATGTAAGCCTTTTTAACCTATCCTTTATTATTATTTTTTTTGTCAGTTTATATGCACTATTTTTTCTTGCTTATTTTCTAGCTCACATAAAGGTTAAATACAAAACACGTAATTCATATGAACCATGTAGCTAAGTGAGTGACTGAATTTGTATGTGTATGTGTGTGTGTGTGTGAGTGTTTGTTTTAGAAGAAACTAACAAAGAATTAATATGCCAACGAACAAATAAACACGCTTACTCTAATAGAAAATCAATAATATGAGTATATTACATGCAACACAAACGGCGACGACGACGACGACAACGACAACGGCAACAATAACAGCAGCGATAACAGCAACCTAACAATAACTTAACAATTGCAATAACCACATTTATGCAAATTTTAAATAATTACATACACACACCTTAAATGCAAATGTGTGAATGTAAAGATATGTGTATTTTATAAATATGTGTGCATGCATTTATATGCACTAGTTCTTTTATGTTACCTTCTAACTACAATTTACTTGAAAAAGAAAACAAATATAAGCTGAATGATTCAACAGTTTCTTATAGTGCGTATTGGTCAATGTATACTATGTGAATTATATTTTTTTATGCGATTAGTTGAAATGACAACTGAAATTAGTATAAAAAAAAATTGCTATCTAAAGCAATTACTACATATTGCAATGCAAGTAGGTACGAATTAGTTAATTGGAAAAAAATTATAAGTAAATATTGTAATTATTTGATATTTAATATTTGATAGTTTGTATTCATATGTGTGGATAACGAAGAAATAATGACATGTAGAATTGTAGACAAATTAATGAGCTGAACATTCTTTAGAACCGTTGAACGAAAGCAGAGGATGCAGATCATTTAAGTCCGACTTCGGAAACGTTTTGAAAATAAAAATAAAATAAAAGCGCCGATATATTTTAAATCGCATTCCATTTTCAATTATATGAAGTCTATCCAATCGCATAAACATCAGATTGGTGATCAATACATTCAGACTCAGCAATTTGGGAAAACGACAATATTATTTATTATTTTTATTTCTTAATTTAATTCAAAGTACGTTCTCTCTCCAGACATGGTTAACCAATGCATGGCTGAACTTTTATATGCCAGTTTTTCAAAAGGCGTCGTCAATGATCGACCCCTTTTAAGTTGTCCACATTATGTTAGTGATGGTCTTTCATTACATTTTTTTTAGCTTCGGAAAGAAAAAGTTGTAGTACAGGGTGATTTTTGAGCAACTTTCTTTTTGGCAACACTATTTTTGGCAGCTCAGCTGTTTTCGTGTAACATGTTACTGTCAAACATGTTCAGTTTGGTCTATAATTTAACTATGAATCGACTTACAAACGAACAATGCCTGGATATTATTGAATTTTATTATCCAAATTCATGCCCGGTTAAGAAAGTGCATCGTGCACTTCTTCCATTTTATGGTCAGTTTGGCCGAACTTCTGAGACGGCTATTCGGAATCTTGTGACTAAATTTCGCACCAAATTTACATTATTGGATATTAAACCATCATCACGCATAGGTAGAGTGCGGACAGAGGAAAATATCGCAGCTGTATCTACCAGTGCTGTTGTTGACCGTGTATTATCGATTCGGCCCCGTTCGCAGCAATTGGGCTTCTGTTACTCCACTTAGTGGAAAATTTTGCGGAATCATTTTAAAATACAGCTGGTGCAGGAATTGCAGCCACACGACCTACCACAACGGCTAACTTTTGGAGAATGGGGGAAAATCGGAAAAATGTGTTATCAGAAAAATGTGTTCAGCAACAAAGTTCATTTCTGGTCGAATGGATACAACAACAATCAACATTGCCATATTTGGTGTGAAGAGCAGCCAGAAGCATTGCAAAAACTGCCAATGCATCCCGAAAAATGTACTATTTGGCGTGGATTATGGGATGATGCCATCATTGGACTGCACTTTTGTGAATAGCGAGCGCCAAACTTTTTTTTTGTCCAAAATGGAAGAGCTAAACTTGGTTGACATGTGGTTTCAACAAGACGGTGCCACATGCCACACAGCACGCGAAACAATGGACCAACTGAGAGGCGAGCTTGGTGAACAGTTTATTTCAAGTTTGGGGCCGGTCAATTGACCGCCTAACTCGTGCGATTTACCGCTTTTAGGCTATTTTTGTGGTCCTATGTTAATGTTCATGTCTATAGCGACAAGCCCGCAACGATTGACTCACTGGAAGCCAATATTGGAGAGAGTATGCCAAAATCGGGCCCAGCGTATGAACCATTTGAGGCGCAGTCGCGATCAGCATTTACATGAAATCGTCCTTAAACATTGAATTATATAGATCGTTCTATCGACTTAAATAAAGATAAACATTTCCCTGAATTTATTGTATTTTTTTTGTTATCAAATCCGAAGGCTCTTAAAAAATCACCCTGTAGTAGTAGGAAGGAATGAGATCGGATGGTGATTGCAAGCTGTAATTGAGGTTTCAGGTAAATCTTTTTGTCAAACTTCAACTTTGTCGACTTCAAAGATTTTAATATTGGGTCGTGGTTAATTTTGATGAAGAAAGGTTACACTTGGACCAATTGCACGTTAACTTTATTGTTTGTAGACGGAGTGGCGCTTCCAAAGTGTCATTAGTTAAAAGTGCATAGTTAAGAATTCACTCATATATCAATAGGGGATGCTATTGTGTAAAAATACTGAACAGGAGCGCGGCAACTTGTACAATACACTGCGAATAATGCTTTTATGAAAGATAAGAAATATGTAAATATTGATAGGAAAATCTCTTAACAAAATAAAATTATATACAATCCAAATGAATAAACTAAAAGCAAAGCAAGAGGAAGATAATTATTGCATTTACTTAAAAGTGGATTTTGGATATTGGATATTTTAGTTTCTTTGTTTTTTTTCGCACAAATGCCCTTGAAAGTTAAAAGTTTCTAAATTATTTTATTATTCGCATCTAGTTTAGTATAATGCTTTATAGAACGTTCGGAAAGTAAAATTGGCTGCATGAAATATTTGCTTAAAATTGAACAATATTGAATAATATAATTTCACTTTGAAAATAACAAATAGAAAAAAAAATTTCTACATAATAGAAACGTTTTTCATGTTTACCTCCTGTTGTATGTGTCTATGAATACAGTGCAATTACTACAAGAGCAAATTTTAATGTACATATTAAAAAGTTGTTGGTATTAAATAATACTTTGAGACCACAAATACAAAGACATTGGAGCATATGGAAACTAATTGATTAGAATTTGACGAATGAAGAGAGCAACAACAGTAAGGACTGTTTCGTTTTAACTACATTAAGGAAAGGTTATTCAGTAAAGCTACAAGCAATATTTAAATTTGGAGACTCTACATTGCAATTTATATCATATTTTATAATATTGTTGTCTTAGTCTGGAATTTGGAGCTACCATATGCGTTGAAATAGCAGATTTTGACAATAAGTACGCAGAAGGAGAAGCAATAAGTCCAATATTAATGTTGCAAGAGAAATTGAATGTCCTAGCAAGAAAGCTTGCTTAAACCCTGAATTAAATTTACAGCTTTTCGCAATCGCTGAGATATATTTCTGTCATATGTTTCAGTTAATAAAACGAGCATATTTATTTATTGATGATGCTTTTGATTACTAATAACTGAAATGAATATATAGTAAAGTTTAAAGAAGGTAGAATATTTTGAAAGTTAAGCCTTTGTCATTAGATTCACACCAAATAACATTTTGCTCATTTACTTTTCAATGCAACAGGTGTTTATAATGGCATGGCTCCGACGTAAGAGAGCTTATGCAAAACGCTGTGTTTTACGAAAGCTCACTTCAAACGAACTTACCTCATGGAAAAGCATTAATGAAATCGTTGATCATTTTCTCTACAGAAACTGTTCACTTACTGTTTGAATATAGGTTAAATGCATTCGAAATACGGTCATTAAAACTTCATTTTTTCAAAAAGTTCTGCTCATATTTATATTTGTAAATATTTATATTCTATGTAAAATTAAATTGTACATAGAATATTTTTTCATATATACCAATTATGTAAAATCATGTTTTGTGGGATATTTTTGCAATAACTCTGCATAAGTACGATATTAACCCTTCAGAGGCATTTGCGGTTTTGGCAAATTTCTGTCCTTTGTTTTACGTTCGGAGCTCTGGTGTATTCAGAGGCCTACCTTGTAATTTTGTAAAATAAGTTGTACATTGTCTATAGGTGTTGTTTAATTCTTAAACATCGGCATTAATTACTTCGTAAATACCTTTTTCTTAAAGAGTTAAAACTAACTAAGTACATTTTCCATTAGGGCGATCACTCTTAATCACATTTACAGAGGAGAACAAAATAACCTTTAGATCCAGCGCTAGACTTTTGGGTCAACATTTACATTTTTCAAATGTTAAATAAAATATGTTAAATATCTTCATCTCGAACAATTATTTCTTGTGAAATAAGAAATACTCTCATAAATAGTTCGATAATTATCAGCAATTTAAACAGTATGAAATTGTGATACAGTATAGTGATTCAAACAAGTCAAGGTTGCAATAGAGAAGGAAATTCCATTAAATTCCATTAAAACATATATTGTATAATTCAATATGAAATTGTGAAATATGCACAAATACAAAATGAAATGAGACCACACCAAATTGCAGAATAAGTTTAAATTAAAAAATAGCGATATTATTTTTTCTAAAGCGTGCCCCATCTATGCTGAACTCATATAAGAAAGATGGCAAACAAACTTATTTCCTTTCTATATTTCATTTTATTGTTTATTTATTTACAACTTCCAATACCATATTGAAATAGTATAAGATAAGGATAATGGTACTTGTGGGAAACATTTTCCTGAGTACCAAGAGAAATTACCTACTGCGGTGTTCTCCGTCCCATCCACTTCCATCACCAATGGTAAAAGGAAAATCATTGTTGTTTTATTTTCAAAAAATTTTTTTATTTTTTTTTGTCGCTTTTTGTTTTTGTGTTGTATTATTTCTTCTTGTCGTTTTAATTATTTGAATTGATATAATTAGTTTTTAAATAAAATTTATTTAATTTATGTTTTATCGTTTAAATATATTTCTATCCATTTAATAGCTATAACTATGAATAATATTAATTGATTTATGTATCTAGGTATATACCTAATTTTTCTTCGTCATTTTCTTCTTCTTCTTCTTCTTCTTCTTTGTAATTAATTAATAGAAGCTAAAATTAATTAATTGAATTAATTGCAGCATTTGCTTTATAGAATTTTCAGTTGCTCATTTTATGTGTGTAGATGTGTTCGTGTGTTCGTTTTTTAATGCAATACTTATTAGTAAATACGTCCATTTCGATATTTTTACAATTTGTTTTACTTATTGTTGTAGTTGTTGTTCTTTATTCTATTATGGTAGTGTAATTTTAAATGCATCATTTTCAAACGCTTGCTTCTTTGTAAGTGAAATTAATTCATTTATTAACAAATATCAATATAATACTAATTACTAATCAAATAATAATAATAATAATAATAATATTAATAATAATAATAATAATCATAATAATAATCATAACAAAAATATACAAAAAGTTGAGAAAATTTACTTGTAGGAAATGATAAGTAGTATACGAATATGTGGTAGTAGTAAATGCCTAAGTCAGTAATTGTGTTGTTTTGTATGTTGTTCATTCTTCACGACTTTGTGTTGGTAAGTTATAGTAGATAATTAGTTTGTAAAGAGCACTACAAAAATATATTGTATTGTATGTCAATGTGTATGTAGTATGTACATGTAATTTTTTGTTTGCAACTTGTTTTAGCATTTCTAAAATTGTGTGCGAGTGTAAGTGACTATCTCACATTTTTAGGGGATTTTTTTTTTTTTTTTTGCTTTTTAAATGCGAAAACTAGAAAACTCGAAAACCTTGAAATTTCATACAATTTTTAACATTACCATTTTGTGATTTGAAATATTTCAAATTTTCGAGTTTTTCGTGACATTTTCAAGTTCATAGGAATCACTTTATTTGTTCACTAAAATTACAAATAGTACATATAATAATTTTGCGCAACTACTCAACAATTACATAGCAACATTTAATAGGAGGATTTTATTCATTTGATTTACTATGAGAAACTATCAGTCCACTTATAATATAATATAAGTATATATGTGTGTGTGTGTCTGTGTGTGTCTGTATACATACATAATTACGTATGTCAATAAATTTATTAATACAATTTCCGTTATGTATTTATACTACAATATTTAGTTAAATGTATTAATTAACTAAATTTCACACTCGCAGAAAAATCAAATATACACAATCGTTAATCATCATTATATTGATTTTTATATAGTATTGTATCTACAATATACCTACAAGATACATATAGCGTATAGTATATAAATAGTTGTAATATTTACAAAATTTTTTTTATTTTAATTACATATTCAGGCCAACATATAGTCACATTTTTGAAACTAACTAACTATACTGATTTGATCGATTTTTAATCAAAAGCGCATAACTCAATAATCACATAAAATAATAATTTTGACTTACAAAATATTAATTATATTTAATGACAATTTTTGAGTTGTGCGTTTTTGACTGTAAATGTCAATGCTTTCTTTTTGTTTATAATTTACAGAATTTCATAGTTTTTTTTTTTTAGTTTTTACATAAATTATTTAATATCACATGAAATTTGAAAAATATATATCAGTTATTTTTCTATCTTTCTCGCTCTCTCTCTCTCTCTCGCTCTCTATTTCTTTTGCTACACGATATTTCGAGGTTAGGCATGCGCAGCGTCATACTCTTCGACATATTCATAACAATAACTTGGAAGGGAACAACAAACTTGCGTGTAATGTAATTTGCAGTTGCTGTTGCATTTGCTATTATTTCTACAAAGATGGCGTCATGTCATAAATGGCTGTTGTAGCTTTACCCTTGTTCCTCTAGAACAAATGAAAAGGAAGCAAAAACTAAACGAAAAAGGGGAAAATATACACAACTGCACGCGAGTGTGTATTTTTGTTTGTTTTTGCGCACATTCAGCCTTGCTGACCTTAAACCAAAAACGACTGACCATTGTTCTTATTCGATGTCGTTGCTGATGTGTTTGATGTTCCTGTTGCTGCTGCTGACGTTACTGCCGCTCCCGTTGTCATGGTAGCTGTCTCATTTGTCGCACCTGAGCTATTAGCAGCTGTTGAAGCCGCCGCCGCCGCAGCCGCAGCCGCAGCAGCAGCGGAAGTTGATGCTTGTGGTTGTGGTGTTTGCGCAGCCGCGGATGTTGATTGTGTGCTGGTGCTGGCCTGACTTAAATTACTGCCAGTACGCAAATGTATCGGTGGCATGGCAGCTTGTTGCTGATGATTGGTGGACAACAGCATATTTGGCGGAGCTTGTCGCCACTGCTGCTGTTGCTGCTGCTGCTGTAATTGGTGGTGAGCAGCAGCTGATAGACGAGGGTTGTTTATTGCCTGCTGATGATGTAGATTGCGATACGTGTTCGATGGCGGTGGTGCCAATAATTGCTGCTGATGATGATGATGATGTGATGGACCGGCCTGACGATGGTGTTGCATAAAGTTGGCCGCACTACCACCGTTCGGTATCATTGAGAGAGCCTCCTGTTGATCGTAGGCACTGTACTCCGATTCGATGCTGTGATAGATGTGCTCTGATGGTGGGCGCATTGGTATAGCATCGACAATGCGAGTAGCGCCACCATGACGAGATGGGCGTGGCGATGGTGTTGCCGTTGTCGCCGACGAATAATTCGCCTCCATGTCCTCTTGGTAGTATGCGGGTGGCGGTGGAGCCTGTCGAAAGATGACACCTGGTGAAACAGGTTGTTTAAAACGTTCATGATGGTCCAATGTATAATTATTACCACGCGGTGATAATTCAATTGGTATGGCATAGCGTAGTTTCTCCCAGAAGTAACGATCACAGGTGAGTAGACGATTCGATGGCATCGATTTTAGGTATGGCGACAATTCGGCCACCTCTTCAGCTTCCGACGACACGTTTGTCTCCTCGATGATGACCAATTTCTGGGCGAGGCCGCGTAACGCCTCGTGGAAGGCATTGCGAAATTCGATGCGATTCCACTCGGTTGTCAGCATATTACGTGTCAGCACCAATATGATTTTGCGTGAGGCACGCGATGCTTCAACGATTTGCAAATGACTAGCTTCTGGCGGCAAATCGCGCTGTTGTATGCACAAACGGAACGGCGGACGACCATGTTCCAGCTCGGCGGCAATGTTGCGACAAACAAATTCATAATCTTTGGCCGAATGCAATATGATGGCATCATACAATTTGCCCGCATCCTCAAAACGTGGTTCACACACACGCACACCATAGTGTGCAAACAGCCACATGCGTACCGACTCACGAAACACAAACACAATGATGAGCACCACAATCAAGAAGATCAAAACGAGAACAGCTGCCAGCAATGGAACATAGCCGCCTGAGATATCTTGCGATGCCATGTTGCTGGCCGTCTCCAAGAGTTCACTGCAATCGACACCATTCGATGTTGCCAAATCGAGCTCACGTTTCACACCAGCATCCACGCAGTAAATATCCTGTGCATCACGCACCACAATCACATTATCGCCAACGAATTGTGCCAACTCTTGCAGAAATTGACAACGACACGACCATGCATTGCGGCCTATCGTTAAACCTTCGAGATTATTGCGATACTGTAGATTTGCTAGCTGCGCCATCGGCATCGATGTCAGACGATTATTATCCAAACGCAACACCTTTAATGACACCAACGGTACGAAGGTCATATTCGAGATGTGGGTTAGCAGATTGTTGTGCAAATACAATTCTCGCAACAATGACAATTGACGAAATTCTGCACCCTCAAGCGTTTGCACTTTATTGCTTTCCAAATGCAAGGCACGCAGCATGCTCAAATCATCGAAGGTGCCATTCTGTATGGACATCACATTCGATGCATTCAGGTAGAGCGAACGTAAATTACGTTTACCGGCAAATACATTAGCATCGAGCACTGGCAAATTGTTGCCATCCAAATAGAGGTCAGTCACATCGATGGGTATACGCAGAGGGAGATTTATGCGATTTTGTTTCCCACAATCGACAACATTTGTCGACCAGGTAGCATCATGGAAACAGGTACAATTATCCGGGCATACCATCTCACAGTCGCATTGTTCGAAATCACAGCAGTGGCACGTAGCCGGACAATGCGATTCATATTTACAGACAAAATCACTGCTGCTCAGTGTCGCCAACTGACGTATTGGTGCATTCCGACTGTGCGGCATCAGACATTCAATGTTGCCCAAATCGACAATACGTGGATGTTGACGGGTGGTCAGATTGTTGATGCGTTGCAACCATTCCATTGAGCAGTCACATTCGAATGGATTGCCGCCTAGATAGAACTCAGGTACCTGCTTGTCGCCAGCAACTGGAGCGACACGCAGCGAATTCAATGAGATCTTCGACAGCACATTCGCATACAGATCGACGCGCGCCAATCGTGTCTTATCGACAAACGTATTCGCCTGTATCTGACTAATAATGTTGTTATTGATGAAGAGCAACTCAATCGAATTGGGCACAGACATGGCACCAATTTCAGTGATGCGATTATGGCTGGCATCCAATGTGGTGACTCGTATCTCTTCTTGCAGCTTGTAATAGTTGCCCAGCGCTTCAATGTAGTTGCCATGTATGTCAAGCCATTTCAAATTCGACGGTATGAATGCATAATCAAACCAGACAAGATGATTTTCCGATAGATTTAGCCATAGCAATGATGCCAGTGTAGCGAATATGCCATTGATGTCGGTGAGAAAATTCTTATCCAAGCGAATGGCCTCAATTTCGACGTTCTTATCGAAAGCGCCACGTTCAATCGTCTGTATACGATTTTTGGCCAAATTCAACACAGTCAAACGTGGCAAATCGCTAAACATGCCCACTGTAATGTTGCCAATGCGATTGTCGATCAAACGCAGGCCGGTTAGTTGATTTAGATTTTTAAAGGTACCATTTCGAAATTCAGTTATTTGATTCTCGCCCAAATCGAGTGTTTTCAACATACTCAGATCCTGTACGGCTTCGGGCACCTCAATCAGCTGATTCGAGCTTAAATCCAACTCTTTCAGATCGGAGCAATTACGGAATGCCAATGACTCAACAGTACCGATCAAATTGTTGTTCAGCGTGAGCTTCGTCAACACGAAAAGCCCATTGAATATTTTACTATCCACTGTGTGTAGTCGATTTTCGGCCAAATTGAGTGTGTGCAAGTTGTAGAGTGGCAAGAAAGCACCATCCTCAATGTGACCGATTGAGTTGTTGCGCATATCTAAGATTTGCAAGAAATACAGCTCTTTGAATGTTTTCGCTCCGATGCGTGTTAGTGCGTTATTTGATAAATTCAATACGATTAAACGAATAAGGCCGGCAAAAGTGTTATTATCGACATGATAACTGGTCAATTGATTGCCACTCAAATCCAACACCAGCAATTGTTCCAGTCGATGTAGTAGACCTTTTGGCAAATCGTACAACTCATTGCCTTGCAGGTGAATTTCACGCAATTCTTTGTTGCCAGCAAAAGCATCGGCTGGCAGTGTTTCCAAATGATTGAAAGACAGATTCAGTACACGCAACGAACTCAGACCGGCCAAAGCATTCGGTGCAAACGTACTAATGTTGTTATGTTGCAAATTCAACTGTTGCAGACGTCGTAGCCGTGATGCACCCCAAACATCGGGCAAAGCACGCAACTCATTGTATGACACATCCAAAACTTGCAATTCAGCACCACCACTGGCGCCGTTCAAGGAACACATCTTCTCGGAGAAGCCTAAATTTTCAGCGGAACGTATGCGATTCACGGTCAGATTCAACACTTGCAGACTTTGCATCGTACACCAGACACCTTCAGGCAGCTGACGAATATTATTGTCGCTCAAATTAAGTTCGTTCAGTTCGCGTAAGCCATAAAATGAGGCTGGCACAATGTCGAGTGTTTTACCGGGACCCCACACCGAATTATGCGTTTGCAGTGTGAGGCGTTTCAGTGAAATCATTCCGTCGAAGGCGTTCGCGGGCACACGTTGAAACTTACACGAGTCCACATGTAATTCGGAGAGTTTTTGCAGACGCGCAAAAGCATTTGAGGGCAACTCACTAGCGTACAATAAATCATTGGAACATTGAATCTCCAAACGATTCGCCGTTTCGGCGACTTGCAAATCAAGTGGTACAATGGTGGTGGACGTGCCCGGTGCTATCACCGTTTCAATGGCACGTATATTACACTTAATGTCCATTGTGGTGCGTACAAATTCCCACGAACACTGTGCGCACGCGTCCCGGACGCACATACTGGCAATGGCCAAGGCGATAATGGACGCGGCAAGCAATTGACGTGAATGCGTAGATTTATAATACATTTTAGTGGTTGTTTATTTAATTTCCGGTATGTATGGGAAAATTAAATTTTTTTTCTATTTTCAAATTTATTTATATTTAGTTTTATTGGATAAATTTTATTATTTTTAGATATGATTTTTTGAAGGACTTTAAGTCCCTATATATATATTTTTAAGGCGTTCGTTCGTAAGTATAGTGCTGAATTTTTGATTTACATATATTTTTTGCTTTTCACAATTTTCACATATTTCTTTATTTTCTTATTTCAAAAATAAAAAGAAATATTTGGGGATTTTTTTTAATTGAGCTTTTAAAATTTTCTTGTAATCATTTTTATGGTTGTTGTTATGTTGTAAATTGTCACTAGTGAAAATCGCTTTTTTTTTGTTCACAAGTTAACCGCAAAACCCGTAATCCTTTTGGTGCATGTGCGTGTGTTCGTTTGTAATTTAATGTGAACGTTTTCTTTTTAAGCGATTTTATAATTTTTCTACTTTCTTCTTGTTTGTAATTATTTTACACTGCATTTTGGATTTATTACAAAAACCAAAAAACAACAACTTAGAAGCAAAACGAATTAAAACTGCATTTGAATTTTTTTTCAAGCAGAAATTCTCATTTAATTAATTTCTATTTTGAATGTTTGATACGTTTTTATATTAACACTCTGTTGCTTGTTACTTGTTGTGGCAATTGACGACGATTTCTATATATATGCGTGTGTTTGATCACCAGTACCAGAACAGAACGAACAACGGAAGAGCTATTTTTTTAAGAACATGTTTACCGCTTAACGTTTCAACTCAAACTGATTATAAAATTTACTCTGGTGTGACTCCGTTGACTCGCTCGTTGTGAAAAATTGTGTGTTCTTCCTTCTTTCACAAGCAAAAACACAGCATAGCATTACAGTCATAGTAGCAAACCCCATACACAATCATACTATACACATACACAACCATCAACCTCAAGCTAACACACATACATTCATATGGACACATGCATAAGCGATGCTGCTGCTGCTACTGCTGTTATTTCCATGCCATGCTATGGCTAAGGCTATGCTCAACCGATGATAATGATGACGACGACGACGACGACGACGACTACAATGACGACGATACTATGTATGTACATGGCATACATAAATACTATACATATATATGTATATGAATGCATGAATACATATATGTGAAGAACTCGCTCACTCACCATGTGTGCCTGTATAGTAAACAAGCAAACCAGACCAGTCCAAAGCAACAAGACAACACAAGCAGCAGCATAATAATACACAAGAGCAACAGTCAGCTGAGTGTATGAATGTGTGCTGGATGTCTAGTGTATGGCATGAAAAACTCTTTCATATTTGTCATACCAAGTCAGCGTGGTGTTGTTCTCTTTGTTATTGTTTTTGTTGTTGTTCTTATTGTTATAATACCATCAAATTACAGTAATAATATACATTCGGAAAGTATCCAAATCAACATTCCATACACATTTCTATGCTCTTACATGCATGATTTCGATATAACATACTCTGCCATGCTTACATAAGAATTTGAATGCATGTGGCAAAAGGCGCTCTAGTACTCTTAGTTTTGCTTGTTGGTCAATTATGTGTAAATGGCTCATATGTTCATATGAGAATGCATTTAACATACACTAAATGTGTTGCTCTTCAACATCAACATCATCATCATCATCATCATCATCATTAGAGTTTCATGCATATGCAATGTCATCATTATGCGCTGTTAAATATTATGATGTAAATTTGTAACAACACAAAAGGGGAAATTGTAAGAGAAACATGCATTGCATTGTACATTATAACAACAACACAACAGCCTCACACATGCTCGCTCTCAAATGCAATTGCATCTTTACACATACACTGACTTCCATGAATGCATGCAGTCATATGTGAAATCAATACATTCTGCTGTATTTATTTAGCTAAGAGTATGTCACTATGTTAACTACATGTTCTCATACTCTCTTACACAGGCACTTAACAAACATATGCATTATGCATGTATATTACATATACAAAAAGTAAACAAAATATATTTGTACTCTCTCACTCTCTCTCTCTCCCTCTCTGTTAACTCGGAAGCTAAACATTGCCAGAATCATTTGAAAATAAATTGCCATTTTAATGGGGAAAAATCAAAATGTTTACCAATAATTTGACATTTGATTTTTGAATTCACAATTTTTTTGATGATTGAAAATAAAATATTGAAATAAAAAATACCATGGAGTGATTACAGAAATCCGCTGAAGTAATCATACAAACCTTTAGAGATAAAGTATAGTCATACAACTGACAATAAGTTAATCTTGAAAAATACTTCGATGAATTCAACTATTAATAAATATAATTGTTGTTAATGCTGTGTATTTCTAATATGAATATTCTTAATTTAGAACTAATTCTGAAACAAATATATGAAATTAATTTTTATTGGAAAGAAAATGCGTTTTTATGCACCATTAGCATTTTTGGAGCGTTGCAAGTACCAACCTTTATTTCAGGATGGCTCATTTTTCATAAATGCAGCTAAAGTTGATATAACGTTATACAATATTTAATCTATCTTTTAAAATTGTAATACAAAATGATTGTGACAGAAAATCGATTTTTTAATATATTCATATAAACATATAAACATATAATCTTAAAAATAAATTAAAAATTTAAAGAGAATGCTTTGGTTTATACAAAAAAAATTAAGTTACCTGACCTGATAGTTGTTTAAGTTGGTATTTCAGCATTATCCTTTTTTTTAGAAATTTGATAGAAACAAAAAGTAACTTTGCAATTGTTATGTATTCTTGTTAAGCAATGAATGTGAAAATCAGTGCTGGTATCTGTTTTACGGAAAAAATCGTACGAGTTAGCACAAAAAGCGTAATATTTTTGGTAATTTTTTGAAAATCAGAAAAATGTGGACTTTTCTGCAGTATGTTGCCGTCAGAAAAGATGCATATTAAACTTTTTTAACTAATTAATGAATGTTGAATTATCTGGAAAAGAACACACCATTCATTAAATTTGTATGCAGTCGACTTGTAAAAGAATTAAATCATTGTTCGTTTCAAGTTAATAATTTTAAATTTGAAGTACTTCGTTTTATTTCTGCATTTGACATTAAATACATTCATCTGGCAACACTCACAAACTTGTTATGAAGAAGAAGAAGCAATAATAACAATAATACAAATGTATGAAAAACCGGCCGGCCATTTACCATTCGCACATACATATTAACATGTGCTCATACAGAAATAAGAGAGTATAAGCAGTATATATACCAACAGTACAGAGAGCAGATATTTGAAAAGGGTTAAAAGAGCACACTACATGTGAATACAAGTGTATGAGTGGATATGTAATATATTTATTCATATATATAAGCATGCATGTAAAATGCATTTAAATATGTATTTAGCTATAAAAAACAACAAAGAAACTGGTAAACAAATGCTTGAACAACGTACGAATGTATTAAAAACATTAATTTTGAAGAAATTAGCACTCGAAATAACATTAACAGAACAGAGCAACAACATCAACAGAGAACATTCATTAACAGTGAAGCAACAGATTGTAACAGTGAAGTACATAGATTGTAATGATGGCAACAGGCTAATTTGTATTGTTTTTGCTGTTATTATAATTAAAATACATATAAAATGCATTATATATAGAACTGTAATTATAACATCAGTACAGCAGATACATGTATATAAAATCTTTATAGTCATTCTTTACATTCACTTTCTCTCACTCTCTCTCTCCCTCTCTTAGTGTTTTCTTAATTCAAAAACTCCTTCCAACCACTTATGCAAAAAGAAAATATTACTTTAAAAGTGATTTCATAAAAACAAAGAAGTTATAAGACAGAGAGAGAGAGAGAGAGAGATAAAAGAGAGCATCGTACATATAAACTTACTCGTGACATCCCAGTAGAAAAATCAATATTAAACTAAAATATATCTCTTCTCTTTGACTGCAATTAATTTTCACTATATATTTAGTAGTGGAGAACTCCATACTTCTTATAATCTAACCAACACTGCTCGATTGAGCATTATTATTAAAAGAGATCACACTTGATTTTGAAGTACTAATTTTTATTGGATTTCAACCAAAGTTTTACCGAACATCATTATATAAATTATATCTTGTTTAGTATGTAACGTCAAATGGGGTAATTAGTGACTGGGAGTTAAACGGCGCCTATGTGTTTGAAAGTACACAACAACAACAGGACATATTCTACATAAATGATTGGGCAAAGAAACTTTCATTGGAAATGTTAGAAATTGTGTCATTATACATATAACAGTTAGTCTAATCGAGCCTCAGCCGTCAACATAACTTAATAAAAATCAAAGAAAAACAGGAATGAGCACAAAAGCATCCACCAGGAGCAGTTAGAAAAACTAAATGAGTGCAGAATGTGCGTGTTCCTAATTCATATTAATCAGAAGGATTTAAACAACTTTTTAACAATCCATTTCATTTTCAGATTAATATTTAATGATGTAATTTTTATCGTTTTATTTAAATTTTTTTTTTTTATTTTCTCTATACATTTTTTCCATTTATAATGAAAGAATTGATTTTATTTATAAAAGAAATAACAACACTAATTACCTCGTTTATCTTTTTAAAAAATCAAATTTTTTCCCAATAATATCAGACAAATATATGAAAATTAAGAACTATTCTTTATATACCAATTAAAATCAATCGTTATGAAAAGGCGCCAAAACGATATGGTCTTGCGAGCCTGTATATTTATTATGAATAATTAATAATTAAAAAGACGATATGTCACCACAAATTACCTAATGAGAATTATATGTAATGTTCTTTGTCTCGGTAAGATGTGAGCCTAAAATAAAGATATTAATTTTACACTTATAATATCCAGAACTAGTTTGGTAAGCAATTCTGCACATCATGAAAAATTCCTATAAGGATTTGGTACTCATACATAAGTAGTTACAGTTAATTTGAGAGCGAGAGTGCATTCAAATGCTGTCGCAAATTTTCGTACCCATTGTCGGTGTTGCCTTCGTCGTCGTCAGTATTAACAGTAAGTAAGTGCATATGTGCAATTGAGATACATTCATACGGATGCATATGTATGTACATGGTCACTCAGATAATGTCATATTTCCTTGAGTCGTAGTCGCACGTATAACACTTAAAACTCAGTTGGAAATTTGTGAAATTACAAACAATATTTACTTTTTTTTTAAGAATATTTAAAATTACGTTATTTTTTTAAAGAAACATTTTACACAAATTTATGTAATTTTCTTTGATTAATTTTGAAGTTTGCCTACTATTTGCTATTTGTACTTGATTTATGTAGTGGCAATGAATTTAACAAATATATTCGTATTGTAAATGAATTTTGAATTTATTTGTAATTTTGATTAGTAATTTAACATTTATGCAACTAGTTTCGCTACTAGTTCATTTTGCAATGACTCTTCATTCGCGAGTTGTTTGAATTGCAAAAATTCTATATTTAATTCTTAGCCTAATTTAACTAAACTTTGTTATTGTATTATTGTATTTTATTTTTTAACATTTTTTGTGCAATTTTTTTTTTAATTCGCAAAATTAATCATTATGTTACGCTTGTATTATTTCACATATGTTCGGATGTTTGTTTTTTTTTTGTTGCTCGCACACATAAGACATAATTCCTATTAATTATGCTATTAATATTCAACTTTGTTTTACACTTCTATTATATTTAAAGTGTGTTCAGTTTAAATATTTTTTTCCTTGTCATCATTTATCATTGTTTTATGTTTGGTTAATCTTTACACACAAAAAATGCTAGAAAATTAATTAGTCATTTTTTTTTTTGAAATATTTATTTTATGCTTTAATTTTTAATAATATATGATTTATTATATTTTAATTATTTATATATCAATTTACGATATTGATGATTGAATGAGTATATAAGGTACACAAAAAAAAAAATTATAGTAAGATTCTATAACGAATTCGTTAAAACGACGAATTAGTTATTTCGAGCGCATTTTTTATTAATCTAAAACCGTTTTATTCTGCAATAAAGATGTTCTCATTTTGAGTACAGCTGATTATGTACTTATTACTTCTGTAAATTCTGTGCGACACAAATTTGCACCACCTATTGCAAGAAGTAGAATTCTAAAACATTTTAGAATCACTTAAGATGATGTTATATGTACATTTTAATTTGATTAAAGTGCTTAGAAAAAAAATTATAATTACAGCTTTTACTTAAGGTACTTAAAACGATATCTACATTTTTATCATTTTTATAATTTTTCCTATTTATGTATGTCATATATTTTTGCTTTTCCAACAGATACTTCTTGGGCTTTTTACATTTCTTCACTTGAAATGGTACATAGTTTCTTTACTGTATGTATACATAAGTATATCTGATTCAACTCTCTCTCTTTCTCATTCTTCTACGACATTTATTTGACTCTTATTGTTTTCAAGTGGATTTTCTATAGTCATACATACATATCATACGTGAAGACATATATACATACGAGTAACAAACAATGAATGCCATTCAGTTAGTTGGTAAGTTGGTTGGTTTTAACTTGTTGCCATCATAACCATCACCACATATAATATGTATGTACGTACGAGTAGTAGGTATATATTAAAAATAATACAACAGCCACAACAAGTGCTCAATTGTAACGTAGGTACCTTTACTCAGTACTCAGTGCAGCACTCTGTGAGTTGTGAGTAAATATATATGCAAGTATATTGTTGCTCCAAATGTACATACATAGATTCTCTATGCAAAGCCATGCGATTGCTGTTTTGTATGCTTTTCTTGTGTTTTTTGTTTTGCGTGTCATTGTCCCGAATGAATACATACATACGATGGCGACGACGACATCACATCACACTACAGTGCTGCTGTTGGTGCTGCTCATGCTATTGCTATTGCTGACACTATTGCATATACCCGTAATATGGAAGTTCCCTCTTTATGATCCTCTTTCCTGCACTTCGATTCGGCCAAACACCCATACTAGACCTCATGCCTAAGCGAAAAAATGAAAAATAAAAAGGTTGCTTGTTGACTGCCGCCACGATGATGAGTGCACGATGAGTGCAGCACCGCTACCAACCAAACAACCAACAAACATCCAACCAACGAAACATTCATACGACCAAACGACCAACTAAATAACTAACTAACCGACCGAGTCATCATTTCTGTTGCATTAAATGCTATTATTATGCCATTTTACTTCCATACGCGAGCGCAACTGATACGTACTACATATGTATGTATGTATGAACATTAGAGTGGCTCTTCGTCCCATAGAGAATTGTATATCACTTTGAATCGAATTTATAATATATTATTGATTAGCTAACTACAACAGCTTGACCAACAGTATTTCATTCTAAGCGTCTAATTAATCATTGGTTAATCTTTTGTATACCATTAGTTAACCAACAGCTGATAATATAATATAACTATTACACACTATTTCTTCATATTAAAGTTTTATAATTTGCAATGAAGAAATATAATGTAATTCACGCCTTTACAATCCAAAAATTTTAAAGTGCCTCCTAATTAATCTCTACCCTAATTTTTCGGTTATCTAAATTCTGTGATACACATCATAAACTCATAGTATTAAACCCTAGTCAACTAGAAGCAGTTCACATATATTTATTTTTTCCATATATTAAATTTAATTCAGGAAAATTTTATGGATCTGTTAACTCTAAGCCTGAGAACGAAGTCCTAGTTTCAATACTATTGAATGAAATTTGGCAGCAACTTTTTGATAGAAGAAAAGTGGACTTAAGTGAATTCAGAAATCGCCAAATAAGTAAGTATTCCAACGTTCATACAATATATAATAATCTTTGAGAGCCAAGTCCTAATTTTAATATGATTGAATGGACTTTTGGATTTTAAACTCTTTCTTACACTAGAGTAAGAGAATTCAGAAATTGCTAGAAGGGAGGTCTTTCTATATGCATATATCAGCCTAATTCGAGAATCGTCTTCTTAAAGTTCAAAATGTTGTACCAGTAAAAATTAATTAAAAAATGTGCAATTTTCAGCTCAAATGAAAATTATCCAAGGCTGGAATTATACTAGGCAGAATTTGCATGGACCTTGCCAAGAAGATGTACCAACGCTATTGTTTCATGTTGACCCACTGTGATACCACCGAGCTACTCTTCCATTACTGTCATGCGTGTTAAATTTGTGAACAGTATCAGAAGGGACATACTTAGGGTTACTGCCGAAATAATTCGGCAGTTCCTACAGTAAGCTGTAAAAAAGCACTATTGCGTCTGAAACACTTTTACTTGTCTTCTATGTCTTATTTTTTGGTTCACTTATCGATAGTATCGATCGTACCGATTCTAAATAGTAGTTCTCAAGAAGATGAAAATATTAGCATTTCTACTAAAATCTCAATAATTGATATTTTTTGAACACACTGAAATTTCTCCCACACTTTACTGATGCTACGACGGAACTTCTCTACACTATGAGAAAGCGATTCTCGAAAAAATATCATTTTCGAACCAGTCTAATGCAAATAAAAATGTGCAATATACGAAAGTGAACTACGCCAAGAGTGAGAAGTATTGGAATCTTAGTGTAAGGAAAGTAATGGCAAAATGTACTACTGTTGGCGCAACAAGCTGTTGACTAAGGTCTTCATTTGTTGTTGCTGTTGTTATTGCTAATGTTCATTTTGCTGCTGTTGTTGCTGCTGCTTGCTTGCTGCTGGTGTTATTTTACTATTTTACAATTCTTATTTTTACTCAATTTTTACACTCCTATTATTGTTGGTACTTGTTCATTTATTCTCTCTTGTATTCATCTGTTACATACATATATTGCTATATACGTATATATAACTTTGAGATGCAAACTAACTAACTATTTTGTTTTTTACCTCTTTATTGCATTTATTTCATTTATAAGTAGAACATATTTTAAAGTTGAATAAGTATCTTATCAAGTCGATAAGTTAATACATATTAACCATTTTGCAACGTTGTTGTTGTTTTGAATATAAACATAAATTTGCCATTTGCTGAAAGTTTATTAATTTATTGATGGAATAATTATATTTTTTTATTTTTTATTTACAATTCATACTTGCTCTCGCTGTTATTATGGAATGATTATAGTTACTTTACCCCCCCCCCTTCAATATCTGCTTATTATATTATTGTTATTTACGCTCAGTTTTTCAACTATTTGACAACATCCTTCATTTGACTATTGATAATTGTGTAAAAACGAGGACATTTCTGAACTAAGACTAATCGAAGACCTAGAATATCTTCTATGTACAAACCGTAGTTCCCCGCACTAATAAATAATCAGTTCATATTATTTTTTATAAAGAAACTCAGAAAGACAAATAAAATATATAAAAACAAAATTATTCATATATTTTATAATTTTCTGTTGATTTATATGAATCATTATTATGTAATTTATACTTGAGCTCATGTATAGGCATCGAGTAGACGAGTGCATTCTCTTCCCCCTATTAATGAATGCAGTAAACGATGATTAACCCCATTTTTTTTTTCCATAAACAAATACATGCATACATATATTGTACTAATGTATATGCTTTTAAAGAATGAATAAAAAAAAATAAAAATAAAATAAAATCAACAACAACACAACATATATCGATTGTGCCAATTTTGAAAAGTGTTTGTAAAACAATAGCTACCACATACTCAACATGAATATTCGTACAAGTAAAATACTCAACTTTGTGCGATAAAATATCTTTAAGATGATGCTTTTGAAACATAGTACAATATAATAGTATCAGAATCAGTAGAATAGCAAGCACTTAAGCGGGCATTATACACACATTAAAGTAGTATTATATATATATTATGTACTACATATGGATATATTACTTACATACTTACTTTCTGAGTTCTTATTATATATTTCTTTATATGCTTTTGATGCATTCATGCTACCATGCATGGCAGTAATCCAAGAAAGCAAAGAAAAAAAAAATATATAAAAATAAGAATCATTCTATAAGAATAAAACGCATCTAAATATATGTGCGTTTATGTGTACTATATAGAAGCAATAAACAATAACAACATCAACCATACAATAAATACAAATAAAATCTACTTTTTACGTATGCTACATAACATACGCTGGAGATGGCGTTGAACATACGGCCAGGGAGGCTGGTATGTCATATCAAAACACTTAGCATGTGATTGAACCCGCATATGTATGTATTTATTCTACATACATATATGTATATGTACGAGCTGGTATAATATTCCCTAGTTTAGTTGGAGATCATGTATGTACATATACAAAATACTCGTATATTGAATATGCAATGTACATATTTGCAAAAATATTTGTAAACGTGCAATTTATTGTTTTTCACAGATACACTTGTTCCTTGTTGATTTTTTCTTTTACTTTGTTTGCTAAAAAAAAAAATCCAGAAATCGTTTGTATTTTCCCGATATGTCCCATATTATAAGCATATTAAATTTAAATTATTTTAAAAAATATATATATGAAAATAATAATTTTTTGCTTGTTTTTAGGCATAGAGTTGGTCTCATTGGATTGCGTATCATAATCTTCACTGAAGAAGTAAAGCCTAGCCAGAAGTTCAATTGGCTCTTTTGGCTCTTTACAACGAAATTTAAAATTCTTTGGCATTTAATATGCAAAGCACATTTACTTTCATTTAGTTCCTTAGAGTCCATCCAATGTGATTTTGTGGCTCATTGGTTGGCGCATCTCAATTCATAAATTAAATTATCGGGCTTATTTTCGCCAAATTTGAAGGTAATTTTAGGAAAAATATATTTAAATTCAAATTAAAAATCCTAAAATTTATGATTATTTTTTACTTATGCATTCTGAACACAAATTTAACTTTTATCAATGATTCGGGCATAACGCTTTGCGACAGGAGCAACAATAGTTACCACACATACAGGGTATTTAAACCACAGGTGTCATTTAAAATTGTTAAACAAATGCAACATTTTTGCGAAATGAGCTGATAATTTTATTTTTATCGAAGGTACAAACTCTGAGGTTAGTGATGGAGCACAATATCTGTCAAATATTTGCGGCGAATCTTTTTGCATATGACCATTCTTTTGATGAAAATTTTCATCACATTTTCACGAAATTGCGACTGTATCTCGGGAAAAACAACTGTGATATTACCTTTTAGTGATCCAATATTGCTAGAGCATTGGCGTAAACTTTGTCTTTAATGGTGTTAATGGAGGCGGCCCTCAAAGTCTCCATTTCGAGAAATTACACGTCAAGGCCTAAAAAGTCAGTCAGTATCGTTCGGTAACGCAATCCATTCACTGAACCGGTCATACTGGCATCATTTCAAAAAAATATGGCCTAATGACATCTCCACTCCCAAAACACCGCCAAACTGTCAATCGTTGTGGATGGAGAGGTTGTTCAACCATTTCTCTCCGGATTTCGGAGCCCTAAATGCGACAGTACAGGTTCCACAAAAACAAAGTTCATTTTTGAACACTTAACATACGTACCTCGAGGATGTTCTAGGACTGAAAGAATTGTTTTTACATTCACAGAATTTAATATACAATTCGATCGTCTCTAAAATTACGAAAGTTAGCGTTCGAACAGATAGACTGACAGATACGATGAAATCTCTTATGAGAGGTGATTAGGATAAACTTACAAAACAGATCAGTTTGCGTTGACCTCAACCAGTTGAGAGTATGAGTTCTAAATCAATAGGATTGACAATAATACAAATTGGGTTGGGCATATAGAAATTCTTTTACAACATCCTCATATTGCATTAATCTGAATTTAAAAATTGAATAGAAAAAAAAACGACACTCAACAAAGTTGTTGTAATTAAATACCATTTCTAATGGTTTCTCATAGTCTCAATGAAATCGTGTCTTTTATTTTTGTAGTCTTTTTAATAATTTTTCACATTCTATTACATCAAGTAATAGATATATGTACATATATAATATATGTGGTGGTCATTCAGATTTGGTTGCCATTGCAATGTGCTTATAAAATGTATGCCATATACTCGTTTATACATACAGATCTCATAGAAAAATACTACAAAAAAAAACAAGGATGGTTTTCTACCCATAGAAATAGCTGTCTAACGCAAAACTATGTCAAATATACTTATATTCATATGTATGGTATATATGATAGTAAGTACTTGTATGTATTAAAAAGAAATTAAATTCAACGAAATGCTTTTCACATTACATTGCCATGTTTAAGACAGTCTTCTAAATGAAATCTCCACTAGTCAACTGCATTATGCACCTACTCCATGTGTATGCTCATATTATTTCAACTATGATACACAATATGTATATATGTGTGGCATCTCCTGTTCCTCTTCCTGCCGCTTAAGCTGTATTTATGTTGCATGTTGCATGCCACAACATTTACGTTGCTTAATTGTATTCAAATGAAATGATGAAAAGAAGGAGGAGAACTACAAAAAAAAAAAAAAAACACGAAATGAATAAGCTCACTGAAACGTATATGTAAGAGTAGGTTTGCTTTTAATTGAATTAGAAAATGGCAAACAAGTCAGGATCTATCTATCTAGCAGATATATACATATTGTAGCTGCTTGTAACATATGTATGTACCCGTATATATGTAGCTATCTCTAATGCATAAGTTAATAATTTTAAATTGATTCTTTTTTGCTCATTTTGGGGATAAAATTTTCATATTATTTTGGCAAATAGCAATATTACAAAGAAAAAAAAAAAGAGAAATAATACTCTTATATACAACCAAAAATAGCTGAAAATATAAATAAACTTAATTATGAGTTTAAAAGTAATGATAGTGCATTTGGTGGTGGTGATGATGCTGGTAATGGTGGGTCATGCCATGCCATATTTGAAATATGGATTTTTCTTTGATTTTTCATTGTGTTGTGTTGAATATTTAATGAAAGAAGCTAAGAAGCTAAGTAAATCGAACAATAGACCATAATGTCATTTATTATTATTTTTTTTTTTGCAAAAAACATAAAAATTCGAAAATAGTAGGTACGCATAAAACAAAAATCTCCTTACAGTCGGCTGGGGCCGACCAAACTATACCCTGCATATGTAGATTTATATATAAAAAGTTTACTCGAATATCCAACTTTTCTTTTATTTCCACTTTTCGAGAAACAATTTTTGCATATACTACTAATTTACACCCGAAATATGGTTGATTTTGACGAAGTAAAAGGATTTTAAGATAATTCCGAGGCTTAGTATGGGAGCTATATAAAAAGTGGTCGTGGCTTACCACTTTCTAGTAAATCCAATTAATTTTTCAATGTTAATCCACACCTTAAATTTGGTGTCCTACGTTGAATAGTTTCTAAGTTATGGTGGTTAACATTTTTGTTTAATTTCCTCAACTTTGTATGGGAGCCCCAATAAGAAGTGGGCGTGGTACGCTGATTTTTCGCCAGATTATTTCCGACTACGATATTAATTTAAGTGTCAATTATGGTTATTCTAGACAGAAGATTGCCGAAGTTACAGCTGTTTCAATTGAAAATTTGTATGGGGGCTACGATAAACACTGGCCGTGGTGCGCCCATTTTCTGTGAGTCTAGTTGCTCGTACAATATTAATCCACACCTTAAATCTCGTTATTCTACGCTGAATAGTTTGCAATTTATAACCGGTAACATTTTTTTTAATTTCCGCAACTTTGTATGGGAGACCCAAAAAAGAGTGGGCGTGGCACATTGATTTTCTGCCATATTATTTCTGACTACCGTGTTAATCTAAGTGTCAATTATGGCTATTGTAGACAGAAGATTGAATAAGTTACAGCAGTTTCAATTTAAAAGAAGTACAGACACTTTGTATGGGAGCTACACTAGAAAGTAGGCGTGGCTCATCCACTTTTGGTGAGGTTATATAGTAGTGTAATATAACTCTATGTGCAAAATATTGTTGTCCCAAGTGGTATATTGTGTGAGTTATAGCAAGTTAAAGATTTTGAAAATTTCGAGGTTAGTCGCTTTGAATGCTTGGTGTGGGCGTGGTTATTGACCGATCATGCCCAATATCAATCCCCTCCGTACCCTTGGATCATAGATTACTTATGCCAAATTTCATCGAAATAGCTCAATATTTACTCAAGTTATCGTGCGAACCAGCCAGGTGACAGACAGACGGACGGACGGACGGACGGACGGACATCGTTAAATCGAAAATTTAATCGACGCTGATCACGAATATATATCCATGTCTATATCTCCGGAGATTCCTTCAAGTGGACACAAACATCTGACCGAAATGAATATACCATGCATATTGCATTATGCAGGGTATAAAAATATATGGAAAAATCATTGAAAAAAAATGAACTTTACCTATTTTCAGCTCAACCTTTTTCATTAAAATACATATATGTATGTATTGTTTTTCTACAATATGCAAAATATGCATTGTGGTTTGTTCTTTTACTTCATATTATGACCATGTAACTACGTACGTAGGTACATTCATACGTTTAGTTTAACAATTCACGACAAGAAGCTATAAAATATATGAAAATATGCAAAAATTCTCTGACATCACATATTCATTCACATTCATCATAATTTGGCAATTTCGTGTGGCATACATTATTATTATTGAGACATGAGTACAATTTTGTTTTGTGTTGGCATGCACACATGGCTACGTACACATGTATGTTAATAGTTTCATACAGGGCATTCGCTTAAAAGGGCATTATGGAGCCAAATGAAATCATATATGTTTGTGGGATGTAGAACCGTTCTATGATTTATATGTATACTTTGAAAAGGCCAATTGGAGAATTAAGAAGTGTCTTTATAGGTAAAAAGGTATAGGTAAAAATCATATTGAGAATGTTCTGATAGCTTCTATATCAATACTAAATTTCAGTAAATAATATATATAATAATAGCTCAAACAAAAAGCTGCGTCATACATCTCATCCCTTTAGATGCAGTTTCTGAACAGTTATGGAGTTATTTGTCGATTTTCAACTGTTTTGAAGTACTCTAAGACTCCATGTTCTAAGACCCCATATTGACTTCACATATGATATAAGGTATATGGTTATAAAATTATGAATTATGGATGGTGATAGAAAGAGTATTTTGTTCAAAGTTATGTAGAAGAAATCATTTTATAATTTTACAATTTAAATACCAATATAATATTTTCGAGAGAAATGTCTTGCGTAAGATCTTTGGACCTATTTGCGTTGGTGGCGAGTATCGAATAAGGTAAAACCATGAGCTGTATGAGCTGTATACCGACATCCACATAGTAAAGCATGTCATACTAGGTCATGTCGAGCGAATGGAAGAACACGATCCGGTTAAGACGGTGTTATATTCGGAACCCGCTGGTGGATGACACAGAAGAGAACAAACCTAATCTCCGGTGGAAAGATCAAGTACTGGAGAACTTGTCAGGGCTTGGAATTTCTAAGTGGCGCCAGCTAGCGAACGAAGATGCTACTAATACGGCTTTATATGCCAATATTTAATGAGATGAAGAAGATTTAATGAATTTCATCAAAATTTAAATAAAATTAATAGAAAATAATTTAAAAGCATCTTTATGATCATATTATGAGGTATTCTTTGGGATGGATGTCTTTAATTTTACCCTATTGATACATGTAAGTTTACAATTGATATTTATAATTTATTTTTAATTTTTTTTTAATTTTCCAATAATTATACAATAAAAATTAACAAAATTTATCAGCATTTTGTCTGCAAAATACAATTCTATCGCTATAAAGAAAATTAAATATGAAAATATCATGTTAATATTCATAACAAAATCCATACAATTTATTTATCTCAAAAATATCTACAACTTGAAAAGTCCCCCTAATATTTATATGTATTTTTGCAGCCTTTGCATTCAAAATTTTAATAAATAACTAACATTGTTGATACAAAGGGCATCACTTGCATTACTGCCGGCCATAAATATCTTCTATGGTGTTCTCCGAACAAAAAAAAAAAAAAAAAAAAAAATAGCCTATAATCATTAATACAAATCGCATAGTGAAAGAATAAATCTATTCATTCGATTCTAATTGAGCACTAATTATATTTTTGCAGCTTTTGCAAATACAATATTCTAAAATAAATAAAACGTAATGGTAATTATCCAATTCAAAGAATTTATCATTTCAGCTTTCAACATAAAAATATCAATACCAAGTACATTGTACAAGAACCCAGACTCATAAATACTTGATAAAAATAAATAAATAATATATATTTAAGTAAGTACCGACTACCATATATATATACATCTATCTACCCTCATCAGTCTCAGCGTATGTGAAAAAAAAATTGCTTATTATTCTCTATAAAAATCACCCACTTAAGTAATCGTTAACATAAATATACAATTTGTTTATTAATTGCCTGGTAATTTCCTATATAAGAACATGCATACAATAGCAGGTACATATATTATTTTTCTCTATAAAATCAACATACCATGTACATAGTAGTTGAAACAAAGAAAAAAAAGAATCAAAACCAAATCTCTCTTTCGTCAAAACATTTTACTGTATAATTGCAAAAACAAAAAAAGAAAAAAAAAGGAAAAACAATAAGAAAAATATTTCAAAACACAATTTATTGTTTTTATTAGAATAATTCTATAGAAACAATTCATAAAGTGAACGAACCCTCTTTTTTTTTTTGTTATTCTTTTTCTATACTTACTTCTAACATAAAGATGCTGCTGAATATAAAAGCAATAAAAACAAATGATTATATCAAAATGAGCATTCTAAAAAGTTGAATAGAGAAAAACAGAGAGAGAGATAGAGAAAATGACAAGCAAAAATATATTCATCGATGACAAAAAATCTAACAACAACAACAAAAAAAAAAATTCAAAATAAGCCAGAACAAGCAGCATTGAAGATGAGCAGAGCCCAAAGAAACGAAAAATGTTATTTTTATAAACAACTAATAGCATGTTAAGCCCTAGTTTAAGCCCACTGCTGTGCTGTTATTTACTTCCTCTTCAATACATATATATAATGTGCTATGAAAATGTTGTAAATGTGCTCTTGCTTGCTTGCTGCTAATGATCGGTATATTTATCGTGTGTGTCTGTGTGTGTGTGTATCGCCCCAGAGTGATTGTTCCTTTTTTGTGTGTGTTCAATGTTGTTGTTGTTGTTGTTGCTCATGTTCTAACTACTATCTAGCAAATATGACATACACCGATGTGTAACCACAGCAGGTAGAAGATATGTATTGAGTTTTGTTGTTGTTGCTTTTTTTAGTTTTAATCACCTTTCATCTCTTGACGTTGTCATCTCATCTGTCGTTGGTTTCTAAAATATACTTTTGCATTGATCATTAAAGAGCATTTCAGCAAATAACATTTCTCTTTGAAATTGTTAAAGAAGGGGAAATGAGCGTGTATTCTCTTAAACGCACTCACACATAAGCACAAAGATCGCTCACTAATACCACTTTAAAATCTTACCAATACATTTAACTTGTTACCGATCATTTTATCACTCTCTCTCTCTCTCTCTCGCTCTCTCCAAATTTGTATCGATCTTTCTCACTTACTCCGCTTATAATTATGCCGTATGCAATACATTCACACTACGTTGCGTTCACTCACTAATACTAATGTACAATGTACTGTAGTATTGGTGTAGTTATGCTTATGATCATTAATATTCTGTCTCAATTACAATTATTCGATGTTGGTGTTAAATAGTTGGATTCTTGTTTTGTCACAGTTTGGTTGTAGGTGTTGTTGTTGTTTTATTTCAATCTAAAATATCACTTGCTCCAATTGCAAGAGTTCACATTCAGGATTTTCATCTCACTAGATGGCGTTAGTTGTTTCATTTGATCATTATGTGTTTTACATGTATTGAAGTCATTTGTAAAATGTGACAATGATGGTAACATCCACAAGAAGAATAAAGAACCAAAAAACAAAAAAAAACAGAAAATCAAACAAAATCATTACATTTTGTTGTTGGTATTTAGTATTTTTTTTTACAGTTTTTTTATTTTGCTGTGTTGGCATTTAGTAAATTCGTGTTCGTGCGTTGCTCATTTGTAAAGCAACATGTTTAGCGAATTGTTATGTTGCACAAGCAATTTCAAACAAGTAGCCAAGAAAAAAAAAACGACACGAGCAACCAACACACAACATTTTTAACACTTTTACATTTTCGAATAACAGCAACAACAACAACAATAACAACAACCTCAACGATAAAAATGGTGCATTCAAAACAAACGAAAAAATCAATAACAAGAAGTATGCAGTACAACAAATTGAAACAGCTAATTTAATTTAAGCTACTTCTTTCTGCCAAATGCGCTATTAAAAATAAAACAGTGTATGTCTTTATTATTGTCAATCCAACTATATGTATTAATTAAAAGTCTTGTATACTCAATTCCAAGTTCGAGGATTTAAAATGTTTATATACCGAAGTTTGTTTTGGAGGACACTTTGTGAATAGTGAAAATGCTTTATACTGTCGGGGTTAGTTCTAAAGCTGCAATATATATCAAAAATATTTAAATGCAGTTTTACAGTTTGATTTTTTCTGAACATATATTGATATATTGATTAATGTTCGAGTTTAGACTGTTTATGTGTTCAGGTGGTTATAGTAAACTCTGACAGAGAATATAAAATATATAATGAGTATCATTATCCCTTAAAAGTTTATTTTAAGCATGTTTCAAATAAAATCTCCTTTTATTCCACTATGAAACTCCAATGAAACAGTGTTAAAATATTCTAGAAAAATATTGCTTATAAAATTCTATTTAGTATATAACATAACCAGAGCAAAAAATAAACAAGTGGTTTAGAAATTGAAAAAAAAAGAAATATTGAAGGAAATATTTCTATGTTCAAGATCTCATAGGAAAATATTCGGTATTATATACTTCGGGGATATACAATATTATTTGACTACCCTCCTATTTCACGAAAATTGTTATCTTCTTCAAATAATTGCTTTCTTAATTTACTACGAGTCATCAATATGTTCAAGGCCTTATAGCAATATAATAAATCATCACATTTCTCCTAACCAGATGTTTTATTGATTTTTAAAAGAAATCGCCCTATTAACTCGCAACGAGTGAACAGAATGCTTATTCGTTCAAAACCTTATAGCAAAACACTCCCTAGAATATAAATTTGGAACACATTTACTCATTATCTTAATTTTTTATGGAAAATTTGGTTGTTTTCAAAACAAATCTCATTTCCGACTTACTACGATGTTGCTCATAACATTTCAATATACCAAATAATCCGAAATGTCTACTATATCACTATGAAACTATGATGGCTGATGGATGCCGAAAGCTCTATACAAAAAAGAAACAATTGTTCATATCTCTTAAATTTTCAAATAGCGTCAAATAGCTTGAAACCAATTTCATAGCCCTGTGTGACATATCTCTTAAATTTTCAAATAGTGTCAAATAGCAGAACAGAGATGGCTGGCGAAGCATGTTATTTTCGGCCTAAATCGATATTCGGTTGTTATGGCCACATAAGTAAGTAAGTAAGTAAGTCAAATAGCTTGAAACCAATTTCATAGCCTCGTGTGACAAACAAAACAAAAAAAAAAAAAAGGAAAAAATAAATTCATTACAGCTTGAGTTTTTTAATTTAAATAGCACATGTGACAACTACCCTAGAAATAATCAAAAAAATCATTAAAAATTATTTTATTATTATTTATAGGATGATTCAATAGTGATGCAAATCTTCGACAGCATTTTTTGTGATAAGTTAATGTTTTTCTCTGAATTTTTTGTTCGGAGGCTTTGGCAAACTTTCAAGCGATGCTCAGTTGATCCCAACTTCTATGAAAATGGTCCTTTTGCAAGAAGTGCATATCACGCGTCGAGTGAATTTTCCGGTCAACATAACCGCTCATCTCAACAAACTTTTTATGCCATGAGTTAGATGGCATGGGTTTGGATAATATGTGGTTTTAACAGAACGGTACCATTTGTCACACAGTGAATGAAACAATGTCCCTATTACCTAATAAGTTCCCAGGATGCATTATCTCACGAAACATCGAGGTCAATTGGACGCCGAGATCTTGCGTTTTGACACACTTTCTCTGGGGCTATGTGAAACGTATTCCAATAAGCCCGGGCCGATTGCAGAGCTGAAGAACGAAATCATACACGGTATAAATGATATACAGCAAGAACTATGACAAAAAGTCATGAACATTTTTGATATGAGCTCCTGTGCTGCCAGCGAAGTCGTGATAGGCATTTTACGGATATTGGGTTTCTTATAAAAAACTAGAAAACATTATGAAATAAAAAAAAAATAATAATTTCGTCAAATTATGTTGCATTTGATTTGTAAAATCAAATGCAACACCCTATTTTATTAGATAAATAGTTAGCAGTGATTGTCAACATCCAAAGAGATAGTATTTGAATGGCCATTCACCAGATTTTGTACACGAAGAAGATTATTGCTTATGTACATATTGGGTGCCGCATATGAAACTCCCCGAATAAAAACAAGAACCATGAATGAACCACACTACAAATCATATTATTTCTTCAATCAATTTATTCGCCAAATTTTCTCTAATTTTATATTGTTTCCAAAGTTCAAAAAGTGATTAACAAGCATTTTGTGTATTTTGAGAGTCTTCCGAGATTCTTCTACATTGACAGATCGTGTTGTTGAACAAAATGTATTCAACTGGGTAGCATAAATTTTGAATACAAGAAGAATAAAATATGAAACTGATTCAATTTTCTTTATTATGCCGCATACTTTTCGTATAACTTAGTATATCGCTAATCTCCAGAAATGTGTTAGCTTACTTTTAAAATTATCACGAACTAAATATAAACGGATATTACTATTAACAAATTTTTTAGATTACTTAATTGTGTTTTCCAATTTTGTTGTTGCTGTTCATTTTTATTATTACATACTAGAAATCTGATTCTTTTCACAGATTTTGTTTCATATTTAGTTGATCTTGTTCTTTGGCCATATTGTCGCCATTGCTGTCAAAGTTTTCTTTATGTTATTGTTATTCTTTTTGCTGTTGTTGTTAAAAAAAAAACTGAAGAGAAGATAAACAAATTGATTTTTTCTTCCTATTTTACCTATGCGCTCGCATACACACCTTCTTCTTCCTCTTTGTTTCTGGTGTCTGGTGTGAAAATATTTTAATTTGATTTTTTTTTTTGTTGTATTTTGCTTTAATTCTTTCTGTTTCATTGATTAAGACAATATCGTAAAATACGGTCGATTTTTTTCGTATTATATTTTTTTTTTTTGCCTTCTTGTGCTTTAATGTGAAATGTGATCGTGTGACATTAACGTGTTTTGTATTCTTGTTGGTTTTGTTTCAATTTACTGTGGTATAGTAGGTTTATTTTTTATTTAAATTTCATTTTGCTTTTTTTTTTTTTTTTTTTTTGTAAGTATTTCTTCCTATAAGCTTGAATTTGTGCATTCATTCTACTTAACTTGTTTGACCACACAGAAAAAATTACATTTTAGGTTTTTTTTCTTACTGTTTGTGGTTTTTCGATTTGATATAGTTTTACGTAGTAGTATAAATTGAATTTTGAGTTAAATTTTACACTTGCTTGCACTAATTTTTTATTTCTTATTTAATGCCTCTTAAGAAAAAAATGACGAAAGGTAGGTTAGAGATATAGTAATATCACAAAAATGCTTAACTATGTGGGAAAACAAGTTTTATATATAAAATTACTTTCATCTAATTCATTCATTTATAGTAAAATGTAATTTAAGAAAGATACATTTTCATAATTCATATACTCATATTTAAAAAATTATATTATTTTTGTACCATAATAATTTTAACATTAGTATAATTTGGGAATTTTATACTTTTTATTGCTGTAATTATAGAATAATTGGCCATTCATTCGCTTTAGTATTCAAGTTTGCAATTTTAAGCAAAATTTTTACATAAAAAAATAAAACATTAAAAATTTAAATGATGCTGTAGCTTCGAAAAATAACAGAAATGGCAAAAAGAAATGCATTATTTTGGGTTAGATGGTTATAGTGACATGTCATGTTCTTCTATTTATTCGAAAGTGACATTCTATAAATAAAAATTCTTTTACAGTTTTTTAATTGATTGAAAATATAAATAAGATCATAGAAATCAAAATATATGGCTGAGTCATAACTTTACTTTAAGGTATTTGAAAAGATGCAGTTAATTTAAATTTGCAATGAACAGCTCATCAATCGATCAGAATTGAACTATTGTACAAGTCTTGCATAGTGACATAATGATCGATATAAAAGGTAGCTATATGGCACAAAGGTCGGAGACTTTTGACAAGTCATCAAAGGTATGTATGAGGTCTGACATTACTATGGTAAATCACTACATCTCTGAGATTTGTGAGTTTTAGCAATTTTTCCGTAAAAGAGATATTCAAGTAATTCAATTGACAATAATACACTATTGAGTCAATAGTGTTGTTCTTTTGTGTAAGCCCGAAAGTTCCACTGTAAAGAATAGCATACTTTTAATTTGGTAAAGATTAAATTTGAATATCATCTGAGCAATATTTCTACCATTAAATCAAAATTATTTACTTTAAATATTGTTTCAGGTAATCCATGTTTCATGTGACTTGAAAATTTGTCATTTTTGTTGCTTTTGAGGCGAGTATAGGAGATGTTTAGGCGATTCATGGGATACACTTCTTTCAGCTCATGTAAAACCTAAAGTGATAAATTTCAAATTGCTGAAATGGTCATTGACAGTTCAATAATGAACGACTAGTACCTTCATGAGTTGACAAATTTGAGTTTGGTTCGCCTTTATTACGCTTTCATCAATCGCAGTTCGGATTTCCATGTATCAGCTCGACATATTAAGTGACTTCCTCGTTAATTCAATGAGGAAGTATTGAAGGAATTTTTTTCTCGCTTTGTAGTTATAAACATATTTTTCACAGATTATTTTGCAAAGTATAGTATTTCTAGTTTTGTTCAATTTTTATGCTTCCGTGAAGTGTAATCCTTTTTTGTTTAATCCACATAAATTACTTCAGCAATACATGTTTTAGTAATTAGGTATGTAATTTATAATAAAACGAGTTTTGTTTTATTCATATTTTACACACAAAAACCAAATATACACATTTTCGTTTTCATTTTCGACTGAATTCTCATCTTCTCATGTTGGCTCGTTAAGACTTTTCAACAATGAATGAATTATAAAATAATACAATAGCTAATTTAATCATAACAATTTTTATTGCAAAAATGTGAATTTTGTTGGCATATTTTTTTGTTTCTCTCTTTCTTGTTAATTATATATGCCAATGCTATTGTTATCCGATTATTCGAATATCTAAATTAACCGTATAAGGAAGTATTCAATCAGGAGGGCTATTTCAGTCAGTCAGTCAGATCGTCGGTAATCGTTCATTTTCGGTTAGCCGAATATCATCAATATTGGAATATGCAATGCATTGCTCATCCCTGGACTTAAATCTCGTCTGGTCATTTCAAATAAAATCTTTAAATTTTAGACAATTTTACGTTGACAGTTAAAACTTCTAAAAAAGTTCAGCAAGTAACAGAGTGTATTCAACTAGTTTTGAAAAATTCGTTTATTCGAATTTCATTAGCCGGATACTATTCATATAATAACCCAGCATCCGATTAGTCGGGTATTATATTAGGTCGAATTATTTCAAGATCCCTAATACGCAAGTACAAGTAGATTACTAAAGATTATCACACATACATACTTACCTACTTAGATCTTGATTTCTCACAACGACTTTTGCTTTTGTACCACAGTCAACCGTTCAAAAAACCAACCGACTTATTGTACAATTCAATGTAAATTCCTGTAGTGTGCAACAAGTAACATGTTATTTGTTATTGTTGTTGTTTATTTCATGACTTAATTAAACATTCGCACGTTTATTTTATTATTTTGAATTTTTATTATTATGATTATTATTATTACTATTATTATTGCTATATTTTCAGTTTATATTTCAGTATGTTTTCTTTTTTTTTTTTCTTCAGTTAGTTTCCATTTCCTCTACAGCCGAGATGAACGAGATCAAATATGTGGAGCTATTTATCAACAACAACAACAACAACAACAACAACATCAACTGAAGATATTGTGTGAAATTGACATGCAAACACTGGTCAATTGCAAGCATACCTTGAGAGCGTTTCGACAAAAATGTTTGTTTGGATCACCATAAAACTAGCCCAAAGGATTTATTTTATCGTAGCTCTGATATTTGATGCATTATATTTATTTCTCCGATGCCATTAACCACGACGGATTCCACTTCAGCACTAAACATTTTTTTGTTTTATAGAATTGAAACCCTAGAATTACAAATTCCAACCTTTCTCTGGAAAGGAAATTTATAATGAATCTTAAAAGAGCCTGAAAGGCCACTAACAGGTCATAAGTTATTTAAGAGCCAGGAAGTTTTCATGTTTGTTATGAAGAGCCCGCATATTAAAATAACTTCTGATGGGGCATCGTTGTTTTAGAGAGTAAGAGAGAACAAATCATAAATTGCAATTAATTTCGTTGATGTTTTTGCAAGTTGTTTTAACATTTTTTCCTTAATTTTTTATTTGTTTTGTTTTGTTGACGTCTTAAATGAATTTATGAATTTCCTTGACTTGATTGTTATTATTATTATTATTAGTATTCTTGTTATTCACTCTGTGTTAATTTTTCTGCTTTGTCGGTATTTTACTACATACAACACTTGGTTGGTTGTTTCATAGTAGTGATAATTTCGCACTTTCAATTTTATTTGTTTGTTTTAATGAAATCGTGTCAGTTTTTTAAATAATTTTATATCATTGTTGCTATAATTTTTCGCCATGTTTTTTGAGTATACAGTTAGTAGTGGTAGTACCTACAATGGTATATCGTTTTTAGTTTATTGTGTCACTCGTACAATTTTTTTGTTAACTCATCACGTTTTTTGTTTTTGTATACCAACCAATATGATTTTCAAAAATGTGTTGATGTTTTGTCTTTAGCAAAACTAAATAAAAGAGGTTGTTTTTCTTAGTAACAACATGTTATTTATAATTTGTTTTTTGTTTTTGTTTTTTTTTTTGTTGGCCTCATTTCATTGTATTTGGTTAAACATATGTAAGTACATATGTTAGGTTTAAGCAAAAAATCGAAAATTACAATTCGATAAATTTGCAATTTTATGTATTATTTCATTGTTTACATTATCGATATATAATTGGTACAAGTCGATAAAATTTTCCCATCGTGCACATTTAATAGAAGTAAAATGAGGAATGACCTTTTTTTAAGTTCTCGCTTAATTGGCATTTTTATTTAATACAAGTCGTATCACGTATAATAAAAACTAAACTGTTGTAAATAGCTGGCATTGCTTTATGCAAAAGCAAGTTCATCAATATTTGATATTTTTTTAATTGGCGCCATCTACGGCTTTGTAAGTCTCGACACGAACAACGCTTAAAAGACCGCCATCGAGAGTACTGACATGGTCGAGCCATATCAAAATTTAAGAAGAGCCGAATCCGACTATGTTCAAATCGGCAAAAATTATGATACTTTGATTAAAAGTAAAATTATTTAACCCATATGTATATTACTGTTGAATACGAAAATTCCAAACTGAAGTATTACGACGCACTGTTAATGCACCTTGGTACGTTCGAAACACTGATATCGATCGCGACCTTGTTGTCACATCGATCGAGAAATGTAAATAGCGAAGCTTCAGTTCTAACTGACCCATGGAAAGAAAGGCTGAAACACAAAAGCCGCACCATCTCAAGCAGTAGCCCACTTCTCTGAAAGCTTTCTGCAGAGCACTGGTAAATGTATTTGAATTACATAAAACTAAGTCCAAATTGTTCGTTAGTTTATAATTTGTTAACTAGTTACAATGTAAATAAAATAAAAAATAAAAAAATAAAAAAAAATTACAGAAAAGGAATGCCAGATGGAAGCTCGAACACTCGTGCGCAAACTGCCCCATCAATCTGAACATAAAATGAACAAGGGACCTACTAGCGCTTAACAGACATGCGGTTAGTTCTGATTATTGCCGGAGCTGCGGAAACTTGGAAGAATCGGACTTCATAACTTATCTGCTGTGCGAGTGTCCGGCTCTGGCTCGCCGCAGAATGATTCATCTGGGCAGTGAATTCGTACACGACCTTACCGTGCTGGCTCGATATCAGCTGGGGAATATTCTACGCTTTACCTGAAGCTCGATGAAAATAATGTAGCCCATCTGCGGCATCACAATGGGTCTTGCTTGGCCTAAGTGAGTCAAACGGATAGTCGCCTCAACATAAAATAACCTTGCCTAATCCTCCATGAGTTTAATGAGTGAAAGGTGGAATAACAAATCATAGTTCTCGAGCAATGTACAATAATGTACAGAACTTCTTCTGGCAAATTCGTTTACAAACTTATTTCAAGTGATTCTGCGAAGTCTCGAAACCCATGTCAGTATAACTTTGTTTGACTTTGTAGCGTGTCAATGGACTCTGCTACAAGCTCAAAGGAAAAGCTCCAAAAATAGAGAGCCTCAATAGGGAATATATCAGCGACATGATCCAACTTAGACCAATCAATTGAGACTGTCGGTATTTATGGGACATAACGAATAGTCCATCTGACTATTCTTAACGGAAATGCATATGAACGGTTATTTGAGAAGATACAGAAAAACGTTTACAGTAATTAGACAATTGTACAAAATTCCTGAAATAGAGGCTCAACTAAATATAAAACACTATGATTTAATTCCTTCCTTTATTTCTCACAAGGGGTTTCTCTCAAGGGTTTAATGTGACAAATCTCTACGCGTTTAACTCATGGCACATTAGTCAGCAAAATATCAAAATATTGTCTGTATTTTCCCACAATTAAATATGTATCTTTAAAAATTCTTTTAAAAAAATTCCATTACAGTATATAAAAACATTCGAAATTGAATTCGTTTAAATATTTATTTAAACGTCTTTTATAAAAATTCAATAAATTTTGTTGATATCTTGAAACTTTGGATTTTGTAGTCAAATAATCAATTGAACCCTTTCAATACCATAGATAAGACAATTTTCAAATTGAATATGAAAATATTCAAAGGAAATCGTAATAACACCCTATAAATAATCATACTCATACATAGGTACTTAAATATTCGTATTTACATATTTTATATAACTACCATGTAAAAGGGTAGATCTGTAAATACGTAAGTACCTACCTACCTACATATTATAAGTAGTGCATATACATACATATGTAGTATACTATGTGAGACAGTAGCTGCTCGCACAGTCTATATTGCATATCTTTAAATGGGTAACAAGGGTAATTTCAACTTTTATGACCACAAAAATGCCAATTGATATGAAATTTTATTTTTCAGCTGTTTTTTTTTTTGTTGTCTTGCTGTTTGTTTCATTTACACGAATACATGATTTTCCAGCATGCGTATATATTCATACATATGTACATATATTGATGTTTAATAGTTTTGTTGCTCTTGTTGTTGTTCACAATTTTATCACCACAGTAGCAGCTAAACGTTTACTATTAAAATACGTTTATAATGAAAAAAAAAAAAAAATTAACAACAACGACGAAAAAGGAAAACATATCATGAACGCAGGACCTTTTTGTGCATCGTCAAGCAGAAAGCAGCACTTATCAAAACCAAATAATGTCTACCCTCCACATAGTGGTAGTAAATGTGGTAGCAATAGTGTAAAATGCAGTTCGAACCAATGTCTGTCAATAGTACACTACATTAGCAATATAACACTATAATAAAATGGGAATAAAACAAAATGGAAAGGATATTACCACTATCACTATCAATATATGTCACTCTGAGCTACTACTAGTACGACGCATACTGCTACTACTTTGAACTATTAAAGGATATGTATACCGATTTTATTATCAGTAGCGCTGGGTTTTTCTTTTCCATTTTTTTTTTTTCATTCATTAACATCAAATATACTCTGGAAAATGCTAGTGAAGCAAAAAAATATACCCAATAGGAAGTGATATTCGTGGATCAAAATCATTTTGCTGGATTAATGTTATATGTGATATTATAACCTAGTTTCATATTAGAGTAATTAGAAATTATAAAAATTCTATGAATCGCTTGTAAAGTGGTTCATATTAAAAGACATATATAACAAGAGTCTCGGATAAAATTAAACACTATGTGGTTATGAGTTAGCATTTAGGCGTTTGAGATCAATTTCTATAAATGGTCTTTTTACATACAATTTTATCTTCAAACGTCAGTTAAATAATTAATTGTTCCGAATGATGAAAATCTTCTGCATCGCTGATTTCTTCAACATGACGCCTGCGCATTCGGAACATGACATAAACACAGTGCAATGCCTCACACCGAAAACCACTCTAAGTTTACGGCGAAGTATAGCATTATCAGCTCAGCTAGGTCTTTGTAACCTCAGTAGCTAGGTCTTTGTAATCTCAGTAAGCTGTACAGATGATCCAAAAGCTGAAAGCTTCTGTGAATTTTGTTACAAAAGTATGGCTTCGTCTGGAAACTGTCTCTCAGAGCTTTGCCGCCTTGTTTTCAGGTCATACTGAAACAGCAGGTTTCATTACTAATGACGACATTATTGCTCTAGTTTTCGCTTCTGATGTGCTCTTTGATATTTTCGATCGTTCTTCAATTAGTATGCAACACATTAAGCACAAATGGTCCATAGCCCGAGGTATCGATTGAAATGCAGAAAAAGAATGCGATGAGAGGGCCTAAATCCTTTCCAAATATTCTGAGCGATTGCTTTGCTGTTCTTTTTAGCATTTTCTGCATATCTTCCCTTCATACTCGATCTTCAATACCTAGAAACTTAGACTTACGTATGGAATAAATAACACAGCCATATCAAAAGGTTATATTTTGAAGGGGAGGCTCCATTAGAAGTAGATATAGAGAGTAAGCATTTTTCGAGAAAATATGAGGGCTCGCGAAGTACTTTCTATGGAATGTAGAGGTTATTTGTAACAAAATTAAAAAAATTACATTACGTAAGGAAGAAAATATTCACTACTTAAAGGAAAAAAAAAACATATTTTAGATCTAATATAAAGTAGGTTGCCTTTTATATTTGTATTTAAAAGTATGATCTAGAATATTTTCGTTAAGTATGACATTTCCATTGGAAAGTTTGACATTTTGTTTTAGTATAAACGTACTCAGAATGTTATATTGTACAAGCGATATTTGTGCTTTTTACAGTGACTTGAAAAATTCATCTCGGTCAAAAAATGAATTTTAACTGGTGAACATTTTCGAGATATGATTCTTTACGATTTTCGAAGTGAATTATATCAAGAACAGTGCCAACGCTCCAGACAATTTATGACTGGTTTAATGAATTGAAGCGTAGTCGCCATTCGCTCTAGCACGAATTTCGTGAAGGTCGTCCAAAATCGGTAATTCTGCAAGAAACCATAAATGCTGTGCGTGAACTGATAGTGAAAGATCATCATGTGACATATCGCGAGCTGAAGGCATCCTTGGGCATTAGTTGCACCGCCGTGCATTTGATATTGCATGAACACTCAGCTGTCAGAGGATTTGTTCTCGTTGGATCCTGCATAATTTAACAATCGCTAAAAAAAAGGCTCGTGTCGATTGGTGCAAAGAAATGATAAAAATAAATTTTATCGCGGTGCTTCGAAGGACGTTTATAAGATCGTGAGAAGTGACGAATCATGGATATATGCGTATAATGCGTTTAGCAATCGACCGTGTGGGTCTGCCAGGACGAGCCAAACCCAACAAAAACCATATTTTGCAGGTGTCTCAATCGGAGTGGCTAAAGTGCTCGGACAATTGGTTTGTATAAACCTTCATGGAGAATTCTTTGAAAAACCATTTTTGATGATAATCAAATGAATTTTCATACTTTCGAAAAAAATATAAAAGGCAACCCTCGTATAACTAAAACTATATCTTATAAATACATATATCTAGAATTATCGACCGTTAGGTTTTCATTGAAGATCACTTCTCTAGGGCTAAATGATCACTTTGACATTTTTTCTACTGACATACCAATAATTAGCTAAGTCGTTTGCCATCGTCGGACCTTACTGTCTCAATGTTTAGTGTTGTTGTGTTATTTTAGTACATTCTATTGTTGTTGTTGCTGTAGGAAAATTCTAAAAGGAAAAGGTTTTCTAGTAGCACAATACCTACGTATATGCATACATACATAGTACATACATAGGTGACCTAAATTTTATCACTATAATATGCATAATGTAGCGATTAGATAGCTTTTGTGGTCTTTGAAGAGCGGCACTCGACTATTGCACGTTATAAGCGTTATTGATATCTTAATTTCACATTTTAATGTGTGTAAATGTATTCGTGTGTCTGTCTTTGTATCTTTTGTTATATTTTTAGAGCAGATCTTATTTAGTTTTGCTGCGGACAACAATTTTTTTTATATATTATTTGCTTGCTTAGGCGCCATGCCATATTGTATGACTCTGCTACAGGATATATCTACATAAATTCACAAGTATTCGAATTTCCACGAAGGCGCCCATAACATGCCAGACATATTTAATATGTGTACCACATCTTGCATCTTGTGACTAAAGTGGCTAAATTTACTCAGCGTAAATATCCTGTTTTATGATGAAGGCGAAAAACAAAGTTATCCTTCAGCAGCATAGCACTTGAGCATTCATATACGGCAAGTGAAGCAAAAACAACACACACATATACAAATTTTATAAAATAAAATATAAAAATATGTATCAACAACACTTGAGATTATTTTTTACCATCGACTCTTCATCATTGTATATATTCACTTTAATGATGCAGAAAATCACAGCTTGCGTATATGTCTCCCCTATAGATGAGTAGGTACATTATATCCTATATCTGTATTAGTTTATATGAATAGATATCTGCATATCTTCAAGATGCATATCATTGTCTATGTGTAGCTCCGTGTGTATATGTGTATGCATTTGTGTGAATTTGTGTACTGTAGACCATTGGCATTTCATCGATGCAGTGTTGATGATGCTGGTTGCTGTTGTAGTTGTTTCTATTGCCCGCTCAACTATGCATGAAATGTGTGCGTATAAGTTCGGAAGTATCACATATTGCAAGAACGTTGTTAGTAGATACTATATCGTTGTTGGTGCTCTTGTTCAAATGCTCTTGCCATTGGTAAGTAATATGAGCTGAATATTTCTACAACTGTTTCTTCGTTGTTGTTTGTATTTCTAGAAAATTTCTTGCTTTATTTTTATTGTCTGCATAGCTTTATTTGTTCCATAAAATTGCTGCTGCTTATTTCACAGATGCATGCACACATCAGTTTATGCACATTAACACTATAACCCTACAAACGATATTAGCAGCATTCAAAAACATATGACTATGATGACACAATATATGAGTGCTCATGAGAGAGGGCTCAATATTATGCTGGAAAATATGTAAGTTCACAATATAACAATCTTAATAAAGTCTGTGTTTCGAATATGAAACCAAAACTCAGGAAATTATTTCCATTTTTCCTTTTAAACTATTATAAATTATGTATACATTGTGTGATTAAAAATTTTCCGTACCAATGCTATAGTGTGGCGCCTCCTATTGATAGAACAGTGAATTTTTGTAGCTTGGAAATTTTATTCTACAAATATATAGTGGATTATGTGTATGTCTCCGGTCAATACTTCTTTTTTGAGTAAGAAGATTATTGTCGTTTGTATGTTTTAAATATTCACCTATTAATTTGCGATCTCCTCCCATTTTTCATAATTTAGTTTACTTCCCTAAATTTTTGGGTGGTTTTATTTTGAATACTCTTGCTTGGAACCAGTCTTAGACTCATATAAAGCATAATCAATTACAACCATACATATGTTTTATATATATGTAGCACTTATAAGCCTCGAAGAGCTCTTTGTCCGGGTTTCTCTTCCATTATTGTTAAATTCTTGGATAGTATTAGAAGGAACCTACTTATTTTAGCCGGTTCAGAACGGCAAAACTTTTTGCGACATCACTTTTTCTGAGCTTTGTCACAGAGTTCTTTTCCATGGCAAATTGTTACTGCCGGAAGAATTGCCAATTGCTTGCCGACAGGTAGGTACCGTTCGGAAGAAAAATCTTTTCGATGTTAAATTTGTTATGCAACAGCCGGGGATTGAACCCCCAACCTACAGATCAGAAGGCCAACACACTAATCACTGAGCTACGGCACCAACACATATGTTTTACCGAGTTTAAAACTAAACTTGACATCGGCTTGCTGCTCCATATTCATTATAATGAACGATATAAATACATAAGACATTTAGAGAGATAGATTTATTCTTTGGAGAAGGTATAACGCCTTTAAAATATCAAAATATTCCCGACGGTCCAGGCTTTAAAATACATTTATACAGGATATCCACAACTAAGTGACCTTCCCGGCAATCTTATATTCTAGATATCTGAACTCGGCATGACCTCTAGAAACTCCAATTACCAGAAAGGTCACTTAGTTTCGCACATCTTATACATAAATAGATCGTGCCGATGTGTAATGCTGCTAAGACTTAGCCCTTAAACCTTTGATCCTCAGGTAGGTAGGTTAAGTGCACATGCGAACTTAAGTGATGCCGGTTTGATTCTCGCTTCTTCCGACTCTATAGCAGTTTCTTTGTTCTTCCATATTTAATAAAGCCCAAATATGATGATGAACTCTAATCCATTCAGAAATGGTTAATATAAATAAACATCTTCTCAATGAATAAATAAATAAATATATGTCACTTATATGCACCGATGGGCTCCTTGGCCGAACTTCTCTTCCAGTACCGTTGTGTGTGTTAAATTATGAACAGTATTAGAAGGGACCTACGTATTTAGCCTGTTCCGAAAGGCAGAACGCTTGTGACATCACTTTTTCTGAACTCTGCCAAAGTGTTCTTTTAAAAGTTTTTCCATAGCAAATTATTACTGTCGAAAGAATTGTCAACTGCATGCCGAAAAAAGTTAGAAAAAAAATATTTTTGATACTGAAGTTATGCTTCAGCAGGGAATTGATGGCACGACCTACAGGTCAGAAGACCAACTTACTAACTCGATCTTCAATACCTAGAAACTTGGACTTACGTACGGAATAAATAACACAGCCATATCAAGAGGTTATATTTTGAAGGGGAGACTCCATTAGAAGTAGATATAGGGAGTAAGCATTTTTCGAGATAATATGAGGGCTCGCGAAGTACTTTCTATGGAATGTAGAGGTTATTTGTAACAAAATTAAAAAATTACATTAGGTAAGGAAGAAAATATTCACTATTTAAAGGAAAAAAAACATATTTTAGATCTAATAAAAAGTAGGTTGCCTTTTATATTTTTATTTAAGAGTATGATCTAGAATGTTTTCGTTAAATCTGACATTTCTATTGGAAAGTTTGATATTTTTTAAAATATCAAACTTAGAACATTTTGTTGTACAAGCGATATTTGTGTTGTTTACAGTGACGAGATGAAAAATTCATCTCGGTCAAAAAATGGATTTAACTTGTGAACATTTTCAAGCTATGATTTTTTACGATTTTCGAAGTGAATTATCTCAACAACAGTGCCTCGATTGTCTTCATGCGCCATTTGGTGATGAACCAAAAACTCTCCAGGCAATTTACAACTGGTTCAATGAATTCAAGCGTGGGCGCCGTTCGCTCTAGCACGAACTTCGTGAAGGTCGTCCAAAATCGTTCATTGTGCCAGAAGCCATTGATGCTGTGCTTGAACTTATGAAAGATCGTCAGGTGACATACCGTGAGATAGAGGCATCCTTGGACATTAGTTCCACCGCCGTGCATTCGATATTGCATGAAAACTTAGCTGTCAGAAAGATTTGTTCTCGTTGGATCCTGCATAATTTAACAATCTCTCAAAAAGAGGCTCGTGTCGATTGGTGTAAAGAAATGATAAAAAAAAATTGATCGCGGTGCTTCGAAGGCCGTTTATAAGATTGTGACAGGTGACGAATCATGGACATATGCGTATGAGCCCGAAATTAAACGCTAATCGACCGTGTGGGTCTTCCAAAACTGGCCAAACCCAACAACAACCATATTTTGGAGGTGTCTCAATCGGAGTGGCAAAAATGTTTGGACAATTGGTTTGTATAAACCTTCATGGAGAATTTTTTGAAAAACCATTTTTGATGATAATCAAATGCATTTTCATACTTTTCCATAGCAAATTATTACTGTCGAAAGAATTGTCAACTGCATGCCGAAAAAAGTTAGAAAAAAAATATTTTTGATACTGAAGTTATGCTTCAGCAGGGAATTGATGGCACGACCTACAGGTCAGAAGACCAACGGACTAACCGCTGAGCTACGGTACCCAACTTCTTATGTCCAACGTTATTGAGTAGATCTATTTAAGTAATTTTTATTACTTTGAGTACTCTCGAAATTTATTATTTCAAAAAAAAAATTTGCCTATGCCTAGATCTCTTGGTTACTTAACCGAGGAAGTTAAGGTTTTTAAAAATACTTTTTATCACTTTTGAGCCATCTTGGAATGTATAATTTCAAAAAGTCATCTATGTCTAAACCTTTCCGCTATTCTTTTATGTCCTGGGGTTACCTTGGACCATTATATTTTTTCAAAGAGTGGCATGCCATAACTCTGAGTACGAAAGAGTCGTATGGTTTACTGGGTTTTATATCTATTTGAGTATTTATATGTGTGAGTGTATATAGTTATGGGAATATACAAGATAGTACTATTTCTTCCTATACGTACGTATGTATATTTATTGATATTAGATAATAGTAGCAGTAGTATCTAGTAGTAGTAGTATGTAGCAAAAATTGTTTCATATACTCGTAATACATGGTAAAATACATTTACCTTTATAAATAAACATATACAATATTATATACAATATTATGTGTTTGTGATTTTATGTAAATTAAAGAAAGAATTTTGCTTATCTGCAAATTTATATTTTTAGTTTGAAATGAAAAAAAAATAAAATAAAATTGTATCCTTTTGTTTTCTCTTGTATTTTATTGTTTGTTTATAAAATGCATCATTTTCATTTCATTTTATCTTCCATCAATATAAATACATATTTGAAATTTCAAAAAGAAAATGAATCTTTCTTTTTTGTTATTTGTTATCGATGTTAATAATGATGATGCTGGTAATGATGATGATGAGTGAAATTTCTTTCATATTTTCTTGATAGTTCTATTTTGTATTTCTGATATTACGGAAAATTTATAAAATTAATATTCATATTGTTCATTGAAACGATATTATGAGAATTTACTTTCACAATACATGTATTGTATTTGGATGAATTGTAGTAGAAAATTTAATTGAAATTATAATTTATTTTGGTTCACCTAAATTCAGTAAAAAATATTGAAATTATTTAATGAAATTCTATGAAAATTAGTTTCTCAACCATCGTATTTACCGGATCTGACTTGCGGTTCGACACCTCTTCCATTCGTAGATATTTGTAATTTTGTCATGGAGCACATCAGAGCAGCAAAGCACATTAGGTATACAAAATAGTAGGCGTGGTACTAGTAGTTATTTTTATAAGTAGACGACGAGATCCTCCCTTTTTCACTCGTTGAACGTTAATCAATTTTATGTGGCCTCAAGTACTTTTTTGTAGCTCAATCTTTGGACTGTTAAAGTATTAATCTGCAAATCGAATATGGGTCATATTCATTTTAAAGAGAATTGTGTAGGGTATAAAAATTTAATAGTGTTAAACATCTGCATACATATTTCTAGTAACAGAAACTCATTCATTAATTTTTATAAAATCATAAATATTTTTGTGGTATAATTACCTAGTACCTGTACTACTATCACTAGGTACTAATATATATTGTTGTCACAATCAATAAAATATGGAACAACAGCAGTAACAGCAACAGCAGGCAATAGAAATAAATAAAAAAAATTGTTTTTAAGTATTTCACCATTTAAATTATACTATAGGTAGCCATAGGTACCTAAATATAATATTAAGTCATAAAAAAGGAGCAAACAAACAAACGAAAAATAAACTATAAACGTACATACAATGCATTACTTCTTTTTATAGTATGCTAGTGACTTCAATGTAATAAGTCACAAATTATGTTATAAAAATTTATGTTTATGATGTCTCAAATATATGTATGCATACTTTTTGTATGATCATCAATAGATTGTAATTATGTATGTATGTATGTTAAAATTTACCTTAATATTAATATTTTTGGTTACACTCTACAAATGTTCAAATACTGGAACGACAATGTGGTATTTAACACATTGCACATTATGTACTAACTATATGTGATATATATAAGTAGTAGTTGCATATGAATGCAGTCATAATATTTTATTGTAATGCCATTCAGCCATTTCAACTAAAGGCCCTCTTAGAATATGTTTGACAGCATCAGAAGCAATAAGTGGTCATATTGGAACGTATTTTCATTACGATGCAGTATAGTCAACAAGAAATTTATTTAGGTTCTTCTATATGAAAATATCAAATTTTATGTATGCGAATCGGATGAAAACGTTTTTCGAATTCAAAACATTTTTCGGCCTTTCCCTTGAGAAAGTAAACTTAGAGTTTTGTTGATAGAAATTGTTTACACTATAATATTTTTCAAGATCAACTTAAGGGTTCATTGTCAAGGGGCAGTCGCTTAATACTAACTGGCTTATCTATTTCGTGATCCGGATTTGACAGCACTGTTTCAGTGACATCTGTCAAACAGAGCCATCATATGTTCAGTTTAAGGTTTGCCATTTTACAATATGGATCGTTTAACCATCGCTCAGCGTGTTAAAATTGTGAAAACTTACTACAAAAATATTGATTTAGTGCACTAGGGGCAGATTATGGTCTGTCACAGATGTTCTAAGGACAATGCATTATCGGAATGCTCGATCGATAGAAAATATTGCTGCTGTAAGGGAAAGTGTAGAAGACGATCCGAATTTGTCCATTCCAAGACTCGCACAGTATTTGGACGTTCCTTACGGCACGTTATGGAGTATTTTGAATCGGGACTTATACTTACATTCTTATAAAGTCCAGTCAACTCAAGAACTAAAGCCGACAGATCATTGTATGCGTACAACATATGACGATTGGGTGCTTGAACAACTGCGTTTGGATGAATTTTCTCCAGCGATGAAGCTCATTTTTCACTCGGTGGGTATGTTCATAAACACAATTGTCGAAAATGGTGAAGTAAAAGCCCACGAGTGACTGCTGACACATCACTACAACCGCAAGAAGTCACGGTATGCTGTGGTATTTGATCTGGTGGTGTGATTGGCGTGACTGAAACCATCAATTCCCATCGCTATAGCTAATTGATTACCGATTCATTTTTTAATTTTTTTTTTTTTTGGTATAAACTTGAAGATGTGGACCTTGAGGAGATGTAGTTTCGACAAGATAGTGCCACGAGCCACACAACATGAAACGTTTTAACATTGTTGTAAGAGAAAATTCCAGAACTTGTATTTTCTAATTTCGGTTATATGAATTGGACACCAAAATCGTGCGATTTATCACCGTTAGACTTTTTTGTGCGCTTATGCAAAGGATTGTGTTTATGCGGATAATCTTCAAACCCTTGACACTCTGAAATCAAACATCCGTCAAGTTATGGCCAAGATATTGACAGATATGTGCCGGAGAGTCATCGAAAATTATCTCACAAGGTTCAAGTGCTGTAAGTGGTCCCATGGAGGACATTTAAATGATCTTTTATTTCACAAATAATTGCAAGGTCCAAATATTATATTGAAATAAAAATGTTATCGAAATTCTAAACAGAAGGGTGTTTTATTTACGTTTACTTTGGGAACCATAAAATGGATAACCCTATATTATTAAAGTATTCAATATATTGTAACTGGTCACAGTTTTCTCTGTGTTTCAATAATTTTTTGTACATATTTCTGCCAGTCCCATCAAATTTATAGTAACATCTTCCTGGCCATTAATCCTAGCTTAGTCACGGTTTGATCTTCCCAATCACCAATCATTTAAGAAATGGAATGATTTTGTTCCGTTTGGCTAAGGATTCGCAGATGGAAATTCAATCCAATATGTTGTTTAGGTTTTTTCGTGTATCACAAAACTTCTTTTTGAATCCCGCTTTATTCAAAGCTTAGGTCAGTGCTAATTTCTGGTTGGATCGTTAGGATGTAGGCGATGCTACGATGACTGGTCGACTGTGACAATTTTAATGATTTTATCGACATTTTCGGCATATGTTGAGTGTTACAAAAAAAAAATCATCAAAATTTCAAGTTTTAAAGAAAATGAAAAATAAAACTTTTCTGATTTTTACAACTTCTTATAAAACAGTCACTTTCGAAATCAAAAAATTTTTTTAAACCTCAACAATTCTAGAAAATTTTGTTTTGAAATGCCAAAACTTTGCGAGTTTTAGCTTAATCACGGCAAGTTGTATGCCGTTCAAAGCGTATTTTAGGTGTCTTTCGAAGGTCTTCGAGGTACTGTTTGCGTCTTAACAGTTTAACAGTGTAGCAAAAGAATATTTTTAATAAAGTGATATCAAAAAATACGCAAAATTGACGTTATCTCAAAAATCAGACCATAGAGAGAACGAAATTTTTTATGAGGTCTGAGCTCAGGAGGTTAATATTAACTATCTATTATACCTGAAATTCTTGGTATATTTTCAAAATAATTAACTACAAAGTAGTGTATTGAAAAAATTAAGCGAAATTCTATAAAAACCAATACCATTTTTACTAGACATATTATTTTACTTGTACCTCTACAAACCCAGACTGAAACATCTCCAGTTCAAGCAATTAAAATGGTTTTAAAAAAATGTTTCAATACGAAATACCACAAAAATAGTTTTTTGAGCTCTCATTTAAATGAAATCACAAAAAACCTACGAACCTAATGTCTAATTTATATAAAACTATATATGCTTGTAATTGGTGCGAGCCGTAGTTCAGTGTATTTTCCAAATACTTAAAATACACATAATTATTTATTAAAGAATTGAAAATTTATTTAATAATGCCTCAACACATTCCTATTACTATCGGTTAGGAATTATCGTATATACAGTATTTATCAACAATATTACCATCATTGTTAACAACATCAACATCTTGGACAAACTTCAGGAAGTTATTTCAATTAATATTTGCTATGCTTTTAAATTCTTCTTCTTCGCCTTTAGTGCATAATCTTGCATGGATACAATCGAGTACTTTGTTCAAAGTATAAAGCCGCCTAGAGTAATAAAATGTAGTACATAAATATGAATGTATGTATGTATCTACATACATACGCCATTGGTAGTAATAAAATCCTTAAAATTCTAACAAGCATTCATATTCATACTATACTCTTACATATGAATGAGTAGGTACTCGAATATGTATGTATGTATGTTGGTAATTCTAATAATAATAATTTATTTTTTAAAGCTTAACAACAAATAAATAAATACCTATTATGGTAATACATATCACGCAACAAGCTGTGATATTGTACTGCTACGATTAAGTGTTAAGTATGCAGAATGGTGGTAGCACATAATAGCCGTAAAATTCAAATCAACTGTGAACATGACATAGCTCTCATAAGTCATGCCAAGTCAAGTCAAGTAGTCCCACTAATTTTTATAGGTAAAATATATTATACCTACAAATATGCTATGGACTGGGTATGGTAAATATGAGACTCGGACTGCAACAACTCCACTGCGATAACTATAACATACGTATTAACCATGTTTGAAAGCGAATGTCTTCACCATAAATGAGTAATATAATATATTCGTACTGCTCGTATTTCTCTTATTCTCTGATATACATACATACCCCCTTTCTAATTCCCCACTCATTTTTATTGTTAAATTGTAAGCTGATGTTGTTTCCGTAATATTTTTTTTTTTTTTTCTTAATTTATTTTTCGCATAGCCTAGTTTGTTAAGCCTGTTAATGACTATGTACAGAGAGTTTAGTCATCCTTTTTTCATTTTGATTTTTACATTGTTTTTCAATTTTTTCATATACATACATATGTATTTAGCTTTTCATATTTTTACTACTCGTTGTTATGATTATTTTTTAATAATCCATTTAAACGCTAACCAGGTAAAGCATAAAACGAACATACTAACCAATTGTAGTAGTAAAATGTTTCCGTTTAAAAATAATATTAGACATACAAACACACACACACATTTATGCATACATGAATGTATGTGCTATAAATACAAAATAAAAGAGAGAGAGAGAGAGAGAGACAAAGAGTTGTTAATGGTCGTTAACACGTTATATTGTTGACTATATTTAGTCCTTTTGAGTTTAATCACATATCCGACTAGGTATCTAGTGTACAGTAAGTGGTATTTATGTAATATTTAACTTTTTTTTTTATTTACTATAATTTATGTACAATAGAATATTTTATTTCTTTTTACAATACATCAAGTATTGTACGTGAATATAAAATTTAACGAAGATGCAAAATTTTCAAATATAAAGATATATGTATAATTATACAAAAATAAAATGCTTTTCCAAAACCTCTACTTGGGAGCGGTTGGAAATAACTGCTGATGGGGCTTTGCTAGGGAGAAGTTGCAGACTCGGGTAGGTACTCGGTTCAGGCAACTTTTCCATAGGACAGATCTACCAATCAACACCTCACCCCCTCCCTTCGTTTCCTCAACTTCTTGTAAATATGCCCTACCACCTTGGCTTGATTAAGGTGTTATACGAATCGTGCCAAGAATCAACCTGACTGGAACCCCAGTTTTATAAAAAAGAGTCCAATCTTTAACGGACTATACGAAAGCCTGGTGCCCTCCATATTAACTAACCTTATCTGCGTACTGCGGAACTCTGCTCTAATGAACGATCTTTTCTCCGCAACTCATGAAACTATTTGCAGAAGGCTCCTAAAAACCGGAAAGAAATGGAAAAGGCAGCAAAAGCCATGACTAATAAACCAAGGACACAATGAAGTGGAAACTTGCCAACAACCAGCAGCAGAGCGATGGTTAGTAGACTGGTGATACTGTCAACAACCAGCAACACACTATGCGATACAACACCGGTATTCAAATCTGTTCCTTACAACTGCAATGCCAAACAACACCGCACTACGACGCGCGTTTTACAAAAATCCAACTTGATATCAGAGCACCAGAGGTCGGAAAAGAAGAAAGGGTATGGGAAACTAAAATTAGAGCGACTCCCAGTGTTGGCGACATCGACTCGAGCATGAACGGATGGAGATCTACTGAAGAAACTGCTAAACCAGTGACAAAGATGGCTAGCATCACTTTTGCTGCTGTATCCTTCAGTGAGATCCTTAAAGGAGACACGGGCTTGGTGGTTGTCAACAGAAGTGATCTAGCCAGCTTTATCGTTCTAGTTTATTGGAGATCGTTAGGGTGTAAGTTGGCAGAAAAGTTTTAACCATTGATGAAGCAATATACCGGCACACCACCAAGAGGCTAGCTGGCACCAAGGCAACGTTAAATTACTTGGCTGTGCCGACCAGCGAACCCTTGACCTATTGAAAATGGCCATCACCAGAGCAGGTGAAATGTTCGAATATGCACGTTTTCAAGTGATTGAGAAAGCCCTCGCACTCAATAGGCCAATAACGTTGACATAAATTCCTGCGAAGTCAAATGATTTGAACATTATCCTGTAGAACATAAGAATGTGTAATCCTGATGTTCCCATACACAACTGAAGATTAGTCAATATATTGTCGAGTGAACTTTGAGCACGAACGTATACAGCTAAAGAACTGAAGCTCGGCCCATGTGAATATTTTTATCAAATGTTATTAAATCAAATGATATGTAAAAGTAAAATTAGTGTAAACAAATTTTGAATCATGTGAAATTGGCAACAGCTGTTTTGCTTTGCTATAACATAATTTTATTACAACAATAATAACCCACAAAATTTTTGTTCTAAAAAAAAAAAAAAAAAACAATACCGAAAGGCAAACAATAAGAAAAAAAAATAATATTTTCAATCAACCAACATACTATCCGAACGATGAAAAATATCGTTGTTCAATAACTGCATTGGATTCATATTCCCAATAGCATGGGAATATGGGACAATATTGGTTACACACACGCACTTTTTTGCCAATTCATTTTACTGCACTTTTCCTACAAATTGTTCTTGCTATTGTATGCTTGCTGGCTATGATATTGGAGACTCAATGGCAATATGTATGAGAATAAAGTGAGTATTCTGAATTCACTTTATGCAAAATCATATCAAGCAGAATAATGCAATAAAAATTGGTTATCGGCGCTGTCAGTGCTCCTTGTTGTTAGTCATTTGGTAGTTTTATGTTTATATAGAGGATTGATACAGTTGCTTTTTTTCTCTCAACATACATACATACATATATTGATGACAAATTGTGGCTAAGAAATCTCAATGTGCAATGACGATGACGATAGTGATGATAATGATAATGGACAAAAAAAAGGATATACATACATTCTATATATATAGTACCATACTGAAGTGAGTACTCAAAATTCACAGATGACAATATCATAAGAATTGCGGGTGGGAATAAAGAAAGTGGGTATGAGGAGAAAAGTAAAAACTAAAACCAAAAGCTTTGACTCGACCATAGAACTAACTAACTAACCAACTAACCAGCCAACCTTACCAGCTTGCTAACAAGCATGTCAATCATTCCAGTTAAGTGAGCAATGCAATTTTGTTCGCAATATTTTCTCATCTTTCTTTTTGCACGTATTTTTTCTTTCCTTCCCAAAAGTATTTGGTTACATGCATTTTTTTGCTTCGGTCTTCTTCAGCTGTTGCTCCTTTTGTGATCAGATTTTTGCACAGATTATTTGCCACAGATTTAAGCCAACTTTCATCGATATTTAGTCTTATATATTCTACAAATTATTTCATAAAAAATAATTGAGTGAAAATTTTCTGTAAGTATATCTATAGCCGAGTAGCAGAAATTCCTAAAAATGCAAGAATATATTTTTAATATATTGAAAAATGACAAATATTTTTATTAACTCGTACGTACGACATCCTTGGTACAGCTGTATCAATTTTAACTTTGAATAAAATTTTTTAATACTATTTATGCATCTGCAGAGGTAAAACTTCATGATATTCTGGAGGTACGCAGTATGCATTTGCACAATAAAGTGTATTAATTGATAACCTTATTGATAATTGATAACTCATACAAATTTCTAAATTATTTATACTTTTTTGAACATGTGGTGATAACCTTTATGCCATTTACACATTTCTAAAGAATATACGAAGGTACATCAATAAGTAACCGCATTTAAAAATATGTGATGCTTGCGATTTTTTTTGTTTTGCAACATGAAAAGATAAATCAAAAGCAAAAAACATAAATCACATCACATGTGGTGGTTATCAGCCAGATAGAAGCGTAATTTGCAGAATTTAGCAAATCGTAATTATTCTTAATACGGGTACTTATTGATCGACCCTCATATACAATATTTATGCGAAAATTTAAAACTTTTAATTTTCTACCAAATTCAACATTCAGTTGAACATTTTAATCTGAACAGTGCAAAAGTGAACTTTTATGGAATACTACAATGACGCGTCTAAGTAGAATCAGAATACTTGCAAAAATTTTCATAATCCTCATATGGTGTATAACAGTAATTATGTGTAGTGAAGATGTTTCTGAGCAATTGGAAATTTCCAATGAAATGCATAGCTATATGAATGAGCATATAGATCCGTGTGATAATTTTCATGAATTTGCTTGTGGTAATTGGCCAAAAATTCATCCAGCTGATATAGTTTATCCACAATCGGCTGTAGGTGATATTATGAGAAAATTGATGGATATTCGAATAAGAGGGGTACTGATGGATGGAAGTGTTATAGAACCGGAAGATACGGAACATGAAAGAAACATAAAAAAACTCTATGAGACATGTAGAAAACTTCCGCAAAATTTAGATAGCTATAAAGCAAAATTACGTGAGTTGGTCACTGAATTTGGTGATATGCCTGCATTGAAGGGTGACAAATGGGATGAAACTAAATTTGATTGGATTGAGGCAGCAGCTGGAATACAACATAAATACGCGATACCAACTATATTACTTGTATTTCCTTGGAAAGATTCCCAAAATACTAGTATAAATCGCCTATATATCGGTGGTACAAGCTTTCAATTCGATACTCGTTCAGTGTATTTCGATGATGCAACCAAATTTCAACGTGACCTATGGAAAAATGTTGTTGAAATTTATCTAATAACTCTACTTGACATGGATGAAAAGTTAGCTAATCAAACAGCAGAAGAAATTGTTAATTTTGAAATCTCCCTAGCAGTTGGTTGGATGACCGATAACGATAAGCAAGAGATAACGACAACAATTGAAGAGATGCATGAAAAATATGCACCTCATATTGATATAAAGAGATTTATCAATATCACTTTGGGTGATGCTACACCCCCATATACCGAACAAATTTATGAAAACGCCGAGAATTATCAAAAAAATTTAATCCAATTGATACAAGAAACACCCAAGCGAATTGTGGCCAATTATATCATGTATAAGCTACTTGAAAAGTTTATCGTCTTTCCAAGGAAAACACCAGAAGATCAAGCAGAAAATTGCTATGATATAGTTAGTGAAGGTAATATAAAAGAATTGGATTCGATAGCCTATCGTACATATCGTAGCAATGAAAGTGAACAATTTCTGTACAGCATGTTTGATGAATTGAGAGATACTTTCAAATTCCATTTGTCATCGGATACAACATACGGCTGGATTCAGGAAAAAACCCGCAACTATGCTATCGATAAATTGAATGACATACAATTTTATATTAGTTCCAATCAATATGATCCACTTGCTGTATATATTCGATCGGTGGACACAGATGATTTTTTGGAAAATATGAAAGCCCAATATGAATATGTGGCTGAGATAATATTTGAATTCCTACATAAGCCATCCTTTGAATTTATAAGCACAAACAGTCAGGCTCTAACGCCCCAATATAGACTGAATCACAATAATATAACTTATCCAGTTGCATGGCTGCAGCCATACTACTTGTGGGCCAGAAAAGCTCCCGATGCTCTTAAATTTGGTTCTATCGGTGCTATGGTAGGACATGAAATTATACATGGTTTTGATGATTCCGGACGAAAATACGATAAGTATGGCAACAAATATGAGTGGTTAGATGAATTATCATTAAAATCATTTGAGGAAGGCTTGAAATGTTTTAAACAGCAATACGGTAGTTACGAACATAACGGACGAAAATTGCCGAAATCAATTAACCCAACGGAAGACATTGCTGATAATGGCGGTCTCAACTTGGCCTACGATGCCTATCTGAGATGGTGTAGTCGATCAAAAGATGCAAGCTGTGAAACTCTGCCAAACTTAAACTACACTCACAAGCAACTATTTTTCATCAGCTTTGCACAATACAGGTGTATTGATATGGAACCAAATTACGATTACTATTTAACAACTACTGACTCGCATACTCCCCAAGAATTGAGAGCTATTGTAACATTGTCAAATTCTAAAGAATTTGCCAAAGAATTTAATTGTCCGTTGGGCTCCAAAATGAATCCAAGCAAAAAATGTAAAATCTACTAAAATCGAATGGTTTGAAAAATTGTTTTCTAGTGCTAATACTGTTTGGTATAGACATAGAGAAAGAGATATTGGGTGAGAGAGATGGAGGGAGTATAAAATTGTCTAACAGCAATAAATTAAAATCAAATTTTTTATTTACAATCATAAATTAATATACGATAGTCATGAATGCGATTGCAGCTTGTTCATATGTTCATGTTAATTTTTATAGTTTCCAAAAAAATTCTTTTCATATAATACCAATAAAGAAAGTACGAAAAATAAAAACAACTACTTATTACTGACATGTAATTGGAAATAAAATTGTTTCAAATTTCTTTACAAATTCTTGAAAATTCAAATAGGACCCCATTACTGATTGACTTCTCATGAAATAAAGTCATAAAATGTTGAATACAGCAATCAACACAAATCGAGCACCCCCAAAGGATAACAAATAACTCAAGTGCAATACAAGCACTATAAGTGATTGTAAAATAATCCCAGCAAGAAAGCTGGGTTAAACATCAATTTTAGAATATCATCCTCGATATTGTGAACACTGACTCGATCATTTCCTATTGGGTTCTACGAGGTAACACTAACACAGCAATCATTCAACATCATATCATATTACAAAGAAGCATGTACGTTTAAATAAAATTCATTGACATATTTATTACTTAAGTAGGTACCTAGCATATACATAATTATATACAAATGTGTATTTATTAATATTCCATGTACTACATACAAAGATGTTGCATCAACAAACATTTTAGTTAATATTTCTGTCATGATTGACGATATAGGCACTAAACCTCCTCTCATTCCTACGCTCAAGGCTCGTCCTACAATTAAGTATTTATAAAGTTGTTAACAAATTGACTCTTCCAACGGTGGAGCGACTACATAGACCATTCAGTACTCTTAAATGTCAACTTCCTGCAGATGTTTGTTTGTTTTTCATCGCCTTGCCATGCATTTACATAGGATTTATGCATTAAATTTTCTATGCTCTTAGTGATGCATGTTTAGTAAGTGCTATATAAAATATGTAGGTACATGGTATTTTACTTCTAACATCTATCCATGGTTGGATCCTTTTTGTCATTAATTCCAATTGAAATGTACGTACTTCCTTTCACAGCTACCTTCGAGTATTCAAATGTATGCTAATGTTGTCCTTTTTAACATTTGATACTACTTGTATGAGAATGTTTAAGTATCCTGGATTTCGTTTTTTTTCTATTCTCTTTTCATGGCTATCATTGCACACTTGCCATATGACTAATTTATGTCAGAGAAATTCACGTGGAATGTAAAACTACTATCACGATTGATGTGGCAATTGTGCGATAAAGAAATACATAATATGTAGTACTCTAAGCTGCTCAGATATTTTGGACCATCATTTTCTACAGCAGCAGCCCATATAATCTCACCATTGCAGTGATAAAATTTCCATATAAATTTCATGAAATATTGGAAATCATATATATGTCTGGAGACAGGAGGCTTATAATGGTTAAGCGGTGATTTACAAATTCCATCGATACTTTCCCTTTCATTTGCATTGTTATTTCTCCTACTTCAACATTTTACTGAAACATTATTGCACTGTACTTGTAACCTATGCCTTAGGAGGGCTCGTAAAAAAAAGTTATTTATTCAAAGAATTGGTTAACAGTGGGATCAAATTTTGAAAAATGTTATTTTTATATGCCCGCATTATATTGCAACTGATCTGGTAAGAACAGATAGAAGGTGTGAAGTTAACGAAATCCTCAGTTTTGTAGGAGAGCCCACGATCGGTTGATGAAAGGTGGTAGGTACATTCCAAAAATTTTGTGAGGCACGAATCAAAAGTAAACGCGTGCCTCGTATTGAAACCGCATATTGAGAGCCTCCTAAGGGTTGAAGTTACAGGTAAGTATATTCTAAGATAAAATTAATTGGAGTCGGACGATGTCAATATAATGCGCGCGCACCTTATTGAAACCAGCCTGAGAAGAACAGAGAGAAGGTGCAAATTTAATGAATGCGTCAAACTTGTAATAAAGCCTCCGAAGGGTTGAAGATAGAGAGTAAATATATAAATGTTGTGAAAGACTAATTAATGGAAGTCGGACAATGTCAATAATATAGGTGCATCCTGTATTGAAATAGCCCTCCAAAAAAGAGATAGAGTGTGTAAATTTAAAGAATGCGTAAATTTTGTAGGAGTGCCCCCGAAGGGTTGAAGTGAGAGGGTTAGAATATTCTAAAAAATGTTATGAAGCGTAAATGAAAGGCGACGGACATAACTTTTAATCATCAATGACCGCTTTTTGTGATGCTGTAGGGTAAACCTTCTTATCGAAATTGCCGAACGAGAATACAAAAGATTCCTATATCGGACGGAGCAAAATAACAAATAAATTTTTCAGACAAGCAAAACTGTTGTTGTTTTAGGAGAAATGTATAATCTAAATTCACCTAGCCGTAGGTCTGTGATTAGTGCATTGGCCTTCTGATCTGTAGGTCGTGGGTTCAATCCCCGACTAAAGCACAACTTTGATATCGAAAAGATTTTTTTTCGAACAATACCCATCTTTCGGCAAGCAATTGGCAATTCTTTGACAGAAACAATATGTCATGGAAATGCTTCTAAAAGTGTTTTATGATAAGTCTCAGAAAAAGTAATATCAGAAGGGTTCTGCAGTTCGAACACGGCTTATAAAAGTCGGTCCATTCTAATATTGTCCAGCATTTAACAAGCACAACAGTACTGGAAGAAAAGCTCGGCCAAAGGGAACGTTGAGGTCTATAAGTGCCATATATTTATATTTTTATTATTTTATTGAAGTGTTAAGAAGTGTAAAGTGTAAAAAAGTGTAAAGTATAGTGGTTCTCTCTTAATTTCTAATCAAGTTTGGAAACGTTTCAATGACGAAATTCATAAACATAAGACAAAAAAGTTAAATTTAAGTTCTTCTGACCTTCTAGTTAGTTCCAAATAACTATATGTAATTATATAAGAAACTTTTTTTGTATACAAAAATGCTGGATGCTGGTGTTCAAGTCGTATCAGTCGACGTAGCAGCTGCGATTGCTCTAGTCTTCAAAAAAATTAGAGATGTCTCCTTCGCTAGGCGTGATGTAGCAATTTAGTCAGTATATTACATTTCTGTGGAAACAATACCAGAAATAACTTGAAGCAAGCTCGGGGAAAAAATAAGTCAATTTTTAAAGTAATTTGTAATTGGCAAACCCTTGTAGAAATTACAAAATGTAAATGAAATGCTTTATTAGAATATCATGCATAAAATGCTCAATTGTAATACAATTAACCTAATAGAATAAGGTAATATAAAAAAGTAAGAAAAATGCAAAAACCATTAACAATAATATAACAAATACAATTTTTAATAATATTAATAACAACAACAACAACAACAAAAAGAATAATAACATACATCTATGGAGGTAGTTAAAAATGCATGTGATATTCGTTGTTGGCTTAGAATATAACAAAAACAACAATATCAACAAAAACATCAAAATAAGAAAGGAACAAAATAATTGAATACTCTTACATGCAAGACAAAACAAAAAATTATTAAAATACTAGTAATAAAGAAAGAGGAATATTTCGTGTCCGTGAAGTAAACGAGTAACAAAACTATTCAACGAATGAACCAACCAACTACATATGTACGAGTACTCGTATGTATTTAGTATTACAAACTTGATAGTTTCATACATACTAAATACGAATATAATAGTACCCAGTGAGAACGTAAGTTATGCCATTACTAGAGCAAAGTGAAGAATTCTTTGATGAAAATTATTCCTGAAGAAATTCTTTATCTTTTGATAAGTGTAGGGAAGGAATATACCAAAAATGAAATTTATGATATCAATACAGACATGACTTCTTTGTTTAGCGTCCATATAAGAATTACCTATGGCATTATTTCCGATAATTTGCTTGCCTTACAATGACTCCCTTTTTTCCACTGGGACATATGTTACTTGTAACTTCAAATAATACACCTATAAATACGACTTAGATATGTTAAATAAAAACAAAACAAAAACCTTTGCATTTGATACTGATAACTGACACGCTACAACAACAACAACAACAACAATAGTAGCCTCCTAATACATCACATATTTGCAACACGTACCATTTGCAACATGAAATTTACAACGAACAATACAAAACAATAACAACTTTTACAACAATTTACAATAGCATAAGAAATACATGTGCCATCATGAAGCAATAGAAGAAGACCAAAAGCCAGAGCTTTACATTAAAAAGTTATCTGGTAAATAGAAATATATACAATATGTACATATATTATTATTGTTGCATAGAAAGAAATAGACGAGAAGTAAAAAATTTGAAATCTAAACAAAAAAAAAAAAAGAAAATGTGCATGTTGCATACAGGTTGATTGGATTTTTGTTCTTCTTATTGCTGTAGCTGTTACAATTGTTGCATGATGTAAGAATATAACGAAAAAACAAAATATTTGACAAGTTTAACTTCGGTAATACCGAAGCTTTGGTGCCCTATGATAAATACATAGACATAACGCCGAAAAACATACTTTTGTATGGGAGATAGGTGTGGTTTGTGTGTGATTACGCCCTTTTTCAAACATATTCACTCTATGATAAAAATAATCGAATGTGCCAAATTTTAGACCTATAACTTTACATATCCATGAGCAAAATGTACAAATATACATTCGAAAACACACTTTGGTATGGGAACCATCTGTAGTTTTCAACCGATTTCGCCCATTTTTGAACTTGTTCAATAATTAGTAAATATAATCATATTTACAAAGTTACAGTTTTATAGCATAGCATTTTCGTGCACAAACTGAGAAATAATACATTCCAAAGCATACTTTTGTATGGGAAGCTGTTATGATTTTCAGCGGATACCGTTTACGCTCAAACGTATCTATTCTTTAGTAAATAAGTTTATTTTTACGGAGTTTCACTTTGATAACTTTTTATTTTCGTGCGCAAAATGTGAAATCATACATAAGTAAGCATACTTTTATATGGGAGTAAGCTGTTATTTTCAACCTATCTCATCCATCTTCACAGTAGCTTTTTTGTTATTAAATATAGTCATATATACCAAATGCTTTGTAATTTCGTCCACAAAGTATAAAAATATACATACGGAACCATATATTTATATGGAAAGTTACATCTACTTTTGTATGTTCTTTATAAAAAGAGTCTTTATGTACTTGATTTCGATTCTCTAACTTTATTTTAAGACCCACGCTATATTGGAATATATATTCCTCCCTAAATATACTTTTGTATAGGAAGTGGGCGTCCCGTGGCTCACTTTCATTGTCCTAAGGACTTTGCAACGGTGAGATCATGCAACTCTGCTATGTACAGAACGTACGGATTTGATTTTTATATGCATTTTAGTTAAAAACCTTCACCACAGTGTTGAACTGATAAATCTATTAATTTCTGTACATCTATTGGTAACTGGAGCTTTATGAACTATATGAGAATTATGAAATAATTCAAAATTTGCAGCAAAATCTTAATTCCTTCCGTTTTTGCACGTGGTGTTTGTTACACTAATATTTGTACTTTTAGAACACTCATTAAGTCTTACTTAGATAATTTAATCATTTCAATTTCGTGCTGTCCGTATCGGTTTATATCAATTTCAAGAAAATTGAATACCTCAGCAGGTACATGCATCAAACATATGTTGCATACCTGTATATCTATGTATTTTGTATTTAATGAATTGTAAGGTAGTATAAAAAGAAAAATGCTCTTTTCTATTTTCTATTTGTTTGTCTCAATGCTGCAAGAAACCACAAAAGAATAGACGGCCACGAAACGACCAATGCAAGAGCAATTTCTATTACAAAGTAATTCAACATTTTGTCAAGCATGCATGCATTCATTAATTCACATTGTACATTTAGTTGATTGTTTGGTTACCATAGCCGTTATTGTACTATTTGTGCATGTTACAGGTATCTTTTTTTTGTAAATATTAATTGACACGCATAGCATACATATGTTAGTATTGGTTACCATACCTGCAAATTGAATATTTTAGGTTTTTCGAAAAGCAACAGCAAAACAAAATATCTTCTCGCATACAAGTAAAAGTCTCAATAATAAATTGGTGTAATATCTAGAGTAATATTTCTTAACTCTAATTCTATTTTTGGTCTATATTTTGAATATCATTGAAGATATTCATATAAGTATAGCAGAATTTGTTTTGATGGAAAAAAATATTCAAAGCCTCAATTTCATTTGTCAAATTTTATAAAGTTTTTGTTTGACAAAAATCAAATTTCATGACATTTGGAAGAATTACTAAAATTATATCGGAACATATTGTTGAGAATGAACAGATACACATTTTATTTAACTTGCTCCTTTTTTGGAGTTTCATTGTCTCAGATCATCTGTAATTACACCCGAAGGAATATTTGTGAATTCTTCTAAACATTCAGATTTTGCCCTAATACCTCTGAGAATTCAGGTTGTATGGATTGATATCGGGTAGAACAATAAAAGACTAGGGACGATTGAGATAAAGCCTTAAAAATATTATTGGAGAGATTTTTTGTTTCCAGACCATGCAGTAAAGCAAGTATTTACTCAGTTTCACTGAAATCAATAATTGCCCTTAACTGCAGAGCATCCTTTAACAAGATGTCCGAACAGTTCAACGACTACTTTCTATAGGTGTCAGGGTACAGAGATTTAGGCGAATTAATAAGGGAGGACACACCGTTGGAAACTCTTCCCAATAACGAGAATATTGGCGTTCCAATGGTTATATTCAAACTTCTTCTAACATCTTATTAGCTTATGTGGCCGTTACAACCGAAAATCGATTCAGGCAAATTCGAGGCATGTTTGTATTTCTCATTGAGGAAGGGTTTTGATGTGGTGGGTTCCAAGCCCAACACACAACCTCTAAGTGTAGAGGTTTTCGCCACTCACTTTAGCCGCCTCCCAGCATGTGCCAAAAACAAGTTTCACGGTGGTCGCCATGTGGAGGACTTCCATTTAAAATGATGGCGCCATTACATAGCAAGCAGAGCTAGCTACGTGTTGGCACTCTCATTACGGAATGAAGGTGCCATCATATACAGCGCAGAACAAACTACATGATGTCCGGTGAGTTTACGTGCGATAAGTTCACCAAGGATTGTGCTAGCCCCACCTAGTTGAGGCAGTTAGACATGTTATATAGCGAAAACACACTAAGAACACCACCATTTCTAACATCTTAACCATTAAAAATCCCTAACTGCAAATGTGTAACTTGAACCTATAATAAAAAAAAAAAATAAATATGTGGCACTTAAAGCCCCAAAGGGCTCATTGGCCGAGCTTCTCTTCCATTACTGTTGTGCGTCTTAAATTTTGGACAATATTAGAAGGGACCTACTTATTTTAGCCGGTTCCGAACTGCAGAACACTTGTGACATCACTTTTTCTGAGCTTTGTCACAGAGTTCTTTAAGAAGCTTTTTCATGGCAAGTTGTTACTGTCGGAAGAATTGCCAATTGCTTGCCGACAGGTGGGTACCGTTCGAAAGAAAAATCTTATCGATATTAAATTTATTATGCATCAGCCGGGGATTGAACCACGACCTACAGATCAGAAGGCGAACAGAGACAGAACCTATAATAGCAAACGAATTAAAAGGCTTCAGCAGACCTGCTGAGAGAACCTTGGTAAACATCATCGCAGGTCACTGTCTCTTTGGTAGACATTTGACTAGTTAAGGCCAGACGATTACTTAGAATCGAGACCACTTCACACCTCTCGTCTGAAAATCCGGCATAGTAAGAAAACAGACGTGGGCATCTAATGCGCTCTTCCCAAAGTTCCAAATGTATCTAACCTTATCACAGATTTATTTAGAAAAATCTATACTTTTTGAAAAATTACTCAAAAAACTGCCGAGAGTGAGGTCAATATTTTCGAAATACGTATTTTTTTCTTGTACAAAATTTTAATACATTTTGGAAATATTTTCACATAACATATGTAGGGTTCGTACTTTGAAATAAGACATTTCTAACCACTATTTACAATGTCTAAGTATGTATATTCTATTTCTATTACAAAACAATACATCCGCCTGTTGACTTTACATTACCATTTTCAGTTTAGACATTGTTGATGTCATCGTCTTTCGGTACTTGTCATTTGGTTGTTTAACTGTGGCTTTGTCGTTTACAGTCAATGTTTCGTTCTTTTCGCTGTTTTAATTAAAACACGGAAGGGAGACAAGGAACCAATGGCAGATTGTACCGTAGATGTGGAAAAGTAATAGGAACAAATGTTTAAATATTTAATTCAAATATTTATTGTAGTTGTTGTTGAAGTTTGTACTTTACTTATTAATGCAATTAGAATACATACATATATTCATGTAGATATGTAAGTGCTTATACTACATATCAGTAGTATACTATACCTACCCGTAAGTACATACGAGTATATGCATTGTACCCGTATGTAGTGCTTGTATGTACACGTATGTATGTAAGTACATAAAAAAGGCTTTTCTTTTTGTTTTTCTTAGTCAGCCTACTTTAGATTAGTTAAAGATTAGATTAGTCTTAACTTGAGTAGGGTTTTTACTTAGATGTCATCGTCATAGCTGTCGTTGTCGTTGCCTTCTTTTGTTGTACTGCTACTTTGCATGCAAGTAAGCAAGTATGTTAAATTAGGTCTACGTATGCAAATATTGTTTTAGTTTCCAAGACTATGTTCACATTTTTTCTTCTTTGTCAAATAAACAGTTATAAGATTATAGTATTTAACGGTTGGTTGTAAAGCAATAAAATGCCTAAGTCCAATGACACCTACTGTTTGCTACTGAATTTTCAAATTATAAAGGGCTTTATCAAAATGCAAACGCTGATATAGAAAAATGTAAGATAAAAATAAGTTAGCTAGCAAATAAAAGTAATTAGAAAACATTTTTATTACATACTGGTTGTATTTTTTCATTCTGAAAGAGGAAGGGCTAGTATGTGAGGGTTATTTAAAGTGTTGGGTTAGATTCGAACATATTGGAAGGGACCTACTTACATTAGTGATTCCTTATGAAAGAATTGGTGTGACAATACTTTGTTTGCCAAGCCTTTTCATAGTCAATTCTTATTGTCACGCCAAGAACACATACGCAACAGTCCATCGTTTGGGGCTTTCTTAAATTTTCCACAGTTACATTAAATTACTAAGTCTTGGAATAAATAATCATATTATTACACATTTGTGGAATATACAGTAAGCCAAAAAAGTGCCCACTGCAGGTCAACGTTTTAAATGAAATGGGACTCAAATCAATAGATGCTGTTACAGCGGCTAGACGTCATCTCCAGATGATTAAAATATATGACCGATCCCGAATAATATAAGTATTTCCCAAAAACATTTTTTAGAACATATATATACCCAAGTTCCAAACCTTAGGTGGGTTTCCCTAAAGAATTCATGTTTACATAAAATTCGCTCATTCACCGTAAAGCAGTCACTGATGAAAAAATAATATGCATGACTGACAAGAATTAGTTGTTCCTCCATAACATTTTTTAGAACACACTTACCTCCTATTTGTACCACTTAAGAGTTCCTTCCACCTCAATAGTGACGATTTCTTAGAAATCGCTCCCAACGTTCTCTTGCTGCCCTTTGTGATGCTTATACCCCAATTTCACCCCATAAGAAGCCGCCCTTATATAATTAACTTAAAAACCTCTAAAAACTACTGAAAATCGACAAAAATATCTATAGTTGCCCAGCAATCACCTAAAAGAGCAGCGAAATATATGATCGACTCGTATATTATTATTGCTCATCATTTATCGCAAACTTAGTTACCCTCTAACTCCAACCCTTAAGGGTACTGTCTTACAAAATTATGACTAAAATTCCTGAAAATTGCCCTTTATTAGGTTTTCATACAAAATGAACGAAAAACGACAAATATCACCGCAGCTGCCTAGTAACCGCTTCTAGAATAATGAAATGTGCGACTAACCTCCACTAATTTTTTTCATCCACATCATTTTTCCAGAACAAACGTACCCCTTATATCCACCTGTAAGACTGGCTCCGCTACAAAATTACCTTTTTTTATAAAATTGATCTAGGCCGCTCTCAGGGGTAAAATATCTATAATACGACAGACCAGCATTAAATGTCACTAATAAAAAAATTTTTTAACAATTCCATCAAATTATTTTGAATAAATTTTTATTGATATGATCGGCTCGAATTAGGTAATTTTTTTTTCTTTCCAAAAATTCCTTTTTTCTCCATTTTCCAAAAGAAAGGCATTTGTCAAGAAGCTATTAATAGGGGTTTCAACTAATCCAATATTTGGTACATATTTGGCTAAGAATATCGTATTTTTCTTTTATCAACATTTTATATGTGTACATTAGAGCCACTTAAAGCGTTCGGAAGGAATTATATTGTCGACAAAGGGTAAAACAAAAGCTGTGTATGTTAATCCATTAATTCTCTTATTATTAATAATTTTCATGTGGTGTATTTAATTTGAATTTTTCGAAAGCTTGATATGTATATCATTTCATCAGTATTTTTAATCGGAATTATTGTTAGTATAAAATTTGACCCACTCGAAAGTACATGCATATAAATATCTCAGACAATGGTAGTACTTTTAAAAAAATCCAAGCTTGTTTTCTACTTTTTTCTTTCGCTCTTAAGTACATATAATCGGTCTTCTCACTTAAAATATCACACGAACATCTTACAAGTATGGCATAAATTTTCGCAAAAGTCAACAAAATGCAATCTTTACAACAACAGTCTAGTGATAGACGCATAATCTTACATGCACACACACACATACACAAAATTGGATGAGCAATAAAAATCCAACAATAGCAATTCAAAATAAAAAAACAGAAAAAATTCAAATAAAATGCATAAAATAAAATCGAATCAATAATAATAAAAATTCATGAGTAAGTCACATGAATAACTTTGAATGGATAGCAAAGTGAAAAAAGAAAAAAAATGATCAAATAGTCTACACCACCTCCCACAGTAGACATGGCTCATACATAGTGGACTAAAAGGAACATTTTATTACAGATTAGATCACAATAAAGTACAAAATACTACTACTACTTCTACTATTACTATGTACTGGTACTAAGAATAGTAGTTAGGTATTACTGGTGTGTCTTTTTTTTGTTTGCCTGCTATTCAAATATATATTTGCATAAACTACTTTCATCGTCGTCATCATCATCATCATCATGGTCGTCATTGTTGTTACTGACAATACATATTATAATACAATGCAACCAGCTTGAATACAATGCAACAATTGTACGTATAGTGTGAAAACCGCAACAATATACAATTACTTTCTCTCTCTCTCTGGCTCGTTTGTAATCATAGTCGTAAGTCACACCAAGAATTCTTGGTTAGTAAATGATGGTTATTGTTGTTTCATTGATGGTGGTTAGTGGTGGTAATGTATAAAGTATTGTTAGGTGTGATTTCATCATTCTACGAATGCACAAAAGGATAAAGAAATAAAGAAAATTGGTACCTCATACACCAAAATAAAAACAAACAAACAAAAAAAGGAGCCAATATATTTTCAAAACAACAGTGCAGTAAATGTCATACAACACCTACATACAAATCGGCTATAGAATATATATACAAGTACTACAATATATGTAAAATATCATACACAAGAATTGGATTGTGAATTATTTCCAGTAAAGATATGCAATCCAATGTATGTATGATATTTTGACTATGATAAATATCATACAATTTACATATGAGAAATTCTTAAAACATGATAGATTGTATTGCATAGTGTAGAAGTACGACGACGATTTGTGCTCTCTCTAAGTATTCCATAGTTTTTGGTTTTTTTATATTTATTTTGCGAAACAATAAAAGAAATAAATACATCTTGTAAACAATTAGCATACAAAGCTTATTGTTTATTTCACAATTATATACTAGGTACTTAAAATATGCATAAATATGTATGTAATTGATAAATAAATGTAGATTAATGGTTTATTATTCCTTTTTTATCGTTTTACTAATGCTTACATTTAACTTGTATACACTACACTCAGAGATAAAGGAGTGTATTGATTTTATGATTAAGTTTGTAATACACTTTTTTTTGTAATACCCATAAAGAGAGGTGAGAGTGGATTTGCGCATATCTGCAGGCCTGTTTGCACAATAACTGTCGCAATTACAGAGCAATCGTGATAAAAATTAGTATATAAAATTATTTTCGTCAACTAACATTTCTGCTGGCGAATGGATACCATCGGGTAGAAGCGATGCCTACCTCTCATATTTATATTTTCAAACTTTTCGACCAAAAACATAAACGTATCATATTAAAACTCGTTACCTACTAGTATATTTTCTAAATAGTGGGCTGAATAATGGGCTGAATAAAAAGACTGATAAAAAAACTATGTCTACCTTTCATACAAGAGTATGTTCTCGACTGTACTTTGCGTTCGAACATATAAAATTGTAGGTATGAAGCTCGGCACATACAAAAAAAATATTTATATATATTGTATATGTGGCACTTATAGGTCCCGGAGGTCCCTTTGATTTCTCTTCCAGCACTGTTGTGCGTGTTTTACATTATTATATTAGCCGCTTCCGAATGGCAGAATCCTTGTGGCATCACTTTTTCTGAGCTTTTCCTGGCTGAGTCAGCTTTAATAACGCAAAAATGTATCGGTTAATATAAGTAAGTCCCTTTCATTACTGTCCAAATTTAACACGCACAACGATATTAGAAGAGAAGCTCGGTGGTATCACATTGGGCCTTTATGGCCTAAGTGTGTCCTCTCAGAGAGAGGGCAACTATAATAACCAAATCTAACCTATGATCTATTACCTGAAGCTCAATATACTTTTACCAACGATACCGCAATTTATGGATCCCTTTCTGGAACGTCTGAAGAAACTGAAACTGAAAATATCCGAAAATCACGGCTATAGTTATGGAATGTATGACTGACCCTCATTGATTCTTCCGCCTAGGCATTTCCCGCAATTATACTTAATGTCTTTCTCACCTCTTGGCGAGGCTCACTTACAATATTTAACTTCTTTCAATGTCATGAAAATGCGTGTTTTAAGGGGGAAACTCTTCAAAGTAAATTTGTTTGAAAGAAATGTTGGCAAGGAAAAATTAATGGGATCATACCTTTCTCTATGGGATTATTTGTCGATTTTTGAAGGGATGCTCCCATGAGGATTGAAGATAGGGGTGCAGCAGGATTATAAAAAAATTTGCCTCTTGAAGCACTCTGCAGTAATGACACCACAATTTAGATGAACAGATACCAAACACTTTTCCCAGAGAAACAACTAATGGGTATCGGTCATACATACGCTTCTGGGCGTCACTCCTAGGAGTGGAAGAAGTGAATTTTTTAAAAGTGTCAATCGTCGATTTTGCTTTAATCTTTTTTAAACTTTGTTCTCGAGGTATCGGTTACCTTCACCCAACTCTCACCATTTTTTGCAACAGGCAATCTTTACGCAACCTCTAAAAATATCGGATTGCTGCATATAGAAAATGAAAAATCGTGCCCTATCTCAAAGCTAATGTCCAAGCATCTTTAGTCGTGGTAGCCATTCTTCGATTTGGCTCATTTACAAATTATGAACCAAAAAAATTTCTTCTTTTAAGAACTTTCATTGGAGGTACTTACTGAGATAAAATCCTTAAAATAAGATAACTCCTTAGATGGAGCATATTTTAGGACAACTTTTCATGCATTGCTTTCATGTAATTACAGCAATATAGATACGGTGATGCTAAGTACACAAAGCAACCATCAATAACCATCTCTACCGAGCAATTTAAAGTGGGCCAAGTTGCACTCATAAGTACGTGCGACCCAAAGCGGACAACACGGCCAAAAGAAGCGAGGATATTACCTGCAAAGATGATAAAAAAATAAATATGTAGCACTTAAAGCCCCAAAGGGCTCATTGGCCGAGCTTCTCTTCCATTACTGTTGTGCGTCTTAAATTTTGGACAGTATTAGAAATATGAGTCTTTATTTAAAACGAATACCCAACCCAAATAAATCTAATTTTTGTAAATTGAAATTATCATAATTATTAAACACTAAGCTTCATTCGTTAATCATTGGCTGAGGCTCATTATTTACAATTTCTTATGACATAAAATTTCGAAAGAACATGAAGAACTACAAATTGTGGAAAGGCAAATATTTCATAAATTTTAAGAAAGTAACAAACTTACAATATATGTAAACTTGTACGATATACGTACGAGTACATAGACTCGAGTATATGAATGAATGACTACAAATACTTCCACAGATGCGTGTTCTACTAAATGCTGTATAAAGTGGACAATGAACAACGACAAAGAATGGTCAGAAGAGCATCGCAGCCGTTCGTCATCGCTTCGATGACGATGTCACCAATGTTGATAGCGGCGATTATTTCAAATATTTGACATATTGTCGGATATAATACATACTAGTATGTAAGTATAACATGTAAGTACCCGTAAGTATATACGAGTATACATATATCATATCATACGATATCATACAATATGAATGAATAAAAATGCGCGAAGGAATGAATGAATCAATGGATAGATGGATGGATGGATGGATGGACGAAATTTCTGAAAGCAACAACAAAAAATGGCACGCACGAGTGAGTACACGTTAGTGATATACGTATATAAACTCATACTAGTAGTCGTTGATGGTTTGTTGATGATGGTCATGGTGATGACGCTAGTGGCGATGATGTTGATGATGATCGTCATAATATCCATTGTATTGCTTGCTGGTGGCAATGGTAGTGGTGTTGGTAATGGTAATGTTAATGGTAAGATAACAAATGTGCATATGTTGTGTGTGTGTGTGTATTGCATGTGTATGTTGACAAATGAGTAATGGATACAAAGGCAAATTTATGACAAGTCATAATGTGGCGCATAGCATTTATCATTTAACAACAAAGAGAAATGAAATTAATAAAAGAAGAAAAAACATAAATAAATAAACTAAAAATTGTAAATGGCAAGTGTGCCACATTGATCGTATACACCTACCTATACGTGGATGCGTATGTGTATGTAAATATCTTGGGCGAAATGGAAATATGTCATTTACTACTTACATTCAAATGAACAATGGCTACATATGTGTACGGATGGGTATATGCAATGATATGAACTCAGTAGTCATTTTGGTGTGGTCACTTTATTGTTCCATTAAGAATTTTTTACAACTTTGGTGTTAAAATTGCGATAAATATCTTTGGGAAAATTGCCGCCTAAAACAGGGAAGAATGTAATCGGAATTCTCATTTAATTTAAAAAAAACTTTACACTGCAAAATAATGGTTGGTGTTCACTTATCTTCTAATTATGCCCTATAATCCAGAAAAGTCAAAGTCGACTTAGCTTTGTCTGTTTGTCTCCTTGATGAATGAAAGAAACGTACAAAATTCATATTAAATTGACACAAATGTCACATTTACTGATATCAATTGGTATGCCAAAGCCTTCTATATATTTGAAAATTAATTTAATTTCTAGCGTTAGCCTTAAATTTGGCCACATTTAAACTAATATTCGAAATACCTTGACTATCGAAACTTTGAACAAATTATTATTAACTTTAGGAATTTTTAGAAAACTTTCATTTTGCCATCAGCAAACAATGAGCTAGCTCATTTAAATTCACCGACGCCATCAAGTTGTGTATTAAACATTTCTACATAAATATTGAAATTAATTTCCATATACATATGAATTCTGCTAACACATATGTTTCCTGATGCGGTCTGTGTTTAATCACTGCATTGCTCAATTTACTACATGCTGCTGGTTTGTGTCCGGTATCTGTTGGTGCTCCAAAAAAATATTTCATTTCGCTATGTATTCGTGATAATTATTCTCACCATGAGCGATATACATAATGGCACTATCACAAATATAATTTAGTCTATTTGAGGTTAACATAGTCGTTTAACATTGATTCTATGATATCTACTTTTTTCACTCATACTCATCCATATGATTAATTTTGATGTTATTGACATATTTTGCATAGACGTTTGTTTTCCGACAACTTCGTCAATACTGTCGCAAAATTGTTAACATTCTAATGTTATTCAGATATTCAATTAAACTGTTATAGATACATAAGATTCCACTTTAAATTGAGTGATAAATACACACATACATATATTTTAATTGCTATATTTGATATCAATTTTAGTGTTTCAAAATTATATAGATTTGTTGTCCTATATTTTTATATTCAATTATTTTTTTTACAAAACATCAAACCATATATTTATTATAATAATGAAATTTACTGCAGAACATATTGGCGTAATTTTTAGAGGACTCTTTTTTTTAAATAAACAAATATATATGTGGCACTTTTAAGACCCCAAGGGCTCTTTAGCTCAGCTTCTCTTCTAGTACTGTTGTGCGTGTTAAATTTTGGACTATATTAGGGACCTACTTATTTTAGCCGGTTTTGAATGGCAGAAGCCTTGTGACATTATTTTTTTTTAGCTTTGTCACAGAGTTCTTTTAGAAGCTTTTCCATTATTGCCGGATATTGTCGGAAGAACTGTTAATTGCTTTTCGATATTAAAGTTATGCTTCAGCCGTGGATTGAACCCACGACCTACACATCAGAAGGCCAACGCACTAGCCCTTGAGGAGAGAGGACATTTTTACATTTGTTAAAATTACTCATGGAAACGGTAAACCAAGTATTAAAAAAAGAAGATGATAGACTTATTTAATGCTCCTTGTCTAGTTGTAGTCTCGCGATATAACTCCCACTGCCATCATTTGATAAATATATTGATATGTTTACGAAGTAAGTCTGAGTACAAACACTGAGGTTAGTAATTGAACAGAATATCTGCCAACTGTCCGCCGTGACTCTTCTTGCATATGGACATTCTTTAATGAAATAATAGCGGCTATATCTCGCGAATAACAGCTCTAATATATACCTCTAATATTGTCTTTGAGTGCTTCAATATTTGTTGGAGCATTGGAGTAGACTTTACCTTTAACGTAGCCCTAAAGACAAAAATCTAATGATTTTAAGTCCCACAAGCTCGCCGACACTCAAAGTCTCCAATTCGAGAAATCACACGTCCAAGAAATTTATCAGGACAAAAAAAGTCAGTCAATATCACGTATCCAGATAGATGAAAATTAGGCTCACCTCTCAGAAGAATTTTGTTTCAGAAATCATGATCTTCTTCATGCATTTCCAGCACCCAATCAGCCAATGGATGGTGTTTTCCATGGTCCAAAGGCTTCAAATTTTATGTTAACTACACCTTGTAAGTATGTATGTTAGGCCTAGATCTTTATGCCAAAATACGGTGCAAATGGGCTTTGGATAGTCCCAATTCCTGTGATCGTCTCGAAATGCACAAATCTGGGTTTTTAGCCGCACTATCAGCTACAGCTGAGATATTTTCAGTTGTTCTGAGAGCCGAATGAGCACGAGTTGGAGTCGTTACATCACTAGCTTGTTCGAAACGTTCGAATTTATCGATTAGTTTCATTATAGCTGTGACAGAAAGCGCTTGGTGATGGTCAAAAATAGTACGAACTTTCCAAATAATGTCTGCTATATTTCCACCGGTTTTTGTAGTGAATTTTTACTATTTTAGTGCATTGCACAAGCATGTATCGATCCATATCTGAAAATTTATAATTCTTTTTTGCCAAATGTCAACGACAAAATGACACCTTTTACTGAAATACCTTGTGCTTGAAATAAATAGAAGCAGGGCATATAATTCTTCGATATTAGTCACTTACAGTTTTGACAAATTTACCATATGTACCTTATGGAAACCGCTATGTTATGATAAAAAAAGAGCGAATTGATGTCCTCATATAAATTGATACACCCGTACTTTTAAGTGTGAATAAAAAAATAGATAAAATATACATGATATAAATAAGATCGAAAGGGCAAATAAATCACTAAGAATTATACAAAAAATTCACTTTTTAATCGAACTACAACTGATTATAAAAAACAAAAATACATCTTGTCATTAATATGTACAATGGCAAAATCAAAGATTTGAATTCCCTTTTGACAGTAAGACAAAAATATAATTAACCATGTCAAAAATTATCTTATACTGTGTGACTTAAATGAACGCATGCTTTTAGCTAAGAGTGTGTCAAAATAAAAAGGCAAAAAAAAAGAATGAAATTAAACGAAGCTGAAAAAATAAATAAAATAAAATGAAGCAAAAAATAAAAAAAAAAAAATCTCCTTACAGTCGGCTGCGGCCGACCAAACTATACCCTGCATATGTAGATTTATATATAAAAAGTTTACTCGAATATCCAACTTTTCTTTTATTTCCACTTTTCGAGAAACAATTTTTGCATATACTACTAATTTACACCCGAAATATGGTTGACTTTGACGAAGTAAAAGGATTTTAAGATAATTCCGAGGCTTAGTATGGGAGCTATATAAAAAGTGGGCGTGGCTTACCACTTTCTAGTAAATCCAATTAATTTTTCAATGATAATCCACACCTTAAATTTGGTGTCCTACGTTGAATAGTTTCTAAGTTATGGTGGTTAACATTTTTGTTTAATTTCCTCAACTTTGTATGGGAGCCCCAATAAGAAGTGGGCGTGGTACTCTGATTTTTCGCCAGATTATTTCCGACTACGATATTAATTTAAGTGTCAATTATGGTTATTGTAGACATAAGATTGCCTAAGTTACAGCTGTTTCAATTTAAAATTTGTATGGGGGCTACGATAAACAGTGGGCGTGGTGCTCGCATTTTCTGTGAGCCTAGTTGCTCGTACAATACTAATCCACACCTTAAATATCGTTATTCTACGCTGAATGGTTTGCATGTTATAACTGGTAACATTTTTTTTAATTTCCGTAACTTTGCCATATTATTTCTGACTACCGTGTTAATCTAAGTGTCAATTATGGTTATTCTAGACAGAAGATTGTAGAAGTTACAGCAGTTTCAATTTAAAAGAAGTACAGACACTTTGTATGGGAGCTACGCTAGAAAGTAGGCGTGGCTCATCCACTTTTGGTGAGGTTATATAGTATTATAATATAACTCTATGTGCAAAATATTGTTGTTCCAAGTGGTATATTGTGTGAGTTATAGCAAGTTAAAGATTTTGAAAATTTCGAGGTTAGTCGCTTTGAATGCTTGGTGTGGGCGTGGTTATTAACCGATCATGCCCAATATCAATCCCCTCCGTACCCTTGGATCATAGATTACTTATGCCAAATTTCATCGAAATAGCGCAATATTTACTCAAGTTATCGTGCGAACCAGCCAGGTGACAGACAGACGGACGGACGGACGGACGGACGGACGGACGGACATCGTTAAATCGAAAATTTAATCGACGCTGATCACGAATATATATCCATGTCTATATCTCCGGAGATTCCTTCAAGTGGACACAAACATCTGACCGAAAGGAATATACCATGCATATTGCATTATGCAGGGTATAATAACAAAATAAATGATCAAACAAGTGAAATGAGACCTGATGGCATATTGACACACTGAAAAATTGCCTCCGATGAGAGAACGAGAACGAAAATGGTAAGAAAGACAGAGAAATATAAACATAAATAATAACTAAAAAGTAATAAGCCTGAAGAAATGCTTACAATACGAATACACATATGAGGCATGTCTCTTAAGCTATATTAATGACATTTTCAAATATTATAATTTTTTTATCTTCATATTGTCTTAGTGTTTGCGACTTAATGTTTGTAAAAGTTCAAAATTAGTTTGAAATTATGTTAAGATGACCATCCGTTTAGTTTATGTATAGTATTGTAGTTTGACTCCACCATCTCACCAAAAAAGGAAAGCAACCAAAAAGAATCCCTTTCTGATTCAGTTCTCATAGGTTATGGTCAAAGTGACTAATAAGATATGACATTTGACAGAGAGCGAGTGCAGAGTATTCACATACACAAAAAGTTGGATCACTTTTGCTTCTCCCTCCAATTTCTTGTTATTATCCCTGAGAGTATTTTAGTCGCATGTCTGTTAACTATAAGCGCTACTTTTGTTCGTCTTAGATTGACACTTTAGGCCCAGATATATTGAGTTATTGTACACAAAGGTTCCAGCTTCCATCTGATATTAATATTTTCAATAGCATCCAGAGATAGAAAAAGGTTATACCTTGCAATTAAGATCATAATACTCGTCTTATCAAAAACATTTAGCAATGTGAGACTTTTAGTTTCTAAATACTTTACTGACTCATTCCCCAGAATGTATACGGTAGACCGTATCACAAAAAAAAAGTTAAATTTGTTCTAATTGTTTCTGAACACTTAGCATGAGAGAATTCCCTTTTTTTTCCTTTAACTTATTTTTCTGACGTCCGATTTTTATGAATGATATATCGCTTTAATTAATTAGAGCTACTTTACAGGGTGCCGAAACAGTCCTAGAACACTCTCATGGTAAGTGTTCGGAAACGATTAGAACAAATTCAGCCTTCTTTTTCTCCATATGTCGTGATACGATCTAGTGTACGTGCTTTGACATCCATGCTCCACATTTAGGAACTCCTTGGAATTCAGAGAGACATATTCTAGTGGAGCATAAATTTAATATCGAACAATTTTTTCTTTAGAACGGTACCAACCTGCCGGCAAGCAATTGGCAATTCTTACGCCAGCTACTATAATACCTCTGTGACAAAAAGCTCAGAAAAAGTGATGTCACAAGGGCTCTGCCGTTCGGAACCGGCTAAAATAAATACGTCCCTTCTAAAACTGTCCAATATGTAACACGCTCAATAGTACTGGAAGAGAAGCTCGGCCAAAGAGCCTTTCGGTGCTTATAAGTGCCACATATTTTCATATATTTATATTGTAGAAATTTAATATGAGTCTACATGTCTACCACGTTTTTTCTTTCTAACCGTCTGTGAATGATAGAACACCGACATATTCCTAGTATATTAGATCATAATCGGCACAATCGTTCTGACTCTTAACAATCTCATCGGAGTATGATATACAGAATTAGCGATGAAGGTGATTTGAAAAGGACTATAAAAGTTTCCTTAGTGAAGTGCTTTAATATAGAAAAAATACAATAATAAAAAAAATATTTTCGGCATTATTGCCCAATTTTTTCAAATAATGTCCAACTTAGATATTTTTGTTAAATTTCATTTCGACATTATTGGACAATTTTTTGTAATGGTGTCGAAAATATATATTTCTACACCTTTGTTTCGACATTATTGCAAACATTTTTGAAATAATGTCGAAAAGAAAAATCTACTAGGCGTAACTAAGATAAATTTTCGACATTATTGCAAACATTTTTAGAAAACCTAATTTGGTATCGTATTTTCTTAAAGTTTATGTAAACTTAGAATCAAACATCGCGAGAAAATGCTCATGTTCAAGTGACGGGCAGAGAACACGTTGAACACGAAATTCGAGCTTAACAGTAAACAGTAATCAGTTAAGTAAATCATCATTTTGGTACTCAATAATCGTCGATTTACGATTGACATCGTTCATATCACCGAAATATCGTCTAAATCCAGAGAAATGCTTTGAAATATCCAAATGGGTCTCATATGCGATATTTTTCGGAAACAAAAGTTTTCTCGATGATTGAAGGATTTTACTTTTTCGTTCTTGTTCAATGGAAACTTTCGCAAGAAACGATACTTATTCATAATCCCATGCAAATTCCTAACTCATGAAGCGTAGCTGTCTATGAGAGAATTTTTGGTTTTTTTGGCTTCCGCTGAACAAAAAAAAAATTAACAAAAAATCATGAATACACCAATATGTATGATAAAAAGTTAACTATTTACTGCCTTTCTAAAAAAAGAAAAAAACTATTTCACAAATTTGATTTCCCTTCAAAATTCAAAATAATTCCGAAAAATCAAAACAAAGCTCCCAATTCTAATTACTACTCTACTACCTACATATGTAGCTTCTTTATAATGATGCTAACTGCTGCCACAGTAAGTAAGGAGAGGCATTTATCTACTTTGAATTTTTTTTGTTACTACTACTACTACTTAGTTACCATTTCGCTGTGCGGTGTACTCTATGATAAATTGGTGTCTCATGCTGTGCGTAAAAAAGAAAACACCATCAGTATAGAGTAAAACATTGTTTTTTTTTCTTCACATCATCATTATCATTTCTTCTTCTCCTTTGGCAGTTGGTTTGCTCCCAATGTGGATGTTTTTGGGGCTGGCTGACCATCTCTTTACATAAGATGATAGACAGATGGACAGTACTGTGTGGTGTTATTGTTGTAGTTGATCTTTAAATGGTGTTTTTAAACTTTAACATTGTTGTATTGTATTGTTGTTATTGTTGTTACGGTTCCGCATGTCAAATACACAACTAAAACCGCTGTGCTGTGATATGAGGTGTTACGGTGTTTTGCTTAATTGTGCTTTATTAGCACGCTGGTGTAACCAAAAATATAAAATAGACAGCAATAAAGATGGATTGAGAGAAGCAAAAACCAAAAGAAAAAAAACAAAGAATTTTGTTTATGAAAGATTTGCTTTTGTTTTTGATTTTTTTTTTCTGTTCTCAATCGCCAACCGTAAAAAAGTGGAAAAATTAAGTAATTTATTAGAAAAGATTTAATTGTTAAGCCTAAAACAAAACTTAACGTATAAACGGAAAAAAAATATTGATAAATACTGACATTTGTAGCGGTATTTATGTAGCGCCTCTAAGTTCATACTATTGATGGGAAGAGTATTATCGACGCGTATGCATTAATCAGTTAAATACTGTGAAATGTAAGGCAAATTGCTGAGCAGCAGATTTACTTACTACTTACTTGAATAACGATAGTAATATAAACGTTTAAAAATCCCTAAGCCTAGGTTAAAGAAAAAAGATATCAGCCTAAATTCAAACTGATCGAAATTAAGCTTAAATGTCAGACTATTGCAATGTAAGTGTATCTAAATTTTTTATTCAAAAAATGCATATAATCTGATGTATGTGATTTTGATATTAAGAAATTGTGCCTTTTTCATATATAGATTATACAATCTGGCATATGTTTGCACACACGATTAAGACCTATATATTCTGAAAGAGGGCTAAAAAATATGGTACCTATGTTTGACCGTTTTTCAAAATCAATTCGTTTAAGTTTTTTAGAAGAAATACTTCTTAAATTAATATACCTCATACAACTTTTGTTTTCAGTAACAAAAAAAATTTCTCTATTAGGTCAAAAATATAAATATTTCAATGTAAAATTGCCTTCTATATTCAAATATGATAAAATACAATTACTAGAAATGTTTTATAACATCAATGATTGAAGGAATATTGAGTTTCATTGCTTATATTTTGAAAGAGAAAATTTTATAACATCCAAAATGTCACGTCCGCAATTATATGTTATCTCCTATAAAGGAAATAAAATACTGTCCTCTTAGAAGGGCAGTATATTAATTTTTTATCAATCATTTTATTATATAATTAGCCGTTTTTAGAAAAAATTGTTTTTAAAATTTTACATAATTTGATAAAATTTCATTTGCATTTCAAAAAACACATCCATTTATTGTCGCGTCCGTTTCGCTTTATGTTCGCATTCAATCATACACATTTTTTGCTAAAATATATCATATTTCCCATCAAGTGCTATAAAATATGTAAAAATTACATCACATTCATCGATTTGTTTTTCTTTTTCTCCATATTTAGTAGTGTGAATGTCGCAACCGTGAGCCTGGAAATGCCGATATACCACCTTAATCAAAAAGTTCCCGGAATAGCCACCGTGTGGCGCTCCCATCGTTCCAATTTCAGTTCTGTTCTTTTTTTTTTTGTTAAGTTGGTACATCTGTTGTTGATATTCCTTCTAAATTTTAGCGTCATAGCTTGACATTTGACAAAAATGTACTTTTGGCTACGTAACTTTTGCAAATGTCAAGCTATGATGCTAAGATCTAGAGGGAATATCAACAACAGATGTATTAACTTAACAAAAAAACATTACTCAAATTATAACGATGGGAGCGCCACACGGTGGTTATTCCGGGAACTTTTTGATCAAGTGGTACTTCAATTAGTGAATAGAATATTGTAATGAAATAAAATCCAGCTGCACATTTTCAGATGAATTTTATTTGACTGAAGTGAAAAATGTTTAGAGCACAGTGTAATCATTTAAAATTTCATTTTATATTTTACCCATCAATTTAGCTACATTCTGTATGGAGCCAACTCTGCGATGGAACAGAAAGAAGCACAAAAAGTAAATCTTTTGTTAATAATGATTTTAATGATGATGGCGTTACAAATTTTGCCAGCATCTAACTAAATACAATGAATTATTGGAAATTATTGAAATAAGAATGTATTTAATCAAATTGAAGCGAAAAATCAAAATAAAGAAGTTTAGAAAGAAGCTAAAAAGATGGTACAAAATACGAATGATATTGATATAGTCAATATAAAGTCAGTGGTGAACATATTCAATATGAGCATTTGCAAAAAAAAAAGGAAAATTGTTTGAATAGGGGAAACTGATATTTTGACAATTTTCAAATATTTTTATTGAAAAAAAAAACAAAAATAAAAACCACCATTATGCAACTAACAAAATATATCTGCAATCGGCAGCTCATACAAACAGTTTAACCAAATTATATATGTTATTATTATTATTATTTATAAAAGCAATTACATTATAGACGAATGTAAAAGGAAAATTATATCATTAATTAAAATTTTAATTCAAATAAATACTAGTATACTTTGTTGCACAACAACATTGGCATTTATATGGTCGAATGCGGACCCCATACAAATATATGTATATCGATCTGTCGATCAATCAATCGTCAAGGGAAAGGTAGCTAAAAAGCTATTTGTGTATGTGTGGGTCTGTGTGAATATTTCTCTTTTATTATAATCGCTTTCATAATGAAAGTGTTATAAGGAAATTGAAAAAAGGTTACAAACCAATTAATGTTTCCAACAATGTTTCTCTATGTATATACACATGTATACATACAGTCATATGTATATATACATATGTATATGTAGTATGTGTGCATTCTGTGAGAATGAGTTGTGGAAAAAGTAAAAAATTAAAGCAAAATTGTGTAAATTATGGAAGTTATTATTGGATGGCGTGGAAATTATTATTACGACCGCTATGAAAACACCACATGTGGTAATAGAGTAATGTTGCTGCTGCTGAATGCGTTTAAAAAATTGTCGGTATACACAATAGGTAGGTAGTAAATATGTAGACGTATTGAACTGAGCTCTGCTCAACTGAGCTAACTGAATGAGTGAATGTTTAACAGAAGCAACAGCAGCAGCCGCCGCAGTAGTCTTAAACAATAGATTGAGTAAGTTTAAATGATTGCTTTTGTTTATCATAAAGCAGAAAATCCAAAATTTTTTTGCGGTTTAAATTGTAACATAAGGGGACAGTAAAACCTCGTTAATTTGATCATATTTAGATTTTATATCAGGAGGGCTTAATAAAAAAAATTTATATTCTTCAAAAAAATCATAATATATTTTGATTGTCATCTTATTTAATAAAAATTTAAATGGAATTAGGTAGAATTCCATTTTAATCCTAATTTAATATCTTCTGAGTATATGATATAGGATGAGCAATCTTATGGCAACATTTTTTCCTAAGGAAGAAAACAGGACCAATTGTTTGACCAGAGTTTCTTCAGATGTTCTGACCCAGAAGAAGACTTCTTATCATAGAATTGCGAACCACGGTAAGTATTCTTAATTCTTATTTTTTTGTCTTAGTCCTTATCAATTTTGGGTCTAAAAAGGTCTTCTAAATAATATATTTTATTTAATTTAATGTATCCAACGTTAATTATCAGACTCACCGAATGTTTATAGCGAAGGTGTCTATTCATTTTGGTCAGATGTTGCTAACCAATTGAAGGAATCGCCAGAGATATGTATAAGTATATATATTGTAGTGAATTCTTAATCGGTAATGCTTATCCGATTTAAAGCTTTCTGTCCGTTCGCTCGTCTACTTAACATATGTTCGGTTCACCTTGGACTTTGAACATATTAACTCTTTGTAACTCTCTTAATATTTCACCTAGGACAATGATACTAGGCATGTGGATTAGTATCATACTGGGAAATAATTACCCATACAAAGTCGCGGAATAGTTTTTAAATTTTAACAGCCATAACTTAACAACTATTTTACCTAAGGCAACCATACTTTAGTCGTAGATTATGATTATAAGAAAAAGTCATTTAGCAAGAAATAGGCAACTTATTCTCACTATTTGAGGTAGCTCCGTTCAATCGTATTTAACAATTAGTATTGTAGGGATAATTAATTTTAATGTAATACTTCTATTCTTCACACACAAAGTCTATATCACGATTCACTCAATATATCCCTAAAAATGAATGTGAGACAATAACATTTAAACTTTGCGAAAAATAGTAGTATAACGCTCACTTTCTTGTACATATTAACAATATTTTATTCTTTGTATTATGAAGTTATATTTAACATACAAATTTCTTAAGGAAGTGTTCTTAAAGGTCAAAGATTATACTTTAATGAGTTTGGTGGTCAGCCAGGTATTTGTATTAAAAGACGGCAAAGCATTTAGTACAATAAAAATAAAAATAATAAAATATAAAAATAATAAAAATGTAAATATAAAATGTCAAAGGAATTAATGTCGAAATATGTAAGCAATAAGGCCGAGATTTGTTTTTTATGGAAAAACATTTTTACAACATTATTACATACAATATTATTACATAAAATTATTCAGTCAATGTTGAAAATCTATTTTTCACGTTTTTTTAGTTAAAATTTATGCATTAACGTCGAAAATCAATAATCGCACACTTTTTTATTCGACATTATTTTATTCTTTGGCACTTTTTCCGCATTAATTTATTCGACCTTAATTTCTCTCTCTCTTGATACGTCATTCTCGATCAATGTTTATCAACAAACACTGTCAAATTTAATACAATTATTCCATATGCTCCCATTATATTGAGATTTTACTGTATTTATAAATATTTTTCCTGAAAAACAATACATATATTTTAGAGCGTAATCATATGAACATACAGGTGAAAAACGACTTACATATTGTCTGCGAAAGTAATTAAATATTTCAACTATACTCGCTTATAAGCCAGGCGAAACAATTATAGCAGAAATAGTAGAAGAACAAAAAAAAAAAAAAGAGGGCAGGCTTAATGAGTTGTATTTTTACGCTTTCAAAATGTATACACATTCATATGTATGTAGGTAATGATGATGTGGTTGTGTAGTACGTATATTTTCAAAAGTTTCAAATTAAAAATTTTATTCGCAAAAGAAAAATGAAAATTGAAAATAGAGGATATTATTTTTTCTATTGTGTCTTTTTTTTTTGTAGTTTAGTGGGAACATTAGGTTTACTATTATATTTTCCTTTTGAATTAGTATTAAAAAAAAAAAAAGGTTTTCTAGAATCACTGATGAGAATGCACATTAGTAGAAAGCTTTCATTTTCAGTATGCTTTTGATTTTTTATTCACTATTGGCTATTGCATGAATGCTGTGCAAACCAACTAAATAATTTGGAACGAATAATGTGGTGCTTTTTTGAATTTTAATTCATCTTTACATAATTCTTATATGCTTTGCAGTACTCTCAGTTCCAAATGACACGCGTCCCATCATACTCATTTTTTTGGACGTTCAGAGCACAATATATAGGATGCATGGTGCATACAAATCTCCATTATATACTCATATACATATGCGTGGCATACTAACACTTATGCACATATGCATGCTCTCATATTCAGTATTGAACGCATGCATCTGCAATATAGATATAATATGCTAAGCGAGTGAGAGTACTTTTCTACTTGAGTGTTCAAAAAAAAAAATAACAAACAAACAAAAGAAAAACAATAAATTACATGAAGAAAAAAAAAATGCATTTCAAGTGGCTTGCGTATGCAATTTGTAGTTGGCGGCATATACAAATACATATTACTCTATATACGTTCATATAAAATGCACGTATGTAAGCGTATATGAGTAAATCAATGAATAATTAAGAAATTTTTGTCACTGCATTTGTATATTAATGACATTGCTTGTATTATTTCTGTTGTTGTTGTTGTAGTTGTTGTTGCTGATACCAATGCCATAGAATTGCAAGTCGGCATCAGCACTCCAATTAGGCAACACCTTGCAGCACTTGAATAATGGTTTTTGTGCTCTTTCTTCCTCTAGCACTGTCTTTCTCTCATTCTACTCTATGTAGTTTATAATACATATATGATACTATATATGATGCTTTCATGGTCGATGTTGATGAGATGACAAATGCAATGAATATATTTGCCTTGCGATCGAGTGTGGCATTCAAAAGTACGCACAGTGTGCGTAGAATTGTTCATGGTGTTCTTTCGGTTTCTTTTTTTGTTTTGCAGTATATGCAATATACCCAGTAGAAATTTTGTTTAAATAGTTGTGCCAAATTAACTTCTATTGAGCTTCTGAACCTCGCCTCCAGATTCATAATACTGAAACGTTAGTCTAATGGGTCATCTGGGAAGCATCTAATACCAACCAGAGGCATACGAATATCAAATATTGTACACCAAATGAGAAATTTATATTCAAATCCAAAATTGGTTTATTTCGGTGGTTTCGCATTTCGTTCTTAATCTAAAAACAAATATTTTGAAAGTCGTAACATTCATGCAAATACCCAGAATCGCATCGAGGGGGTTGAGGTATAAGGCAGATTCACATTCATTTTTCCTTCCCAAAAATTCTTCCGAATGCACGAACCTTGCCTTTACCGATTTGAAAAGTTCCCCTACTAAATTAATGTTTCTACAACATTCGTCTCCGCTCATTACTTTTTAAACGATAATGTGATTTCAGTGCAAATAGCGTACAAATCAATCGAGAAATAACGATTCACCATCAATCTTAACACCTCAATATTTCACGCAGTAATCTGATGAAAGTTTTGTACAAAGATTTCAGAAATTGAAAACGATCGAGTGCTTCATATTTGATTCTCAGTTGATACCTTAGAGCATCTTGAATAGGACGCCGTGAATGAATTCTTCAGATGAGTTAAAAAACTTGACGATTACGCGAACAAATTAAATTGCTTAAATTGCCATATCTGGGAATCGGGAAATCCGAATGTTATTGTCGAGAACAAATAGTGCCGGTTTGGAGCGGCTGCAACAAGGGCCCATTTATTAGAAAATGCTGCTGGAAATGCCAATTTGGTCAGCTGTGAGGGTTCCAGAGCCATTACTGCCCACTTGTTTTGCTTTGAGGTTAAAGATATTGACTCGGAAGATCATTACTTTCAGCATAAAGGCACTGTATGTCGTACAGGTCACAAGCTTTAAAAGTTTTTTTTTTTTTTGTTCTTTTTGGAACATGGTCATCGAGGAGGCGCGATTTCCATTGAAAAGATTAAGTAGTTAAAAAACTAAATAATTAGGGCTTATAAATAGAAGCAGAATGTAGAAGTCAGAAAAATTTCCTACTATGCCCACGAAGCGGACATACTCACATATGTAGGCGTAGAGGAATAAGCACTTGTTCCAAGTGCACTTCATTTGCCATACATACGTATATGCCACATTTATGAATGTTGCACGTACAATACATATACATGTATGCTATATATATATATATATATATATATATATATATATATATATATATATATATATATATATATATATTCAGGATATGTCAACAGCATTGCAATTGCAATTACAACAAAGAAGACACATAGAAATATTCGTACTTGAATCCTCTTTTGCAATATGGTGTTGCTTTAAATTGGACTCCAATGACGATGGCGGCGGTAACGACGACGGCGACGGTAATGACAACGACACCGTGGAGAACGGCAAGAAAGTAGATTGAAATGTTCCTGCATCGAAATCAATTGCATCAAATGCACGCACGCACAATAATCGTGAGTGAGTGATCGAGTTCAAAATTGGTAGCAACTCACCAAGTAAGTAGTATGAACACAGTAGTAGTAGTAGTAGCAGCAGCAATTAAATGCGTGATTTTTGTACAAATTACACATTCAAAAAACAAAAGCAGAAAGCATGCATGCAAGGCACTTAGTCGGACAGGACAGCAAGAAAGAAAATGTGTGTTAAATTGCTGTTAATTAGAGAGCCGTGAGTAAGTAGTATAATATATATGTAAAGTGAATGAAGAAGGCCGTGTGGCATAAAAATAAAAAAAAAAAATTATTTGAAACGTACACATTGTTTGCTATAGCAAAAAAAAAAATGTAACAGCAACCAAGAGTGAATAACAAAATCTTATTCTTATTGTTGTTGTTTTATAACATACTCATACAACTTTGCATATGTGCACTTCATAGGGTAACACACTGACGACCAACCCTAAAATGACTATGTTTAGTAGTTTACAAATATATTAAGTATTGTATACATCTATAGAATATTTCAGACTCGCATCGTTTGCCGTCATATTCGTTCATTCATTTGCATTTCCGTTCGCACAATGCGGCAAAGATCTTAAGCGCATGTGCCGCCGCCGCCACCACCACCACCACCACTACCATCGTATCGTATCACATGTAGTCATTTGTGTATTCTTAGCATTTACATATGAAAATTTTCGTCGATTTTATAAAACATTTAATTGCATTTTATTTGATTGGTTTATTTTTTCTTTTTCTTTGACGTTTTTTGGTGCAGACGTGATTTTCTCATATTCTAATACTTTGCAGTAAATTAAAATTCGATTCCCCTGAATTGGGTTGCTTGCATCATTTTAGATATTATTGCTTGCAGTTTATATCCTTTTTGAAATAATACTTGTGTGCATATCGATAGTATTGTTTACTGATTGTTTATTGATTTTGAGATAGGAAAATATTTTAGAGCCTGTTAAGAAAATTCTATATAATTTTAACGCTAAGATAGAATATAATCTGCCAAACGTGCTAAAATTCCACGATCTCAACTTTTTTTTTTTATTTACGAAAACAATAAAACACATTCCAATAGATACCATAAATTCAAGAGAAATCTCAATCTTGAGGATCTTTAGAACAAAAAGTATGCCAAGCACAACGAAGCAGTGACTTTGAATGGCAAAACTGTTTTTTTTTTGATATTCTGAAGGCAATTGAAAGATCCGATATGAAAAATTTGATTATTAGAATCTTAGTAAGAACATGGAGCAAAATGGTTCAGAGGCTTTCACAAGGCAATGTAAATGTACTTCAGAGGCTTCCGAAATGAAATCAAAGTGTATGTCAGAGGTTTGCGAAACCAAATCTAACAGTACTTTAGAGGCTTCCGGAAGGAAAACTAAGAGTACTTCCAAGATATGGATCATACAACTATTGGTGCTTATAGTTTCAAGGAACTAGCCTGATGTTTGAATAATACTTACATCATCATCAGTTCTTCAAAAAAATTTCAAATTTTCACTGTCGAAAGAATTGCCAATTAATTGACAAAAGTTCAAAGTCAAGCTATAAGTTAAATAGTTTATAGATTCCCATGCAAACTGCCATAAAGCGAGACTTTCTAACCTAAAGAAATGCAAATTGAAAAATAATCTGTAAAAAATTATTTTCCTTATTTTGAGGTTTTATTGTAAAAAACTGCTACGATGTATTTTATTTAAAGTATTTTCCTTCGAAATCCACAAAATTTTCCCTTCTTTGAGCGGCCACATGAATTTCGTCCCAATAGAATCGCTTATCTTTTGAGGCCAAGAACATATCGACCCAATTTTTGATAACTTCGACTGAAGTGTAGCGTATTCCGTACAAGGTATTCTACATTGATCGAAACAAGTGGTAGTCAGAAAGGGCAATGTCTGGACTATACGACGGGCGAGATTAGACTTACCAGCCGCTATTTTCCAAGTACGTTTTAACAAGTTGCGCAACATGTGGCCGAGCATTGTCAAGATGTAAAATCATTTGGTGGCCATTTTCGGACATTTTCGGTTCAATACTAGCTTCAATTTGATGAGTTGATGTCGGTAGCATTTCCTATTAACGGTTTCACCCAGTTTTATCATCCTATAATACACCATACCCTTCTGACCCCAAGAAATACATAACATTGCTTTCGAACTATGGACATTCGGCTTTAGAGTCGATTTGGCTGTTTGACCAGGTCTAATATATGATTTTTGCACCTAGGGTTGTCATAATAAACCGATTTTTCGTCCATATCATCGAATCCATGTTGAATCAGCATTTCAGATATGCAAATTGCCTTTCAATATCTCTTGCTTTCAGTTCATATGGCATTCAATTTCCCCTTTTCTAGATCATACTCATTTTCTTTTGACGCAATAAAATTGCTTGTTGAGCAAGCTTCTTTTGAGTTTGACATTAAAGTCTCAAATTCAGCATCTTTACGCTCTTTATCAGTAGTACCAAAATCACCACTTTTGCACCGTCTAAATTATAATGCACAATTTGAAATTGATGTTCTCCATAAACCTCACACAGCATGTGAGGACTTCCCGATGTATTTTTCTTCGGAGGAACATAAAAAAGTAAAACTTCCCTCGAAGGGGGGCTATTATGCACAATAGTTTACATAGTCAGAGCTTAAAAAAATATTTATTTTACACTTCGAAAAAACTGGCACATACTAATTTCAATAACCTAATTATGACGTTTCAATATGCTATAGTTGCCACATTCAACCTCAGTTGAAAATCATTATAATATATAACAAAAACTATTCATTCTCTTAGCTCTACAATATTCATTCTACTACACACATATTTGTATTTTATTTTTACATAGTTTTTGAATTCTTATTTGGCTTTAATTTCATTTCTCTAATTGATTTTAAATGTTCTTAATTCGCATGAGAACAAAACTTAAACAACAACAACAAAAAATCTAAATTTGCCAAGAACTTATTATATTTTCATGTGGGAATTAAAAATATATGTATTTAACATATAAGTATATTCATCGATGTGTGTGTGGTCCTCCTTATATGAGCATTTACTATAAAGAATAGTTTGTAAGATGTATATGTTCATTGATGCTACTCATTCAAACAATAATTCAATTAGCAATTCAACATAGCAAATTGGCATTGAAATATTAATGACCACAATCACATGGGTATGTACATTGGATTCGTTGGATAGAATTTTTATTTTTTATTTATATCATGGAACTTATCAAATATTTTTCTATACTCTAAATACATAATTATACATGAGCACAATGTTCTTTAGACGAGCTTCTCTTCCAGAACTGTTGTGAGAGGAACCTACTTATATTAGCAGATTCCGAACTGCAGAAGCCTTGTGACCTAATATTACTCTATAATTAAATTTCATTCACATACTTTAAAGAAACACAATGTTTTACCTGCAAATACCGATTACATCTCATACTCAGTTCATACTAAATTCCAAAAAATACCCACAATATTTAGTATTTTCAAATGAAACTGTAAATATTAAGTATTTTATATGAATTTGCATAAAATTTATCAACGGAAATAGTAAATTGTTCATACTTTTTACCTCCATCCAATAATTTTATATGAATTTTTTAAGGATATGCAATATGCATGTATGGGTGCATCATACTTGGGAATCATATACATAACATATATGTATGTTTGTAGATGTAATTTATATGTATATACAAGCAAATAGTATATGTAAATTCCATATTGAACAACACGAAATGCCGAAGCTAATCACAATGGGTAAATCACTTAATCTCTTTCTCGTTATAAGGAAGAAATATGTTGAAAAAGAAAATTATGAAGTAAAATAATTATTAAATGAACATGAATTTTATTTATCGCATTCTTGTTATATATATGTACATAACATACATATACGAGTATATGTATATACCAATAAAATTGTTGTTTTTGTTTTTGTTGTTGTTGTTATTTTAAATGAATTTTCGTTGTTCTTGTTCTACACGAATATGCGTTCTTTTCATATAAAGCATGCAATCAAATTAGCATAAATAAATATGTGTATTCGAATGTATGTGTGTGTGTGTGGATGTGTATAAAAGCAACAAACATGTTAAAAAAGTAATACTCGTAATAAAAAATTGCTTTGTAACATTTATTCACACATATTTATAAACAGAGTGAGACACAAACAGACACGCACCAACACACACACACACACACACACACACATTCGTTAATGGCATGCGGTAAATTATGTTTTGTTTATATTTGTGTCAATAGTTGAAACATGTGCAAGCCTTGTTAGTTAAAATACTCTTGATACAATAGCAACAACAACAACAACAATAACGTCAATAATAGCTATGAAAGCGCTCTCACAAGCATGTAAAAAGCTTTAAACCAAAGTCACAACAACAAATGCTACCGCAATGAATATAATATTGTATGTAATCGTACAATATTTTGATGTTGTTTGGTTGGTATGCCTTTTTTTTTCTGCTGACACTGCTACGTCTGTTGTTGGTGCTTTCATCGCTTGGAAAAAAAAACGAAAATAAATTTATAGAATCACAATAATAGCAACAATAGCCATACCAAAAAAAAAATGTCAAAGGAATATTTGCATATATATTTTGCACTATAATCGGTATTAGTTGAGTCGGCAAAAGTCGTAATATGTTTCGTTAAATATTAAATGGCAACAATTTTTACAAATGGATTTCAACCTCCTAAATCTGAAAATCACAATTTTCTATTGTTCGCTTTTCGAGATGTCATTTTTGTTGTTGTTTTCTTTTTTCGATGATAATTTTACTTTTTATGCCACTTTTGCAGTGGTGCCCCCCGAAGAGATGGATTTTGGGGACAAGCATGTTCCGAAAAACTTAAAATTCACGAATGTTTTTACATAACTTCATAAAATCGATTCTTCTTGCATATTCTGCCATTCTTTTGATGAAAATTTGTATCATATTTTCGCATAATTGCGGCTGTACCTCTCGAATAACAGCTCTAAATTATCTTTCAGTGCTTCAACATTTTCTGGAGCATTGGCATAGACTTCACCTTTAACATAGCTTCAATGCAAAAAGTATAATGATGTTAAGACACACGATCTCGGCGAACAAACAAAGTATCCATTTCAGTCGTGTCCTGTATCTGAAAATCTCTAGTTCTTCTTTTTCAAATGTCAACGAATGGCAGTTATATGTTGACACGTGGAAAAGTAATGAAAAATTTAAAATGACACCTCCTGTTGAAATACCCTGCAAATGGTGCAACTGTGTAAACCAGTTCGGAGGCTGGTAGGACTGCTTTTCACATATTTTTCTTTTATGAACTTTTAGAATGTCTGATATTGTTGAGCAACATGTATCCATAGAGAGGTTTTTTGGGTTTTGAAATCCCAAGATACCAAATTCGTCGGATAACGGTGCTCCAGAGCAATACGGGTAAATAGTTGTGGTCTTGAATAGCGAAAAAAATCTGAGATGGCACCTTAACATGATGCAAAATTGAAGAGTTGCCCATAATTCTGACCCATTTTTGTCAATTAGTTCATATAAACGTTGCATAACACAAAAATATTTTATTTTATTAACAATTTCGTCTGAGAGCATGGTCTGCTTAGTCGAAAATATTGCCGCTTTATAGTGTATACCATATAATGTATACCAACTATAGAGCACTAATAGATTATAGTGCATATTAAATTTTATTATTTTTTTCATTTCGCCTTTTTTCCTCCTTATGTTTTGCATGTATGAAAATATTTTAATTGCTTTAAAATTGTGTGCAATCTGCATTTCATCGATTTTTTTTTTGTTGCTTTGTTTGATTTACATTTGCAATGTAATACACATACTTTATACTAATATATAGTATAGTAATTTTTTGTTTGTTGCTGTTACGCTTTTTATTGTTTACATTGTTAAGAGTTTTATGTTAAATTATGTTATAAGCGGAAAAAAATGTTTGCTCTTTTCAGGGGGAAAAAAAAACATTGACTGATACAATAATTTATTGCATATAAATATATTTGATTTTATGGAAGATTATTTTAGGTGGCATTATTTCAGTGCATGCAAATACATATGAGTATCTGTATATGTATATATAAAATTAGAGTTTGGAATTTTATTATAAAATTGTATTTATCGTTCAAATGGTTCAAAAAAGTTTGAAATGTCCACCTATTAATCGAAAGTTTAACTTGAGAACATGTTGACACAAATACAAATTTTTTATTTACTCTAAAAACATCCAGAATGTATGTTTGATCATAGTTTCGATATTTGATGGTCGACCTTAGCAAAATATGTATCATATTATTGCAAAGGTATCCATTTTGTACCCAAAACTTTTTATTCTCAGTTATCATTGAAGGATTGTAGACACAATAACTCAGAGTTATACCCACTAACTTCTATATATCACTTATGCAAATTGGTCGTACTCATTATTATACTCCAATGCTATTACAGATAGTGAACTGATGATGAGTAGAGAAAGTCGTCCAAAGCGACCAAATACTCAACAGTCAGCTGGCAAGGTATTGGACTCTGTATTTTGGTATACATACGGTTTAATATTCATCGATTATGTTGAAAGAAAGAACCATCAATACCGAATATTACAAAGCGTTATTGGAGCGATTGAAGAACGAAATCGCAGTAAAATGACCTCAATTGCAAAATAGAAAAGTTATTTTTCATCAAAACATGTTACAGGTCCATATCACAGGTCGTTATTACACTTCGAATTGTTGCCGCACCCACAATATTCGCCAGATTTGGCTCCCAGCGATTATTGGCTGTTTGCAGACTTGAAAACAATGCTTCAGGGAAAAATACTTTACTCAAATGAAGAAGTAATAGCTGAAACAAACACATATTTTGAGGCAAAAGTTAAATCAATCCACAAACAAGGCATCGAAAATATTGAAAAGCGCTTAAGCTCAACTGATCGACCTAATCGTTTGTCATTTTTGAGCGAAAAATTTGTCAAACCAATTTCGACACTGTTTTTCTTTAAATGCTTTCTCATCATACATATCACGTAACCTTTTAGCAGCATGCGCTGCGTTCTTTCTTTTACGGAAGGGAAAAAAGTAAAATATGACGGAAATGCCCGTTTATGGACTCCATATTAAAACTGGCGTCAAACTAATACCAATTACTTACTTGCCAACCTAATACTTAGCTCTTAAGAGGTCGTACTGTATATATACCTCCGGCTATCAGCGCTTTGTACATGTACTAGCTCTTATTCAGCACTTTGTTGGTCATACTAGGAATAGCGTGTTTCACTACTGTACCAATGGTTTTGGTAATGTCTAAGATCTCTACTGGTTTCCATGAGGAGCTATTTTGAATGTTCCACTCGGCTAACTATTTTCTTGTCCGTCAACATGTGTGGAATATCTGGAGCAGAAAGTCTCGGACAAAATAGCGAAATCCTTAAGCAGAGTTCTTTCGGTTCTATGGTGCGAAAGTTCGAGCTTTTATATTCACTCATATATTAATCGGTGGCGCTACTGTGTAAGTCTACTTCCAATTTTCCTTTAAGTTAAGTATTGCGAAATAATTTTTTTTAATACTTTGCTTATTTAATATAATACCTAAGTAGGGTTAACCCCCATTAGCATCAAGTTTAGTATATCGAAATTCAAAATCTAATTACGTTGCAAATATTTATTATTGATTTATGCAATTTGATTTTTCGCATGCATAATGTATGCGATTATGCACATTGGAGCACCGTGGGCAAATTTTATTCACACCATGTAATATGAAGAAATGAGAAATGTTTTCCTCAAGTAACATGATTATACCTATAAATACAATATGTAAACATAAGGTATGTGAATTGCTGATGTCTATGAAAATCAATGTGTTTTCTAATTAAATTACACTTTGTTATTAATTAAATTACAATTGTTGCATCAAATAACGCAGCACTCGCCGTTGTTTATTTATTTGGCTGTTTATTCAAATTACACGATGATAAGATATATGGAATATCATCTCTCACATTTCTTCCCACAATAAGCATTCTTTCACAATATGTGAGTCGGAAAAATGTTTATTGTATTAGCTTTAAAACATTAGAAAATGTTATAGTTTTTGTCACTTACTTTTAATTGAAAGTTGTACAAAAACTACTACTAAATCGAAACTATGGGAATATTAAATCCCCCATTGGCAGTTCCATACTATTTAGTTACTTATGTTTTTAACTATTATTGTTCAAAATACTTTCTTTTTAAGAATAAAGTAATAAAAAAAAAAAAACAAAATCACCACAGCCAATAAACAAGAAATGGCTGCAGTAACGCCCTCTTACGAACTCATTACTCATCTAAATAGCTATGCTAATTGTGCGCAAAATATGCTCAAATAGATAAAAACCTATAGATATGAGCATATGAACATTTATGTAGTACGAGTATTTTCGCGCTAGCAATCTGGTATTGATGAAAAATACACGCAATATTTTCTTGTATTTAAACTCACCACAAATCACTACCGTGAGAGTATAATAAGTGCATATTACTCATATGAATATTACTACCTACTAGTATAGTACATAGTAGTACAACTACTAACTAGTAATGAGAATGGTAAGCTAATAAATGTTTATACAATATTTCAGCTGCCATCATTTAATGACTGGTAAAAGAAAAAAAAAAGAAAACAGAAAGTAATACTCATCATCATCATCACCATCACCATCATCATCAACGAGTTACTGATAAAACAATACTAGCTAGGTAGTACTAATATGTAGAATGGCAGAATGGAAGAAAATGTAAAAATGTAAAATGAATAAAACAGAAAACAGGAAAAACTACTAAATCACCCAATTTTAAATTAAAACCAATTTCAAATGATCTATCTATGAACATTTAACGGTAGTTTCTAATTTCAAAACGTTGCAAGACAGTGGTTACTTCGATATTTGATTGCTACTAGACTAGACATAGTCAGAGTTTTGTACTCGTACGTACATAGTGTAATGGTATCGTAAGTATACACATGTATGGTATAATACTCGCATATGACATACAATAGAAGAATTTCCCCATTTACACTTGGTTAAAATAATTTGCAAATCGTGCGCAAGTAATTTTTTTTTCATTGTAGCTCATTTAGAAGGCTCTCATACGTATATAGCAATGCGTTTTCTACTACATACATACTTTTACTGATAGGAAGAGGGAGTAAATATAGTATATTCATATACATATGTATTAGATCTGTTCACTTGTCAGACTATGATCTTTTTTTTTTTTTGCATCGAAACATTTTCGAAAAGTCCTTTGCAAAGTAAAATGTTTAATAAACGTTTCCCAACCTTTGGTTGGTCAAAAAGGCACAAAAAAATTGAGGTTGTGTTATGGTAAAAATTTAGCCGCAAAATTTTCTGTCACCTGCTAAATGCGAACGTCTCAATTCGTTCTCGATGAGTTATTTCTCTATAAAATATTAATATACATTTAAAATATAATTGCGCTAGATAGACGATTAAACACGTTATGGAGGTTTAACCTCTAGGAAAATTCGTGAATTTATATTGGAGCTATATGAAAGAGGAGGAGTCATCCTTGTATTTCTAGCAAAGTTATTTTACCCATTAAAATGTTAGTCTTCCTACCAAATATGCCTATTCTATTGGGTGTACAAGTATATTTCAAGCAATTTTTTCCCAACTTTGAGGCTTTATTTTAAAAAATTGCTACAGCATATGTAATTTAGTCAAAGTATTTACCTTCGGAAGATACAATTCTTTCCCTCCTAAGAGGGAGCGCATGAATTCCGCCCCAATAAAAGCGCTCATCTTATAAGGCCAAGGTCGTGTCAACTCAATTTTTGATAACTTTATCCAGTTTTAGCAGCTCATAATACCCTTCTGAACTCATCAAATACATAGCATCACCTCCGAACTATGGATATTCGGCTTTAGAGTGGATTTGCTTATTTGACAAGGTCTAATATATAGCATTTTACGCTTAGGGTTGTCATAATAGATCAATTTTACGTCGCCAGTAACGGTACTATGCAAAAATGACTTCCCTTTATACAGATGATACGGGCCTTTGTCCAAGAAGGCCTCCAATTCAGCGTCTTCAAATCTTGCTAGCCTTCCCACAGGCTCTTTAACCCTTGTATTAAAATCACCACTTTTTAACCATATCAATCAAAATAGATTAGAAGAAATAAATGGAGCGAGTAGCGAAATAGATTAGCTAAAACCAATCGATATATATGTTCGAAAACAGAAGACTTTGGACAGATCTAACATACATGCTTTGGCAAAGGTAATAAAAAAAAATTATTTATTTTTTATTTACGTATTTTTTCAATTTAAAAAATACTACTCAAATGCGTGTTTCTTCTTGCCTCACTGTCTTTTTGTTGAACCCTCTAACAATAAACGCGTATGTGTGTGTGTGTGTGTGAGATTTGCGTGTTTGGACTAACGTTATTTGACCAAGTGTTGATGGTGTTTTTTTAATGATCGTAATGATGATAATAATCATCATTACCTCGACGATGATCATGTTGAAGGCGGTAGTAGAAACAGTGGCGCTGATCATAGCGATGTTGATGCTGATGGCGAATGATGATGAGGCTGTTTGTTGCAACTGCTCATACTTCTTAAATCATTTCCATACTCAATAATATATATATAAACAAAAATAACAGCAACAACAACAACAACAACAACAGAACCTCAGCATTGGCAATGATATATGCGTGCGTGTTTTGAAGTGACCAATGTTGCCAACTTAACAGTATATATGAATGAGTGTATATGTTGTTGTTGTTTTCTTTTTTTTTTTTTGGTAAAAAAGACAAAATAAATATCAAGCTAGTTACATACTCACAGCTAGTTGGCTAACTTTCGTGTGATTGAATTTTCTTATTAAATTTTTATTCTTATTATTTTCGGTTGTTGTTGTTGTTGTTGTTATTGCTGTTGATATTATAGGAATTTTTCCCTCAACTTCTGCTTCTGCTTCATCTTTTCTGCCTTCTTCTGCTTCTTCTTCTTCAACTACTTGCCGCTTTATAACGTTCTGGTGCTTGCGTGACTTGATCGTTTCGCTTTGATATTACTTTGTTACATTAAAAAATAATTACTCTGTCCAATATATGCATACGAGTACGTATTACGATATACGTATTAAGATATTTGTGCATATGTAAGCTGTATGTATGTATGTATGTGTGCATATGCGTGTTTATTTTATTCATTGTTAATTTTATTTAAAATTTATGAAAAATTATTTATAAGATTTATGAAATAAATATCAAAGAAATCCCTCAAAATAATAGTTGATATTATATTCTGATGCATAACGTAGATTGTGCGATATGTATTGCGAAATGTTAACTCTGGTAGATGATATCTGTCACTTTGACATATTTGATTTGATTTGATTGAATGACGTTGCTCGGGTGACGATCTCGCGATCTTCGTAGATCTTTTCAAAGTACTTTAAAGACAGCACCTAATCATCTTCCGAATCATCTAATTTCCTTCTATTATTCTTCTTGGCGATTTCCAGCCATAAAGAATGAGTTGAGTAAATAACGTGGATTCCCAAAGCCACAATAGTCGATTGAGGCATTGAAGCCCTGTATTCTAGAGACATTTAATATTCCTTATGATATGATAAGATGATGTAAATAATGACGTTTTGCTTAGCTTGTCGCAATACATATCGCATAATCATTTTATTCTTCTTTTCACATCACTTACCTATGCAACATACAACATACATACAGCTATATTCATATCTACATATCGCATAGGTAGGTAGCACAGTTGAAACTATTTTATTACCATTGTTATATTGAATTGTTTTGTAATATTTACTGTTAATTGCATAATTATTGTGGTTAAGGTTTTCTGATGAGATATATAGAAATATAATAATAACGGTAGGCAATTTTAGTGGAAATAATAACAATAATAATGTGTGTGTGTGTATGAATGTGTGTGAATGTTGTTTTAAAAAAATTATCTTTAATTGAATTTGGGAAAATGAGTGGTTTTAGCTTTTGTTGTTGTTGTTTTTTTTTACTTCCGGTTTTGTTACACTCTTAAATAATTAAATGAGACACTAAATTGTTGGCCAATTAGTCTCAGAAGCGCAATATTTAAAGCAACGTTTCCTGCAGCATTCAATGTTAAATTGGTAGCATATGGGAATTTCTGTCAACATTTTGATATGCTGTAAAGGTCATTATACAATACATAGATGGCATTTGGTATTTGAAATGAAAGGAATACCGACGAATTTAGTCTAAGCATATCAACATAGATATGAGATCAGATGAGAACCTGTCTTCCATTTTAGATACGGAAAATCTTAAGTACGACTGTTATCATACTCGTTGTTATACCGTTAGACAATTGATCGAAATGAATAGCCCGGTACTCGAGCACCGGAAACAGTATTCGTTTAAATAGTAAACAATTTGATGTTTTAATGATGTCCTCTTATATCCTCACTTACTCAATTCTATATAAGCCTCTTGACAGTAGTTTATGTTTTCCGATTTCTGGCACCAGTTTGAAAGTCCAATTTGTGGCAGAGTCTGCAGTACGCCGAAGGTGCGATCTGCTTATTTGCTTGCCTCCACCACCGGATATCGAATACAACACCTTCTTAGCTGAAGCATGTTCTTCCATGCGTTCGATATCAGTAAGAGATCTCAGGTGCTGGATTTTAATTCACTTAACTTGTCAATATCGAAAAATAACTCATACATACAAGTTTTTTTTAAATTTATTTTTATAAAAAGAGAGAAGAGAGAAATGGTAGAGAATTTCATTAGTAACTTCTGTTTTTGCTTGCTAACGGCAACTGGAATTTCCAAACGTTAACAAGTTCTCCAGTACTTGTTCTATTCACCGCTGGATAGGCTTTCTTCTTTGCCTTTCTCCAATCTGCAACTGTAGTTATGGTGGTCGGCTATCCGAAGCTGACATTAATTTTTTTTTTTCTTTTTGGTTTCTGCATTCTTTTGTAATTGGAAGAAAGCATTTGTAAAGTGCTTTTTCGATCTGAATCCAGGTACTTAAAAACAGTTTGAAGGCATAGAACTTGCAGCTTCTTTGATTAAAATCCGTATCAAACTAAAAAATAACTTGGAGACCAATTCAAAATTCAAAATTCAAAAATCAATTCGATTGCATGCAATGAGAAACCCAGAACAATCGAAAATGAGTTCCTTATTAACCTTATTATGAGTTCCAGTAACGATTAGCATATGTTGCAAAACCAAGTACTCGTATAACGAAAGTGTTACTTTGTCTTGTTGGTGGGTTATGTACCATGCGCTCCTGGAACCTGATCAAACTATTACACCTAATAATCTACTACACCATTATCAGGCCCAAAATAATCAAATTAAGTGATACACTATAGAAAAGTAGACTACTTACGGGTTATGGAAGTCAGAAAGTGTTATTGCTGCAGGACAATGCTTGTCCATACACAGCAAAAGCTACCCAGGAACTGGTTTTCTCCTTAGATTGGTAAGTTCTCTACGGTGTATTCTTCAGACCTAGCCCTTTCTACAATTTATTTAGATCTATTTAGTCACATTTGGTTGATTAAATGCTGTGGAATGTTGAAGATATAAGAAAATGAGAATATATATATTTTGATTCAAAGCCATCAAGTTCAAAACTCTATAAAAAAAAATAATTGATAATTATGTCATTTTTCTTCTGACAATTTTGTATGCCATCTTATTGCTTTCTTGTTTCGCTTAGTTATTGAAAATTGAAACATATTTCCTGCATAAAACAATCTTTTGTATGTGCTTTCATTAAGCATACTTAGTCATCGTTTGGAGCAACATATCATATTGCAATATTGTGCCAATGTACCACGGGTACTCGTATGTACTTACTGTGTGTCAATATGTACATACTTGTATTTATGTAGGACGCCTTAAGGTGTGCAGCATGCGTACGAGGCTTTATGTTTACGTTTTTAAAGTTGAATGTCTCTTTTGTGGCTGTTATATTTACTCATACGTACTTATATATATATATGCATTTGCTCTTGCTGTTGTTGTTGAATTTCAGCATTTTAGCTTAAGGTGGTTTTTGCTTAATTAGTGTTACAATATAAAACAGGAAATTGAATTGGATTACATTACACGTATACACAATACATAATATGATATAATATTATTTTTGATTAATTTTCCTTCTCTTCTTCTTATTCTTCTTATAATTGTTATTTATTATTACGTACTTAATGAAAGTTAATACATTGATTGACTGATTGAAATAAAAAAAAAATCATACACTAATTATAACTATAATGAAAGAATCAGTGAATGAATGAATGACTTGCAAATGCAATCTTATTTAACCTTGTCAAAGTTCATAAGTGTTTTGTTACAGTTATTAAATATTGTACTGACGCCAGCAGATATTGTATAAATGATTACCTTATTATATTTTCTGCTATTTTTATTCGATTTAGCATAAGAAAATTTATTTTTCAATAAATGTATAACTTGAGATTAATGTCAGATATATGCGAATTCTAGAGATAATTATTGCGTGAATGTAATGCATCAGTTGAGCCCTTTTCTATTGCACACCTTAATTTGAAAGGTCGCAGTAATAAACGATATGCATTTGCAGCATTTAACTAAGAATTTTCTAGGGATTTTCACTAAGCAGAAATCTAAGAGCCATCCTGCTGGGAATACCTCAAAGATTTGATCGCTTTTCTCCTATAAATACTGACAGCCTCAACTGGTATACAGATGAATCAGATATGAACGACTTTGCTGGATTGAGTGGGTTTGGTGTCACAACTAGGGTCGCCGTTCTTCTTGGGTCCTGGTTGAATGTTTTTTTCAAAACTAAGATTCTTACAGTTTCTACTTGCTAGAAAAAAAAATTAATAATAAAAATATGTGACACTTAAAGGCCCCAAAGGACCCTTTGGTCGAGCTTCTCTTCCAGTACTGTTGCACGTGTTAAAATTTTCAACTGTATTAGAAGGGACCTTGGCTTCTAAAAGAACTCTGTAACAAAGCTCAGAAAAAGTAATGCCACAAGAGTTCTGCCATACGGAACCGGATAAAATAATTAGGTCCCATCTTAAACTGTCCAAAATTTAACACGCACAAGAGTAATGGAAGAAAAGCTCGGCCAGAAGCGTTTTCGTGGCAAATTGTTACTGCCGGAAGAATTGTCAATTGCTTGCCGACAGGTGGATGATCTTCGAAAGAAAAATCTATTCGATATTAATGTTGTGCTTCAGCCGGTGATTGAATTCACGACGTACAGATCAGAAGGCCAACGCACTAACCCCTGAGCTACGGCACCCAATGTGAAAAAATTATACTTGATAAATGACTGAAAGAAGTAGCGATCAATATCTCCTTAAAAAGTCAGGCCGCATTAAGGATCTCTGGCCTTGTAGCTATTCCATTAAGCTTGTAGCAGAGTGCTTTGGCACCTAGAGAGGCTGCCAGTTTGAAAGAATGAGCTCTTCTCTTCGTTAGATCGATTTATGCCGTCTATCGGTCCATGTGTTTGGTTTTCATGGTCCTCCATCATTTCGTTTATTGGCAACATCACTGTTCTAGGCTATGTCAAACGTATTATCTTTGAATCGCAGTACTCTTGAAATTGGGACAAATTCATTTCACAAAAAAAATCTTTATAAATTTCAATTGACGCAAACATTTAATCTCGTTAATGGGTTATTTAATAATGCTCTAGAAAGCATGTGATTTTAAGAAGATCGCGCCACAGGCTGCTCAGCAACTTCCACTTTGATTCGTCTGTAAGATAAGTTGTTGGTATATTATTATATTAGTCTTAGCCTGCGACTAGGTGATGTCACAACGGTTCTGCCGTTCGGGACCGGCTAATATAAGAAGTGTCTTCTAATTCTGTGCTGGATCAGTACTGACAACCAATTGATATATATTAAATAGTCATTGGAGTTTATCTAAAAAGATCGTGTCTTGCAGACAGTCCCGGCTGCATTGTCAACTATTTATAACTTTTTTAAATAATCTATAAGTTTTATAATTCTGGAAAGTCCGTGATTGGTATTCCTAATGTATAATACATGTGTTTATAATACATATATAAATCATCAAATATATTTGGCAAAAGTGAATGTCTTATTAAATTCAATATTATATTGTATTATCGCAATACATGCATAGATACATATATGTATATGTACATAAGTATATATAATGAAGCTATTAGATAAATTTGGAAAAAAAAAATCGAAATACATACAAACTATAAATTGAATTTTCATAGCATTGTTGTTAACAAATTAACATTCCTACTATCGCATACATATAAATTCCATGCATTTATTGTTTGTCGAAGATTAATTAATATTACTACCACTTACCAAGTAGTATTCACATAAGAGTGAGGAAAAAAAATAGATATATACATAATAATAATAATAATAATAATAATAATAATAACCATAAAATAACCAACCCATTTTAGAAAGTCAAATTAAAAAAAGACTTATCATGAATGAACCTTACTTTTAAGTAGGTATACATATCTATTTACTGGCATTATTGGCATTATCAATATCATTATTATTATTATTATTATTATTATTATTATTATTATTATTATTATTATTTATTATTATTATCAAATATTATTGGTATTATTATTATTATTGTTAATATTATTATTCTTAACATTCTCTTCATATCCTATATCCATAGAGTCAAGTATTTTGACTTCATGCTTAAAAATTGAGACCCTTAATGATTTGGAAAAGAATATTAATACATTATTAGTCATAATGATAATCCAAGCCGAGTTTAAGTATAAGTTTAAGAATGAATGCTATCGGTTGAAAACCAGTTCAAAAGTCTTTAATTTTCAGAAGTACATCTGTATGTTATGGTGATTCATGATGTCAAGTTTTAAAAATTGGTTATTAATATTAATCATTTTCAATATTATTGTATTTAATATTATTATTATTATTATTGTTAATATTATTATCCCGCCACTCTCCCTCCGCATACCGCGCGAGACAGGGTCCATTTACACCGAACACGACGGCAGTTTCGAGCTGCATGTCACATCGGCACTTTTATTATTATTATCATTATTATTATTACTATTATTATTACTATTATTATAATTATTATTATTCTTTTTGTTACTATTGTATATCAATAGAATAATGAATATATGTATGTAGATATAAATTTCCCGAAAGAAAAATATATTCAATTATGTGGAAGTGGAGTGTTGTAGAAAGAGCAGAATAACAAATAATTCAATCTGTTAGTCACTTTCACTAAAATTTTTAATAAAATTGAATTTATTGGAAATAAGACAAAAAAAAAAACGCTTAGTCGTGTTTTAAGCCACCTATCTATTTATTTAGCTGTCTATCTAAAGTAGCTATGTATGCATGTATGATTAAAGTGTTGAAATAACATATCTAACATTTAATCCGTCTTTTCTCTTTCTCACTCTCTTTCACATTAGATGCCAATAATGTTAGAGATGTTAATGCTGTCGCTTCTTCTGATGATGTTGATGCATTAAATACAAGAAAGAAGAAATAAATATTAAATAGATAACGAAACCTTCATCATCATAGTCATAACATCATCATCATCATCATCCTCATTATCATAATGATTTTTATTTTAGTAGAGTTATAAAAATAACTATACTCGCTAATGCAAATGCTTCCAAGTGCAATTTGATTAATCGCTGTCATTGCTTATTTTATTTTTCAATTCGATAAATAGATTTTGCCTCTTTTTAAAGCGGCATTTTTTTTTGTTTGGGAAATTTTTCTCTCTTTTTAAAACGACAATGATTAATCAATATGATAACCGGTGTGATTTGATTTTGTTGTTATTGGTTTTTCATTATTATTTCATTTATCGAATATTCGACTTCTTATTATGGCTCCCGCTTTTTTGTCTATCTCTTAGTTAGTTAAGTGTCTGATCGATTGCTAGACATTAAACAGATAAGTAGTAGTAGTAGTAGTAATAGCGGTAGTTCCAACACATATATGTAGTCTGTTAAGATAGTGATTAAAAAAATAAACGAAAAACTCTGCTGCTTGCCAGACAATCAGGCAATGTCGGGTGACACCTTTGTATGTTGGCACTTGTTGGAATTGGGTTAGCATTTAAAGAAACTACAGAAAAAAAATTTAAGAAAAAAAAAATAATAACAAAACAACAGCAATAACAATGAAAACAAATAGAAATCTTTTAAGTCAAAATTAAATTACATAACCTGTCGCTTAAAAAATTGAAGTAATGACATTTCTACTTATATATTGCAATTAAATTAATTCGAATGTTATTTGATTGACAATATATTTTGTTATTTTTACAAAATGCCAACGTTTGATTATTCACCGATAGTGCTTCTGCGCAACAAGTACTCATACATAAATGCTTTGATAATATAACAAAAATAGGTAATATAAATAAATTATTTAATACTGCTAGATAGAGAGTGACAACAGCCTTTGAGTTGCGATTTAAACCCGGAGCCTCTTCTGAAAAAACCGCTGAAAACAGAAATTTGAAATGTTGTTGTCTATTTGTCAGTAAGTGCTAATGCTAAAGGCATAGTAAATGCTAAAGTTTGCTGTACTAAGCTAATATTCGTTATCATCTAAGACCCACAGTTCCGAGACTAAGACCATATCATTCGATTATTTTAGATATGATTTCTATGTAACAACTTCCAGCTGCGCGTTGGACTGGATCTTCCTTACATTTATGATGTCTCCATCCTCATAGTTTCATCCAATGGCGGTTAGGATAAGACGACCTTTTGCAACGTCATTGAAGGAACAAACTAACAGTCTGTGAGCAGCCGAAGATAATTACTTCGCATTTTTTTCACAGTGCTTTTCTTGCGAGCATCGCCATTTAGTTGCAAGTACGAAAGAGCAAGCGTTATCTCCTGGGAGATAGATGGGGCTGAGTACAAGGAAGCCATAAGGAACGTCACTGTAGTCACAGCCATTGTGAGCGCCATATATTATAGATGTTGATGACATATACCCTTTGATACAGTGTGCAATTTCTTTGGTGCTTCTTTAGTGGAAACTAGTGTGTTCCAGCACCATTTGCATCCGCAAGAGTATAACCTTAATGTCATATACCCTCTGCTACAAGAAGAGATCTTAAATTTGCGTTGAAATTTGATAGTATCCGAACTAGATGCAGGTCAGCTCTCAAGGAGAGGTCTGTTAAAGATTTATGAATTATCCGATATTAGTTTACAGTGTTATAAATAATTTTGGAGTTAGTCGGAGATCATCCAAAGTAAATCTGCGCACCTTAGGAACTCCAATGTTACTCTACTCTCTAAGAGACATAGGCATGCGAGGATCTCTGTTAAATACTTTCTGGTTGCAGCACTAGCCATTGAGTTGAGTGAACGATTTTAGCGACTCATGGGTCAAAATTCGTTGTGTTCTGTTAAAAGTATAGTCATCTCGAACAAGATGTGACAAAATATACAGGAACTAATGGACTTGATTAGACAGATGCGTTCGTTGTTTTGCATATATTGAATTTATCTCTTCATAAATGCTTGACCCCACATATTTTCTATTTGTGGATTACTTACATATTGCGTAAAGGCGGTTTCGATAGTCCGTTAATCAAAATTTCATATACAATATTTAGACATAGGTTGGATAACAAATAAAAAGAATGACCTAGAATTAAGATATTTGTGTTTTAATAGAACGGACATAGCCAACATTTATATCTTGTCAAACCACCTCAACCTGTGGACGCAAAGAGCTATCGTCTTTACTTCGGTGACAGACACAGTTCCATCAAGTCGTTTCCCTTTTCTTTCCTTTCTTCCCTTTTTTATGGCAACAACTTTTTTACTCATGTGAACACACTCGCTTAATTTACAGTATTTATAAAAGTTGCAACAATTACACCGAACACGAAACACAACATCCAGACAACAATTTTTCAACTATTGTATCTTGTGTAAATGGTGAATCCCCTAAATGAAAGCAAATTGGATCAAAACCAGCATGTGTAAGTATTGTATTAAAAATAAACATGATATAGTTTATCAACTGTTTATTGATCTATAATTGGAAATTGTTAATTTTTTTACTGAAATCTATGTTATACATAAATAGCGAAAATATGTATTGATTTGCATACATACATATATAATACATATATGTAATTGTGATACAAAATAAATATACTTCACTCACTATACAATATACGATACAAAAGATTGTGTTTGCCTTTCTTTAATTATTTATTTTTTAATATTTTTATATTTTTACTTTTATTTTCATATTTTTTTTATTCTGTTCTTTGCTCTCCCGTTTGCAATTATTTTGATTAAACAGAAAATACAAAATTTAATTATAAGTGTCAATAGCACATCAATCACGTTTTTTATTGTTGGAATTTATTTGTGTTTACTTTAATTACAAACTAAAATAGGAAATATTTTTAAATGTATTTCATTGCTTTTTTCAGTTTTAATTCATTTATTATCTTTTTTTTTTATATCATGTTTTCGAAAATGAAAGTATTAACTTTCGTTTTTCCAAATTTTAATCAAACGATCAAATAGAGTTTCAACTGCTGCATTTGCAGTGTTTTGGTGATTTTAATATTAATGAACGAAATTTTCAGCAACAAATGCCTACAAAAATAGCTCTGAAAATAATTAATTATAAATATGTTATTGTATAATAATTCAAATAGACAAAATTATCCTTTAGTGCTTAACATCAATTCATTATTTGCGTTAAAGGTTTTGCATATTCAATTTGAAAATTTTTTTATATATTAGATAGCCTTAAGTTTTTCAGAGATTGTGACACTAAGTCAATTATTCTTTGTCATCTACTCTGTGTTACAGAATCAAGGGCGAAACCTAGTTGACATGGGGCCGGTTCGGTAAGGTCATTCTTGAAATAGATGTCCATCTGCATCGTCTGACGTTCCTCGTGGTGACGTTCGTCGTCACCACTGCGGTGGTAATTAGGGGACAATAAGCCTAATGACATGCCTGCCAATAAGACAACATATCTGTCTCTTAGTGCTCACAATGTGTCTGTTGAAAACTAGTAAATTTTTTCGATATTGTAAGTCAAACTTGGACCAAATTCTTGGCATGATTGTACACAAGCGTTTGATTCTCTACCTGGAGTTGGTCTTTTTACTGCATCCGATGCTAAAAATGTTTTCTCTTTGGCATTCTCTTTATCACGAAGTGTTTCCAATGTTGTTCCCCGCTTCCTACGAGGGCGTTCCTAGAGCTAATCGACCTGTCATATAGATGGCGGCAGTAGTTTGAAAAAAATTACTTTGGTGAAAAGTGGCAACCTAATAAAACATATGTTTTAAGTTTCAAGGCGCCACGTTGTTTAGTCCTTTTTTTTTGGAGCCATCAAAAGTTAACGACCTCAGTGAATTTGTAAACATGGAAATATTGGTCACCATTATATAATTCAATACTTTCATTTGAAAGATCTCCGTCCAATGAATATTAAAGCCGAACTAGATTCTACTTTGGGGGAGTCTGCTCCTTCGTTTACGACCATAAAATATTGGGTCGCAGAGTTTAAACGAGGTCATACGAGCTGCCAAGATGAACACAGTACTGGTCAAACAATTAAAGTGGCCACGCCAGAAACGGTTAAGAAAACCCACAAAATTGTATTGGATGACCGCCGGCTGAAGGTGCGTGAGATAGGTGAAATTACAGGCATTTAAAATGTGCTGTACATCGTATATTGACCGAAAATTTGGAGATGATAAAGCTGTGTCAAGATGGGTGCCGCATTTGCTCACAATAGAACAAAAAATATGTCGTGGAGATGTTTCTCTAGAGTGTTTGGCGATGTTTCACAGTAATAAAGCCGAGTTTTTGCATTGATTCGTAACCATGGGTGAGACATGGATCCACCACTTCACACCTGAGACAAAGAAGCAGTCGAAATAGTGGACTGAAAGGTGAGAATCGTGTCCAAAGACAGTTCCACCTGCAGGCAAGGTTGTGGTGTCTGTTTTTTAAGATGCACGTGGGATAATTTTTATTGATAATATTCGAAAAGGTAAAACAATCAACGGCGAGTATTATGCTAATTTCTTGCAGCGTTTAAGTGATGAAATTAAAGAAAAAAGGCTGCATTTGGCGAAAAGGAAAGGGTTGTTTCATCAAGATAATGCACCACTTCACACATCTGCTATGGCGATGGCCAAAATCAATGAGTTAAAGCTCGAATTGATTCAGCACGCACCTTATTCGTCAGATTTAGCTCCTTCGGATTATTTCTATTTCCAAAATTTGAAAAAATGGCTTGGTGGTAGAAGATTTGCAAACAATCAAGAGGTGGAATCTGCGGTAGATGGTAAAAGTGTACAGAGCTAAAAGGAGATTATATTGAGAAATAAAGAAAAAATTTCCTCACATTTTTTGTGTTTTCTTTGTTAGGTCGAGTAGTTCTGGGACCGCCCTCGTACTTCATCTAAAAAAAACATAGTATATAAAATTTATATAAACTCATGTAAGTAATAATTGAATAAAAATTATTTGCGAGCCCCGACATCTGATGAGGAAAAGTAATTCGAGTACGCTGAAAATAATGGTGCTGACCGAGGTTCTCGGAATATGAGGGCAGTTAGATAAGTCAGTGGTTTTTCTATTTCGCTCACAACTCTAAATACAACACTTCTCTTGCATCACTTAGTGTCTGTTTTGATTTGTGATATATATTATTGACAGCAATATGAATGAATTCTCAACAGTTTTCGAAATTTTTACATTCATATGATTATGAAATGTAAAAGAAAACGTTAAAACTTAAGGGAACAATTTTCCATTCAAGGAATAAAATATTTTTATTGAATTTTGGCGACAATGACAAATCAATGTAATAAATAATAATTATCCCTGGTTTTGATATTCTAATAGCCTTAGTCATCACCTAGAGACTCAGCTTACTTTGGTTGTTGACATTTTCGAAGCATTTTGTGTTGTATTATGACAGAACTACATTTCGCATTGCTTTATACAAGTATTTTAAAAACTTCTCACTGTCACGGCTGACTAAAATATGGAATATACGCTTTGTAATTTTAAGTGTGTACTATTAAATATGAATATAAAAGAACTATAATAGAAATAATGAAAACTTTGTTTTTACACACTCTCAACAAATTTATTACCACAACTGAAAGAGAGAAGTTGCACAAGAAACAGAGAAAACAAAAAAAAAAAAAAAAATGAAAGTGCACTTAAATGTGCATACGTACGTCAAATTGTTGTATGTTTGTAGGTATTTTTTTGCACTAAAACGTTCAATGACTCCATCATCGATCATCAATTGCTTTAGTACGTGCAAAATGCTGCTATTACAAATAACCATAACATTTGTATTTTATTATTTCAAAGCAAAAGTGCATTAAAAGCAAATAACAACAAACACATAAGAACAATTTACAAAAGAAAGAAAAAGTGCAGCAAAAAAAAAATTGTATACTCGTACATATTCATTTATTTGCAGCAAAAGTTGTCATCAAATTTTATTGTTATTTAAATGACAACGAACAACGAAACAACAGCAACAACAACCAGCATGATAACGATGAAGGAATTTTTGTAGAATTTCAAATTGATCAAATGGTTGGTTAAATGCTAAAAGTGCGCAAAAGAGCGACAGCAACAAATGTGAACATTAAAGTGAGTTATTTGAGTGATTCTTTCATTTTTATTTCGCAAACTTTATTTCCCTCCACTTTTTGTATTTATTCTGGTAAAAAGGCTGTTAACTTTTGCAAAGCGAAAATGTTAAATAAAGTCATAAAGTTAAACATTTGCTTGTGCACAGACATTGTTATATAATATTGTGATGATGTAAAGAATTGTAGAAGAATTAAATCTTATGAAAAATAATTATGCGATTCACAAGGTACCATAAATTTATATGTTTTAATTTAAATTCGAACCAAAATATGATTCATATGTGAAGACGAACTAATATACATGTATAATTGTATGTGCTACTCTAGCCCACAAGAGTTTCAACAAGCAAAAAAAAAATACTAGGTCGTCCGAAAAGTTTACAATCTAACGAAAAAAGAATAATTTTTTCATATATGATTATGTTTTTATTCAACATAGGCCTCATCCAGCTCTCGACGTCGAAAGTAAGGTATTTCTTTGTAGATATACGCAATTACACAGTTTTGTATGCATATGCGACACCCATATTGCTACAAAATTGAATATTGAATCGAAATATTGAAGAATTACACTCCAAAAATTCTTATTTGTTTTGCTTACTTTTTGTGCATTTTTTTTTTTATGAATTCAGTGGGACTTGCTTCAATTTGTCTTCGATTGTTCTCATGATCCCAATTGAAATTCAGCCATCCAAGTTTTAACGAACATACTGTATATGAAAAGGCTGATGCCAACTAGCATATTTAAAGCGTAACCTTTGCTTCTTTTAGAGTTTCCTTTCGAAGAATATTATGTTGAACAAAGCTTCGATAATCGGTTTTTCCCATCTTTGGTTACTTTGGCTGAATCTCATACTTCTCGGATGACCTAGTACTTAAACATGTGCAGCTACGATATATGTTAAGGTATTCGTAAGTACGTACTTTTGTTAACAAGCAACAAGTGAGAAATGCAACAGTTTTGAAGATGACAATCAGCTGCATGTACACATGGTGTGCTTATGCAGCATCACAAGTCCGTGATTAATTTTATGTATCAAAAATTTTTATATTTATTCGTTCAGTATTAATATTCGTACGGCCCGATAGGAAAAAAAATGAATACTAAAATGTTAATACATTATACTTACTTATCATACTTTTGGGGCCATTACAACCGAAAATCGATTTAGGCTGTGTCATTCTCCAACTGGTTCAGAATATAACACCTTCTTAGCTGGATCGTGTTCTTTCGTTTGGTGGACGTGACTTAGCCAGCGCAGTCGATGGATTTTAATGCACTTTACTATATCGGTGTCGGCATACAACTCATACAGCTCATCGTTGTACCTTATTCGATATTCGCCACCATCGTAAATAGGTCCAAAGATCTAGCGTAGGTCTTTTCTTTCGAAAATACCAAGCATTCACTCATCTGAGGTGAATATTGTTCAAGCTTCTGCACAATATTTTTCGGTAAGGCATGTTGAGGACTTGTTGAGTATGGTTTCTGTTACACGAGAGAGGACTCGACTTTTCAATGGTTTAATTAGTCCAAAATAGCAGCTGTTAGCAAGAGTGATCATTCATAATAATATATCCGCAAGACTATTACGCACCGTTAATCAATGAGTCAAATATTGTTGAATTATTGCATAAGACATATTCAGTAAATTGTATTGGACTCGGGATTAGTTTCTTTGATTGCTCTGGATAGGCGCGACTGTATATCGATAATTTCAATTTCCATAGAATTTACACCCTTGGTCCTACCTACCTTGGTTGTTCATGCCAAATTTCGTTAAAATATTTCATCACTTGGTCAACATGAACATAAAATTTACATATGAACACCGAATATAATTAGAATTAGTCGTTTTGACATTTACATTGTCGCCTCAATTTCCTATTGTTCAAATGCAACTAGTGCGTGTGTGTATATGTGTGTAGCGAAAATTTGAAATATCAAATGTGTGAGTACTTAAGAAATTTAAAAGAAAAATAAAAAATTACTACACCAACAACAACAATAATAAATTATATATTGTAAAAAAAACATATTCTAACATCTTTCAACCACAACAACAACAACAACTGGTTATGCTACAAATAAATGTACATATATATGGAAGTGTACTTGTATTTACTTATACTTGGATACATATACATATGTACCTGTACGAGTATTTACACATGTACGACGGCCAACGCAATTTATTACAAAACGAAATTTGTTGTCAGTTTAACTGACATTACCAAACCAAGTCAACAAACCACACAAATAACCAACAATCGCAACAAAAACAACAACAACAACTGGCTAACATGATTAAGTGAGTGTCTAATAATGAGTTAACAGGAAAAAAGAAAATACAAAAATTATATAGAAATTCCCATTTATGAGATATAAAAGAGCGGAAAAAAGAAAATACAAAAATTATATAGAAGTTCCCATTTATGAGCCATATAAAAGAGCGGCATGGTATGACCAACTAAAATAAATACATATGAGTATATTACGAGTATAAGTACATACGTACGTACTATCATTGATGTTGTCGCTGTCTTGTCAGTGTTGCTGCTTTTTTTCTACTTTACTATTTTTGAAATGTTGCTGACAAATACCACTTGTGTGTGTGTGTGTGTATGAGTGACTGAGTGAAGCTTCTCTCTACTTCTTGGTGATGATGATGTTGATGAATTTTGAGAAAATATGAAACCAAACAAGAAGAAGCACTAGAGTAGAGGCATTAGTAATGAAAAAAAAATTATATTTAAAAAAATTAAATTATTAATATCTAAAAAAATATATACATAAATATATTCTGAAGTTAAATGGAATTGCGCCGAAATTATACAAAATTGTTATGATAACTTGTCAAAGGGGTTTATAATTGTTTCCGTATAAGTAGGGCATGTGGAGAGTGATCTTTTTTGTTTTTCACATATTTTGGTAAATTACTCAAGTGCTAAGATAATAGTTTTCTATGAAAAAAAAAAAAAAAAATTATAAATAATATCACATTGCCTAGACAAATTGGTGATTTTAAGAGGATTTTTAGTGCTATCGAAAATTGTGGTTACTTTTGAGTAAGGATGGTACTTGTTAGGATGAGAAAAGTATAGGAAAATCATAGATAGAAATATTATTGTGTCTATTATAATTTAAATATTTCAAGCACTATTATCTAATCTTACTAATCCTATGATGGTAAAATTGAGCTTCTCTTTAAAAATCGCATGCCATAAGAAAAGCTCCTGAATTCAGTGCTTCTAACTACAGCGTCTTTCAACGAGAGGTGTCATTTTAAATTAAAAAAAAAAAAACAATATTCTTATGAAAAGAGCTGATAATCTTTAATTTTAAAGCACAAATTCTGAGGTTAGTAATGGAACACATAGTCTATGGCTATTCTTTTGATGAAATATTTCATCACATGTTCGCATAAATGCGGATCCAATATTTTCTTTGAGTGTTATCTTTTAGACTTTATCTTTAATGTATCCCCAAAGAAAAAGTCTAATGGTGATAAATCGCACGATATCGGCAGCCACTCAAAGTCACGCAATAGAGCCATTGCTTCACCAGCTATATGGATGTGACTATGTCCTGCTGAAAAGAATCGTCGTCCACGTCCATAACATCAATTTCAAGCCAAAACAAGTTAGTCAACATTGTTCGGTAATGCACTCCTTTCACTAAAAAGGTCTCAAAATATCGCCCAATGACAACGCCACTTCAAAAACCGCACCAATTGAGGAGAGGTTGATCGACCATTTCCAGGTGAAAATGAGTCTCATCACTCAGAATAATTTTATTTGAGAAATCATAATTTTCTTCATGCATTTCCAGCACCCAGTCAGCGAATGGATGGTATTTTTCATGGTTTAAAGGTTTCAATTCTTGTACTAACTGCACCTTATAAGCAGGCAAGTCAATATCTTTATGCAAAATATGGTACAAAGTAGCTCTGGATGGGCCAAATACCTATGATCGTCTCGAAATGGAGAAACCTGGATTTTCAGCCACACTCTCAGCTACAACTCTGATATTTTCAGTTGACCTAGCCGACGAGCTCGAGTTGAAGTCTTTGCATCTATAACTTGTCCAAGAAAATTGTGTTCGCGATATTTTGTGTTCACCGTTTTGGTAGAGAATCTTTACTATTTCATCGGAGTAGCAGCAGTTGTTAAAACTTGTTAACATTTCACAATTCTGGCCATCAAATATTACCACATGTTTGGACACCCGGGTATAGAAATTATTTCTTCATAACATAGCAGTTACATAGTCCATTTTACACAATCAAAATATAGTTTCATGTGTGAACATTCATATATCCTTAGTGTTATTGGTTATTTGTTAAAGAAAACTGGAAAAATTTTTACTTTCTTATAGAAACAAGGTAGAACTATCGGTTACTCGTTAAGATATGGTGGGAAAATTCTTACTTTTTTATACAAACAAGGTAAAACTCCCTCAAACGATGTATTTTTTGTTTGTTTTGTTTCTCCCAAAATATTTAGATCTCCAAATCGAAAAGGTAGTTAAGTAAACAATTTCTCCATCACTAATACAGAAGTCTGTCTGTCTACAAGTAAAAATATGAACAATTTAAAGTACATGTGAATTGAATTGAAAAAAAAGAAGAGAATCCAAACTGTCTAGCTAAATCAATTCTATTCGTCAACTCATCAGCAGACATTTTTACATCTTTCATCGCCATTACTACAAAAATATCTACATACGGTCTCTCTATCTATCTAACTCTTTGAAGTGCAATTTTTCCCTATATACGTATATGTTGAAAGATGAGATCTTTTTTCGTATCATTTCAAACACTTGAAATATGGTTTGCATTAAAGATTTCTACTTAAATCGTATTTTTAAAGAATTAAATGAAAATATGAACATTTAAGCATGTCCTCAGAATTGTTGCTTTTTATTTAGAATATATTATTTACTACTTATATTTGTAATTTTGGTTTTTTGAATTCATTTGGGGCTAGATTGATTCACTAATCATAAGGCATATTGTAACACAATATAATACAACCATACTAGGTTGTACATATATAGTAATAGTAAAATTATAAATACCCTCACTTGACAGCGAATATTAAAAATTCCAAGTTGGGCCTATTTTTGTTGTATTTTTTTGTTTAGTGTTGCAGGAGTAATAGCAATAATTGTAGTTTTTTGGTAAGTATGGATATATGATAGTCTATTGGTATATCATAAATGCACATAACCGCCTAAAAAGGTGTTTCGTACCAAGAAGCTGCCACACAAGGCCTTAATACAGATAATATACATAGTATTAAGTGAAAGATAGACAAAGAGGATAGATGAAAAGGACAGCCAATTTTTTACGATTCTTATTACTAATGTAACATGTCTACATGACCACACACATGTTAAGACTTAAATCACCACCCAAACAAAAAGTCGGACTTAGACAAGACCTTTTTTTACGCGTACGTAGCTATGAATGAATGAGCTACCCGTTGGAGTGTGTTTGTGTGGAGGGAGCTTAACGGTGCAGTCTCCATGTAAATGTAAACAACGCTTTATTGTGCTAGATTGCTACACACATGCGTATTACAAGCAATGTGTGTTGTTCCATTGTTGTTATTACTATTGTTACGGAATAGTATGAAATCTTGTATGACAAACACATTTATGCGGTATTTTATTTATGTATGTAGTTATGTACATTTATACATCATTTATATTATACTCTTACCAACATACACATAATGGAATATATATCTATAAGTTGATATGATTGGATATATTTAATTTAAATACCTACCCACTACATTTTGACATGTTTCATTGAAGAAGGCTTAAGACATACATATTATGTACATATCTACTATGAACAAATCTTGTCAATTTATTGTCAAAAGAAAAGACAAAAAAAAAGTGTTTTAACAGAGTAAATTTGGTTAACTAAATTATGGGCTTTTTGAAAAGTCTTTGCTTTTTATGAATTTATGAGTAGCTACTTACTTAATACTCCATCTAGAACAACAATATGCAATAGTCTGATTAATATTAAAGTTAGTAATAACCTAGTGAGAAATGGGTGGGCCATGTCTGCTATTTCTTGTAGCTTCCATAGAAAGTGGCGAAATATTTCAATACTTTAAACCACCATAAATTATTTCATGTTCCACTTTGGACTGCCCTATTACATACATAGATTGACACTCTTATGGGTAATGATATTCCAGAAAATCGGCAAACCTTTCAAACCTCCCTTACAAAGTGACGACCATTTTAAAAATTTTTAATTTTTAAATTTTTAAATTTTTAGATCAGTGAAAAATGAAATTGCAAATAAATGCGCAAGACTCGTCCCATACAATGTCACAAACATTTTTCTAAAATATAAACTGTCATAGCTTACTTAATCTTTCATCTAAGGAAGCCCTATTTGGTATATTTTTATGAATAAATAAATAAATAAATATGTGGCACTTAAAGCCCCAAAGGGCTCATTGGCCGAGCTTCTCTTCCATTACTGTTGTGCGTCTTAAATTTGGACAGTATTAGAAGGGACCTACTTATTTTAACCGGTTCCGAACGGCAGAACACTTGTGACATCACTTTTTCTGAGCTTTGTCACACAGTTCTTTTATAAGCTTTTTCATGGCAAGTTGTTACTGTCGGAAGAATTGCCAATGCTTGCCGACAGGTGGGTACCAGTCGAAAGAAAAATCTTATCGATATTAAATTTGTTATGCATCAGCCGGGGATTGAACCACGACCTACAGATCAGAAGGCGAACACACTAACCACTGAGCTACGGCACCGAATAATACCGAATAATATTTTTTTTTTTCAAATATTTGTATTCGCATTTAAAAAAATTTTCTTATTCACCTCTTTTGTTTCAATACCTGCTAAGATATTGTAAATGGTTGACCACCCTAATGTGAAATCAAATTGATCGTAATACACAAAAAGTATATATTGTTCATACATAGCATAACAATAGCTTCAATGAATACGCTCAAATTTATGGCGATACACATTAAGCTTTAATGACAACTTGAAATTATTTCAAACACTTTAAAAGAAAAACAGAATTTCACATGCCTATAGTGCAAACATTCAAATAAAAATCATACATACATACACTCACTCAGTCATAATAAAAAAAAAAAACTTAATCTTGTCATTCAACTTGTTCGCATATTATTGTGGTTCATATTTTATATCATACTGGTATGCTTCACACCCAACACCACCAACACTACGTACGTACGTTAACGACTTACTGTACATAGGTTCATATATTCGTATACTCATACTCGTATACATAAATATGTACGAGTATTTACAAGTACGTTAAGAAAAGATCAAACTGTCAGCTGTCATATATAAAATGACATTTAAAATTATATTATAAAATTGTATGAATAAATGAAGTATTGAATAGATCGTACAGATTTAAATTGTCAAAATTTTGAAGTAAAATGTCAAAAGTATTAAAATAAATTTTAAATATAAATCTATAAGTAAGTAAGTGGTAAAAGGTATTGTTTTACAATGCAATAGGTTTCAAGTGTATCAAATTCCAATGTATACAAGCTACAATTACACGATCAATATTTTTAATTAAGCTGAGTGAGGCAAAATATATTTTCATTTTAGGTATTCTTATTTAGAATGCAAGCTATTATTTGTAATATTTTGTCTGATCGATGATTATAATATGATTATATTTATTAGTAAGTTTTTGTAGTTCTTAAACCATATTCTCGTGAAGTACAGCGTGATTTTTTAAGAGTCTTCGGATTTGATAAAAAAAAAAACACATAAAATTTAGAGAAATGTATGAAATTTTTATTTAAGTCGATAGAACGATTTATATAATTCAACTTCTAAAGATGATTTCATGTAAATGTTGATCGTGGCTGCGCCTCAAATGGTTCATACGCTGAGTCCAATTTTCACATACTCTCTCCAACATATCGGCCGGTATCTCACGAATAAATTCTTCAAAATTGGCTTCCAGTGCGTCAACTGTTGCGGACATGTCGCTATAGACGTGAGCTTAGCAACACAAAAATAGTCTAAAGGCGTTAAATCGCGCGATTTAAGCGGCCAATTGACCGGCCCAAAACGCGAAACAAACTGTTCACTGAACTCTCCTCACAATTGGGCAATTGTTTCGCGTGTGTGTGGCATGTGGCACCGTTTTGTTGAAACCACATGTCAGCCAAGTTCAACTCTTCCATTTTGGGCAAGAAAAAAGTTTGTAATCATAGCACAGTAGCGGTCTCCATTCACAGTAATGTTCCTGCTTTCATCGGCTTTGAAAAAGTACGGTCCAATGATGCCAGCGGCCCATAATCCACACCAAACAGTGCATTTTTCGGGATACATTGGCAATTCTTGCAATGCTTCTGGCTGCTCTACACATCAAATACGGCAATTTTTATCGTTCACATATCCATTCAACCAGAAATGAGCTTCGTCGCTGAACACATTTTTCCGATAAAAAAGTGGATCTTCATCCATCTTTGTTAGCTCCCATTCACCAAAAGTTAAGCGTTGTGGTAAGTCGTGTGGCTTCAATTCTTACTTCTTTATTATTTTAAAATTATTCCGCAAAATTTTCCACCAAGTGGAGTAACTGAAGCCCAATTGCTGCGAACGGCGCCGAATCGATAATTCACGATCATCATAAACACTGGCGGATACAGCTGCGATATTTTCCTCTGTCCGCACTCTACGTATTCCTGTTGGTGGTTTAATATCCCATAATGTAAATTTGGTGCGAAATTTAGTCACAAGATTCCGAAAAGCCGCCTCAGAACAATGTTGCCAAAAAGTAAGTTGCTAAAAAATCACCCTGTATAATGAGCTCAAATATGAAAAGTCTATTTCAAGTTGTCATTAATTTATAATACCTATTACTAGAAAAGTTTAAACTTGATAAGAATATGTAACAGTTAAGGGTTATAAACGAGAAGAGGACAAGGAGTAGACCTAGGGCCATCATACACAAACTAATAGCAGTATGCACATTTCACTGGGCCATTGGTACACATGCAGAGAAAATGAGTTTTCCGCACAACGACCACTGCAGAAGCTGTAACGATAGAACCGCTAAGGAGACGGTAGAGCATTTCTTGTGCAAATGCCCGGCCTTATCCAGAAACCGATTAACATCCTTAGGTAGCCCTTTTTTGATAACCTAAGACAGGTATCTAAAATAGAGATCTCTCATATCCTTCAGTTCATAAACAACTCCGGCTGGTTGTCTTAGCGAGATTTATGGCTCAAAACGGCATTTTGTTTGCTACTTGAGCGACCAGGGTCGCAGCCATTCTATCTACCTACCCTAAGGGTCGAATATAAAAATAAAGTCGGTCATACGATACCTTCATCATTGGTTATTGTTATAGTAATATGGAAATTTAAGTAGGCTCAGGTCTGGTTCCTCTGAGCTTCCAACATCAATATGAAAATAACAACTGATTCTAATAGAGGAGACAAAAACAAAAGACACGAGTATCGGTGTTTGGACAGCTTATATCGGAAACATTTTTTAGGAGCATTCAAAGTTTTCCCCCTTCGATTCATTCCAAAAATAAATCGGGATATAACGCGATCCTTACTTCTGTGGTATGCGGCGTGTTCAGGAATCTTGTGGAGAAGATATGCGAAAGATTTTTGTGGAACATATTAATCCTCTACCTGCCACATATATGAGTAATTTTGGCCCCTTTTTTAAAAAAGTTGTAAAAGAGACCAATACAACAAGATAATAACGGTGAAAAGTATAGCAATAAAATATTGCTCATAAAATTTTACTACAGGTTTTTGGACACACCAAAGCTCCAAACTTAATACAAATGACAGATATAATTCAAAACCGTATTTGCCTCAGAAGGGTTAATATCTAATACAGAGTTGTTGCAAAACTAGTCGTATGTATGTATGGAAAACTTATAAGCACCGAAGGGCTCTTTGGCCGAGCTTCTCTTCCATTACTGTTGTGCGTGTTAAATTTTGGACAGTATTAGAAAAGACCTACCTTTTTTTGGCCGGCTCCGAACGGCAGAACTCTAGTAACATTACTTTTTCAGAGTTTTGTCACAGAATTCTGCCATGCCAAATTGTTACTGCCGACAGGTGAGTGCTATCCGAAAGAAAAATCTTTACGATATTAAATTTTTTATGGAATGAACCCACGATCTACAGATCATAGGGGCAAACACACTAACCACTGGGCTACTGCAGTAGGCAATGTGAAGCACCGGAAAGGCAGACAAAATGAACTATACACCAAAGAAGGCGATTCCGTTAATGGGGTGAAATTTAAAGGAATGAGGGACTTGTCATTTAATCGGTGGACATAATTATGCTCCTGATGTTCAAAAAGAACAAGGACAACAAGACTGCGACAAAAGTTCGACTTTGATTATTCGAAACTGTAATTTATATATAACTTATATATATCTAATTTATACATAATATATATAAAATAGTACCCGTGCTTAAAGAATGGTGACGTTGATGAGAGTACTGACATTTCCATCTTGTACTGCCATCTGTGTAACGGCATCATACAATATTTCGGCCTGAGTCATAGAGTGACTTTCGACGGGTGGCAATATATGACGGTAATGTAAACTTCCCTCAGAAACATCATCTGTGTTCAAACACCGGTATTTCCTTCGCACGTATATCCGTAGGATCTCTATTTGGTATCCTGATCATTGAATATTTTGCTACATTTTTTGGATTTATTTCAGACAAACGGTAATTAATACATATTAGCTTCAAAGAGAGGTCCTTTAAAGCATTCTAATAACTAAATTGTCTGCTTTAAAGAAAGTATATATGTATGCATTATTATAAATATGACTTTTATGAAAATTCATTTTCAACAATGAATTCACTTTCTACTACTATGCTACACTATGCTGTATATTTATCACGTTATAAATCAAACAAAACAAAAATTTATTGTAAACAATTCTGTAAATAATGTGCCATTAAATGTACAAAAAAAAAAATTAAATACCTAAAATATAAAAATAACAAATTTAATATTTTTTTCATAGAAACTAAAATAAAACCTGTATCTAGATCACTATATACTCCATCTTTGGAACAATAAGTAGTATATTGTACTTGTAAATAAAACAAATTCTGAGTACGAGTGCTAGTAGATACTTATGCTATACGTATAAAATAATGAATATTACGCTCTTCATTTTATGCGCATTTTTTGTCTCATTTTTTTTTATTTATTTCGAAACCCTAAAACGAAGATTAGAATCTTTAACGAGTGTCAACTTTTGAACCTTGCACGTTAACATTTTTTTTTGTGTGGTTTCTTTGAACGTGTCGTCGTTGTTGTCGTCGTTAAATGTCTCTAAAGTTTTAAGAATTTTTAAATTGTGAACAAAAACTAAAGGTTGATGAAAAAAGTTTGGAACGAAATAAAATGAATTACTTGCTCAGATTTCTCATTGTTTTTATATTTGATTTTTAAATTTATTTAATTATAATTTCTTACTTAAAATAGCACCGTTTTGGTTGTTGCTATTGAGATTTTTATCTAATGTCAGAGCACAAATTTAACGCTAATCTTTGCATGTTCGCATTGAAGTGGGATTGTGGTGGGGAAGATAAAATGAGAAAAAAGTGAAAAGGAATTAATTGAAATATGTGTACTTGAATAGATGCTGTATAAATACTATAGATTACAAATAAGTAAAGTATATATGAGACGCACCTTAGATTTTCTAACATACATGCCCCGTATGCAAATAATACTAATAATTAAAGCCATGTTTAATAATCGTGCCTGACAGTTTCTAATGATAAATCGTATTAAGACAAATTCATTCGAATTAATATACACTACAACTAGAATAGAGTAACGTACTAAAAGTATGAAATGTAGTTCATGGTGTGCCACAAATATTGGATACTCGCATATATACATTAAGACGCCCGACGATGCATACAAAATAAAATCTTATTAGCGATAACCGAGAGCTCAACTATTTTTAAAAACGTCTAATAGAAGAAATAGACGTTAATGTTTCTTAACAACTTATATATTTCATGGTGTCTATCACATTCCAAGGATATCTGTATATTTCGTGAGGTACATTCTCATTGGAAACATATTGCGGAAATATGTTGCAGAAACATGTTATTGAAATATTTTAAATTGCTCTCAAGCTCCCCTTGCCGGTGCTGCTTTCAACTCGTTATATCCTTAGGTACTATATATCACACTATGTCATCATGCATTTCGAAATTTTGTTATCCGAAACCTCCCCAACAAAGTAATAGTGCTGGAAATATAATGTTTAATGTTGTTGAGATCACGGCAACATGTTACTTCGACAATTGTACACTTCAGCATCGTGTTGCTAGGTTTTTATCTGATACATGTTTCCATTCTCAATGTAGTCTAGTATACATGTAGCTGCAGAATTCCCTACAAATGAAGAAAAAATAGTAAAAAGCCGTATTTTTGAATAGTTTCACCGCAAAGTTATTGCTAAAGTCAATATAATTCAAGTCTCATTCTTACTTTGTGACAATAGCAACTTTTTTAGAATAAACCGACTTAATATGCATGTATATTGTACCTACTTACAAATCAACAATTATCATGTTTTTGTATTTGAGACTTTTGTTGCAGTTGTTATTATTGTTTTGGAGTAGATACAGGCGTAAACAGCTAAATTAACACTTGATTTACTGGGTTGGTGGATGCTGCACATGGACGTGTTGGTGTTATTTGTTATAGTTGGTGGCTATAATAACATATAGTTTAAGTAGACATAGTGAGGGCGTGGTAAATGTTATCATATATAGGTATACATATAAATGGTATAGCTTACATGAATATATATATATATATATATATATATATATATATATATATATATATATATATATATATATATATATATATATATATATATATATATATATATATATATATATATATATATATATATTTAGTTTACTTTTTACATTCAAAATAATATTATATGCGTTGGCCGCCAAAGGAATTGCAATAGAAGCATATAATATATATTTTACAAGTCACTTGTCCATCCACTTCATACTTTTAATATTTGTTAGTGTTTAACAAATTGTTGGTATAAAAATTATAATTGCTGTGTGATATGTTTTTGTTGTTCATTTTTTCTTTTAATTTTTTTAGTGATTTTTTTATTTTTATTTATTAATCTAATATAAATGGTCTTTAGTATACTTCATAAATATTTATTAGTATTTATACATTTAAGTAAAGTGTGGCTACAATACAATATACTACATTTAATATAACAAATCAATTGTAGATAATGAATAAATGATAGACTAATAAATATTATAGATAAATACAGACAGGTACCCGATAAACAGTCATAAATGTTATCTTTTGAGGGCAACGAATTTATTATACTGCGTAGCGGTCCTGAAAGGAAGTTTTGACAACCGATTTTTGATGTGGAGAAAGCCATCATACACTTAGCTATCGCTTCCATGTGTAGACTATAGATTATCTGAAAAAGGATCGATATTTTATTTTAAAAAATATCATGAGACACACATCTGTCCCGTTCAGGCTGTCTCCTATTATGGATAGATTATGGGAAGAAAATCCGCAGAGTTGACTTTGAAAATCGGTATGGAACCCATAAGTGTACCAACATTGCAATCAGTGGTCAAGCGGTTTATTTTACTGCGATACCGCATACAAGATGTTCTTTGTTTCATTTCGCAATGCTATTGAATTTCATCTTACACCACTGATAATCCCAGAAGAATAGGCAGGGCTTACAAGGGCTTTCAGTAGCACCTGATTATAATTGTAAATTCTGATTTTCCTCCTACACTGTTTATAATCGATAATCCAACAGGCCGCTTCAAGTGTGGTGAAAAATACTTGGTCTCATCGTCAAAGTACCAAGCGCAACCAGTACTATTTGAAGTTTTGTAGCCGTCAATATAGAAGATATTCGTCAATCTCCTTAATAAAACCTCAGGACTTAACTATTGTACTCTCCCGGGAATATAATATCACATGTATGACCCGCTGTGTTTGGAGGGCACACCTTCCTAATACAAGCTGCTTTTGGAATTTAGAGATGTAAAAGAAGCAAAGCATGCCGTCGCTCAATAGTTAGTGTGTTGGCCTTCTGATCTAAATCTACAAGCTGATTTTGGAATTTAGAGATGTAAAAGAAGCAAAAGGTGCCCTCGCTCAGTGGTTAGTGTTGGCCAGATCTGTAGGCCGTGGGTTCAATCCCCGGCTGAAGCATAAATTTAATATTGAAAAGATTTTTCTTTTGAACGGTGCCCACCTTTCGGGAAGTAATTGACAATTTTTTTGGCAGTAAAAATTTGCTATGAAAAATGCTTCTCAAAGACCTCTGTGACTAAGCTCAGAAAAAGTGATGTCACAAGGGTTCTGTCATTCGGAACCGGCTAATATAAATAGATCACTTCTAGTACTGACCGTCCAAAATTTAACACGCATAAACGTGTTGGAAAAGAAGCTCGATCAAAGGGCCCTTCGGAGCTTATAAGTGCCATATGAATATGCCATGTACATATTTATTTTTAAAGGAAGCAAATTTCGTAGCGAATTCAGAGACTCACTAGAAGTAGCGCTGAAAGAGTATTTTCTTTAAAGTAGTTATAAGATAATATTCCATATGCAACCAAAGTTCCGCAAATCTATTACAAGGAGTCCACAACAAAGTACCAAAGAAAACCAAGAACATTCCCTGGGTAATTAATTCACAACCATCACCATGACACTGTTATCAGTTCTTCCTCAGTGGTACTTCGAGTTATGACCTTATGATTGTAGAGGAGCCATGTTTATCAGTGACTTAGGAATACGTAATAAATAGCAGTCATCAATTTGAAAGTATTTCAACTATCGGCTTACAGAAGCATATCAAAACTTGCCCAAGGGCCCTACAAATAGGATTCTTGGCCTATTATTTTCCCCCAGCCAGGGATAAAATTAATGTCCGCAAAAATTAGGTAATGTTTTATGAGATCGACTGTTTGTGGGTTCGTATCAAGCCTCTCATTTCAGCTCAAATAAAAATCAATGACTGCACGACAATAGTTCGTTTTTTGTTTGCTAAGTCCACTGTAATTGGCTTTATTGTAGTATGTATTTATTTGATACGTTAATAATAATGTTATTAAATTAATAAAATATTTTAAAATGATTAAAAAAAAGCAAACTCATAAACTGCAAAACAAATCTAAAGAATTCAAACATTTCCGTTTTACATGGATTCGTTTTTAATTGCTCACTCACACTACAAATTCAAATTTCATGACAATTTTATACCATCGGTAACAAGCAAAACTCATATTATCAAATTAGCAAGAAACCACACACATCGGTGTTTGCTTGTATACTTTCAGGTAGAGTGTTAAACCTGTATATATATGACAGCATATAGTACCATAGTAAGAGTGGTGTGATTTTATTAGAGATCAGATGTAACATAAAATGCTAGTAGGATGGAATCCCCACTGGATAAAAAAATTAAAGCACTAAACCAGAAGAATATACTAAGAATAATTCAAGAAATTAAATGGTCCTACAGTCAGCCGAGGCCGACTTATTTATAGATTTTATAAAGTGATATAATAACGCCTAAGTATTGTGAACTAAATTTGATGCTAATTAATGTCGAAACTTGTTTGCAATAATGTTGAAAAGTAAGAAAAAAGTGATAAAATTTTAATGAAAAATTAGTAAAATTAGATTGAATCTAAATAGAACAAAAACACAATTCATAATTCAGCCAATCAAAGAATGTGTAGTGTGGGAGATATCTAAACTAGTGGTCATGGTACATCAATTTTTATGAGATAACTTTCATACTTAATATGGTTGTATCATAGTTATCTTTATGGAGAATAGAGACATATTATAGAGCTTAGTAATGACTTTATATGTGGGAGCTATATGAAATTGTAGGGGTGGCTCAACTATTACTTGTAAAATTATTAGGCACTTTTTAAAAATCGAATTTAGAGGTGATGCTGATCAAGAATATATATCTTCTCAATTATCTCCGTACTCTCCTTTAAATGGTTACAAAAATGTGATCAAAATGTATATACCATTGTATCTATGTGTATGGTATCAAAATCTATTGTATCTATGTGTATGGTAACAAAAATGGAAAAATGAACATGAATTAAATCCAATTTTATTTTCAATACTCGACTAAAATGAAATTACTACGAAATGATCAAACAAAATAAAACCAGAAGTAGGTACAATCATGATTTATAACATGATTTTTTAAGTACCTTAAAAAATTACATAAAGTTATAAGAGAAAACAAAAAGAACATAAAATTCTGTCTAGTTGAATTTGAAGAAAATATACAATATATTGTATGCACGTAAGTACGTACCTGTAATAAAAAATATATGTCGACTACTGACTAAATGAATTTCAGCTTTTTGATGGACCAAAATCTATGCACGTATATTTATTTCTTGTTTGTATTTCATAGTTCTTTTTTTTTTATTAGATTTTTCGACAATTTTAATTCGTATTTAATTTGAAAAAGACCGCCAGAAAAGGTATTGCATTATTGTTTATAATTTTTTGGTTTTTGTATGAACTACCTTTATACTATTTATGCGGTTGCAATAAAATTTTTTTGATTGCGATCATATGATTAATAGTTCTAAGGAAGGGGAAAATTTTAGAGACAAATTATATTAAATAAGCCGCTTAAATTGTCTTTTAACCATTAAAAAAAAAATTTCTACACCAACTTTTTATTTATTATTCCGAAAAGTTCATATCAATCGGTTGGAATGCAAATTTGAGATTCAATAGTTGCACTTACTATATGTACCCTTATGTAAAAACGCACGAAATCGGCACGTACTCGTAACACCATAGTTGTCCAGGAATCTCTGTGAGCCATTACTTATTCCGATCAAACATTTTCTTCAAGCTTAATTATCCCCATTCTCTAACCCTTTAGGTGGCTGCTATACAAAATAAAAACAATAATAAAAGGTATTTTTTGTGAGTGAGGTGAGTGAAGCAGCTTTCGATAGGGATAAAACGGTATAGTAGTTATCATATCTGGTAACCAAAAAGTTATTTGTACTCAGTAAGGTGAGTCATGGAGAGATTAACAAATACCGAAATTTTATTAAGAAAATCGTGGTTCTGACAATCAAACTCAAAGATCCTTCCATATCGCTTATTTTATTCAGTGATGAGGCTCACCTTTGGTTCAATTACATCCACAAAACCTTACTGCTTGGTGCGGTTTATGGGCTGGTGGAATCATTGGTCCATACATCTTTAAAAATGCGGCAAGCAAATACGTAACCGTCAATGGCGATCGAGCCAGCTACGGCAGCCATATGCCCGAAGTCATATTTAGACGCTAATTGAATAAAACTATTCTTTCAATAATAAACCAAAACTCCGTTGGAAGGACCAAATGTTGAGAAAACTTGCGGCGCTTGGAATATCCAATTGGCAAAGAACAGAGAATACTGGCGCCGCATTATATGTTCGGCCTAAATCGATCATCGGTTGTTATGGCCACATAAGAAGAAGAAGAAGAAGAAGAAGAAGAAGAAACCTTCCAATTCCTTTTTCCAAATTTCAAAATGCTTCACTCTAAAAAAACAACCTGTATATAAAAATCCCAGGATTCGCCTCTTGAGGAGTCAAATATAAGGCTAACCACTTTGGACAAATTTTCCCTCTAACCCCACCACTTAAGGAGACTATCATACAAAATGAATGAAAGAACACATGAAAATCGGCAATTAACAACATACGATAGCTACACAGGAAAAGAACTTAGAGAAATCAAATATAAGGCTGACCTCAATTAATTTTTCCTCCATAACATTTCTTCTTAATGCACTCACCGCGTCGCTCCCTTTAGAGGGCTCCCAAACAAAGGCTCAGGATTCACTGATTTTTACTCTCAACCCTTTCCCTCCGACATATTTTTCCACTATATTAGACTTTTAAAGTGGCGCCTATACAAAAAGGGCATTGAAAAAAAAAATCTGAATACAATTAATTCCTTTTTGAAGAAAGTTTAATTAAACGCTATGTTAGGTTAGGTGAGGTTATTGTGGCTACCCTCATTTGAGAAGACACACTTAGGCCAGGAAGGTCTATTATGATACCACCATTATGATACTACCTCTTTCAGTACTGTTGTGCGTGTTATATTTGGAAAGTGTTAGAGGCGACCTACTTATGTTAGCGGGTTCCGAACAGCAGAACCCATCTGACATCACTTTTTCTGAGCTTTGTCACAGAGCTCTTTAAGAAGCATTTTTCAATGCAAATTGTTACTGCCGGCAGAATTACCAATGTAAATCGACAATTTATTTTTTAGTCTGGTGATTACTTGTTGTGATTGTGACGCTGATGATGTGGATTTTTAAATGTTAAAGCAGAATAATTATGGGGTGTCTGTCATACATTTTATCCCTATAGTGGCGATTTGCGGACTATTTATTTACTTATCAACTTACTGTTGATTTTAAGTTTACTTTCTAGGCGTATTTTGGACCCATTTACGTATGAAAAATAAAATATTATCGGTAATATAAATAAGCTTGTTAGATTGACTTTACTTTGAAGCATTCTATAAAAGAATTGATACTTCTCGTTCGAAACATGATTTAAATAGTAAAATAATAATATCTAGAAAACCTGTTTCGTTTATAGGAGGCCTAAATTTTCCCTCATCATATATCGAAATCTCAATTCATAATTTTCATATTTATAATTTGAAGATACTATTCAAAAAAAATGTTCACGTAATTCAATGATTTTTCTTCTTGTAATAAAAGCAAAGAAAGAATAAAAATTTGTAACAGTCACCACTGGACCAAAAAAAAAAAAAAAACCATAATAAACTGTTATGCAATTCTTTGAACTATAGATTATATTTTCACATCCCATCTGCCCGAATCTACATACATTCTTATACGTATGATATTGCATAAAAATCTTGAAAAAACCGAAAGAAACATTGCCCAATCGCATCTATGACAAAGTATGACAAAATAGTTAACACTTTATGTTACTGCTTGCGTGAGTATGTGCTTTGAATTTTCGGTTACATATACGTAATATTACTTAGCCCAAAAAAAGGAATCATTTATAATTATAAACATTTCAATAGAAACACATTAAATATGTACATCCGATGCTATGTCAATGTCAACGAATGTACATGTCACATATCGTACTATGTACAGTATAATGAGATATTCCGTGCAATTCAAACCGTCTAAACGAAAAGTACAGATTATCAGTGGAGTTAATGGGTGTATGTATGTACACTCCATCATATGAGTGTATATGTGTGTGGCGGTACTTATAGACAGTACTGTCATATATGCGATACATTTACGTCTTTAACAATGGCGGCGATGAGTATGATGATGATGGTGATGGGCCAAGATTATGCTTTTACTTGTAATTTCAACTTCTTATGACACCGCGGTCGGTCTTTGTCTATTCTATACAACGAGCATGGCTTGATAAACACATGCATATGAGTGTTGTAATAGGCGAATGCATAGAATATGTATGTAACTCAAGAAAAATAACAATAAACGACCGCCCAACGTAACTACATATTCGTAAATATGTAAAGCGAAAAAAAATGATGTATGCAATATATACGAATACTCATACTTTTATGACTACAAACCAAAATGTATATCAAAAAGACTTGGTGTGAACGTGCTTTTAGCATTTAATTGCTCCATCTGCAAAGTCATTTTGCCTCTTTGTTAAAGAAACGCATGACTATTGTATGTTAACCCATACCTCCAAAAAAAAAAAAAAAAGAAAAGGGTCGACTCTGATTTGACCAAAGTCGACTGTGATAGTTGACCATATTTTTGAAGAATTTTTTTATTTTTGATTTGTTACAAAAGTCAGATATGATTTCTCATTCTGAGAATGTTATTTACACTATAATATACGCATGAGCTTACATGAGTCAAAGAGATGCTATCAAACAAGTAGTAGTATCAAGCGATGAAGTATGACTATGTCGGTGACAGTATGTGATATGTCATTCCAGCTTGATTGAGTGCATCGTGTATTCTGTGCGTTCATCATCAACGTTAGAGGTTTTCTTTTAATGTGTGTGCCTTTTTTCTCTCTTTTCTTTGAGTTATGTAGAAATTCGCTAGATAAATGATATGTGATATAGTCAATACTATTAGATGTCAACTAGGACGAGTCAAATTTTTAGCCCACGAATCGTGGAGTGAAAAAACGAAAATATTAATGATTCTAAGCATATTTGCCCAAGAGATTATGGATCTAAAATAAAATTCTATCCCATATACCCTGCTAATATTAGGGGCTTCTTGAGAGTTGAACCTTCTTTCGGGATTCCTTTCGGGGCTTACTTTGCGCAAAAACTTCTCAGTAACAATTAAACATTTTATTTTTTTCATAAAATTATAAAATAGAAAAGAGAAGTGAACATAAGAAGACTTCTTATCTTCTTATAATATGCCTCGGTAAAGTATGACTGATGAGATTGATGTTCATTTTCGTGGAAGGACGCGCTCATGCCAGCAGATAAGTTCTCATGCCAGGAGATTTCCCAGAGGCGCGTCGCAGGGACAATTACTGGTCTTTTAGAATGCCCGTAAGGTATTCCCCAGGGAGCGCTAAGGGGATAAACCATTATTTCAGTAGTTTTATTTTCGCTTTTCTTCAATACTCAAAGCTGAACCCACTAAATCAACCCAAGCAACACTTTGATGATGTCAGCAAGATCTCTGATTGACAATCGAGAGTATAAAATATTTGATTTTCTTGGGGTGATTAATGTTGATGTTGATTGGGCCCGAACAAACTTTCAGTCCAATTAAACAATTTTGTGTCACTGAAAAACTGGCTATGGACTCTTCACCAAAAACCATCATACTATGCAAAACTCAATGAAAACTAAGTGCTAAATTGCTGGAATGGATTTTGATGATTTGCTTTCGGAGGTTTATTTCAATATGTTCGTATAACGTGTATTATATATTGTAAAAATTGTTTAATATAATAATTATTTATTTTTACACTAAAAAAAATTGCATGAATAAAAATGATAATTATTCATGGTTTAACACGTATAAGTTCATTTAAATTTGGACAGGCTTTTGTAATAAAAAAGTTCGTACTAGGTACTTTCATTATCAGTTAGTTAACTGTTGCACGTAATTTTGTGTACAAATTCATCGTATATTTTGATTTTAGCATATAGAAAATTATGTCAATAATCTTTGACATTTTGCCAAATCTAATTGTCCCGTATTAGAGCTGTGCAAATATGTAAAGACTTTCAACAGTAATTAACTGATTGAATGATATGATAAACTCAAACTATACGACAAACTGGTCCAGGATACAGGCAACTACACTCTTTCATTCGTTCCGCTTTTCGTTTTTCTTTATCACATTCCGAGTAGGATGGATACGGGGCGCAAATTTTGACACAGTCAGTCGGTGGCCGCGGTGACGACTTACATCTTGGTGGGTCACGTGCTGGACGACAGCATGGCAATGAAATCTTGGTACATTTTGAATCTTTCGTTGATTGGCAAATCATAAGAAATTTAGATTTATCGGATACTGGACATGCGGTCTTTGTCATTCTCGACGAATGCTCCCGCCGTTGTATTGGTGGTAGATCGAGCTTCTCGAAACAGCATAATTTTTTTGGTACTATTGAAAATTCCGGACATTCGCTCCAAGTTCTTACGTATTGGCGATTCTTATCCGATGCCTTGTAGTAAAGATCATCAAAACGTGGTAATGCATCTTTGCATATATCAATACAACAATCAGGATTCTGCCACATTGATTTTCTTTTTGCATCATCTTTTTTGCCATCCTTTCGCCCCGGACATGTTTCTTTTTTTGCTAAATTCTCTGGGCTGCAACGTGGACTCGGATCTTCGCCACAACCGGAACGACCAGACGCGTTGCGTTGTGCTGTGCGTGCAGCCGAAATAAGTAAAAACGGTATTAGTGGGCCGTGAAGCGCGATGAGGCAACTAATAGGTCTTTTCGATAGTGAAAGTACAGACATTTTGATATTTTTGTTTTTTTATTGGAGTTTGGTACTTTTTTTGTAAATTTTGATTAAGTTTTTTTTTTTTTTGTTAGAAGAAGAAAATTATGCACTTGAAATTTGAAAAGTTACACGAGAAAAGATCAAATGAATATTGTTTTTAGGAAATTAATTTGGAAATAATAAATTTCTGAATGAAATTTATTTCAATGATATTAGAAAATGATGAGAATTTTAAAACACGGGTTATAAATTTTGGGAAACCTTAAGATCCCGGCATGTGAAAATGTTTTTTGCGCTGCATTACAATTTACAGTCTGTTTCGTATCCCCCAAGTTTTTTTTTTTTTTTTTTAATAAAATGGTCAGTAATTTCCGAAAGAGAAATAAAAACATTTTGGTAAGCCTAACACCGATATTGACGAATTTTCGAGATCCTACTCCCTGAGAGATATAGTTACGAGAAACAAATACTTGGTATTCATCAGACAGCGCCCGTTCGTTGACACAAAGTGTCCAAGATAGTAAATACACTTTTTGGAAAGTTTAATATCGGTAATGTCGAAGCTTCACTTATCAAGTTCAAATTCGACAGTTTAGCACGAAGAGTGATTACAATAACAATAACTTTCTTTTGTATGGGAGCTAGACGTGGATTCTATCAGGTTTTGCTTATACCCTTATACCCTCAGCTTATCTGTTAATTTTTTTTTTTTAGGTCCAAAGCCGTGATTTGTGTAATTGAAAAATTCTGCTTCAATCATTTATGCAGCCGAATATCTGAGGGATTTAACTAGGAATGCATTATCAAATTTTTCTCAAGACATATTGAGAAGGATGCTGAAGGAGAATATATTGTTTCTCTCCCGTAGATAGGGCTGCACGATTAAAAGTTTTATGGAATAATCTGATTAGTTGATTAATTGAAATTTGACTAAATGATTAATCACACAGTAATTGCAATACTAAGAACATAGCAAAAGAGATCTGAAGAAAAAAATAGCATATCACTTGTTATCACTCATAATTCTATATAAAGAGTCCACCTAGAAATTATAAATTGTCATTTTTATTTTTGGAAAAAATGTCATTTTCAATTTCTGAAAGTTAAAATTACAAATCTTCTAAAAATCAAACAAAAAACAAATTCTACAAAAAAAAATCTTTAAAATTTTGCAAAATTCTTTAACATAAAAAAATTCTCAGTATTCTAAATTCCAAATTTGCAAGAAAATAAGTTTAATAAGAAATCAAAAAGAAAACGAATACTTATCAACTAAAATGGCTCTCATTCCACACATGACAAGAGTTATCACACAAGTCGCTCGCAATTGTACAAATATGGTACCGATTAGCGCAATGGGTGCTCATCGATTGTTTGCCACACGTAGTGATTGTGCTCCACCACCATGGCCACGATGTAGTCCCGAGAATTTAGCGAAGAAACCATGTGATCCCAAAAAGAGTCCAACTCTAAGTACATGGTTCAATCCAGAGTGTTGCAATGATCCCTGTTATGATATGCTACCACGTTTCGACGATCTCTATTACAAACCATCGGACAAACTGACTCGTTGCTATAAGCGCACTTGGGTCGAATGTCCCGAAATAAAGATAATACCGAAAAAGGTTTGCTGCTATGAAATGGCCGAGTTACCGCCAATTGAGCGGCGTACCCCCGCTAAAGTTCCGAAAACGGCTTGTTGTCCAGTCGAGGAGGCTGTATGCAAATTTAATGCGATTGTAAAATGTCGAAAGATTCAATTGCCATGTTGTGCCGATGTCCGTGATCCACCACGGTGCTCCTCAAAACGTGCACCGTCGGATTGTAAAAAGGTATGTTGCCCATATCCAAGTTTCTCGGAATGTCGACGATGCCCAGTTAAGCCACTTCGTCCCACAGAATGTGGCTGTCTGAAGGTGGCACCTTGGTGTATACCATATTAGTTTGCTATGTGCGTGTATTAGTTTTGTGCATGTGTGAAATTTGTACATTCTGCGAAATATCTGCGATTTACTATACAATTTATAGTTTTATAGAAATCGCAAATATTTCGATGAGACTGTAAAAATTTTGTATTTTAAAAGTGTTGTGCATTACAATTCAATGCATTCGCTTTTCGAATACAATAATGCTGAATCATTTTAGAAATAAAACGGAAAACCTCTTTCAAATGTCTAAAATTCAGTAAGAAACCAATTTGTTGTTACTTTTTATTCAGAACTACGTAATTTATTTCTTTGTCTTATATGCTAAAGTTATTAGAATGCTATTAAATAAATGAACTATATGGTGTATAAAAGAATTACAAGCGAATTGGCTATTTTCAAGATGGAATATGAATATATGGCTAATATCTGTGGGAAAGTATTTTCTACTAATCCATGTTCCTTGATCCTTCAGAATCGTTTCAGAGAAGCTGCTAAAATGTTCTTTATGAGAGCATTTCTGTCTCTACTTTAAATTATCTTCTCTGAGTTTGAAATAACATCTAATAGATTCTCTACTAAAAGCTTGAACCTAGCATACCGACTATTCCCTATCGTTGTTTAGCTTCACAGCACTCTTGATTTCAGAAATTGTGTGTCTGCTTTATCTTTATAATTTATAATAAAAATATTTTAGTATTTTCTCTGCACAAACATTTTGCTAAAGTTTTACTATAATTTTCATAAATATTTAAGCATACTTTCTTTATCTTTGCATTTACGAAAAATGATCGTAAATTGCAATAAAAAGAAAAGGAAAGAAAAAGAATCATATGAAACGAAGATATTCCAATTCAAAATGCATTAGCGTAAGAATGCAATCAATGCTACTACGAGATTCTGACAAGAAGCGCCAATTGGAGGTGTAACCATAAAAATTGTAGATATGGAGTAACTTAGCAAAATGAGATAAATGCATTGTGGCCGTTTTGCTAATCTAATTTGGCATTCGTGGGACTATAATCGATTAGAATATAGAGCGAAAACAACAACTCTTCTTTTTCATGTTACTATTTTGCGTAAGATGTAAATAAAGCCAAGCTGGATAACCACAAGAGTAAATAATATTAATTGTTTTCTGCATCAACTTTTACAAAGATCTATATTTACTCAACCAAATATGATAATGCAAAAGGTAAAAACAAAAACATAATTTGATAATTTCAAATTCCTTTTCCTTGGGCATCCATAAATGATAGTATGATCACCAAGAAGTAATATTGTTTAATAAAACTTTATCAATCTGCTAGCAATTTTGAGAATTGGACTTATCTGGTTTTTTAAAGTTACTCTTCTCTCATATGCAATCCATATGGCAATAATAGGCAACAAGTTTTACTGATGCCCACATGAAGACTCGTATGCATTGATACTCAATATTAAGACTATAGTGCTAAAAGTACGAAAGATAAGAAAACAAGTTAAGGAATTTAAAGGAAGAATAATATAATTTCATATAGAAAAATTATCATGTTTAAAATAAAATGAAAGGAAAATAAAAATTTATGAATATAGAAAATCAAAAACTATGTTATAAAGAATATGTAATAATTTAACAATTATAATAACAAAAATCGATAATTATAATAATTGTACATATGCGAAGATATCAAGCTCAACGGATTTATAATAAATTTTTATTGTAAAAGCAAAAAAAAAAAAAAATTATAATAATACATAATAATAGAAATTTATAATTGTAATAAATTCTCAAAATTATATTTTAAAGATATCATAAAAAAAAAACAAATGAATAAATATGTGGCACTTATAGACCCTGAAGGGGTGGACAATATTAGAAGAGACCTACTCCGGTTCCGGTTCCTTAGTCGGTTCCGAACGGCAGAACCCTTGTGACAACACTTTCTCTCAGCTTAGCCACAGAGCCCTTTTAGAAACTTTTTTATGGCAAATTGTTTCTCCCGGAAGAATTGTCAATTGCTTGCCGTTCGAAAGAAAAAATGTTTTCAATATTAAAGTTGTACTTCAGACGAGGGTTGAACGCATTACCTAAAGATCAGTTGGCTAACGTACTAAGCAATGAGCTACGGAACCCATCATGATCACACATCTTAAATTTTGACACTTGACAATTGTAATTTCATTCAATAAATGCGTTTGATTTTTAAGCATCATTCAGTTTTTATAGCAAGTTGAAAATGGATAGCCAAAATTTTCACACAGAAGAATACAAGGCCGGTCTCAGAAAAAGTGCGTAAAAATTACAAAGCACAATTCTCGTGCTGTAAATTCTAATATCAAAGGTCCTCCTCTGTCGGGAAGGCAAACTAGGTCTACCCGCGACTAAAAGAAGGCATTGATCAGCGATAACCCATTTGCATGCGTGCATACTCTGCATTTATCTTTCGACTCTACGGCTATCTAAAGAAATTGAAAATCTACACTAGGCTCAATGTTTCACTTTCTAATGACCTAAAATAAATAAAAAACTATCAAACTGCAGCGGTACAAATTGTGCTCTAACGAATTCGAAAGCTGATCTTTACCATATTAAGGTCATGCTCTGCATATGGTAGGATTACAAAGTTGTTCTTTTCGAGCTTATTCCGTGAGACCAGACGTTTGATTCGTAGATGTTTTATCGATTTCTCAATGGTTTAGAAACATCTCTGAAGGAAAAGCAGCTAAAACTCATAAGTCTCAAAAGTGTTACAACTCGATAAAGCGAGAGTCCGCACTACGCCTTTTCCAAGAGCACTTTCGAAAATATCAAATTGATTTTAGAAAGCGTCAATTCGATTTTAGAAAGAATCATGTGCACTTTAAAAGACATTTTGTAGTTTTCTAAAATAAATTTGTTGTTTCGAAAAGTTATTTTTGACAGCTTCTAAAATCCAAATGCTTCTTTGATAATTCCAAAGTGTATTTGATGATTTCTAAAGAATTTGTGATTATTTTAATGTCCATGTGTTATTTTTTAAAATTGAATTGACACTTTCTGAAATCAAATTGATATTTTCGAAAGTTGGAAAAGGTGTTCAAACTTGCAGCAGCTCGGATGCGAAGTTTTGCAGCATTTATATTCATACTGAGCGAAGCTCGGGTCATTCAACTACATTTTTCTTTCTACCTTGCAAATCGGACTAAATAACAAATCGTTCGATACTGATGAGGCAATCAAATAGCATCTCACCTAATTCTTCGATGAAATATGTCGGTCGATCGATGAGCAGGGAATCATGCCTATAAATAAGTCGTAACTTTTCCGACAAACAAAATCAGATCAAAATTATAGAGGAATAATTAATTTCATATAAACTTTAACCGAGTGTGAGGTGAGCGCAAAATAATAGCATTTAATATTAAATGAAACATTTAAAATATTTAAATTTACCTATTATCTATATGTATGTACACACATATTTTAACCACACAAAAAAAAAAAAATATAGAAATTAGTGAGACACACAACTCTTTTTTCGTTTTCTGTTTTTTTTACAATGTTCACAGTCATGACAATGATAATAAATTAAAGTTTTAATCATGCCACAATGAAACCCAAAATGTTATACACCACTACGAACATCGATATTTCGATTTTCTTCAATGGTTGTGATTTTTTTTTTGTTTTGAATATTTAAAAATATCACGAATAAATTTCTTAGATTACCTACATAATGATATACCCTTTTGGAAATTACAACAGAAATGCAATTTAGAATTGGAGAATTTAATAAGAAATCTAAATTTCGTAGTGTAAAATAAAATATTTGGGTCATAACATTTTAGAGAGCTAGAGAGATAGCAATGAAGGAAATCGATCAAGAGCTGACAGATGATGTTTCTAGAGCATTGCCATGTGAATATGTACATAAGCAGGCACTACTTCAGATGAGATTCATTTGAGACACATTTCACAAATTTTTTACCAAGAGGGCACTATAAGTAATATACACCCATCACCAGATTAATATAGAGATAGAGAAAAAAAAAGCTACAACATCTGTGTTGTCATTTGGTTTTCATTTTTTAATTCACTCTGCATAGACGATCAAACAAATACTCGTATTCACTCGTTTTTATTTTCATTTTCATTTTCATTTTACATTGCTTTGAATTTATTTAATCTTATGCAAATGATAAATTATTACTTAAATCAGCTTTATTAAATTTCAACTCATCATTTACTAATGCATCATTTATGTGCTACACACTAATACCGAGTACTAAAGCGAAAAAGCATATGAACATTTCATAGATGTATATGAGTACGCATAGAAAACAAAATAAATATTGTAATAAAGTGAAAAACAAAATAATATAATATAATAAAATAGATATAAATACAAACTATGAAAAGCATTGTTATTAGAATGAAGAAATGCTATTTTGTTGTGTTTAGAAAATAGCATGGTCAGCTAAAAGAGTTGACCAGAAAGAGGGGCTTCGAAGAACTCAATTACAAAATACGTATGGATGGAAAGAAATGAGAAATTATAGTCAAAAGGAACATGTTCATGAAAGAATATACTTCGTTATATTAACTTGATGGAATGAATATAATTAGTTGCCCTGCCGTCTGTCTTAGATGACTTTTGTGAGGACTGTGGTGTCGAAAGTGCCCTTAAATGCTAATGGTTTGGCTCCGCAATATTTGTGTGAATCAGCAGCATAGAAAACAACCAATCAAGTCACACTATTCTTCTAAGTTTTTTTAGATAACAGATTAATTAGAAATTATATTGTCTAGAGACTCGATTTTACAAACATCGACTCTCAGAATTCTTCTTGGAAAACGCAATTTTTTCGAGAAGTCATTGTGAGGTGCAAAGTGATTTTGTTTTATAATAAAATATATTTAAAAAGAGTTGAACAAATGAACATTGGTTTTATCTTAATGAAAGTTTTTAATTTAATATTTATATTTCAACAAATTCTTTTAATCAGAGTTAATCAGAAAGTTGCTCATCATAATTTGACTTCACAACTGGAACTGAGGGGCAATTATTTTAGAATTTTTTTTTTTTTTGTTGGTTTTTATTGGGCTTAGTACTTAAAGAAAAGTATTTTTTAGTCCAGGAGCAACATTTGGTTGGCCCTATTTCTGTTTGAGAGTGAAAATCATTGCCGATATTAGTCTAATTTAACACCTAATGCGTTCTTATTGTTGACTTTTTTTGTCGTTGAATGATTTAAATGATCCATCAGACTGGTATATTTCCAAAAATGACTGCAAAAGTGTGTAGAACATAAGGGCGATTGTTTTCAAAAACAATAAAATGGTTTGTTATATAAAACTTCCATGCAATTCCGGCGTACCTTCGAGCATCTAAAAATGATGCGCGTTCATGAGAAACGTTTTAAATTGCCACCACTTAGGTCCCTATTTCGATTTATTATCTTGTGGATAAAATAAAAAAGTAAACTCCCCCTCCAGTAGCCAACTCTGCTAAAAGCATTTACTCTTTAAAACCATAGAATGGTTCCATGGTTCAAATAAAAAAATAAAAATAATAATAAAAAAAATCAAGAGATATAAGATATAAGCTATTTAATGATGCATCTATTGTTGCACACAATTTTAACACCACCATCAACAACAACAACAACAATAACAACAATTACAATAACCATATTAGCTTTAATGTTTACACACGTATGTAAGTAATATACTCGTACATATTCATATTCACAATAATAGACTGATTGTTGTTTGTATGATGTGTAAACAACATTAACCATGTACAACTTTAACAACTTTAACAACAACAGCAGTACTATGTATAATACAGCATTCATTGATAATACATATAATAACCAACGACATATAGTACTTAGACACACACAAACACACACACACACGCATACGTGTTGCCACAAAAAGTGGAAAAGTATGTAAACGTGACAAAAGCTTTCTTTTTTTTTTTTTGTTTTTCTCTCTCTCTCAAAGATATAATATAAATACACACCATATATGTAGTACATATAATATATATGTATGTATATTGAAAAGATATGTTGAATGATATTAGTACGTTACACTATGCTATAGTGAGCTACTTATAATAATGTAGATATTGTACCATAGCTAAGTATACCACGCCATGGTTTATTTATTAAGTATGTGCGAATGATTATCAATCATTTTGGGATTAAAATTTTTCATATATATATATATCTGGTATATTGTAGTGATGTTTGCTGCTGACGTATGTTATTCTAAGTAGTTCTAGCTTTTACTTCAATAGTTGGTTGATTGCTTTGGTGGACACATACGCATACGTATGCATGTTGCATCAATAAAAATACCTCCAAAAAGATGCATAAATGCATTTTTCGAGTAAGTATAATTTTTTCATAGTTTTCGACACACTCATTCATTCATTATTTCAATCTTCACACTTCGTTTAGTATATTGCGATCATCAATATAATTTTAAGAAACAGATATTTACATTTATTTCAGAACTCACAAGTGTGTACGACAATTAATAGCAAACACTGCTATACATGGGTACATTTAGTACATTTAATCTATTAGAAGAATGCTATTGTTAATATGACAGTATATCTCGTCTAATTTTTTTTTCTGTCTTTAACTTTTACCTTTAGAAAGACTTTCTTTGTTCCCATCGATCTTATTGTCGATATTGTTGCTATTGCTATTGCTACTATGTACTTGACAACAACAAAAAAAAAAAAAAAGAAGAGATTTAAGACAATTTGATGTATTGCTATTCAAATTGACCCGAATTGAGTGTGAATAGTTTAACCACATATGAAATAAATTACTTGTCTCATGTAACTCATACAGTGTGTACAAATGTTTCTACTAATGAATATACACATAAGAAGGTGAAAAATTAACTTAAAAAAAAAAAAAATATATATATATATATATATATATATATATATATATATATATATATGTATATATATATATATATATATATATATATATATATATATATATATATATATACACTGTCGGACAAAATAAAGTGCAAAGTAAAATGAAAAAATTCAATGTAGCTTAAATTTTTTTTTATATATTTTTATTAAAAAACGAAAACAGAAATAGTTTATATACTTCAATAACATAAATTAAAAAACAAAAAATGGGAATTCAGTCTCTGAAATATAGCACAAGGATAAAAGTAATATCTCATTGTCAAATTATATTAGACAAAATAAAGTGCAAACTAAAATTTTCAACTTCAATTATTAAAAAAAAATATAAGTTAGTATTTTGTATGGCCTCCTTTATTTTTAATTACCTCAGCCAATCTTTTTGGAATACTTGTTACTAAATTTTTCAATGTATCCTTCGATATTTCTTTCCACTCCTTCTGCATGCTTTCCCAAAACGATTTTAAGTTAGTACGAGAGTTAAAAGGAATTTTATCATCTAAAATGGTCCACAAATGTTCAATCAGATTTAGATCCGGTGATTGTGGAGGCCATTCTAATTTTTCAATTCCATTTTCATGAAAATACTTAGTTGCGATCTTGCATGTGTGCTTGGGATCATTATCCTGTTGAAATATAAAATCACCCAAACTCATTTCCTCAGCACTTCTTAGTAGGTTGGCCATCAAAATGTTGACATAATGCTCTCCAGTCATTTTGGTATCTATTTTGACAATTTGTCCTACACCGCTTGAGGAAAAACAATCCCACACCATCAGAGAACCTCCACCGTGTTTAACTGTGTGCGAAACGTTCTTCGACTTCAGTCTCTGCGAAGGCTCACACAATACTCGCTTTCGTCTTTTTGAGTTTTTTAACTCAAATTTAGACTCGTCAGACCAAATAATGCGATTCCAGAAGGATTCTGGCATGGAAATATACTTTTTTGCAAACTCAAGCCGTTTTTTTATGTTTGCAGGTCGAAGGAGAGGCTTTTTCTTCGCATAGAAACTCTTTAATCCTTTTTCGTTGAGCCTCCTTTGTACTGTTCGTGAAGAAATATCCAAATTGGTTAATTCTTTTATTTCCCTTGCTGAGTTCAAAGGACCTTTTTTGGCCAGAATTAAAATTTGTCTGTCATCCTGTGCTGTTGTCTTGCGTTTTCTTCCGCAGAATTTCTTTAAACTTTCATTCGTTCCCAAAATTCGATGTTTTTCAACAATTTTTCTGGCTCCAGATATTGATATTTTATATTTTTCTGATAGCTCTTTATACCCATTGCCATTATTACGGTCCTTGATCAGCATATCCTTGACATCCTTCGACAACGGCTTCATTTTGCAAATCTTCACAATCTATTAATCCATATTCTAATTATTTTTATGCCACACACTATTTTAATTCATAAAAATGCATTACCTTTAAATTTCCGGTGTAAATCAATGAAAAGTAGAAAAAATTATTTAATTATTCTCAGCGAAATTGCACTTTGCACTTTATTTTGTCCGACAATGAAACAAGTAACACTACTCTTTGCATGTATAGCTAAAAATAATCAAGAGTGTGTATAATTTTTTTTTTCATTTGTACACTTTTGGGGAATCCCCCAATTAGAAAATAATATTTAACAGGGTGGTCTGGTGGTGTTTTCGCAAGGTAACGTGTCTAACTGCCTCAACTGGGTGGGGCTAGCGCAATCCTTGTTGAACTCATTGCAAGTCAACTCACTGGCTGTCACGTAGTTTGATCTGAGCGCTATGTGATGATACCTTTATTTGTTAATGAGGGGTAGTCATATAGCTTGCTCTGCTTACTATGTGACGGCGCTTTCATTATTATTAATGGGGGCCCTCCATGTGGCGACCACCGGGCAATGTCTTCCTGGCACCCGCTGGGAGGCGGCTGAAGTGAGTGGCGAAAATCTCCTCGGTTAGAGGTTGTGCGTTGGGTTTTGGAACCGCCACATAAAAAACCCCCCCAATGAAAAAAACTAAAATGCCTCGGATAAGGACTACCGCTTTTGTTGATGACCCCCGCAAACGAAAAAAGGACAATGATTTACGGATATGCACCTGAAATGTCCGGTCCCTTTATAGGGAGGGTGCCTCTATCCAGCTGGTTGATGTCCTCGAAAAATACAGAGCTGACATCACCGCTCTCCAGGAAATGCGATGGACAGGACAGGGCTGCTCCAAAAGAGCGTCCTGTGATATCTACTACAGTTGCCATGCTGAAAGGCACGAATTAGGATGTGGATTTTTGGTCAGCAAGAGACTACGACATCTTGTCTCACAGTTCACGCCTGTGAACGAACGGCTGGCCACAATCCGCATCAAGGCAAAATTTTTCAACATCAGCCTTATATGTGCCCACGCTCCGACGGATGAGAAGGACAATGTGACCAAGGAGAGCTTCTTTCAGCGCCTCGAAGAAGCTTATGACCGCTGCCCCCGCCACGATATCAAAATCGTGCTTGGCGACTTTAATGCCAGGGTGAGCAAGGAAGGTACCTTTGGTCCAACTGTCGGAAAATTCAGCCTCCACCAGAACACCTCCGATAACGGAATGAGGCTGATCGACTTCGCCGCAGCACGAAACATGGTAATTGGTGGTACCAGATTCCAGCATCTCGACATCCACAAAGCGACATGGCTGTCTCCAGATCATCGTACAAGAAACCAAATTGATCATGTGGTGATTGACGGAAGGCATGCTTCCAGTGTGATGGACGTGAAATCGATCCGTGGTGCCAACATCGACTCGGATCACTACCTTGTTGCAGCTAAGGTGCGCACACGCTTATGTGTCGCAAATAACAAGAGAAGTCCCACACAGAGAAAGCTCGACGTCAGTAAGCTGCGATCACCAGAGACAGCAGATGCATTTTCCACTCGACTATCGGATCTGCTTATGCAGAACACTCCCCAACTTGATGATACATGCGCACGGTGGACACATATATCCCACTCCATGACTACTGCTGCCGAGGAGGTAATCGGTTACTACCGGCCTCTGAGGAATGAGTGGTATGATCAGGAGTGTCGCGACGAACAGAAGAACCCTGCGTGCAGGCGCAACGCGAGCTGTTAAGGAGCGGTATAGAGAGAAAAGGAGTGCAGAGAGACGTCTTTTCAGGCGCAAGAAGAGGGAGTTGGAAAGACGTGAGTGTGAGGAAATAGAGATGTGTACCGACAAGAATGAGACTCGAAAATTCTTCGAAAAGATCAAGCGCCTAAGTGGAGGTTTAAATCCCGGAGCCTCTTCTTGTCGTAATGGAAATGGGAATCTGGTTACAGATGTCCAGAGTGTACTGAGCCTATGGAGGGAACACTTCTCCACGTTACTGAATGGCGATGCTACGAACAATTCCGCCAGTGGAGGAGATTGCCCGATAACCCCAATTACAGATGATGGTGTTGATGTTCCACCACCCGACTATGACGAGGTTGAAACGGCCATTTTAAGGCTGAAGAACAACAAAGCTGCAGGTGCTGATGGCCTGCCTGCCGAGTTGTTTAAGACCGGAGGCGATGAGCTGCTCACCCGCATGCACCAGCTCATAAGCAGAATATGGTCGGATGAAAGCATGCCTGATGATTGGAGGCTCAGTGTTCTCTGTCCTGTACATAAAAAAGGAGACCCCACAATTTGCGCCAACTACCGTGGAATAAGTCTCCTGAGCATCGCATACAAGGTTCTATCGAGCGTACTGTGTGAAAGGTTGAAGCCTATGCTCAGCAACCTGATTGGACCTTATCAGTGTGGCTTCAGACCTGGTAAATCCACCATCGACCAGATTTTCACACTGCGCCAAATCCTGGAGAAGACCCAAGAAAAACAGACCAACACACACCACCTATTTGTTGATTATAAAGCCGCTTTCGACAGTCCGGTAAGGGATTACCTCTACGCAACAATGTCTGAGTTCGGTATTCCTGCAAAGCTCATTCGACTTTGTAGAATGACACTGCATAACTCTCGTTGTGCAGTGAAAATTGGGAAGGACCTCTCCGCACCGTTTAATACCGAACGGGGTTTCAGACAAGGTGATTCGTTATCGTGCGACTTCTTCAATCTTATTATGGAGAAAATAATACGAGCTGCTGATCTACGACATAATGGCACTATCTTCAACAGAAGTGTCATGCTGTTAGCATATGCCGACGATATTGACATAATCGGCATGAACACGCGAGCAGTCAGTGCAGCATTCTCAGAGTTGGAAAGAGAGTCGCGTCGGATGGGTCTCACGGTGAACGAGGGCAAGACGAAGTATCTAGTGTCAACAAACAAAGAGTCCCGGCGTCTTGGACAGCACGTCACTGTTGACAACTACGCTTTTGAAGTAGTAAGGGACTTTGTCTATCTTGGAACCAGCATTAACAGCAGTAATGACGTCAGCTTGGAGATCATGCGTAGGATAACTCTTGCTAACAGGTGTTACTTTGGGCTGAGTAAGCAATTGAAAAGTCGAGCCCTCTCTCGAAGAACGAAAACTACACTCTACAAGTCTCTCATCATGCCTGTCCTAACATATGGCGCTGAAGCCTGGACAATTTCCATCTCGGATGAGCGAATGCTTGGAGTTTTCGAGAGAAAGGTCCTACGCAGGATCTTTGGACCTATTTGCGTTGGTGGCGAGTACCGAATAAGGTACAACCATGAGCTGTACGAGCTATATGCCGATATTGACATAGTAAAGCGCATCAAAATCCAGCGGCTGCGCTGGCTAGGTCATGTCGAGCGAATGGAAGAACACGCTCCAGCTAAGAAGGTGTTATATTCGGAACCCGCTGGAGGACGACGCAAAAGAGGAAGACCAAACCTCTGGTGGAAAGACCAAGTACTGGAGAACCTGACGGCACTTGGAATTTCTAACTGGCGCCAGCTAGCGAAGAACAGAGATGGCTGGCGAAGCATGTTATTTGCGGCCTAAATCGATATTCGGTTGTTATGGCCACATAAGTAAGTAAGTAAGTAGGGATGCAACTATTAATTGAGTACAAAATATTCAAAATAATTTCGGCATAAAGGGTTTGCACTTTATTTTGTCCGACAGTGTATATATATATATATATATATATATATATATATATATATATATATATATATATATATATATATATATATATAATTTTATGGCTTTGAAGAGAAAATTATTTGAAGAAGAAGAATGCAACAATATTAATAGATATCTTCGGATTCCAAGTATACATAATGCACATGGAAGACACGTATTGATCCATATAAAATATATTTTACACTAACGATAGTTGATTAATCAAATATAAAGATTACTTGATACACGGATTATTTAAGAAAATTTTTGATAAAGTTATTTCCTCAATTTTGGTACATATGACGTCACTATTATTTATCGTAATGTAGTAAAGCACTACGACAAATAATAGCAACGACATCATAGATGGCTATTCATTGTAGCATCACCGAAGGTGGACGTTTTTGAATCTTAGATGGTCTATCGCTCGAACAATTTTACATCGAACGACATCGAAGAAAATCTCTTGTTTCCATATTAAATCCATTAGTCTGACCCTCAGTCCATCCGCAAACCTCACTGATTTGCAGAATTGCTTGAAGAGTAAAGTGCTGAAGAGTAAAAGTAATTCAAAATGCAAACTCTTGATAATTCAAAAAGTGTAAAAATAAAAGATTCTTTAAAAGTTTCTTAGTTGGTTCTTTCGATTGTCAGTTATATGTAGGGTGTAAAAGATGGAAGTTAACGGTATAAAATATTTGACAATTTTGCTTTGATAAAATGTTCGCAAAGCTATCGCATTCAATTTCTTTTTCATCAATTTTCTTTTCCTTTCTTCTTGATGTTTAAATTCCGTATCTCGCGGAGATAAGCCCATCGTCACAAATTGTGGAAATGAAGCAGTTCTAACTTCTATCACGACCAAATGAATGAACACAAGACTCTTCGAAAGCGACTTAATAAAGCTGATTTAAAAAAAGAAGCGCAATATTTGAGTGTTTCATAAATGAAAGCAAAAAACAAAATGATTCAAATATCCATTTGCGAAGCTGTGAACAAACATAATGAAAACGAATCATTTTTTAAACGGATGGCCACTGGAGATAAGAATGATTCACAGACAACAATATTGTGTGAACACGATTGTGGTAAAAATGCAGTAAACACGGCTCAAATGGTTGCCAAATCAAAATTAATGATGTCCAGAAGGGGCCTACAGGTGTGGTGCTGTGTTTCATCAGGACAATGCTAAGCCATACTTAGCTTGTTTGGGAAGTTCTGACGCGTGTATTTTACCTTATACTCCAGGCCTGGTACTAAGCGATCACATTATTTGTGATTGCGATTGTGAGAATAGCTTAATCTTCTTTACCGTCAATAGGAGTCAACGCTTCTCTCGGAGAAGTATTATGAAGTTTATAAAATGACAACAATTTTTAATACTAGCCGGTTTTTATTTGGCTCAAATTTGCAGAATTCAGATCATGTTAAATAGAGTCTTACAAAAATAATTGCTTACTTTTCTCCAATTCAATGTTTTGAAGGAATTTGGCACGAACATGATATGGTCCAAGGGCACAAATACAAATGAAAATCTCCATGACTGATTAACGACCACGTATATGCCGAGGAAACAAAAATACTAACCTCAGAGTTGTCTAATAGATGAACAACAATTATTATATATATGTATGTATTTGATATGTGACTTGACACTTTGTTTTATACAATCAAGCCTATTTATTATCGCACAGAATTCGATGTTGAAATAGAAGTTAGGTTAGGTTAGGTTTGCTTGGCTGATCTATAAAATCTCATTTAGACCAATACCGGTCGATTGTGTTACCAAGTGAAATTGTGGGATTGCTTATATTTTGTTTTTAATACATTTTTTTGCAAGTTTCAATAAATCACTAACTTTGTGACCTGCAATGGTTTCCACTCTTGGAAAAGACGCACAACCAAGGTAGTTGAAGCGCGATCTGTAGAGGACTGAACAGTGACAAAGTAGGTGCTCTAAGGTCCTCCTAGAATTGACTTCGTTGCATGTTGTACATGCATCAGATCAATTTTAGCAGTGTAAGACGGAGTAAGGCAGTGTCCCGTAAGAACCCCAACTAGTAATTTACAATCCTCTCTTGGGAGTGATAAAATATAGTTGGTGTATTTGCTGTCATGTGTGCGAAGCATGATTTTTGCAGTCTTGCAGGAGGTTAATCCCTGCCACAGGGACTCCGCTTCCTGAATCATTGCTACGTCAATCAAATAGAAGTTAATGTTGAAGTATTTTATCACAAGTTTGGTAGCTCTAAATCATACTTAAAAGAGCTTACTCTAGTTGTTAAGCTCACCTCCGCGAAGGTTTAGAAAGTTTGCGTTTCTTACTCACGTCCTATAACTGCTAGTAATATTACAATAGGTATTTCTTCCCTTTTCCATTAGAAACATTTTTTTTTGTGAAAAAATTCTTCGATACTTCTCGACATTATTGCAAAAAATTTAATAAAACTAAATATTTCATAATTCTTGCAAAATTATATTCCTTCCGTATGTTGTTGTAATCAGCAGTAACCTTTATACGTGAACCTTTCCATTATGAGACACCAATCTGAGCATTCTTTGCAATGATAGCATTTGCATGTAATATTTTCTTAATATCTCACACATTCAAAGACCACCTCTAACAAGTATTTAATTCCTTTTTTTTATAAATATGTTTTTATTCTCCCTCATATTAACGTATGATAATTTTTAAGGTGCAGTTAAGACTAAATGTAAAAGTGTTTAAATAAAAACGGCTAAAACTGCTTTTTATTTTGCACATAAACTATAAAAATCCGAAGAATTAAGATGAAATTATATTAAAATGGACAAACAACAACAAACAACAATATTGCATTGCCATCCTACGCATAAATTATATGAAGAAATTAATTTCAATTTTTTCGTACTTTCTTTGCAAGTGTTTTCCCCCGGTAATCGCTCACGTATGCACACATACCTATATACCCATCCCATCGGCATCATATAAAAGAGCTTTGCGATTTGATATGGTGGTATTCCATGTTATGGTATTGTACGTACATATGTATGTATGTACTGACTTGCCCATAGGTGTTGACCTATAATGCAACCATTGTGCATTATAGTCACCAGCATTGAACCATCTTTACTATGTGAAGAACAAAAATGTGTGAAATTCTTTTATGGGTGTGTGTGTGTGTGTGCATGTTTCTGAAGTTAACTCAACTTAAAGAGCATTACTCGTAATGTGGGTATGGCAATGAGAGATTTAAGAAAATTTGTCGTTGTTATACGAGTACATGTTTGGATGTACATATAAACAGGCATCTTGTGAGCCCTTCGATCTGTTCGTTCAATTGTCCGTTCGTTTATTCGTATTTTTTTTTTAATTTATTAGCTTTTGGCTTATAAATTGTAAAAAGTGCAAATTAAGACATAATAAAAATGTATTGAAAAATGCGCGTAATTTAAATTTTATGGTAAGTAAAATGATCAAAGTGTGCATATATATACGTATGAATATGGCTTTAAGGATAATTTTATAAAGAGATAGAAGCGAGAATACAACTTAATCCAACCCATGGCCGTACTTAACTCCATTCAATCTCTAATAATTATTGTGTGTACAATTTTTAGAGATTCTTGCATGACGTTGAATGGAAGCCATCAGTCAATGTGCATGACAATGTAAAATGCATCACACGCGTTACACGATCATACTTATAATACGCATTAACACGTAGGGCGCATGCATATAAAGCGTTCAATGTACTCTTCTATAGTACATAGTAAGTATGAGTCTCCATATATGTAGGTTCAACGTTATGAATCCAAAGGAGCAATGGAATTATCTGAAAATGTCTTTATAATCGGTATGTGCAAGAATGCATGTAAGGTAGGTAAGTCATAAAGTCATCTTACACAGGCGACGAACTATTATAACAACACCAACAGCAACAATAAGATCATAACAGCCAACAAACATACTTATTAACAAGCATACACAAGTATTTGACAAATGAGCATAATTTATCAAATTTTGACACCGGATTGGTACATATGTAGATACAACAAATTCTATATAGGTACATATTAAGGTACATGCACATATTCACATTATTTGTATATGACATATAAGTGACATGTTAACTGTTTTATACATTATAGGTGATTCATTTTTATTAAGCACACACACACACACATATATATTTTGTACATCATTATTGACGGCATTACAAAAGAAATAATATTTGGGGGCAAGAAACTGATATAATTGTGGCGTGTCGTGATATTTCACAAACCTAAAAATATGTATTTTAGTTCATATAAATTGGGATTTTTGTTAGGTTAATGTTTCAGAATTTAATTGAGGTTAATATAATATGTCATAAATAGTGTAAACATATATCACAACTAGCCCATAGGGAGAATCTCAATATTAAAAAATCTCCTTACAGTCGGCTGGGGCCGACCAAACTATACCCTGCATATGTAGATTTGTATATAAAAAGTTTACTCGAATATCCAACTTTTCTTTTATTTCCACTTTTCGAGAAACAATTTTTGCATATACTACTAATTTACACCCGAAATATGGTTGACTTTGACGAAGTAAAAGGATTTTAAGATAATTCCGAGGCTTAGTATGGGAGCTATATAAAAAGTGGGGGTGACGTATCTCTTTCTAGTAAATCCAATTAATTTTTAAATGTTAATCCACACCTTAAATTTGGTGTCCTACGTTGAATAGTTTCTAAGTTATGGTGGTTAACATTTTTGTTTAATTTCCTCAACTTTGTATGGGAGCCCCAATAAGAAGTGGGCGTGGTACGCTGATTTTTCGGCAGATTATTTCCGACTACCATATTAACCTAAGTGTTAATTATGATTGTTCTAGACAGAAGCGTACAGAAGTTACAGCTATTTCAATTTAAAAGAAATTCGGTCATTTTATATGGCGGCTACTATCAACAGTGGGCGTGGCGCGTCCATTTCCTGTGAGTCTAGTTGCTCCTACAATACTAATACATACCCAAAATCTCGTTCTTTTACGCTAAATGGTTTATAAGTTATGGCGCTTAAAAGTTTTAGTTTAATTCCCTTGACTTTGTATGGGAGACTCATGAAAGAGTGGGCGTGTCACACTGATTTTCTGCCAGATTTTTGCCGACTACGATATTAATTTAAGTGTCAATTATGGTTATTCTAGACAGAAGATTGCCGAAGTTACAGCTGTTTCAATTTAAAATTTGTATGGGGGCTACGATAAACAGTGGGCCTGGTGAGCCCATTTTCTGTGAGCCTAGTTGCTCGTACAATACTAATCCACACCTTAAATCTCGTTATCCTACGCTGAATAGTTTGCAAGTTATAACCGGTAACATTTTTTTTAATTTCCGCAACTTTGTATGGGAGACCCAAAAAGGAGTGGGCGTGGCACACTGATTTTCTGCCATATTATTTCCAACCAGCATGTTAATCTCAGTGTCAATTATGGTTATTCTGGACAGAAGATTGTAGAAGTTACAGCTGTTTCAATTTAAAAGAAGTACAGACACTTTGTATGAGAGCTACGCTAAAAAGTAGGCGTGGCTCAACCACTTTTGGCGATGTTATATAGTGGTATAATATAAGTCTATGTGCCAAATATTGTTGTCCCAAGTGGTATATTATGTGAGTTATAGCAAGTTAAAGATTTTGAAAATTTCGAGATTGGTCGCTTTGAATGCTTGGTGTGGGCGTGGTTATTGACCGATCATGCCCAATATCAATCGCCTCCGTACCCTTGGATCATAGATTACTTATGCCAAATTTCATCGAAATAGTTCAATATTTACTCAAGTTATCGTGCGAACCAGCCAGGTGACAGACAGACGGACGGACGGACGGACGGACGGACATCGTTAAATCTAAAATGTAATCGACGCTGATCACGAATATATATCCATGTCTATATCTCCGGAGATTCCTTCAAGTGGACACAAACATCTGACCGAAATGAATATACCATGCATATTGCATTATGCAGGGTATAAAAATGGCCTTACAGTCGGCTGGGGCCGACCAAATTATACCCTGCATATGTAGAGGTATATATAAAAAGTTTGCTGGTATATCCATCCTTTTCTTCCACTACTTTGTATAGGAGCTACATTAAGAACCAGGCTATCTCACCAATTTTTGAGGAATAATTTCTGCCTATAATATAAAACTACCTAGGTTGCAATGGGTTGACCTAGGCGTATTACCCCATTAAGAAGTGGATGTGGCATGTTGATTTTTTGTCAGATTATTTTCGACTACCATATTAGCTGAAGTATTAATTATAATTGTTCTAGACAGAAGTATGCCGAAGTTACAGCTATTTAAATTTAAAAGAATTTCACTCATTTTGTACAGGGGCTACGATAAACAGTGGGCGTGGCGCGCCCATTTCCTGTAAGCCTAGTTGCTCGTACAATACTAATCCGTACATTAAATCTTGTTGTCCTATGCTAAATTTTTTGTAAGTTATGGAGCTTAAAAGTTTTAGTTTAATTTCTTCGACTTTGTATGGGAGACCCAAAAAGGAGTGGGCGTGGCACACTGATTTTCTGCCATATTATTTCTCACTGCCATGTTAATCTAAGTGTCAATTATGGTTATTCTAGACAGAAGATTGCCGAAGTTACAGCTGTTTCAATTTAAAATTTTTATGGGGGCTACGAAAAACAGTGGGCGTGGTGCGCTCATTTCCTGTGAGCCTAGTTGCTTGTACAATGCTAATTCACACCTTAAATCTCGTTATTCTACGCTGAATAGTTTGCAAGTTATAACCGGTAAAATTTTTTTTATTTTCCGCAACTTTGTATGGCAGACCCAAAAAGGAGTGGGCGTTGCATACTGATTTTGTGCCATATTATTTCCGACTATCATGTTAATCTAAGTGTCAATTATGGTTACTCTAGATAGAAGATTGCCGAAGTTACAGCTGTTTCAATTTAAAAGAATTTCAGTCATTTTGTAAGGGGGCTACAATAAACAGTTGGCGAGGTGCGCCCATTTCCTGTGAGCCTAGTTGCTCGTACAATGCTAATTCACACCTTAAATCTCGTTATTCTACGCTGAATAGTTTGCAAGTTATAACCGGTAACATTTTTTTTATTTTCCGCAACTTTGTATGGCAGACCCAAAAAGGAGTGGGCGTGGCACACTGATTTTCTGCAATATTATTTCTCACTGCCATGTTAATCTAAGTGTCAATTATGGTTATTCTAGACAGAAGATTGTAGAAGTTACAGCAGTTTCAATTTAAAAGAAGTACAGACACTTTGTATGGGAGCTACGCTAGAAAGTAGGCGTGGCTCACCCACTGAATAGTTTGCAAGTTATAACCGGTAACATTTTTTTTATTTTCGCAACTTTGTATGGCAGACCCAAAAAGGAGTGAGCGTGGCACACTGATTTTCTGCAATATTATTTCTCACTGCCATGTTAATCTAAGTGTCAATTATGGTTATTCTAGACAGAAGATTGTAGAAGTTACAGCAGTTTCAATTTAAAAGAAGTTCAGACACTTTGTATGGGAGCTACGCTAGAAAGTAGGCGTGGCTCACCCACTTTTGGCGAGGTTATATAGTAGTATAATATAACTTTATGTGCAAAATATTGTTGTCGCAAGTGATATATTATGTGAGTTATTGAAAGTTAAAGATTTTGAAAATTCCGAGGTTAGTCGCTTTGAATGCTTGGTGTGGGCGTGGTTATTGACCGATCATGCCCAATATCAATCCCCTCCGTACACTTGGATCATAGATTACTTGTGACAAAATTTCGTCGAAATAGCTCAATATTTACTCAAGTTATCGTGCGAACCAGCCAAGTGACAGACAGACGGACGGACGGACGGACGGACGGACGGACATCGTTAAATCTAAAATTTAATCGACGCTGATCACGAATATATATCCATGTCTATATCTCCGGAGATTCCTTCAAGTGGACACAAACATCTGACCGAAAAGAATATACCATGCATATTGCATTATGCAGGGTATAAAAATCTCCTTACAGTCGGCTGGGGCCGACCAAATTATACCCTGCATATGTAGAGGTATATATAAAAAGTTTGCTCGTATATCCATCCTTTTCTTCCACTACTTTGTATAGGACCTACATTAAGAAGCAGGCGTACCTCACCAATTTTGGAGGATCAATTTCTGCCTATAATACTAAACTACATAGGTTGCAATGGGTTGACTTAGGCGTATTAATTAGTAAGTTATGGGTGTTTTAATGTTTAAGATAAATCCGAGACTTTGTACGGAAGCTATATAAAAAGTGGGCGTGACGTATCTCTTTCTGGTATATCTAATTAATTTTTCAATATTAATCCACACCTTAAATTTGGTTGTCCTACGCTAAATGGTTTGTAAGTTATGGAGCTTAAAAGTTTTAGTTTAATTCCCTCGACGTTGTATGGGAGACCCATGAAGGAGTGGGCGTGCCACACTGATTTTCTGCCAGATTTTTGCCGACTCCGATATTAATTTAAGTGTCAATTATGGTTATTCTAGACAGAAGATTGCCGAAGTTACAGCTGTTTCAATTTAAAATTTGTATAGGGGCTACGATAAACAGTGGGTGTGGTGCGCCCATTTTCTGTGAGCCTAGTTGCTCGTACAATACTAATCCATACCTTAAATCTCGTTGTCCTACGCTAAATGGTTTGTAAGTTATGGAGCTTAAAAGATTTAGTTTAATTCCCTTGACTTTGTATGGGAGACTCATGAAGGAGTGGGCGTGGCACACTGATTTTCTGTCAGCTTTTTGCCGACTACGATATTAATTTAAGTGTCAATTATGGTTATTCTAGACAGAAGATTGCCGAAGTTACAGCTGTTTCAATTTAAAATTTGTATGGGGGCTACGATAAACAGTGGGCATGGTGCGCCCATTTTCTGTGAGCCTAGTTGCTCGTACAATACTAATCCATACCCTAAGTCTCGTTGTCCTAGGCTAAATGGTTTGTAAGTTATGGAGCTTAAAATATTTAGTTTAATTCCCTCGACGTTGTATGGGAGACCCATGAAGGAGTGGGCGTGCCACACTGATTTTCTGCCAGATTTTTGCCGACTACGATATTAATTTAAGTGTCAATTATGGTTATTCTAGACAGAAGATTGCCGAAGTTACAGCTGTTTCAATTTAAAATTTGTATGGGGGCTACGATAAACAGTGGGCATGGTGCGCCCATTTTCTGTGAGCCTAGTTGCTCGTACAATACTAATCCATACCCTAAGTCTCGTTGTCCTAGGCTAAATGGTTTGTAAGTTATGGAGCTTAAAAGATTTAGTTTAATTCCCTCGACGTTGTATGGGAGACCCATGAAGGAGTGGGCGTGCCACACTGATTTTCTGCCAGATTTTTGTCGACTACGATATTAATTTAAGTGTCAATTATGGTTATTCTAGACAGAAGATTACCGAAGTTACAGCTGTTTCAATTTAAAATTTGTATGGGGGCTACGATAAACGGGCGTGGTGCGCCCATTTTCTGTGAGCCTAGTTGCTCGTACAATACTAATCCACACCTTAAATCTCGTTATTCTACGCTGAATAGTTTGCAAGTTATAACCGGTAACATTTTTTTAATTTCAGCAACTTTGTATGGGAGACCCAAAAAGGAGTGGGCGTGGCACATTGATTTTCTGCCATATTATTTCCAACCAGCATGTTAATCTCAGTGTCAATTATGGTTATTCTGGACAGAAGATTGTAGAAGTTACAGCTGTTTCAATTTAAAAGAAGTACAGACACTTTGTATGAGAGCTACGCTAAAAAGTAGGCGTGGCTCAACCACTTTTGGCGATGTTATATAGTGGTATAATATAACTCTATGTGCAAAATATTGTTGTCCCAAGTGGTATATTGTGTGAGTTATAGCAAGTTAAAGATTTTGAAAATTTCGAGGTTAGTCGCTTTGAATGCTTGGTGTGGGCGTGGTTATTGACCGATCATACCCAATATCAATCCCCTCCGTACCCTTGGATCATAGATTACTTGTGCCAAATTTCATCGAAATAGCTCAATATTTACTCAAGTTATCGTGCGAACCAGCCAGGTGACAGACAGACGGACGGACGGACGGACGGACGGACATCGTTAAATCGAAAATTTAATCGACGCTGATCACGAATATATATCCATGTCTATATCTCCGGAGATTCCTTCAAGTGGACACAAACATCTGACCGAAATGAATATACCATGCATATTGCATTATGCAGGGTATAAAAATTGGAATGTGAAACTATATTCTATAAATGTCTGTTTACGTAGCAGTGGTTAGTTAAAACCCCAAAAAGTTCATTGTGATATCACTCTTAGCAAAATAATCCGAAATTTTTTAATGTGCCGAATCCAACAATGAATTCTTGTATACAGAATGTTATTAAGTTGTTGAAATAAGAAAATGATGTATAATTTTTTTTAAGAGCCAGGCCTAAATGCAACATTTGGAATAAGAATTTTTCTATTTTTCATTCCATAAAATTGACAGGAGACATTAAAGAGAATTTCGATCATAGTATTTAATTTGGAATTATTCGAACGAAACGAGCACCTTCAAAAGTTTGCGGTCTAAATTCAGCCAACTAATCCAAAGAGTTTACTCGAGGATAGTACAGTCCATTTTATTTTAGCTATAATTTCAGAATCACAGAATCATATCACAGAAATTCGAATGTCATGTTACCACAAACGTCTCATAGTTGCGGTCGAGTAGGTTTTTCCTTCTTTACCGGTAGTCACATTTTTTGTTATAGTTGTCATAGTTGCATGTACGGTGTTCCAGTAATCGCTTCTACTATGTGCTCGCTAGCGTTAATTGAAAATTTCAAGCCCTTTCCTACATTTGGTCTTGCCTTCAGAACCATCGCTCTCAACCACAACCGCTGAAGCAGTTTGCACCCAGCCAGCACTTTCGCTGGATTTTCGTAGTTATGTGACACTAACACAAATTGGTTTAAATATTCTGTATTGTAAAAATCTCCTTACAGTCGGCTGGGGCCGACCAAACTATACCCTGCATATGTAGATTTATATATAAAAAGTTTACTCGAATATCCAACTTTTCTTTTATTTCCACTTTTCGAGAAACAATTTTTGCATATACTACTAATTTACACCCGAAATATGGTTGACTTTGACGAAGTAAAAAGATTTTAAGATAATTCCGAGCATTAGTATGGGAGCTACATAAAAAGTGGGCGTGGCATACCACTTTCTAGAAAATCCAATTAATTTTTCAATGTTAATCCACACCTTAAATTTGGTGTCCTACCGTTGAATAGTTTCTAAGTTATGGTGGTTAACATTTTTGTTTAATTTCCTCAACTTTGTATGGGAGCCCCAATAAGAAGTGGGCGTGGTACGCTGATTTTCTGCCATATTATTTCCGACTACCATATTAATCTAAGTGTCAATTATGGTTATTGTAGACATAAGATTGCCTAAGTTACAGCTGTTTCAATTTAAAATTTGTATGGGGGCTACGATAAACACTGGGCGTGGTGCGCCCATTTTCTGTAAGCCTAGTTGCTCGTAATATACTAATCCATACCCTAAGTCTCGTTGTCCTAGGCTAAATGGTTTGTAAGCTATGGAGCTTAAAATTTTAGTTTAATTCACTCGACTTTGTATGGGAGACCCATGAAGGAGTGGGCGTGGCACACTGATTTTCTGCCAGATTTTTGCCGACTACGATATTAATTTAAGTGTCAATTACGGTTATTCTAGACAGAAGATTGCCGAAGTTACAGCTGTTTCAATTTAAAATTTGTATGGGGGCTACAATAAACAATGGGCGTGGTGCGCCCATTTTCTGTGAGCCTAGTTGCTCGTACAATACTAATCCACACCTTAAATCTCGTTATTCTACGCTGAATAGTTTGCAAGTTATAACCGGTAACATTTTTTTTAATTTCCGCAACTGTGTATGGGGGACCCAAAAAGGAGTGGGCGTGGCATACTGATTTTCTGCCATATTATTTCTGACTACCGTGTTAATCTAAGTGTCAATTATGGTTATTCTAGACAGAAGATTGTAGAAGTTACAGCAGTTTCAATTTAAAAGAAGTACAGACACTTTGTATGGGAGCTACGCTAGAAAGTAGGCGTGGCTCACCCACTTTTGGCGAGGTTATATAGTAGTATAATGTAACTCTATTAGCGAAATATTGTTGTCCCAGGTGGTATATTATGTGAGTTATAGCAAGTTAAAGATTTTGAAAATTTCGAGGTTAGTCGATTTGAATGCTTGGTGTGGGCGTGGTTATTGACCGATCATGCCCAATATCAATCCCCTCCGTACCCTTGGATCATAGATTACTTGTGCCAAATTTCATCGAAATAGCTCAATATTTACTCAAGTTATCGTGCGAACCAGCCAGGTGACAGACAGACGGACGGACGGACGGACGGACGGACGGACGGACATCGTTAAATCGAAAATTTAATCGACGCTGATCACGAATATATATCTATGTCTATATCTCCGGAGATTCCTTCAAGTGGACACAAACATCTGACCGAAATGAATATACCATGCATATTGCATTATGCAGGGTATAAAAAAGAGAAGCTCGGCCAAAGAGCACTTCGGAGCTTCAAGTGCCACATATTCATTCATTCAATAGCAACTATTGGCAAAAGTTAATCTTCACTTGATGTCGTGGATGATATCATTTCTTGGTGTTGAGGCGGGATCCTAAGTAGACGAAGTTGTTTAGAACAGTGACGTTATGTCTAAGGATACTGAGACCTTTTGATTGTTGACCCACTGTCTTGCCTATGTTCATTTGGCGTGACTTCTTTTCTATTATATCTATTATTTTTTGAATATATTGCAGTTATATTATGGGCTTCAATTCGTTTTGCATTGTTTTTTGATATTCGATAATGTCCACCGGTTTCATTCGAATTTAGCAGCTCATAATAAACAAAATCGATACATTCACAGCATATATTAGGGACTCTCATTCTATAAAAGACCGATAAGTTTTGCAGTAATACTGAATTCATAGACTGTTGCTTATTCCCTTACTGGACTATCAAATGTGGATTTGTAATCGATAATATGATGGGACGAGTATGTCTGCCTTAGCTTTTCTGCAAAGTTTATCACGATGTGAAAATCCGGTTTACGGTCGATTTGCAAAGCCTGAAGTCTAAATTCAGAGCAAAAATTTCAGACTCTTTTTAAGCGATCATAAAAACCTCACACACGTAAGAGCGGTGACGCAATATAGAAGTCGGCATAATGCCTAGCTCTTCCAGTACTATCGTGCGTGCTAAATTTTTGAACAGCATTAAAAGGAAGTATGGAAGTATGGATGTGGGTGCCGTAGTTCAGTGGTTAGTGCGTTGGCCTTCTGATCTGTAGGTCGTGGGTTCAATCCCCGGCTGAAGGCTAACAAAATGTAATATCGAAAAGATTTTTCTTTCGAACGGTACCCACCTGCCGGCAAGAATTGGCAATTTTTCCGACAGTAACAATTTGCCAAAAGTGCTTCTTAAAAGAGCTCTGTGACAAAAACTAAGTTAAAGTGATGTCACAAGAGTTCTGCCGTTCGGAACCGGCTAATATAAGTAGGTCCCTTCTAATGCTGTCCAAATTTAACACGCACAACAGCATTGGAAAAGAAGCTCAGTGGTATCACAATGGGCCTTTCTGGCCTAAGTGTGTTCTCTCAGAGAGAGGGCAGCCATATAACCTAACCTAACCTGAAAGGGACCTACTTGGAACCATTGTGACATAACTTTTTCTGAGCTTTGTTACATAGTTCTCTTAGAAGTATTTCTATGGCAAATTGATATTGTAGGAAGAAACCTCTTTTCTATATTAAAGTTGGGCTTCTGCCCGGGATTGAACCTACGACCAACATAGATATATCATATCTATTGTATCATAAATACGTAAATACATAAAGAAGTATGAGGTGTTCTAATTAGTACTGGAAGAACTGGTTGGGCAAGGAACACGATCATTTATTCTTTCAAACAATGTTTACTTGTTGACAAGCTTCCGATAGAGCTCGTTAAGAATATCACGAAAACGACATATCACGATATTAATATCTTCCAATACTATTAAAATTTACAACACTTGGAAGAAAGGTTCGACCAATTTTCATCGTAGCTTATAGTCCTAATTATTTATATTAATATATAAATATTTATATTAATATACAATATTCTATATGTCGCTCTCTTTACAGTTCTCATCTTCATTGTTACGATAAATATTTTGGACACAATTTCATAAAAGAAATATATGGAAAGATGGTAGTTTCATACTCAACATTGTTAATGATATTAAGCTCTTAAATTATCAAAATTTATATGCACTTTAGGCATATTAATATAATTTATTGATGAAAAATTAAGCTTTCTTTTCAATAATGTTGATATTTTCAAGTTACCTTGCAGTGATGCTAGTGCTTATGTGATTATGAAGTAATTTAAAAATATTTTTATATCATAATAATTTGGGTTTAATAATTGGTTATTACTTTTCGGTCAATTAATATATAATACATAGACTTGTATATCTATACAAATAACATAAGTATGCATGTGTCAATAGTTATATTATTGAAAATATATCACCCACTCAATATCCGCTATACGGTTGCTTTGTTACTCATTTTAAATACCATTTTTTGGTTATGTTTTGTCAATATAAATTAGTTTGAAAGTGTATAACTATTATTTTGACACATGATATTTTTATTTTCAACAATAATTACCACACATTTGTAATAGCTATTGTATCAAATCGCTATTTACATAGATGGTGATCATATATCGGCATAAAGCAATACTCTTACACATGCATGCATCAGCTTATATTACTAAATTATTATAATCAACAATTTCCTAACAGATTGGCCATAGACTTATAGATACATATGTATGTACATATACAGCTATGCCTTTATATTTGTACAATACAAATGCACAATATACACGAAAGCACGCACTATGTTAGAAGAAAAATCATTGAAACACACTACGAACTACACTATGACATTGACATGTGAATTAGACACCTGACAACTTAAATATTTAAAAATAGAGAAAAATAACAAAAACATCGACAAAAATGAAATGTGACTTCCCTAATATACTACATATAAATATAACATAGTTATAGCTAGTAATCACAAAAATCGAATAAGATTATTTCTCACTTTTGACTGACGTGATTGTATGAGTGAGTGAGTGAGTGAATGAACCCGGGACCGAGTACAATGCATTTATATGAACAGTTTGTCTTTTGTATGTATTATATTTTATATCAAATTGCCGCCTTCAATAAAATCAAATACAACAATAATACAATTTTTATATAACAAGCATTATTGTTTTTTTCCTTTTTATTTGAAATTTGAGTTCCGTTTGTTGTTAACTTTTTTCCGTCGTCTTTTGAATTTTTTCTTTTTTCTTTTGTTTTTGTGATTGACTATTTAATCTCTCGTTTTCTCACCTGAATCTGTTTTTGTTTTTTGTTTTGTTTTGTTCGACAAATGAGTAATATGTACCGTCTATTTAGTTTGTTGGTTTTTAATTTCATTCACATGAATTTCATTGGATATTTGGTGATATTATTTATAATTTATGGAATATAAGTATGATCTTTTTTTATTTTAGAGTGTAATTCTTTAATGAGTTAGCTGCTATTTTGATTACATTCTAATCGGATTTAATTACAATTACCTTAAGTGTCTTGTATATGTAGACTAGCGTAAAAGTAGAAATTATTGGCTGCATATTAAATCCTTTACAACAACATGAATTATAAATTTATCAATGTAATTCTGAAAGTACTTTTTATGACTCTATTTAAGGGAAAATAGATTCGACGCTTTTCAATGGTGTTCTCAATAAGTTATCTTCGTAATGTCGATAGCGACATTATTAGAAAAATGTTAACCTTTGCATTTAATTTCCACAAATAGCTAACTCACACATATTTGAGCATATATCAACATATTTGAGAGGATCTTAGTGTAACTACGACTTGGCATAGCTCATCAAATTCTTGCAAATTTATTACGCACTTCACTCTTAATTTACGTGCTGAATATTGTTCTTATAAATGGAATGGTAAAACGGTAAAATTCGTTTTTTAATTTCGAAGTTTCGTTTCATACCGAAGTTTGCATTTTCAATAGCTTTCATACCGTTGGGAAGTACATAATTTCGTTCAAAATTTGTTGAAGTTATGAGTTGAAAGTCGATCTTGAATTTACCATGTTGAACTTTATATGCAACAGTGTCTTATATATCAACAGATTGCTCTCAGAGTAATTTCTAGGAGGTTTTTGACTAAAGTGTTTTTCATCGACGTCTTCAAGACTCTAAGAAAATGGAACACAGACTGACGAGAGGATGAAAATATAAGCCGCTTTATTAAAATGCTTGGAAAATGCGTTTATACGATACTAAATGATAACCATCGTTCGGGAGTATAAATAAGTTTGTGCGGTTTGTTTTCGAAAATTGAAATTTTATTGTGAAATATTGGTTCTACATTCCAAGTTCGAAATGCCCCCGCCACGATATCAAAATCGTGCTTGGCGACTTTAATGCCAGGGTGGGCAAGGAAGGTACCTTTGGTCTAACTGTCGGAAAATTCAGCCTCCACCAGAACACCTCCGATAACGGAATGAGGCTGATCGACTTCGCCGCAGCACGAAACATGGTAATTGGTGGTACCAGATTCCAGCATGTCGACATCCACAAAGAGACATGGCTGTCTCCAGATCAACGTACAAGAAACCAAATTGATCATGTGGTGATTGACGGGAGGCATGCTTCCAGTGTGATGGACGTGAAATCGATCCGTGGTGCCAACATCGACTCGGATCACTACTTTGTTGCAGCTAAGGTGCGCACACGCTTATGTTTCGCAAATAACAAGAGAAGTCCCACACAGAGAAAGCTCGACGTCAGTTAGCTGCGATAACCAGAGACAGCAGATGCATTTTCCACTCGACTATCGGATCTGATTATGCAGAACACTCCCCCACTTGATGATACATGCGCACGGTGGACACATATATCCCACTCCATGACTACTGCTGCCGAGGAGGTAATCGGTTAGTACCGGCCTCTGAGGAATGAGTGGTATGATCAGGAGTGTCGCGACGCTACCGCAGAGAAAGACGCCGCCTACAGAAAAACCCTGCGTGCAGGCGCAACGCGAGCTGTTAAGGAGCAGTATAGAGAGAAAAGGAGTGCAGAGAGACGTTTTTCAAGCGCAAAAAGAGGGAGTTGGAAAGACGCGAGTCTGAGGAGATAGAGATGTGTACCGACAAGAATGAGACTCGAAAATTCTTCGAAAAGATCAAGCGCCTGAGTGGAGGTCTAAATCCCGGAGCCTCTTCCTGTCGTGATGGAAATGGGTTACAGATGTCCAGAGTGTACTGAGCCTATGGAGGGAACACTTCTCTACGTTACTGAATGGCGATGCAACGAACAATTCCGCCAGTGGAGGAGATCGCCCGATAACCCCAATTACAGATGAAGGTGTTGATGTTCCACCACCCGACTATGACGAGGTTGAAACGGCCATTTTAAGGCTGAAGAACAACAAAGCTGCAGGTGCTGATGGCCTGCCTGACGAGTTGTTTAAGACCGGAGGCGATGAGCTGCTCACCCGCATGCACCAGCGCATAAGCAGAATATGGTCGGATGAAAGCATGCCTGATGATTGAAGGCTCAGTGTTCTCTGTCCTGTACATAAAAAAGGACACCCCACAATTTGCGCCAACTACCGTGGAATAAGTCTCCTGAGCATCGCATACAAGGTTTTATCGAGCGTACTGTGTGAAAGGTTGAAGCCTATGCTCAGCAACCTGATTGGACCGTATCAGTGTGGCTTCAGACCTGGTAAATCCACCATCGACCAGATTTTCACACTGCGCCAAATCCTGGAGAAAACCCAAGAAAAAGAGTTCGACACACACCACCTATTTGTTGATTATAAAGCCGCTTTCGACAGTCCGGTAAGGGATTACCTCTACGCAACAATGTCTGAGTTCTGTATTCCTGCAAAGCTTATTCGACTTTGTAGAATGACACTGTATAACTCCCGTTGTGCAGTGAAAATTGGGAAGGACCTCTCCGCACCGTTTACTACCGAACGGGGTTTCAGACAAGGTGATTCGTTATCATGCGACTTCTTCAATTTTATTATGGAGAAACTAATACGAGCTGCTGATCTACGACATAATGGCACTATCTTCAACAAAAGTGTTATGCTGTTAGCGTATGCCGACGATATTGACATAATCGGCATGAACACGCGATCAGTCAGTGCAGCATTCTCAGAGTTGGAAAGAGAGTCGCGTCGGATGGGTCTTACGGTGAACGAGGGCAAGACGAAGTATCTAGTGTCAACAAACAAAGAGTCCCGTAGTCTTGGACAGCACTTCACTATTGACAACTACGCTTTTGAAGTAGTAAGGGACTTTGTCTATCTTGGACGTCAGCCTGGAGATCATGCGTAGGATAACTCTTGCTAACAGGTGTTACTTTGGGCTGAGTAAGCAATTGAGAAGTCGAGCCCTCTCTCGAAGAACGAATCTACACTCTACAAGTATCTCATCATGCCTGTCCTAACATATGGCGCTGAAGCCTGGACAATTTCCACCTCGAATGAGCGAATGCTTGGGGTTTTCGAGGGAAAAGTCCTACGCAGGATCTTTGGACCTATTTGCGTTGGTGGCGAGTACCGAATAAGGTACAACCATGGGCTATACGAGCTGTATGCCGATATTGACATAGTACAGCGCATCAAAATCCAGCGGCTGCGCTGGCTAGGTCATGTCGAGCGAATGGAAGAACACGCTCCAGCTAAGAAGGTGTTATATTCGGAACCCGCTGGAGGACGACCCAGAAGAGGAAGACCTAACCTCCGGTGGAAAGATCAAGTACTGGAGAACCTGACGGCGCTTGGAATTTCTAACTGTTATTTTCGGCCTAAATCGATATTCGGTTGTTATGGCCACATAAGTAATAGTAGTAGTAATAATAAATTAGTAGTAACATCTGTTATCAGATCCGCACGAATTTTTTTTATACTTCCAATATCATGTAACCATGAAATGCTTAAAATTTTATGCAAGAGGTTAGAGGATTTTCTTCAGGAGTTATGAAGCAACGATCTCCGGTCTATGGTGCGATTGTGTAGAGGACATATTTCACTATGATCAAGCATTGCCCACAGACATAATCGAATGACCGATTCGCAATTACACTTCGGAAGAAAATGAGGATATCACAGGATTAGATGCCAGAATTAGATGGGTATTTTGCAGTTAGATGTTAATTAAAATTAGACGTTTCATATACAATATTTTTTAACTTTTCTGGCATTTATAGTTGGAGAAATATGGAAAGTGGTAAGTTGCCATCTTTCAAAATTCCTTTCATCTCATTTCCTTATTTTCCATCAAACGCCTGAGTCGTTAGAGAGTTCGCCATACATCTCAGTTATTGAAACATAAATTTGATTTAGTCAATCTTGATATAAAATTATGTATGTTTGCAAGCCTCTGAAGTGAATTTATGTATATTTAAACATATACAGTGGCTCACAGCTTATTTCGTACAGTGTATATATTTTTATGTAAATGGCTGTAACATCGAAACTAAAAAACTTATCGATAAGTTTTGAATGTAGATGTCTGTGTATGTGTTTAGTAAACCTAATAAGAAAACGGGGAACCCCAAAAATTGTTCTTTTTGTCATGCAAGAGAGAAAAACTATTGATCAGCTGATTTTCAGCTCACATCTTATTTCGTACACAAACTTCAATGTAAGTAAGTTTCATTCTGCCGCGCAGTTACAAAGTTTTTTTGAATTGTATGAGTTTTTGGACCTTTTTAACTATTATAACAATTTTTATTATTCTTATTTTAAATAGTTAAAGTGCTGTAAATTAAACATTTAGCGTTATGGGTCGTCGTACAACGATGGAACAGCGTAAACTGGTAATTAACCATTTTAGGAAAGGTCAGAGTGTGCGAAAAATTGCTGAAATGACAAATTTAAGTGCCTCAACTGTCCAATACATCATTCAACGCTTCATTCGCGAAAATCGGTTGGAGAACAAGGGCAGAGAAGCACCTAATAAGATTTTCAACGCATCAGACGAGCGTTATATTGTACGAAAAATTAAGAAAAATCCAAAGTTATCCACTCCGAAGTTGGCTGCAGAGGTTCAGCGTGAAATAGGAAAATCATCCAGTGCTGAAACTGTCCGACGTGTGCTGCGCAATCATGACTTGAACGGTCGAGTAGCCCGAAAGAAACCATTCATTTCAAAAATGAATATACAACGCCGACTTGACTACGCCAAAGAGCATATTATTAAGACTCCTGCGTTCTGGAATACCGTTATTTTCGCGGATGAGTCTAAGTTTAATATTTTTGGCTCGGACGGAATGTCATATGTTTGGCGTAAAGCGAATACCGAGCTAAACAAGGAGAACCTTAAGCCCACAGTGAAGCATGGTGGCGGTAGCGTGATGGTTTGGGCCTGTATGTCAGCAGCCGGAGTAGGTGAATTGGTTTTTATTGAGGGAACAATGGACAAAATGAAGTACCTCGAGATTCTGAAAAACAATTTACTTCAAAGTGCAGACAAACTGGGTTTGCGGGAAGAATTTCGGTACTACCAAGATAATGACCCAAAACATAAATCTGGGATTTGCAATCTTGGCTTATTTGGAACTGCCCACACTTGATGTCTCCACCACCACAGTCATCTGACATGAATGTGATTGAAAATCTTTGGTCTATTTTGGACAATAAAATAAGAACACACAAGATTTCTAATAAGCAAGACCTAAAGAAGGTACTAATGGAGGAATGGAAAAAAATCACACCAGACATCACTCAAAAATTGGTGGATTCAATGCCAAATAGACTCCAGGCTGTCATTAACGCTAAGGGATGTCATACTAAATATTAAAATCAACTTACTTTGTTTTTAGTTTGAACTTAAAGAGACTGTACGAAATAAGCTGTGACATGAATTTTCCTATTTTTTTCTTATTTTATTTTTTTATAGTGTCAAACACTAAAATTTTGAAAAAGTAAATTTTGGAAAATAAAAAACAAACCTTCCTTTCAAAAATGGCATTTATATTTTGTTCAAATTTTTGCTATATTAGGAATTACGACTGCAGCAATTTTTAAACTGTCACTGTACGAAATAAGCTGGGAGCCACTGTATATCACCTTCATTGGCTGCCAAAAAAAAACAATGATATGCATTATTTTGCTCCTCACCAAGTATTGAAATAAAAATTAGCATAAAAATTCAAAAAATAAATATGAATATTTTTGCCTCATATTCATCATTCATCATAGCCATCATCATCAATATATATTTAAGTATCATCATGACACAACATGATAAAGTTATAACTTTGAACGAACGATCAATAATTAACATATTGTGTCAAGTAGTTGTGTGTTTACTCTTATTAAGATCTGCACTATATGCAACTATAATATATTATTTTTATTTATATTAGCTTTGGATGATCATACTACATATAATACACAACTTGATATCATTGGCATGCATATTTCCATATATCCTCATACATACTTATGTAAACATTTCGATAGTGAACATTCCCAAAGGTTTTTATGATCAAAACTCTTCAAAAAATACTGAAGTTATAAATAATATTTCAATAAGTACAATATTATTCATCTTTTTATATTTGCTTTGTAAAATATTGGTAGCAGGCATACATTTGTAAGTGGAGTAAAAAAGCTTCTGTTTTTATTGGTAATCATTATTGAATAAATTATTTTTTAAAATACTATATGAATGTGCATTTTAAAAAGAAATTATTTACATTTCATTGGAGTAATTTCTGCAATACTAATAAATATCAACGAAAACTGGAATTAAATCTCAAAACTTAACCAACATTTATATTTTTATTTTTATGTATGTTACATACAAAAATTATCTTTGATTTTGTTAGAAAGAGAAAATTAATTGTTGTTAGAGTCATTAATATTAATATGAACATTAATTTTAATTATGTAAATTCCTTACTGATATATTTACGATCAGCTTACGTATATGTAAGCCCATGTAAATGTATGCTCTGAACAACGATACGATCAATTGATGATCGACATGTAAAACAAGAGATAGGAGTGTTGCTCTAATATAAATAAGAAGAATCAATACTATATAATTTCAGATGAGAATAAGAAATATTATTAAACACAAATTCTTATTACGTTTTTCAAACATATTTTTTTTTATTATGCAAATGTTAATAAAAATAAATTTAAAAAAAAAACAGAAATTCTTATCAAAGTAATATGGGTAGCTTCTGTTTGATATTTTTGTGAATAATTAATTAAATTTTGAAATTAAGTAAATATATTAAATTGCTGGACAGCAAGAATATTTTTAGATCTATCTAGGTGATAATTGTAGATAAAATTAAATATGTATTAGCTGGAATTACTAATACTTGCGAATATGAGGGACAGAAACGAGTATGATAATAGAATCGTATAGCAGCCCACACGATAATCTATATTAAAAGCCAAATATTTATTAATTTTAAGCGCAAAACTAATAGACGGTGTGATGCAAAGAGAGAGGGATAGAGAAAGTGAAAGAGATCTATAGATAGCTTAATAGATTTGCACAACAACATTAACAACAACAACATAAATATTTTATATAAGCTGAAAGAAATCATCAAAATTTTAAGATTTCGTATAGAAAGAAGATTTTATTCGAATAAACATACCCATTTTAAACAATACTCAATGATAGAAATTTTGTGACACATTTTTTTTTGAATTTTGTCATTCAGCACTTTTTTACAATAAACAATTGAGCAACGATATCCAGAAATCTCTAAGTTTATCGGTAAATGATCGTTGAATTTTTCTAAAAGCAGGTTCAAAATATTTTTGTGTTATTCTCGTTATAAATATTTAGATGGATAGCAATAAAGTCTATGAGAGGCGACACTTGGGCCAAGAAGGCCCGCTGTGATACCACGCGGATATTTCTACTCAGATCCCTCTCGGAACCATCTGAACTTATTTATAAATCCAGATGGATTTATACTTATTACAATCTCTGAAAGGTGTTGTCTTTGAGGTGTGAAGATTTGGACAGTGCAGTCAACCAAGGTAATACGCCGTAAAGGATTATCGGACTGCTTTGTATAGCTAGCATGTTGATAGCCCTTTTACAGGCGTAAAGTGCTATGGTAGCCTTTTCAAACCTATACAAATTATTATTTGTCCAGTTTCGATTTCTGAGATAGCGAATCTCCTCATTCAGAGCAAGTGAAACGCCCTGCAGTCTGAGTGCAGTTATTGTCGACATTTTGTGAATTTTCAAGAACAAGATTCATTCAGTTTTTTTGCGGGTTCGCATTCAAACCCCTTTCTTTCGCCCTTTCTTTCGTTTTGATAGAGTAATGAGGTTTAGTTGGATTACATAACTGAGGACTTCCGAAAATCTACCGGCTGCCATCAATACGACGTCGTCGGTTTAGGCTATAACTCTGCACCCCTTCTTAATATGTAGTAGTTGCTCGATGTACCTGCAGAGTGTCTACACCTAGACTCCTAAGAAAATTCATCATTGCCCTGTAATGAACATTGCTGAAGGCTCCCTCAATACACAGAAAGGCTGCGGACGTATACTCTTTGTTGTGAAGGAAAGTTCCCAGAAAACGTTCAGGGGTGAAAAATTAATTGTGGTCGGCCTTACATTTCATGACTGTATATGTGGCTATATATATGATTTTTAAGTGGTTTTGTACTCATTTTGTAAGAGAGTCCCCTTAAAGGATGAGAACGAGGAGTAAAGAAATTCTGAGAAATTACTAGGAAGAAAAAATTAATAGTTGTTGTTATATTGTAGAACCTTTTAGATGTACCTTGAGATCGCTGAGTAGGTATGAATTTTATAAAAATATGAATTTTGTAGGAAATTCCCCATTAGAAGATCAAATTTTGAGTAAGTATATCATGAAAAAATTGTGGAAAAATCAATTAATAGAGGTTCCTCATATATTTTGTCTCCCTAGAGTGACTACTACACAGCTGTGAGGTTATTTACCGATTTGATTTCAATTTTCGAAACCTTGACTTCGAATTGGTACCATTTACGGCATCCCATGCATACCATTTTTGAGCTCATGCTAATTTTTCACACTAGAATATTCACAACAAAAAATAATTTAAACAAAAAATTACAAAATCTTTTGGACAAAATATACTAATGTTTGTTTTTTTTTGTACTAAGTACTTCATTAATAATCAAAGCGACAAAGGTCTTTGACAAGTTTGTGATTTCTGTGAATATTCGGCAAATATGGTATACATGAATTCCTAAAATATCGCATATTACATAAATATTATTTTGAAATATTTGTTCTTTAAATCAAGGTTAAAATATTAAATATTTTTAGATTCATTGTATATGTATATTTCTTTTGTTTATATCTATAGCAATAAATCATAAAAAAAACTTAATCTGGCAAAATATAATAAAAAAAATGAAAAATTATAAGAGGATTCTTTTCGCATTTGAATTATTTTTGGCTTAAACGATGAAGAGAATACAATTCATAAAGTATTGCGACAAATAAACCAAAAATTATGCAAAAAATGCGGTACAAATAACAAAAGTGAAGAAGCTCGTTTAACGACACAAAAAAAAAACTAAGAAAAAAAGACAAACGTTTCACTGTAAACCAAAATGTTCATTCATTATATCATACCATCAAAATAAAAAGGAGACACATACTTATGATCATGCCTCATACCTAAATAAAATCTCCACAAATCGTTAAGCCAATTTAAACGAAAGACACAATAACAAAGCGTAAAGACGCGCATGCGCATAACCAAACAACCAAAATAAAATTCTTAATAAAAATGAAATTATATTATGAAGAAGGAAGAGAAAAAAGACGAAAAAGAGCAAAAAAAGAAAAAATCATAATGATGACGATGATGATAAACTAAAAGGGAAAAGATATAATTTTTGACATCCCAAAAGATAAAACACACTAAAAACCATAAAATAAAACAGAAGGTAGCCAAGTAAAGTATCCAAACCGTCACAAATGGACAAATGTATAAAACACACTACGACTAGTGAAAGAAGGATGGAGAGATTCAAAAAAAAAAAAAAAAAAATTGACATGATTTATCATAATGTGATCTTGGCGATTGAGCTGCTGCTTTTGCTTCTGCTGTTATTGCAGTACGCATGAATATGTAGGTACATACGTAGTATTGTATAGTATCTACCACAATAATAATGACAAGAATCTTCTTTACTTACCACATAGTCTGAGAAGTTGAGAAGGCAGCAACAAAAATTTGTTTTTCAACAACCCAGCGACAAGCGATAAGCGATTGACAGCAGCAACTACTAACTGCTTGGCTGGACGCCGCCATATATATGTATGTACACCATGTACACACGTAATACCATTAACAATAACAAATTCTTCGATTCTTTTAGCTCATGTTTATTCTTGGCTTGAAATTTGTATTCTCGTAAAATGTCAACTCTTCATAAAAATTAACTAAATATAAATTAAATTTTTTGAACAAATACCATAAAAATCATAAAATGAAAACAATGATTAACAACAACAACACAATCCCTAGTGTTGAGTGCTTATTTTTTGTTTCAAAAAGTTTGCCACAACAAACAAACTTGTCTTCATATGTATCGTATATGCATATCTGCAAAAAATATTCATACTCATATTATTATATTAAGTTTATATTTTGAGGACAATTTATATGGAGACATGTGGACAATCATAGTATAGTAAATAAATACATACGTATGTACTTGGTATAGTACGTGGGTGTACAATTAGGTATACCACTGTGGTCAAAATGATTCCGGAAATTTGGATTTAAATTTCTCAAGTATATGCAAATCAAATATGATATAAACATCATGACTGGTTGAAGAGTTACGAGTATTTTTGCACTAAACATTAGATACGCAATGAGATTTCTGGTGCGAAAATGGTTGGATGTTGTTCCAAGATTATACTCGAGAATCGCCGACTTACTATCAGAGACCCCGTTAGCATACGAGAATATTGTTTGTGGAAATTCAATCGGTTTTAAGAGACTAATTATACGTTAGAGGTGGGAATGTTTCAGTAAAAACTAAAACGTTAAGAATAAAACTCCAGCTGTACAGCCTTAATACCTGTGTCAGTCCAATAAAATAAAATTATTAAAAAACATAATTGATATCGTCTATGAAAGATGCCAATCTCATTTGTTCAATTCAATCAAATCACAACTAGATGAGTCCACTACCTGTATATGGATTACGACTATTTCGTCATACAATGAAGGATTTATAGATTCTTTTTTTTAACTCAATAGAAAGTATTCAAAGAAATTATATACACCTACCATTATTTAAATATGTAACAGACAAATATGTCGCGTCCGTAATGCCAAGTCCGCTTTTAGCATAAAGATGATCATCTCATAGGTCGAGTACTGTCTACGTCTGTCCCGCACTGCCCGTATAAAGTTTGCATGGGTTAGCAACCCTAATTAAATTCTATTTCGTCTCGCTATATTTCGCTCTGCCTCTCTCTCTCTCTCTCTCCCGTTCTCTTCAACTATTCTCCTTTTACTTTATACTGTTCACTTTCCGTTTTATTACTTTCTTCCATATTGTTGATCAACTCCCTCTAACATAAATACTTGTTTCTCGAATAATTAAAAATTGAAAATAAACAAAACAACTAATTTCTCGGACAGTGCGCGACCTTATCTCCTTTATACCCCGATTCCCGATTAATATATACATATACTTTAGATTCATACAATTACTATTAAAAATAATAAATGAATAATTTAAATAAAATGCGAGTCATTTCACTTGTGAAAAAGTGAAAAAAGAAGTGTTATTTATAGTAACAGCCACCCCGTCATCAACACCTCTGCCGTCAACTCAACCTGCAGGCAAGTGCACCACATTGAGCATTCACTCTTTTGAGTTTTCAGCAAACTCAAAAGATCGGTCAGAGGACACTGTTTCGAGTCCACTAAAGAGCTTAACAATGAATCGCTAAGTGCTTTGAATACCATTTTACCGAAGTAATATTAAAGTAATAAAGTGATATGTATACCATATATTTGGTTTGAAAGTCTGAAAAAATATACAAATTGGTTAGATACCGGCTATAGATCTACAAGTCGAACATTACGAATTACAACATGACATTGGGGGTTTCAGATTTCAAATCCGCATATTAATATGATAGAATTTCGGGGGAAATATAAATAAGCCATTTATTTTATTCTGCATTCCCCCATTAAAGAAGACACAGATAAATTTCATTCCAAAAAAATACTGGTATTTTTATTGTGGAGAAATCCGTATAACTTTCTGCTTTGTTGGTTCTCGGTTGAAACCGCTTTTTCAAATTTCCAACTCTATAGGGCCCCATTTTTATCAAAACATCTTATTGTTTTGATATTTTTCTAGATTTCCCTTCAACCCACGTACGTTTAGACCTTGCTTAAATCACAACGGAGAGCAAAATGGAACTTCAGTTGGAAGCATTGAGAGCTAGTGTACCTGCTGTTGAGAGAAAAAAAACGATACCAAATAGAAAATGTACCCATTAAAATGATCGACTATAATCACCAAAAAATATGCATGCACAAAAAAGTGTAATTGAGTTTGTAGGACTGATTCATTTGTAGTCTAATTTCAGAAATGCATAGAGACCATGAAGGTTCCTTAGCTTATAATGCAATAACAATTCATTTAATATTTAACTTCTACAACAACTACATTTTAGGCTCCGAAGAACCCTTTTTGATATTCTTTGCTAACCGATTCCGAACGGCAAAACTCTTGTGGCACCACGTCTTCTTAGTTCTGTCACAGAGTTCTTTCAGAAGTATTTTTGTACCAAATGGTTACTGCTGAAGAGTTGCCAATTGTTGGAGTCATAAAAAAATTTGTGGAACCCGTCACAACGAAAACGAAAGAGAGAGAAAGATATAATTATCAAGGTCAATCCATAAAAACTTGGTATTTGTTAAAAAAATATTTGAAAAAAAATGTTAATAAAATGTTTGAAATTGTATTTGCACAAAATTTCCTTTCCAGTACTTTGTGTAAACCATCCTTTCGTCACAGAGATTTTATGTGAAAAGACATACGCTGATAAGAAGAGAGAGAGGGAGAGAAAGCTATTGCTTTCTGATTCTACATTGTATCAGAATAAAAAAATTGTTCCGACAAGACATTAAACTCTCAATCTCTGGTTAAATATAATGAGTGACCCATTAGGTCTTACAAAGTCATATTTTTTAATTATTTTTTTATATGTGCATCGTGCCTCTTTTCCAGTACTGTTGTACGTTTTAAATTTTTCGATATCATTAGAAGGGACCTACTTATATTAGTCGGGTTCAGAATGGGTGAACCCTTGTGACGTCACTTTTTCTGAGCTTTGTAACAGATCTCTTTTCGAAGCTTTTTCATGGCAAATTGTTACTGCCAGAAGAATTGCCAATTGGGTTCGTTCGATCGAAAGAAAAATCTGTTCAGTGTTAAAGTTGTACTTCAGCCGTGGATTGAACTCACGACGTACAGATCGGAGAGCCAACCCACTAACCCACTGACCAACGACAGCCACAACGTCATATGTATTTCATAAATTCAAGTTGAACGAAAATATCATACATGTGAGCGTCCCCTGAAACTTTATGACAATATGAGATGTTTTAACATCCTGCAAATTTCCTAAATTAATTTAAAGTGAATTTTATATCTCGAGTTCGAAGATTATATGTACCTATTGCTCATTTACTATGTGCATATATCTCCTACGGTGGTCTGGTGGTGTTTTCGCAAGGTAACGTGTCTAACTGCCTCAACTGGGTGGGGCTAGCGCAATCCTTGTTGAACTCATTGCAAGTCAACTCACTGGCTGTCATGTAGTTTGATCTGAGCGCTATGTGATGATACCTTTATTTGTTAATGAGGGGTAGTCATATAGCTTGCTCTGCTTACTATGTGACGGCGCTTTCATTATTATTAATGGGGGCCCTCCATGTGGCGACCACCGGGCAATGTCTTCCTGGCACCCGCTGGGAGGCGGCTGAAGTGAGTGGCGAAAATCTCCTCGGTTAGAGGTTGTGCGTTGGGTTTGGGACCCGCCACATAAAAAACCCCCCCAATGAAAAAAACTAAAATGCCTCGGATAAGGACTACCGCTTTTGTTGATGACCCCCGCAAACGAAAAAAAGACAATGATTTACGGATATGCACCTGGAATGTCCGGTCCAGGAAATGCGATGGACAGGACAGGGCTGCTCCAAAAGAGCGTCCTGTGACATCTACTACAGTTGCCATGCTGAAAGGCACGAATTAGGATGTGGATTTTTGGTCAGCAAGAGACTACGACATCTTGTCTCACAGTTCACGCCTGTGAACGAACGGCTGGCCACAATCCGCATCAAGGCAAAATTTTTCAACATCAGCCTTATATGTGCCCACGCTCCGACGGATGAGAAGGACAATGTGACCAAGGAGAGCTTCTTTCAGCGCCTCGAAGAAGCTTATGACCGCTGCCCCCGCCATGATATCAAAATCGTGCTTGACGACTTTAATGCCAGGGTGGGCAAGGAAGGTACCTTTGGTCCAACTGTCGGAAAATTCAGCCTCCACCAGAACACCTCCGATAACGGAATGAGGCTGATCGACTTCGCCGCAGCACGAAACATGGTAATTGGTGGTACCAGATTCCAGCATCTCGACATCCACAAAGCGACATGGCTGTCTCCAGATCATCGTACAAGAAACCAAATTGATCATGTGGTGATTGACGGAAGGCATGCTTCCAGTGTGATGGACGTGAAATCGATCCGTGGTGCCAACATCGACTCGGATCACTACCTTGTTGCAGCTAAGGTGCGCACACGCTTATGTGTCGCAAATAACAAGAGAAGTCCCACACAGAGAAAGCTCGACGTCAGTAAGCTGCGATCACCAGAGACAGCAGATGCATTTTCCACTCGACTATCGGATCTGCTTATGCAGAACACTCCCCCACTTGATGATACATGCGCACGGTGGACACATATATCCCACTCCATGACTACTGCTGCCGAGGAGGTAATCGGTTACTACCGGCCTCTGAGGAATGAGTGGTATGATCAGGAGTGTCGCGACGCTACCGCAGAGAAAGACGCCGCCTACAGAAGAATCCTGCGTGCAGGCGCAACGCGAGCTGTTAAGGAGCGGTATAGAGAGAAAAGGAGTGCAGAGAGACGTCTTTTCAGGCGCAAGAAGAGGGAGTTGGAAAGACGTGAGTGTGAGGAGATAGAGATGTGTACCGACAAGAATGAGACTCGAAAATTCTTCGAAAAGATCAAGCGCCTAAGTGGAGGTTTAAATCCCGGAGCCTCTTCTTGTCGTGATGGAAATGGGAATCTGGTTACGGATGTCCAGAGTGTACTGAGCCTATGGAGGGAACACTTCTCCACGTTACTGAATGGCGATGCTACGAACAATTCCGCCAGTGGAGGAGATTGCCCGATAACCCCAATTACAGATGATGGTGTTGATGTTCCACCACCCGACTATGACGAGGTTGAAACGGCCATTTTAAGGCTGAAGAACAACAAAGCTGCAGGTGCTGATGGCCTGCCTGCCGAGTTGTTTAAGACCGGAGGCGACGAGCTGCTCACCCGCATGCACCAGCTCATAAGCAGAATATGGTCGGATGAAAGCATGCCTGATGATTGGAGGCTCAGTGTTCTCTGTCCTGTACATAAAAAAGAAGACCCCACAATTTGCGCCAACTACCGTGGAATAAGTCTCCTGAGCATCGCATACAAGGTTCTATCGAGCGTACTGTGTGAAAGGTTGAAGCCTATGCTCAGCAACCTGATTGGACCTTATCAGTGTGGCTTCAGACCTGGTAAATCCACCATCGACCAGATTTTCACACTGCGCCAAATCCTGGAGAAGACCCAAGAAAAACAGATCGACACACACCACCTATTTGTTGATTATAAAGCCGCTTTCGACAGTCCGGTAAGAGATTACCTCTACGCAACAATGTCTGAGTTCGGTATTCCTGCAAAGCTCATTCGACTTTGTAGAATGACACTGCATAACTCTCGTTGTGCAGTGAAAATTGGGAAGGACCTCTCCGAACCGTTTAATACCGAACGGGGTTTAGACATGGTGATTCGTTATCGTGCGACTTCTTCAATCTTATTATGGAGAAAATAATACGAGCTGCTGATCTACGACATAATGGCACTATCTTCAACAAAAGTGTTATGCTGTTAGCGTATACCGACGATATTGACATAATCGGCATGAACACGCGAGCAGTCAGTGCAGCATTCTCAGAGTTGGAAAGAGAGTCGCGTCGGATGGGTCTCACGGTGAACGAGGGCAAGACGAAGTATCTAGTGTCAACAAACAAAGAGTCCCGGCGTCTTGGACAGCACGTCACTGTTGACAACTACGCTTTTGAAGTAGTAAGGGACTTTGTCTATCTTGGAACCAGCATTAACAGCAGTAATGACGTCAGCTTGGAGATCATGCGTAGGATAACTCTTGCTAACAGGTGTTACTTTGGGCTGAGTAAGCAATTGAGAAGTCGAGCCCTCTCTCGAAGAACGAAAACTACACTCTACAAGTCTCTCATCATGCCTGTCCTAACATATGGCGCTGAAGCCTGGACAATTTCCACCTCGGATGAGCGAATACTTGGAGTTTTCGAGAGAAAAGTCCTACGCAAGATCTTTGGACCTATTTGCGTTGGTGGCGAGTACCGAATAAGGTACAACCATGAGCTGTACGAGCTATATGCCGATATTGACATAGTAAAGCGCATCAAAATCCAGCGGCTGCGCTGTCTAGGTCATGTCGAGCGAATGGAAGTACACGCTCCAGCTAAGAAGGTGTTATATTCGGAACCCGCTGGAGGACGACGCAAAAGAGGAAGACCAAACCTCTGGTGGAAAGACCAAGTACTGGAGAACCTGACGGCACTTGGAATTTCTAACTGGCGCCAGCTAGCGAAGAACAGAGATGGCTGGCGAAGCATGTTATTTGCGGCCTAAATCGATATTCGGTTGTTATGGCCACATAAGTAAGTAAGTATATATCTCCTACATGGACTATTGAATTCCCATCATTATCATCTGTATTTTATTTTTATCGTATTACGATTTATAGAGTTATGTGACATTTCATAACGGTCTGAACGCGCCTGAGTTCACACGCATACACACGTTCAAACAACAACAACAACAACAACAACAACAACAACAACTCACCAACGTACAATAGATGACAATCTTATGTCATTGTCATAATTTTTAATTTTCAACGTTTTTTGTTGTTTAAGTAAATTTTTTTTTGTAATTTTGGTGCCAGTGAACTCGCTATGTCTTACTTATCTATACAATTTAATCAGTCCTTGCTTAAATACTATACATATAATCATACAAACACATACACCCAACTACTCGTAGGTACTATGGTATTTGTTTCTCTGATTTTTGTAACTTTTTGTCTTCTGCGATACACAAAAACATTTACGTACATACATATTTCCTTTTTGAGTTCAATATAGTTGTTGTAATAATACCCTTAGTATCACATACTACGAAAAATAATAATTAATGCATGCTCGCGCATCCATACACACATACATATAGCTTCATTGATTAGAAACCCCATGGTGTGCTATGAGTATGTTTGCCATATAAACCTCCCATATAAATTAACCTCATGTGGTCTCCAAATAGAGAGTTTGCCTTGGTTGGCTTATATGTATGACTGTTTGGTATCCCTCCCCAACAAAATAAAAAAAAAACTGAAAAAAAGTAAAGAAAATCACAACAACAAAATTAAAATCTTACTCTTCTTATTGCTGTTGTTGTATTTCTTCACATCCATCCATATCTTTCAATGATCCTCGCCACATCGAGTATTGCTTATATGTATGGGAGAGTGTGTAGATGAGTATGCCCATATTGTAATAATTCATGCATTGTCAGACAGAAGTTTCAAATTTCATGTTTGACTTATGACAGTTTACCTGATAACATGGCGCTGTCGTTGGTTTAATTCTTCATCTCTTTTGGTTTTATTAATTTTTTTGTTGTTTTTGTTTCAGCAATTTCGTTGCTGTTGATTTCATGATTTTAAAATTATATTATATCTTAAACTATATATTTCCATAAATGTTGTTATCAAAAAAGTGTTTATTTAATCAATATTCATTACGTCGAATACAGAGTAATATTCTTATTTCTTCACCATCTAAAAGATTCACTGTTCGGCTTATAAGAGATAAAAATAACAAAAGGGCCTCGTTCGGCAAAGGAGAAACACACATTTCTATGGGTACGCATTTGGAATCGTTGCAATCGAAACTGAAGTTGGTTTGGTTTGCTAAGTAAAATACTTCCTTTCAACAATTGGTCAAGCGTACTCATCCCTTACCTGAACCGCTTAGTGGTGCTCCCACTCAATTTTTATATATTTATATATTTCGATCCCACCGCCTTCCAATACTACAAGATGGGTAAAATATATAAACGACCATCATCAATTACTTACTATTAATTACTCACCATTTTTATAAATACACTTAGTTTTTATTTTCAAGGTGGCTCCCTGCAGAAAGAAGTCAAAAGCATCCAAAAATTGACGATTAACCTCATGATTATCTAGGAATCGGGTAAATATTTGCTCCGGAGCGGGTAAATATACGACTGACCGAGGAAATTTTGGTGCAGAAGTATTAAATACAATCTTGGATAAGATAAGAAGCCTGGAACACCAATTCGTCTTTTACAGTCTTTCTTAGAATCCAAAGAGTTTCTAAGCATTATCAAAGCTTTCATGAGATAGCCAATAGGTTTTGAATGACAACCTCTCAAAGGCGTGATCGTTTTTTGAGCTTCAGATTGCTAATGCGCTGTAGGATCTTACAGTCGGAATGTTATACGTATATAGCATGATCTATGTATAATCAGATAGAAGAAAAATCTCCATGAGATGATATTGCAGAAGACTCCTCGATAGTCCGAATCTTATATCCCAACATTTAATACATACTACTGACGGATGATTGAGTAATACAAACTACACCTGGACAATTTTCACAGTGAGAGCTCTTCCCAACTGGAAATCTTAACAGAAGAAATCTTAATACAGTCGGTATTATATCTCCGCGGAAGCAAATGAATTGCTTTACTCTTGAACAACGTTGGAAAAACAAGGAAACTCATCGCAACTGGGGATCGATAAACATACACGTGATCGTCGAGAAGCCAGCTATGGCATCATTAACCCATTTTTCTTTGAAAATGCTGCTGGAAATGCATTATGGTCAACTACAGAGGAATGATAAACGATTTTTTGTGGCCGAATTTTGAAGACGTGGACTCGGACGAACTTTGCTTTCAACAGAATGGCTCACCATACCACACAGTCCATAACACAAACGATCTTTTGTGCGTCAAATTTGATAATCGTGTTATCAGCCGTCTCGGCAATGTCAATTGGCCACCACGAAGTTGCGATTTGATACCGTTCGACTTTTTTTTTGGGTCCCGTGAAGAATCGAAGTTATGGGAACAATCCATTAATGATTCAGTTCCTTAATGATATAGAGCCAGAAACCAAGGTGTTGGAAAACTGTCTTCACAGGATGCTCTACTGCGAAGCCAGCCTAGGCAGATACATGATTGAAGTCGTGTTTCATAAATAATGGGAATGATTGTTTTTTCGAATAAACCAATAATTTGTATAACGACACAAATTTATTTTATTTTTAGGGAGAAGCTGGTAGTCAGGAGAAACAACTTGTGAACCTGTTTTATCTGAGAAGCGTATATTTTGGATGCAGGACTAGAAATGCCTATTTATTGTACTTAGATAGACAGAATCGCCGGTAACTCATAGTAAATATATATACAAAATATATATTGAGCTCCTTAGAAGTTGTGAATTCTGACGAAGCTGTAGATAGGAAGAGGCAATTTATAAAAATCTTATAGCTGAGCTAGTTTGATGGACCTTTCTTCTATTGGCAGACATGTAAACTCTTCGCGAGCTCTGATTTGAATTACATGTATGTCGCGCAAAAAAGCCGGACATTGCGAGCGACTTTTAATTCTACTAACCTAGGTTTAAAGGTATCGGTGTATCTACCCACCAATCAAGTTCACAGCCATGAGGGACATGAAAGAAACTATAGGGGGGAAAGTATCTTGCTACAATAGTGACACAATGGCGTTGAATAGTTTCAAAAACATACCGTGAAAAGTTTAAAGGTCGTTAGAAAATGGGATGAATATAAGGTAGTTTCGAATTGGTGTCAATTTAAACGTCAAAACCAGACTCAAACATGCCTAACACAAATAAAAAATCCCTTAGGAAGGATTATGGGATGTATAGCTTTAATGAATGGAGATTATATCGACGTACAGCTAAAACAGCCAAGAATATACTATGTAAGTGTTGACAGATCATATTCGCCTTATTGCTTTTACATGAATTTATTACAGGTAGGTACATCCATATACATATGAGTGCCCAATTTTAAAAGCATACGTATTCCCACATATACCTTGAGAGAAGGGCATATAAAGACATACAGATTGAAAATACGTAACATCTTTAAATTAAATCATTGAAGAGCCATTCTGAGAACGACTCAAAACTACTACCACTGGATATCTATTTGCTCAAAGAGATACAAAGTAATAAAAACTGAACAAATATGTATAAACTTTTGCAACAAATATTCAATTTCTATACAAATACATACATACATGGGTATGTCTGAGAATCAGAAATCATAAAAGCAGGCACACTTTTTTAATTAAGTTTTTGGAAACTTCAACATACGAGTGTAGTCCTATGTATTTTACCTATGCATGTATCACACAGTGCCATTGTAAGCAAAGTTTTATGTATATTTTGTAGATATACGAGTATATATGTATATAAATTTCAACTTATAAAACTATGAACATAAAAATGTGAAAAGATTTAATTAAGCAGCAGCAGCAGCAGCAGCAATAGAGCCTATAAAACGTATATGTACATGTATTGTATTGTAAGTTACACAATGTAAGGTCATTCAAAAAGACCCACACGTACGCAACAGTCATCAACATATTATATAGTATATATCTATAGATCTATATAGGTATAGATATATAAGGTATGTATAAAAACGTAAAATGATATAAATTTTCATGCGAAATTCTACTATGCATACATACAAACGAGTACATCTGATTGTGGTAGGTGATGATGAGACAGTGATGGTGATGCGTTGATGATTCAACATTCTTATTTGTTATTTAATATTTAATTTTATATTTTTTGATATTTTTATGATTATATGTAGCTTCGCTCCGGCTGGCTTATTCTTTTGAAACTTTGAATTTTTGTTTCTTTTTCTGTCCAGACATCCTCCATCGCAACACTGTACTGACGACAGACGTTGATCACCACACAATATTTAGTGACAATATGTAGTGTGTGCGTAACCGCATATAAATTTATTTCATTCTACAATTCTCTGTTAAATGTATCTACAAAAATTAAGAAATTCAAAATAATTTATTAATGCTCATTTTTTTTTACATTTTTATTTTTGCCAACTATACTACTATAACTGCTTGGTAATAATTTTTATGAATTTAACACGTACGTGATAAGCTTACGTGACACGTTGAGACCGACCGCTTACAGAATGCAACAGATGCAAAATATACGCATATCAAAATCAAAAACCAGCAAAAAGAGAAAAAAAAACCTTAAGCAATAAAAATTCATAAGAAAACAAAATATTTATCAACAAATCGGTGATGTCGGCGACAGCGACTACAATGACTAATGTAGTTATATAAGAATAAAAATAAAAATAATAATAAAATTGAAATAATTAAAGAAATAAAAATAAAAGCCAGTGTGAATATATTGTACAAAATATTTACTAAGGATTTAAATTCAAATCAAAAACGAATATGAGAAAATTTTGTGTAAGGCTAATCGACGAACTCTCATTCGCTACATAAAGTCGCATATTGAAGCTCCGATTGGATTGTGACCAAATTCGCAACATTTTATTAAGAAGAAACAGTACTTATTTGTAAGTAATGATCTGTAGAACAGCTCTGAAAAAGCGTACCATACGTACTCGGCAATTTGTCCAAATTGTTTTGAATTTCAAAATAAAAACACCTTCTGCCTTCGTTAAAGCGAAACCTTTGGGCACCCTATAAGATATTCGACTTCAACGTACATAAGGTTCTCGGTCATAGAATCACTGGAACGGAAGTCTCCCAGTCTCAATGGATCCTCAGAGATACTATCTTAAGCTGGCCACTCGAACATCAAAGTCACTTAACTCCTGCATTATTTTTCCTACAACTCACAGATTCGTTTCTTGAGTTCCTTCTTATGGACCCTAACGATGTTAAATTCCTTACACCAGATAATAGGAGCCAATGGTGCATTGGCATGAACGATCAAATGCTGAGAGTGTGATTTAACACTCATTGTAGAAGTTGCATCTTCTTTGCGAATATCTAGTTCTACTGATCACGAAAATTTCGTTTCTGGGAAGGTAATTACTTCATAAATTATAAAACCTTCAGTTCGTTGTGATTCGTATAGTTTCAAAATGAAGCTACAGCGCTTCTTGTGACCCACTGTAGGCATTTGTGGTTGAGCAACCAGAACCAAGCAACTAAAGATTTTAATTTACATTGTATTCGTAGAAATTTAAGAGTGAATTCTTTTTTGTTGGGTTGTATTCAAGTTGCTCACATAGCTTCACTCCTTGTAGCTACAATATCAAGTATTAGAGATATAAGAAAATGTAGAAAATAAACAAATAATTAAATAATAATAATAAAAGTGTTAAACAATTTTACAACTCATTTGTAATACGATTTTCTTTACTATTGTTTACTTTTGTTTACTCCTTGCCTAGAGTTCTTTTACAACATGGAAGCCACAAGTTCTTATATGAATTTTTTATTTCTATACCAATATTATAATGATACCTTGCGACTACAACAACAAAAACAATAACAACAATAACAACATCAATAACACTTGTTTGCGCGCTAATTAAGAAGTGATCTACAACATCGTTTAGCATCATTAACAGCAACAGTGTTAACGACAAAAGAGAACATTAAAAACCTATGGTCGAAGTTGATGGAGAGAAAGAAGGAGAAAACAGATCCCATTCGATTGAACAGTATACCAATGATCTTACATTTCATTCAAGAGAAGAAAAAAATGCAAAGTAAATTGCTGAAGACCACAAGTCGAAGACGAAGGAGATGCACAAGTTTATGGCACAGTTGAGAAGGCGTCATTATTACTAAAGCCTCAAGATGATGGGTGTAGTCGTTCAGGAAGACTGTTACAGATTTGTAGATAACATTAAACAGAGTATAATTTATTTTGGTATTTCAAATTTTTTGTTTTTGTTTTTTTTTTTGTATAATATTTATCTACATGGAATATTCATTTTGTTGCTGTTGCTGTAATTTTGACAAACCAATTTATCTCACACTTGGCATCAGTAGAAGGACAAAAGGCAAATATTAAAAAAAATGTTTAAATTTTATGGTTTGAGTTGGATAACAGAAAAAAAAAAATGTATTGTTTTTGAATTTATATGGTAATTTTGTAAATTTATTACAATAACAAACTACTAATTTTTGTCATATAAACAATGAGCAATAAGCAATAAGTAAGTCCATTTTATGAGGTAAGCCATCAGAAGTCTTCATAAAATTATGACTATAACTATACATTTTTATGATTTAAATATCCAATGTATGGGAAAAGAGGTTTAGCTATAATCCATGCTGCTTATACATCATTAGGGAATAATAAATGAAATCAGTTGTTGAAAGCAGGCAACCTCATGAATTTCGATGTAAATGGGGAAAAAAGTAAATTTCATGTGCTCAACAAGATTTTTTTTTGTAAAAAAAAAACCATCACCTTAACTAAGAAAATACTTGATAAAAACTATGGAGACACTGAGTCATCAACTTCAACAATTAAGAAGTGCATTCTGTTGTGGTCGTACCAGCATAAATAACGCTGATCGTTCATGTCACCCAAATGGGGTCAACATACCAGAAATCGTCGATAAAATCCATGATATTGAACGACCGGAGAATGAAAGTGCATGATGAACAATATTTGGACCTAAAAAATCTTCAAGATGGTTGCCCCATTTGCTCACAAACGACAACAAACGCAATCGTGACCACTTCAATAGATTGTTTTTCGATGATCAACCTCAATGCGAATGAGATTTGTATCGTGGATGAATCGTGGATCAATCACAACACACAAAATACTAAGGATCAGTCAAAACAACGGATTTTTTCTGGTGAACGTGCACCAAAAAAGTCAGGAGCCAATAAGGTTATGGTGACAATTTTTTGAAAAGCATGCGGTGTAATTTACTAACTGCCACACTCAGAAACGTTCATTGAATTTCGCCCAACGAACACATAACTAATTGTCCTTAAGCTCAGTAATGCACGATACATCTCAGAGTCATAATTTAATTTAATGAATGTCCACCCAGTTGCGGCCCTTTTTGTATGACATCACTTACATGTAAACGTCAATGTGAAATGAAATATTTGAATTACTTTTAATTTTTTCTAAAAATAATTTGTTTTTCCTTTTTAGAAGCGCTTCTATACATGAGGATGGACCTTAAAGTCAAATGAACTTTTTTTTAAGTCTCACATCTCAATCGGTAATGTCATGGTTAAAGATATCACATATAAATTTTGGTGCCAATTGGAGACGGTTATCGCAAAGAGGTCAAATTTGCAGATTCATCTATGGAGACTCAATAAAATCGATCCTACTATAGTCGAAGATATCACAAATGAATTTTCGTCCCGATTGGAGACGGCTAAGGCTTGTCGCACAGAGGTCAAAATTCAGATTCCTTTATAGAGACTTATTAAATAAAAAATTGTTTTCATCTAATTCCCAAAATCGATCCCACTGTAGTCGAAGATATCAGATATCAGATAGATAGAAGATATATAAATTTTAGTCCCGATTGGAGATGGTTAAGGCGTTTGGCACAGGGGTCAGAGTTCAGATTCATTAAACGTCTCCAATCGGGACCAAAATGTGTATGTGATATTTTTGACCGTGGTATTACTGATTGAGGCGGTGAGGTTTAAGAACCTGATGTAAAAAATATCTTCCTACATTTAAGGACCACCAAGTATACATATACCAAGGTAACGTAAATTTAATAGAAAACAAAACAAGCAAAAATGTCAAAACCAATTATTAAAAATCTCCTTACAGTCGGCTGGGGTCGACCAAATTATACCCTGCATATGTAGAGGTATATATAAAAAGTTTGCTCGTATATCCATCCTTTTCTTCCACTACTTTGTATAGGACCTACAATAAGAAGCAGGCGTACCTCACCAATTTTGGAGGATCAATTTCTGACTTTAATACTAAACTACATAGGTTGCAATGGGTTGACCTAGGCGTATTAATTAGTAAGTTATGGGTGTTTTAATGTTTAAGATAAATCCGAGACTTTGTACGGAAGCTATATAAAAATTGGGCGTGACGTATCTCTTTCTGGTATATCTAATTAATTTTTCAATATCAATTCACACCTTAAATTTGGTTGTCCTACGCTAAACGGTTTGTAAGTTATGGAGCTTAAAAGTTTTAGTTTAATTCCCTCGACTTTGTATGGGAGATATATGAAGGAGTGGGCATGGCACACTGATTTTCTGCCAGATTATTTCCGACTACGATATTAATCTAAGTGTCAATTATGGTTATTTTAGGCAGGAGATTGCCGAAGTTACAGCTGTTTAAATTTAAAAGAATTTCAGTCATTTTGTATGGGGGCTGCAATAAACAGTGGGCATGGCGCGCCCATTTCCTACGAACCTAGTTGCTCGTACAATACTTATCCATACCTTAAATCTCGTTGTCCTACGTTAAATGGTTTGTAAGTTATGGAGCTAAAAGTTTTAGTTTAATTCCCTTGACTTTGTATGGGAGACTCATGAAGGAGTGGGCTTGGCACACTGGTTTTCTGCCAGATTTTTGCCGACTACGATATTAATCTAAGTGTCAATTATGGTTATTCTAGACAGAAGATTGCCGAAGTTACAGCTGTTTCAATTTAAAATTTGTATGGGGGCTACGATAAACAGTGGGCGTGGTAAGCCCATTTTCTGTGAGCCTAGTTGCTCGTACAATACTAATCCACACCTTAATTCTCGTTATTCTACGCTGAATATTTTGCAAGTTATAACCGGAAACATTTTTTTTAATTTCCGAAACTTTGTATGGGAGACCCAAAAAGGAGTGTGCGTGGTACACTGATTTTCTGCCATATTATTTCCGACTACCATGTTAGTCTAAGTGTCAATTATGGTTATCCTGGACAGAAGATTGTAGAAGTTACAGCTGTTTAAATTTAAAAGAAGTACAGACACTTTATATGAGAGCTACGCTAGAAAGTAGGCGTGGCTCACCCACTTTTGGCGAGGTTATATAGTAGTATAATAAAACTCTATGTGCAAAATATTGTTGTCCCAAGTTGTATATTATGTGAGTTATAGCTAGTTAAAGATTTTGAAAATTCCGAGGTTAGTCGCTTTGAATGCTTGGTGTGGGCGTGGCTATTGACCGATCATGCCCAATATCAATCCGCTCCGTACCCTTGGATCATAGGTTACTTGTGCCAAATTTCGTCGAAATAGCTCAATATTTACTCAAGTTATCGTGAGAACCATCCAGGTGACAGACAGACGGACGGACGGACGGACGGACGGACGGACGGACGGACGGACATCGTTAAATCGAAAATTTAATCGACGCTGATCACGAATATATATCCATGTCTATATCTCCGGAGATTCCTTCAAGTGGACACAAACATCTGACCGAAATGAATATACCATGCATATTGCATTATGCAGGGTATAAAAAGTTAAGCAAATGTTTTCCCGTACTTAAATTTAAATATCACTAATTGACTCCGAGAATGAATTTTTTGAAATCTTCACTAAGTGCCGATTTAAGTAATCGTTAAATGATTCTGAGTGCCTACCAGTACCAGTGATTCTGAGTACCCTACTCAGAATTCACTCCGGATTTAGACCCCTGCGCCTATTCTCTGATACCAAATCTGAAGAAATGGTTCGTCGGTAAGAGATTTGAGTCGAATATAGAAGACATCGACGAAACAAAATCCTATTTTGAAGACCTTGAGAAAACCTATTATTTGGAAGGAATAAAAATATTGGAAAAAAAAGATGAACTAAATGTATCGAGCTAAAAGGAAATAAATGTTGAAATGTTGAGAAATAAAACGCTATTTGCTGACAAATATATATGTTTCAATAATAAAAAAAAAACGATTAAATGTACATAGAACTCTCAAACACATTTGATAAAGGTGTACTATAAAATAACTTTAAAATAAATAATTTTTCAAATTCGATATTATTATGTAATACAAATACAATATTACTAAGCCAAAACCACACCAAGCATTCTTAACTAGGCGCCTGCGCAATTCAACATATCCATTATTTTCTCCATCATTTAGACATGCTTTTTTTGACACATTTCAGGTGCAAATAATAACATGTTGCACATATGTAGATACATACATACATATTTCGCACATACACACACACACACAGCAATGACGAACGAACGAATGTAACCAACTAAATTACCAACTATGCCACAAAATGTGCATAATCACTGCTGCGACGTTATCTCAGACATGCACAGTACGAATAGAGTAGTATGTATGAGTACTAGTTTATACAAAAAAAAAAAAATAAATGCAAATTATTAGCATGCAGCATGTAGTACGAATACGTATGTGTACGTACCTACATATATTCATATGAATTTATTGGAGATATGTTGTGCATATTCATGTATCTAAACAAATCTGCCAAATCATATACACAAGAATATGTACTCATATGTAACCTGAATTTAATAGATATGTTCGAATGTTTGTATGCATGTATATAGAAGTGTTGAACATGATTTATTTAAATTTATATGAAAAATTGACAACAGCATTTGTGCTATGTACGTACGTGTATGTATCTACATTATATATATGTATATGTGAATAGACAGTCAGACTAATAGTGAATATCACAACATTTTCTAGCTTGACTAGATCAAACTCAAATAGCTCTCAAACTAGCAATCAAACTAGCCGGCTGCCTTTATATGTTGACTTGCATTTTTTTTTTTTTTGCTTTTTCTTACTTAATGTGTTATTGTAGCCAATATGAGTGATAAAAATCTAATAAAAGTTTTGTTGCATAAATTTTAACACTGATTTTAATCAATAATGGCATACATTGTGACTGCTCCTAATGCTGCTATGCGTCGCTTTTAAGCCTTCCTACTGTGCTTCGAACAACTATGCAACTGTACGATGTTGTGCTTATCGATCATTCGATCGATCGATATTTAATGGTGATTTCAATCAAGCACCAAATTTATTTCTTTTTAGTTTCGTTGGTGTTGAAGCATAAATGCACATTTCATATTTATTAATTTTACTATTATAAATTAATAATTAATTTTCTTTTTTTCTTTAAATTTTCAGGTTATCAGATTTGATGAAACATCGAGTGCGGGGACTTGAATCGCGTAGAATGAAAGCGCTAGTGAAGCAAGAATTCTTATCTGTTGTACATAATTTTTGCTAGCCCAACGTTTAATTAAATGTGATTAAGGACATATACTAACTCTTGTTACCCGACAGCTTAAAGTGAACATAATAAATATTTGCTAATTCGTACGCGAAAATTAAAGTAAAAATTTATACATTCTTGGCAAAGAAGAAATTGGCTTTCTTAATGGATAGATCTAAAAGAGAAACCAATACAGGGGACGACATACTAGAAATTAAAAGGTCTTTTAGAATATCAAATTACTGTCCCACATTCAAGTCTGAAATTTCTGCTATTAATAAAGGTAGGGGAGTTTGGTCTTTCGGAAATTACTTTTAAAATGAACAATCAGGTAGATATGAAAGCACTATACACTAAAACTGCTCTGCATAGAATATAACTACGCTCGGTCCGACAACTCGTAATTGAGCCGAGCTGGATACTCGGTCATTGGGGTCGGTCCGGCAAAAGTTGATGAATAACCGGAATATCAATAAGAGGTAAACATTTCTATAACAAAGAGCTCTTTGGCCAAGCTTCTCTTCCATTACATTAGAAGGGACGTTCTTATTTTAGCCGGTTCCGAACAGCAGAACTTTTCCGACATCACTTTTTCTGAGCTTTGTCACAGAGTTCCTTTAGAAGCTTTTCCATGGCAAATTGTTTATGCCGGAAGAATTGCCAATTGCTTGCCGACAGGTGGGTACAGATCGAAGGAAAAATCTTTTCGATATTAAATTTTGTATGCGTCAGCCAGGGATTGAACCCACGACCTATAGATCAGAAGGCCAACACATTAACCGACGGCGCCGACAAAAAGTTTGTAGACTTTAGTAAGGAGAGGAAGACTGAACAATTTCTTAGACTTTGTAGAGAATATCATCGAACTCTTGTAAGAGTGGTGGCAGTGCACTGTGTCCTAAACGCAATAGGTCCCCCTTACAAGAACATACTTACGGTGACATACTTTCTCAGCTACAGCCTGGGCCATAATATATAGAAGTCGATCAAAATACAGTATCGATGGATTTTTTACCGAAAACTATGATCAACATTTCAAAGTTTTTGGCCAGACTTAAACCAAAGAGGACAAGAGCGACCTTTTGCAGGAGCGACAGTTGTGAGGAGAGAGTCGAGCTACGTCAACAACGTCTGCGACTGCATGTGTTTTAAGATTGTACAGTAATATAAGGGACCTACTCTTATTAGCCGATTTCGAGCGACGGAACTCTTGTGGCATCAGTTTTTTTAGCATTATCATTCAGTTCCTTCTGAAGCTTTTTGTATAGCGGGCACCTTTTTAAATAGATCTTTTTGTCGAGGACGATACCTAAGCATTACGAATTTAGGAGGATTACCTATGTATTGAGCGATTTTCTAGCCGTTTTCCAGGAATTTCTGGAAGTTTTTGGAAATGGTCTGTGCATTATATTCTATTGTATTATATTTGTATTGAAATTTACCTAAGGTGTGGATATAGGGGTTAAGAACGTTTAGGAAAAATATTAAAGTCCAAAAACGACAGGAGGTCTGCTGTATACAAACCCTGCAAGGGAATATGATATTATAAAATTAGAACTGAAGCCCCATTTGATTCTTGCAAGTTTTTAATAAGACATCAATCAGCCAAATGACGACTCTCTACAAATCCGTTTCTGATACAATATAATTTTTTATACATTGTATTTTCGATCAGAAATGTGAATAAATCGACTTTTTGGAAACATTATACAAGTAATCTTTCTTAAGACTAGTGATCTTCGAAATTCAATTATAACTAATGGGTTGGCGGCATTAAACTCAAAGTATTGCATCTTTAACATTGTTTTAAAGAAATATTTTGAACAAAATCTATAAAAAATAAATAAATAAAAAAAAAATATGACATTTCCTCCCCCATGGACTCAATAAAACAACATCGAAGTTAAAAATGTTTTCAACGAATAACACTACAGTGCCAAACTGTGACAAACTTTGACACCAACACAATAATATCATAATTCATATAAAAGCTAAGCATTATAATTTTCGTTAATGCACTTATTAATCTTTTATTGCAAAATCTATTAACTAATATCGGGCTCTCCCTCTACATAGTGCAAACAAACCACCCACACTAGTTAAACTGCACAAAATAGCCACACTTGTGGTAGGTACTCCAACCAACATATTGTACACATGTGCTATATTGTGTATGCATATATTGTTGTTGTTATTGTTTTATTTATTTATAGGTCTGCCCACCGCTTGCTCTCACCCTTCTCTTGCTCTGTCATTATTCACTTGTATCTTGAACAAAAATTTGCATTTTGTAGCTTTTAATTGATTTTATTTTCCCTAAGACTCTATTTTTTTATTATTGCCTATTACCATTCCCGATGTTATTTGTTAGCCACCTTTGTTTTTCTTGTTGTTGTTGTTATTATTGCACAATTTAACAAAATGTGCATTTAAATGTACATAAATACATACAACATGTACTACTAAACTAGAGTACTTTCACTTTTTGTTTTGCGCTTGCCTGCTATATCTCGATTTCTATGAACATACATAAAATGTATGCCTGTGGAGCATTTATTTTGCAGACCAAGCAAAGGCAAGTCATAAATAATTTACGAATAATATAAAAAATAAAAAAAATTTACTAAGCATTTCGCAATTGCTCGAGTATAAAAAAACTAGACTAGATATTAACAAATTGTTATGCATTTGAATTTTTTTATACGACATATTGTGTATATGAAAATGTGTCATAAAAAATAAATATATATATTTTTGTATGTAAAGTAAATACATAACGCATAACTTCTGTAGGGGAGTAGAAGGAGGAAAATAACCCCGACGACAAGTACGACGACAAGTATGACGACAAGTACGACGACAAGTACGACGACAAGTACGACGACAAGTACGACGACAAGTACGACGACAAGTACGACGACAAGTACGACGACAAGTACGACAACAAGTACGACGACAAGTACGATGACAAGTACGACGACAAGTACGCCGACATGATACTTAATATGAATTCCATCAGAACTAAAACATCATTTTTTCTTACACTGATGTTCTGTATTGGAGATTATCACAAGAATCCGTAGCGTTAATGCCAAGAAATTGAATTTAGTGGACAACACTAAAGGAAAATGTGAAGGTGAATGAAAGAGGTGAATGTCATGTCAGCCACTAGAAACTGAATAATCTAAATTCAGCGGTTTACTATGTCGGTGCCGGTATACAGCTCCTACAGCTCGCGATTGTACCTTATTCGATACTCCCCACCAACGCAAATAGGTTTAAAGATCTTGCGAAAGACTTTTCTCTCGAAAACTCCGATCATCCTCTCACCTGATGTGGAAATTGTCCAAGTTTCAATGCCATATGTAAGGGCAGGCATGATGACACCCTTGTAGAGTCTGGTTTTCGTTTCTTGAGAGAGGACTGGACTTTTCAATTTTTTATTTCACACAAAGTAACACCTATTAGCAAGAGTGATTCTTTGCAATATCTTCAAGCTGACGTCATTATTGGTGTTAATGCTGGTTCCAGGATAGACAAATTCCCTCACTACTTCAAGAGCGTAGTTATCAGCAATTACATGTTGTTCAAGATGCCACGACTCTTTGTTTGTTTACATTACGTACTTCGTCTTCCCCTCGTTCACCATTAGACCTATTCGACGCGACTCTCTTTCCAACTCTGAGTATGCTGCACTGACTGCTCGCATTTTCATGACTATTATGTCAATATCATTGGTATTCGCCAAACGAACGATACTTTTGCTGAAGATAGTGCCATTATGTCGTAGATCAGCAGCTCGAATTATTTCCTCCATAATAAGATTGAAGAAATCACACGATATCGAATCGCCTTGTCCGAAACCCCATTCGATATTAAACAGCGGGGTGAGGTTCTTCCCAATTTTCACTGCACAACGGCCATTATACAGTGTAATTTCGCAAACACGAACAGGTATCCCATACCGAACTCAGGTATTGTTGTGTAGAGGTAATCTTTTATCGGACTGTAGACTGTAGAAAGCGGCTTTATAATCAACAAATAGATGGCGTGTGTCGATCTGTTTTTCCGTGGGTCTTCTCCAGCATTTGACGTAGTCTGATCATTTGATCGATGATAGATCTAGTCACAAATATGATCTTTTATGAAGCTTCTTTGAAGAATCTAAAGAATAAACAAAATATAAATATGTGGCATTTATAGGCCTCGAAGGTCCCTTTGGAAGAGTTTCTCTTTTAGTACTGTTGTGCATGTTGAATTTAGGAGAAATATTAGAATTTTTTTATTAGCCGTTTTCGAACGGTACAACCCTTGTGATATCATTTTTTGTGGGCTTTGTCAAAGAGCTCTTTTAAAAGCTTTTCCATGGCATAGTATTACTACCGAAAGAAGTGCCAATTGCTTCCCGACAGGACAGACAAATATTTTCGATATTAAAGTTGTTCTTCAGCACATGGGTATTGAATCCACGATCTACAGATCAGAAGGTGAATGCGCTAACCATTGAATTACGGCTACTTTAAAGAATAATTAGATGAATTTTCTTGAAAATTTTTCATGAAGTCATGTCTTAGCAACAAAGCAATATTCACTGAGTTTCTCATGTGAAAATTTAATAGAAATTATCTAACTTTCATCTCGCAGCAAATTACAACAATATATTGTACCAAGTTAGACTATTCGAACGATATAGCATATCCCTCCCTCATAATAAAGCACATAATTCGGCGTACTAGTGCTTCTGTCAAAAATGGAGTTATTTTATATAAATTAAATATTCTCCTCATTAAATAGTTGAAGCGATAACAGCTTAAATACAGATATTTCCAAACTTGCAGATACCCCACAATTTCGTTCAACAACTGGTACAATTACTACGGTTGGTTGAGTCTTTTTGTAGCTTCTTTAGTCGTAATCCCAAATTAAAATAACATAAGCTAACTTTGTTTTGTCGTAATCAAAAATATGAATAGTTAATCTCATTGAAATTATATCATAATTATTATCATTATTATCAACAATGTTGTCATCATTACCATAGTAATTGCATTAAGACAATATCATCTTTTATGCCTGTAATCACAGCGTGTGAAATTTATGAACAAGAACAACAACAATGACATCCCCATAATGACAACCAGAAATGACAACATCTGTAGATATGATATGTATACTTTTACTACAATATGAATTTGTATGTACATACATATAAGTATGTAGGAAGACATACTGTACCTTCCTACCTACCTATGCTTTGCTCATACATCACATAATTTTCACATCATTCGAGTATACCACACAAATGCATACAGAGGCATGCATAAACGCATGTAGGTACATATTAATAGCAATTGTTTCACAAATCGCACATACTTATATTGTATAGATATATGTACTCATACATAGCATATACGTTTACACCTGTGAATCAGGTCAATGAAGTTTAAAGAAACTTCAAATGAAGTACTCGGATGAGCATTTGTAACAGTGTACATATTGAAGAGTATGATATGGGTTGATGATGAAGTTGATGATAATAATATCGTAACATCATTATGACCCATCAACATTATTTTTATCGCTGACAAAGTTCGTATGGCAAAAAAAAAAACGCATACATATGCATTTACAATATACCAAGTACCTACATATGTACCCATATAACATATGTGAGATACAATATATGTTACCTATTCAACTTGTAACTACTATATGCACAAAAGATTTGAGAAGATTTTCAAAAATTGTCGTCACTACCATTGTTATACGAATATTTGCCATCGCCCGCCGTTTGCTTTATTGTTAATCAAGCAGGCAAACAAGCAACCAAACAAGTAAAGGAGCAACCGAGCTCAGGCATGCCAAAGTAAGTGAACAATTATTTTCTGCTTCTTTACCATCGTTGTCATCATCTTCTGCATCTACCTCTTCTTTGGCTCGAATGCACTTATTGTTGTAATACTTTTGTCATTTGCGAAAGAAATAAAGAAAGTTTAACACAAGATCTCTGTGTACAATATGTATTAGATTCATTAGTGTGACACTTACTCATACGTGTATGCTAAATGTACGAGTCTACATGTGCATACTACTATACACACGCCCACGGTACAATGATTATATGTGTCAAAATCATTTTGTGTCAGTGTGTTATTGCAAAAGTTGCTATTGTTGCCAAAACAATTTCGCATTGTATGCGTTTATTGCACTTTTGTGCAATACCTTGTAACTACGTACTTATACTTATGCAAGGTAATGTGCATGGTTGTTGATGATTATGTATAACTATGCGTGTGAATATTACGCTGGATATTGTTTAGTAAGGTATTTACAATATATAGTGGGTACGATTGCGAAAATTTCGTGATAATTTTTATTCAAATTAGTTAATTTGCCCTTCTCATACCGTATGCAAAGATTTTACAGCAAATTAAACTTGCTTACTAAAATTTGCACCACATCAATTCAAATTCTAAAATCATATTAAGAGAATTTCATCTGATTTTAGGATTTCCTAGATAAAACTATTTTAAATTTTATATTTGCTTGTTTTTCGAAGGTAAAATTTATATTTTGACCAAATTTTTGGGAGCCGCTTCTAGAAAGATAAAATTCATGACCGAGTTCCATAAACCTTCTCAATACACCATATTGCCCTAGCGTTTTTACTACCTTTCATCGCTCTTTAAAAGGGCTCCAATTGACGTATCCAAGGTGTCAAATATCATCGACCAGCATTCATGTATGCTCTCAAGCCTTTTTCAAAACATCTGTCATCTCTATATTCAATTTTTAAGAATCATACGAAACAAAATATACTAAAAACATCTACAAATTAACAAATAACTCCATACTTCCCCATTAATCGCTCCTATAGTGGTTAAATAGTATGATCGACTCACATTATTTATTCTGTCTCAACATTTTTTACCAACATACTTAACCTTTTGATAGCGCACATACAAAACTGAAGTTTATAAAAAATTATAGTACACTGTTCCTAGGCTACCCAACATTCATTTTTGCTGAACAAATTTTTTTCGAGAACAAAACTAAAAAAACTTGAAAATTAACAAATAACTCCATAATTTCTTGGGAATCTCCTTTGCAACGGTAAGTTACTCATTAATTATTCTGTCTGAACATTTAGTTCGAATATATTTACCGCCTATTTCAAACCCTTAAGAGTAATCCCTTACAAAGCTTTTGTGAAATTCGCTCTCACCGCTCCAATATGCAAATTTTTTCAGAATTTGCAAAGGCTGCTCTGAAGTGTTAGATTATCGTTGGTCTGCTTGTAGATTCGTTGGTTGGTTGGTGACCGTGGCGTATCTACAGATATCCTACTGTTGAACACAATTAGGAAATTAAATGTCATTTTAACAGCATACTTCTCTTAAAAATCCCTCTAAAGTAGACGACAGAGTATCTTAGATCCATTCCGTGACATAAGTTCTTCGGACTAACAGCCAAACAATCAGACGGATAATCGAGAAAGTATATAGTTTATTACTTCTAATTACTGAAGCTGGGCACACAGAATGGAACCCTATCCAAAAATTTTTTCCAAATTCTACAGTGGGTATTAGAAGGAACTCGAATTTTTTCTGTGTGAGTCTTTATACACCAGCGACCAGCTCAAACCGTCACTGTAATAATTTCTAAGAACCTATTGTTGCTTTACATAGGCCATGTCGAACATGTTGTACTATCTGTTATGAGTGATTTCGAACTAATATTTATAAGGTGCTGTGGCTCAGTGGTTAGTGTGTTGGCCTTCTGATCTGTAGGTCGTGGTTCAATCCCCGGCTCATGCATAATAAATTTAATATCGAAAAGATTTTTCTTTCGAATGGTACCCACTGTCGGCAAGCAATTGGCAATTCTTCCGACAGTAACAACTTGCCATGAAAAGCTTCTAAAAGAACTCTGTGACAAAGCTCAGAAAAAGTGATGTCGCAAGGGTTCTGCCGTTCGGAACCGGCTAAAATAAGTAGGTCCCTTCTAATACTGTCTAAAATTTAACACGCACAACAGTAATTGAAGAGAAGCTCGGCCAATAAGCCCTTCGGGGCTTTAAGTGCCACATATTTATTATTTTTTTTTTTAAGATAAAAATTATGCAGGTAATAGCGTCTTTTGACCTTTGACTTCCAAGGGAACGTAAATCTGTACTGCTGGAGTAAAGTCCAGAGAAACACCAAGGTTGCCTAATTCATATCATTTCATATTCCTTGCGATTTTCCTAAGCTATAAGTAAACGAACTGAGTGGTTTATGTCAGCGTCTAAGGAGAAATCCCCTACAACAACAAATGGAGCCATCCTTTATAATCTAAAATATAAGTTATAGAAATAATATAAGTATTTTCGCAATCACTAGATACAATAAGACAATATGGACTTATTATTTACAATATTGCCACATTTTGATAAATATGATTGTTACTCACATTTTTATAATTTTATCTTAAATTTCGGTTACAAAGATCAGTACGACTATGAGGGTCATTGCGATCACTATATCTATATCCAATTTGTTAATTTTCTCTAAGTAGTCGAAAATATGATATACTCTAAATTGTTGAAAATATAAATAAGCTCAACTACGTTAATATATAACTTGTATAATCATCATGATCTTCAATGAGATTATAAAGTCAAGGTACAAGGTAATACTAATAAATCATATAATTGGGATCAGTATGTTTATTGTTAGTGGCAACAATTATTTTATAATTGCTGTATCTGTATAATGTAATTCATATGATAATTACTAATTCGACAATTTAATTTTTCACTTATATTATATCATCTTTGTTATACTCACGATCACTCTTAAGTCAAGTTCATTGTAATAATTCAAATGGCTACTTATCGTATATAAACACGATGATGATCGCTATTACTGTTATAATTTTATAGTAATATCATTCCACCTACTCTCTACCACTTAATGAGCAATATGATCACTAAGATCATTAGTCAAATAAGCACATGCATGAATACATTTCGAAATTATTCATTTGCAACTGCAACCGTTCATTTTGTTTTTTTTTTTTTCTTTGAGATCGTTTATAATTGCAAATTGTATGCAACCGTATCCATATTCTCAAATACATAAATATACCAGATACATTACAATATCATGTGCATACATTTTTTTTTGTTATAATTGATCATGTTGTTATATGAGTATGCGATGCATGTTATTACACAGCTATGCGCCATTGTACGATTTTCCTAAACAATTTAATTTTATGTTATCGTTTCAGCAACTGTGCAATTTTTCAGTTTTCATTGTATGTGTGTGTGTGTGTATTATTTTAGTTTCACATTTTGATTTGTAATCATATCCATACCATATGGGCATACTAACGTGCACATGAGTACTCACTCGTATGGAAGTCAATATCTGTTTTGTATCTGGTTGGAAAAATTGTGTATCTTGTCTTGTTTTTGATTGTTTTTTTTTATTCGTTGATATATGATTTGGTTATTTTATTAGAGCTATTAAATTTTATTTGTGTTTTTCTTACGAAACTTATGTACAATACATGTTTCTATCATAAATATGTACCTACATCAATATATGATATGTATATGGCTTTTGTGCTCACTCAACATTTATTTAATTTTATATTATTGCTATTAATTTAACATTTCATTCGCTATTTAATCCCCTTATCAATTCAAATATCCATGAAATTTATTTAAATTATTTTGTTGTTGTTGCTGTTGTGCTTGTATTATTTAATTTTATCTGTATATTGATCTTTATGTATGCTTATTTATGCATACCTTTATGATACGGATAAGTGAAATTGAAAGTAGGTATATAATATCATACTTTATATAGTGGAGATGTTTTGAAAATTGAACGCTTTCCATAATTAAATTTAAACGTTTTATAGGATTGCATATGTGAAGACCACAAATACTTTCAATTGGGTTTTTTTGTTGTTTTGGATTTGCACAATAATTATGTCTACTTTGTAGTGAAATAAAAATATATGTTATGAGGAAGATCAATGGTTTCGAGCATTCCAAGGTGATCATAATCAGTGATATTATGGGAGCATTGATTTTGAGGCATATTTTTTTCATACACATCATAGTGATCATCTTGTCTTTTAAAAATTCCGTAACATTTGATAGAGAATATATTTATATGAGAGATCAATATTATCTTGCAATAATAGTTTAACCTGTATTAAATAGTTAATCTATTGTTTAGAATTTTGAAAGAGAAAAATTTAATCAGGCACTTCATAATATTGTTAAGTTTCCCAATAGAAACTCAACTAATCATTGCTGTTTTAAGGTTTTTTTTTCTTAACCCGAGAAATTCATTTGATTGATCAGGGGCTTAAATGTCGTACATCATGAAATAATCACTGAAATTCTGGTACTTCGATAACTTTCATTTAAAAAACTAGGGTTCAACCATTTCAATCAGCTTTCTTGAACAATTCCTATGAGTCAATGCCAGGAACAATTGTACGCAATACAATAATTAGAGTTATTTTTTCTTATAAAATTTGAGACACTAAGGAGAAACTATCGTCATGGTTACACGTAAGGCTTTAAAAATAGTTTGTAAAAAATCTCATTTTTCGTGCTTTGAGTTAGAAAGTAGTACTGAGGCACTACTAGTTTTTCGAATTAACTTGAGTAGACCTGATGACATGACATCTATTCGTTTCTTCCGACAACACTATACTTGGCATGGGAAAAAGAAGGACAGACATATAAGAAGTAGTCTGATATATTTACTTCCTTTTTCCGCATAGCATGAGCTTTCAGCTTTAAAAACTCAAATGGGACCGGTATGCAGTTACACTAACCGCCTGCAGTAATTTTCCTAAGAGATCGAAAGACGCCAGTGGTGTATTTCAAGATTTTAAGTAGCATTTATATATTTCATCGGCACACCCTGTCTAACTCCTACCTTAACCCACATTCTGTTAGTTGGCATGCCTTTAATTACGAAAATTTCAAAATGGTGCTCCCAATATCAGATCAGGTTCAGAGCTACGGGTAGTAGATAACATCTTAGTAAAGCTATACGAGGTTTTATTGCACGGAATCTCTGAGTGGCCATAACAACCGAATATCAATTTAGGCCGAATATAACATACTTCGCCAGCCATCTCTGTTTTTCGCTAGCCAGCGCCAGTTAGAAATTCCAAGCGCCGTCTGGTTCTCCAGTACTTCGTCTTTCCACCGGAGGTTTGGTCTTCCTCTTTTGCGTCGTCCTCCAGCGGGTTCCGAATATAACACCTTCTTAGCTGGAGCGTGTTCTTCCATTCGCTCGACATGACCTAGCCAGTGCAGCCGCTGGATTTTGATGCGCTTTACTATGTCAATATCGGCATACAGCCTGTACAGCTCGTACAGCTTATGCTTGTACCTTATTCGGTACTCGCCACCAACGCAAAGAGGTCCAAAGATCTTGCGTAGGACTTTTCTCTCGAAAACTCCAAGCATCCGCTCATCCGAGGTGGAAATGGTCCAGGCTTCAGCGCCATATGTTAGGACATGAGTGATGAGAGACTTGTAGAGTGTAGTTTTCGTTCTTCGAGAGAGGGCTCGACTTCTCAATTGCTTACTCAGTCCAAAATAATACCTGTTAGCAAGAGTTATCCGACGCATGATCTTCAGGTTGACGTCATTACTGCTGTTAATGCTGGTTCCAAGATAGACAAAGTCCCTTACTACTTCAAAAGCGCAGTTGTCAACAGTGACGTGCTGTCCAAGAGGCCTGGACTTTTGGCTTGTTGACACTAGATACTTCGTCTTGCCCTCGTTTACCGTAAAACCCATTCGGCGCGACCCTCTTTCCAACTCTGAGAATGCTGCACTGACTGCTCGCATGTTCATGCCGATTAAGTCAATATCGTCGGCATACGCCAACAGCATGACACTTTTGTTGAAGATAGTGCCATTATGTCGTAGATCAGCAGCTCGTATTATTTTATCCATAATAAAATTTAAGAAGTCGCACGATAACGAATCTCCTTGTCTGAAACCCGGTATTAAACGGTGCGGAGAGGTCCTTCCCAATTTTCACTGCACAACGGGAGTTATGCAGTGTCATTCTACATAGTCGAATGAGCTTTGCAGGAATACCGAACTCAGACATTGTTGCGTAGAGGTAATCCCTTACCGTACTGTCGAAAGCGGCTTTATAATCAACAAATAGGTGGTGTGTGTCGATCTGTTTTTCTTGGGTCTTCTCCAGGATTTGGCGCAGTGTGAAAATCTGGTCGATGGTGGATTTACCAGGTCTGAAGCCACACTGATAAGGTCCAATCAGGTTGCTGAGCATAGGCTTCAACCTTTCACACAGTACGCTCGATAGAACCTTGTATGCGATGCTCAGGAGACTTATTCCACGGTAGTTGGCGCAGATTGTGAGGTCTCCTTTTTTATGTACGGGACAGAGAACACTGAGCCTCCAATCATCAGGCATGCTTTCATCCGACCATATCCTGCGTATGAGCTGGTGCATGCAGGCGAGCAGCTCATCGCCTCCGGTCTTAAACAACTAGGAGCAGCACTCTTATAGAAATAATTAGAGTAATATAGATAACCTTAAGCGCAGCTGGATTGTCTCTTCGCCTGTTTTCTAATACTGAATCATGACTCTGAGTGTAAGAAGTACTTCCACTTGAAATGAAAAACTACGTATAACTATCAAGGGGAGAATTGAGTATGAGCCATCAGCCTCGACAACCAGGTATATCGAAAACTCAAGAACACGAGTCTACATGTTTTCTGGAGATATTCTTACAAATTCGGCAAGGCTCCGACTGGCCTTGGCACGAACTCCAAAGTATAAAGTATAAGTATATAAAAAAAAGCGCTTTCAGAGGTTTATGTAAAATCTAACAAAAAATAGCATGGAACAAGTATGAGAGTTTGAGAAAAATAGTTTGAAAAACATATTCAATAAAAGAAAAATAATAATAAAGCAAAGGAAGTATTTTGCAACAAGTTTCTCATATATCGTATTTTGTATTCAAAAATTTCAGTCGCAGTGCCAAGTGAAGCGAATAAAATAAATGACGGTCGAATATTGGTTCAACAATAAGTTACGGTTAATTTATGGAATCTTCATAAATATATGCAAATACATATTACACACGAAATTTAATACTTGTATATATTTCTTCATAAATTCCAGAGTATGAGAATAAGATACAAATACAAACCCAAGAAGAAGTGGAGAACTTTGTTGAAAAACCTTATGTTAATGAAGTCATTTGCTCAGTTTTGTTTACTTATTTATTGATTTATGTATGTTTATTTTACAATATTTATTTATTTATTTTTTTTCCTTACTTTTCAATATATTTTATTTGTACATTCATGTTTGCTTCCATTCAACAATGATGTACATACGAGTAAGAACCATACGAGTCATTCATATACAAAAAATTATTAGGTTCATTAATTATTGGTAAATAAAATAAACAAAATCAATAACAGCATAATTTTTGAAAATTATTTAAAATGTAGTAAAATATTGTATTCAAGATTCAAGTGAATGATTTTTATGGAGATTCGCTTATAATAAGTGATACATTCAATGCAAAGAACAAAAAACATTTATTAAACAGCAGTAGCACATAACTGACCTCAGTCATCACCGACCACTTACTCACTTGAGCACTGAGTTAGCCAATCAGGCACTCAATCAGCCAGTTGGCTAGTTAGTTATTTATTTTAGTCTGTCAACAATAAAAATTAATTAATTTTAGTTTTATTATTTTTCCTTTCTAGATCATCTGTGCTTATGAAAACAAAAATCAGTCAAGCATATAAGTAAACAAAACAAAAGCATGAGTAAAGATTGACTGCTGACCAGACGACACGCAATTGCAATTAAAAGAAAGGAGAAAAACAATAACATTAACCAAATGCCAAACAAATGTGCAAACAGTTAGGGAGCCTTCATCTCTCGTACAAGAGTAATGGGCCAATCGATCGAACTATCGATCGTTTCGTTTATTGAAAACATGCCACAAGTTCACATGTGCTTCCTTTCCTTATTATTCTATTCTAAATCCCTTTGCTTGTTTTTTTGTTTTTCATTTTATTTTATAGTGCTTAACTGTTATAGGCGTTACAATGAATCTGCCCACAGAAATTAAGACGTCACCATTAACTGTTTTGTTCTGCTGGTCACTCTCATTTCGAATTTGTTTCATTTGGTGGACCTCTTGGCATGCTCTTGTGGTTCTGTTGCATACACATTGTACTACTACTAGTGTTTGCTATAATATGTGGCATATTCGTATTCTCATCTTCATCAATTTTGTATTTGTTTGTTTCTTTAGTACTCGTTGTTGCTGTTGTTGCTGCAAGTCAAGTGTTGATGTTGTTTATTTGTTTTTGTTTGGTTGGCTGTCAGGTCGATCGGTTAGTTTATTGTGTTTGTTTACATAGCAAGCATTTATACATATTGAGCTGGTGCACGAGTATGCCTTTCCGCAAGTTCGATGCATTTCATATATTTTAAATACATTACTTCACTTCATCTGTACGTACTACACGAAACAATTTAAGGCTTTGATCCAAATCTTCTGAGAGATCGGTCAGATAGACAGTCATTTAAAACAATCTCCTATGAGCATGTTCATTAAAATGGAGAAATTCGAATTTGAGTAAAATTATTATTTGAGTAAAAATTATTTTTATGCGAAAAAACCAACATTGCGCCTTTTTGTAACCACAGACGTAATATAGATTCATCACAATACACCGCAGAACCAGGAACAGTCGAGACAGTGGACTTCTTGAGGTGAATCGAGGTCCAAGGATACAAAAGTGATCGATTCGACATTAATTTGAACCAAAAACTACTTCATTTAGTGAGAAAAAAAAAATTAAGTTCCACCACGCACCGACACACAAGTCCACAGTACCAGCGTAAAAATTGCCGTTTGGATCTATGTGCCATTTTTAAAGTAAGGCTATTATTCCATCTGTGTAAAACTTCTGAGTTTTCTAAGCGAAAAACTGATCCAATTGCGTTTTGCAGACCTCTACAGAATTTAAATTTACACCACTTTCTTAACACCACTTTCTCTGCAGAAATCGAAACAAATAATAATCTGAAGTTGAAGGGTCCGGGCTATATGGCGAATGCATCAAAACTTCCAAGTCAAGATCTCTCAGTTTCTGCCGGGTCATCAAAGATATGTGCAGTCTGGCGTTGTCATGATAGAACACAATACCTTTTCTGTTGATCAATTCTGGCCCTCTTAATCGAATTGCTGGCTTCAATCTCATTAACTGTTGACAGTAGAGATCAGAATTAATCGTTGGACCTAGTTGTTGAAGCTCATAATGAACAATTCCCTTCCAATCTCACCAGACACAAAGCATTACCTTTCTTGGTGTCAATCCTGGCTTTGCCATAGTTTGCGAGGCTTCTCCTCGATTCATCCATGATCTTTTTTACACGTTATTGTCGAACGTGATCCCCTTTTCATTGCCCTTAAACATTAGATTCAGAAATGGTTTGATTTCGTTCCGTTTTAGCAGTGAATCGTAAATTCGGTCCATTAAATTTTTCATTGTTATTTCATGTGGCACCCCAACAAAAGGCTTCTTTTTTTATCCATCTTTCTTAATATTTTCATCTTTTATATCAAAATTATTATATCGAAAACGAGTAAATTACCTCGCTGCTGTTTTTCTAGTTACAGCATCGTCTCCGTAAACTTCACAACTGCGTCGCATTCTTACCTTTCCTATATTTTTACTCATTTTTAAAAGTAGCTAACTTTTCACAGAATAACGCGATTTTCATTCTATCTTCGAACAAAGCTTAAAATGACATCTTTCACACAAGCTATAGTATGGATGCACTTAATATTACCAGAGATGTTACATTTTAGAACCATCTACCGACAATTTGTTACCGAACTTTTTCGAACATCAAATATAAGCGATTTGAATGAAAAAGAAGAAGAAGATCGATCACTTTGCTTTGTGCACTTTTAGAACCAAATTTATTAAAATTCGTTCTTGTAATCTTTAGTGAAATGATCAGTTTTCATAATTAATGAATTTTCAGCAAAAGTAAACTAAATACTTTCGCAAATACTTATTATGTACAATAAATTGTTTTGAAAAATAAAACAACACAAAAATTAAAACCTACACACCAATACTTTCAAAAATGATCGAAGTGATCTTCTTTAAATCTAAGCGATTTCCAAACAAAATAAAAAAGCCAAACATACTAACAGAATAGAAAAATTTAAATAAAATGATCGTTACTCATAAATCATTATGTAATGCAACGAACCATAAAAGTCAAATGAAATTACAGCACAGTATAACGTAATACTAAAGTAACATTTGGCCATGATTTTAGTACTCTTTGTATAGTACTCGATGCATATATTCGTTCATATTCGTTACAATGATTATTATGATCACTATTTTATTCATTATTAGCATGATAATTTTCATTATTATAATTATCAGTATAAGTGATTTAGTACCAATATGAACTACCTTTGGCTGATCGTGATCAGTTGGTGTGATCGATAAAGAATTTTATTTTGAAATACGATAATTATTCCTTTAATATTTTAATTGCTTCGTAATTGACAAGTGTAATTTTAATCGCTTGGCAATTCTACCACATTGGGTGATCAACACTATACTGTTATTCAATGATATTTAACGGTTTCATCAAGCATATTATATACATATACATACATATGTACATGATTATGATCTTAATTTTGTTTCTAATATGCATCAAGTGTTGCATCAAGAAGCAATTCGATCAACATAAAAAGCTTGGCAGAAATAATCACTTCCGTGTAGGTGAAATTAATGAAAATTACCATGAGATAGAAATAAACGAAACTATTGCTGACTGACTATACAAAAAAAAATTAATAATTAAAAAATGAACACTTCTGAAAATTGCACTAAAATTCTTTAATATCCATTATCACTTTTTTTATGTTAATTGTATAAATTATCATTGTACATTACAAGTTTTTGCCATGCAAAATTTTCAAGTCTTTGTAATTCAACAACAAAAAAAAACTAAGCCAAAGAAAAGATTAGTCCAAGTTCATCGGAGCTGTCAATTTTAATAAAATTATATTAATCTCAGTATCACATCACAGCACAATTCTAAGTTATATGTACATAAGCCTTTTTGCCTGTTACTGTAAATGTTGTAGTCTACATCTCAAACTAGCCATCAGACCTGATCAGACCAGTTGGTACACTTTTGGCACGCTAAATTTGTATAACTGTTCTTTTTGCCTACTATTGCACTAACTAACTTAGAGTTGCTCGTACTCGTTGATCATAGGAGAATGATAATTCAACACGTTTTTGTTTAATTTTATTTTGATTTTCTCTTAATTTCATCACTCGCACATGGAATCAATCGAATTCAATTCTTCATTCTACTTGCTTATACTATTAAAATATAATACATATGTATAAGCATACTATGCATAGTGCTACAAGTTGGTTACACCAAACACACGCCAACAAATTAAGTTGGCACTCTTTAATAAGACGATGACTACAATGGTGATGATGATGATGATAATGATGATGATGATGATGATGATGATGGAAATGATGGTGTTGGTGATAATTATTTTCTTGATATATCAGTGCCAGAGTAGACAGAGGACAGAAGGAGTTAAAATATTGTGAATACTCGTACGCGTACATGCGCCGAAAAAAAGTGGTACCCAGAGTTGCTAGCAAACCGCAAAGTGAAATTTTTTTAATTAAAAAAAAACATATTGCAGAACTTGAGACTACCTGCTTAATAGATTAAGACAATGATTGGTACAGAGTATAAACCATAAAAAATTCCCATGATCTTCATCATAATGTAAGTAGTATTCACACAATTGCCAATGGACAGTGGACAAGAAGTGTGTTGCTACGGAGATGTTTTTTTTATAAATTTCACATATGATTCGCGAGACATGCTCCTACTCATCTTTGGATATTTTTTTTGTGAAGAAAATAGAAAATTTCCAATCTCTTCAGTTCATCAACTTTTAGCACTTGACTTCTGGTTGACCGATTAATATGTGCCGAGCATGAGTAGGTAATTCTCACCAAAGCATTTTTCTTTTCTTTTTCAGCATTATGAGGATAAGAAGATAGTGGTTTTGAAGTAGCTATTAATATGAAACTGCTTAAATATTTAGCACTCCGATATCTCTTATGAAAGTTTTAGTGATATTGCAAAAGTGCTGTTTAGCTGATGGAGCCAAGATTCTAACCCTGAATCTCATGTACAAGAAGTAAAAACTTAATGAGACCAACCAAATCAAATTATACACTGTTTTAGTTTCAGTATCAGAAAATTCTCGAGTTTGAAAAATGACTTTGTAGAGTAGTACAAAATTTTGCGACCACGTCGATAAAAGTTGGCGTTTCAGCAGACCATAGTAGTCAACTAACATTTTTTAGGTCGCCAAATCTACCTAAACTCGAAGAACTGTATTTTTATGATGTCATATAAACATTTGAAATCCTTTGTACTAAGTGCCTATGAAGGCATTTAGTACAAACTTTATCCGGCTGAACCGCTCAGCTCGGTAGGTAGGGGGAAGTAAGTATGACGAGTTGTTTTCTTTTTTTTTTTTTTTGTAGAGACAGCAGGGTCCTTTGCATTGTCCAGACTGTGAAATAATTTCTCTGGTTTCATTCGCAAATTGCATTCTCAGTATGGCCCATTAAGCGATTTATTCTGACTCAGCAGCAGTTAAAGCATTAAAGTCTGTGGGATTTGTCTAGTCTGATTTATCGGAATATCATTTTTTCCGGCGGAGTAATTTCTACTCCATAGAACCCCTCCAATGTTCCAGGCTCCCAGGCTCTGCAGTAAGACTAGTCAACTCCCATGAATATTTCGTCTTTAATTACAATTTCTATTTTGACGCTTGGAAATGTGCGTTGTTTTATAAACATTTCATTTGTAAATGGGAATAGGATTGATGGTCTTTGAAAGGTTCAAATCAAATCAAATTTTGTTAAAGTTTTGAACTGAATATTGCCAATTTCTTTAGAAGTATGGAATTGTGCATATAAAAACAAAATAAATGCAGATACTTTGCAAAACATTAACACTTTGGAAGAAACTGGCTTATCAACAACTTTATTTTACGCAAAAAAAAAAATCGCATGCTATTTACAGTTATCTTCGTCTGTACCACCTGACCGACTGACTGACTGGTTAGCTGTGTTTTTTCATGATTATATGCATGTCCGAATATATTTGCTGCTTTCATATAGTCAGACTTGCAGCTTTGTTGTATTTGATATCATTGCAATTTATCAAAATGTACGAATTGTTGTTGTTGTTATTATTGTTGGCGGCGGCAAATTGAAAGAGATGTCCGTTCGGTCAGCTAGATAGATACATGCACACACACACACACACATGTGTAATTTTTAACTACCATGTGTATAAATAAAGCTCATATGAAAAAGAGTGTGAAAATTTGTGGACGTGTTCGGATGATGGAATGTTGTGCATCGATTCAGAAATAATACAACAACAACAACAACAACGACTCTCAATTATGATGTCAGTATAGAAATTTGAAAAATTAGTTGCATGTGCGATTTTTCCGTTTTCCTTCTTTCGAACGGAAAATCCCAAAAGAAGTCAGCCATCCATTAAACCAGCAACAAGCAACATACACATTTTTTGATATCTTCATCAGTGCTGTATAATGGCAGAAATACTTTAACACTTTGAGCAACAATGGTTTACATGACTGCAGGAGTCTTCACTGTGTTATGAGTTTACTGTTGCATGCATAGTATTCTATTGTACGGTATTGTACTCCTTCAAGTACCTCTGCGCTGCAGACGATGATTTCATATCTTCAATGTCTAATTTCTTTTTATTTTTTTTTGTGCAAGTAATTCTTTCACTGCGTCTATCATCACTTTGCTAGTGTAATAGTATGTATTATCTAAAATTTTTTTTTTTATTATTATTTTATTCTTTCTTTTCTTTTTTTTGGTGTTATAAATATAATTTTCACATTAATTCTTGTCTCGTTGCCTTGAGACTCCTACAATTTGAGACTTGCATGAAACGAGTGGTGGCGCGGACAGGCTGTTGCTGCTGTTGTTGTTTAATCTACATGTCGCATCAGTCTTGTCTTATGTACTAACTATGCATTTTTCGCACAACATGTATTTGCAACCTTTCTGCATAGTTGTACTTACACGTGGCCTGGTATTAAAATGCTTATCTCTTTTGTAAGTATTTTGGGTGGTAGGTAAGCAAATAGGTAAGTTACACAAGTTAAGGTAAGGCTGTTGCAATGTCAGCGCAGCAATAATGAATTTCATGCCATCCAACATGTAAGTATACATGCGCGGTGTCTTGAGAATGGTATGTACATCTAGTTGGTGGCTTTCTTGTAAGAGCTTACCATCATGCATAAGTAAAAAATGTTGCTACAAGGAAATGTCCTCAATTGTCACATTAGCTGCAATTATTTTGACAAATTTAAGCAACACGTGCGAATAGTTTGTTATTTGTGGCTTAATTGCGAAGTACTGTAAGGTAATTAAGCAATTTTAGTTAGATGAAGATTTTGAAAGATTTGCTAATTAATTTGTTTGAAGAGAGGATATTGGGTTTCTGGTCGTTTTTTGGAGAGAAAATGTGTAATTTAATTACTTAGTTGATAATTTGATTAATTTTAAAATCTGTTAACAAATAATTTATAACCACACAGGTGAGACAAAATCTTGGTCAGACTTTGTCACGTCCGTATAGCTTCGCATCGCCATATATTTTTCGATTAAATATTACACTCATTTAGGGCTATAAAACAATCAATATTTATATCACATTCATCAACTTGCATTTGTTGTTCTTTATCGTTATGCGTACGACTGTCACGTCCGTAACGTAGGATTTGCTACATAGATTGTGCTTAGTTCTTGCGCAGGTAACCTAAAAAGGTCATTCGATTGAAAAATTGAATTCAAATTAATTGTAAAAAGCGATATTCTTGACATCTACAGGTGCTTTCTCAAAAATTTCTGTAAAAGTCAGCCCTCGATGTTCTACGGCAGGTGCTCTTGGTAACTGCAACAAAAATAATTTCATAACAGATCTAGTTTAATTATTTTCTTACTGATTGGTGGAAAGGAGGTAGTTTTCTAACTGCCAAGGTTTGACCAGTAATTAAAGAAATTATATCATTCCGACAGCTTCTATTGGATATAGTGAGAAATTGTCGATATTGTTCTATTTCTGATAAAAACATCGTTCCCAATTTTCCCAAATTATGAGACCCCACAAATGTACCCTTAGTATACACACAATACGTGTTCCCGATATTGCAGTAAAAATATGCACCTGAAAAATATTTATTCTGAAAGTGATCAATGTAAATATTGGGTAGCGTTCTCAGATTATCTGGCAACCGAAGTACACAGTTTATGGCTATTGCCATTTCAGGAGATATTATATTGATCATAAAGTCAGGAGTTTTTTCAATCCTTATAATTTCAGAAATTGGACTTGTCTTTAAATGTGCTTATTGCTATTTGCCAACCGATTTCGTTCAGGTATATCTCGTTGCTGTGTTAACTAGACAAGAAAATGGTTAAATATGGTTCACCAGGAGGGTAAGTGTTGATTTAGTGAGCGGTATTGCGAGAGATTTAATAATATAATAATAATGTAATAAATATCTTTACTCAGAGTCATATTGTGGCTACGCTGATAACCACATTTTCATATTGAAGGACGCCCCAGAAGTTAGATATTAGATTATGTCATGATGACTCTGCGTTCAGGCTGGGTTTTGATATAAGCGAGCTCTGGTTGCCATACTGTGCCGCAGGAAGCCGATACAGTTGCGAGTAAAATACGGATTAGCTTTTAGAACGTCTAACTTCAACCTTTCTTTGGATTTCATCCAATTCATTTATCCTTTTCATGAAAAGTGAATCATAAAAAGTAAGTAAGTTTGATTTAAAAACTGATTCATGATTAGTACAATTATCTAGGCAAATGATGTATTTTAAGTATGAAGATGAAGTATTCATATGTTAGGTTAGGTTATGCGGCCGCCCCCCAAAGGGGCAAAGTATTCATAGAAAGTTAATTCTTTTGGTAGAGATCGTATCGGAGCGTTGGTAATTCTAGAATATTCTTACCAGTCAACATAAATCCACCTAGCAACTAATATGAAGAGCTGCATTAGATTTACGCAAGTGGCATAGAACAGCATAGAGCATAGTGCTGAATTTATTAAAGTTTAACCATTTAGGAATTACTTAATATTACATCTTGTGGGTGCCGTAACTCGGTGGTTAGTTAGTTCCCTCCTGCCGGCAAGAATTGTCAATTTTTCCGGCAGTAGCAATTTGCCAAAAATGCTTCTTAAAAGAGTCATGTGACAAAACTAAGTTAAACTGATGTTACAAGGGTTCAGCCATTCGGAACCGGCTAATATAAGTAGGTCCCTTCTAATGCTGTCCAAATTTAACACACACAATAGTATTGGAAGAGTAGTAGTCGGTGGTATCATAATGGGCCTTTCTGGCCTAAGTGTGTCCTCTGATAGAGAGGGCAGTCACATAACCTAACCTAACCTAAAATTACATCTTAGATAATAACATGTACACTTAGATTAATATTGTGATATATTTAAGTATCAAAAGAAATAGACAAACCAAGACCATTGTATATTGTAGCTCCCAAAGTCGCGGAATTATTATGGATCTTAAAACAACATAACTCCGGTAGACTTTCGCATCGGATAGCTATACTTAACACATATGTTAACAATACAGAGATAGGATATTTCAACGAAAAATAGATAAGCCACGCGGAAGTTTTCTTTGAATTGAAGCCGTCATAACCTGTATGTTGCTTTCTCTAGAACAACCATATATTGTGCGTACATTAATCTGGCAATGACAACCACGCCCACTATTTATTCAAGCTTCCATGCAAAGTCGCAGAATTTTCAAAATTACCTAGCCTTTCATTTAAAACGATCATATTCTACATGCAGAATAATCGTGCAATATTTTGTAATTAGTGGGCTCACTACTTAATGTAGCTCCCATACGAAGTCATTCCCATATGAGTATAGTATATATCTCTGAAAAATAAGACTGAGACAGCCATATAAACAAAATGAATATATGTATATTTTAGCAGTTTGCCGAGAAATGAAAAAGATCGTACATGAAAATGGCGAATATATCACTGATTGATTTTTCTCTATACACATATTAAGACCTTTGACAATCATCATAAATATGCATCATGACTTTTCGAAAATTACTCTCAACTGATTATATATCAATTAGTTTGAATAAAATTCAAATGCAGTCAAATGATTTCTACTACAAACTACACGAATCAATTACGTTCCAAATATAAAAATTTTTATGTTAAAAATTTATTCAAATTACCACAATTAATCAGAAAATGAGATTAAAAAAAAAAAAGAGAATACGTTCAGCATGTAACATTCATTCTAGGTATATATTCTTATCTACATTATATTGTTTAAAATTAAAGCTATTATTATCAGAGCAAAAACCGCTCTGTTCATACAACTACAATCATAGACAATTAACTAGGGATTAAATACAAATTACTTCCGCAGGCGCATAATTTAACTGCTTTTAGGTGTTTATAAATATCAATGAATATATGTATATTTATTTATTAGAATGCATAGACACTATTCTACTTCTTCTTCCGAATAACAAACCATTTGAATAGATATGATTTAATTAATGCGCATGCGTGTGGTCTTAACACGTAAAATAAATCCCATCAAATGTGGTTAGACAATGACGACCGCGATCACCGCAACCACTATGAAATAATGGCAAATATAATCATATATTTTTTTCATATTAGAAGCTTTTATGAGATTATGAATCGTGCCTCAAAAATATTTATGTCCATATGAGTGAATATTTTCCTTGTTTTTTATATGAAAACAAAATCCTTACATTATAGTAAATCTTATGGCGTAACAAAATGCATATGATACGACTACATATATGTGACCACACACACGCATGCACACACTTTCAATTCTAATAATATAATTCATTATGAAATGATTAACCTTTTGCTAACCTAACACCACCACCATCACCACTACTTACTATCACTATTACCACCACAACAATATCAACAAACATGATCATGCGTTTGCATTAAAGATCATAGCGCACACGTGATCATTGCATAAGTTTGTCAGCTTAGAACGTGTCTGCCAACCCGCTACTATATTATATATATTATAAACATTGAAATGGCGTACGAGTATAGTTTTCTATATAGATACAGTACATACGTAGCAAAAAGGAAAATGAATATACCATTTAAATTTATATTCTAGTAGTAATATCATACATCTGTTTGACATAAAATGCATAATTTTTTTTTAGAAAATCATTCTTATATATGAGTATACTCCCATGAAAGGGGTTTCCTTTTTTTCGCAATACGTAGGTACCTTCATTAGCTCCACGTACATACATATATAAGGTATTTATGAATGTTTGTATATGTAGAAAATAAGTGCCAGAGGTCAATATACATAAATTTGTACACAATTATATTGGCACTCCTTTACCTAATATGATCACTTTGTTATACTTTATGTTGATCTGTGGCTTATAAAAAAGTAGGAAAAGAAAAAGGATTCTCGTAATTTATTTTACAGTTTTGTGTGTACGTGCTATTCTATTAGTTTGAAAGGATTTATAATTTTGTTGCAGTTTTACAATTCGTAGTGTTCTGTATGAAGATTACATATGCAACATCTGTCTTAAAATTGAGCAATTTTGTTTGTTCTATGTATTTGTAAATCGGCATACGAATAATTTTAATATAATACATTTTTTTTTTTGCTAGAATTAGAATAATACAATACATACTTAAATGGTAAATCTATATGGAGAAACTGATTAATTTATATAAATAAAATCCTTTAATATTGGTAGAAGTGACACTTTTGTTTAGTTTAGTAAGTCTCTTCATTCGAAATGTCATGAGCCATGAGTAAAGTGGGAGCTACAACTATCTCGCCATTCCATAAATGGAGTATTATTCTCTTCATCTTCTTTGGACAGTAACGAAAGTCAATATCTCCGAATTGTGATAGCAAGTTTTAAGTGGGATAGCCAGAAATCGATTTACGTCTTCTAGTGCATTAGTTATAGTCTGTCATGCGAGCTCAACCCCTTTAATGTAATATCTGATTCCCTTCACAAAGGACAATGGCATAAAATATTGTAATCGTTTAATGCTTGGTTCGGATTATAAGATGGATACATCAAAACTTCCCAATCAAGCTCCAGGGGAATTTAGCGAGTCACTTTAAATGAATGTAGTATAATATTCTTGAGGAGATAAAGATGTGCGGCGACAGGAATGAGACTCGAAAATTTTTCGAGAATATCAAGCGTCTAAGTGGCGGTCTAAATCCCAGAGCCTCTTTCTGATTTGACGGAAATGGAAATCTGATTACGGATGTCCAGAGCGTACTGAGTCTATGGAGGGAACACTTTTCCACGTTACTGAATGGCGATGCTACGAACAATTCCGCCAGTGGTCGAGCCATCTCTCGAAGATCGAAAATCACACACATTATTCCATCATTATTCCTGTCCTAACATGTGGCGCAGAAGCCTGGACAATTTCCATCACGGATGAAAGTATGCTTGGAGTTTTCGAGAGAAAAGTTCTGAGTTCTGCACAGAATCTTCGGACTTATTTGCGTTGATGGCGAGTATCGAATAAGGTACAACCATGAGCTGTATGAGCTGTACGCTGACATTGACATAGTCAGGCGAATCAAAATCCAGCGGCTGCGCTGGCTAGGTCATGTCGAGCGAATGTAAGAAGGCTCTCCAGCGAAGAAGGTATTTAATTCGGCACTTGCTGGAGGACGCAGAAGAAGAGAAAGACCAAACATCCGTTGGAAGGAGCAAGTGTTGGGTAACCTGGCGGCGCTTGAAATATCCAATTGGTGCCAGCAAGCGAAGAACAGAGAAGACTGGAGCCGCATTATATGTTCGGCTTAAATCGATCATCGGTTAATATGGCCACATAAGAAGAAGAGAAAAAGTAGATTCTTGTCACTTCTACTTCTACTCAATCACTTCCTTTAAACTGTCAAAGTCTCTGTGACAAAGTTCAGAATTTAAGTGATATCACAAGGGTTCTGCCGTTCGGAACCGGCCAATATAAATAGATCTCTTGTAATATTGTCAAAAATTTAACACGCACAAGAGTACTGGAAGAGGAGCTTGACCAAAGGGCCATTCAGGGTCTATACGTGTCACATATTTGTCATCCTCAGATACTATCTGTTTAGAAAATTAGACAATTTCGTGACATTGGGCTAAGCCTACGCAGATGGTAGTTCAATTCATCACATTTTTGCGTCAATTCAGCTTTAAGTAAATGATCTACACTTAATTTGTGAACGGTCAGGAGCTTTTGGAGCTGCTGCGCCTGCTAACATATCAATCTATTTCGAACATTTCCAAAATTTTGTACAATTTCAATGTCAAGTTGATTTGACTCGGTATGATCACATTGTCTTACCAACCTCAAAGAAAATAATTAAAGTTTTCCTTCTCGAACGTTTTTCCCGAACCTGGTTAGTCCTATCCCTTATGGGGGCATCGCTACAAAACTATCGTATTTTTAAAATTCGACTTGCATTAGAAGGAATCTACGTACTTATATTAGCCTTCTCCGAACAAATTTGATGTTTTAGCCGGGGAACTGAACACCCGGCCTACGGCTCAGAATGCCAATACTCTAACCACTGAGCTACAGCTATACACATCAAAGGATTAAATATTAATAATGTATTCCAAAGCATCTATTTATGGAATTTAGTATGTCAATATAAGCTCCCAAGCCAAACTTGCATTCCTAAAATACGCATGATTCATATATAGTGCGTATGGTGCGTGAGTGGTAATATGAGCGCAAAAGATATGATCGCTTTATATGATCGTTTCTGAAAGATTTATGTTTCATTACACCTACACAACAGATATTTTTCATGATTATTATGATCATATTACATTTAATTTATTATTTATATTGACTACTACTGTCTGAATTTATGATTATTTTTATGTATATGCAAGTCGGTTTTTTTCAAAGCACAGATGGACCTCCTATATGCGGCATAGTGATAACTAAGCATATTAAAAGTATATGTATTTTTTTTTTTTATTTGTAAATACGACTATGTTGATTATAAATCTTTTAACAATAGCTACGATCACTATTGATCTATCTAGTACTTCTAAATTTTCCTTATATGAGTATGATGATATTTATGATATTTTCTTGAATTAACAACTTTCACCATTCATTCGAAATAGTAAGTATGTAGTATTCATGCATATGAATGAATCCAATTTTATTATTGTATTAGCTCATATTAAAACGTAATGAAATGTTGATTTTTTTTTATTCCTATTTCTCGAAATGTCTACAAATTTACGAGTTCACTGTATTTAGTGAACATATGGAAATATATGCTTGTGTACGATACCATAAATAAGTATATGTAGTCTTTGGCCGATATATTGCTATAGAAGGCATGAAATTTCATATAAAATGTTCTAAAAAGAAACATAAACGTTCATTAGAAATAAATACTTGGTTGTTGTTCATTCATCAAGAAAAAAAATTTGTATATTAAAATCAATGCGCATATGTGGGGTAATGCTGCGGCGGCGAAGGCGGTAATATTAAAAGATCTAGCAAGATGAACACCATTGAATATTCAAAACAAAAAAATCACATAAATTTATTTTTAAAGTATAGCTTTTTTATTTTTGACTTCTTTTTTTTTTTTTTGAAACCATTAATAAGAATATAAATGCACCACCAACTGCGTCATTGTGGGACATATGAGTTTTAGTATAGGTCCATATGTAGATGTGTGAATATGTAAATATGTATCCCCATATATTTTGTCAAATGCATATAACAATAATAACAGCAATAGCAAAATATAAGTTAACAAAAAAAAAAAGCCGCAAGTAGTCATAGAAAACCGCCTCATCAGTAGTAGTCGCACGTAGTAGCAGCAAATATGGAAGCTCTTTGCTAACAGCATGTGTTCTCTTCATACCACATCACTTCACACTTCACTTTGTTACATAGATTATCAACGAAAATCATTTGGAGTCATATACATGCCTATACATTGTATATCCATGTGTAACAAACTGAGCATCATTATGGAACAGAAGCAGCTTACGATCGACTACGACCAAAATCATGAACAACATTTTAATTTTTAGTTGAAAGAAATATAGAAAGAGAAAGAAGAAAGAGCAAGAGATACGGTTAAATCTCCTACAAACAACAACAAAAGCAATAATAATGACATATTTCCCCCCTCCCCAGCAAGAATCATTTTACTAGTATACATATATGCTATACCTATACATAGCGTAGAACTAAAGAAATCAAATATACTTGCTTTTCCTTCTGGAGCAGCAAGTGTACATAAGAAATCTACTAACAATTTGTAAGGAAATTAGTGTCTCCTTTCATAATATATTTTACTGAAGCTGTCACTAAAGTTCTGAATGAAATGTATTCAATCAATTCTCTTAGGAGTAGTGGTACAATAATAGTTCTTTAACTCTTTTATATATCTTAGAAGTCCCAACAATAAGTATGACCCTGTCATTAACCAGACAATTACACTAAGGATCGCCACGCTAATCTAACCCGAACACTATCCGACAATAGATCGATGATATTTCTTCCCTAATGCTAGGAGGAAAGCAGGTAATTTCTAATTTTTGGCTTTTGGGTTTCTGGTCGCATTGCAGTTGTAGTTTCCTTAATCCATGATCCAGGCTACAATCACTGCCAAATTTAATCGGATAATTGATCTATCACGATGAATTTTCTCAGAGATCTTGTGTCAGTCTTTCGGTTAGAGATCAACTATTTGCTTTTCGGTTAAGAAAATCTCCTTCAAGCCTTCTTGAATCTACTCTGAATTTCTGGAAATAAATCTAAATAAATTTACGAATTTGTAGAACTTCTAAAAATTTGTGTGCATAGCGCATAGCAGGCTTACATTTATATTGATTTCAAAATAATACTTGATAATTTCAAGTAGGAAATCACACATATGATGAAAAAACTCTAATTGGAATTAATCTTCGAACCAGTGAATGATTATGAATTTTTCTTGACTTTATCCCAGAACTCTTTCAGATCCTTTTTAGGGCAAATTTCATTCCAACACGTATCCACTATTTAAAAGACCTAAATTTGTAGTTTTTTTTTCCAAAAGATCGCTATTGTATTTAACAAATCGGGAGAACATAAAAATACTAAGCACTGAACTACGGCATATATTAAACTTTAAAAAGCTGAATATGAAATATTTTCGATTGGATTGCATAATAAATACTAGCATATACATTAGGTTGCCGTAGCTCAGTGGTTAGTGTGTTGGCCTTCTGATCTGTAGATCGCGGATTCAATCTCCGGCTGAAGCATAACAAATTGAATATCGAAAAGAATTTTCTTTCGAACGGTACCCATCTGTCGGCAAGCAATTGGCAATTCTTCCGGCAGTAACAATTTGCCATGGAAAAGCTTCTAAAAGAACTCTGTGACAAAGCTCAGAAAAAGTGATGTCGCAAGAGGAAGTGGCTAAAATACGTAGGTCCCTTCTAATACTGTCCAAAATTAAACATGCACAACAGTAATGAAAGAGAAGCCCAGCCAAAGAACCCTTCAGGGCTTATAAGTGCCACATATTTATTTTTCTATTTATACATTACAGCAGTTCAAATTGTTTGCTCTCAAATAGTATAGGAAAAAAAAACTAGGTTCCGATGATCCGATATATATTTGCTCAAGAAACCATGGGTCTAACATCAAATCAATAGTATCAAATAATATCAACCAACACATTTTGATAAATTTCTATTATATTTCTAACCAAACAAACATGATCTAAAAATGTGGCCAACATAAAACAGTGATGAAATATGTTAAGATTTAATATTTATTTAAATCACAGATATTCGACCTGAAGCCAGTATAAGGGCAGATCCATTATTAAACAAAAATCCTCCATAAATTTATATTTGAGTTAAAAATAAAAAAAAAATTAGTTTAATATCTAAATTACTTTTACGATTTAAGCAATTGTTTGAGTATTCTATATTTAATTTTAGGTCATAGTACTTTTATATGTAGTACATTAATTATATTCTTCTTTATAATATAAATGATCAAATGATCAAAAACGATCCCCTATCTAAAGAAAATTGCTCAACCGTAACTCAAGTATCCCATAAATATGCATATTGAAGATGCCAAATCAAGTGGAATATTAAATTATGATTCTTATAAGCGCTTTCACTGTATCCTCACCATACTCGTATATGGACCTACATATTGCGTTATAACAGAAGTACTCTTCATAGCTTATTTAGTATTTAAAACATTTTTCTACGTAAGTAGAACTGTAAGTAGTAGATAGTATTTTTATTTACCGCTTCAATGCATCCACACTTCATACCATAGAATTGATCGCAAACATATTCATTTACATACATATGCATGCATACATAACTACAACCAAAATTCATTGTCTGTCATTGTCATACGACATACGGGTGTGAGGATATGTGTGTAGTCTTCACCGGCTTCTAGTGTCATCATCGTCGTTGGGGTATGCGTGGTTTTTAACACTATTTAGTGTTGAAATTGTCATAAATTTCGTTACCACATGCTTGAGTGAGTAAATGAGTGAATAAGTATTCTCCATGCTCTCATCATCTTCATAAGTACATGCAATTCCAAGTACACCATGAGCATTGATGTGACTTTGACTTTTGGCATTATTACATTTAGTCAAAAGGGTCTTTTATTTACTAGATACTACATACACGTATGTATGCACAATGCACTATGTGGTTGGGGATGTGTCGTCTTGAAGGTGTGATTGACACAATTTCTTTCTTCTTTTTTTTTGACACTTCAATATTTTTGGAATTTTGTCAAGTACTTTTTTTGAGTATACTATAAATATATTTAGTTTCTTGAAGAACATAAATTCCTTTATTGCACCATTTTAGTGTTGTTACAAAGTACATGTAATTACTGAAAACTAAGTGTGAATTACAAAGTCAGTAAATTACATTTTTTCTTTATTTTGTTCTTTATCATTTGAAAATTTTCTCACACTAAATAACATATACAATTAATTATAAATTCATATAAATATGTAATATTCTAGTCAGAGCTTATGACATGATTCAGCTAAAAATTGACCAAAACTCATTACTATGTGGTATATTCATATGAATATATACTCAAAATTCGATCCATTTGCTGATAATACTTAGTAACAAAGTACATACCATGCTGAAAAAAAATAAGAAGCTTTTCCAATAAGAATATTGCACTTTGCGTGTGAGGTAATATTTGTATTCATGCCATTATAGCAATTAAAATACCTTTATTTGGACTACGTCCGAGTATATACATACATAAACACATCCATTTATAACTACACTATATCGAATTTTAGCAATCTGTTCAGATTTACGATACATTAATTACAAAATGCTCTTCATTTAAAGGTATCATCATCAGTGTCTATGGAATTGTTCTTAGAGATACTCATGCATGTATGGGATTAGGTATGGGATAGTGAACGACTTTTCGAGTTATTTGTAAGTGACTCTTTTGTAAAGCTCCGTATAAAAATACCACATCTTTTCATAAAAATATGATGAAAATCGTTTAATAACACCACAACACACACACACAAATGGGAAGAGTTATGTAACGATATAAACAATAACCCATGGGTCTGAGGTCGCAATATCGAAATGCAGATGCTGAGCTAGATGCGACCACGACTGAGCTCGATAGTAGGAAAATGCAGACTATCGTGGATATGGTCTTTCCAACACAGTTGACGGTTCAAAACAACATCAGGAACCCTGACGAATATCAAAGCTCTACGACCAGATGAAATCTATTGATTTTGATACAACATCAACATACAGGCCACTACGCTTGCTGCATACCGCTGTCAAAGTTTTCGAGCTACTCCTCAAACCTCGATTAAGAGCTGCAGTACAAGTAGCCGGAGATCTGTCTGTCAGACAATATGGCTTCAGACTACCTAGATCCAAACTGGAAATCACAACTTCAGGCTAGTCCTTTTTTTTAGCGACACTAGATATATGGAACCTTGACCCTTGAGTGCTGGTTTCTAATGAAAATAATGCGCAACGACTTGAAAGATAGTGAACTCATTTATAAGACCATCAATGTACCCAGGACAAAACAGATAAAGTCGAGTGCAGCTCAAAGATCAATCCTATGGCCAGACCACCGAAATGCTAACTATAAAGATATATTACAATTGAAATGACATACGAAACTTATCTGGTGGCTATGGCTGATGATATAGCCGCAGCGAGCGTCGATTATGCTGAGGATGAGAGTCTGGTTGAATGAGCACAGCCCATAGCAGGCTACATTGTTATTGAGTAGACTGATAGCAAACGTTGAAGGCCCAACACAGAGCAATAGAAAACTCCTCACGTTGGTGAAAAACACTCTCCAACTTTATGGTAGTGAAATATGGACAGACACGCTGAAAGCAGAAAATAAACGGAAAGTGCTAGCGTTGCTCCAAAGGATTGTAGCTCTGAGAGTGGCTATATTGTCTTGAACAGTGTCCGAACTAGTTATTAATGGAACGCTGATTGTGGACTTAGTAGCAAAAGGGCGACAAATGAAGTGGATGAGAGAAAATCCGGCGAGGTAAAATCGTAGCTCATCCAATTTCACTCAGCCCATGGATACTTCAGGGAATATCTCAACAGAATGGATAAATTGGACGACGCAGATGACGCTGAGCACACAATATTGAATTGTCAAAGATGGCGAAGTGAGTGCAAGTATTAAAAAGACAAATGCTCCAATAATGGTGGAGACAATTATTGAGAAAATTATCAGTAATGAGGAAAACTGAAACGCCATCGTAAAATGTATGGAGAACGTTTTCAGGAAAATGAAGCGGTACCTGGACGCAGGTGAAAATTAGTAAAGTCTGGTAAAGACTAAAAAGAGCCCTACTCTGAAGTAATGCTATCGTAGTTCCGTGGTTGAGTGTCTGTAATGACACACTCCATAACTATGCCGACAATTATGGGTCAGTGGGTTAACCATTTTATTACCTCTACACCGCAAAAAAAATTATGAAAATATAAAAAAATTAATGACACCACAACTGCCCTGAGGTCGTCCCTAGATGAGTAATATATTATATTTGACTGACCAATATTAATTTTTTATCTGCAATATTTTGGCTTCCATATGAAAATGGAAATAATTATCAAATGCACTCCCATCGCTAAATATTTAACCCTCCCCATTAATTTTTGCTTTCCAACATTTCTCCTGAACATAGCTACTTCCTATCGTTACTCATTAAAGTGGCTCCCGTACCAACTAAACATAAAACACGTAAAAATCGACAAATATCCCCATAGCTCCCTTGGAACCACCATCAGGAGAATTGAATGTAAGACCGACTCTCATTAAATTTTCTTTCTCAATATTTCTCTTGAAAATATCTAATACCTATTTCCACTTCTTATGGTGTCTATCCTACAAAATTGATATCACCATGCTATAACTAATGCAGAAATACATAGAAGCATATAGTAATGCATTAAATAAATGTATTTCTATTCCATAAAAAGTAATATTCATACATAAGTATCATATATGTAAGTGTTGCATGCATACTAAACATCTTCTCTAATATACAATAGTAGATATAAAATGAAATATTACAATTTGAACATGTGCATTTTCTGCATGAAGGTGGTCATTTAATGATGCTAATCTAAAGCACCTATGAATTGAATTTTTTATATAAAATGCCCGTGAATTAATTAGCAAGGAATAACTAGTTTCTAATATAAAATTTAATTAAAACATGGACTACTGCTACTTACTACTTCTACCATTACTCCTACTACTACTATGACTATGACTACTGATTCTTCTACTATTACGACCATCTCGTGTTGCTACGACTACTACTATTATTACTATTACTACTACTGCAACTACGACGATTACTATTACGTCTACTACTACTATGTACTACTAAATACTACTAGTACTATTACTACTTATACTACGGTTGATATTGCATATTGTGCAAAAAATATGCTATATTGTAATAATTTATAACACAGTAGCATATTTTGACTGAGTTAAAACAAAAATAAAACATTTTATTGCCATCATAAATTAACTCAACATTGACGGCAGCAATACTAGCAGACACAACAACCAAATTTAGTGTAAGAAAACAAAAAACATACAAAAAATAAAAAAGTCAAGAAAAGACAAAAGAATAACAATTAAATAAAAACTAAATGTATACACCTCTATTGTCCTTGACATGATTTCCTTTCGAACCGTTGAATTTTATGTTTTATGGCAAAATTTATTGAGTTTATATAGAAATATGTCAACAGATATGTATTGTAGATATAGGTAGTAAGTATAATTTTGGGTAGCGCAAATCGAATGACATTAGTGTGAATTGACAATAAGCGTATCTAACTGAGTTAAACATCTAGTACATATGACAATGTAAAAGGTTGAGAGCTTGCGTATTCGCAACAGATGAGATGCTTGGTTTACAAGCATCATTATCTCAATGTCACAATATATGTTAACGCCTCTATTTAGAGACGGAAAATACACCTTTATTTATTTTATTGACGACAATATCGGGTCTTACCAATCTCACCCGTATATGGTATATGATATACGCCTTGATCTATTTGGCTAAAAGACAATCACAAATCTTTTTTCGGTCTGTCTTTTCCCGCCCTTTAAATTCTAGATGCGAAGTAGTTGTATTATTTATTGTCGAATACTAGAATAATATTCGAATATTGATGGTAGTTGCACTCAAAGTCTGCGGTTAATTTGTTTTGTTGTCTAACCATAAGGTAAAGGGTGTAAAAGGGATATATTCAATTTGCTTTTTTGTGGTTAAATTTCCGTAATTTAATTATGTATCCTAAAAGATGAACATATGTTATGACTATTGAAATATTCATCTCATAAGACAAATGGATTTATATCATATGTAACATTTGTTTTGATAAAAATTGACGAAACACTGGATTACGTTTAATAAAATAAAATTATGGGACTTTTAAGGGTTGACATTTATCCGTTGGTGTTTTGTTTTTTAATTACTACAATAATGATATACAAGAAAGTAGTTGCGTTGAAAATCAATATATTCAATCGGAAAATTCTAGTTACAATATCGAACTTATGTTACTCAACACTTATTATCTATAATATAAATTCATCATGCAGAAGAAATATGGAGTTCTCTAACAGACACATTATTTACGAAAAACATGTGCACAAATACTCATTGGGATTCTGGCAATAAACCTTAGGTTATATTCAAATATTTGTTTGTATTTCCGTTCTTCTGAGCCATGCTATCTTTATTTTAATGAAATTTATAAAATTATCTGGATACCTTTGTTATAGAAAGTTACATATTAATTAGCCATGGAGAACTTCAGAAGTGTCTTTGTTTATTGGCTAATTTTTAAATGAAGCACTCTAGGGCGAAAGTACTATGTACTCATCATACCGACGCTAGCGAAAATCGATATGTTCAGCCAGATATTATGCGGAATACTCAAATGGATGATACTTGGATTTTAAAAAAATTTTTCACCGTCATAACTTGTGAAAAACTCCATCAACGATAACCATAATTACGTACATGAACATTGTAGTGCATAATAATTTAATAAATTTAATAGGGGCCAGCCTGTTATCCTTTCAAAGTCCATTAAAAATGACTGTGAGACAACCAACCTTGCTACACAAATCGATATTTTAGTGATTAAAGGCTTCTTTAAACATGACAACAGGACATCCATTATTCATATATTGTAAGACGTCTTTCACGAAGAGGTGTCAATTTAAATTTAAATAAAAAGGAAATATTTTTTGTGAAAAGAGCTAAAGATTTTATTTTCATCCAACTCTAAGATTAGTAATGGAACACAATATATGCCAAATGTCCGTGGTGACTCTTCTTGCATATTGCCATTCTTTTGATGAACATTTTCTTCACACTTTAACAGCTCTAATATTATCTATGAATGCTTCAATATTTGCTGGAGCATTGGGGTAGAATTTATCTTTAACGTAACCCCAAAGAAAATAATCTAATGGTGCGCATCTGTATGGCATAAGGCTCCGTCATGCTGAAAATAAATGTTGTTCACGACCATAGCATAAATTTCAGGCCCAAAAAGGTTAGTCAACATTGTTCTGTAATGCAATCCATTCACTGAAAGGGTCGCACCAGCATCATTTTCAAAAAAATATAACCCAATGACCTCGCCACCCCAAAAACCGCACCACACTGTCACTCATTGTGGATGAAGAGGTTGTTCAACCATTTTTCTTGGGTTTTCTGAAACTCAGATGTGACAATTTTGCTTATTCACGTACCCAGACTGAATGAGTCTCATCACTCAGAACAATTTTGTTGTTTTTGTTTTTGCAGTGAACATCTCTGGTTCTTATTTGTCAAATATCAACGAATGACAGTTGTTGACATTTGAAAAATTAATGGGAAATTTAAAATGACACCTCTTGTTTAAATAACCTCACAAACAAAGTCACTGCATTGATCCGTTCAAGGTGTCGCTATATTCGCCTTACCAATTACTACAACTAATTACGAATTGAATATGCTTCTGCATCTCCTATAAAAACAGTTGCACTCTATACAGCTTTTCACTAAAAATTATTGTTTCAATTTATGGATAAAAATATTTTGAAATGCTGGCGGTTAGTAAATGTTGAAAATAGAATTCCATATTTTTTTGTTCGACATTATTTTAATTTTGTTTGCAATAAATGAGTGATGCATCATAATTTCATAAATACTTCGACATTAATTTATTTTACTCTATTTCAGCATTCTTCGGCAGTGGATTGCCCAGAACTTCTGTATATCAAGGAATTGTAATTTAAGAATTAATGAATTAAATACAAAGAAACGGGTGTATCCGTCCAAATATTTAGGTGTACTTCAACTAGAAGATATACAAAAAGATGATGAAAGCTGATTTATAAGCCACTATAAAATTTTTGTAAAATTTAAAGGAGGTCTTGGAAGCATTTTTAATGTCAGCTTCCGTACTCCTTTCAGTAAAATTTAGTAAAGCTTATGTATTTTTTGGTGCCGTAGCTCAGTGGTTAGTGCATTTCTGATCTTCATTCATTTATTCATTCTGTATTTTTTTACTGTCCGTTAAATTCATATTTTTTATAAGATTGCTGAATAATTAGTAAGATCACAGAAAATATGACCTCACAAAAAGAAGGTGACAGTATTTGGAGAATTAATTTTTAATTTTACTTTTTTCTTTTCAAAATTATTGCATAACAGCACAACTCCCAATTTTGTCCTTCACGAAAATGTAATTTCTTTTGAAAATTAGATTGACATCAAATAAATAGTGATTACAAGTTGTGCCAAATATGACTAACTCCTTTTTGAAATTATAGTCACAGTACGAGCGACAACTTTGTCCAATTTTTGAGGTCATTGTCTATGAATTAAATACTATTTTTGTTAGCAGTCAGATTGACTATTAAAATTATATTGGAATACTTTGCCCTCTAGTTATATTCATTGGGTTATGTAGGTAGTACTCTCAGTATATTATACAGTTTGTTTCTTACTATGTGCTATTAAAAGTAACAATTTTTAAAAGAATAATGACACTATATGTATTTATAGATTGTTTTTACCTTACTCAATAATTCTCCGTTTGACTGCATATACTCTGACAGGCCTTGAAATAATATTTTGCCACGTGCTGTCTTATTTTTTATTTCAAAATTGCACCGTGACGGCACAAGACACAATTTTGTCCCGTACCAATCTAATACATACAAAGCTATTGGATGAGGTATTAGCATTATAATATTCTATGAAAAATTAGCATGATATCAAATAACCATTGATGACAAGTTGTGATAGAATAGCATTTCACGCCTCATGTGAAACATATACTATGTTTGTATATATTCATTTTATTGCACACAGCATGTACAGATAATTTTCAAAGGACATTTCTAAATTTCAAGGTTACCACTCAAATGAAAATTGAAAACTTTACGCAGACCGAATTATATTTTCCTTTAGCACTAAACATCAACAAGACCACCTAATGAGCATTAGAGATTGCAAGAGATGTCTGCATGAATGTACATAAAAAAGGATACATGTGTAAATATATGTTATATGTATATATGGAATTGCTTATTTAGAGTGAAAATTTCAGTGGTATGCTCTGACACACGATGGTCCAAAATAAGAAAAGAAGGGAATTAAGTGTCCTGCCAAGATAACTGGGCTGATGCTGTAAACAGTAGCATTCAGAAAAAATGTGAGACAGACCGTTGATGGAGGAGTGTTAAAATAAAACAGCAGGTTTTTTTCACGCTTAAGTTTTTCTTCTTTTTGATTTCCTTTTTTCTATCTAATACGGTATCCCATCGTGTTGAAACGCGTGCTACTCATTGCGAATGTATGAAGAGGTAAGCAATTTAAAAGGATATAGATATGCTGCGTTAAGCATTTTTCGGTACTGATAAATTAATAAGTACACAGGTAAAATTGTATTTATTAATATTTAACACAGTTCAAAAATGGTCCTAATCCGATACAAATCATGTTTACCTCCCATACAAAAGTATGCTGTCAAATGTATGTTTCAACTCTTTTCACACGAAAATCTAAAGTTATTGAAATGAAACTCTTTGCATATAGTTATATTTATTAATGTAGATGTAAGCTCAAAAATAGTCATTATCAGATGAAAATCACGTCTACCTCCTATACAAAAGTATGCTGTCAAATGTATGTTTTCATACTTTGCGAATGAAAATCTAATGTTATCAAGCTGAAATTCGGTACATATAATTATAATTACTCAGTAATTAACGACTTTAAGAGTAGACGTAATCGGTTGAAAAGCAAGCCTACCTCCCATACAAAAGTATGTTCCCAAATGTATGTTTTTCTAGTTTACGTACAAAAATACAAAGCTCTGAAGGATAAACTTGATATCTATTATTATATTCGTGAAATCAGTTCAAAACCCCGATCAAGAGTATGTTAGATTGATGTCAATCTACGAGGGCGGTCCCAGAACTACCCGTCCTGACATATAAATGGCGGCAGTAGTTTGAAAAAAATTACTTTGGTGAAAAGTGGCAACCTTATAAAACATATGTTTTAAGTTTCAAGGCGCCACGTTGTTTTTTTTTTTTTTTTTTTTTTTTTTTTTTTTGGAGCCATCGAAAGTTAACGACCTCAGTGCATTTGTAAACATGGAAAAAATTGGTCACCGTTATGTAATTCAGCCGAACTGGATTCTACTCCTTCGTTTACGACCATAAAATATTGGGTGGCAAAGTTTAAACGAGGTCGTACGAGCTGCCAAGACGAACACCTTACTGGTCAATCGATTGAGGTGGCCACGCCAGAAATGGTTAAGAAAATCCACAAAATGGTATTGGATGATCGCCAGATGAAGGTGCGTGCGCTAGGTGAAATTACAGGCATTTCAAAAAGTGCTATACATCGTATATTGACCAAAAATTTGGAGACGAAAAATCTGTGTGCAGGATGGGTGAAGCGTTTGCTCACAATAGAACAAAAACAACGTCGTGAAGATGTCTCTATAGAGTGTTTGGCTATGTTTCACAGTAATAAAGTCGAGCTTTTGCATCGATTCGTAGCCATGGATGAGACTTGGATCCACCACTTCACACCTGAGACAAAGGAGCAGTCAAAACAGTGGACTGACTGCGGACTGCGTCTGTTTTTTGCGATGCACGTGGGATAATTTTTATTGATTATCTTCAAAAAGGAAAAACAATCAAAGGCGAGTATTATGCTTATTAGTTGCAGCGTTTAAGTGATGAAATTAAAGAAAAAAAGGCCGAATTTGGCGAAAAAGAAAGTGTTGTTTCATCAAGACAATGCACCAGTTCACACATCCGCTATGGCGATGGCCAAAATCAAAGAGTTAAAGCTCGAATTGCTTCAGCACGCACCTTATTCGCCAGATTTTGCTCCTTCGGATGATTTTCTAGTTCGAAATTTGAAAAAATGGCTTGTTGGTAGAAGATTTGCAAACAATGAAGAGGTTAAGTGTGCGGTAGATGGCTATTTTAATGTGCTAGACAGTTCATACTATAAACAGTGTATCGAAGCTATAGAATATCGCTGGAAAAAGTGTATAGAGTTAAAAGCAGATTATGTTGAGAAATAAAGAAAAATTTTACCAAATGTGTTGTGTTTTCTTTGTTAGGTCGGGTAGTTCTGGGACGTCATATATGACTAAGATATATGTACATATTATAATTTTGATCAACGAGCAATTTTTTCATTATCTCTCATAGACAATGTGAGGCCATAATATTACCCTGTATTCGACACTTTTGCTTATACACTACATATTTGTACCTTGAAATTTTAGTACTTAAGCTTCTCGCTTCCGGTATGTGTACCTGTAAGTATGTTATGTATGCGAGTGCGTATGTGTTCGTATAAATTATACTCTTCTGCTTGCATTAAGACCATAGACATATTCTTTAGCACGCTTTTACTATCATTTATTCACATGTTACATATACATGAGTAGTATGAGTGCTTTATAATGATGATGATCACCATCATAATTACGATTATTATTATAATAATTAAGTATGTATTAGAAGGAAAGAAAGCAAACACCTATTCTTTAGCATATTTCATAGCTGTCTACTTACTTTTGTCACAATTTGTTATGCTAAACTTAATAAATACTGTTTGTTGTTGTTTGACTTTAACTAAATACCCACTACATTGGACTAAGTAACGTATTATGAGTATGTATGTGCATATCTATCTACCTACCTACCTACCTACCTACCTACCTACATACTTGCGTATTCATGTAGCTACCTACCAATCACTATTAGATATACTATGATTATTATTATGTACTACTTAAGTAATACTGCCACGAATATAAAACTGCCACCACAACTGACTACTTACGAATATGGATGTATATATACTAGGTAGTACTACAACGCACTCATACACAATTATGTATGTATATCATATATATTGTATCAACTAACTACTAGCTTTATGTTATGATGCAACATTAATTTTACTCATCGTCTAGAAGTTCTTCTACTATTACTTGCTATATAGTACGTACCTGTATCACTGCAACTTTTTCTTCTTTCTACATACAACTTAATATATACATATGTATATGTACCTGTTGATCTTGCCATTTTCATGAACATGTGTAAAACAAGCAGCTTCATTGCTTCTGGTACAAATTCATAAAAGAGAAAAAAAAAACCAGAAAGACGAAATCTTTATGCATAAATTTTCAACATTTTTACTTACTCTCTATCTAAGCTTTTTAGTTGATTGGATGTGGGCATTCATACATATGCATGGTAGGTTATATTTATGTGCCTGCATATAAGTAAATCCTTACATATACTACCATATATTTTATTACAGTAGTTGTAAATAATTGTTCTCATACTAAATACATTCGAATTTTTATTTTTATGCATGCATACCACGTATGACGTGTGATGTGCTAACTCTGTTCTTAAGTACTTTTTAATTTATACGTTTATTAACCCTTGAAAAACTATTTTGATGTGAAGTGAAAAGCACTAAATTGCAAACTTTTAAATTAAACATCACTTTAAAATTAAACAAGAATTTTCATCTGAATCTAGATGTGTGAAAGACGAGCAAACTTGACTTTGATAATACCTCTGTCAGAACATACAATTTCTTATTATTGTTTTTTTTTATGATTTCATTGACATTTTCGTATAATACAATAATAAAATCATTGCTTATTAATGCTTAATTAGAATTGCATTCAAAAGAAATGAGCTCATTTTCAGTTGCTCTGAACTCTGCTTTGTCCATTTTGTATGGAAGCCGATGATACAATATAGTTGATCCCTAAAGGTTTAACCAGAGAGCAGTGGGAGTCAATTTTATGGGTGGATATAGGTGGTAACGAAATGTCGCGGGGTTTATCGTGAATGCCTACCAGTTTTGGCTTTACACCACGGTGCTCAAAAACACAGCGTATCAAATTCAGCGTTGATAAGCGCCCCACAGGTCTAGAAGACAGAAGACTTCTAACCCTATGGTACAAAATTGGGGTACGGGAATGGGGGCCCTACCCACCTTTTGTGAGGATCTAGGCTTAAACCTTTGCTGGTCTTTGGGTCCCAGCACCCGGTTGCAATGCAACTCCACACCGAGCAACATGCGCTACGAGCGTACCTTTGGGTTTAAACCACAACCACCACGAAGCTCCCCGAAGGGCCGACCTCAACAACTAGCGAAGTCCAAAGGCTGCTGACTCCCGTGGTGCTAGATTAAAGTCTCTGGTCGAACTTCGAAGCCGAAGCTACTTCCAGTTGAGCTACCATTCAGCTCCGGACTGGTGGCCAACAACAATGAATAATACAACAAAGTAAAGCAATATAGAAAAAAAAACAGAGTAAAACAAAAGAAAACACATCACATTGCATACCAAAGGATATAGGTGGTAAGTAAGTTCCTTTAAATTTATGGTGGAGGGAAAATGATTTTTAGTCCGCCAAATAATTCATCTCTCCGTCGGCGATCCCGCGGCTACTGTGGCGTAGGATCGCCTTAAATATGCGTGTTTAAATTTACGTGATTTTTGATTCATTTTGTAGAGGAGTCCCCATATAGGATAGAGATATGGGATAAATATGTTCGGAAGCAGTAGCTTAGTGGCTAGTGCGGCGGCCTTCCAATCTGTAGGCCGTTGATTCAATCACCAGCTAAATTTCATATTGAAAAGATTTTTCTTTCGAACGGTACATACCTATCAACAAGCAATTGGCAATTCTTTCGGCAGTTACAACTAAAAGAACTCTGTGACGAAGCTAAAAAAAAATCCCTTCTAATACTGTCCAAAAATTTAACACGCACAACAGTACTGGAAGAGAAGCTCGGCCAAAAAGCTCTTCCGGATCTTTAATTCCGGATCTCTTATTATTTTTTATGTTCTGGAGAATTTAGTGGAAAAAATTGAGAGAGATGCTATGGGATCGAATATAATAAAAATATAAATTTTGAAGGGGAGCCCAATTAAGGAGTAACGATATGGGGTCAATAATCTAAAAAATGTTTGGGCAGAAAAGATATACTAAGCACCACTTAGTGCGAAAACTAAGCAGATGTAAGATTATTTTTCGATTTTCCTTCCATTTGTATGAACTTTGATCTTGAGGACGCACACATTTTTTAGAGACTAACAAAATTATAAATGTCAAAAAAAAATGTTAAAAAACTTTCGCGTCTATAACTCATTTAACTTGTTCGGTTCTCGCCGAACGTGCTTATACATCCAAAAGTAATGAAAAATATTCTAAAGTAATGAAAGTCGGAAAGTCGGAAGACGTAATTGTTTCAGCGTCAAAAAACATGATTCAACTGTGGTCAATTTTCAAGAATATGACATAAAGCTAATATGGACGTTAAAACATAGTCGTTGAAGGCTTCTTATCCTAAGACCTGATCTGAAATTGTCTTCAAGTTAATAGCTATGCTGCTCTCTGTATTATTATTTGAATCCAAAAGTGTTATTACCAAAAGTCTAAAATAGCTGTAGGAAAAGTTGGAATGGCAACTCTAGAAATATTCTACCAAATGCTTTAGATTCTATCAAGTTTTATTTTTGTAGAGATTTATCATACGACTCTCAGAATTTGAAACAAATTATGTTTCTTGACGTTTATGAGAATCTTTCTTTGAAAATTTCAATATAAAATATTAATACTGATGTAGATCAGTATAGCCATAGTTATTCCAACTTTCACATCAAAATATATTAAATTGTATTAAATTTTTGGAAAATTTTGGTATAAAATATTAATATGGTAAATCATCACGGCCATCGATCGATGCTATTAGTTTCATTGTCATAAACAAATATCTACATTATAAAATCTTCAAGTTTATGCCAACTAATAGACAATGCAAAGTACTAAATTTTCAACGAAAATTAAGTTGAAACTAAACTTTTTCCAATGGATATTGGACACAAAAGAATGAGGAGAAGAGCACAATATATGGTATATGTATGAGATGCTTAGAATATAAAAAAGAAAAATAAAAGTCCAAAAATATACATATATTGTAGTAAGCAAAACTTTTTGAATATCTTGTCAGCGTCTGTCACAAATTTGGTTGCTCTTGGATTTGTAAATCGGGTTGGTCGGTCGGTTGGACGGTCGGTTGGTTAGTTGGCTGGTTGGTGGTTTTGCTATTCAACTCAAGTGCAACACTTGTGACATTAGCCTTAAAATACGGAATTTATTTGGGCGCCTCAGCAAGTTGTGAAGGGCATTTGAATTCCAGCAAATACAATATTATTGCTGCTACTAGTGATGGTGGTTGTGGTACTATCGTTGGTGTGGTAACAAAGGCAAAACTGTTGTTGTCTGTGCAGCATAAAATGATGCATGCATGCATGGATGCATGCATACTTGTGTATGTAAGCTCATTCGTTGTCGACATAATAATTTTATACGTTAAACCCTAAGAGGATTTATGAATCGCCTTTTGTAATCGGATTACATTTAACGTCGTCGTCATCGTCGTCGTCGTCGTCGTCGTCGTTGTTGTCGTCGTCAACGTTGATATCGTCTTCAGTATGTATTCATAATGGAAGTTGTAAAGAAATGTGGTAATAGTCTTAGTAGTGGTAGTGGCAATTATATGCTTCTACTTCTTCACCTTCTCCATTTCTATACTACAAGACGATGATGACCATCATCGTTATCATTATAATGATGATGATGATCATCATCATCATCATCGTTATTATGCAGTTATAACATACAATTGTTGCTACATGCTGTTACAACGTGCAACATTTTCTCATGTTTATTATTTGAATGATATATAACAGCGTCATAAGATTGTTGTAATAATTTGTCGACATCTCCTTTTTCTTTTCTTTCTACTCTTCTTGAAAACTATTCACAACATGCGTAATATTAGCGTGTTGCTATTATGAATAATACCATGTACTAGCCAGTTAAATAAGACATCTATCTAACTGCGTACCTGCTTTGATTCTTATATGCACGTATAGCCGATATTCACGTATGTTGTTGCACATTATGTTGAAACTATTGTATAAGCATGTTTTTAGCTGTTGTGGTTTGCTGTTAGCAACTTATTACCTATTAAATATACAGTGGCTCCCAGCTTATTTCGTACAGTGACAGTTTAAAAATTGCTGCAGTCGTAATTCCTAATATAGCAAAAATTTGAACAAAATATAAATGCCATTTTAGAAAGGAAGGTTTGTTTTTTATTTTCCAAAATTTACTTTTTCAAAATTTTAGTGTTTGACACTATAAAAAAATAAAATAAGAAAAAAATAGGAAAATTCATGTCACAGCTTATTTCGTACAGTCTCTTTAAGTTCAAACTAAAAACAAAGTAAGTTGATTTTAATATTTAGTTGACATCCCTTAGCGTTAATGACAGCCTGGAGTCTATTTGGCATTGAATCCACCAATTTTTGAGTGATGTCTGGTGTGATTTTTTTCCATTCTTCCATCAGTACCTTCTTTAGGTCTTGCTTATTAGAAATCTTGTGTGTTCTTATTTTATTGTCCAAAATAGACCAAAGATTTTCAATCACATTCATGTCAGGTGACTGTGGTGGTGGAGACATCAAGTGTGGGCAGTTCCAAATAAGCCAAGATTGCACAATCCCAGATTTATGTTTTGGGTCATTATCTTGGTAGTACCGAAATTCTTCCCGCAAACCCAGTTTGTCTGCACTTTGAAGTAAATTGTTTTTCAGAATCTCGAGGTACTTCATTTTGTCCATTGTTTCCTCAATAAAAACCAATTCACCTACTCCGGCTGCTGACATACAGGCCCAAACCATCACGCTACCGCCACCATGCTTCACTGTGGGCTTAAGGTTCTCCTTGTTTAGCTCGGTATTCGCTTTACGCCAAACATATGACATTCCGTCCGAGCCAAAAATATTAAACTTAGACTCATCCGCGAAAATAACGGTATTCCAGAACGCAGGAGTATTAATAATATGCTCTTTGGCGAAGTCAAGTCGGCGTTGTATATTCATTTTCGAAATGAATGGTTTCTTTCGGGCTACTCGACCGTTCAAGTCATGATTGCGCAGCACACGTCGGACAGTTTCAGCACTGGATGATTTTCCTATTTCACGCTGAACCTCTGCAGCCAACTTCGGAGCGGATAACTTTGGATTTTTCTTAATTTTTCGTACAATATAACGCTCGTCTGAAGCGTTGAAAATCTTATTAGGTGCTTCTCTGACCTTGTTCTCCAACCGATTTTCGCGAACGAAGCGTTGAATGATGTATTGGACAGTTGAGGCACTTAAATTTGTCATTTCAGCAATTTTTCGCACACTCTGACCTTTCCTAAAATGGTTAATTACCAGTTTACGCTGTTCCATCGTTGTACGACGACCCATAACGCTAAATGTTTAATTTACAGCACTTTAACTATTTAAAATAATAATAATAAAAATTGTTATAATAGTTAAAAAGGTCCAAAAACTCATACAATTCAAAAAAACTTTGTAACTGCGCGGCAGAATGAAACTTACTTACATTGAAGTTTGTGTACGAAATAAGATGTGAGCTGAAAATCAGCTGATCAATAGTTTTTCTCTCTTGCATGACAAAAAGAACAATTTTTGGGGTTCCCCGTTTTCTTATTAGGTTTACTAAACACATACATAGACATCTACATTCAAAACTTATTGATAAGTTTTTTAGTTTCGATGTTACAGCCATGTACATAAAAATATATACACTGTACGAAATAAGCTGTGAGCCACTGTATATAGAAACTATTGAAAATAGGGATTTCAAGTGCTTAACAAGGTGATTTGGAGATTTAATCCATCTCCTACTACTTCTGCTAGTAAATAATGCTATAAAAAAAATAATCATGGCAATGAAATGTATGTAATGAATCATTTTAATGATGATCTACCACATATAGTGGGAGGAAAAAAAAGCAAAAATAATTATAGGCACGTAAATTATTGTAGTATTCATATGTATAGCACCTAACTACTTGCAAATGGAAGAGATAAAATTGCGTCACAAAAAGTTTTGCTTATTTGATTGAGGGATGTCAGTGTGTTTGAGATTTCCATCCAGAGCGAGGAAAACTTTGAAACAATGATGTCAAGAGGCTAATTGACACTAAGTCATATGTAGAGAATTCCATCAGCCGTCCTACACAGTATTTGATGGCGTCTATGCCATCATGCCGTCTTCGGAACTGAGCTCGATTTATCATTTGGCGGCAAGCATTATCCTTCTCTTAATTTCATAGCTGCCATCATTTTTGATTTGGTGCTGGATCTAATGCAGATGAAATCCTCGACAAGCTCATTGTGATGGTTATTAACAGTATCCTAAATATATGTTGTGACTTTTTGTTTGCTGATATATTTTACCTACTTCCTATTTATTCGATATATCTCTTTAAGGATTTTACTAAAAATTGAAGGTTTATAGGATAGCAAATATTCGAGGTCTGCAGTCTGCACTGATATGTTTCTATAATGCGAGACTAGCAAAATTATTTTAAGGTAGTTCAAGCAGAGTATGGGGTCTCCCTTTTATGGGTGAGATAGAAAACTCTCGGTTAGGTTAGGTTATGTAGCCATGTGTTGTATTGTTCCTCAATAGTGCCACTATAAACCTATGTTTCCTACTGAATAGGGAACCAGCAGAATTTTTTTTTACGAAGGAGCACTGTCCTTGAGGTCTACGAGTACTATATCAGCTATATCTGTAAAGAAGGCATTCCGCAGTAGATTTTGTCTACGAGTTGATAGGGCAGGGCACCGCCCGTAGAAATGGTGACCAGTTCCCTGAAGGTCTACGTCAATTCCTGGCAGCTACTCAGACATAGTTGGCGGGTAAATTTAATCTATTAACGTGCCTGGCAATAGGTTGTGAGAAAGGCTACCATCAGCGAACACTTGCTTAGCTGTTGATGGAAATGTAAATATATTTATTATTGGTTAGATCGATTTAACCGTACTACTTCATTAGTAATTGTAGTTCATCGGGTTGAAAAACAATGCTGCAGTTCCAAGTGTTCATTCATTATTCCACATGGTTGTTCTTTTCAATTTGGTCGCCATTTAGTAATTTCTCTCGCAGCTACGCACTACTGTGACGTCACGTAGGAAATTCCTTCCTTCTTCTTTTCTATCATTCTTGCATCCAACTCAATTACTTAAATACTCCCTCTCTCTGCCACCATTTCACAACACTTTTTCCTTCTATATCTCTATCTCTCTCACTCACGCTATGCAATGTAATTTATTGATTGATTGATTGGGTATAGGCTATGCCTATAAAATCTCATTCAGTCCCTTTTAAAAATAATATTGTAGTATTTTGGCTGACTCTAACGTTTCTATTTCTGTCCCAAGTATCAAATATGATCCCAGGTGTTTACGTTTGCAGTGTATCAGTGCTCCACAGCTCCACAATATGAGCTCATGTGACTTGGGTTCTTCATCGCCAAATCTGTCCAATGGGCTTTATGCTATTCCTAAATTGCTCAAATATCCCTTGAGCCTACAGTGACTGGTCAAAAGACCGATTAATACTGTTAATCTATTCTCGGCCAAGCCAATGCAAAATTCGAATATGTCAGTGATGTCACAAGGTTTCTGCCGTTCGGAACTGGCTCAAATAAGTAGGTCCCTTCCAAAATTTTATACTCACAGCAATACTGGAAGAGAATCTCGAGCAAAGAGCTCTTCAGGCTTATATGTGCTACATTTTCATTTTTTATGGACAGTGCCATACTAACTTGGAGTCCACCTCATATGTACTGAGTGCTCGAAAGGCTTTTTCCTAGAGGAGTACGCAGCGTCTATGTTTCTTCATTCCTTTTTGTAACTTAATTTTAGCGGAAATCGTTTCTAAAAATTAAAGTTCTTACTTGTTTTGTCGTGCGGAAAATCAAGTAGAGATTTTTTGCAAAGGATCCCTAGCTCTAATGGTCCATTACCAAACCCTGTCCTTGCTTTATCTCCCAACCTTTCTATTAAGGTTGCTTCTGCTACCTTCATTAGAACCCAGCATAACGGAGTAAGATTCAAAATTAGTTCTTGCGCTGTTATTGGATAGGTTCTCATTACTCCAGTCGTTCCTACGCACGCTTAAAAACACTCACTCACACTGTATTTGTCTGTTTGTTTTTTGTAAAAGATCTACATATAAATTTTTTCTCTGAGATTTGTTAAGAAATAAACTAATTTATTTCAATTTGAACATGCTTATCAGAAATGCACAGCTGACATTTGTCCAACTCAAGCATTTTAGTAACGCTTCATTGTGTTGACACATAATGAGCTGGGTAATAAGGTAACAAGCTACCATCATACATATGTATGTAGGTGGATGTATAGACTAAAAGACCATAAAAAGGACAATATATAATAACAAGCTCATATATGTATATGCATGATGCTCATGCGCACACGCATCATTGTGTTTATCTGAATAAATGGCTGGACTATGGATGGATGGATGGATGGCTGGATGAATAAATGTATGGAATGGCACATTGTACCTAGTTAGCTGTGCATCTGTAATTAAGTGTGACGAAATTAGTATTGCTCTGTTGTCATACGTATTCATATGCTGGTAAACATGAGACCGAGAGAGAGTAATATCTACACTTCAACTAATGTGGGTACTCATGCATATGCCTAAACAGTAAAAATATGTATATAAACTATGACAGTGGTCATACTGTCAGTTCCGTCAGTTACTGCGGAGAAGTAATACAGAGCCATTAAGCAATTTACCTTTTAAAATTCTCCACTAAAGCATAGACTTACTCAACGATGATGACTATTCTCGTTAGGCGGCTGGGTTGATGTCAACATTTTAGTGCGTGTGCGTGCGGTGCGCAGCCGCTTTATTCTTTCATATACAAAGTATGAGTGCATATATGAAAATTCTGAAGAATTCAGTTATTGCTAAAGAAAAAAAAAAAACTCGTATATAATTTTCATGGTCATAAAATGGACAATTACACTACTGTCTATAACTACCGGATGAATGCATAAATTGTTAATGTCATAAAAGTCATAAATGAGCTCCTTATTTGTATGCGTAAAAGCATTATGCGTGCGCACAAGTCAAGGTTGTCAAATAAATTTCTTGCACAACAGAGTCTTTGCGATTCAATAATGGTAAAAGTTATTTTTGCAAGACTACATGTTGCTTTTTCATGGAATTTTAAAATATACTAACACGTGTTATACGTACGAACATACGTCATATGTACCAGTATTTTGTACAATATTATAGATAGTAACCTTGAATATAACTATTTGCCAACCTTGTGGGTAATAATTATTGTACCTTGCATATATCATACATATATCACTTCTCTCTTCTAGTGTATTCAACAATTAGTATTAATCAGCATTAGAATTGCAAAACTGCATGTGTTTTCAATTACTATTTTCAAAACAATTAACTATTTTCTGCTCCTATGGAAGCTGTGTATTGTATTTTAGTATCTTTTATCTTTTTACCGATGCGAAGAATATATGCAGAAAATAAAAACAAACAAACACTTCACTGGCCCATTGTTTATGAGTAGATGTTATTTTAATGTGCACTCATTGTTTGCTAATATTTGTGGTTTTCAACTATTTCAGGTGTTTGCCCCGCAGGATATTATTTATCCATCTGTGTCAACAGCTGACATTTAATACTTACGATATGTACTTATCACTATTTTCGTCTACAGTGGTTTATTAATACTGTTCTCCACCTTTAATATTGGCTTATAATATTTCGTTCAATATGAATACATTTTGTTATGTAAAAAATTGCTGTCGCTATTCATTAAAATCAATAATATTTCGCAAAGATTCATAACTGGCTTACTTTTATTTCAAGAAACCTACATCTGAAGATTGATAGCTAAATTTTCATAGTAAAACTTCATATTTATTTCTCTTAAAAGATTCAAAAAATATCTGAAAAATTTAACTTCTGTAATACCGGATCTACTCTTACGATAAATAGATATGTATATACTCTTTCGAAGCAATGCACAAATTGAGTGTACAAGCATATGTTAAAAGATTTTATCCTGAATTTGAGGCTTAATTTTAAAAAATCGCTATAACATATTTTATTCAAAGTATTTTCATTTGCAAGCTACAACTTTTTGCCATCTTTGAGAGAGCCCATGAATATCATCCCAATAGAACTACTCATTTTTTGAGGCGAAGAACGTATCGACCAAATTTTTTGACACCTTCAAATGGTGTGAAGCGTAGGCAAGATATTCTGCATTGATTGAAACAAGTGGTAGTCAGAGTAGTGAGAGGGGATAATATATGGGCTATACTTCTTATATGCTATTTTACAAGTACTTTTTAACATGTTGCGCAACATGTGGCCGAGAACTGCCATGATGGAAAATCAATAGCTTGTATTTGGTCGCTCATTCCATCCGTTTATGGTTGAATGCTCAGTGCAATTTGATGAGTTGTTGTCGGTAGAGTTCTCCATTAATTGTTTCAACCGATTTTAGCACCTCATAATGTAACATATCATGTGGACATTCGGTTTTGTAGTCGATTTAGCTGGTTGGCCAGGTCTCACATAGGTCCATTTTTGGTCGCCAGTGACGATACGTTGCAAAAAAGATTTCCATTTCCCTTGTTTTTTTTGTAAGTGGAATTATATGCTCCAAGTTTCTGTTCCATAGTTTTGTAGTCTCGTAGGCATAATATGAAAACATACATACAGATGCATACTTTTGTATGAGAAGCAGATAAGGTTTTAACATGATTCCGTTAATTAATATACTCATTTATTAGCTAGTAAAAATAATTGTCCTGTGCCTAGTTTCAGCTTGATAAATAAATATTTTCCTAAGGAAAATGGGAAAAAATACACCTTAAATAATACTTTTATATGAAGAACAGGTGTAGTTTTCATCCGATGCGGCCAATTTTTTAACTAGCTACCTCAACGATAAATATAACCATTTATCCTGCGTTTTAACTTTATATCTAAAAATCTTCATTCGAAAAAGGGGAAAATATACTTATGAAAGCATACTTTTATATGTGAGGTAAACGAGGTTTTAATTAAAATTTAAACATTTATATACTCATTAAAAATAAAATAAATATGTGATACTTATAATCCCCAAAGGGCTCTTTGGCTGAACTTCTCTTCCACTACTGTTATGCGTGTTCAATTTTGGACAGTATTAGAATGGACCTACTTATTTTAGCGGGTTCCGAACGGCAGAACTCTAGCGACATCATTTATTCTGAGCTTTGTCACTGAGATCTTTTAGAAGCTTTTCCATAGCAAATTGTTACTGGCGGAAGAATTACCAATTGCTTTCGTACAGGTGGGTACCGTTCGAAAGAAAAATCTTTACAATATTAAATTAAGAGCAGGGAGTTGAATCCATGATCTACAGATCAGAAGCGCAACACACTAACCACTGAGTTACGGCACCCACTTTTTACTACGACACCCACGCAATACTTAGTGAGTAAATATAATCATATATAATAAGTTTCATCTTGATAACTTTATACATTTATGAATAAAATGTGAAAACAAGCATTTAAAACAATACTTTTATACTGAAGGTAGGTGGGATTTTCACTCGATTGCACTTATTGATAAATATAACCTTTATCGTCGAGTATGAACTTGATAGCTCTAAATTTTCCAAGTAAATTATTGAAGTTATACATATGGAATAGTATGTTTGTATGGGAGGTACACGAGGTTTTCATCCATTTCTATCCATTCTTATTCGCATTCCTTAGTGAGTAAATAAGATCATATGTAGCAAGTTTCATCTTAATAACCAGATATTTTCATGAAGAAATTGTAAAAACAAGCATTTATAATCATACTTTTATATGGCAGGTAGGCTTAATTTCGATTTTACTGCGCTTATATTCAAACTAGCCTATGCATTGGTAAGTAGAACCTCCAGTGTCGTATTTCAATTTGATATCTATAAATTTTAAATCGAAAATTGTGAAGTTATACATATAGAAGCATATGTTTGTATGGCGGGTAGATGAAGTTTTAAGTCGATTCTATCCATTCTTATATAAAATACTAAGTAGGCATATATAATTGTATACACCAAGTTTCACCATGATAACTTTATATATTTATGACTAAACTGTGAAAACAAACATATAAAATCAAAATTTTATATGGAAGGTAGGCGTGATTTTCAATCAAATTAGTCCTTCTTTAAACTTTTCAATGCATCAAATTAATAGCTTTATATTTTCGTGTGAAAGATGTGAAATCATACTCATAGAAGTAGATATGAGTATGGAAGGTGGACGTGATTTTCATTTGACTTCGCCCATTGTCGAATATATTCATTCTCTGTTAAAAATAAGCTTTTGTGCCGGGTTTCACAAATATAGTTTTATATATATTTGTACGCACAAAGTGTCTTATTATAAGAATATATTTACTTGACAAAACATTCTTTTGTATCATACTTTTCATGTATCAATTTTCAGTAGAATTGCTTAATAATTACGGCAGTTATTGTGCGAAGAGGCGGACAGATATGGATGAATCGATCAATAATACCTACATATACTTTTCCATAACTGTCATTTCTCCTGTTGGGTATTATATATGGAAGCATAACCATAATATACTTTATTGCTTGACTCTTTAAACGCAGAGTATGAAAAGTTCAGTCTCTCGCAGAAGAATCTGAAATTAATATAAGATTCCTTAGAATGACAAGGAATAAATGTAACAGTATTAACATCAAAATACTCTGACATTAGAAGGAACCTAAACGACGCAAAGGAAATAAAAAAGATCTAGTATTGAAGGGACCTCATTTTTATATGAATTTTTCATCCAAACTTAACCTTTCGTACCCTTTGACACGTCTAAGAGTGCATTTATAGTTTGGATGTGAAGAAAGATAAGGGAAAGATAAAGTATAACAACACATAAAACAATGTTTTCTCTTTAATATTTTATATCTTCGCTTCACTATACACACACTTTTATTTGATAACATTTGCTCACATTGGAAAGCCTGTTGAGCTGTGTTACTACTACTTCATACTCGTTGAATTGCATATTAGTGTAGCAACCTTTTTAAATCCTGCTCATTATAAGTAGCAATAATAATAAATATAAATCATATACATACATACCTATGTACATATTAGCCGCTAAAAATAACATAAACACTTCACTTGAGGATTTTTCACGCATGAAATATGGCAGAAAAATGATATTTAGGCTCTGTGTATTGGAATAAAAAAAAAAAATAAACATATTTTAAAAATTAATTGAGCGAACAACAAATACTCGAACAAATAGCATGCAACACGCAACAGCATATTAGAACATGAACATTAAGCAAGTGAAGTGCAAAGTACTCATATAAATGCAATGCGCATGTGCAAATGCATGCATTCGCATATTGTAGTCATTCGTTACGCATTTAAACTAAGCAGTTTGTGCTCGTTTTTTCTTTTTTTGTGTATTATTTGTAATATTATATTATTATTTTTTCTTCACAGCAGCTGCTCAAATGACAAAATAAAATAATAAATATTAAACATTTGCGCATGCGCAATTTCAATTTGCTACGGTTCTTTGAGTTTTACTCTTATGATGGAAGGATGGATGTAAAGAGAAAAGGAAATAGCAAACAACGCATTATGAAAAAGGTAAAGAAAAACGAATATGTGAGTAAAATAAACAAAAAAAAAAAAGGACATTTCATTAGCACTTTTGTATCATTGACGCAATTCAGATAAGGCAAAAAATATAATGAATGCTCATTTAAGCCGATCTTCAACTCTCTGATTTTACATTTATTTCTTTACTTTACTCATAATCATGCTTGCTTGTATTGCTACTTTTGTTTCTGCTTCTACATTTTCATGCCTTTTTGTTACGCCTCAACACATTTCAAAAGAGAATTTATAACAAGAGAAATGCTATGATCAGTCCAGATCGAATGTCAGATAGTAAATGTGAATATGAAAAAGAATTCCTCTCCAAAGTGTTAAAAGTATATCAATACTGGACTCTGACACTAAAAATTACTACACACGACGTCTCTTCTTCCAACATTTTATCCAAAATTAATAATACCAACTGGATATTTGTAGTGGCAGTATGTTAAGCGTGCGTTATAAAAACATTCAACTCATATTTGACATTTTAATGTTGCTGCAAATGCACTGTTACGTACTGTATGAATATGTACTCCTTGTATTCATACATGTGGAGAATTTTTGCACCAGGCCGTTGAAAATTTCGTTCGTCACATTTGATTAGCTCAATTTCGTTTTTATTGTACTATTTAGTATTTATTTTTCTTATTGTTCAATACATTTGATATGCGCGTATATAAAATTTTATAATTGTTCGTAAAATATGTGTCATCCTCATTGTATTTTTGGGATTAAATCAATTATATCATTCAATAAGATAGTTTTCGTTGTGGAACAAATTATTTCATATATAATTTCTTGGAAAATCTTACAAGGTTAAAGGTATCGTACAATGCAAGTATACATTTGGGTGACTTTTATCATTATATAATTATTAGTTCAATTAAGAATTGGCTTTGGTTGGTACTGGGAAGACATAGGTACAATTTCAATAACATTTACAAATTAAATTCCAGATGTCTGCTATTATATTGTATTTATTTTCAAAATAAAATTATACAATTGTGGGTAGAAAATATAATCAACTACAAAATTTTGAAAGCTTAACTTCGGTGAGACCAAAGCTTAGATACTACATACAATGATGGACAGACAAAAATAGTTTGTACTGGAGGTAGGCTTGATTCTTATCCGATTACGCGTATTCATCATTTCATCTACTCATTGTTAAAAATAATCGAATATACCAATTTTGAGATCAATCGCTTTATAATTAATCGATTAAACGATTGTTTAAAAATAATCGATTAATTCATTTTTAGATTAATCCAAATTTTGATTAATTAAAATTGAATTGAAAATTGAATTCGATTAAGCAGGATTTTGCTTAATCAAAATATTTTGTTGTTGTTATTTTTTATTTGTTTTTGAAATTTTCTTTGGGTATAAAAACTAAAACACATTCTCATATTCGTAGCTTTTTGCAGCCTACTTGTCTAGTTTGTATTGGCAAAAATTATTATAAATATTTTTAATATTTTATCCGAATAATTTTATTCTGATCAATCAAAATGGTGATTAATCGAAAAATTTCAATTTTTGATTATTCAAAATTATAATAATAATAAAATTAGAATAATTTCATATTTGATTAATCAAAATTTTGATTACCGAATATTGTGATTAAACAATTTTTTAATAAACGATTAAGCTTACAGCCCTAATTATGATACTTATCGTGCAAACAGAGAGGCAGACTTTGCTAAGTCGACTCAGATCGTGATTCTAATATCATATCATATATTTTTCAGGGAGCTTGAACACAATATACCTTAGACTCTTTGAGTGTAGGGTCTAATGATAGATAAAGCTTCCCGTTGGTAGTTAACACTTGCATATTATCAGAGACTGAAATCATATATTCTTAACTATATTTTTGAAAAAATCGACTGAAAGTTTCAACTACATGGGGTCCACCATTAACAACATCTGTTAAGCCATCTGTTACGTGAAGGATAAGCATGGATCATTCTTTTACAAATCGCACAACTCTCAGGATTTCATGTCTCAGATTCGGCCGAAAATATTAAACAAATTTTTTTTAATTTCATGTTCTTCTTGTCCGCTTTAGTTCGCTCTACATCCGCTGGATAGATAATTTCTTATACTTTCTTTCATATATTAAATTTTTTACGATTTAAAATAAATTCATTAAAAATTTAATGTATATAAAATCTACAAAAAATTATTCCATTGTTTTGAAAATTTTGAGTTTTGTAAAAATGTATGGGGCCTTGATTGGCGCTGTTAAAAAAGTAATTTGAAATTTTGATATTGGTATTTAAGTAACACAGAAATTGAGAAAAATTTGTCAGTTTTCAAAACTTTGACCTAACGATATTATTTTTAAAAATTTTACCGAGAGAAATCCCGATACACGTGTAAATTTATTTTACGTAAATATTTTCGGCCTACTTAAAAATGTTTATTTTTATATTTTGCCAAATGCTTTGCTTTTTTGTAAAAGTACAACAAGAAGGTCATGTCGAGCGAATGGAAGAACACGCTCCAGCTAAGAAGGTGTTATATTCGGAACCCGCTGGAGGACGACGCAAAAGAGGAAGACCAAACCTCCGGTGGAAAGACCAAGTACTGGAGAACCTGACGGCGCTTGGAATTTCTAACTGGCGCCAGCTAGCGAAGAACAGAGATGGCTGGCGAAGCATGTTATTTTCGGCCTAAATCGATATTCGGTTGTTATGGCCACATAAGTAAGTAAGTAACAACAAGAAGTAATAATTTTTAGGAAATTGGTGATTTTATTTGGAAAACAATGACTATCAATTGCTAAAGATTAATTTTTAGTGTGGAAAAAAGTGCATTTGATTTGAAAAATTATCAATTCAGTTTAAAGTTTCAAATTTAAAGTGAGTTAAGAACTTGTGCGTACCTTTCTAAAATATTGTATTTACCTCTGAGTTTAGTAGACAAAATATGTTGGTCAGAAAATGCATATTCTGAGAAGGTGTCGAAAACATGAGTTTATATATATTTAAATTTAATGAATTCAACGTAAGTATAATACAATCATTTAATTCATAATTATTGTGGTAACGCCTTTACAAGCATTTTGCATGTAAATATGTACATTTTAAGGACTTTTTATTTTATATGGCCACAAGCCACAAGGTATACTTTTTTCTGCTTCAGAAATTAATATGAAACTTAATTACAACTTATAAATGCCACACCTCCAGATAAATAAGCATGCTTATGTTACAAGTGTACATTTAATAATGGATAACAAATCATGATGATATAGTTATATGTGTGTGTATGTATTGATCAGTGTTTACGCTTTCACACCTCATTCTAAAGAATAATCGTTAATATGATGCCTATCATGATCATCCTCATCATCATAATCATTACTTACATTATGATCAACATCATGATCATGATGTTGATCATAATGTAATTTTAACGATCATAGGTATGATGGTTAAAAGTACTTGATCAAATTAGTTTTATTAACTAAAATCGCACATTTTGACAACTTTGAGAAACGGCGTGCTAAATTTGGGCTGTATTATCTCTTTACTATTGTTGCTGGTGCACATATTTAACTTTCTTTTGAATTAATGTAAAGACTCGTTGTCAGATTCCAAAAAAAAAAAAATAATCACTTGCAATTGGTGTTATCACTCATAATTTTAAACATATGTACATATGTATGTACACTTTAATAAATGTTTACTACCATGAAATTGCCAATAATTACAAGAACAATCATAAAAGTAATAATAACGACAATAACTCTTAAGATAATATTAAAGCAAATGCTTTAGTTTATGATAAATATGTATTAATGATGTATATGTAAGCAATGGAAGGTATGTATAAAATATATATGTACATTAGTTACTATCATACATATACCCAGCAGGAAACAGTCAGCGATATTAAGTTATGAGCTCGATACATTTGAGCTGAACTTAGATGATCAATAGTAAGGTACAAGATAATATTCTAGAAAATATGATGTACCTTTGCCTTAATACTCGTACTACCTACATTCACCATTCTATCCGGTATTTTTCTTGTTGGGATTCTTTTTTTTTTGGTGTGTATATTTGCGCTAATATATATCTGTATAATCTTCTTAGCATTTTGCAATGCAAAATTAAATTGTTCGTACGTTGATTCGTACACTTTTCGCTTTTGTTGCATTGTTGCAAATATTGATGCTCTCAGTAAAGTTATGTACTCGTGTATCAGCAGTAATGATGGTAATGGAGGTTTTGGTGATGGTGGCTCTCTTATTAGTATTGTTGTTGCTGCTGTTATAGTTATTGTTGCTCCACAGTGTTAAAGATGCATTTATGTTATTATCGCGTTAATCATTTTGTCGCATTCTCAGATTAAATGTTGCAACTTAATTAAGTGAGCGTGAAATTGGCATGTAACATGAAAATACACTTTAAAGTGCAGGTATTCATTGGCTCTACATAAAAGAAAAAAAAATACAATAACAATATGCACACATAAAAGCAAGTGTGTGTACGAATGTGTGCCAAGGTATGATTAAAGCTCAATGATCTTTAGGTGTTAAAATGGAAAATGATAATTTATAATGAATTTGAAAATAAAAATAATTTAATGAATTGTTTTCGTGGAACTCAAACCTTATATAATATGCAAAGCAAGAAAAAGAGATAGACAGATGTAGAAGTAGACCAGAAGACTACACCAGAAAGGATATTCAGAATTACAGGTAGTCATAAATTCAAATATGCATTGAAACATATAAATATCTTTTTTGTTTTTGCATGTCGAAATGTAATAACTTTTTGCTAATTCATATTTAATTATGATAAAAGATATTGACCCACTCAGAGACCATAAGTCATCATATGTCATTCGAGTTGAACAAATTGTCCGTAGATGCAAGTGGTTGCGCTTACAGTCATAAAAATAAAATAGATTATGCACATTTGCACTTGTCAATTTACTCTTAAAAACTCACTATTTATGCTTCAAGAGTTCTGCGAAGAGATATTTAAATACTTGTAAAAATAGATGGATGAGTTGCTCATTCAAGAGCCACATGAAAAAAAAAATATATTGTTCAGAAGACCCGCAAAACATTTTTATATGTATTTGCCGTCGCTGCATTCGATGCTGAGTTTGGTTTGACCTGGCTTGGTCGCATTACAAAGTCATAAAACACTCATGAAACACTCACTAAAATATCTAGAATGACTGGCATGAAGGTCAATTGATTGACTGACACCCATTACAATTTTAATCTCCATATGTTTTTTTAATACACTAATCGCCTATCCCTACTCCTTATGGAGGCTGACCTACAAAATTGACTTTTTTTATAAATTTCATGCTCAGAGCATCCTAAGAAAGCTAAAATTTATGACCAATTCCCATTAATTTTTACTTATCAACATTTTATCTAGACATACTTACCACCTTAGACGGGCTCCCCTAAAATATGAAATTGAAAACATCTGAAGATCTAAAAATGAAGGCATAATTACCCAGAAGCTGCTTTTAGAGCGCTGACATGTATGAGCAATCTCATTCATTCTTCTGTGCCAAAATTTCCTCCAGATTCACTTACCTATCATCTCCATCTCTGACGTTGGCTTCCCTACAAAATTGATGTTTCAAAAAATTTAAATGGAAACCGTCTTAATGGGTGAATATAGGTGCTACATAATAACTTAATAAACTGCTTCGTCTCACTTGTGTTGGCGTCATGGGGACAATGAAAACTTCTCCCACCGACGCTATGGGAGTACTTCTTCACATCTCTCCATTTCCTATCCAAATTGATAAGGAAGCCTGCCTCTCAGCCCGGTGGAGATCTAACCGGGCGCTTAAAAAGTTTTAGAAAACTTTACCAATAGTCCCATCTCGTTCAACAAGGACACACTGGCCTATCATAAAACTATCATACTTCCGGCACTTCGAAATCGTTATAAGCGAAAGAGAAGTATGGAGGAAGATTCAATCACCTTCAAGCAAGGCTCACATGTCTGGTACACGGACGGGTCGAAGCTGAAAGATGGTGGAACCGGGGTGAGTATTTATTGCACCAAATTCAGACGATCAATACTAATGGGTTTTTACCCAACAATTTTCCAAGCGGAAGTTCTTCGAAGAGAGGTTCAAGGATCCCATTTTATATTTTATCAGAAAGCCAAGCAGCTTTAAAAGCTTTTCAATCTTTCACAATCACCTTTAAATTAGTAGATGAATGTCTCAGCCTTCTTAATGAACTAGGAAACCTAAATACTGTAGTATTAAGGTGGATATCTGGCCATGAAGGACACGAGGGGAACGAAATAGCTGATAAACTAATCAAAATGGGCGCTGAAAAGCCCCTAATCGGCCCTGAACCCTTCTGTGGTTTGGCAAGATGCCACGCCAAGGACGTTATCAGGAAATGGGAGGAAAAGAAAATTGTAGAACACTTGCTCAATAGTACAGGGCAGCAAAACAGTTCCTAATCCCAAATAAGGGGATGTCTAAAAAGATACTCACGTCTGGTAGAGCTGACCTACGTATTTTTTGTGATTATTTTAGAGGCCACTGCAGCCTCAGATACCATATAAAGAAGTTAGATCTATCTGACACTGATGTGTGCAGATCCTGCAACTTAGACATCGAAAGCTTTGAGCATATTCTCTGTGAATGTCAAGCTCTTGGCAGAGGAAGACTAAGAGGCATATAAAATTTTTAATAATGAACCCAACAAAGTGCTGAAATTTATTAAAAGCCTGAAAATTTGGGATTACCCAAAGACAGCACAATAGATCAAGTCTGATCGCAGTGCATAGAGTTCTGTTAATAATAATAATAATAATAATAATAATATGTGGTACATATATTTGTGGGAGATATTGAAGAAGACGAATTAGACGGGATTGGTTATACAATTCAGAACTCTGTGGGGGATTATGGAGTTATTTGTTCGATGCTTTTGGTGCTTTTGCTTGTATTTTATAGGGGAGCCTATGTAAGGAGCAGATATAGGAGGTAAGTATATTCAGAAGAAATATTGATTAAAAAAAATTAATGAGGGTCGGTCATACATTTCATTCCTCGAGGAGAAATATTTCACCTTTCACCATTTTTTTTTAGATCAGAGACGAAATGCATTTTGACCGAATTAAAACAAGCCTGGCAAACCAATAAAGGCCCTAAATATTTGTCTCGTCTACTGCACAAGAGTGTTTTTTTTACGTGGCTACAATATTTTCTTACTACGAATTTTTCTAACATTGCTTTACATACCCTTGCATAACTCCTACATATCAATTGATATTAAGTTCAGTATAAATTGTCTACTCAGAATAATCCTACGCGCCTGTAAAAACAAACTATATCAAAGAGGAGAAAACACATAATTACCTGAACAATAATAAGTATAAGCTGCAATAAAAGGACACATCACACAATTAAATGATATTGAACGATTGAATACATTTCAAGCTATAAGCAACTGCTCATTTGAAAAGAGAAAAAATTAACATCAGCGAGGAAAAAATGTAATCCTTAATCTTTTAACAATTCAGATATCATATATTGTAAATAACAAACACCTTTAATATAAGACCTACAGCCTCGCATTCAATCAATACATAACATATTAAAGCTAATAGCCATTTGAGAATTATTAAAAAAAAATATATATGTTGAATTAAATTTTTTCATACGGTACTACACGATGAGTATTTCATAAATAATTACATATTCATTTGACCTATAGAACAACGTGAACGCAGTGTTTCTACCCTTCAGTTACAGGTAAATAAACATACATATTCATATGAGATTAATTATTATATATATCTACAAGTACGAGTATATTCAATGCGCACTATGAGGTAAAAATTTATATGTTTGAGTGTTTTTTTAACACCGTCGAGTTGTATAAAATCAATATTAAATCTGAGTTTTATTGATTGTTTTATTAAACTATTTAATTTGTTGCTATATAAATTTAAATTCATGTATAATTGAGCATTATTTTATAGACAAATGTTTCTGTCAGGACTAAACAATGCATAAACGATATAAACTTTTGTTGATTTTATAAGAACTGTCCATATGAATAAAGAAATATTATTGTTTGGGCCCCACAGATAGCAAATAAAAGTTAGTGGAAGTTAATCCAAAATTTTAAAATATTAGAAACAACGGCAAAATACGACCCGCTAGCTAGCATCAGATAGAAATTCCAAGCGCTATCAACTTTCTAGTACTTCGTCCCTCCACTGAAGGTTAGGTATGCCTCTTCTGCGTAGTCCACCAGGGGGTGCCGAATATACCACCTTCTTAGTCGAAGCGTGCTCTTCCATTCGACATGACCTAGCCAGCGTAACCGCTGAATTTTAATACGCTTTACTATGTCAGTGTCGGCATACATCTCATACAGCTCATGGTTGTACCTTATTCGAACCCCCAGAGCAAATAGGTCCAAAGATCTTGCATGGGACTTTTCTCCCGAAAACTCCGAGCATCCTCTCATCTGAGGTGGACATTTTCCAAGCTTCGGCGGTATATATAAGGCATGATGAGAAACTTGTAGAGTGTGATATTTGTTTCTCGAGGGAGGGCTCGACTTCTCAATTGCTTACTTAGCCCAAAGCAGCACCTGTTAGCAAGAGTGATCCTTTGCAATATCTCCAAGATGACGTCATTACTGGTATTATTGCTGGTTTCAAGATAGACAAAGTCCTTCACTACTTCAGAAGCATAGTTATCAAGAGTGACATACTGTCCTAAATGCTGTGACTCTTTGTTTGTTGATACTAGGTACTTCCTTTTGCCCTCATTCACCGCACGATAACGAATCACCTTGTCTAAAACCCAGTTAGATATTAAACGGCGGGAGAGGTCCTTCCCAATTTTTAATACATAGCGGGAGTTTTACAGTGTCATTCGGTGAAGATGAATGGGCTTCGCAGAAATACGGATCTCAGAAATTGTTGTGTAGAAGTAATCCCTTACCGGACTGTCGAAAGTGGCTTTATAATCAACAAACCAACAACAATCAAACAACGATCTCTTTCTCCAGGATCTTCTCCAAGATTTGGCGCCATGTGAAAATCTGGTCAATGGTAGTTTTACTATGTCTTAAGGCACACCGATAAGGTCCAATCAGGTTCTCCAGCATAGGCTTCAATTTTTCACACAGTACGCTCGATAGAAACTTGTATGCGTTGCTAAGAAAATGTATACCAGAGTAGTTGGCGAAAATTGTAGAGTTTCCTTTATTATGTTCGGAAGAGAGAACCTTGAGCCCCTATCATCGGGTATGCTATCATCTGACCACATTCTGCTTCTGAGCTCATGCAGGCGTGAGTAGCTCATCGCCTCCGGTCTCAAACAACTCGGTAGGCAGGCCATCAGCACCTGCAGCTTTGTTTTTTTATCATAGAAATGGCCTCTCTGACCGGTTGGTGGAACATCTACAAGCGACCACTCCACCACTCAGACGCTTGATATACTGAGGCAACCTCCCGGCAATTTTTTCTGCATGCCATTATTCGTTTAAAGCTCTATGAATTTATAGTTGTCGTAGAGAGCACGAATATTTATCGTCAGGATCTACCTCAATTGACCACCCCAACAAAGTACTTCAATAGGACGCAAATCATTACCACCTGAACAAGAGAAATTTTCTAAACGGCTACATATTTACATTTTATTACACTTCTCTCATGTAGGTACAGAATAAGAGAAAAAACAAGTTACAATATCAAGAACACGAATCAAACCAAATCCCCTTCGCTATGCCACAAAATGCTTGTCATTTCTTATTTCAAGGACATTCAGAACTAAACAACAACAAAATACATACAAAGCTAATGCATAAATGAAAAATCCTTTTGACAAGTACAACAGCTTCAAAATAAATCGACAGTAAATAATTTAATTTCATGCTTTACATCAAAATCCAGAGCAAATAACAACAACCACTATTATCAAGGAAATACGCGAAAGGAAGAAAATCTTTTCCACACACAAAAAAAAAAAAAAATTCTCAAACAATAAGCAAGCAAAAGGTATGCAAATCTTGTTGTTTTACATATTACCTTACCTTTAACTTTTGGAACAAATTGGATGGTGTAGTTGAAGCAAAAAAAAAAAAAAATCCCAATTCTAAGAATTAAATGAAAGCAGCGTTCATGCGTTCGTGCTTCCTTTTTGGAATCCTGTTTCACTCACAATTTAATCATGTAAAAATTACAAATATGCGTCGCCACCGCGTAAATCACAGTAATGCACTGTGAAGGCGAGCACTTGCGTACAGACGACACTTAAATCAATATATTCCGTTCGATTCCTTCAATATTCCATACTTCCGTTTCCTCTCGTTTTCAATTCCGGATTTAGTCACTTTGATTTATTTCATTCTTCATCGTCGTCGACGTTTTAGGTATTTCTCTCACTTGCTACTTCTACTTTGATGCCGTATGAAGCAACAGAAATCTTTCTTTATTCCTTCATTCCTTCACTTAGAACATATTTGGCGATTGAAGCAAAATGCGTAAATCCTAATATTGCTTTCGCGTCTGCTTTGAAAGAAATTGAAGATTTTTTTGCAAAATTTGCATTTTTGTAGTTGTAAGTATATCTGTGTGGCTTTGACATTATATGTACATACAAAAGCGTGAACAGCGGAATTTTCTTTTGTGCAGTTGCAGAAGGAAATTGGCTTACAATTTCTTTTAACAGAAATATAGGAAGGATGATGCAAAAAGAAAATGAAATAGAATGAAAATTATGTTGATCATAATGCTGAGAAGATTTCTTTAAATAAATTTCTGTGTAATTAAATAACATAATATAGTTATTGGATTATTTTGAGGTGGTAAAAAAATTAATTTTTATATTTTTGAGCTTATCGAACATATTGTACCATTCACAAAACTTCCAAGAATACATTGTGTAAGTTTGCCTACTTTATCAAAAATTATAATCAATAATATATGACGATAAATATTTACTTATACATAATATTTTCCACAATTTAGGCTGATTTGTAACACCGAAATAGATTTAGATTTTACTCCGAACCGAGACGTGACACCCTCAATTTATTTGCAGATGGCTCGAAAATGGTGGTAGGAAGTATATATGTAACATAAATGGCAGGAGATTTAGCTCTGATAAATAGTTCGAATTGGTGTATCAAAAAGCTATCTCTATGTGGGAAGACAGTCAAACGACGATTAATAGCGCAAATGTCGTTAATGCCGTGTTGTGCCAGAAAATAAGTAAACTTTTATACTGAGGCATAAGATGAAGGATATACTGAGCACCATTGCTCAAGGTTTAATTTACGATACAATGAGACTGTTGATAGGATCTCCAAACAGAGCGTATATGGCACTCAAAACTCAAGCGTGATGAGAAAAGCGACAGTGGGGTGAAGAAACGTAAAATCCTTTGAAACCGCAGAAAACTTGTTTAATCTTCATACCTTCTAATATTCAAAATTGATTTTGTCTCTGAACAGAATATAATAGAAACAACGGAATACAGTCTAATCGACGGTGACGGATTCAGGTGGTGCAAATAACGAGATGTATGATAGTTCATGGACCATTTACTCCGTAATCATTCCACACTCTACAGAATACGCCAAAAGTTGAAACAACAGCTTCCTTCCAGAGCACACTACCGAGTTTCGTTATGAAAATTAAAGTTTTCAAAAATCTTTACAACTCGTAACGAGTTCTAGTCATTTTAATATCACTATGGACCGATGAGCATCAGTGTGAGATACCCATATGTGGGTCAATCAATGTAAGCTATCCCAGTTAAATAACTAGAGTGAAATTTTTTCTATTTTTGTTGACTTGGGACCTTATAAATCGAGTTTGGTTAAGTATTGGTCAAAAGCCAATATAAGTTTTTTTTTTACTAAAATTCTGCCTACATATTGGCTGCTAATTAAGTGTACTTCCTAAAGATTTTTTTTTTTTGCAATATGAATTAGAAGAAGTGGACTACAAAAATGCCAAGCAATCAATGATCCTTGAGGTCTTATAGGATGCAAAATATATCACTTGTGATCGCAGTGCTTGGGTTAAGCCAGCACTAGTAGTAGGCCATACTGAAAATGAGGCTCATTCATTTTCTCCTACCAAGTGCTTAGAAATGTTTGCGACTTCTACTCAAATATCAATTTTTAACTAATAAAATTGGAGTTTTTACAAAAACAGGCCATAATATTGTAATAATGAAATTTCATATCATAAAGGGTTATCCATTTCGCGGTTTCAAAAGTATAGGGCTAGAATTCGACATCTGTCAAACTGAGTTGTTGAAACGATTTCTTTCTTTTTCAGTTCAAAGTCTGACATTTGCGATCGCTTAACTATCGCACAACGCATTAAAATTGTAAAAACCTACTACAAAAATGGTGATTCTGCCACAGCCACATATCGTGCTTTAAGAGGAGATTATGGTTTACATAATCGCCCAACTACGCAAGCAATTGGCAAAATTGTGAAGAAATATGAAGAGACTGGATCGGTTACAGATATTGTAAGGCCTGTGCATCATCGTTTCGCTCGTACCACCGAAAATATCGCTGCTGTAAGTGAAAGTGGTGCGTTCTCAGGAATTAGGACTGTCTTACGGCACATTATGGCGTATTTTGCATTTGGATCTACACCTACATCCATATAAAATCCAGCTCACACAACAACTGAAGCCAGCTGACCATTCACAACGTCGTAGATACGTCGAATGGGTGCTTGAACAACAGACGGTGGACGGCGATTTTTCGAACAAAATTTTCTTCAGCGACGAAGCACATTTCTCACTCAGTGGGTATGTTAACAAACAAAATTGTCGTATTTGGGGTTCTGAGAATCCTCAAGTAATTGAAGAGAGGCCACTACATCCACAAAAATTCACTACTTGGTGCGCTCTTTGGTCCGGAGGTGTGATTGGACCTTACTTTTTCGAAAACGACGATGGAACGACTGTCACCTTCAATTCGGAGCGTTATGGTCATATGATAACCGACTTTTTTTTGCCTGCTATTGAAGAATACGACTTAGAGAATATGTGGTTTCAACAAGACGGTGCCACATGCCACACAACTCGAGCGAATATGGCTTTATTGCAAGAGACATTTTCTGGCCGCGTAATTTCTCGTCGTGGCGATATCAAGTGGCCACCAAGATCATGCGATTTGACACCGCTTGACTTTTTTTGTTGGGCTACGCGAAAGACCGTGTTTATGCAGATAAACCTTTAACTCTTGAGCACCTAAAAACCAACATTCGTCACGTTATGGCTGAGATACCGCCCAATATGTGTCAAAAAGTGGTCGAAAATTACCTCAAAAGAATCGATGCTTGTAACAATTCGCGTGGTGGTCATTTAAATGATGTAGTATTTCACACATAATGTCAACGTTCAAACTTTATAATAAAAAAGAAATATCATGATAAAAAATATTTTATATGTGTTTTATTTACATTTACTTTTGAAACCGCAAAATGGATAACCCTTTATTGTATCAACAAGCTTTTATATTACTTCATATTCCTAGTCTTAAACCTTTGGACCACACACTTTAATAGACATATTTATTAGAGTATTTGATTTCAATTTTAGTTTTCATTGCACTCAAATTTTTTGGTAGACTAACTTGCACACAAAAGAATAAGTAAAGAACAATATTATTCTATTGCATTATAATGATTGAAGATTATAAGAGCCGCCAATAGCAAGATATTCTTATACAAATAAATATTCTATTTAACAAACAATTGCGTAAAGCATCCTACCAAAACACTTTATACGAAAAACAAACAAACTACTTTTACGTACCTATAACAAATTAAATCAAATTGAGCAACAAATAAGAGCAATCGACGTGTCTGACTATTGTGTGCCGAGCATTAAATACATATATTGCACGATAAATCTACCTTTTTGTGAGTATGCGGTAAGTTAAGAGGGATCTTGTTCAGTGTGTCTTCTTTGGTCTGTTTTTTTTTTTGTCTTTAATAAGGCAAACAATGATGCAATTTTTATTTGACATAAATGCAACAAAGTGTAAGTAATTATACCTACTAATACGTATAGAAATGCATTCACACCCATACTTTAGGCATATAAATGAAATAGAGGTAGATTTGTTCGATCACCTCTTATTGTTTACAATCAGCAGGTAGGTACTGCAAAGAATAAAGTGCAAGTTCTCATGCATATACGTATAATATTTGATCATTTTTTTTTCAGTTGCTGAAAAATAACTACTTTGGTGGCATCGAAAAAAACAACTGGAAACTAATGTGAACTTAATAGAAATGCAAAAAATATTCAGAAAGAGATAAAGAGTACTATTATTGTAGTATTGGTTTGTAACGGTTCTATTGGTCCTATTGATTCTAACGTGGATTTATTATTATTATTATTATTATTATTATTAAGTTGTATTGCACTGCGACCCTAGGTCTATTGTGGACTAGAGTATTTCTTTAAGTCCAGCATCCATAAGGAATTTTAGTATAGATCCTACCCTAACGGACTTCAACAAATTTTCCGGTATTATAAATTCCCCGAATATTTTTTTTCTGGTATGCATAAGTGCTGGGCACGTTCCCAACACATGTTTTGCAGTTTCATTCTCCTCCCTGCAGGTTTCATTCGAAAATATTCCCAGTTTCGTTAGGTAATAATTCAGGCTGTAGGATCCAGTCAATAATCCGGCCAATACATTCCTCAATTCGTTTTAGGTTATAGGTCCCTAAAAGTGTCTTGGTCCCTAAAAGTGTGTTGCTGCTCCCTTTCTGGCAAGCCTATCCGCCAGCTTGTTGCCTCCAACTCCAATATATCCTGGAACCCAAAGGATCCATAATTGGTTATTTTCACCAAGTTTATTCAGCTTGCCAAGATCACACCAGTTTTGATATCACCTGGTTAAAGTTCAGCGCCTTGATAGCAGCCTGACTGTCTGTCGGGATTGCAACCCTTCTATTCCGGTATTGGCGCATGATGTTGAAGTGGGCAGACCTGTCAATCGTGTATATTTCCGCTTGAAACACAGTAGTATTGTTACCTAAAGGCTCCGAGTATTTTATGCCCGGGCCTATCACTCCTACTCCGGCCCCATCATTAGTCAAGGAGCCGTACGTAAACCATGTTATCATATTCTGGTTTATCCCTGTTTATTTAGCTGGTTTATTCTCTGTTTGGAATCGCTTAGTAAAGCTGAATTCTATATGAATTGAGTCCCCCAGCATTCCGACTTCAGGATGTTCTTTTATTAGAACATCATCTTTCTTGCAGTCCATCCATATGCCTTGTTGTTCTTGTATTGCACGAGCTGGACTTGGAACCTGCAACTTAATTTATAGAAGAAAGATATGTACTAGTGTGGATCAAGAAAAAAGTATCAAAATTTCACCCCTAGGTTGGGCGAAATTTGCGGGGTAGAAAGAATCAGGAGAACTGAATATGATTTCAGGAAAACTGAATTTGATTTATTTAGGAATTATAACCCTCTCTGATAGCTTTTCAACAAGCTATAATTTTTATAAGTCGGACAATGAACGACTGTGCTATGATAAAAAAAAAAACAATTTTGGCGGTTCTAAAAGGGTTAAGAAAAATAATTTTCTTTGTCCCGAGAATGTTTCAACATAATTTTTCAAACCAGGGGTGAAATTGTGAATTTTTTTATGGGGAGTGATCCACTTTAATGTGTAGCCCGTTATGATAGTTTCTAAACAGTTTTATCTATTGGCAGTAAATTTTAGCGTACCTAATATTGAAAAAGCAAAGAATATAGGAATACGATGGTTAATCAAATATATTCCTATAAATAAACCGCCTAGGTGAAACTTCTCACTGTCACTGGCTTGTTGAAACAATAATGAAAGTATAGTGCGGCAGAATTGACAAGTACATATTATTTCTATATTTTACAAATCAGCACCTAACAGTATGTAGGTATCTATCATGTAGGTCGAAGATTATATTAAATACATTCTATTGTATGGTACATTGCAAACACTAATACAATAATAAATATTAAAGAAAACAAAAAAGAGGCGTTCCTATGATAATTGTGCATCCACAATTGTAAAAAGAGATACATTAGTATTTATTTACTCGCATGTAAAGAAAAATAAAATAAAAGATACACAGAAAATTGCATTGTCATCTTCAAAGTCAACCGCTTTTTAAAAACGACTCATATCTCGTACAATAACAAAATATATAGTTACGGTCGTAATGAGTGGAACTTCCTCTAAGGAAAAAGAGTGCGTCATAGAACTATTATTTAATATAGGTGGGAAATTTTTGCGATTTCCTTATTTTTTCATCACGTTAAATAATTTTTGAAACTATTTAATTGTTTTCTCTCATTATAGCTGTTAAGATGACCCTTCCATACTAATTCATGTGTAATTCAACATTTATGAGTTGATCTTGAAGTAAATGAAACTAAATTCACGTACGTTTATACCCGTATCATGTCACATAACTACTGTTTTTATTAAGAAAAATTATCATATTCATATTTTCAATGATATTCCAATGTTTCGCAACCTCATTCTTACAAGTAACATAAGTGTTTCTTTCACGCATATTTCATGCTTTAATGTAGATAAGTAATTTACCCTAACTTCAAACCACAAATTAACAAATCAAGAAGCAAAAAAAAGTGTTGCTTAAATTTTCTTTAGCCATAACTAAATAGCGTAAAATTTTAATGTTAAACTAAGTCAAACATAAGAAAATCGAGCGATAGTACATATTATATTTTCTCATATTATAATCATTTAAATGAGAGTTATTTCAGGGATATTTTCTTATTTCGGTGAGAAAAAAAGGATGTGAGACGAATTAGCATGAAATAAAACGGTAATAATTGACTAGTAATATCCTGCTTAGCAAGATTCAAAGGCTAGCTTGTGTATGTATACGAGGAGTTATGTTCACATGTCCAACAGCGTCATTTGAAGTTCTCTTGGAACTTACACCTCTTCACATTTTCATACAGTACAAAGCGAAGAGGGCTATCCTAGGAATGACTGCTGTCAAAAACGGGCCAGGTAGTTGGACGAATCGTTAAAATACTCGAAGTCTTTAGGAAATAATGTTACTGCGGAAGTATACGCGATTATCATGTGTGCCTACTTTAACATCATACGTGAATACCGGAATCGAAGGATTGGAATCTTGACAGACAGCCAGGCAGCTATCAAGTCACTCAACTCTAACTAGGGGAAATCAAAATTAGTGTTGGGTTGTCTTGACTGACTGAATAAACTTGGTGAATGTAAGTAGATGTGGATCCTTTGGGTTCTGGGACACATTGGAGTTGGAGGGTACGAGTTGGCAGATAAGCTCACCAGAAAGATTGTGGCAACACCCTTTTTACCCCAGAAAACTTCTGTGAAATTTTTAATACCCAAAAATCTTTTGATATCCATTAAGGTATCTGTGTTAAACTTTCTTATGGATATTGGACTTAGAGGCATACTCTAGGTCCAAAATGGGGTGCACAATAGACATATGGGCGCAGCGCAATACAACCCTTAAATAATAATAATAATAATAATTCTGCATATAATGCAGTGTTTCTTAAACTATGAATGCCAAAGTATTGCGTACAACGTATGATGTTAATGCGGAGGTTTCTTTAGTAATGCACAAGTCTCAGTTAAGCGATGTCACGATATTAGTGTACTTAAGTTCCTGATCAATCCCAATTCTCTATCATGGAGATAACATTCTGCTGAAGGTATCGTTTTTTATATCTTTCACAGCAGTGAAGACGTCAGTGCTAACAAAGATTTCCCTTAATACAGAATTTAAGAAAAGCAACAAAAAAAAAAATGCAAGCCAACAGATGAACCGCGTTTGCATATGAATCGAGTCATTTGACAAGAATATTGGGTCCAACTTTTTTCCCTAATTCGCCTTAATCGGTGAGAGACACCATAGCATCCGGTCGCGTAACATCAGCCAGATAATCTTCGAAGAACTTTAGCTCATAGATCCAGAAGCCTTCGGCTATTCAGTCGGTGACCTTAGTTACGACTATCAATGGAAAATAGAAAGAGAACCTCATGTGGGACAGAAAGAGGACTTACCAAGAAGCCTTCGTGCTATGGCGAAGCGACAGAAGTCTTGCAATGAACCTAAAAGCAAACCCAAGGGGGCTAAATAATGGAAAGAGAGCCTCATGTGGAACAGAAAAAGGACCTAGCAAGAAGCCTTCATGCTATGGCGCAGCGACAGAAGTTTTGCAAAGAACCTAAAAGCAAATCCAAGGGGCCTATATAATCGTACCCTTAAGGAAAAACTTCATTGAACGTCATACAATAATGGTGATCCATCCGAGTAATAAATACGGTGACAGAAGCAACGTAAGTTAGGTGAGGCTCTCGGGTACGTATTTCGATTTGTTGCATAAATATGTAGGTCCAGCACTAGCATGTCAAACAAGTTAATGCAAGGTTGGAGTTAGGGTATTTCCCGAGGGAAAGGCTTCAAGCATCATACTACGATCATGAGTTTGGATTCCTGAGGAACCCTCGAACACAGAAAATGTTCTCAAATTTTTATAAAAGGGTAATGATCATCTTGGAACTCATAATTGGGAGATAGCGTATATGGAAACTCCAACCCATACAATTTTCTCTCTCCTCCTCTAGGTAGAAGTACAATAAATGTCTTAGTCCCCCTTGAATCAACTTTGAAATGGTTTGTGGTCTTATTTATGTTGGAATTGACAACAGACTTGATTCAACTTTTCACCGTGCTATGTCTCTGGACAAAATCAGAATTTCTAGTCTAGAATTTCTTCCTTCTTTTTATTGGCTTCACCACCTTTTTATTATTGGTTATTCGAATTCCTTACTTTTCTCGCTCCAGGGCTCCTGCCTGAAAGCTTACTACTAAATATTTGCAGTGGACCTATCGCAAGAGAATCAAATGGAAATGATCTTAAAATTTCAAAACCAAACTGTTGAGGCACTGCACTTTTCATTAGTAAAGAAGAAGACTCCTGTTTAATTTTGGCACAAAATGTTGCATTAAAATTTTGACTATAACATGAAATATTCATGTAGAATTATTTTACAATGAATACCAAGACACAGGTGTGTAATATATTTGCATTTATGTTTATGGAGGAAAAATAACTATATATTGTATTTACAAAGTTTCTTTATATTAAATTACATTACTGGCACCATATTGCATATATGGTACATATCGTAGATAGGTACTGTGAGCACATTCTGTGCATGTCACATCATACAAACAACATCTGACTGATATGATGCAATCAACTATATGCGCATATGAGGACGTTAGACAGAGTTAAAGGAGCCAACACGTCTAACATTGTCAACTGTGATAAAATTTCATCTAGGGCACACAATACAAGTGGAGTTTTTGACATGCAACAAAGAAAACAGACAGGCAAACAGACAGACGGACATATGCTGTTGGTAAGATTCTGTGCGACAAAGTGATAAGGATGGAAGAGCAAGAGCACATCAACTTGACATCTGTGTGTGGGCATATTTTGGCACATTTTACTTAAAACTTGGTTGCTTAGTTTAGCGATTTTTCTTTCTTCTTTTTAGTTTGTTTGAGCAACAACATATTGCAATATGGCATTAATGTGTTGCAACTTTAGAATAGGCAAACATAGTGTGTGTGTGTGTGTGTGTGTGTGTGTGTGAGCATAATAAACAGAAAGGCAGGCAAATAGTGAACCGATGAGTCGAAGAGCCTCTTAAATAAAACAATTTTCAGAAATCAATTAAGAATGGCAAGACAAAAACGCCTACATTCGGAATCTCACATTTTGCACTCATATTTTGAGTAGAACATATGCGGCTAACTTTAAAGGAATTGTCGCTACTTGGACCACACGTACAGAGAAGTGTGTGAGTTAGTGAGTGCCAAGTTTGGGTAAGGAAATTAAACAAAATAAATTTTTTTTCGTCACATTTCTTCAAGTGTCAGAAGAGTTTTTTTCAATATGTAGTGTCTACTAAATACATGCTTATGTTTCAACCAGTCAGCACAGCACGCTTGCTTGCTTACATGTCTTTGTCGGCAATTCGTTCGAAACATAAAGAGTATAAGAGAGCTGCTGTAGTAGAAAAACTAGGCTATTCAGAATACATATTCTATTTGAAGACGAAAACAATAATGAAACATATAAGGAAAAATGACACAAGGCGAGAAGGGGAAAAGTCAGTCAGTCAATGGCATAAAAGTGACAAAAGAACATAAAAATCGAATGCGTAACAAATTTATGTCACAAACTTACAATACATACATATGTATGCATAGAGTCGATCAGTCTGCTGGGGTGGTCACACTCAATCACAGTGAATTGAGAGAGAAATTTGTTACACTTGTTATACGGTTCACACGCCATATATCCTGTATGCATTATATGTATACGTATCAATGTATTTATTTATAGGAATAACATACTGTTGGAATAGAAAATAGTTTCACACCATCAGTAGGAGTACGAATATGGACGAGCTCATTTCAATTCGGTTCTGATCAAAAACATTGAAAATATGGGGACATACAATATACAATATATTTATGTAAAGGCACCCTTATATATTCTTCCGGCTTCTTTAGAAGCATACTCCTTCTCTATCTCTTAGTTTGGTGATATGATGAATACACTTGCAGATTTTCATTTTCAATTCGTTCAATAGACAATGTGGCATCCTGTTGTTAGCAATAATTATTTTGTGGTAGGCCTGTTAATGTTCTCTCCTCTCTTTCTCTCTCTTTGTCTCTGTTTCTTATGCATTGCTTTGAAATAAATTTCATAAATATTTTTCTATTTTTATCATTGTCATTGTGACAATTTCGAGTCAATTGTTCTACGCCGAATAAATCATTTCATTCGTAATGCATAACTAATATATAATTCGTTCCGAAAATGTGTTCAGAATTCTTGTTTCTTTTTCGGATTCCCTATGCACACATATTTACTGCTACTTATTTTTGTAAACTATGAGTTGCTTTAGTTTTTCATTTGGATGCGATTTTTCTATCATGTGGTGTGTGATTATAATATAGGATTTCCTTTCAAATTTCGCATATGGCAACCACATATTAAATATGTTCATGCTGATAACATGGTAGGTGGTTTGTTTTTCACTTTCATATAACCACATACAACGTTCGAAATAGATAATTCGGCTAAGTACAAATAGGAATTTTCACAAACGTATGTACGAGTACCAATATCAAATAAGAGTATGCTGCAAAGTAACACTGTTCAGCACAGAATTAAATTTATCACACCAGAGTACTATGTAATATTTCTGAAGGAAAAAATGCATTCAAACAGTTTTGAAATAAATAAATATTTCATGAAAATATATTTTACATAATAATATTCTATATGAAATTAAAATTTGAACTTCTCATTTTGTACTGTTAAAGTTGTTTAGAATTGATGATACCGAACGGAATAAAATAGAACTAAAATAGAATTTAATAGAACTTTAACGATTTGAACAATGACGTCCGTACTCCAGAGAAGTCGTAAAGAAAAATAAAAGGGTTCGTAAAGCAACGAAGCAAGGGTGGAACCTATGTGGACTGTGAGCGCGATATATTTGGAATCTACATTGTGGATGTCAGATGCAGGGTTGCTTCAATCGCTAACATGTACCAAGTTATACGAAAAAGTATTGCATACAGAGAAAAATGTGAACTAAAATCCTTCTTTACATTTATTATGATACAGACATCTCTTTCCATATGAGTAAGGGCCTGTTCACATTGGCCTGCCCAGACGCAACTGTGCGAGCGAGATAGGTAGAAAAGTAGGCAGTAAGAAAGTGATGGAAATTTTTCGCCGAAAATCCAATCCAAAATTAAAAATCGGCGCAACGACCTATGTTCTATGTCCAAAGTGTTCCGATTATGACAACTATGCTCACAAATTTTTAGACGTTGAAGCGATAACATCAATATTAGGGTTGTGCGATTAATTGTTTGTTCAAAAAGTCTGATTAATCAAATTATTCGACAAATCAATTCGCTTGATCAAAATTATGATTTACCAAAATAGAAAATATTCGATTAATCAGAATTTTGATTAATCGCAATCATTTTCATGTTTATTTTTTCTTTATTTATGAAATATTTGAAATATTATCAATATTTTGAGAATTTTTTTAGAATAATTTCAATTTTGAATAATCACAATTATGATAATTCGATTAATTTCATATTTGATTAATCGAATACTTTGATTAATCAATATTTCTGAACAAACGATTAATTGCACAGCCCTACTTTATTCCAAAATTCCAATTCCACTGTAGCATTTTAGTTAAAATAAAACCGGCGCAATTGCACTAACGTGAACACAGCGTTCATGGATATACCGTTCATGGGAAATCTAATGTAAGCAGGCACTAATAGAAAGACGCGAAACTAATTTAATATAACATACAATTCAACATGCGATTCTTACTTATATGAAATATGAGGTGTGTTCAGCAAATTTATAGAAAAAATTATGTGAAAGATTTTTGTTGGACATTTTAACCCTCTATCTCCCATATATATAGGTAATTTCTAACCCTTTTATGGAAATTCTTAAAAATCATTAATAAAACAAGAGAGTAACGGTTAAAAATATACCACAAAAATATTGATCATAAAATTTACTACGGGTCTCTGAACTCATCAAAGCTCAAAACTGAACAGAAACGTCAAAAATGTATCCAAACCGAAATTGAAATTGAAGAGTTCATATCTGTAATGGGCATGTTGTTTCTGTTAGTCATATATATGAATTAGTAATGATTTTCAAACATTTAAATAATATTTATAAATAAAACAATTTTTATCAAAATTTTATTTCAATATATGAGCCGTTTCTCTGACTTTTTGCAAAGAACCTGTAATGAGCACGATTTTTATGTCAATGTTATAAATAATGATATTTAAAAATTATAATGTTATTTTTGAGAAAAAATATTTTTTATCACAATTTTATTTCTTTATTTTACAACAAATTAAATATGCAAGACGAATCACGAAAGAAATGTAATTCAAGAATGTTTGAATCTGCTCTACGATTCTAAGCACCCCACATTTGGGAGGAAAGCATATCGATGATTAAACACTGACAATTGACGTAATTAATGTACAATTTTTCGATGTGTATAACTCAATTTCGGAAAAATTTTCAGTTATGAGTTGTCAATGTTTGAACATTGATATCTGAAATGATATCTGAAATTTTCCAGATCCAAATGATCCATTTTCGGGATATTCCGCCTTAAAACTTCGAGAGAATTACACTTAAAAAGGACCAAAGAACTACTACGCTCTTATTGACATACTGCGAGCACTCTTGTATGCACCACTACAGGGCATTATTCCATTGGTAGCCATACCACAAGATTAGGCTTATTAGTGACGATGAGGAGCGACCATCCATATCGCACCTTATGTGTGAGTGTCAGTTACTTCAAGAATAATCTTAGTGACATAGCTCAATACAAGCTGGTAGATTTATATCTTTTACCTATAGTTCGGAATGGTTCGAGGGATTATATTGACCCCAAATTTGTGGCATCATAATGAGTCAAAAAGGACGCATTGAATTCGGTATTTTTTTCACATATGTCATATGGGTGAGATTCTTGGAATCTCAGAGAGATGTTGTCTCACCGTGTAATATCAATGTGATGATTAAAGCATAATAAAACGTCAAAATATTAAAATTTTTTGTGTTATTTGCATTGAGTGCTCAAGAAACATTCAGAAATTCGAGAATAAACTAGATGTTGAGAGAAAAATCACTAAAGGCATACACATTTTATACTATTTCGTTAATACCATTCGGCCGTTAATTTCAAAAAAAATTTCCCGATTTTCTTTATTCAGAAGGACGCACAAACATACCACTTCCCCCCATCAATACCTCCGAAAGACTGTCCATGTTCTTTGAGCTTGTAACAATAGTGATAGACATTTTTCGTGGCTAAGTATATAATTCGAATTTAGTGCCAGTCACTTTTAATCCATATTAACTAAGTATCTTACAGTTTCAGTATACTAATGTCGTCTGTTTTTGCTCCAAAAAAAAAAAAAATAAAAGTTTCATATGAAGGCCATGTATATTAGAAATATATTGTTTTACGAAATTGTTTCAAGTATTATTTCATTATTTTGGTAAGAAAAAATTAGATTTTGGAAGTTTCAGAATTATGGATTGAAAACGACTTTTTACTTTTATATACATTTTTGGATTATTGTTTAAAAAATTAAAATCTCATATGCGATCTCTATTTATGTACGAAATGTGATCTGTTGAGTACTGTTTTATTAAACAAATAAAATTTCATAAAGTTTCTTAAAAACATAATGAATGCTATAATTTATCCAACGATTTTTTGTCGTAGCTGCCAGGAGGAGGAAGAGGAGGAAACTGTTTACCACTTCCTCTGTGGCTGCCCCGCCTTGGCACGTAGAAGGCACACTCTACTAGGGAGTGCTTTTTTTTAAAGATACCACTGAGCTAGCACCCATGGATGTCAGGGACATTGCTCTATGCATTAGGAAATCCCGATGGTTCCGCTTAACAGAGAGAACAGATGGTAAGCATCAGTGATGCATGTTAATACAATGGGCCAATATTCGGCTTAAGTGCGCCCGCGGATAACCTAACATAACCTACAGTTTATCTGAGTCAATTCAAAAAAGTCAAATGGAAAAACTTCTTCTTCTTCTTATGTGGCCATAACAACCGATGATCGATTTAAGCCGAACATATAATGCGGCGCCAGAAATCTCTGTTCTTCGCTTGATAGTACTAGTTAGATATTCCAATCGCCATCAGGTTACCCAACACTTAGTCCTCCCAATGGAGGTTTGAACTTCCTATTCTTCTGCGTCCTCCAGCGATTGCCGAATTAAATACCCTCTTCTTCTTCCATTCGCTCGACATGATTTTGATTCGCCTGACTATGTCAATGTCAACGTACAGCTCATACAGCTCATTGCGGCATCAACGCAAATAGGTCCGAAGATCCTGCGCAGAACTTTTCCCTCGAAAACTCCAAGCATCCTCTCATACATGGTTTTGTCCATTGTCTAGGCTTCTGCGCCATATGTTAGAACATTTATAAGGAGGGAATTGTAGAGTGTGATTTTCGATCTTCGAGAGAGGGCTCGACTACTCAATTGCTTACATAGCCCAAAGTAACACCTGTTAGCAAGAGTTATCCTAAGCATGATCTCCAGGCTGACGTTATTACAGTTGTCGATGCTGGTTCCAAGATAGACGAAGTCCCTTACTACTTCAAAAGCGTAGTTGTTAACAGTGGCGTGCTGTCCAAGACGCCGGGACTCTTTGTCTGTTGACACTAGATACTTCGTCTTGCCCTCGTTCACCGTAAGACCCATTCAACGTGATGTAGAAAAAAACTGCTTTTGTATAAATTCATAAACACACTAAAACTGCAAAATCTGCAAATTAAGTTCCTCTTGCCTGAATTTGAAATCAGGGACATGTCTCTGTCTCATGCAATTCACAACTCCAATGATGGTGTAAGTTATATGGAATGTTTTTATATACATAATGACGCAATTAATGAAAAAATTAGATAACTAACCTGTTAATTGACACGTATTCTTTGAGGATATGAGCACCGAGAGATAAATTTTGCCTTAATTCTCAATTTAACTTTCATTTCATTATATCATGCATATCCATTTAAATACGAGTATATGCATTTTGAACTCTTTAATGGCAGTAAATACATTTTAAACTCTCCTGTATATATGATTTCAAATTTATTCTTACCTAAATCTGTACAAAGTTCAATTATTTCCAATTAATATTAAAAGTTTTAATTTCATACGATAATGTCATAAATAAAATAAAATACATAAATGTAGCTGTAAACATTTAATAGCCTTTGACATCACAAAATTGCCACATAATATTGAAATATTTTGTTAAAATCACAATTCAGTATATGTAGATAATCTTTTCATAGCAAATTTTCATCCATACATTTAAAATGATTACAGAACAGATCCTAATATACTTAAGCACAATAAAATGCCATATGTATGTATGTACGTATGAATATTCTCTATAGACTCTTTGTGGTATAGTTTTGCTTTTAGTAACCTAATAGATCTAATAAATTGAAGTAAATCATTAATTAAACATAAAATTTTCCACCACACAAAAGCATTTACACTTTACTTACACTTCATCACTTTATTAAGCTTCAAGCACAAGCTCAATAACATACAATTAACTTTGGTAACCTACAAACATAAATACAACAAATCTCAGACAACAGTCAGTGCGATAGATGATAGATAGGTCGAACAGTCAGACGTAGGGGGTAGTTATATTTGCATGTGTGTATTGACTAGTATGTATGAAAGCATTTTTAAAATTTCGATAATGTTGAAGGAAACCAAACATTTCGTATTGTCCACATAGAGTTCCATACACAAATATACAAGCAATGTGCATCGCATATATTCATATGTGGGTACATACCATCTCGAGTTGACCCCAAGAGAGAATCCAGTGCTCTTCGATCAATGTCAATGTAAATAAGAATTGTCGTCGGTCGTAGTAGAGGTTGACAAAAAGGATTCTAACCATAATGACGAGCTATGAGGATAGATAAAGCATAATGCAATAAATAGAAATCTAAATTGAACGAAATTCCTTGCGGTTTTGCTACATTCAAATTCCCACATACCCATGAGCATGTAAACGTATGCGATACAATGACATTCACCAGTGTTAACCCATATGCACCACACATGCTTGTATATACACTTGTCTAATTCCTTATCATTTTGCCAGTTCAATAAGCAAAAATTCTCCCATCCAAAAAATGCTGGTAAAATAGAAAGAAAGAGAGACAGAGAGAGAGAGAGAGAGAGAGAGAGAGAGGAAGTGAGACAAGAATACATACAAATTGTTTAAGAGATAGTCAATCCTCAATTATTCATTAATTCTACTTTTTTTAGCAATGCAAACAAATGTGAAATTCGTTGATGCATTAAATATTGCAATAAATCCGAGCCATCCAGGTACACCCAAAATTTTATAAAACAGTCCAAACCGAGATAACCATGGGAGTAGTCTTATTTTTCAGTCTCATTTACATGTATTTATTCACATGTATAAGTATTTATATATGTACATTAGTTATGGGATGATGCATGATTCAGTGATGCATTGGGTATCTAAAACTAATGAGTGTCGATGCTACATCTCAAATTCCTTGAGGCGATTTATAGACACGTATGGTGATAATTGACGATCTTCAGGAGTTTTTTTTATTTTGAATGGGCATGAATGAGGCGAAGATAGGTGGAAAGTATGTTCGGGAAAAGTATTGGTGAGTTAAAATTAGATTATTGAGGTTAGTTGTCGATTTTCTTCCGACATTTGAGAAGTGCCTTGGTCTTCTGATCTGTAGGTCGTTGGGAATTTCAATCCCCCACTGAAAAAAAATAAATAAATATGTGGCACTTAAAGCCCCAAAGGGCTCATTGGCCGAGCTTCTCTTCCATTACTGTTGTGCGTCCTAAATTTTGGACAGTATTAGAATGGACCTACTTATTTTAGCCGGTTCCGAACGGCAGAACACTTGTGACATCACTTTTTCTGAGCTTTGTCACAGAGTTCTTTTTTAGAAGCTTTTTCATGGCAAGTTGTTACTGTCGGAAGAATTGCCAATTGCTTGCCGACAGGTGGGTACCGTTCGAAAGAAAAATCTTTTCGATATTAAATTTGTTATGCATCAGCCGGGTATTGAACCACGACCTACAGATCAGAAGGCGAACACACTAACCACTGAGCTACGGCATCCCCCACTGAAGCACAACTTTAATATCGAAAAGATTTTTCATTCGAACGGTACTCACCTCACGGCAAGCAATTGGCAATTCTTTTGGCAGTAACAATTTGCCATGAAAAGCTTCTAAAAGAGCTCTCTGACAAAGTGATGCCATAAAAAGTATGTCACAAGGCTTCTGCCATTCGAAACCGGTTAATATAAGTAGGCCCCTTTTAATGCGGGCCTATAAGTGCCACATATTTATTTATTTATAGTATGGCAAGGTATGCGCACATGAGAAATTTAAACATATTCTGAAAATGACCAACAAAAAATACGTAACGGCGATTTGCTGTAACACGTTAGAATTTGCAAAAAATCTGAAATGTAGAAATTAAAATTTCAATCAATTTGCTGATGTTGCTCTAATTTTATTGACTCCCTTTAGCATTAGTTTACACCTTTAAGGTCATCCACTTTCCATGAAAATTGAAATATAGATTTTATCAAAAATTGCCGTGCTTCAGAAAATGGCGGATACACGTACTGTAGCTTATTTTCAGAATATGTTTGAATTTCTCATTTGTGCAACAAAATTTTAGCCCTTCTGTGTTATAAATGATCTCCATATGCCACTATACCATACCTAATGCACAAGGAATTTGCCTTTATTGTGTTTATGCATTTCCGATAATATTCTGCATACTTCTCAGATGCATTATAACGTTATGGTAATAACTGATAACTATGTAATGAGATATGGCATGCAGAAAATAAATTCATGGATATTATACAAGCTTTACTAATGAATAGCGTAAACCCTTGATGTTGTAGGAGAATTGGATTTTATTGGCAAAATATGAATAATGATCATATTTGTAGTAAAGGAAAATTCTGCATTAAGACACAAGCTTTTAGTTGGAAGCTTTGTTCAATAGTATCCAATAGTTCAATAGTATCCAATAGATCAATAGTATCTAATGATATTTTATTCTTTTGGTATCGAGTCCTTTGGTGTCATGGAATATAAACTATCTGCTTGGCTAAATATTGCAATGAATGCATTCTGTAATATGTGCCCACAATTTGGGCCAGCTTCCGTGGAATAAGTCTTCTTAGCATCGCATGCAAGGTTGTATAGAAGTTGTACTATGTGAAAGATTGAAGCCTACCCTTAACAACCCAATTGGACCTTAACACCGAACGGGGTTTCAGACAAGGTGATTCGTTATCGTGCGACTTCTTCAATCTTATTATGGAGGAAATAATACGAGCTGCTGATCTACGACATAATGGCACTATCTTCAACAAAAGTGTCATGCTGTTGACATATGCCGATGACATTGACATATGCGGCATGAACACGAGAGTAGTCAGTGCAACATTCTCACAGTTAGACAATGAGTGGGTCTTAAAGTAGACGAGGGCAAAACGAAGCACCTAGTGTCAACGAAGAAAGAGTGCGGGCATCTTGGATAGCATCTCACTGTTGCTAAATAAGTTTTTAAAATAGTGAAGGCCTTTGTCTATCTTGGAACCAGCATATTGGGAAGGATTACTTTTGCGAACAGGTGCTATTTTGTTCTATGTAAGAAATTGAGAAGTCAAGCCCTCTCCCGAGAAACGAAAACCACACTCTACATGTCTCTCATCATGTCTTTCCTTACATATGACACCAAAGCTGGGACAATTTCCACCTAAGATGAGAGAATGCTCCGAGTTTTCGAGAGTCAAGTCCCGCGCAAGATCTTTGAACTTATTTACAATGGTGTCGAGTATCGATACATAGTAAAGGGCTTTAAAATTCAGCAATGGAAGCGAATGGAAGAACACACTCCAGCTAAGAAGTTGTTATATTTGGAACCCGCTGGTAGAAGACGCAGAAGAGGTAGACCTAAACTCCGGTGGAAAGACCAAGTACTGGAAGACTTGTTAGCTCTTGGAATCTTTAACTGGCGCCAAGTAGTGAAGGAAGCAGTTGAATGCCGAAGCATGCTACATTCGGGCTAAATCGATTTTCGGTTGTAATGGCCACATAAGTAAGTAAGTAGGTCTATTTAGAATTTCGATCAAATTTCAAATTCAATATAATGTTTGGACCTTGCCATTATGTGTGAACATCATTCAAATGCACTTGATCCATGTGAGGTAATTTTCGATGACCCTCCGGCATATATCGTGCAATATCTCCGTCATAACTTGACGATTATTTGTTTTCAAGAGTTTGAGGATTATCCATAACAAGATGATCCTTTGTGTAGCCGCATAAAAAAAACAGTCTAACGGTGATAAATCGCGCAATGTTGGTGGCTGATTCATATTGCAGAAACGAGTAATGAGCCTCATCGCTGAGGAAAATTCGATGCGAAAAATTATCATCCAAACCCTCAAGCACCCAATCCCGTGGAGGATTGGGGCTTGGTCGAAATTCGAAACAGAAGTGTGTCTTATTTATTATGAGATAAGATTTTACAAATCCTTTCGTGAATTTTAAACTATGCTATGAAATCGTATTAAGAATTGTGTTATATTTTTTTTAAAGTTTGTTCCATGAATAAATACACAAATTATGAGAAATTATGTGAAGGTACCCAAATTTAAAATTTATCTCAATTTTTAAACGAGTCAAAATATAAGAGAGCTTTAGAGGGGTAATGTGGCCCAGGAACCTGTGCATAAGTGTTTTAAATTTGATTCTTAACTAAAGTGTCAAAATATGGGATAGGAGTCGAAGGGAGAAAAGCCAAAAACCGAAAGCCAAAAAATTGCATTTTCAAAATTCAATCAATGAGACATTATTAATTACCTATCATGATTCAAAAGACTTAATCCTCAATGAAGATCAGAAGAACACCGCAGAATGCTATTTAGAATGACTATGAGCATGGGAATGAATGGGAATGAATGGGAGTGATAATCATAAGTTTTTCTGGACAAAACCCATCGCAGTTAAAGAGTATTTGACAAAAAAATTTTATTGTGCCATTGACCATAATTAATTCTCATTTCGAATCTAAAATTTGCCATGACGAGGTAATTTTATGAAGAACATCTCATAGGATGGCTGTTAAATATGAATGGGAAAAATTAATTGAATGAATGAAATTAACTTTCTAAAAAAAATCTAATGTTTTATTAAAGATATGTGATTCTGATTTATACCACAAAAGACATAATTTGTTTGAATTTATATTGATATATGACAATTAAGTCAGATTTTCATCATTGCTTTGCGAATATCCATAATATGTATAATTTCAAGTTTTCTCCATTTGAAAAGTTATGCATTAACGAAAAAAAAAAAAAATTTGTTGCATAAAAATATAGATTATATTCATATCAATCATGTTAATTTGACAAATCTCATACTATAATTGAATTTTTATGTGAATTTTTGTTTTATTCTCTTCAGCAAACTCGTATATTACTCAATGATAGCCATCAAGCAGAATGTATAATAATAAAATAGCTTAAATCATGAATTAAAATCATGATGAATGGCATAAATAGCATTACTTTCATATGAAAATATACTCACATCAGTACGTACGTACCTACATACACTACATCATAAAGAAAAGGATTAACAGCACCACGCATATCACGTCACACAAGTGCCATATAAAAAAATTATTATTATATTATACATATGTACAATAATTTTAACAACGCTAATGCATGCTTATCTCAGACATACCATACACACAGAGACGCATACACACATACAATATGTACAATAGAAATTTGGAAGATTATCTGTCGTTTTCAAATGCCCCACGTTCCCCCACCACAACGTATTTATTCATACGAATGCATCAACACTTAAGTGGCTTTTTAGTGTGAAATAAATATGAAACACACACAGCCACACACACACAAGTACTATACTCATATATTAAATATGGGTGTATGTGTAAAGAGCAAGTTGTAAACGCCCCATCATTATTTAAACAAGTTGCAACTCATGTTGAGTTGACACTTTATGATACTAAAAATGTCAAACAAATTGATAATCATCATCATCAAACAATAATAATAACAATAATAAAAGTTAATAATATTTATGTAATGCGTAGAGAGAAAAAAGAGTGGAATAATTGGAATTAAATATTAATAAAAAGAAATAAACTACATAAATACAAATCAACATTTTTGTAAAATAAAGCGACCACCCACCTGAAACCGCCACAGCATTATCGCCACCGGCAATATTATTTGAAGCATCATTACTAATACTGGTAACAATTTTAAGCCAATAAGACAACAACAACAACACACTAAAGAAACTTTAAAATGTACAAACCTACCTACTTGACCACTTATGGACTCTCTATCGCACGTTCGTTCACATATTGATTCTTCGATTTTATGGCTACTAATTAAATTGCAGGCGTTAATGTTGTTTATTGGTTGCACTGACGCCGCTGACGCTATTACATGGAGTTGTTAATAATGTTTTTATTAGAGGTTAACATTTTTCCTATGTAATGAAGAGTTTTTATTAGTTGTTGCTATTTCAACACTATCACCATTAAAAATGTTATCAACAACTATGTGTACATAATCAGTGTAGTAAAAAATTTTCAAATGATTAGCTCACTTTTCTTGTCCATATTTTAATAGATAAATACTTGTAATGTATACGAACTCTTTGAATTGCCTAATAAAATCAATTTATGATAATACAGTTGGATTTTTGATAGTGAAATATTGTTGTTTTGTTTTGTTTTTTCAAATTGCTATGCATACAAGTAATACTGTTGCAATATGAAATGAAAAATTTCCTCTACAAATTCAGCAGGCTTTAATGTTTTCTGAAGAATGCACCTGATGTATCATATTTCTTTTAAAATAAAGCGATGACCCATTTTGGACTAAGGTCACTTTTAATGTGCAGTGTTCAATGGTTTAAGGATCGTCATAGAAGATGTTTGGTTTGAAAACGACAATTTCACATTTCATTGTCCTAACAAAACTTACTTACTTACTTATGTGGCCATAACAACCGAATATCGATTTAGGCCGAAAATAACATGCTTCGCCAGCCATCTCTGTTCTTCGCTAGCTGGCGCCAGTTAGAAATTCCAAGCGCCGTCAGGTTCTCCAGTACTTGGTCTTTCCACCTGAGGTTTGGTCTTCCTCTTCTGCGTCGTCCTCCAGCGGGTTCCGAATATAACACCTTCTAAGCTGGAGCGTGTTCTTCCATTCGCTCGACATGACCTAGCCAGCGCAGCCGCTGGATTTTGATGCGCTTTACTATATCAACATCGGCATACAGCTCGTACAGCTCATGGTTGTACCTTATTCGGTACTCGCCACCAACGCAAATAGGCATTCTGCTAATGGATCACGTTGAAAAGTTATTTTTTATCTACCTCTGGTGCTTTCAAGGTGCTTTCAAGGTCTTTTCGGGTTACCAACCCTATTGTTCTCTTAAACTAAGGTTGAGGTCAATCTTAATAATGAATTCCAATAATAAAAACAACAACAAAAATAATATTTTATTGTAATTTGTTGCAAACCACGATCGTCTACGATCAAGCGATGGTACTGTGACGATTACGCGCAGTCTACTTTTGGGTCCAACCACTTCTAGTGGTGACAAGAATTTTATTAATCTTGAGCCATGGTTCAGCGTTGTTTCCTTCGTCTTAGGCACACAATGATAACTTACTTTATTACTTCTCGATAGCGAATGATAGGATGAGTATTACGAAAGCAGATCAGTCTCGAGTGCTCGATACGTCCCAACTTAGGCGAAAATGCAAAGGTCGCCAAGCCGAGCCGCGCATACTCATACTTCCAATCGTTCACGATGCTGATGTGGCACTAACATTGATCAACAAGTGTGCATCCGCATTTGCACACATGATTCGTACATCAGTGACACACGTCGTTGCAAACCAAGCAAGATAGACGCGATAGATTTAGGCTCTGTATCCGTAAATGAGAACTAATTGTTATATAAATTGTTAATACGAAATTAATACGAAAAGTATCTGGCAAGAGGAACTGAAAAGCTCATATATGTCCAAACGAAAAACACATGGAGGACAGTCTAAAAAAATAAAAATAAATATGTGGCACTTAAAGCTCCGAAGGGCTCTTTGGCCGAGCTTCTATTCTATTACTGTTGTGCGTGTTAAATTTTGGACAGTATTAGAAGGACCTACTTATTTTAGCCGGTTCCGAACGGCAGAACTCTTGCGACATCAGTTTTTCTGAGCTTTGTCACAGAGTTCTTTTAGAAGCTTTTTCATGGCAAATTGTTACTGTCGGAAGAATTGCCTATTGCTTGCCGATAGGTGGGTACCGTTCGAAAGAAAAATTATTTCGATATTAAATTTGTTATGCATGAGCCGGGGATTGGACCATAACCTACAGATCAGAAGGCCAACACACTAACCACTGAGCCACGGCACCTTGCTAACGAGAATTGAGAACTATGAAGTTGAAATTTGGGATATATAATTTAATTTACACAGTAATAGGCGCAAGAGTTTGGGAATGGTCGTTATTGAAAGTAAACCACGCCTATCTATCCTACAAGTATTTATTGTAAGCTTGGCCTCTCCGAAAGTAAACTTGGTAAATTTTTTCACCTATATATTTACAATATTTGTAGTCTTTTGTTTGTTTCTTTCTATGTATGATTCAAATTCATAGAATTGTCCGTCACAGTAGTGATACAATTGAATATCTATACTTCAATAGTTGATCTAAAATCATAACTACATCACTATACATACATCAGCTGTTCGATTTAATTATTGTTGCACTTTTCCATTGGTACATGTTAAGCGTGCCACATCAATCCGTTCCGGGAGGCTGCTTATACGAAATGACACTAAAGGTTAGGTATTGGTATGTTGGTGTGCATGTGTGTGTGTGTTTTGTGGTAATGTCAGTCAGTTTTTGTCATCATTATACTTTGTTGGCTGACAGCAGCTATTTCTTTTGACTGAATAAAAAACAATCATGAGAAAAATACATAGATAGATAGAGAGAGAGAGAGAGAGAGAGGGTGAATGATAGAAGAAATATAAAGAACTATTGTTCTCTGTTAATTTAACATGCATCTGTGATTCTGAATAGTTAAGGGATTTATATAGACAATTGTTTAGTTATGGAATTCAATTAAATTCAATCAAACCTGCCCAATTGGAAGACATTTAAATATGGAAAAAAAGCATTAAGTGAAATTGTGTCATTAGTGAAAAAAAGTAAGAAAGAAAAATAAGATCGATTGAAAGTAAATCAGTGTGAAAGGCGTTAAAGAAACGAGTGAATTTCATTATTAAAAAATTTAAAAGGTTTTGCTTTTCCGCATTGTATTCACTTCAAACTTCATATATCTACTTACTACATTTACTTTTTTATATATTAGCGTTATATATTGTTTTACCACTATGAACATCTGTGGGAGTAAATGATAGCTTTTCTCACCAATAAATCATCAATTAAATTAAAGTAAACATTTAACTGCATTACTATAAAGTAGACTAATAAGAGAAAGATCCATCCATCGGAAATCCATCTTTTAGTACAAAATTGTGAAAAACAACTTCACTTAAACATTTTCACTTTTATTCCTCGTCAAAGTGATCACATTAGTGATCATTTGCAACGCCATCTCATTAATATACATACTTGAGAAATTTTTATTATTTAAAGCTATCGAATGATTTATTTCCATACAAACGCCTTCAAGTGTACATAACTTCAATACACTTCTCTCTCTCCCACCAATCAATATAAATCAATAGTCATAAAAATAATGCAATACAAAGCCAAATTAGCTGATATAAAACCCATAAAATGCTATTAACCTAATTTGTTTAAATTGAAATTGTTGAGGAAACGAAGACAGAAAAGCATTAAAATAAAAACAAAATACATAAAATGCATTTTAATTAAATGAAAATGTAAGAAATAATATATTGTTCGAATGACAAAATTCCAACATAAGAAATAAGAAAAAAAAAACAAAAAAGGAAAATAAAAATACTAAACACTCATAAAAATGATCAGATCACAAATTAACCAATGGAAATCAATAAAATGAGATCAGCAACAAATAGAGGTATATAAAACAGAGCGGATCAAATATATTGCCCACAAATCATATAGAAGCCACCGATGACTCTTAGTACACTTAGTGCCGAAGAAACCATTGGTTTATACTCAATTTCAACCCCTCACATTTGGGCAAATATTTAGTAAGTATTTTTTTTTTCCATACAAAAATAAACAATTTTTTTTACAAAAATATTTATTTGTCAAAATGCGAGGGCTCAAAATTTGTAATACAAGCATGGCTTTCTGGACAAATATACTTAGAATAGCATTTTTGTGTTGTGTTACTATCTTTTTCGCCACACTAAGTTAACCCAGTCTAATGCATTAAATATATACTATATAACAATAAAATTAGAGATAATAAAAATCATCATTAAATGATCGTTTGCATTTGCTTTAAAAGCAAGAACAACAACAAACACTCGTCGATGTAACAAAACTATAGTTCCAATTAAATGTTATGGTCTTGACAGCTAATATGTATATGGTCTTCAACGTTTGCTGTCAGAAGCCCAATTGGTTCCTTTAGCTCTGTACAAACAAACACATATCAAACAAATCGAGTGGATTGTTGTATTTGAGTGAGCTTTTTTAATGCCAGTAAAGGTTACGAATGCATTTAGGCCTTTTCGGATGAGGCTTCCATATTTGGAAACTTCCAAAATTTTTATCTAAGCTTTTTAATACCAATATGTATCCGCGGTCAATAGACCGATAGGTCTAACTAAAGACTAAAAACCACGGGTAATCAAGTTGGAATGCCTTCAGCCTGATCGTTGGAAATGGCCCTTCATGGAGGTTTTCGTGGTGGTTGTGGTTAACAACCAGTGTTTACGCTGGTAAAGTATTTCTTGCTGCAAGGCATGTGGTGCTCGATGTGGAATTGCATTTCAACCGAATGCTGATCCCTTAGATCAGAAGAGGTTTTTGTTAGGCCTCGATCCTTATCAAGGAGGGCCCATTTTTTTGCCCCATTGGTACCGTAGAAACTTAGAGGTTGGATTCTGATTTTCCAATCCTACGTGACGTTTATGAACGCTTAAAATTGATAACTTGCGCATTGTGCATCGTGAGATTAGGCCTAACCAGGCAGGTATTCACGGTGAATTCTGCAAAATTGTTGTCCAATATGTATATTGGAGAAGTGCACGAGAGGATGAATAATTCTTCTATTTTGAACCACGTCGCTGTTATTGTTGCTGTCATATTACGTAATCAGCCTTGCAATTATGTATATTATTACTATGCTGTTGTTGTTGTGGCTTGACTCCTGAAACTGGTTTTTGAGAATGTCTTGATCCTCATGAGACATGTAAATCACACTAAACAGTGATATCTTCATGAAATAATTAGATTTTGAGAGTCTCATGAGGATTGTTTTCACTTTGAATATGGCAATTTTGTTTATTAATTTTGTCGCCTTCGTAGCGTTTGTTTGAGTGTACGCCTTTGCATGGTAATTTCCCAGAGTACACTGAACAGAATTATAAAAAATGTGTACTTACTTAGGCAGATTGTGTGACAGATATTCCTACCGAAAGAAATAAAAAAAAAAACAATCTTTAGATAGGTCCCACGAGAAACAGCATCCATTAGTTTAACGTGAGTATTGGTAACTACGAAGCGATAACCTGTAGAAATAAAAATTTAGAGATTTTCGACAGTCTTCTTTGTCTTCTCATCGTTGTTAGTCTATTGGCGCCAGTTCATAGAGGGAGAGACAGAGAGAGAGAGAGAGAGAATCGCATCTCTCGATGAAGAAACACAACACTCCACGAAACTTTATTTTTCAGTTATGGAACCCATTTCTCCATCTTGATGAATTGGGGTAGAATGGAGACCCACACATATTTTAGTAGAGGCCAATACTTTCTATCAAAGTGACAGTCACGGTTTAAGATTGGTGAAATCGTGATTCCTAGTTTTTCCCGAGGAATAACGGCTCTATGGCTGAATAATAACCAATTTTTTTGGCATAGAATAAAGGTATATGCAGATCAAGAATTTACTTAGTGGAAGTCGACCAACATACCAGCCGAAATGTGTCAAAATGTTTATGAAAAAAATACCTCAACCCTACATAGTGAAAAGCATTAGAATATATTTATTGGCTGCTTATAACCTAAAAGTATTTTTCGTTGATTTCACACATTTTAAGGATTCAAATTTTAAATTCTTGTAAAATTTTGAAGATTTAAAGTCATTAAGTTAGGTATTAAATAATACCATTAAAGTCACAATAGAACAATCCCAAGTAGCAGTGCAAATATTGTACTGATCATGTGTGTATATGATATTTGCATACTTCTACTGGGGTCTACGACTAGAGTGTCTTTATAAATATCAACTATATTATGATCAATGACTTCACTTATAGGAGAAACAAATTCCAGCGATTTTATTTGCATTTTATTTCGGTGGAGATCATTGCTGGTGTGATCACTCTTACTTTAAATTACATTACAAATTGCAAATATGTGTGTGTGTGTGTGTGTGTGTGTGAATTAGTGCAAGAAAATGCATAGTTTCGCACATATTGTCATGGGTGTAACATTAATTAGTCGCAAAAGCAGCAAACATTGTACATACTCGTACATATGCCATATACATATAAGTATATTTACATTCTTGCTGGTAAGTACTTGTATGCATGCCGTGCGTATACTATATGTTGATGCCACACCATGTGGTTCTGATCATATCTACATACATACATACACATATTCATATGTATAATGCATATTTATGAAAGCATATCGATATCGTGTAATATGCCAAGAGCCTGTCTGACTACCTGTGGCTATCAAAACAACTAAAATTGATTGCTTCTGTTACTGCGCACTCACTCACAGACATACACAGAAGTATGATGATGATGATGATCGTGTTAAGATATAGACCAGTGATTATTAGTATTATAATTTTTGTTATTACCACAGATCGTAGCAATAGTCGTATGTATTTATACTATACCTATGCAACAAGTTTATAATTTTGCATTCTACTATTTTGCGACAGTCCATAAATCAAAATCATTCACGCTTTTAAATTTCAAAATTAATATGGATTGGTTTACTAATACACATACATATGTAAATATTAGTGTTGGCTGCATATACTAAAGATATGCATGTAAGTAAATGTCTTACAAATGTATTTATGTACATACGCACACACACATACATCATAACTACTATAAATATTTTTGCAATCATCTTATGTAGGTTTAATAACTGTGTTGGCCATCTTGCAGCTGCTTATTTAAATATAGGATATAGGTAGAATGCCCTTTGGAAAGGAATTTCAGCTTTTGTCTATTCAACTGAGACAATGACAACCATATATTTGCATACAGTACAAATAATAATATATGAGTATTTTCCAAAAAGTTAAAAAAAAAAATTATGACATAAATAACAAAATGTAATTTACTAAGTTAGCCAAGATGGGCTCTAAGCAAGTCTAATCTAAATATTGAAGTGCAATATGTAAGTCATATGATTCTCAATGCTTCCATTTGTGAGGATGCATTAAGGTTTTGCCGCAATGAAACTTTGTACTTTGTGCCACAATACAGACACGATCAGAATGAGAGAATGAAAGGAAAATGTCATTGCAGTTGGTTAAAAGTGTAAATAGTTGTTTCTTATTCGATCTCAATAATATGATCAAAGAATACAAGTCATTGACAAATTTCTCAAGTGGGAGCCTCTGAAGTACACACATTTCGTCATAATAGACGCAATTGCGCTCGTACGTGGTTTTACAAGGACTGTACGCAAAGCTGTAAACTGCTAAAAATGAATAAAAACAAATATGTGGGACTTATAAGCACCGAAGAGCTCTTTGGCTGAGCTTTTCTTCCAATACTGTTGTGTGTGTTAAATTTTGGACAGTATTACAAAGGATCTAATTATTTCAGAAGTTTTCGAACGGCAGAACGCTTGTGACATTAGAGAGTTCTTTTAAAAGCTTTTCCATGGCAAATTGTTATTTTCGGAAGAAATTCGAATTACCTGCCAACAGATGGGCACCGTTCGAAAGAAAAATATTTTCGATATTAAATTTATGCTTCAGCCGGAGGTTAAACACCGACCTATAGATCAGAAGGCCAACGCACTAACCATGGAACTATTTTTATTTTAAATTTACATGTTATTAAACAAGTAGCGAGTTGTTCGAATTTCTTGTAGGTGCCAAAATTTGTTTTTAGCATGAATGTGGTCGAGTGCTGATAAAAGGTACCGCGTTGAGATTAAAGTTTTAAAAAAATTAGAAGAATATCGAAAAAACCTACAGCTCCAATAAACTAGCTTCTAGAGGAATAAAACTTGTAAGCGACTTTAATTATTCCTTTCATCCCAACAGTTTCGCCCAAATATTCTTAAAGCCCCTTTTCTCCCCCTCGGAACTCTTTTACAGAACAAAGTTTTTATAGAACTGTTTCCACCACTATCGGAATATTTTAAAATTTTATAGAATTGGCTTTCATCGCTCCGAAATGTCCCTATATGGATAAAAGATATGAATTAACATATGTACTTACTTGCAATATTTATTTCTTACAAAGAGCTATCCTGCCTGGAAATCACCCTTAAGGCATTTAAATATACATATAACCGACACTCTTTCTATTCATTCTGAACACTCTTTCTATTCATTCTGAACAAGCATTTGGTTTGGACTATTCATGCTCCCAATATATTCTAAAAAACACTGTAAAATATATATTATAATAATAATTCCGATCTGCTTCAGGTTTATTCTAGGAAGTCCAATAGTGACCCTTAATAATTTTCGTCTGAACACTTACTAAAGCAGCAAAATTAATGTAAAAACCTCGACAAATAACCATAGATATACGATATTTAGAAATCATGCCTAGAGAAATATTGCCTTTTGAGTTGGGAACTTCTAGAAAACTAATGTTTTTTTGTTCAAATTGGTTCTCACCTTTCCCAGGATGCGTCTCGAAAGGTTAATTAAATAGACGGCCCTTGTTAATTTTTGCTTCCAGCTATGTACTCTACACAGACCTACTCCCTGTGTTGGCCTCTTAAAGGGAGTCCCATAAAAAATACAATTAAAATCACTTGAAGAAAAGTCATGTTTTTTAAAGCAATAGCAAGGTGACATAAAAATATTGATTTGATCTTCTTCTTAAATGAACTGGTGAAGGATTAGTTGAGAATAACATCAAATTGAATTTTTTTATATATTAACACCTTCAAGTTTTGTATTTACCATCAGAAAATATTTCGAAAGGTGTACTCGGTTTGATTGGCTAAAAGAAATTATTTTGAGTTTTCGACAAGAAATTTGATATTGGGCAATTTTTCGAATTTTTTTTCTTTATTAAAAACAACAATTGAATGAAACAGTTTGTTAATATTGATGATTTGCTTTAATATTCTATAAGTGTACTCCCAACAAAAACTCGAAGTTTTTATACTTAGTTTTGAGAATAAAAAAGTGTTTTGGAGTAGATCCGAATTTGCCAACATGCTTTTTTTTATTCCTAGAACTTCGTTTCGAAACATCGTGGGCATTTGGTAAACGAATTGAATGGCCAGAAAACCTCTGTGCTTTTGGAACCATCGGTTTAACTCCGATTGAAACCTAGTCTATTTTCATTCATTCTTCGATGGAAGCTAACAGTGAAGTCGGTATTAAACTGTTTTTAAGGGAATTGTTGAACAAAATGTGCCTAATATTTTACTGCGTCTGAAAATATAATGTTAATGAAATTGATACACATAGCTATGTAGCACTAGCATCACTTATTGATTTTATATTGAACTGATTGATTCAGTTATGTAGCTTAGTCGGTCAGTATTTATAAGCTAAATATTTCTATGCAACTCTCAAATGGATACAATGTATCCAAACCTACTGTATAGTGTAAGTGCTCTTCAATTTCCGTACGAAATTATATATAAAACGGAAACTCTGGATTAGAATGTTAAATTGATGTGTATACTTTCATTTTCCGGCCAATTTCCGGCCACATTCAAACCGAACTTGAGTAAGCGGTCGTTAAGGAAAAATACAATTCATACAAACACACACACACACACACACACACATGCATGAGTATATATATTAAGTTGATAATTGAAAGCAAAACTAAGACGAATAATACTAAAAGAATTGTGAGCATTGTATTAAGAATTGATGTTTAGTAGAATGAAATATGTGTTGAAGAAAACACCAACAACAATACTCCAAGAGAAAGAAATAATCCACAATAATAATTTGTGTTACAAAGATTTATACGCTAAATGATAATGCGCGCACAGTAGGCAGGCAAGCCGACAGCAAGCTAAGAGTTGTTGGCATATGGCAACAAATGCATATGTGCTCATCATATGTAAATACACATAAAATTTGCCTCAATTGCCATCGCACATACCGCTTGCTTTCTGTATCTTCTTCCACACGTGAAGATACTACGTACACATGCATATGCACAAATCCAAATAAAAAAAAAAAAAAAAAAAAAAAAACAACAGCAAAATGCCAAAAGCAATTTTAACGTAAAACAATCCACTTCATACTTATACATAGTAGTACTGAGATACTGATATATACCAATTCCATCCAATGCCTAAGCAGATCACATAAATAACATTCCCATTTCAGAATCGATTCGGCTTGCTAGAGTTTACTTAAATTTTTTTTTATGATAACATATATGTGTGTGTGTTTCAAGTCTGTGAAAATCCGCTTAAAATATACGTGCAATGCTCCAACCCTCTTTAAAATGTATAAACAATAAAGAGCGTTCAAAAATCCCTCATCTTCCACTTCCTCAACAGAGACCAATACATCGACAGAAGAAAAGCTTGTCATACTCATACATATGCATAAGTATGTACGAAGGCCATTCAGAGAAAAAGAAAAAAACATACAAATGCCATAGCATAAATGTTGGAGCCACTTTAGGCACCAGAAATAAAAGCAGAGTGTGAAAAGAGTAACAAAAAAACAACAAAAAAAAAAGAAGAAAAGTGACAAAAAAGAAACCAAAAAATAAAGAAGCAACACTGAAACAGTAACACATGTCACAGATTTGTTTCACTTTCGGAAGCACTTAAGCACTCAGCGAGTATTTGTAATACTAAGTTGTTGTTGTTGTTGGTGGTGTTGGTGCTTCACTCCATACTCCATACCCCATATAGTCGCTCCACTCATTTACTACATACATTTACAATGTATCACTATATACATATGTATGTATGGATCGGACGAATGTGTAGCTGGTCGGACGGACGAAGTCAAGGGAAAATGCCAAAAGTGTCTACATACAATACAATTGAGATCGGTTGCACATACATATCTCAATCCTCACGACTTATTGCCGAGTTCGTTTGTTGGTTGTCACAGTATTTCGAATCTTCTTTATAAATATTCAAAAAATCCTCAACACTTGCTAACTGTGTGTATTATGTGCAATAGGATGCCTCATCAAAAAAGAAATAATGATGTTTTTTATCAGCGAAACATGAAATTTTGTTTATTTTATGGCATCCATCAAAATACTTTAGCTTAAAAGCATTCGTGAGATAAACTTAAAAAAAAAAATTCATTATTTTGAGTGTTGAAAGGTTTTCGAGAATTTTTGATACAGCACTGATTAACTGATTTTTCTATTATCTGAAATATATAACTTTTTCGGTTTGTAGAGTATTTTTTTTTTTCAAAATTTTCTATTGAACCGAAATATTTTGAACCAAGTTTCAGTTTCGCTAGTTAAAATATCTCCAGACTTGCTCCTATAGAAAGTGAGGCACCTTAATATAAATACCTACATATATGAAGAAATAAAACACTTTATAGACAATATGGTGTAGAGATGGACGGGATGCGAAAAAAAAGCGCAAATAAAAAAATTTCTTTAAAAACAAATTGATGTTTCCCCTTTGACACTTGAGTCCATTAATTTATATGGAAGTACTTTTTTTACATCTTTGATTTTTTTTCTTCTGCTTCATACATATATTTATACAAATATTCTTTTGTTAGCTTTCAATTTGTATTGAAATGTTTTTGTTTTTATATTCTTTTAATATTGAAGATCTTTAAAGTAATATAAGTGTCGTTAGAATTGTAAAAGCAAAACCTAATATTTTCAGAAATCTAATAAATTCAGTTTATACTTTCGATGGAATTGAACATTTAATATTGAATAGCAAATTGAACAGTCTGTAGAGGTTTTTGAGAGAGGTGATTATGTGAGAGCAATATTTGAGATCTGGATTATAGTGCAAGTTTTACTTGCTCTAACGTTTGTAGCTGCAAAGCTGAAATCTTACTAAAGTAAAGCCACTATGCTAACCTTTATTTGAATATGGTTCTTCATCAATGAATGAAATTTTGTTCCTAATTGTTCCTTCAAAAAAATCGTATACAAACGACATAAATTTGGAAGGAAAGTAATTTGAAAATGTTGTAATGTACTTTTAAGATAACGATTTAAAGAATTATTTAATGTCTAGCGTCAGTTGTAGTAAATATTAAGTACAAAACATATTGTAAGGAGTCCTTTTAATGGGTGCAGATAAATGATAAAAATATTCCGAATGGTCCTACGTAGCACCTTTCCACGGGCGATTTCGGTGCGGCTTTGAGGCTATTTATTAATTTTCAGGTGGTTTTATGCTAAATTTGTATTGTAGCCCTCTAAGGGGTGGAAATAAGATGTAAGTATGTTAAGGAGAAATGTTTTGCATGGGGCTTGGCGAAACGTTTGGTCCCTGTTTGGCAACCCTGGTAGAGCTGGGAGACATTTTTATAAATATCATAAATTTTGTTACGGAAATCCCTCTAAATAGTACAGATATCTGGTAAGTATGTAAAGAGAAAATGTTGCGGAGTAAAATTGAATGTCAGTCGAGGATACATTTACAACCTGTAGGAGTACCCTGAGAGCAGTGAGAGCCAATGTTATTAAAAAATCTCCATTTTGCAGGAGAGCCCTTCTAAGGGGTGGAAATGAGGGGCAAGTATGTATCGGAAAATATTTGGGACTACACATTAAGCCGCTAATACATTTAATTGCAGTATAGAAACCCTAAGAGTAATGGGTGCCAATTTTATAAAAAAAAAATTTGTTTGATTTTGTAGGGAAACTCCCCAAGGCATAAATATAGAATGTTTCGGAACAATTTATGGGAGGAGGGATGAATGAATGTGATTCGATCATGCATTTGGCCTCTGTTGAGACGATTCTTGGGCAGCTATTGTGCTATTTTGCCCTTAACCTTAAGCCATAGAATTTATTCATTGATATCATGAGATTTTCCATGACCTTTTTTGTCCCAAAAGGCGAACCATTAGACCGCTTAAACTTTTAAATTTTAAAACCTAAAGAAAATTGTAAATCAAAAACTCGACAAATTGTAAAATGCAATTTTTGAATTTTGGATATACAAATCCACAAAAAATGGCATCATCTAATACGACCAAGTCATTTTATGCTAAGCTCCAAGATCTGGTCACAGGTTCGCTATCCTCTTTGACTAAAAAATTTTGAACTCGGTTGTTACATAAACAAAGATATTTGGTAATATTTGCAAAGAGATCAGGATAACTTGAATTCTCAGAATGAACGAAAGATAAATTTGTGGAATATTTAAACAGTTTGTAATTCGTAGTAATTAAAAACTTTTGCATTCTTTTGTTTTTACGAGTATAAATATTTAGGTATATATAGTAGTACAGACTTGAAGGTTTCGAACAAAGAGCCAGCATTTCATACTTACGCTTATAAAGTATAATCATATAAATCACATTCGTAAGCATATATCACCCGCATAAGCTTCAGATATCTTTATGTTTTTCTTTCCTTCTCTCTGGCTGTCTCGCTCTTTGTCATAAAACTGTCATTTAACATTCACACCCTACTGAAATGCATTGATGATTAATATGTAAATCGGCCAAAACCATATGTATATACAAAACAAAACAGAAGCTATAAATTCCACTGTGTTTAAATGAAATATTAATACTAACTTATTATACTACAAATGTGTTGGTATCTATACTATATAAGTGTAATATACCATCCGTCTATTCGCAACGAACGGGGCACTAATTCAAATATAACAAAGAGAGTCATCCCGGGAGAGAGTTCAATGGAATATGAGTTTATCGTTGTGAATAATGAGGCTGTTGACCATTAAATACTTACGTACATTTAATGCAGACATCTGATTGTTCACAGTTTTATAGTAGGCAGATACACCAACGAATATGTATGTATAATGAATCGTTATATAGAAATTATTAATCATATGGATATTTTATGCCGTTAAGCTTATTAACGTAACGTTTCGGCGTGAAAAATATTAAAACACTCGTACGCTGAAGCTTTCTTTTTTTTTTGTAATTTAATGAGATCCATCAAATGGAATAACGACTGATGTCATTAAACATTGAATGCATAGTGTTGATTGCAACATTGCAACTAGTTAGTGCTGTTCAGAATTATGTAGATGACGGCTTTGAAAGACGAACACTAATATGCCATTATATCCAATGTGTTCGCCATGTTTTATGGAATGTTATATTTGATTTCATATTCTGTAAGTTTGGTATGCTTTCACATCGAACTAGTCTTACTTACTTACTTATGTGGCCATTACAACCGAAAATTGATTTAGGTCGAATTTAACCAGTTAGAAATTCCAAGCCCCGTTAGGTTCTCCAGTACTTGGTCTTTTCACGGGAGGTTAGGTCTGCCTCGTGGAAATTATCCCGACATGATGTGAGACTTATAGTGTGTGGTATTCGTTTCTCGAGAGAGGTTGAGAGAGAGTTGGTTGCTCAGCTTAAAATAGCACCTGTTAACACGAGTGACAAGTTAACTAGTTACCCATTTTTGAAATGCCTTTGAAAAATGTACTAATTACAACAATATTCAAAGTAAGTGATCATGATGTAGTGATAAAATGGTGTTTTCGTGAGACCCAAATCTAGTCTTTACTCAACTAAATTTATGATGGGATTAGCAACTACCGACGAACCAGACGATGAACTTGGAGATATATTGTCGTCAACTGGATTAGTTCAAAATGTAGATCTCTATCAGAAAAATAAAGGCGTAGTGTTTCTCCATGCAAGACCTGGCATAACTTTTGTAGCTCCTAAAGGTTGCTGTAGCTTTTATATGAAGACTTATCGTACCAATCATATTCAGAGCACATTTCGACATTCCAGTATCATTCATTTTATTCAATCGAAATTGCCCAAATTAGAGTCCAATCGATTCCAATAAGGTTGTCAGACAACATCTCATTAAATTGTTCGCCCGAAGAAACTTGTCCTTCTACGAAATTATACAGCTTCATGAAAATAGAAAAATCGGATACACCAAAATGCTCAATTGCTGCCGGGAACGTACTTTATGGACCTGGGATCGATGATTCAGTGTAAGTTACAAAAAAAAATTTTTTTCTCACTTTTTGACAAAAAAAAAACTTCAAACGTGAAAACCATTTTTCGAAGTCCGTGAACACGATCCTGCAAAATCTACTCGACCGATTCTATTCAAACTCGAAACATACTTTCTTGGTATAAAATGCCTCCCCCTCCCGTTATTTACATTTTTCATTTTCATATTAAGGTAGTTTGTCACCTAAAAAATAGCGGAAAATTTAGCGCGAAATTGCGTTTTTTGCTTAAATAGGCCACAAACTGTTGAAAAATGAAAATGATAACTCAACAACGACGGAGGGGGGAGAACTAATTCATAATTTAAGTAAATTTAGCAACATTTTTGATTTCAGATAATTCTACGCCAAGTTATCGTGTTCACCGAACAACGTATTTTTCAAAAGACGTTTTGAGAAATGCTCTGTCACCAGCTTATTTTTCAATATTTAATTACGGAAATTTAACTAAATATTCTCTAGATGATGCTTTATAATTAAAACAAAAATTTGAATAAACTTGCTTAAGCTGTATATCCGTAAAAAATCAGCGAAGAAAGTGTTTTTTATTTCAAATTATCCCTTACTCCCCCGTCAAGCGAATTCATTGAGCCGAAGTAAGGCCCATTTAGTATCTTCATGTAATTTAGTTGTGAGTGTGAGTCAGTTTTATAATAAAATTAGATAGGAAAGATGAAGATAGCGGGTCAGAATGTTTTGCGCAAATGCTCCAAAAAAAAAAAAAATTAATGGAAGATCAGCCTTGCACTTCTAATTTCTGGCATTTATGGCATTATGTGCGAATTTTCAGATATTTTTATGTTGATTTTTATGCGATGGCATCATTTCAACCTTCAATTTTGTGTAAGTTTTAAATATTTAAATACCAATTGAATACACTTTTTTGCCAAATCTCCCCAGTTTCCTTTACTGTTTCTAAGAATTTCTATTGAGAAATTAAATCTTACAACTTTATTTTAATTTTAGCATAAAAATTAAGCACCAGAAGAAGCGCATAAGCGTTTAAATTGTTTGCTCGCCTTGAGCTAAGAATTTATAAAACTATAAGAAACTTATCGGGTATACATGGGATGTGTACTACCTCATATACGATTATATATGTACGAGTAGTAGTATGGCACACCACATGTGGTAAATATGCAATAGCGCATACATATGCTAATAAACTCACACAGTCACAAGTATGTACACATACATGTGTACGTATACGGGAATGTGAGTAATGATTATTTTGTCGCCAGACAAAATGTAACATCGAACAACTAACGCGATGATATTCATCGAAAAATCAATTCATTTTATTTCATTATGCTTACGAGTATGTGCATAGTATTATGTGTTATTGCAAGCATATATTTGCTGATTTCAATTTATTATAACATACAAATACAATGCTAATACGTACAACATGTTACATGCTGGTGATGATGATGATGATGATGGTGATGGTGATGGCATTGTAATCTAAGCTCTACAGCAATTTTATTTTATACATGGGCGTTTTATCTATGAGTGTATGCACTTGTACATTTGTCTATGTTTATATTTATTATTTGCATTTAAAATTGGTTTAATACATTTGATTTTTCCTCTTTCTTCTCTTTTTTCATTAATTTATTATTATTTTCATTTATATATTTATTGTCATGTGGGACAAAGAGTAAAAAAGGAAAAAGACAAAATAGTAATTGCACTGGTTGCTTCATTTATTTTTATACGAAACTATAAATGAAATTTATTGTTATTGGGAAAAAGCAATCATTCTCCACTTACCCACAAATATATAAAGCCATTTTCAATGTCACTGCTCTGCTATTGTTAAATACATATATTTTATAATATTTTATTTATTTATTTATTGAACTTTTTTATTTTTTATGAACTCTTTTTATTATGTATTTATTGATTAATCATAATTTTTTGTTTCCCACCATCTTTTTGCTTGATATTTATTTTATACAAATGCAGACAAACACCATAAATTAATTAATTTGTCAAGTTGTTGTTCATTAACGCTGCGGGATGTTGTCATTGTATATTACACACACATAAATTTATGCATTTCTATAATGGCACGCTCTTTTATATACTATATACTAAAGTATATACGAATAGATATATGTGTATGGTATACATATATGCATATGTAGCAACAACAACAACGTTGTGAAAGTAATATCAATTATTAATATGAAATAAATTTAATACGAATACCAAACATACCTGTACACATATGCGTACATAATGCTAATAGCGCATTAACTGTTACATTAATTTCAGTACTAATTAAGCATATGATTTGTTTGGTTATGATTAATGATTATCGGATATGAGAGCCATATCAAATTCAAATATTCGTTCATTTTCTTCAGAATATTATTGACTTGACATTCTCATTACTTCCCATTACTTCTGATAGAATTCGATACATTAGACCGGTGCTTAGCGTATGAGTTAATATACTTGTACATATAAATACATTTTTACTAAGAGTAATAGTAAGTTAAATAAGATTTTACGTAGAATCTTTTTTTCACACCCACCAGCCACATAAAATCAGTTTTTGTGGGATATTCTTTCAACAACTCTGTATAAGTACAATATTAACCCTTCAGAGGTAATTGCAGTTTTGACAAAATTCGGGCATTTATATTAAATTTGGATATTTCAAGTGTTCAGAAGTCTACAGTGAAATTTTATGGGCAATATTTTTGTAGTACATTTTTAACCGTTATTCTCTTGTTCTCCTGTGTATTTTAATGACTTTTTAGAAAAGAGGCCCAAATGACGTACATGTGGGGGAGTTTTAGGGTTAATATATTACACAAAAATTTTCCTCATAATTTTCACCATAAAATTGCTGAACATATTACATACTTCAGAAATAAGGAACACAGGGTTTCTTATGCCGATTTGCTGTGCGAATGGAGCGAAATGGAAAAATGACCGCCTGCACTTTTATAAATATATTCATATATTAATTGAAAACAATATTCTACTACTATTCGTATATTATTATTAGTATTAATGCCACAGCAGCATCATCATCATCAACATCAACATCAACATCAATATCACAATATGAACATCAAAAACAATATCAAATGAGTTTATTTAATCAGCTAACGACAACACCTGCTGTTTTTACAATAATATCTAATAGCAACAAAAATAACAACAACAACAACAACTAATGGTATAAAAACAATAACAATTTCTTATACTATTGGAATGAATGCAACAACTACATGTGTGTGACTATCGGTCCATCTACTATCTATCGCTAAGCATTTGCTATGCTATGCAGTTGTACATCAAGCTACTTATGACGTTTTTTGTTGCTTATAAATAACACCCAGTTCTGTATTAGATATATAAATAGTGTATGCACTTGAACGTCCTATTCGATAACTGAGTTTTTACCTCCTTACATCACTTCCTGTGCTGTTGTTCTCTTTGCACTGTCATCTATGCCAGCAGCAGCCTTCAGCGCATACTTTAAATTAGTACGGAAGCTATTTTCTCGATTTCTGGCACAGCATGGCACAATAGTGGCAACAACAGCAACAGCAACAGCAGTAGCAGCAGCAAAAGCAATGCCTACCAGCCAGACAACCAACTAACCAATAAAGTTAAATCAAGTGAGCTGCTTGAAGGCTTTCGGGTATGTATGTACGACAACAGAGATATATGCGAATCTCTACTACATATTACCAGCACTCACTGGTAACTGTCAAATCAACTTGCAGAAACGGCAGCATCACTAACAGTTTCCTATTGCCATAGACTATCGTCAACACTACGGATACAACTATGAAGGTATACGACCAACACCATCAACCAACTGAATGGTTCAAAAGAAGATTGCTGCTCTTCGTAAAATTTAATTAAGTTAACTTCTGCTGGCACTGGTGTTGAATAGAATTCTGCAAATATCACTAAGTATGCTCTCGTAGTATCTATGTCCATGAGAAAATGCAAAAACTGGTCCATTGGGAGTAATGCACTTTGGTGTAGGACAATATATTGATATGTATTTGTATTTCACTCAACATTTTGTTATTTATTCAGTCTTCGTTTGCTTTCATTTTTTTTTTTGATTTTGCAACAAGTCTACTTTCTTTACTTGCAGCTGATTGCAATTTCAAGTGTAGAAATTATATGAAAAATGAGCTTTCGACATTTTAATACATACACATACAATTTTGTTGCCTCATTTATATATGAATTAGGACTTCGATTTCATACAAGCGTGCATGAGACGGTCATTTCGATATACATAGATACAGAGTTTGCTTGCTTGACTTTCAAAAACATATGTTGAAAGTATTTAATTAATGAGTTTTTATCCTGAACGCCTTTGCAATGAACGTGCCACATCATGAGATACAAACATGTCTTCTCGTAGGTGGGTGAATACCTGTGGGTACTTGCGTATTTGCCGCCAACAAAATAGAAGATTTTTTTTAATCTGTCGAGTGCAAAAAAAAAAAAGCAGAAAACCAAAAATAAAATATGCAAAATTGAAACAAAATTGATTATCACTCGATAAGGTACTCTGGGTAATGGTGCATTGTCTAGTGAAACCAATATTATAAGTAACTCCGTATATGTACCATAAATCTGGTAATAACTATCGTACTCCATTTTATGATAAATGAATTTGTGAGCTTTCTGTATTGTTGTATAATTATTTTCGCTTTTCTTTTAGTGTGAATTAACTCAAAGGCTTAAAGGCTCACCTATTTGCATTAATGGACAATGGACGCTACACTGCCAGTATATTATTTGGATAGTTATCAAATTAAAACAAATACGCTTATTGAACGTTTTCAAAGGAAAACCTTTTCTATCAATGTGTAGTTGCCGCCTCACTTTTTATAGATCTTTTAAAATTTATATGAATTAATTGTGAGGTATATTAACATATATTAGAACCAAACCACAGCATTTACAATGAATGGTATGAGATAAAAATTTTGTTATGAATTTTGAGTGGCGATATTTTGTTATGAATTTTGAGAAGGTGATATTTAAAATTAATAAAATGTTTGGTCAACCACCATAAATCTTTTCTCTTTAGTATTTCTCTAGAATATACTTATCCCCTATCTTCAATTCTTAGAGGACTTCGTGACAAAATCGACATTGTTTCATTATTGGTGCCCATTACTTCAAAAGTGTCTAAAGAGGAGTGAAATATATAAATCATTACCAACATATTTTCGCCCAAACCACACTGCTTAGGGAGGTGTCCCACAAATCGATAAACAATCCTATAATTGTTGAGGAATCGCCACTAGAACGATGAAATGTATGACTGCCCATACATATACAATACTTCACCTATACTCTGTATGAGAACTTCCATACATAATGTCAATTTTATAAAAGTATAAATTTTGTAAGGGAGCTCGTATAGTCACTAAATAGTTTTTTCAATAGTGAACCTGAAATAGTTTTCCTTGTTTTCATGACCAGTTCTATTAAAATTCCTTAGTTTATTTCGGTTAGCTCGTGCATTTGAGACCTTCCCTAATTTTTATAACAGTACCATAGATCTATTGCAACTCGTAACGCAACCTGAGAACTTCCAAAATAAAATCGGAATAATATCTATACAGCAAGCCTTTAATATCAAAACATTTTGTTTTTCACTAACTATATCTATAAGTAATGTAGAGTTTCTTCGAATTTGTGAAAAAATATTCATGTGTAAATGCTCGGAAAGAGGTGGCATCACTATTGTTTGGACGTTCACAATCGGTAATTGTAATCAGCGCCCTTCTACATTTTGGCTGTGGAATTTTTAATGAATTACTTAAAATAGGTAGTTCTAATCTACTACTGGTAGGTGCCGAAAGCCTAATAACGAGTCCAAATCCAGGCCGTGAAAAAATTACTATCAAAAAAGATGGCACAATTCCGATTTCTTTGATGCCACAATTTAGTGTATGTTTACTTAAGTATTTTGCCTTAGAAATGCAGGAAAAATAGTGAAAAAACTCGATCTAAATTAGTTTGATGTTAAAATACTGTTAGTCGCGCAGCCGACTTCGGAAATATAAGGGTTATTTTTTTAGGTCACGCAAAAAGACTTTGATACTAAAATACTGTTGGTCGCGAAACCGACTTCGGACATATAAGAGGTTTTATTTTTGCGCGCTACCGACGGCCGGCCTCCCTAACATCCTAACATCCATCCACCATCCACATCCACCAATCGCCAACAGATCGCAGGGTATGGAACATCGAAAAATCAATATTTCACTTTAAATACTTGAAAAATCTTAATAAATAATTGAAATAGCATTTTTCTATTATTTTTTACAAACTCTGAGACAAAATACTTCGGAAAATACTGCCAAACTGAGGGGGCAAAATATTCGGAATCATGATAAAAAGATTTATTATTTTAAATGGTGCAATGTCGGAGCCTAAAAGTTTTTGGAATTATTGCTGTCTGAATATCTGAAAGTATGCGGATCTCGGATTTTTTGCATGATGGTTGGGCCGGTAAATTGTCATGTTACAATATTATTTCTTTTCAGCGGGTATCTATTTTTCAAGAGTACTAAATATAGTCATAGTTATTATTGACAAGGCAACTCAAGCGTCATTGTTTTTTTCAGGTTTTAATAACTCGTAGTGAATAATTGCACAGCAGTAACACCTTCCATTTTTCATCTCCGGTGATGATGTTGCTACGAAATGGCTCTAAACAAAATCAGCAGTACAATGGAGAGCAAATTGATCGACGAAATTACCTGTTGGCCTTAAAATATTCAAGTGGTATCCTTATTCCTTGCCGATGTTCCATTTCAATTTTGTGTAGCCGCCTTCGCATAGTTGAGTATGTCAACTCAAAGCTTCTAGATATTTTTGATACTTAATTTCGAATCAGATGCCGCTAAAGATTTCAAAGTGCCATTATTGAATTCTACTAGTCGTACACTGGAGCTGGAGAATTTACAAGCACCAGCAGCATAGTTTCTGAACCAAAGATGACACTTGTTGATCTGCAATACATTGTCACACATTCAGCGAAAAACCATAAATTGAATATGATGACACTGTAAAAAAACATTATAATTGATATCCGAGACAATCTTCCATATTGCAAGAGGCGTTTTAGTTTATATTTCGACATGGGTCTTACGGTACTCAAAGTAGTATCAACTATAGAAGAGCTTTTCTTTCCTAAACTCTCAAATTTTAAGATCCAGTTGAGTTTTTATTTTCCGAGAATCTCGCCGGTTCGTAATAGATTTGAGAAAAAAGCATTACATGGTAGACCTATAGTGCCTTGGAAGTGTTTTCAATTGTAGAGAACAATTATAATTTTTTCAGCCCTAAATGATCTTTCTGTTAAACACCCTTTATAGAGTGATATTATGGATTCATGTAGGGTGCCGTAGCTCAGTGGTTAGTGACAAAGCTCAGAAAAAGTGATGTCACAAGTGTTCTGCCGTTCGGAACCGGCTAAAATAAGTAGGTCCCTTCTAATACTGTCCAAATTTAAGACGCACAACAGTAATTGAAGAGAATCTCGGCCAATGAGCCCTTTGGGGCTTTAATTGCCACATATTTATTTTTTTATTTTTTTTTATTATGGATTCATGAGTCATGTTTGAAATTGGCCTTCTGATATTAAAAATCAATACTTAGTATAATTTTCATTGCAAGCAACATTAAATGCACCCACAAGAACATGAATGCATAGTTTGTGGCATAATATATGACTACTTAATGGTAACAATAAAGCAAAAAAAAAAAAAAAACTATAGAAATAATACAAAAAATAAAACAAGAAATAAAAACTCTCTATATAATTTTCTTGTGAATGGTTAAACATTAAAACTGATTTAATGAGATGCCTCTACTATTTAATCCTTTAACTTATTGTCAAGAGAATTTCAAAAGCAACAAATATTCCATTCATTCACAAGACTCGCTTCCTCATTTAAGTACATAAATATATTCAAAGTATTCTATTGAATACTTCAAATATTGGAGGTAAAAAATTAGATCCATCTCTTGGACATGGAGATGGCCACAAACAATACGTATTCAAAAAATATCGATGCATTGTCGTAGTATAAGTTGGTTTGAGTTGATCTACATATGCGGCTGGTGTTGCTGCTGCATCTGCTTCAATCGAAGGCAATCAATTCGATCATAAAATATGACTTCTTAACTCGATCACATTGGTCATAAAAAGGCTATATATTGTACATATGTATATGAGTGAATACTGCATAGGGGAATTTTAAACATCGTTTTGGTAGTAGTAGTAAGTATTATATAGTGGTATTATTGCTTATGGAAGTGGTAGCAAATCAATAGGGACATTTATTGTTTTTTACAGTATGCATTTATGTAGGTTTATGTAGGTAGAAATTTCATTTCCATCTAACCATAAGAATAACAAAAATGAAAAGACAACGAAAAGGAAAAGAGCAATCAAATTATATAACCTCATTATTTATTAATGTAAGTACGTATATAGAGTATTACTATAAATACCAACCTTGATTCGAGTTATCGTGTCTATTGTCATTACTGAGCACATGCGCACAGTCATTTAACTTCCTCAATCAAGAAAGAAAATCCTCCGAGAACCATTGTTATCTGCATATTTTGTATAAGAAGTATATATTTTATAGTATTTATATGATCAATGAATAGATTTGTTATTAGAGTTGTTCAAAAACTCTGAGTATTACGCGACCCATCATAATGATGCAATAAAAGTTATTAAATACAATATATTATATATTCATGTAGATTGTAGTGTCATTGAATAAGCGATTGAACAATAGGAACTTAATCTCCAGTACTTTACGTAGTAAAGAAGTAGGCAAAATTGTAACAAATGCAATTACTTCAATTCATGAATTAGAAAGAACTATTATCTGCTGGGCTATAATTTACTAAAAAAGAAAGAAGACGAATTATCAATGTTATTGAAGTCCGGTACAGAGCAATGGTCATAGATTATTTCTAAAACATTGGTTTAGAAAACATATACCTTCAACAGGATGGTACCACATGCCATGCTGTCGGCGAAGCGATCTAGTTATTGAAGGAAGATTACTGATTACCGAATGCTTAGGGTTTTAGAGAAAAAAGTCCTACGCACGATTTTTGGACCTATTTGGTAGCGAGTACCGAATAAGTTACAAACATTAGCTGTACGAGCTGTGTGCCGATATTGACATAGTAAAGCGCAAAAAGATCCAGCGGTTGCGCTGGCTAGATCATGTCGAGCGGATGGAAAATCACGCTCCAGCTAAGAAGGTGTTATATTCGGAACCCGGAAGAGGAAGATCTAACCTCCGGTGGAAAGACCTAGCGCCATCTAGCGACGAACAGAGATGGCTGGCGAAGCATGTTATATTCGGTTGTTTTGGACAGATAAGTAAGTAAGTAGGTAGATAACCGAGGTCGGTGTGATTCTGAAAATAGAGATCTTAGGTTCAACCTATCGTTCATACTTCGATCGATAGCTTATCAACGTCCAAAAACAACAATAATTGAATACTTCTATAGTCCTCTAAAGGAGATTCCTAGGAAGTCGTTTTACCGGAATTGTAAGGTTAATTTTATATGGCGCAAAAGGAGTGAAGGGAAGAAAATGTTGATGTAGTTCCATAATATGTATATTTTCGTCAATTTTGTCGGGAAGAGATAAGACAATAATATTTTTGGGGGAAAATATAAGGTCTCGTCATAAATATCATATCAATAGGGGCCATAGTGGGCAACTATGGGTTTATTTATCGATTTTCCTTTAATTTTTATAATTTTTTACCTCGAGGCTTGGTAATTCATCGCCCTTACACCAAAATTCTACTATTATGTTTAGTCCCCTCACACAATCAACTATGCCATTATTGTCCATATTTTCTCATTTCTCCTAGTAAGACTTAATATAATTTAATGTTTTATTTTTGCAATATTTAAAATGTTCTTTAAAATATGCATAATAAAATATTCTTCATAAGAAAACAAATCATTTCAAGTTCTTTATATTGTCTATCTTTATAGTTACATTTCTTAAAAAGAATATCTGATGAATTATCACACCTCAACCATGAAATCTATTCGCTCTAATAGTTTACAAAAAAGGTAACCAGTAAGTGGATACATAATAAAATTAAGAACAATTGTATGGCAATCAAATAATAATTGTTACGTTTTGTTTTAATGTCATAAACTTGTACAATTATTATTTTATTCTATATGTTCTCATATGCATAAACATATTGAAGGCCTTCTTTCTTTGTCGGAGATTTAATTGCTATGAAAGCTTTTCTTATGTATGCGCGTATGCAAATGTAAATGTCAAAATCGCAAGAAGTAATTATCATCAATTATTGGTAATATAATTTTAATTTTACTAGATTATTATATAAATTATACCTACTATTTATTATTATAATTTATACTTGTACTTTTATTATATACAAATTATTCTATTGACCAATAAACATAATTTTTACATAATACTTAAGACATTGCAAAATGCTTTTAGGCATAGATAATCAAAAGTAATTAAAATAATTGCTAATCTGATGCATTTTAAAGGCATCTCTTAGTCTTAGTTCAAGTATTAATTGTGAATATGGTGAAAAGAGTGATCATTGCATTCGGTTTCTTTTCATGAGAATACTACTCGGTTGTACATAATGTTTTCGATATAAAAAATTTGATATAAGCATATTTGCTTATAAATTGCTACTAAGTAGAGTCTCTTTAATAGTTGCATAAGATTAAATCGCCTTATAGTAACATAATATAGCATTCAACCAAAGAAATATGATATTTCATAACTGGTATTAAAATTTGATTACCTTTTACTTATCATATTTTTTTGGCATATTACTTATTTTATTTAGAGCATTTTAATAATTTTTATTATAACTTATATATTAATCTTCACGTTACTCTTTACTTTACATACAAGCACATATATATAAACTGCGGAAAATATTGTTTATATGTATGTATAGTAGATACATTAGGGTGCGCTAAATTGTATGGAGCAAAATTTTTACTACTTGGCTCAGCGAAAACCATAAATTTTGAATAATTTTAAGAATTTTTTCCCAAATATTTGTAAAGAAATTCCTGATTTGGAAATGCTGACTTTTTCAGATTTTTGCAAAACTATAAATTTTATAGGGGAGCACTCCTAAAAAGTGATGATATGTGCTAAATATGTTCAGAAAAAATATTACGGAGAGAAAATAAGTGGGGTAAATCATATATTTCTGGATATTTATTGTCGATTTTATGGTATTTATATGTTTCTTTTCTACATAGAAGGGAGTCGGTCATATAATTTATCCCTCCAGGAACGATTGCTTAATAGTTAATGGCTTATTTTCTTTTTATCATCAGATGTTTTGAAAATCGACAAAAATCTTCAGGAATTGCTTCTAGAGCGCTGAATCGCATTATTGACAAACATTAATTTTTCCTCTTCTATATTTCGTCCTAACACACTTAACTTCTATCTTCATCCCATAACGGAAGTACCACATAAAATGACCAAAAAATTATTTGTAAATCAGCAACAAATTTCATAACTGAACATGAAATGCCTCAAGAGTGGTAATATGTTTAACTTATTCTCTGATCTATATTTTCTTCTAACATAGTCATCTTATATTTCTGCCCCATAAGAGGGCTCCCATAAAAAATTACCGAAAAAACATTTGCAAATCGCAAACAGTAATAAAAATAGTTAAATGTATGACCCATCAATTTTTGCTCTTCAACATTTCTCTGAACAAACTCACCTTATATCACCGCTTCATAGTGGAAGCTCCTACAAAAAGTGACGCATCATAAATGCTGCTAAAACGAACGTTTCAAATTCTGAATTTCCCTTTGCTTCGTTGGGAAAAATGCTTGAGCTTATCCAAATTTTTATATTTTTTGTTCAGCGAGTTTATTAAAATTTTGCTCCATACAATTTGAGCCACCTTTAGCTACATACATATGAACATATGCATAACTTGCTTTAAGATTGTATAGCCACACAACAGGTGGTCTAACAATTTAAATCAATTACATACATATGTATATATAGATTGATTAATTTAAAAGCACCCACTGTGCAATTGTCTATTTTTTTTTTGACTGAATAGTCTTTATTGTTGTTGTTGTTGTTGTTGATGTACATGCAAAGTTATATTTAAAATATCTAATAATGAAATAGTTGATTCAATAAGGTAATAAGTTCGAGTACATTGTACATTTAAGATTGACTGATTGTTTTTGTTTCTTATTATGAGATATTCGTTTGAGTGGTAGGCACTTAAGCTTTTGAAAATGAAATTGTATCTATTGTAATTGATTGGTCGTTTTATGTACTTAATTAACTATAGCAATCATTGTAATAATTATTGCTATCAAAATGTCAAAAATTATGTCTAATAATATATTAATCGATCAATAGAATGGAAATGTTGAAAAATATTAATATAGAATATATATAGGAAAATATTTTTAAACGCAAAATATATCAGTTAATTTATAACAAAGAAGATGACATGTGAAAGATTCGTCATGACTTTTTCGACAAATACATATGTATATGTGTGTATCAACATCAATTCACTATCTGCAAGCTCATACATAATGATTGAGTAGTGGTTTTTGCAATTTCCTGATTACATTCGTGTATGGAATTAGTGAAAAATAACAAAGAAAAAATTAACCAGACTACTGTCACATTGCGCATAGTGAACCAATGATCGATGTTAATGATCTTATACGAGTATATGCTGGCTGGCTACAAGTATGTACGTACAAATGTACATATGAGTAAGTAGATATTTTAATTTAATATGAAAACATATCAACATGTACAACTACAAATCATTACAAATGTGTGCTTATATGTACAAATGCAATATGTAGTAGCAACAAGGCAATAATAACAACAAGTGTTCATAGACCATTATAATGAATTGGTACTCATATCATACTCGTATGCGTTTTAAACACATGTACTCGTATGTATTATATATCAAGCGAATGCATTGAAAGAAGGAAATGATGACTGCCTGCATATTGCATAGTACTGTATATTGATAATTTGAATTCGTTACCTAAAGTGTTAATTTAAGTGGAAATGCATAAAAAAAAATGTGGGAATATATAAGAATAAATGCTGCCAACTGGTAGTAGTAGCTGTCATACTAGTTTAAAATTACTCTCAGTATTAAGTTGATTAAAGAATCATAATATTCATAGAGATACACTAATGCAATTCAAATTATTCAAATTGTAATAAATAAAAGAATCATAGTGTGTATGCAATAGAGTTTTATGCAATCCTAATTCTAACTTATACTTACGAGTATATTGATGTTTTTAAAATGGAACATTTTGATGTGATGTCTTTAAGAATGAGGACTTTGGATTATTAGATTACTTTGTTATAAAGGTCGAGCAATAATTTATAAACTTATGCTATAAATGGGAGCCAAATTAAAAGCGAAATATTTATATGTAAATATATTTACATTACATGACTGTCAAGTATCTATTGAGCATTGGCCCATCGTTACGTAGAAAAATCATGGACCTCACATCACTGTTTCTGGGTTTTATCACAGAGGTCTTTTAGTATATTTTTCTTCCCATTACTTCCAGTAAATAGTTAGAATTTAAAAATTATTGGAACTATCGCTAAATTTCAAAAGATTTTTTTTTGGCAAAATTGCTCTTTATTTTAATAAAAATAAAAATAAAATGTATGAAGACATTATTCAAAGTATTGGCCATTGTTAGCTTTGACTTCTTCCCATCTTTGTGGTAGCATATGGATTACGTCCCAAAAGAACTGCTCATTTTTTGAGGCCAAAAATAAATTAAGCCAATTTCGGATACCCTGTACTGAAGTGAAGTGTATTCCAGTAAGTATTCCAGCATTCTGCATCAATAGAAATAAATTGTAGTTAGACGGTGCAAGCCTTGTCTATAAAGCGGGTAAAACTTTCCTGTCGCTTTATTTCAAATGATGTTTAATCAGTCTTCAAATGAATCAACTGTATTCGGTACAGGTCCCCTGTGAATATCTGATCCAATTTTAACAGATCATAATACAAAACACCCTTTTGATCCCACCAAATACAGAATATTATCATCACGCTATGTCGGTGCCGTGGCTCAGTGGTTAGTGTGTTGGCCTTCTGATCTGTAGGTCGTGCTTCAATCCCCGGCTCATGCTTAATAAATTTAATATCGAAAAGATTTTTCTTTCGAACGGTACCCACCTGTTGGCAAGCAACTGGCAATTCTTCCGACAGTAACAACTTCTTCTAAAAGAACTCTGTGACAAAGCTCAGAAAAAGTGATGTCGCAAGGGTTGCCGTTCGGAACCGGCTAAAATAAGTAGGTCCCTTCTAATACTGTCTAAAATTTAACACGCACAACACTAATTGAAGAGAAGCTCGGCCAATGAGCCCTTCGGTGCTTTAAGTGCCACATATTTATTTTATTTTTTATCATCACGCTATGAACATTTTGTTTTGCCGTCGATTTCGGTGATTGGCCGTGCTTCACGTACAATTTCTTGCGCTTCGTTGTTGTTGTTGTAATAAATCCATTATTCATCACCAGTAACAATTCGACTTCTTTTGGTATCGCTAAAGCAACATTTTTGACATGTAAAATTGTCTTTTAACGTCTCTTAGGTTCAGTTCATGTGGCACCCAAATTCCTTATTTTTGAAGAAATCGTGCTTTTTTAAACGTTCGGAAAAGGTTCATTGATTCACTTCCAAGGGTTCTGCGAAATCTTTTTGAGTTTGACAACAATATTGGTGGAGTAATGCTTCCAAGTCTTCATCTTCAATCTTTCTTGGCGGACTAGGGCACTCCTTGTCTTCTGTGTCGAAATCGCCACCTCTGAATCGTCTGAACCAGTACTCACAAATGAAAGCCAAGAAGTGATTTTACCCGCAAATTACGTTTCGTTGGTACAAAACTCGACATATTCGATGCTCAACAAAACTTTGTTGCTTACAACGCAGTGACTAATACTGAATACTCATGACAGACGAACAAAATAAAAATGCTGGAGGTGTGGTCGAAGCATAACAACACAATCTACGCCATTTTTCGTAAATTCTTTAAAATTAATCGATAGTCCCAATGTATTTTTATTACCACCAACTAAGTTAGCTGAACCAGATGTGAAATCAGAAATCTCAGAATAATAGATATTGCAAGAATTCTGCCACTTGGTTCTATTTACTTACTTACTTATGTGGCCATAACAACCGAATATCGATCTAGGCCGAATATAACATGCTTCGCCAGCCATCACTGTTCTTCGCTAGCTGGCGCCAGTCATAAATTCCAAGCGCTGTCAGGTTCTCCAGTACTTGGTCTTTCCACCGGAGGTTAGGTCTTCTTCTTCTGCGTCGTCCTCCAGCGGGTTCCGAATATAACACCTTCTGAGCTGGAGCGTGTTCTTCCATTCCCTCGACATGACCTAGCCAGCACAGCCGCTGGATTTTGATGCGCTGGAATAGCCTACATTGTGCACCTGTAGATGCGATTGTTGGATAGTTATGGCGCTAATTGTCGATTTTGAAGTGATCTTACCCTCATAATTTAGGGGAGCCCATTAGAAGGTTTCGTTAGAGGATACAAATGCTCGGGAGAACATCAAAACAGAATATCAAAACAGAATAGGCGCCAGTATCATATTTTACCCTCTTACTCTGGACTCTGGAAGCAGTGTTACCGAATTAAAAAAAAATCTTACTTCGGGATTGAGATAGTAAATAGGTAGTTTCGTAAAAAAAATGATTCGAAGGAAAAATGAATGGTGGTTGGTCACCTCTTGATCTAACCCCTCTAAGATTGATTCTGTGGGTTATTTACCGTTCTTCACCAATTTGTTTTGGCACGATTTACCCTTTCCCAAATTTTTTGGCTCATGCATATGTTTATGTGACCATACGAAAAAGGAGGGATTCGTGTATTCTAATCGAAAAGTCATGCACTATCGTAAGACTTTTAACGCACATAATTCCATTTTAATTTCTACACGGTGATCGAATATTTTAATTTCGGTTTCACGTAAGTTTTCATAATTTGGGAATTTATGTACGTATTTATTTGCTTCGCCGATACATTATTTGCTGTATAAACGAATTGGTTCTATGTAAGAGGTCAAAGTACTATAAATTTATTTTTACTCGATTCTATTAACCCCTTCGCTAACGAACGGCTTTGAATTTTACTATGTAAGTATGTAATACATTTCTAGCCCACTGCGCTTACACGCATGTATAATTGAATTAAATCGATGTAAGTGAGTTTCCCCATTTTACTACTACATACTTACGAGTATTTAGTATCGACTTCTCCTTTTAACATTTTTATTTTTGCGCATGCGTGCCTGCTTAAAACTTTACACATTGTGCACATTAATGATGACACACGCATACACACACATCGACATCCATACCAAGCATGATCATATTATGGGTTAATAAACTTTATTTGATGCGCCGATGTATACAAGTTGTTGTAGTATAGTGTACATATACATGTGGTACTACTCAATTATGTGCATGCCTATGAATTTGTCATATTGACTAGTATGGCATTTCAATGTTCATTCGGTCATTTCGTTACGTTGCTGATTACACTATGCGTATTTATTTAATTACGTACAATTATTTACTACCACATTTACGCTTTATTTAGTACATACATTGATACTAATGTACATACATACAGCATTGGTGTGCATAACAACATCAATAATGTGGCAATGTGAATTGCAATTAATTCAAAGTGGCAAGTGGCAAGTGGCATATACGAATGGGATGGTATATACGAGTATGCACTTATGTTAATACTCAGTCACACAACGCAGTGTTGAAATACACGCATCGCATTGTGTTGTATTATAGATTTACATATTTTCTCTTTTATTGCTATTGCGATGGTTGCTACTGTCTTGAAAAATTGGTATGTATAATTTTTTATTTTTCCATTTGATGATAGGTTTAAATGTGAATTTACATACTCGTAAATATTTGTAAAGTAATAAAAGAACAATGTGAGTGAAAATGAGTAGAGACAAAAGCGTGTGAATATATTGAATATACAAGTGTAGGGTGTATTAATTAAATTGAGTTGTTATCGTTAACACTATAAACTGCCATACATGTACAGGGTGGCTAATGAATATTGCTACATTAAGAAACTAAAAGTCAAGTTCAAGTTGCACCATCTTGTTGAAACCACACAAAGTTGAAAGGGATTCTTTTTCGGCGTAGTTCTGGAAAGAAAAACTCTTTCAACATCTTTACGTAACGGTCTCAATTGACCGTTGCCATTTTCTTCGAAAAAGTAAGGTCCGACAATGCACCTTGACGAAACTGCACACCACACTGTGCCACGAAGTAGGTGTAATTCCGTCGCATAGAGTATCTGTGGGTTAGAATCACTCCATTTCCGACAATTTTGTTTGTTAACAATGCCGTTCAAATCAAAATGGACCTCATCAGACATAAAAATGCAGTTCAAGATGTTTACGTCCCACTCCGCCATTTGGAGGAACTTTTCGCAAAATTCCAAGCGAATTGTCAAGTCTGCTGCATTCAGTTGGCTTGTTAGTTGAATTTTATACGGATGCAAGTTTAAAATCGTGCTAGTGCAAAATCGTCTGTAGTGACTGTCTGCTGATATTCATTTGAGCAGATAAGCTCCTTGTCGAAACTGTAGGATTGGCTTGTACGTATGCCAACAGCTACAGCAGCTATTGTTTCCAGCGTCCGAACTAAGGGTTCGCGATGATAGGATCTTCTTGCGATTATCACACACAAGGCAAAATTCACGAGCCTCATTATAGTCCATCTGCTAGGAGAAGTGACGCCAAACGTGCGCCTATATTCTTTTGGGAGAGAAACTACGGACTACAATGCGCACAATACAAATTCTTGTGTCATTATCACAATCTTCCATTTTCGTAAAATGAATCTAATAAATAAAGAAAAAATGGAACAGATGTGTTACATAGGAAAAAAGTTACTACGTTTTCTTTTGGTAATAGCTTTCATTAGCCACCCTGTATATGCAGGTATTATTATGCGCCTTGTAAAAATTGAATTTATTTCTTGTGTAAAGGGAAATAAATTATGCTATACTACATGGTTGGTTAGAGTGATTGGAAAATGGAAATGGAGCATTCCTTAAATGGTCATTTGCATGGATCCTTCATGACTGTTACCTTTGCTAGAAATAAAGCTACCTTTCTGGATAATCCATCAACCAGATTATGAGGTTGTAGCAAATCAACTTCCTAATAAGCATACCTGATCTAAGTAAGCTTACAAATATTGTTGGACTTTAACTGCTTACCTTGTGGTTATTTTTCGCAATAGTCTCTCCGAGCTGACTCTGAACTGAGAAGAACTCTAGTTAATTAATTAAGTTGGGTTGGGTTAGGTTAGTATGACAGCCCACTCAATAAGAGGACATTCATACTTCGTTCTAACGAACTATCCCAGCAAGCCCACTTACCCGCCCAACCAACCGAGGGGCGCATCCGTCTGATCGCACGGATCGGTGACCGATATCAGTAGCAGTCCGAACTGTTCTGTAAAAACGGCTTGGGGGCAGAGGACAATCTAGTATCCTCGTCATTAAGAAGGAAAGGGCTATATATATCTCCAATTAAATGTTTAACTATAAATGTTACAATACCAATACCAATACGAATATATGGATCATCAAATTCCTTAGACCATCTTTTAATGAAGGCTAAAACTCCCTTAGCCTTATTCACACAGATGTTAATATAAAAATTAAAGCGCAATTTGGTATCTATGGTAACGCCCAAGTCAGAAAATATTAGGACTTGTTCTAAGGTGTTTATAAATTTCTATGTAAGTGATGTTCGACTAACTATTCCTTTAAAATGCCAAACCATTGTAATGCCGTCTAAACATAAGTGCTGTAATTACTCTGCTATTGCCATGTAAAACCGAAATTCTATGTGAGATATTGAGCAGCACAATCTCTAAATGCCAAATGAGTCTTTTTACTATTTCTTGCATTACATTATATTTAAGACTGTTAAATTTACTCTATTTTTATTATTGAATTAAGAAATCATGATTGAATTATTTTCAATAAAACTCAGTGTTTTTATTTTCACACATCCATACACTGATAGGCGGTAAAATCTAAAGAAGCCATTTGCAAAACTTAAATTAGATCTAATCATGTTGATGATATGACACAATACAATTGTTAACAGTAATTTGTGATAATTTTAAACAAACATTAGATGCATTTGTAATATGATGATAGAATAAAATAAAATTAAAAAAATTAAAAAACATGTAAAACGTAGGCATTTAAATATAATACCATCTTTAAAAGAAGTTTGAAGCTTTTCATAATGATGAAATTTTAAATTCAGAGTTACAAAAGTATGAGTATAATAAAAAATAATCAAGATGAAATAAATTTAAAAATTAACTAGTTCGTTTACAATTGTATGTAGAATATTAATTATAAGAATAAAATAATATAGAGAAGAAAAAAAAATATCTAAAGCAACACAAACGAATTTATACGTAAGTGAGAATATGATTCAAGCACGTTTGATTTTTTTTTATGCTGAGGTATTAAAAATTCTTAGAACAAAAAGCAAATGTAAATACAAGTTCGTTAATGTAGAAGCAGTTCCTTCTTATGACTTCTACGTAACTATAACTATTTACAATTTTCATATATTATAACTGCGATGGTAAATATATGATTGAGCTGATTGGGGTACTCATGTAGATATTTCTGAATGTATGTATGTGTTTAATCACAATTGTCATATCTCACGTATGAACTGAATTTGAAGTAACAATGAATATAAAACTAAAAATCATATGAAACAAACGCAATTTGCTTTACATGCGGCCACTTGAAGATAACATCATGATTGTGATATACACAAATACAAATTTTCAAAGTAAGAAAAAAAATACGTGTAAATTACGTTTGTGAGAAAATGTACGACACAACTTAATTTGCTGATTATATAATTTGGTACTAGTTATTATAAGAATTAGTTGAATTAAAAACAATTCTTTGAATTCAATCTATCAACAAACAATTTTATTTTATTAGTTCGAACTTTTATTTCAAGAATTGTTCAAGACTTTCAAGGAATCAGAACGAAAAACCCAATAAATGTGTCGATTTGCTGCAGAACGTCAAACAAATTTCTTAATCAACTCTAAAGCTTGCACTTAGTGCTGAGGATCTTGAAAAAATTATATATAAAAGAAAAAATCAATAAAATAAGTAAAAGTTGGAGTTTGTTTTCAGATAATTATTAATTTTTACTTGTTTTTTTTTAACTTTGTCTCAATTTCGCCTTCAGAGGACTAGGCTAAGGTGGTCAGATGAACCCAAAATAAACCATCTGGGCTCCGACGGCCGAGAATGGGTTTGGAAGTTGGAGGTAGTTGCTGCGGACATTGTCTTCCAGCAGGACAATGATCCGAAGCTCACCGCGAGGGTGACTAAGCACAATGCAGGCTGTCAGAGCACAATTTTGTTGCCCTGGATTGGACCCCGCAATCCGTTGATCTAAACCCTATAGAACATCTCTGGGGCATCCTAAAAAGATCGATCGCAGGGGATAGCTGCAACATGGAGCACATTTGGGGGAAAGTGCGTACCGCTTGGCAGAATATTTCCACCGAAATGTGTTAAAATTTAGTAGACAGTATGCCTAGGAATATACAGGTGGTTTTGAAAGTAAAAGGTGGATACACCAAATATTATACTACTCATCAGTTCCACCTGCCCGAGTTGGTAGGGAAACTCACAAAAGTGATCAATTCATTTCAAGTGAAAGAAAAAATTATATAAAAGGGACTCCTCTGTAACTTAAGGTTATAAGCATTAAAACAACAAATCAAGCATCTCAGATTTGATGCGTATTCTTCTATACAAGGCGCCAAAATTGGCTTGCCCTTATATCGTGATCGGTTTTGTGAGTCACAGGATATTTAACCCTTGTATGATACAATATATTTAACTATTTTAAAAAATTAAAGGGGATCCATCTTGTATTTAAGTTTCTTAGGAAACAGTGGGAGCCAGTTTTGCCTCTCTGAGGGGTAAATATAAAGAATATGTATGTTCCGGAAAAATGTTGGAGATTAATAATAAATGATAGTTAATTACACAGTTCACAATTTTAAGAAGGGCACTTGGGTATATGTAGAGTTAATTGTAATGTTTGAACTTAGATCTCGGCGTAGTACTAAATACCCTCTCATTACCCTTGTTATTGTTAGGTTATGCATTTTTTTAAAAGAAATGTGACAAAATATATGTGACCTGCTCGTGCTCTATCCTTTACTTAATACACATAAAAACTAACTAAATTTTTAGTCCAGCATACATATATGTATAAATTAACTAAAACGAACTAAGTACTAAATACTATTATGTATATTAATGAAAGAAATTCATATAAAACGTGTTCTGTATATTAATTGTATTATTTTTTTAAGGGTCATCTAAGAGTAGGTACTTAGTACTTTTTTTTTTTTTTTTACAAATTTTATCTTTGACACGTTCTCAATCTCACAGTGACATTTGGAAGGGCGCATCAGTTGTACTTAATCTTAGTGACAGCATCTATTTATTTAAGGCGGTTGAACACTAAGTCTTTTTTGAGCAACACTACATATTGCTGTATGTAATAATAGTCAATATTGAAGGTAAGGTGCAATGTACCTACACATGCATTATCTATTTATATTCAAAATCGATACAGGGATGTCCAACAACATTAAAATATTTCTCTATTTGTTTTTGCCTTTTCAAATCGCTCTCTTTCTCTCTCAAAAAAAATTAAATAAATATGTGGCACTTACAAGCCCTGAAGGGCCATTTCGACAAACTTAACTTCCATTAATGTTGTGCGTGTTAAATTTTGGACAGCATTAGAAGGGACCTATTTGTATTAGCCAGTTATAAACGGCAGAACCCTTGTGACTTCACTTTTTCTGAGCTTTGTCACAGAGCTCTTTTAGAAGCTTTTACAATTGCCAAGAATTGCCAATTGCTTGCCGACAGATGAATTCCGTTCGAATGAAAAATCTTAAAGTTATGCTTCAGCCGGGGATTGCACCCACAACCTACAGATCAGACGAACAATATTTTACAAATGACTTCAATCGTAAAAAATTGTATTCTTCGATTTGTTCGTGGTATTCAAGCTTCAGTTATTGCATAAGTAGGATCCAAGTCTATTTGCAATATTTGTAGCAAAGCTTACTAGGATTGACGAACAATCTAGAATGGCAGAAATTGGATGGGAACCATATCTACCTCCCATGCAAAATCGTATAGTTGAATAAGTAATTTCACATTTTGGGCTGAAAATATAAAGTTATCAAGCTGCAGCTTGGCAAGCAAAGTAAATTTGATCACATAATTAATATTCTTCAAAATGAGTGCAATCCCATAAATAAGAAATTAGTTGAATGTGCTTTTTCGCTTCCAAAGTGCAAAGTTATTAAGTTTAAATTCACTTCATATAATTATTAATTATTAATTTCTATACAGAATAGAAAATAAGCTGAATAAAATAAAAACCATGTCTACCTCTCATACAAAAATATGCCTCAACATATATTTTTTCACAATTTGTGCACGAAAAAAGTAAAGTTATCAAGCTGAAATTTTGAGTGTGAAGTTAATCTGATTACGGAATCATTATTCTCGAAAATGGGTGAAATAGAATAAAAATTGGGCTTACCTCCCGTACAAAAGTATGTTGTTGAATGTGTGTTTACGTATTTTTTTGCGCGAAATATAAATTTATTAATCTGGAACTTTCGCACAAATGATTATATTTACTTATGATTGGATGTGTTGGAAAATGGACGCAATCAAGTGAAATCCACATCTATCTCTCATACAAAAGTATGCCCTGGAGTGTACTTTACGCAAGAACATATAAAGCCATATGACTGAAGATTGTCAAGCGAAGTAGACACTTAATCGAATCATCCTGTACGTCCTATTCATGAACAGATATGTGTAAAGATACAAATGTTAACAATTGTACGATTACATACTACTATCACCACATTTAGACATTATCAACTATTGTATATAGTAGCTGTTACCTACTAAAAGAAAGAAAAATAAAGTATATGAAGTGAGGTCAAGCTAATAACATATAGATAAGTGAAATAGTGCGTGTGTGCTTGGAGTTCATCGCTTATCACATACATAGTTATAGTATAAACGTGAGTTATGGTTGATGTATTCGTAAACATTTTTTATTCACTTGTTTCGTTTTTTTTTTTTTTTTGTTTTTTGTCCTCGAGATGACCATTTCACATTTTTCCTATGTTACAATATTTACATTTGAGTGTTTTCGAGTGCTCTTGTTCTTGCTATTGTATGTATTACCAACGCTACGTGATGTACATTACAAGTAGTTGTACAAGTAATGGAGATGCTTTTGGGATGTCCATTATAATTTTGTTGTTGTTTTTGTTTATTTTGTAATATGTATTTCATAGATATTAATCTCTTTGGGTATGTGTTTTTTTTTTCTTCTTCTTCACCTCTTAAGAGACATGTACAAATTCAATCATTCTCTCATAGTGTATGTGTGTGTGTGTGTGCATCTCTCAAATACTTACAAGTATGAACTAGCATTTCCTGTAATTTGTATAAAAATATATGATATTTCCCTTAACAGTCTTAACAGTTTCTCTTACAAGTAAGATATTATTACTGCCGCTGTTGCCGTTACTACTGCTGCTGATAATAACGATTATGATTTTGATACCATTGAAAATATGCTGTGTTGTAGATTTGAACTTCACAGTCTACTCGTATGTATTTCACACTTTACTATTTATTCTAAATTGATTCTATCCTGTAGAGCATCCTTTATTCCTATCCTATATAGATCACATTGCTAGCTCTTGTTTATATCGAGTACATACTCGTACTCTCTAAATGTTTGGTTTTAATTTATGACTTTATTTTGATTTGATTTTATTTTGTGATTTTATTTTCTTGTGAATTCTTTGGATTTCGTCTCTCATTCTTGTCTCTTTGCTTCTTACCGCATGCAGTTATTTATCAATTTGGTTAACGTAAAAATCACGTTTCATTTCATTTCATCGTAATTATTCCTTTGTGAATATCTCTATGGCTGTGGCGACGATGAGTATTTGATTAAGTTCAGTCATTCATGATTTTCGGGAATTGATTTTGAAGAGATTTTGTGCATGCGTAGCATGGTAAATTGATCATGATTTATATTATGTCATCTGTATGTAGGGGCTATATGATGCAACGGCTAAAAATCCTTCTATTTCTATGAAATATGTAAGTTAAATTTTAAAATCCATTACAATTTGAGGAGCAAATTTTCTTTAAAAAGGTTCACAAAAGATTTATGAAATCAAGGGCTAACAAATATCGGAGAAATATAACGTTTGACATGAATTTATTCGAAAAATCCAGCTTTGTCCAAGTACACTTTTTGGTTTTATAATCTACAATATTTTTTCGTCATAGTACACCTGATTTCTCAATAATACTTTTTGCAAACATTTTTTTACGAATAAATATATATATATTTTTTTCTTTTTCTTACTCCCTAAATGTTGATTACCAAATAGAAAATATGGCTACTTCATATCAAATTCTTAAGATAGTTTTCATGTAGTAAACAAGATCAACATCAACACCGATATCGTGTCGTTAACAACCTACACGCCAAAAAAAAAAAAAAATAATAAAAGTAATAAAACTCAATAGCTACTTATATGTATAAGTGAGTATGAACATATATACATGCCATACTATACAATTCAACTATGTACTCGTACATAAGTACGCTTTACAATTAGCATGAAATTTTGTTAACGGTTTTTTCGTTATTCTTTACAAATTTTTCTATTTTATGCAATTTATTACAAGTACGAATTTGGCAAATAAATAAAATGTGAGAAAAAAAAAGAACCAGAGCTTCAATTGTAATATGTGCATATACGAGTATATATAGAAACTCTTAAGTCGCATTCTTTACATAGACACTACATGGCTAACATGACTTTTTGAATTGTCGACATATCGATGTGTTGGTTTGGTTTTTAGAATTCGCTGGTTGGTTGATTGTTTGGTATGTCTATAAAAATAATATGTAAGAACATATTTTCTCACTTCCATGAAAATCATGAAAATCAAAGGAAGAAGAAGAACAAGAAGAAGAAAACATTGCATGGATGTAAAGAATGAAAGTCATTTCAACTTGAATATGTATTATCATCGAATTTTCTTCTTTCGCTAAGCAGCAGTAATATGCTGGCTTACGAACCAAAACGAGAGAAACCACTATTTAGAGCATCTAATATACATTATGTCAGTAAATATCTCTTACTCCCTTAATCATAATGTTGTGAAAATATTTTGCAAGTACAACTAACAGTTAGAAATGATCATCAACCATAGTAACAACGTGATGATGCTTATGTAAGTTTAGCGAAAATCTTTGTATTGATACTCTATTCATTCTGATTTAATATCTCTGAAATTTTGAGTTGGATGTTGATTTATTAATATCATCTCTTTATTTATTTTTTTTTTTTGCTTTCTGACGGTTCTGTGTTATTTTTTTTTTTGACCATATTATTGGACTATATTATGGTTTAGATAAGGATGACATAATGCAATAGTTCATATACTTTAATTTTTTCTCCAATTCTTTCTGTCGTTTTCATTCCGAATGCGTACACTACGTCGCACGAGTATGAGAACAGAAATAAATACTTTCCTTCTCATCTTCTTCTAACAAACTTCGTTAAAAACAACCTCCTCGAACCAGAATAACCACATTGTATAGATTTTGGTTCGCTATATCAGACTCAGGGATCTTTTCAAACTCAAAAACATAAATCTACAAAAACAGATTATGCTGTACTTTGTTTTTTGAGTTTAGAAAGAACCCTGATGCAGCAACCCAAAATCCATAGAATGTGACTAATCTGGCGTGTCGAATATATAACTTTGTTTTTCTTTGATTGTGCTTTTTAAACAGATTAGCAAAAATAGTCGAAAAAAATTATGTTCATTATTATTACCTTATATGGATATCCGACCACGGATTTGGTTTCAGCGACAATTCATATAATATGACCATTTTTTTATTGTGAGATTGTAGGTGTATTAACTAACGACTAATTAGGAGCGGCGTCCCTTTCTAAGAAAGAGCACACTTTGGTAAAAATGAGTCCCTTTATGAGATTAAGTGAAAAGTTTCCAATTCCTAGTCATTGAACTAACCAAAGCTGGTAAAAACCTTTAAAATATTTCCTATGGAAATTGCAGAAATAACCTAGGATATTGTTTCTTTTGATAACGAGTACAGGGTAATTGCATAGCAGAAAAGTGACTATCTTCACTTCATCTTAATTTAAACATATCCTACCAGCATCAGCGCCTATGAGACAGTGGCTTGTGATCACTTCTACAATGATAGATATATATTATTTGTTGAAGTTAATGAGTCAATTTGAATAATTCTGGCTAAATGTGCACCAAAACTTCCCACCATTAAACATATGGGGGAATTCATTAATTTTTATTTTTTGACAACACTGGAAGGTAATACGAGAGTCTTTAAGCTGTGATTTTCATATTTGATTGCTTCAGTTGCGAGCTCATCCGCTGTAGAGTTGCCTCTTATACCCCTAGGGCCAAGCACGCAGTAAAGCAATATCTTCTACTTCTCTGCGATCTCATTAAGAGGTCTCCGTCAATCTAGAGTGATCTTAGATTTAAGAAGAAATCAGGAAAAAATATAATTCTTCAATTAGATTGAACGACGCTCACCTAGAGACATTTGTATCCAAAGCAGCTTGACTATCTGCTATAAAAGCTTTTTTGATTTCTTCTTAAATCTAAGCCGTCTAGATTTTCCTCATAGAACGTGCTTATTTGTGTACAATAAAGCTTTAAATTCCTACGACAACCAATTCGGAAAAAAAAACAGAATCAAATATCACAAACTATCATGATGATAGTATTGTTGGCGGTATATTATTGTTGTTATTAGTGTAGTCATTCTTGAAGTTGTTGTTGCTTCTTTATATACCCTACACACAATTATTAGGGTATATTCATTATGGTCAGACATTTGCAACAAAGTTTTCAGAAATATAAAAAAGCTTTTTCATGTATGCTTATTCATCAGTATTGCGCCCATAGGTAATTTCTAAAAAATTGAACTGCCATAACTTATTTTTTGTATCAATATTTTCGAAAGAAATAATTAAAAATTAATATATTCGGTATGTAGATAAAAATTATGGCGGTTGAAAGTTATGCTTACTGATTTTTGCTGTTGTTGTTATTACAATATTATAAACAGCTCTGACAGTAAGATAAATTACTTTTATTTATTTACGATTATATTACTAATACTCAAAAATGGATTTGGTTCACAGAACATAGGTATGTTCCGCCTTCTTCTTATATACCTTCCATACACCAATTGAGGGTGTAGTGTATATAAAAGCCGATATAGGCCGACTGTAAAACCATTTTCTTGATACACGTTGTTTGATATTACATAAAAGTTCTATTTTGTATAATATGTATAATATGCTGCCTTGCAAGCATGTTTGCAACAAAAGTCAACCAACAGTTTGTTGCTAGAAGAAACGAAGATATTGAAGATGTATCTAGTAGAAACAGCATTGTATTCAAAAGTGATGTAATAAAATATCGTAAAAAACCACACAAATAACAATCATTTTCATTCACACTTTCGACCTCTTTGATGTTGTAACATATGACGGTGTTTTGTCTTCATCGTTCGATCTGCTTGTTATTATGATGCTATAGTTGTTGTTGCAAAGGATCGTGTATATGTTTATAATTTTGTTCTATATAGTTGTGGCTTATTTTAGTTAATCTGAATTTTTATTGTTATTTAATAGCTTTGCTTGCTTGCTCGCAACTCTTGATACGACTCTTCGACTCTTCCACAGCTAGTTTATGTACATTCTTTATATGAGTACATGGAATTTTTTAGAAAATAAAATAAAGACGAATCGAATGTGCGAGCATCTATAAGTAAATTTCATAATTTTCTATATTTGTTGTACATTAGTATCAGTATCATCGTACACTTTATATAAGTTGTGAATGCATCAGTGAGGAATTGGAGAGTGCTCACTTCTATTGTATGAGTATCACAATTAAAAAGTCATCAATAAATTTCATTCATACAAAAGCTATGATTATTGAAATTGAATTATATACATATAAAGCAACATATTTCAATATGGCCTCCTATTGTAAGTTTTATGAAGGCGGATGAATGATCATACATATATTCCTTTTAAACATCATATGTTGACAAACATTGTAATGCAGAGTAGACTAGATTCACTTTAATCACTTTCAATAGCAAACTAGAAAAAATATTCTCCTACCCAATAATATGGGTAAGGGAAATTATTATTATTATTATTGAGGCTATGAAGCACCGCGACCTGAAGATCTTTTGTGCAGCCTATTCCCTAACTAGCAGATCTCAAGACTATTTATAAATCTTGTCACTGCTGTGGGATTGATTTTAAGTAGGACCCTGGGAACTATGAATCCGTTGCCTAGGTAGTTTAGTCTGCGTCTAGCCACAGCTGGGCAATTGCAAAGAACGTGTTCTGCTGTTTCCTGCTCTTCAAGACAGAGTCGACAGAGATCGTTGTTTACCACACCCATTTTCATCATGTGATATTAAGTTTACAATGCCCTGTTAGTAGTTCAGTAAACAGTTTGATGTCTTTTATGCTGAGGTTCAAGATAGTATGAACCTTAATATGTTCAGGGTCAATAAATCTTTTCGACTGCCACATGCCTGTTTGGGCTCTCCCGCAGAAGGGTTCTGAGCATATGAAAGGAGTGTCTGAGCCCTTTTTGGCTAGTAAATCTGCCATTTCATTTCCTGCATGCCCCTCGTGTCCCGGTACCCATATTAGACTCACAGAGTTCCTCTTTGCTAAGGTATTGAGGAGTTCAAAGCATTCCCAAACCAATTTATATTGGAACAAGAAATTCATTAGTGATTTTAGAGCTGCCTGACTGTCCGATATAATGCATATGTTGGTCCCTCGAGTGCCCCTACGTAGGCATTCTCTGACAGATAGCTCTAAGGCGTGGATCTTCGCCTGAAAAAAGGGAAGCTATTTTTCCCGTTGCAATTGTCTTCCGGAAATTTGGCCCTACAATTCCCGCTCCAGCACTGCCATCTTCCATTTTGGACCCATCAGTGTACCATAGCTGTGAGCCCTGATCTAGAAAAATTTCGTGAATGATCACTTCGAAGAGTTTGGAGAATATAAATTTTTTATCCATCCTGTCAAAGACCGTGAGGTCCGGTGAATTCCAGAATACGTCTAGAATCTTAATGTGCCCTTTTAGGTTACCTTCTTTCAGGTGAATAGAGCTCGAAAGCCTTATGGCTTCACTGGCTGCTGTCCTCTTATCCACAAGGTGTAGAGGATTGAGACCTGTGATTATTCCTAATCACAGGTAAGGGAAATTTACATGAGATCTAATGTTGGCGAACAACTCAACTCAAGAAGAAACAAAACTTATGAAGATCAGCCTTACATTGAACCTCTTTGAATTCTATTCCTGATGTGGGTGAATATGTTCAGAAGAGCATAAATGTTGCCGTAAATAGATGGTAAATATGTTGCGAAAAAATATTGCGGAGGAAAACTTAGTTAGGGTCGGTTATACATTTTACCCTTCTAGAAGCAACTTCTAAGAAGCTGTTGGGTCATATAAGGGTTTTCTACAAAATTTCTTGAATTTTGACCTCAAGGCGGGGGTCAATCCGGCAAAAATATTGTCAATGGGTGTTTATTTATCAAGCACTAAATATCTAAGATTTAAATTTACAATCATTAGTTAAATAATGACAAAAGTTTAACCAACAATATTTGATTTTTACTGTTATATTGTATATTGTATAATTATTCGGAGTGGAATTCAGGTTTAGATTTTTACAATCCCACCATTTCATACTGGACAACCCGATCTTTAATCACTGTCATAGCTTAACTATTAGTTGCTATAAATTCTTACTATAGAAATATTAATATTAGCATAGTGGGTAGAGTAATGGTGGTCGAACATAAGGTGGAATAATTCCTACTGCAAAGGATAAAAATTATTATTTTTTCACTGCAAATGGAAGTGATTTTTCATGGAGCTGTTATCGAAGCAAACAGCAGGGAAATTAGATACATATTTGTCAATGCTTTAGTTAACAAATAATTTAATCAATGAATTCGATAATAAAATCTGCATTTGATGGGCTCTTTGTCCACAAAAAGGCTTGCAGACTTTTCAGTCAATAGTTGCTTCAATATCAAAGCACTACAAGGGGCAAATTTTACATTTTCACGTATTCACAAAGCATAAATGGAACTTATTATTTCGTTTGTCTTAACTTGAAATGCTTCATCTATTATTTTATGGGATTTTCTAAAGAAAAACTAAATAATTTCATTCATGTCGAAATTACTTTGAATACAATTTCAAACCCTACAAAGTAAGAATTTAATTGAAAATCATTATTCATCAAATTTCTAATGAAATTTAGTCGTAACTATAATTGAATAGAAGAAATTAAATATGTAATACAAAAAAAAATGTATATAATTGTAACTAGCATATCCATTATAATATAACTTTATTCATTATATGATAATATTCCTTAGAACTTAATATTGTCGTTTTGGTTTTGGCATTTCTTTTTCTTCGACATATAAAGCATTTTATCCTTTTGACTATTTGCTTAGTAAACTATTGACGATTGTGTTGACACGTTCACATTTAAAAGACAATGTTGCCAAGTGACATGAATATTGATTAGTGACGATGCGATAGAATCCCTTACCGTATTTGTAGCATAAAAAGGCGCTATAGTACATCCACATAACCGTGCTCATTTGTACGTGCACGTATGTGTCATATGTACCTATGTATTCACTATTTACACAGAAAATCGAAGATGACCTTTCTCTGTATACATTCTACAAATATACACACTATATTGTAATTCTTTTCGTCTTACTTTGCAAACACTAGCTGAGTCAAATATTTATTCAACATGTTACAAAGAAGTCAGGTGAAAATAATTGAAAGCATATTTGATCTAACATGCATTGTGGTTGGTTCGGTTGGCTATTTGAATGTGGATTAACTTCATATGAGAGATAATACTATTATATAAATGAATAGGACAAAAGAGCAAATAATTAATGCCCCAACTATGTAGTCTGATTCAAATGAATAATTACTCTATGTTTACCCGCATCAAAATGTAATTCATATGTCATAATTAAAATTCAGTTTGGATTTTATATAATTTGGTATTTCATATGATTTGTTTTTTCCCTCACAATTTCTTGATCATCTTGAACGAACATCTTCTTTATGCTTGACTCACTAATAGCTTTTATTACACCTGCTTAAGCATATTACCCCTTTTTTCGACCAGCTGAAAAATCTTTCGCTTCGAATACCTCATCGCATCGTTCATTCTATATAATGTGACAAATTATAATTCACCTGACATTGTGTCAAAATGCATTTCTAATAATTTTCTGATAACCTTTACATCAACTGAGTGACATATCCTTTTTCAAAATGAAAAAAAAAACAACAAAATATATTTCATTTTTGAATTATCTCAACTGTCATAATGTTATTTCATATTGTCTTTAACCTATCCCAATTTATCTATATGCATATAGCTGATGTAATTCTAACATAACACGCTTTCATGATCTTAAAAAACGCAACTATTCCATTTTGAGGCAAAAAAAAAAAAAAGAACTGATCATAATCTCTACTCATACAATTATTTGTAATTCGTCATTTTAGACTATTTCGTTTTTGTTCATTTCATTATTCTCTACATTCTAATCATTTCATTAGAAACTTATTCTCCAAACAAGCACACACACACACGCACACACACACACAAACACTTGAATCTATGTATGTATTATTTATTCAGTCAGTCACTCATTATTTCATGGTCACAACACAACACAATGCTGCCACACACTACTAACTTGTCATAAATTGTGACAAGTCATTATCATTTGTTGAAGATCTTTGAAAATGAACAGTTTTGACAGCTTCTGTTGTTGCTGTTATTTTTTTTTTTTTTTTGGGAATATTAAATACTTATATTTTAATAGCTCAACGGGCTAAATAATAGATATTTTTGTCTTGTGTTTTTATATCCTGTTTTTTTTCTATCTATCTCTCTTTTATTCTCTAGTGAAATGCATAATAATCATATAATAAGTGGAAAAATATTAGAATTAGAATTTTTAAAATATTTTTTTTTCATATTGTAATGTATTAGGTGTTAATTCAAGATTGTGAGTAAAGATATAAAAATATATGCATATGTATTCTCCTTGAAAAAATATAACGAAAAAAGGATCCATTTTTTTTTTCATTTATTTTTTAAGTGATGAAAATTATGCCGAGAGTTTCTGTAATATCTGAGGGTTAGTTTCGTATGGAGATAAGTAAAAAGTATTGGATCTGTCGAGTTCTAGTTTGAAGCTGTATTTGAGAGGGCGATAAATTCAGCTGCTGCAATTACACATAACACTTTTGTATTCTTGTGTTTGAGGCTTAATTATAAATATTTCTTTCTCGGTGTCCAAACATTGCTTAAGCATTGACGTTAGACTAGTTTATCTAGACTTTTTCATTTCCTCTTCAAGTGCATATTTCAATTGTTGTTCAGCTTATTTACAACCAATTAACAATTTATAGGTATTAAATTGATTCAGAGCTCGTTAGTATCGTCAGCACTACTTGACAGAAAAAAAGTACCTAAAAAAGGTATGTTTTCTAGCCTAATAATTGCACTTATTTATTTTTCCAAAGAAGCGTTTTGGAACTTTTTTTACTTGATGGCAACAATTCGCGATAACGATTTTTTCATATAATATGATTTGCATCTCATCTAAAAAATATGTGAAATAATTGTTTTTCCATGTCAACGGAATGGAACTGAGTAATTTTCTAAAATGGTGAAAAATTTATTCAAAATTTATTCATTTATTCGAATTTTATCTCATATAACTCAGGGAAATTAAATCCAATCGATACATTGTCAGAACGAAGAAGACCATGGCTTTAGAATGGTGTGCCAATGGTATTATATGGTTAAATCCTTTTCGAGATTTTTTTCATTAACTCAGAAAAGTGGAAAAAATAACGTTTTTCGCGAATATCTCGAAAAGGCTTCTTTGGAGAAATGAAGGAAGGCAAGTTTCTTTTTCAACAACTCAAGGTGGCAAAGGAGAAAACAAATTGTGGAGTATGGTTACTTTTCACTGCTGAACTTATAGTATTATATGAAAAACGGTTTGTCCATGAACTTCGATACAATTTAAATGCAGGCGCTTGCTTCGATAAAGATTCCATGGCAGTTCGATGCTTTCATTACAACATACAAGGAAGAAAGCCAAAGGCGTTTGAGAGAAAAACCTTTGTTTAGCTATCGTTAAGCTTTCGAACGGAAGTCATTTCATTAAGCCACATCCATATTTTAAACCCGTGAATTTCAAGGAACAGAGAAAGATCCTCAGATGATGCTGAAAGCAAGATCGATGTCAAATGTTGCGCTACCTTGAAAATCAGATACAAAGCACTTCGATGCGTTCACATCGAAGTGATTCGTAAGAAGTCTCACCATCAACTGAAATGTTGCATGATATTATGTTTCGACATCTGAAAATATACTTACTGAGTGGTTCATAACTTTGAAGTGATTCGTTTTTAACGCAACAATGACATATTACAAATTAACGTTGCGGGTAAGGTGGCAATGATAGAAACATACGAATTCCGTCCCAGAACTACCCGACCTAATAAAGAAAACGCAACAAATTTGGGAAGATTTTTCTTTATTCCTCAACATAATTTCCTTTTCTCTCTATACACTTTTCCCAGCGATATTCTATAGCTTCGATACCTTGTTTATATTATGAACTGTCTAGCTCATTAAAATAGACATCTACCGCAGACTCCACCTCTTCATTGTTTGCAAATCTTCTACCAAAAAGCCACTTTTTCAAATTTGGAAATAGAAAATAATCCGAAGGAGCTAAATCTGGCGAATTGCTTCAGCATTTGAGCTTTAACTCATTGATTTTGGCATTCGCAATAGCGGATGTGTGAACTGGTGCATTTCTGACGTGGCCACCTCAATTAGTCGACCACTACGGTGTTCGTACGACCTCGTTTAAACTTTGCCACCCAATATTTTATGGTCGTAAACGAAGGAGCAGTCTTCCTCAGAGTAGAATCAAGTTCGGCGGCTTTAATATTCGTTGGACTGAGACCTTTCAAATGAAAGTATTGAATTACATAACGTTGGCCAATTTTTCCCATGTTTACAAATTCACTGAGGTCGTTAATTTTCGATGGCTTCAAAAAAAAAAATACTAATCAACGTGGTGCCTTGAAACTTAAAACATATGTTTTATAAGGTTGCCACTTTTCACGAAAGTAATTTTTTTCAAACTACTGCCGTCATCTATCAGGTCGGGTAGTTCTGGGACCGCCTTCGTACATAGTTTAATAGCAGCATTTGTGACAATATGTGTCGTACATATATCGGAAGAAATATAAACTTAGTTATGAATTTTAAGTGGCAATTAATATAAATATAATATTTCATCAAAAATGCATGAAAATGGAGTTTAATAAAAATGCTTTTTAATTTAGTGCAATAGTGGCTTGTGGAAATCTGAAATTGTGATGAAGTCTGTCAAGAATCAATTTATGCTACGTCAACATTAATTATTGAATGTTGGAATGTTGGGAGGTGTCGAATAGTATTTATAGGTTGGCTATATTTTTATTTTCCTATATACAATAATTATCTATAAAAAAAAATTATTTCGGAAGATTTCCCGCATTACACACAAGCTATTTTTCAGCTTTAAATTAAACATTTTGTAAAATCTACATGTAAAGAAATATTTTGAAAACATATATCAAGTTCTGTGTGAAAATGACATGCAGTACAAGGAATTTATTTATTTAAATTACTAATCCTACAGCACAAAAGAATTAATAATATTAGAATAACAATTTTAGGATAAAGAAAATCCTTAAAAAAAAAATACTAAAACAAAAATTTTTAATCTCAAAAAAGAAAGTACAAAACAGTAATGGGTACACAAAAAAAAAAAAGAAATAAAAAAATATAATTCCTAAAACTCTTAACCATTCTCTATCAACTTAAAAATCAACCTGTTCTAATCTGATATACAACAGAGTTTGTGTTATTATTTTCAAAATGTCTTTAACGATTTTGCAATAAAAATATACTATCACAATTATGTCAAAGAAATTCTTAAATAACTGCAGGTACGTATGCACCTTACCATTCTTAGGGATTAGCAGAGCTACACCTTCGAAAAATACCACACAGAATAGAATAGAGAAGGATAGAAAGAGCAACAACAAAGCCGATTAACGAGTAGTTAATGTTATTATAAGAAAGTGTGACAGTGGCATTTCCCAATTGGCGACATGTTTGAACTATGTCGGATGGAAAGTGTAGACAGAATACATGTAGCAGCCTAGCAAAAAATAAAAAATTAAACAAATACTCTGACAAAACCATTTACAGTTCAGACACCTAAACCGCTTAAAGATAGACTCTAGAAAAGTGAATTATAGGGTATAGTATAGAAGGTAGATTTCACATGAAAGGATATTAGGTAGGGCATGTCTGTATTGTAACCACAAAAATTGTAATGTCCTTTATAAATATCAACTGTAAATCTTTATAAATAGTAAACCTCTTATAGTGAGACCACAGATTGCTTTGGACCATGATAAAAATCATAAGTATAATCCAGATGGTAGTTAATCGTCAAATTGTCGTCATCTATAGTCTATGCTAAAATACAATTTTCTAAAACGATCTCTATCTCTAATTTGTTTGATATGCTTGTCTATCAGCATGCCCATTTGCCTATAGCAATACATTAGTTATTATTGGTGTTGTGTGCTGTCAAAACGCTGTATTCAATGAACATTTCTTTACAGCAACAATATGATGTCTGACAAGTGTCAGTGCTACAGCATACACCTGACTGACAGTTTCTGAAATGCTACGATCACTAACACTGACGCGCCATCGTCGCGTCACTGCACTTAAAATATTAAAAACCTTTTTACCAATTCCCGGTAATTTGAGCGGTAATGTGCGTGTGTTATGCTTGTCTCGGTTATGATCTGCATTTATCACGCAATTGAAAATAAAAATAAATGTTAATACATATTTATAACAAATAGCACTGCATTATTATTGTTTTATTTTTGAGTTTTTCAAGTGCAAATGAAAATTAAGACTTTCTCATATTGGGACTTTCTTTTATATTTTGAACCCTTTTTTCCCAAAAACGTTGTGAAGCAATTATCTCAAAATTGTGAGCATTTATATATGTATGGTGTAATCTAATTTCTGTTGCAATCACTTGTTGTTTATTTATTTATTTCTTAATTTGATCTTTTGAAATTTCTCTCATACTCTATTCCATTGCATGTTTGACTGTGATATGGTATCGTTCTAATTCAACTTGTTCATAATAATATTTCATTTAATTGTGACTATTTAATTTTGTTAAATTATAAATTCTATGTGTTATTAAGTAATTCATGTAATTTGTGGTTTTTTTCTGAATTTGATTCGGATGCTTTGATATTTTTTTATTTAGGTGTTTCCTCTTTCAATTCACTTTTTTTCAATAGTGGTTTCTATTTCAAAAAGACGCGGAAGTAAATGAAATGATCAGCAAACCATCTTTAAGAGATTGTAATTTAGCTGATAATTATCTAATAAAATTTGTATACCTGTAAAATTGATGAATATTTACGTACGCCAATAATTGGTGGGAAAGCTTTTACCAAGTTTGATTCCGTGTCTTAAGTTCAGAGAGTACGAGTAAATACCTACTTTAACATATTTTAGTTAATTTAAAACGAAAAAATTCTGATTGATATTCCTTTTTGGCGAAGCTTGGTCATAAAGCTCTTTCAGAAGCTTTTTCAACAAAAGTTGATTTTACAGCTGAAAGACAGAAAATTGTATTTGGTTGTTTGGAATGAGAGCACAAAATATTACCCACTGAGTATTGTTATTTGAATACTTTGAATGATTTAATATTATTTGAAATAAAAAATTAACATTAACAAAGGTTTAACATTAACAATTCACATTAGACTGCTAATGCTCAATAGGTTACTGCTGTGGTCCACCGTGCATGAGTCGTAGGACGAATAAGTTCGAATTCCGGCTGCGTCAAATTAATACAAAAAATATTTAATGCTTTCAATGATGATCACGTGAAGGCAAGTATTTAGCAATTTTTCTAGTGGTAACAAATTTTTTTTTATGGAAAAACTTCATGAAATACTCAAGAGGCAATGCTCAGAAAAAGTGATATTTCACTAAGGCATCTTTCTTTAGGTCGTGGTTTAATCCACGGCTGATGCATAACAAATTTAATATCGATAAGATTTTTCTTTCGACTGGTACCCACCTGTCGGCAAGCAATTGGCAATTCTTCTGACAGTAACAACTTGCCATGAAAAAGCTTCTAAAAGAACTCTATGACAAAGCTCAGAAAAAGTGATGTCACAAGTGTTCTGCCGTTCGGAACCTGCTAAAATAAGTAGGTCCCTTCTAATACTGTCCAAATTTAAGACGCACAACAGTAATGGAAGAGAAGCTCGGCCAATGAGCCCTTTGGGGCTTTAAGTGACACATATTTATTTTATTTTATTTTTAGGAATGAATACATTTCCATTTTGAATCGATCGATATAAGTAGGACCTTTCTAATATAAATATATAATATATGTGGGCCCGAAAGGTCCTTTGTCCGATCTCCTTTCCAATACTGTTGTGCGTGTTAAATTTTTGGACAGTATTAGGAAGGACCTACTTATATTTGCCAGTATCGAACGGAGGAGCGTTTCTGACATCACTTTTTCTGAGCTTTGTCACATAACTCTTTTAGAAGCTCTTTCATGGCAAATTGTTACTGCCAGAGGATTTTCCAATTGCTTGCCAATAGGTGGTGGGTATCGTCCTTAAGAAAAATCTCTTCGATAGTAAAGTTAAACAGCCGGGGATTGAAACCACAACCTACAAATCAGGAGGCCAACAGCACGAACGCACGTTTGTTTATTTTGGTCCCTTTCCAATACTCTCCAAATTCATGAAACACAACAAATCTAAGGCAGATGCTTTTTATAGAGTTTTAGAATTTCTAATAGATTAAAATGTATTGTAAACAAATAATGCAATGCATTTCAATAGAAATTCTACCGAATGGACAGGTTCATCAACTAATAGAAACAGGCAGCAATAAAATCCACGATATTCAGAAGTGTAGAGATACGTTAGCCGCTTGAAATTATTTTGTCTGCATCACTGTGATATGGATTCCAGGTCATAGATATAGGTTTTCAGAGCAATAAGAAGGCTGATGACTTATCTCTGACGAGCGCCTATATTCTTAACTCGAAGAATGTGATAGGACAACTAAACTTTAAGGACTCAGTTTAGGAGGATTTTTACTATTAGATGAGGTTAGATGCGCTTGATGAGGAAGCTGATTTTTTTCAAGCACTGTTATGTTAATAACAGGCTAATGTGAATCAGAAACCTCAACCAACTATCAGCTTTTTCAAAATTAACTTTATTACATTGGATTAAAATTTCAAGGTTTTTCTAAACACGGCATGAAATGGTATTAATATTGTTGTAAGGAAATTATAATAGAATTTTCGATCAGTTTTAAGAAAAATTCCAGATATTTTTTGTAAAATTCAGTTTAGTCGTACATATTATTTAGTTCCCTCATTGATGATGGGTGCTGGCATATTGTTGAGTCAAGTGATATTTTAAAATCACCTTTGTGTGTGGCCTTGTAAATAGTATCAGTAATTGCTTCGTTGCATCTAGGAAATAGTAAGGTTTTGTGTACAGTATGGGCGTAAATCAAAAGTGTATATATACACAACTAGGAATGTCCAGGGTAAAGCAAAGATAAATGAATTCTGCCCTTTGTTAACATGTACTTGAGTCTACTATAAGTATTTTTATATTTCGCCTTGAGCTTCGCTTTACATTCTAACTATAAATTCAACTTAAGTTAGATAAGTATTATAAGCAATATTCATTTATTATGAAAGCACGTGACTTCTTAATCTTAATCTGTTGGATATGTCTAAATAACACAGAGGCGCCAAATTTATTCAATTATTACATTGGACGTATTAGTCAGATATGTACATAGGCTGATGTCTAAATAATTTTTGTTTTCAAATTGCCTACCTTTAATTAGAATGTCTGAATGGTATTTGACTCCATTCGAGTAATTATTTTTTATTCTTTTGTTTAGCAAGATTTTATTCTTTTGTTATAGGTAGGTACCAGACGAAAAACAAAGAAGGAAATATAAGGTATAGTGTAGTACATACATGTACACTATATGTATAGCCTTAGAACAATTCAACGCTTTACTCACAATTAACATCAGTTCGCTAATTACTTTGTTTATCGCGTCTATCGATCTGCCGCTAAATTTCCTCATCTACAAATATGTATGTATAAAGATATCAAAATTAGAGACAGTTAACCTCGATCTTTTAGGGTTTTCCAGTATTTTTTTTTTTTTCTTCACTCACATATTGTAGAATAGTATTTTCTTTGACCTAACCATACAAAATATTATCATAAAATACCGACCGATATAAAGTTTCTTTATTTTCATATTTTCTGTATGATTAGTTTGAGCATATGCGCTAATGATCTATTTGTAGTGTTTTATTTAACTTGTATTAAAAAAAAAACAAAAAACTTCAGTTTTTTTCTTTATAGTTTGGTACGTAAAATATTTTTCCTTGATTACTTCATGGTGTTGCTTTAGACTATATTATGTATTAGAGTAGTTGTTGTTCTTGTGCTTTTGTTTAATATTTGCTCAGTAAATTCTCAACGGTTATGCTTCATTTTATTGGAATTATAATGTTAATTTTCTTATTCTCTCCTATGCACTTTTTATTGGACAATTTCATTAAAATATTGTATTAAGTCTCTAAATGATGGTATAGTTGGCACAAATCGGCACGGAAGAACGCTTTTGGCACAGCTTTTCTTCCCGTACTATTGTGTGTGTTAAGTTTGGATAATATTGGATGATTCCAAAATGTAAGGGATGGTCGGACAAATTGCTAACGACAGATGGTCACCATTTGAATCTCGGACTCGGAATGAAGGACTGAGAATAATACATTTTGAAATCTTGAAATTCGTCTCGGTCTTGTTTGAATTCACGATCTCATATACAGACCGCTAAAGCCGTAATCAACTGAGCGACAGAACCTACTGTGATACTGTAATAGAGAAAGTCTGTATCATACCGAGCTGGGCATAATTTTTAATATTTTATATATCAAACCTGTTTTTTGAAATACTTAATTTTTTTAAAAATTGATATTTAAGATAAATTTAGGAAACTGTATATATGGAAATATTTGATGATAAATTCCCAATATATCAGACATTTAAAATTTATTTATAATATAATCCACTATTTATATAATAAAGCCGCTTTCGATAATCTGGTAAGGGATCGCCTCTATGCAATAATGTCTGAGTTCGGTATTCCTGCGAAGTTCATTAGACTTTGCGGAATGACTCTCCCCGCAATTTAATACCGAACGGTTTTCGGACAATGTAACGAACGCCATTCGGACAGTCAGTGCAGCATTCTCAGAGTTGGAAAGAGGGTCCCGGCGAATGGGTCTTACGGTGAACGAGTACCTAGTGTCAACAAACAAAGAGTCCCAGTTGATAACTTCTCTTTTGAAGTTTTCGAGTTTTCGAGAGAAAGGTCTTACGCAAGATTTTTGGACCTATTTGCGTTGGTGGAGAGTATCGAATAAGGTACAACCCTGAGCTGTATGAGCTTTATGCCGACATCGACATAGTAAAGCCCATTAAAATTGTGCGGCTGTGGTGCTAGGTCATACGAAAGAAGGGAAGGAGAAGATTTTATATTTGGAATACGCTAGTGGACGACGCAGAAGAGTCGAATAATCTGATTAATCAAAACTGTAATTAATCAAATAAATTTTCATTTTTATTTTATTTTAACTTTTTTTTTCTGAAATATCGTAGTAATTTCAAACGTACTCTTGAATACGCAGCGCTGAAAACCTACTTGTCTGTAGATTTCTGTATTGCAAAAAATATTATAAATATTTGGAATTCTTTATTTAAATAATTTTTGTTCTATTTAATAAACATTTTGATTAACAGAATAATTTCAATTTTTGATTTTGTACAATTTTGATTTTTTGATAAAATTTTATTAATTTATCGATTAACCTATTAATCATAATGTTAATTGATCAGCTGATTGATTTGACTTTAAATGTTTGATTTTTCTGATTTTAACTACCTCTTGGTGATTAAATTTAAAGCAATTAAATATCATTTAAAATTGTTTTTGATGATTTTCGTCCAAAAATGTTAATCAACTTCTAAGTAAAACGCTATTTCAGGACTAAAATATTTTGTAAAGATACTTTACAGAAAATTTCAATAAAGCTCATCGATTGAGAGCAAAGTGCCAATCGAAAAGTTGAAAATACTATAAAATATTGGTTTGTTAACGAAGCATAATAAATTTTGTGGGTATCCGTATTTGTTAATATAATGTTTAGTGTCTATTCGAATGTAATTTGCTTTATAAAAATATGAGTGTGAGCATTCACCAAACATTCTTTGGAATAAATTTTTCCATTTACTAGATAAAAGATATTCAATAAAATTATGATTACAAAAAAAAAGACTATAAATCATATATATTTTTAACTAAAAAAAAAAACAAAGTTACCCTCAATATACCTAAATGCAATATTTAACGTAATTGCATGTAATTTAAAATAATTTGTACTCATTATCTTTATATGGATGCATAAAAAAAGGGAACAACAACGTGTTCATAAATAAGTATAGTGAATATAAATATAGGAAAATGTGCGTGCTTTTAAAATGTACGCGTACATTCATGTGTCAACATAATGGTAACTTTCTGTTCCACATCACTACAATACCAAACCCTTTTACAAGCAGCCTACATATCATACTTATGTATACAAAATATATACTAGTATATAAGTATGTACTGCAACATAGTACAGTTTACGTATATAGAAACCGCTTTAACCAAAATACTCATTAGTCAGTGCTCAAAACTATTCATTTATACGAAACACTCACTACTCGTATGTTGGTAAACTACATACTTGCAACATTGTTTCAATCTGTCGCCAGCAATGCAGCAACCAATTAGGTCAATATGATATTATCATAAACAATGCCAAACAATATGCTACGCATCATAATGTTATATGACGAAAGGCAACCACCACGTATTAGCATCATTACCATCGAAGTCATCGTCATTGCAGTTATTCATCGTTGTCGCCGGTCTTGTGACCCTATGTACATATGAATGTAGAGATGCATACTTAGATGTTTCTTGTATATAACATATGTGCAACAATTTGTCAGCAAATGTTGTTGCGCTAATTAAATATTATTGCTCTACCTATGTACATATACTTTTACATGATGTGTTGAAGTGCAATCCTAGTTGAAGTTTAATTTGACGATCACTCTTTCTGTTGATGTATTACGTAGATATTTCTCCCACATTCGGTTATGGTATGTATGGTAAGTATAATACATATTTACCCCTTTCAATATCACCAACAACATATTTGCAGTTGACATTGTTGATTGCTACTATTGTTGCTGTTTACTACAGCAGCTGATACAGTGATGGCATGTATATAGCATTTGTAGTACGAGCAATTGTATACAATTTTCATTATCGGATTTCATTGACATTCTGCTCATCATCATCTGGATAGGTCTCATTACAGTTGTTCTTCGTATTGTATTAAAAAGCTTTTATTATTAATGTTAGTGCACGCGTGAATGCGTGTGCGTTTTTTTTTTTCGAAATTTATTCACGAGCACATGAATAGATCTACACATATCGTTGACGTTTCTTCCTATTCATCTATTGTGTATTTCTACGCGAATATCCTCGGATGTTATATCTCATTCATTCATTCATTCATGTATTCATTCATTCATTCATGTATTCATTCATTCATTCATTCAATTATTTATTCCTCCATTGATTCGTATTCATTTCGATTCCATTCATTTGTCTTTCATTATGATTTGCTTTCAATTTGTGCAGCTTTATGAGGCGGTTACACGTTATTTATTTGCAAGCTTCATAAATTCAATTGCACGTAGTATAGGCCCAATAGGAACTGAATGTTACTGATTATCGGAAAGAATCACGGCTACCTTCCATACAAAAGTATGATGTTGAATTTGTCTGTTTCATATTTTGATGCTTTTTTTTGTCCCGTACCTACATGGATACAATCCCTATAATATCAATCTACATATAATCCACATATAATATAATCGATAGAGAAGTTTTTCATGAAAACACTCTGAATATTTTTCTACAGGAGTTTTTACACAATTTTATTCGCATACAAATGCGTATACCACATATTGTTAGTAAATACGTATTATGGTCATGATAATTATTATAACAATGGCGATGATGATGATGATGATTATGTTTATGACAACCAATATCGTTGTTTTAAATGAAGTTATAATTACAGCTACTTGTACATTATATAATAGTGTCATATGTATTCAGTTCATTTCTTTATTAAACGAATCGATATATTATCAATAAAAATTTAAATTATATGAATTCTGTATGTATGTAAATCACACAAATAATTCTATAAATATCTTTATTAAACTGTTATAGTTGATTTAATTCAGCAGATATGGGTGATCATAGGAAATAAACCAACAGAATTCCCGAAATCGTTCCATCCCATCAGTTTAACTTCTTTTATTCTGAAAACAATGGAACGACTAATAGATCTTCACATCATTCAATGGCTTGAAACTTCCATCCTCCTACACAAGAATCAATTCGCCCACACCAAAGGCTAATCAACAGAATCTGCATTCCATTATCTCGTATCCAAAATCGAAAAATCCTTCGAATCTAAAGAACTATCTCTTTGTGCTTTTCTGGACAGAGAAGTTGCGTTCGACAATACTGGGTATGAGTCTATGAGTCTAGAGTTTTGGCACGTAGAGGTATAGATGAATAATCAGTGATTTGGGTAAAAACTAAGCTGGAAAACCGATATATTTCAGCAAATTTAGGAAATACCAAAGTAAACGTCAGAGCTGTTAAAAGCTGTTCGCAGGGGGGCGTTCTTTCCCCGCTACAGGTTTAGATGTAATCGGATATGCAGACGACCTTGCTATCCTTGTTACAGGAAAAAGTGGTAGCACGTTATCAAATCGCATGCCGTATGCCCTTCAAATTACTGATCGATGGTGCGCCACAGAAGGCCTCCGTATAAACCCACAAAAAGCGGTTGTTGTTGCTTTCACAAGAAAGTACAAACCCTATTTCGGCGTAGTGCGTCTCCAAAAATGGTGTGGCGGCCAAAAGTTACCAAAATATCAGCAATCCGTGAATGCAATAAACTTCAAAGACTGGCGTGTCTATCTCTAACCGCGGCTGTGAAATCTTGTCCCACGGCTGCACTAGAGGCTCTGGTAGGACTCCTACCGATTAAGATTAAAAATTCAGCAGCAATCAGTGCCATTCGCATGAACCTTTTCCACAGTTCAACATCGAGTTCAAGTGGACACGAAACAATCATAAAAAATATACCTAATATAGAAATATGTTCTAACTCAGATTTCATGCCTCAAGAACTACGCTAACGCAGGGGGTTCTCCACAATCATCCCAGAGAGGCTCGAATGGAAAACGAATAACAACCTAATACCCTCAAAACACAATTACGTGTGGTAATTGTGCCGGGATATATGATCCTAATACCCGCATATCTGTCACAATGGGCTCGTGGGCAACTGTTTTCCAAACAGAAATACATGCCATAGAACTTTCTGCACGTCATATACATGACAAAGGGCTCAAAGGAACGCGCATTCTTATTTGCTCAGACAGCCAAGCTGCCATCAAATCTCTCTCCTCTTGGGAGTACTCCTCAAAATTAGTCACCGAATGCTTTCATATCGTACAGAAACTCTCTATGCGAAACAAGGTCACATTATGTTGGGTACCGGGGCACAAAGGAATTGGGGGCAATGAAGTGGCGGACGAGCTGGCGAGAGCTGGCTCGTCTTCTCCATTGATGGGCCCGGAGCCTTTCTGCGGTATAACCTGGGCATCGGCCAAAGCTATGATAGAAAAACATTACCATGACAAATACCTTCTACAATAGACAAATTCGACGGATCTTCGCCAAGCGAAAGCTCTCATCACCTTTAATGCAGCTTTTGACAGAACTAATCTTAACAGAACAAACCTACGCCTTATAACCGGCTATCTCTCAGGACATAACTGGTTAAAATACCAACTTTACAAAATGGGACTATCCTCTGACACGGAGTGTAGACTCTGTCTGAAGGAGGATGAAACATCAATACACATTCTTTGCGAATGTCCGTCCCTGGCCCGACTACGCCTCAAACACTTTCAGCTGAGTTTCCCAACACCAGCTTCAATAATCAAAAGTTCGACAAAATCAATTCTATCCTTCATTAAAAAGGTAGAGGAGATTCTAGTGTCGTAAACGGGCTTGGGTACAAAAGATCTCGTTTGGTGTAACACTTGTGGTTGGCCCCAGAGGTATCAGCTATAGGCCTCATATCCTCTAACAGACCTTGGTCTGGTTTCGCGTGATCCACTTGATGAACAAGGATTTTGTCAGGCTCTCTTTTGATTGATTGATTGATGGGTGATCATTTCTAGTGCAGGACCAAAGAAGTTCCATTGCTAATATCGACACTAAAATTTTGTCCCTATCAGGAGTAAAACAATTTCGCATAGAGAGTTAGTCATGCTGTACTGTACTGAATTAGAAGTGCACATTTTCCCCTATTCACCCCATCGGAATTATTATTTCCTGGAATATTATCATGCTCCGAAAAAGAAATGCTGTAAACATGATTTACATCGACTAAATTGCTATATAATGGCCGGAACTGGAGGACATCCTTTGAATTAATAGTGTATTTTCGTTATTATGATGGATGAAGTTTCTACTTAAAGGACAGTGAATACCCTGCCAACTGAAAGAAGGATGATAAATGTATAGTAAACAAATATATTGAACCTATAGACTCCAGAGGGCGCTTTGGCCGGGCTTCCGTCCAATGCTGTGGTACATGTTAAATTTTGGACAGTATTAGAAGGGACCTACTTTTATTAGGCGGAAACCTTGTGACATCACTTTTTATGAGCTCTATAACAAAGCCTTTTTAGAGGATTTTTCATACCAAATAGTTACCGCCGGATGAATTATCAATTGCTTACCGATAGGTGGGTATTATTTGAACGAAATTTCATTGTGATATTAAAGTTGTTACAGCCGGTGATTGAATCACAGAGCTACAGAACAGAAAGTGAAAGATTGTCCATATAATTTTTCAAAGCCTCCCTCTGATATTGAAATAATATCTTCCGCATTGAAGATAGGACGGTATGTAGGTACATTTGGATATATTTGGTCCGATATTTGGGATTCCAAAAACCATGCTCATAGACAGATCATAGATGTAAAATACATTTTTTCATATTTTCTCCCTCCAAAATGTGGCCCAAGTCAATATAAAACAATATAATATATATAAAAGTCAATATAAAACAACCCGGGTATTCGTTTTCAATTTGGTGCAAAAATCGAACGACGAATCAAACTGTCACCTGTGAAAGTTTAAAGCTAGTACGTCATAGCATCTTCTCCGACATACCAGTATCATAACACTTACATATCTCATATCTAATTTACTACTAATGGCTACACTAAAATTTAAATATTCAAATCGTACTTACATCTTTATTTTATAGCAGAAGATTGTGACAATTCTGTATTGAAATTCTGAAATAAATAGAAATTTTCATAGTTAATTACACTGTGTAAATTTTCAAAATTTTCTAATTCCATTCAAAAATATTCATGCCTTTGCACATACATATTTTCAAATAATAAGATAAAGACATCTGTCAGAGAGAATACATTAAAAGAAATTGATATAAACATGTTGCCAACAAAACAAAACCGCAAACATATTAATTTTTCACCGAACACAACAAATACACTTAAAAAAAAAACAACAATGTAATTAAGAGAATTATTTTATTTTATGGAAGGCGGTGAGGGTTAAGTCAGAATAAAACATAAGAAATTGTTTATAATTTAGCGTTAAAATGATGTAAAACAACAACAATGACAACAATATACAACAAATAGCCCGCAAGAAGACATCTTTAATGAATCGTACCTCTATATGTTGATGTTATTGTTGCTGTTGTTGTTGTTGTTGTTGGATATTAGTAGTGGGATGCCCAAAATTAATTGCTTCATTACCACATACTCACTCAGCCAACGATGAATAGGAACGAATAGGAAAAAAAAGCAAACAAACACTAAAAACGACACATACGTTTAATGGAGATGACTAAAGCGACCATTTCAACAATAAACGACCCAACCAGACAAACACAGACAGACCAGCAAGTTGGCCAACCAACTCATACGAGTACTACTAGCAACAACCATTGCTATTAACCCAATGGCAATTTATTAAATTGCTGTGGGAGCAGCAATTTAATGAAAAACAAAACAAAATACCAACTTAAAAATAAAGTTAAGAAAATGACGACCAACAACAACAACAACAGCAGCAGCAGCAGCAAATATGTTGCATGAAAAACTTGAGAATGCAATAACAACAACAACAACAACAATATTAAAATAAAAGAGAACAATGAGAATGCCAACAAGAATAATGTGCATTGGAAAGTGATGGACAAGCGAACAATGTAAATTTGACAGGAAGCTAATTGAATTGTTTTTAAAATGGTGATAATAATAATAATAATGATGATGATGATGATGATGATGATGATGATGATGATGAATATACAGAGGGTGTTAAAATGAAGTAGGATGTACTACATGTAGAGCATATACAGCAGGCGGACGTATGTGTATACGATAGATGCTACTTGAAAAGAATATACATGTAAGTATTGTGGCTTTTATTGTTGTTGTTTATACATTCAAACTTTGGTGCATTTAAAATATTTGAAATTATTATTAATGATTATGACAAGTAGTAGTATGTGGAGTATTTAGAAGACAAACGATCCATTCTTCATACATCTCATTCCTCTTAAACTATGTACTACATAATCCTACTCATAGTTGTAACGATAAAGTTCATTAAAAAGCTGCTGAAACGTCAACAAGAAAGCGAAAGAAATGAAAAATCTTCTCTCCTAATAGTATCAACAGTTTAATGTGAACATGATGTCATCTCATTAAGTAGACGCAGTATCGTTGCGACCACGACAGTCAGCCAGTCATGACGGCACAAGGCAAGGAAAATGTTATCAAATTGAGCAGGTGTCATTGAAAATTTGACAACAACATATTTTTCGAGCAATTTCGACAATGGACATATGTACATTATGGAAGAAACAGTGCCCATACATATATTGAATGACTAAATGAGAAGAACCAAATGTCACAATATTCGGTCATATAATTAATGGGAAAATGTATATCGCTGGAAATATTTGTGTATAAGCATCAGCACTCAAATTTGGACGCAAGGAATGATTTTACTCTAAAGTTCTGAACATATTATTATTCTTAGATGGCAAAATATCGAAGACAATGCGTTGGGGAAAAAGATATCCATCATTTTAAAGTTTTCATTTCAAGACTTTATTTAATAATGTTCGAATTGTCCAATTTAGGTCTTGCAAGATAGTTCACAGGTACATTTCTAGAGATTATATTGTTGCCAAATGTTTCCTTCAATAAATTGATTATTATGTTTGATGTATGCCATGCAGCCATCTGGCTACATCTCTTCCAAATTCATACCACACAATTGGGGAATCAAATAGTCAATTATTATGACTATGTAGCGATCGCCATTGACGGTTAAGTTGTTGCCCAAATTTTACAATTTCGGTTGTTCACATAGCCCCAAATAGCTAAATTAAATTTTGCAATAAAACAATCTTTAAGCTTGGATGACGGAACCACGATTTTCGTCATAAAATTTCAAAATTTGCAAGCATGGTTGGGCTGTCAATCTTTCCATGATGAAATTAAAAACTTTACTGAGTACAAATGACTTTTTGGTTACCAGATTTGATAACTGCTATACCATTTTATCTCTATCCAAAAATGATTTACGTTAAAAAAACACGGGTTGCTTAGGCAGGAAGGCTCTTTAACTGAAGAAGGAGCCGGAGCAAGAATGGTTGGCCCGGGGTTAAAATACTCCGAGACTTTAGGAAATAACTCTATTGTCTTTCAAGTGGAAGTATACGCGATTGACAGGAATGCCCACTTCAACATCATATATGAATACGGGAATCGAAGGATTGCAATCCTGACAGACAGCCAGGCAGGTATAAATGCACTCAATTCTATTCAGTTGAAATCAAAATTGGTGAAACAAACCTGGTGAATGTAATCAGCTGTGCATTCTCTGGGTTCCGGGACACAGTGGAGTTGAAGGGAGCAAGTTGTTAGATAAGCTCGCCAGGAAGGTTGCCGCAACACTCTTTGTAGGCCCGAAACACATCTGTGGTCTGGGCTAGGGAACTAAGCCATACATACAAAGAAGAAAGAAAAATCAGAAAGATAATCATATTGGGCAAACTTACCAGGTTTGTCCCATTTCGAGTTACTTTAAGGCACCTACAGCTTAAAACGATTTGAGGAATATATTAACATAAATAAGAAAAATCTAAGAATCATTACGGGAATACTTACAGCACGCTGTAGACTGAATTATCACCTAACCACACTGGGAATCTTTTCGGATGAAACCTGCCAACACTGCAGGAAGGACAATGAACCTTTCAATAATAATATAATAATAATAATAATAATAATAATAGCCATGGTTCCCTGCAAACTGGAAGTAGAAACACCTGAAAATTATGAAAATAATCCATAATTACGCAGATAGATCAGTGAAATGTATGAATGGGCCCCACCACTTTCACTGAGTCAGCGTTTCCTTCGAATATACTTAATCTCTATTTCGACCTCTTATGGAACCTGCGCTACAAAGCTGATGTTTTTAAAATTTATTAAAACCCTCCAAGGGAAATTCTGGGTATTTTAATAAAATGAATCACCTCTTAATGGCTCTTAATCAAGTAAGACTTGATCGGGTCAAACCAACTACAGATTTCAAATTCAACGACCTCGAATACATACAGAAGAATTTATCTCGTCTGCAGGAGACTTTTTTTGTTTTGCTCTTTGAATTGCTGTGTTATTTTCTGTTTTTTATCATTTTATTTTTTGTTGTATTATTTTTTTTTTTTTTTTTTCTAAAAGTTCTCACACTCATATTTTAATTATATGAACTTTTCATACATACTTTCATATTTATTTTCCCAAAGCATTTCTACCTACATACGTACTCGTACATGGCATAATTTACGTCAACACATGTCATATTCAAATTCATTATCCTTTTTATTTTAGTTGTTGTTTTTTATTATCTATATTTTGTTATTTTTTTTTTTTTTGACTTATTTTAATATCACTAAAATTATTATTAATATCATTTTATATCATTATTCAAAAGGGAAAAGCTAAAGTTGATTTCGTTCGCAGGTGTAAACCACAAAGCTGTTAAACAAAATTGCCTTTACCCATATGTCACAGGTAGAGTGTTGATATGTTGGTGTGAATATGTGTCTTGTTAAATGTGTTTGTAGATGTGTGTGTGAATTTATTGTTTTTCGACCTTTTGCAATAATATTTTCATTGAAAATATTTAATCAAATAGCACGTACTTGGAAATGATGTACGACATATGAATTGAGCACTCGTACACATGCATATGGTGGTTGCCTTACTAATTCACTTACCTTGGTTTATTCACTTACGTTTGAGTATATAGATATTGTATTTGGTATTTTGGTTTCCCAGAAGGAAATAATAATGTACAATCATAAGTAAAATGGTGATGGTGATAGCTAACTATTCTCAAGCAACTTTTCTAATGGTTTGTTAATAATTCCTTCACATAATTTCTTCTATTGCATGACACAAATCATCTGTGATTTCTTAACTAAAGGAATAGGGACTCGGATGCATATATTTTTCCAATTGGGTTTAATTCAGTAGATTTATTTTTTATTACGCTCACGAACGATAAAAATGTCCAAACTTATCCTTCAAATGTGATTCTGTATTTGTTTGTCTTTCAGCTCTTCGATCGTCTTAACTGGTATTGGTTGGTGGTGCCTATGGATATTGTGCTTGTTCATGATTTCTTTTAAGGTTTGACAGCATAAATGGACATGTATTAATTAATCTTTTGTTGCCGTTGTTTTTGCTTGAGACATGTTTATTTTTTGGTATTGCTTTTTTGGATCTCTTCCTTTCCCTTAGTGCCTTCAGCAATCATATTTATTGTTGTATGCGATGTCCTCTAGTTTATTATTTAACATTTATTTGTATTGAATCACATAATAATGCGCGTGTGTGTGGCTTTTATTAGATTTATAATCTGGGTTTCCCTCAGACAAAGCACTGTATGTGGCATACAATTATCCTAGCAGTAATTTTTTTTATGATGTATACACTGAGTCGTGTTTGTGCGTGTGTATGTGATGAGCCACATTAAAATTCTATGTACATAGTGTACCTACGTACTACTCATCATGCATTTCTATAAAACACCATTTGATTTTATTATGTAACGTATAGGCGCATTTGGTAATCAATTATCTTGCAACATTTAGCACATGAAATTTGTTGGTCAACAGCGACAGCAAGTGATTTCAATTTAATTTAATTTATTTGAAATTAGTATATAATTTTTTATTAACGATAAATTTTCCCATAAAAAAATATATACATACTAGCAATTAGATATATTTCATATACATACTACACTAGAAGTTAAGATGAATGATCTTACACGTAAGCACGACATTATTTGTAAAGAACATTTACATAGAAACGACTATATATTGAAATGGATATTGAATTGAATATAAAAATTATTTTCAGTGAATTGAGCTATGTTCACACTTACAATGTCTGAAATTTCTTTTTTATTAATACCAGAATATTTGTATATACGCTTCTAAGTAGACCACGACAATTTTGTCGTTCATATTCTATCCATATTCTTGCTATGAAATTAGCAGTAATTTTCTCAAGCTGATATTTTCATCTGGCGATTGGGATCTCTAATAACTGATTTTTTTGCGTTTGACGCTTCACTTGTGTTCAGCATTACGAGCTCGTCTGCTCGGCAAATTAGTATATAAATTTGTGTATAATACTCTGACCTTTCAGATCGATTGCACATCCTCTATTTTATAAACGGTTTTCAGGTACTTAATCACATACTGAACTTGTAGTCCTTAGTAATCCTGTTCGTCCAACGCTGTCTCTTCGTACTTTTTCTTAGAAAAGCTAGACACTTGGCAAGTATATGCTCCTTTATTTCATCCATCTCTTCACTGATTTAACTTTTATCAATTTGACAACGCTAATAGGCAGTTGAGAAAATGGCCCTTAGTCACTTCGGATTTTTTGCTTTTAGTTGTTTAAAAAAGCTTCTAAAAAAGCTTTATGTCTTTCGGATTTAACTATAAAAATTTTTAGAATAATTAAATAATTGAGATCTTTCGATAGGGAAGGAATTTGTTTCCTCAAATTGATCAGTTAAACATCGATGACATTTGGTCAGCACATGACATAATCGAATTATTGCGAAATCAATTTGGCGACAATTTTCTTTCCAGACGCGGTTCTGTAAATTAGCCTCTTCATTCGTGCGATTTAACATTTTATGGGGCTATGTTAAGTCATTGGTTTATGCCGACAAACTAGCAACTCTTGAAGCGTTGGAAGCCAATATTTAAGCCACCATTGACGAAATACAGCCAGATTTATTGGAAAAAGTGCACAACAATTAGACTGATCAAATGGAGCATATAACTCGTAGCCAGGGTGGACATATGCCCGAAAACTAAATGGCATGAAATTATCTAATAGATTAAAATAAAAAAAAAAAAAAATTGAATTTTAATAATATTTCCTTCTTTCATTTTGGTTCAAAGTTCTCAAACTCTGAAAAAACATCCAATGCTCATCTCTTTTGAAAAACAGTTCAAAACCATTGAAATACGAATTCGCTTAAAAGCTGTAATCTTATTTGCAATATGATTTTAATTTTTCACCAACAACACCATACACACCAATCACATGCTACACATCAGGTGAAGCAATTAAATGGTTTGCAATTAAATTTGATACATTTTTTATGATTTAAAGGAATTGAAGTGTAGTAATAATGTGCACATGAACAAAGCAACATGTATATAAACAAAGTTCTTTCAACATATGTATACGAGTATGTATGCAAAAACGAAATGTATTCTGAAGTATGATATGGATATATGAATTCTTATTAGTGATGTATAAAAGCATATTTTCTTTTACCATGGGGGCGGTCAGACTGTGTTGACATTATTAACATATTGGTAGACTAGGTATTCGCCAGAATAGTGACTCTATCACGAGACATTTATAGAGGCTGCATGTATTAGACGAAATAAACTCTATCAACATTAGTGTTAAAGTGAATAATATTTTCCAATTTCTTTAATATTGAGAGCTACAAGCGAAATAGAATACAGTAAAAAATTTTTAATACCGATTACTCGTTTTAGCCTCAATTTTCCCATAGATATAGTAGTTCAGCCACTACTATACACGTTGTACACAATTTTCCCATCTCTACCTATCATATATAAAAGTAAATACTTGCGATCTCCCACAACGATGTCATCAATTTCTTTGCTCTGCTCCTTAAATTATCTCACATATTTTACTACAGTAGTAGCAATAGTATCAGCATCATTAACAATGTCAAATTGTTGATTGAATCGACATTCAATTCGATGTTGTTTTAGATAATTCTTCGTACATTTATATAACAAATGCTTGCACGTTCTTCAAAATTTAATGCTGCGCGAACATATATAAGTTGCATTTGAAGTAATTGCGGCAGTAATAATTAGAGCCAGCATTAGAGCAACATTTCAAGAAAGTGGGTGGTAAGAGTGAGGTATATATCATTTGTAGCATGATATGTTGTTGTTGTTATTGTTGGAAATGTTTAAGATATTTCAAATTGATGTCATTCTGTCATAATGCATACGCATAGTATTATATCGACTGGTAATTGCAGTAGCGCGGCAATAACATCGACGTCTATATACGCAGGCTATTAGTACCATTCAATAATATTGTATAAATCCACAGGGTGCAATTATTAATTTAATGTCTTGCACTGTATTAAGTGTCAAAAACAAGTGGTTTTAATTAATTTATGAATACTTTTGTGCGTTATGTTGATGCCCTTTAGTGGACTGCCGCTGTTTGAACGCGGTCTATCATAATTGAATGTGTTCATGTATTGAGTCGGCCGTGTTAAAATTGTTGACAACTTTTAATTTTGTGAAATTATCTCTGATGTGTTCTTTTTTTTTGGAACAATTCAATTAACTGCAATCATATTTTATGATATTTAATACAATTTAACGAATTAAATTAATCAACAGGGTGGTTTATCAGTTGTTACGAGAATTAAATTAAAAACTTTATTATTAATTGGTGCGATATGAATAACATATTACAAAAATAGTATGTTTAATTGAATTTAATATTTCTTATACAAAAAATACAAGCTTCATATTGGTGTGAGCTATATTAATATCGTATTTTGCAGACATGGAAATATATTAAAAAAAATAAATTTTAAAGCCGATTTGTTTATATTTGTTTATTTAATGAAATAAACCTCTTAACTTCACTCTCTAAATAATCCAAATAACATTTGTATATATTAATATCGACTACAATAATTCTCACCTGCATGAAAATTGCAAGTCACCAGCACTCTAGTAGTGGATGGCGTCAAAAAATTGTACGCCTCACAACAGGAAGCCATAAAAAAAATGTAAGAAAAATATATAACAATCCCAATAAACAGAGAAACGTCGAACAAAATGGAATTTTCATTCAAAATTAAACTATTTCTTGTTATTATGAACTACTGTTGCTGCAACAGTTTTCTCTCTGTTTGATCGTCCGGTTATTTTCACAGGTGATCATTTTAAAGACAATGCCGAACAACTTGACGGGGCAATTGCATCCAATTAACACGGCATGTTGTAACACCAATAGTGTGGCGCTATGTCAGATATTAGAGATATGTTGATGTCTGTAATGCAAAACTCATCATTAAAAAGGCGTTAACATAATATCTCAAAACAAAAAAAAAAAATGACTAAAATTTAGTGTTCCTATCTAACCTAAAGCAATTCAAAAATGTACTAATTTTTGGTACTATGCACACATTCAAAAATATATTCACTGATCGTGTATGCCACAGCAGGATATTACACTTAAGATCATAGGTAAGGGAGAGACTCAGTTTGTACATGTAGTATTAATAAAGGTCAGCAGCAATTTGTTGGTATAGTATTGGAACAGAAAATAAAAACTAAATTTTTTCTGTAATACAAATGCTCAATTACTATTTCTACTGGTATTATAAATATCCTTCAGAAAATCACTTCCATTGAAAAATTCAAATACCCTGTAATTATGTTTGGCGCCTACATATGAATATAACTATCCTTCCTATTATATAAGTATATAATTTTAGGCATGATCTTATACCTACTATATATTACCTTGGACGTGAGTATCATTAATTTTTTTATATGCTCTCTACAGCTGCTTAACACCTTCGCTGCTTCTTTGAATGCTCTTGTTTAATATCTCTACAGAGGTGTCAGTTCATTTATCACATATTCATAGCTTCACAAAAAAAAAAAACAAATTAAATTCTGCAATGACATGCAATTTGCTTGTTTGTAGGTTGCCAAATTATTTTGACACCTGCTCTTACGATTGTCTGATCATTGTAGGACGTTCATAACGATCAAGTTCATATTTAATTAAAGGTTTTCATACTCATTTACTTCGTTGATATGAGTAGGTACACTAGTGATGCATTCGTAGTGCATTCAAGTGATTTCAGCAAGTTTTATTTATACGAGTATATGACCAATATATTATACTATATATCAGTAAAAATCCTACACAATGGGAAGGGTGCTTACATACATACCATTGCCAGTATAATTAGCCATGTTGCGTGCATCTGTTTCCTGTTTGTCAGGAGTACATATGACATTATACCACATTTCTTTATAATTTCATCTTCATATCTCTTATCAATCTTTTCGCTCTCTCTCTTTCTACTTTTCAATTCAATCTACAGTTCTATATATGTTTTATGTTATTTCTAACATTGTTTAGAGTCTCTAAAGACATTGTTCAATTTGAATTTCTTTACTTCCCTTCACATGGAAAGAAGGTGTTGCTGATGATCGCTAAAATAATCTTGATAATCATATGAATACCTGTACTAACGATGACATGTGGTAAAACGCAATTAAAGATTCAAAATATAAAATTACAAAAGCATTCACATTACAACACAGATATCAGTGATGATCATCTCTTATTGATCATGTTCTCTTTTCGTTTTTTTTTTGTGTATTGTAGATTTTTGCATTTCATTAGAAGTTCAATGGTTTTTTTTGCCATTATTGTATTTATATGACACTCATATCCTTCTAAATATGCATAGACTCATTTCTTTCAATTTTATTGTGTGTTTTCTTTATCACAACATGTGTAGATTTCTTAGATTTCCATGTAGGTGTCAACCATATGTACCATACATTTGTGCATATACTTCTCAGTGATTATTTGATGATCTTATCATATTCGTCGATAGAAAAATATGTAAATAATATAAGGATGGTATTCTTGAAAAAAAATTGTATATCTGTTTTATACTTCTTATCATGGTGGGCTAGGAAAATTTATGCCAATTGAAATTCATTAGAAACACAAGCATTTAGAGTGAAACATATTTTAATATTAGATTTTTTTAAGTAATTACATTGCAATCATTATCATGAAGATTCAGGACTTTAAGACCAAAGTGCAAATATTCCCATATATGGGCTTATATCTAAAGTGCACTAAAATAAAATTAAATTTAGACGATGATATGAGCGCTCAAAATTTTCTTTTAAGAATTTATCCTCTGATATAAAATATTTTGTAATTTCTGGTCGTTTCTATGCTGACGGTTTTTTATGTGGCACTTATAAGCTCCGAAGAGCTCTTTTGGGGCCGAGCTCCTCTTCGATACTGTTGTGCGTATTAAATTTTGGACCATATTAAAAGCGACCTACTTATTTTAGCCGGTTTCGAACGGCAGAACTCTTGCGACATCACCTTTTCTGAGCTTTGTCACAGAGTTCTTTTAGAATAATTTCTGAGTTCTTTCCGGAAGAATTGTCAATTGCTTGTCGATAGGTGGATAGGAAAAGAAAAATCTTTTCGATATTAAATTTGTTATGCGTCAGACTTCTTCCTTCTTGCTTTACACTTGCCGTGCAGATGCGCAGTGCTTAAATGCGCATCTGCATAATCTTAATGATAATACTTAAAAATAAATAAAATTTAACGCTATAAGTTCAGACAGAATGACGGGAAGTTTTGCTGGATGCGAAGACAAATGGGAAAGCCTATACGAGTTATGGGTTAGGAAAGCCTTCGTACTCTTTTATTCTCTCAAGATGTTGTTTCGTAAGCCCAATGTTTTGGCTTACGTTCAATAATAGTGTGTCCAATAATACCCTATGGAATCGTAGTTTGTCTGGATGTTCCATGTATCCGGTAGCTTTTTCCATTCCAGAGCATTACAAGTGCTGTGTGAGCATTACAAGTGCTGTGTGAGCATTACAAGTGCTTAAAGTAATTGCCTTTTGGAGGCTCTGAATGCACATATTGCTACTATTTCTTGCTGTCGACCTATGCATAAAAAGTATCTCATTTAACATCGCCGATAGTCTTAGAATAATTGCGAATATGGTCCTCTCTTGACGCATCCTCAAATACACCAGCCAAGAGCACTACATATTTCCACTATCTTCAGCTCGCCAGTCGAGGATGATTGTAGAACTTTCTTTCCTAATATTTGGCTTAGGCTTAGTATAAGACGTCGATATTTGAGAAGATATTCTCTCGACAAACTCTTTTGATCTGTCTTGAAAGTTTGATGGAGACTAGGAAGTGGTTATAAATGGTGCATACTGACCAAGATCTTTTCATTTACACATAACTGGTGTCCATAAAGTAACATATCCTCCTGCCGAGCTCTATTTTCAGTCCTGTGGTGCATATTCAATTTGGGTAGTACTAGGGTGACATACAAATTTTCACCGATTCCGAACGGCTTTGTCACAGAGCTCCTCTAGATGTGTTTGTAAGAAAAATTGTCTGATAAAATATTGTGTTGGCAATTAAGTAATTGCCGATTTCACACATAGATATCTTTGGCAATCTTCTTTAATGGCTTCTGTCAATGATCTTAATCGTTATATGTGACACATTTAACTACTCTGCTATCTTTCGGTTATGTCTTTAATTTGATCATCATCAAGCTCATCTGGTCAACCTGGCTTCTGTCAATGATCTTAATCGTTATATGTGACACATTTAACAACTCTCCTGTCTTTCGGTTATGTCTTTAATTTGATCATCATCAAGCTCATCTGGTCAACCTGACCGTTGGTCATCTTTGAGTGAAAAATATCCGGAACGAAATTTGTCACAACAATTCCGACACTGTCTTTCTTTTAAGGCGCTGCGTTCTTTCCTTTATGGAAATATGACGAAAATCCTCATTTTTACACTCCATATTGAAACTGACGCCAAACTAATAACATTTAACAAAAATATGCCCATAATTTGCGCAAATTTGCAAAAATTTGCCTTTAAAGCGAAGTAAGACTGACAGCTAACAAATTTCAAGAGGAGAAAAAAAAATCTTTTCTAATGGCTTCTGTCGATGATCTCAATCGTTATATGTGAAACATTTAACTTCTCTGCTAACTCTCTATTATTGCTTTAATTTGATAATCATGAAGCACATCTGGTCGAACTGATCGTTCCGGAAAAACTTTATCACAACAATTCTGACACTGTCTTTCTTTTAGGGCTTCTTCACCATACATATTACGTAACGTTTTAACTCCTTTCGTTGCGTTCTTTCCTTTATGGAAATATGAAGAAAATGCTCGTTTTTGTACGTAATATTAAAACTGACGCCAAACTAATAACTTTTAACAAAAATACGCGCAATTTGCTTCTAAAACGAAGTAAGACTGACGGCTAACAAGTGTCGAAAGAAAAAAAAATATTTTATTGACAAAAGCAATTAAAATTGATGGCCAAAGACATCTACATGTGAAATCGGCAATTACTTAGCTGCCAACCCAAAACTAATTAATACCAGGAACCACATGCAACAATTCATTAAAGCAATGTAAACAACTTGAGCATCAGATATCCTTGATATCTAACCTGTATAGAATGTACAGTGATGCCTTATTTCGAAACCTACTGTGCAATACTGAATTATTCGTCATCATTTATCATCCCATCCATTCTAAAGCTACCAGGGAAAATATACGTGTATTTGACTTTCTTCTTAAATTTGTATATTCGGAACAAATTTATCGAGTAATATTTCAAAAGTAATAATATCCTAAACTTAAAAAGTGTTCAAAGTTTCGGGTTTTAGTCGGATTCTTGTTTTGAAGAATACTTCTCAAATTGAAGCACCTTGATTTCAGATCTCTATAAAAAGAAAAATATCTCAATATTAGCTAACATACAATATATAATGTTGTGCTGTCTGCAATCCGAGGCAAAAAGTGAAATGAAAAATTAATTGTCAACAATATGCCATGTGGTAGACCACCATACATTTAGCGCCACCATAATCAATATCATTACTTTTTTTTCGAAATAAAAACTACATAGGTACTCGTAAGGCAATAAATATCACATGAAATACTCATGTTTTGTATAAGCAAAAATCCAAATATTTTGTTACTAAATCATGAGTTTTGATTGTCCTTTCGAAACATAAATAATATTGAATTATATCAATATATAGTCAATAGGAAGACGAGGAAAAAGGTATATGAATTCCACGAAAACATACATATACTTATACGTGTATATAAATATAAAGTGAACTCACGGTGAAGAAAAAAATTCAAACTTACATAATAATTGATCATTAACCCATTGCTTGACTCATATTCGGATTTGGATTGTCACAACCATGCCAAACACGTCTCTGTTGATTCGCCGGAAACTTCGTTAGCTTGATTTAGAAGATTGTGAAAATCGTTTAAATGATTTTTTGCCAATAAGGCCCAAGGTTTCCATGTGAGAAGTATTCAGAATTTACTTTTAGAAACACAAGATTCCAAGCTCAACTGAAAATATTTTATTAAATAAAAATCAGCGAATGTCTGCTCAGACACAAGAGTCAAACAAAGTGTTAAGTATAAGACAACAGCAAGAATTTCAAAAAAAAAAAAAAAAAACTATACAGACAGATCAATGATCGTCATATGAACGACGATAGTCTAACTTTTTTCCCCCCTTAGAGTAAATATTATATGATATTACAAGGATGACAAAACTAAAGGTAAAAACACAATAGGAGGCATAACGCAAAAGATATTGTCAAATGCATAAAAACAAAACAAAAAATAATGTTAGTACAAAAAAAAAAAAACAACAAATACCACAACGTTCAATGATCGATATCTTTTTGGTCTAATACAATGGCATACGAGTGTATGTTGAATATGTTGATCTAAAGACAGAGAGTGAGGTTCATATGTATGGTATATATGACAAAGAAATGACAATAAACGCATGCTGATGAGAATCTCTGTACAACAACAAACAACACACTACCTAGTTTCTACCACAAAACTATTGAAAAGAGTCATATAACATAAATGCATATATGGTAGGTATCTTGCATGTATATTGCCACAAAGGAGTGATCCTAGAAAATGATTAAAATCAATTCTTACTCTATTGTTTTGAAAAAGTGGGCTTGTAAGGAATTTTGTCGTTTGAAATATTGTAGGTATGAATACCTAAATATATGCTTATGTGAGCACAAACAAAAAGAAATCAATTTGTTTTTAGGGTTTGTCAACGTAGAGCACCACAAACAAGAAAAACTCCCTAAATCAGTGATGATTATGATTTAAAAGTATGAGTATATCATAATACTACACTACTACACTAAAAATAAGAGAATACACATGCGCAAAAGGTCCACTTTTATGATGCAAAATATGAGATCAGGTTTGTAGTTCACATTCGTCTTCTACTTTTGAATGCTAATGCTTTCTTTAATCAGTTTGAAATGATCTAGTTTGTGCTGAATTTTGTCAAATGACAATTGCATATAATCAGCAGTACTTACTCGTACCCATGTGAAGTGCCGCATGCATATAATACATATCTTTCAGTATGATCGGTAACGATCGATTTTTGTTTTTTCGCAAATATATGTCTGCTTTGAATGCGTACGATGTACACACCTGCATTGCATAAAAGCCCTTAGCAAATGGATGGGTTTTAATGGATTTCCTAACTGAAGATCACTTCAATGATTCAGTGATCTTTTGTGACGCGACAAATTATATATTTGACAATATATAGCCATATCGTTTACAAAATTTTGACAAACTCTGTACAGATCATTAAATGAGGCACATTTTTTTCTTGTTGATGGAGTCTCATTTTTCAAAAGCATCAACCGCTACGATCGTACTCTCTTCCTTGATGTTCGCTGATGTGATGTGATTGTCAAAGTGATCTGGTTTTGATTTACTATAGCATTTTTTCTTGCGTCTGCAATTCAATACATTTATTTATTTTTTCCTTTCTTACTCCATAGTTTGTCTGGGAAAATTGCTTGAAATTTATGCGCTGAAATAAGTACGCTTGCTCTCAAATATAATCTGTATAAATAAAATGATCTATATATTCAGCTGTTCTCATCCGAAAGAAAAAAAGCATTTCTCTTATTCCTTTTACTCCTTTCTTTTTTTTCGGTATGTTGGTAATTAAATCACAGCTGTTGAAGTGATACGATACTCGATCTTAACCCATAGCAATCTTTTGGTTACATGCAATTAAGCCTAATTACTGCATATTACATATTTCAAAAGAAGCAAAAGTAATCCCTTCTTGTGGTTAATCCAAAAAAAGAGCACATGGGATAAGTGTTGAGATATTTTGGTCTTATCAAAATATAAACACAAATTTTTTTCATATTCAAAGTATACACTTTAATGTGTCTATTGACATCTTAAAGATTCATTCATTCGTAAACCATGAACTTAGTTAACTCAATTAACTTAATTTAAACTCATTCATGATGATGATGATCACTTTTTTATAACTTCATTTTGTTGTTGTGTATTTATAGCTTAATATCAGTTTACATATGGGTAAATAAATTTAATGTAGACATTTTTTTTTTGTAATACGTTTTTAGGATTATTTTCGTACAGCAAAAAATACATTCACATATTAATGATATTAATATCGTCTATACGATATAAATTGTTTGCGTTTAAAATCACACTTTATTCGATGTAGACTTAAAAATATTATAGGAAGAAGTATTTTAGGTATTTTAAATCATGTGCCTTTATTTTAGTTAACTTAAATTTGATACTTTTGATTTATGATCAATGTTGCATGCCTATGTTGTGACTGAAAAAGTTCACTTCCTGAAGCCATAGTGCTAATTGAAAATTTTAGATATTAATTTGGCCTTCAAATTTAATAGAGAAAAAAAAAAAACGCTATTAAATTAATTTACATATAATGTGTATAAAAAGAATTCTCAGTTTAATAAAAAGTTTTACGTAGGTATTTATGTACTTTAAGCCTATAGCTTTTTATGTTTGTACGCAAAGAATAGTCGAGAATATAGTTTTTGTATACGAGAGAACATGATTTTCCATTCGTGAGCAAATGTGATCGTACGTACAAATTACGATCAGCCGAATAACTTTATAATTTTTATGAACAAAATATGAAAATCTACATATGGAAGCATAAATTTATATGGGAGGTATCGGTAGGTGTAATCTGATTTAGCCAGTTTTCTACTATATGCGTGATTTTCACACGATTTTGTTCATTTTCAAACCCGTCCAGTCGTTGGTGGAAATACTTTTATACCAACTTTAAGCTGGTTCGCTTTATAATTACTTCGCTTATTAAGCAAAGAGACGGACAGACAAAGCTATAACGCTAAACAAAACCTTTAATCAGTCACTAAGTAGTTTCTTATTTTTGAGGCACTTATAGGTTCCGCAAAGCGTTTTGACCTACTTATACCAGCGCCCTGGTCTGTCAAATCATTGAATTGATATTTTCTAAAAAATTACTAACACAGAGACTTCTTAATTGACATTAGGCTGCGTTTAGAGTGGCGCGATCACTGATGCTGAGTGGACGTATGCTAGTTACTGTTTTTGTCTCGGACATGCAGTTATGGTATGTTCTGATTGACACCAAAAGACACCTATTGATGATTAAAACTTATTATTATTATTCTTCATACATTCATTTATTGGATTTATTAACACATGAAAAAGTGTATTTTTGTTTTAAAATTAGATTACCAAAAAATACGTTGTTTAGATTGTTTTTATCAAATAAAATTGATGTTCCAATTTAATTAAATTATTTAATTAATCAATTAATTAATTAATTAATTTAATTTAATTTAAGTACCACTAGTGCATAAAAAATAGACACACCGTTCGCAAGTGTATTAGGGAGTATCGATTAACCAATTTTAATGTTCTTGGATCCAAACGAAGCCACAGCTTGTCATATTTTAGAACATAAATCGGAAATAATATGTCTAGTGAATTTCGTTATACACTGAATACCAAAAATACCCAAAACCGTGATTTCTTCAAATTTTCGAAGTTTGATGTTTGATGTTTAAAGTCTTCTTAACGAAAATGAATACATTGATAGAGTTTTTACCAAAATAATACTTCAAATATCATAAAAATGGTCAATATTATAAATGTTTGAAACCAAAACTGAAAGTTTTGTACACATAATTTTTTTTTTGAGCTGATTTTTTAAGTTCTTTTTTGGGACTCCCGGATATTTCTGGAATCTAAGTGAAATCGATACACTCTAGAGTATATGTACAGCATGGTTGACCCAGCTTCTCTTCCATTGCTGTTGTGTATGTTAAATTAAGGATAGTATAGAAAGGATCTACCTATAAAGTTTTGAGGAAATCAAGTTTCAAGTTTGTCATTTGCTCTGTTTATAGGCGGAGATCCTCGCAGTAATTCTAGGGCATCGGAAAAACTACTAACTAGATTGAGGTAAAATTGTTACAAAATATTTGTGAAACATCACGCTTTAAGACAGTGGAAAATTAATATTAATTACGTTACTCGGTGAAAATCGGTACATATATACTATCCTTTTTTCCTAATTAGGCGTATAAAATACACAAAAAATAGCAAAAGTCAATTCACAATAATGCACACCTGGTTCATTAAAAAAATCATCATCAGAATAGAACAGGCAAATGGAAAGAAGGTAGGAAAATATTTGAATCAATTAGATGTAGTAAGAGAATAACAAGCAAAATAAACAAGTTCCTGCAACAAATTTCTTAACTAATGATGAATAAATATTGTATATATACGAATCCAAAAGCAAAAAAAAAAAAAAAATAAAAAGAAATATTAAACATAAGGAGGACTACAAATTAAAAAAAAAAGTCCAGCCTTCAATAAAAAATACATATATCGTTGTAGAGAAATTATGGACCTTGACTTGAGAATGACGGCGAGCCTTGTAGAGAGGAGATAGATCAGATTAGTATACATTCTTATTTAATTAATAGAAATATGGTCATGGAAAAAAGTGAAAGTGAATGATGAAAACAAAGCATAATTCATAAAATCATGATTATCTCAGTTAAACGTTATCCTTCTTCATCTTGGTCGTTCATTACAAAAAGTTTAATTCTTCTTATCAAGATTTTTAGTTCTGTTATTCCGTATAAGATATAATGGTACTCCGTGACATATATTTTATACATATTTCTATTTATAGTAATTTGTACTTTTACATTAAATAGTGCACATAGCATAATTGAGGATGTCGCATTACCAAGGACAACATCAGAATCATTATCGCCAACATCATGACCTTTATTCTTTGCCGTTAGCATTATCATTGAATGCAGAAAAGATACTTCAATGTATCATTATTAAGACTATGAAAATCAGAATAGTCATGAGGATAACGAATATGATCACAATGACCATTTCACCATCTGTATTATAGTCATTGTTTCTACCAGTCTTAGTTAGAAAGTAGTCTAGAATCTGAAAAGAACATACCAACCTATGTACTATATACATATGTATATGAATTTGTAAATACTATATGCATACACATATTTATATGCTTAATCCCAAGAGATTCGTATTCGAGTGCAGAAGAATATCCTTCTATTAGCTCATATACACTATGTGGCATACGAGTGTTAGATGTTAAGGTCATTATTGCGCTATCAAAAATCTACACAAATGCATATGTACGTATATTGGAGTGTGTCGATGAGAAAAGAATTCAATGTTGATCCCTTAATTTATATATTAGTCTAAGAGCGTCTCAGCATGATTAAAATTTTTTACCAGTTGATTTTATCACAGAATTAATATACCATATTAACAAATTATAGTAATCGGATGAAAGCTACGCCATACCTACCATATATAAATATGTTGCTGAATGTAAGTTTTCATACTTTGCGCTTAAAAATATGAAGTTATCGATTTGAAACTCTGTACATGGGAATATATTTTCCTATCCATAGGCATATTTAAAAATGGGCTGAATCAGATGTGAAATTATGATAATCTCCCATACAAATTTATGCTTTCGAAAGTATAGTATTAATTTTTTTGAACGAAAATGCAAAATAATCAAGCTGAAACTCGATACATATTTCTTAGTAAGAACTATGCCTACCACCAGTACATTTGATACATTTTTTCTAAGGTATATCTGTCTATATTACCTAAGATTATTTTCTTTATATGTAGAATGACCCAACCTAATATACTTTTATAAAGTCCTTAGTAAAGCTAAACAAAACAAACAAGCCACCTACTTATGTGCTTCATGACGTTATTATAACAAAGAAACAATTGGAACAAAATGAATATACTCGTAATATCTTACTAGTTCAGTAGTAGTTTTAGTCGTTACTGTATTCTAACCATAATAATTTGTATATGAGATCTATCCAACTATTAAGATTATACTTTTTAATATTCTCTTGCAAGAAAATAGATTTTTTTTACAATAGAAAAACAACATGCCCACGTCATCTTGCAAGATACAACTTTAATATTGATAGATTCTCCTAGAAAGATATGGACAACTTCCTTCAACACTACTCACTATATGAAATTCCCATGTATTATATGACAGATCTAATATATATAAGTAGCATATGACGTACAGCAATAATATATATGTACATACTTTATATAACATAACATTGTCATCATGGGTTGTACATTTAATGATAGTGTTGGTCCTGCTAATACCACAACTGATATTGTATTAGAAGTGCAACTACAACTCCTCATATATTGTTGTAATAGTAATACTCGTAATATGCAGTAGAAATACTAAGCAATAGTGACTAGTACTTGTTTTATACCACTTATTAATGCTAATACCATGATATTACCATAGCAACTACTACTAGAATATATTACTACTACTATTTCTACTACTTATTATATATTATTACATATCACAACTGCTATATCTAATATCTACATAAAAAAATAATTTTATATATAAATGAATACAAGAACATACATTCGTATGTGTGAATTGTGCGATAGTGTATAAAATAAAAATATTAAAAAAATTGTGTATACGTCACCAAAAATAACAAATAAATTGATTGTATTTTTTGTGTAGTCTTTAATTAAGAAACTATTTCAATTTAGTTCTTTTTTTCATTTATTTCATTCACTATGCATTTATTTGTTATTCCTTGAGAGCTCTTGAATCGTCTTGAAATTCTTATATAATTCGATAAATGTACGAAGGTCAGTAGTAGGCCTCTTCCCCTCAATTGGCAAGCACAACGAAGTATTAATGTTGTCAATCCCAATCAAGGATAATTGGTCTTACGGATGATATCACGATAGTCACATGACCAAACAAATCCATGAAGAAACAACCAATAAAGTCACCAAAGAGTAAATATTCAAAATATTTGGTGGAGCACAAACAAAGGTTGTCCTCAATATTTCATTGTCCCCGCATCAGGACTTGGAGTATTGATCTAGCATATCAATAGATTCTCCGAAGTAATACCTTACTGCTGTTGAGTCATTAGTGAAAGGTGTAATCTCTAGACGCATAGTGGAATTGAACTAACCAACATACAATATAAACAATTTTAAGACTAGTTAATATAAGGTAAATAGTATATACATATTTGCCTCCAAAGAATCAATTGACTGTGCTTCTTTGTTTAAATTTCGACAATATTGAGAGGCCTCTGACCATATTAGCTTACTTTAAACGGCAGAGCTTTTGGGACATACCTTTCTCTGGTCTTTGTCGCAGAGCTCTTCAGATGGTTTTTCATGGCAAATTGTTACTGTCACGAAAATTGCGAAGAACATGTCGATTGTTAAATCGACAACGCTTAAAATACTAAATATTTTGTGCTATTTTGCTCGTAGAGCAAATTCAATAAACACTAATCTACAGAGCTCAGCAGTAACATGTTATCCTATTGATGGATTTCCAACCACTTGCTTTTTGATCAGAGATATTGATGCTGATGGGATAATATTTTATCGAAGCGATTAAAATTTCGACGAATTGTATTTACATAATATCGAGCGGTAGCAGCGTCCATTATCGCCGGTTTCTGAGCGATATTTTTTATCAATGTCGCTTCACTAATGAATACAAATAAATGTATAAAAGTATTTAATTTATATAGTCGGGTATAAGTTAAAACTACATACGCCAATAGCTAGTATATTCATTGGCAGATAAAGATAAACACATAATATGGGTGGTCTGCATTGACAATTGAAAAGAAAAATAAACATTTAATCAAGATAATAATCATTCTTATAGCTATTATTAATATGTATATATTTACACACAGCTGAAGAAATGAAAATCCTTTCGTTTTTAAGAGCCATTATATATGACAATTAATATGAAATGTATTAAATTGAGGGAGGATATAAAAAGTGAAAAGGCTTCTGTTTAAAGAAATTTCAATTTTTCTATTTTTCCCAATATATTTGTTGTTGTTTTGCTTTGACATTAACGCAGCAGGATGCCGAATGGATTCAATGATCATTATACTTCACTGACATTATAACTGTATGACAGTCAATCTAATTCCACTGTTGCTGCTGCTGCTACTGCTGAAGATATAGGCATTTGCTACTCTAAAAATAAACTGCTAATGCTCGCATGTTCAAGGATTAGTATTTCTTATGAAGTCGAAATGATAAATTGTACTTCGATTATTTCGATTCGATTAAGAATAACATAAATTAATATTTTTACATAAATTAAATTATATCTTAACCAGAGATAACACAAATAGAATATCTTTAGAATGTATACTTACATATGGGCATTTCCTGGGTTATGGATGTGACGCAAAAGTGTGGAGGAAAGAAAAGGAATTAAATGAATGTGATACACATTTATATTGCTTTGTAGCAAGAAATCTTTATAACAATTAAGCGAAATTTTGAGCGCTGTCGTTCATTTGATTTCAAGATATCAGCCTTTATTAAGCAATATGTTCGTGATAGTACAAAAGTAATTTCTAAGATTATTTCAAAATGGTATTTGGATTGCATAATTTCATCAATTATTTGATGACTAATTGAAAAAGTTGGTGAAATTCACCAATTGAAAGTTGCGAATCTTGTCCTGTATAATCCAAATAAAATAAACCCCAATTTCTGTATAAATTTTAAATGACCCATAAATATTCGAGTATTTATGCAATATTATTGGTGATAAAAATAACTTGTGTGATATTTTCAATTCTTTCATCAATTTTCATTAACCTCCACTGGCAAATGCCCATATATCCGTACAATACAGTATCGATTAGGTAAGCCAACAAAGCCAAGGAGAAACACGCAAAGCAAATATGATACTCATTTCTCTTACAACCAAGTCCAACTAACTATGTGTGCGTGTGTGTTTGTATGTGAATTGTATTGAATGAGGAAGAAGAAAAAAATAAATATAAGTAAGTATATTTTGAAAAGGAATAACATTTTGTGCACTTGAATTTTTTAGAGCGTGTAAAATACAACACAAGTAGCTTTCAACACAACCCTATAGATTTTTGTGTCAGCAAAATATCGAACGCATGAAAAAAAAAATCGAACAGTTGATTTCGTGTTGCATGCAATATCAAGTTCATAGTACATATTACACACAGATTGGTAAGTCAAAAAGTCTTTACAAAATGAAAGAAATGATGCTTATAGTATTGAAATAAAATAATATAATTTTTGCAGCAATATACATCATGTGGTTTCATTTTTATAATCAATTGAATAAAATTATTTTTATTGAATAATGAACAAAAAATTGAGTAGAAATTTGGATCCTTGTTGGTACATTTATGCAACCTTTTTTTTTCTACTTTTAAAAATTATAAAAATCATAATTGCACAAACTCAATTTATTTGACTTTAAGAGCCTTCCGAATTTGTGCTTTTGAGATGCTTTAAAAAAGTTGCATAAACATTGTGTGCATTGATTTGAAAATCTCAACGTCTGAAAAAAAAGGGTTATCCATTTCGCGGTTTCAAAAGTATAGGGCTAGAATTCGACATCTGTCAAACTGAGTTGTTAAAACAATTTCTTTCTTTTTCAGTTCAAAGTCTGACATTTGCGAAAATGGATCGCTTAACTATCGCACAACGCATTACAATTGTAAAAACCAACTACAAAAATGGTGATTCTGCCACAGCCACATATCGTGCTTTAAGAAGAGATTATGGTTTACATAATCGTCCAACTGCGCAAGCAATTGGCAAAATTGTGAAGAAATATGAAGAGACTGGATCGGTTACAGATATTGTAAGGCCTGTGCATCATCGTTTCGCTCGTACCACCGAAAATATCGCTGCTGTAAGTGAAAGTGTTGCCGAAGACCCGAATGTGTCGATTCCTCGTTGTTCTCAGGAATTAGGACTGTCTTACGGCACATTATGGCGTATTTTGCATTTGGATCTATACCTACATCCATATAAAATCCAGCTCACACAACAACTGAAGCCAGCTGACCATTCACAACGTCGTAGATACGTCGAATGGGTGCTTGAACAACAGGCCGTGGACGGCGATTTTTCGAACAAAATTTTCTTCAGCGACGAAGCACATTTCTCACTCGGTGGGTATGTTAACAAACAAAATTGTCGTATTTGGGGTTCTGAGAATCCTCAAGTAATTGAAGAGAGGCCACTACATCCACAAAAAGTCACTGCTTGGTGCGATCTTTGGTCCGGAGGTGTGATTGGACCTTATAAAAAAAAAATAAATATGTGGCACTTAAAGCCCCAAAGGGCTCATTGGCCGAGCTTCTCTTCCATTACTGTTGTGCGTCTTAAATTTTGGACAGTATTAGAATGGACCTACTTATTTTAGCCGGTTCCGAACGGCAGAACACTTGTGACATCACTTTTTCTGAGCTTTGTCACAGAGTTCTTTTTAGAAGCTTTTTCATGGCAAGTTGTTACTGTCGTAAGAATTGCCAATTGCTTGCCGACAGGTGGGTACCGTTTGAAAGAAAAATCTTTTCGATATTAAATTTGTTATGCATCAGCCGGGTATTGAACCACGACCTACAGATCAGAAGGCGAACACACTAACCACTGAGCTACGGCACCCCCGTAGCTCAGTGGACCTTACTTCTTCGAAAACGACGATGGAACGACTGTCACCGTCAATTCGGAGCGTTATTGTCATATGATAACAGACTTTTTTTTGCCTGCTATTGAAGAATACGATTTAGAGAATATGTGGTTTCAACAAGACGGTGCCACATGCCACACAACTCGAGCGAATATGGCTCGTGGCGATATCAAGTGGCCACCAAGATCATGCGATTTGACACCGCTTGACTTTTTTTTGTGGGGCTACGCGAAAGACCGTGTTTATGCAGATAAACCTTTAACTCTTGAGCACCTAAAAACCAACATTCGTCACGTTATGGCTGAGATACCGCCCAATATGTGTCAAAAAGTGGTCGAAAATTACCTCAAAAGAATCGATGCTTGCAACAATTCGCGTGGTGGTCATTTAAATGATGTAGTATTTCACACATAATGTCAACGTTCAAACTTTATAATAAAAAAGAAATATCATGATAAAAAATATTTTATATGTGTTTTATTTACATTTACTTTTGAAACCGCAAAATGGATAACCCTTTATAAATAAATCAATATATGTAAAATGTTTTTCGATAATTTTGTATGAACTTTTTGACCAACTTTAGACGTAGTACCAATAGCGATACCTATGAGTAGTATTATGTGCTGGTAGGTATATTGTAAGTAAGTTGGAATCTACCGAAAGGATGTTAAGGTGGTCCAAACACTGTGTATTTGCACTACATAAGTTACTTATATTTACAGGAATTGAGTGAGTGCTTTTGAGATTATCTGTCTGTTGCTACTTACTGCTTCAATATTTAAAATGACCAACGGACGAACGAATTTATCAACAATTAATTTGGTGTCCGAAATTTTTCATCGTATTTTGTATATACAATATTCATACCACTCATATAGTATATTATTGCATTTCCACCACTTACCACTTGTATGGGTTAAATCATTTCTTCTCGCTGTTGTTATTCCATTAGCTCTTTTTAACACTGGTGTATATGTGTATGTACATTGATGTAAATCATATGTATTTGCTATAGTATTATGATATAAAGTTTTCTTGTATTTTTATTTTAGTTGGGGTGTTGCATTACATACCGATCAACATACATACCACATGCAGTGTAAATAGCTATTAAATTTCCACATCTTTGCTTGTTGTTGCTGATTGTTTCCTCAGCAAGTACAGCGAAATATGCATAATGAAAAAAAAATAAAATAAAATTATTATAATGAAATTTTAAACATTGTTGCATGCATGCCTCGTTGACCAATTTCTATCAAATTTCATAAAGGAAGAAATACTTGGTTGTTAACTAAATGGTATTGTTTTTGTTATCGTTGTTGTTGTTATTATTTTCAGTCTAGCATTTACAATTTATTCATTAATTAAACCAGCAGCAGCGCCTCATTGTTTGAATCAGTGACATTGATGAAGGGACAAAAGGGAGAGAGGTGGGAAGTAGATATAAGTTTCGAGGTTTTGGAAAATTCGATCTTATTCATTAAAAAAATTTCCTCCAAGTATATTCATTCTAATGCTTCTGGAAACTTTTTTCTACCGACCTTGTAAACCGTTTTATCTTTAACCATAAAATATTCAGTTTCGGCAGTGAATTCATCAACGGAGCAAAATTTCTTTCCCTGAGTTATCTTTCTTAGAGGTCTACGAACAGCCAGTAGCTACTAGGAACCAGGTCTAAACTATAGGTTGGGTGTTGAATCCCAATTCATACAAATTTAATATTGTTTTTAATGATTTGTTACTCAGTGGATTGTTGTGGTGAAGCATAACTTTCATATTTGTCGAATGCGTTATTTTTTTGGTATTTCATACATTTAAATGATCCAATGTAATAATCGCTTTTAACAATTTTTTTAATGTGCTCAACCCAAAGTACGGAGACCATACTCTTTCCATCTAACTATTGGGTTTTTAACCGATTCGAACAACTTTCGCCAATCGTTGTGTACTCAGATGACTGTCGTTTTAACTCCAAGGTGACATGGTGAAACCATTCTTCATACATTGCCGGATGCCGATGCATGAAATTCTTTTTAGCGTACATAAAAAGCTTCAAACAGCACTCTAAATCATCGATGGCACGTTATAGTTTTTGAATAAATGTTCATCAAAATGGTGAATATACTACCATTCGATATTTTAAAATACTCATTTTGTGGACTTTTTTATGATTATCGGTGTACAAACATCATTTGGACGATAGGGCGAAACGGCGAAATTTATATCCCATGGTTGATATCGATGGAGTCGAGTCCGGATAACACTTATGATTTGAATTCATTGTTCTGACAATACCAAAATTAGCATAACTAAAGCATCCGCAACTGAATGACTAATCATTCAAACATCATAAAATTTTGACACTTAGGAGTAGCACTTACTAAAGACTAGGGACTCATTGACCAATGTATTATTTTAAGGTCAATTAACATCATATTTGCATTCAAATGTTTAGAATGTTTATGCAAATTTTGGTGGTAAATGCCGTAGCTCAGTTAGTCAGAGTTAAAGTAAGCAATATGTGACTCTTACGGCAATGAAAATTTACCACGAAATAATGTCTTAAAGAGCTCTATGACATTGTCTAAAAAAAGTAGCAATAGAAGAGCCCTTGGAATCAGCTAATAGAAGTAGGTACATTTTAATACTGCCTATACTTTAATACTGGAAGAAAGCACTGAAGAAAATTCTTTGGTGGTTAAATATAGAAAATTGAGATATGGCAAAAAGATACCCTGTATTATGGTATAAACAGGGATTGCTCCGATGACTAATCGCTAAACTATGGCAAATTTTGAAGCGACGAAAGCTCCTAATCCTTGTACATTAAATTCTAACAAGATATGGCATGTTTTTTAATAATTCTCCTTTTCATTGCCGGAGTATCTACAAATATCTCCATATTTTCTAAGTGAGCCTATAAAATAAGATTTTATATGCATACTAGTATAATTAAGGTATATCGTCTACTGAGACCTACATACTTCTTCCAATGCTTGACAAAGCAGGAAACTGCCTTGTAATTTCCCAGAAATGGTATCTACCGCTGTAAGCTGTATGACCCACTTTATTGAATTGTCCGATATTATATTTCCCCAAAACATGATTGGTCTCAGTCTCTGTCATATACAGAGGCTCATATACAAAACTGTTGTATTTATAAAAATATTAAAGAATTTTTTGTAAGAAAACCCTGTAGGGCAAGAGATACGGTCTAAATACAATTGGGAGATATGTTGATAAAAAAGAAAATATTAAAGATCGGTCATACATTTCACCACACTAAAGATAATTTCTAATCAGTTATATGGTACTTTGTATATTTTTAAGCTCTTTTAAGTTAATTTTGTGGGAAACTGCCTATGGAGAGTAAAGAAACCGAGTAAGAACTTGGTTATTTAATTCAGTTACCAAAGTTTGTCTAATATAAAGTACTTCCTCGGAGTTAAATACATATTTTTCAGATTTTTACTTTTTCAAATTGATAACATATTATACTCATATAAAAATTGTTATAAAATACACTCAAGTATTATCAAATATCAGCGAATCTATGTAGAATATTTGAACTATTGTATATACATTTACAGCATCTTAGATATTGTCGTTGATTGATGTCTTTTGATCTGGGATATATGAAATAATTTTTTTTCTTGTTATTTGCATTCATATTCTCTATCTGCTTGAAATGCATCTATTATATTTTTCTGGTCAATTAAAATTAATCATTTTAATTGCAATTCATTGAAGCCAGCATGACATATTCGGAAAATTCTCTTATCACATTTTTAATTATACTAGTATATCACTCTAAAGACAAAAAACTATTTAATGTCAAATAGACATTATTTGACCTACTTATAGAATACTATATATTCTATATGATCGTCATATGTCATACTACCGAAATGAGGGTAGGTACTCATATGAGAGCATTTCTCATTTATCACTATTTCATATATATACCAAAATATTACACATAAATGCAGTATTTATATATTAATTATAATATTATTATTCTTAGTTTTCTTTTTGATATTTTTCTGACTCTTAATTTAGATTGATGAGTCTACAGAATTTGTCTGAGCAATATGTTATATGAATGATTATACCTAAATAGTAACTAGTAGTACTCACATAAGCAGTAGCATATGAAAATTATAAATGTTTTAAAATCAGATATCATGTATATTCTAGTCATATATGATTTTATTGGACATACGGATGCGCATGCATACACGAACTCACATTACAATCATTAACATAGTTGATATTAACTTTCAACACATGATATATGAGTCATGCAAATGAACTATTTCTCTAACTAATATCATTAAATGTGGGTGTTGAAATCTCAAAAATCAAATAGATAAAGATAAATTGAGATGGATATACTATTAAACACAGTGAATATTTACAATAGAAATGACCATGATGATTAGATGATAGCGGTGATGGGAAGTAATGACATGATTATACAGGAAATTTTGAGATATATGAGTATTGACGAAATAATAATTAATAGTAAATTTGAATTTGATATTATATCCGCTATTAATTATTTTGCGTATACAAAAGTCTTAATTAAGATTTAAATTGCATCAATGAGCTCAGGAAAAACAAAATCGATTATTTCAACATATATTTGAAGACTTTATCTAATATGGGTCTAGCAAATCAACAAAGCATTTTCTATTGCAAACTATTTTTTATAACTAAGAAAGTTTTGTAATAATAAAAAATGACCTTACAGTCGGCAGGGGCTGACCAGAAGATATATATTATATATAAATAAAGTTTGATCATATGTCCATCTTTTCCTACATTAAGAAGTAGGCGTGGTTCACAAATTCTTTTTAGGAATAATTCTACCTATAATACTAATACACACCTGAAATATGATTGATCTAGGCGAAGTATTCTGTATGTTATGGGCGTTTTAAAGTTTCAGATAATTCCGAGGCTTCATATGGGAGCAATATAAAAAGTGGGTGTGGCGTGCCTCACTCTTTTAAATCTAATTTTCTTTGTAATACTAATCCACACCTTAAATTTGGTTGTCCTCCGCTGAATAGTTCGTGAGGTATAGCGGTTTAAGTTTTTCTTTTTTAATTTTTGCAACTTTGTATGATAGTCCCATTAAGAATTAGGGGTGGCATACTGCTTTCATGCCACATTATTTCCGACTACCATATTAATCCAAGTGTTAATTGTAATTGCTCTAGACAAAAAAGTGCCAAAGTTAAAGCGGTTTGAATTTAAAAGAAATTTTGTTATTTTGAATGGGGACTACTAGAAACAGTGGTCGTGGCTCGCCATTTCTACTACATCTAGTTATCCTTATAATAATATTTTACAACTTAAGTGTGATTGTCCTCCGCTGAATAGTTTGTAAGTTATGGTGGTTAATAATTGTTTTTTTTTTTGAATATTCTCGACTATGTATGGGAGCCACATTACGAAGTGGGCATGGCATGTTGATTTTATAACAGATTATTTCCAATAATGGTGGTTCTAGACAGAAGCTTGCCGAAATTATAGCGGTTTAAATTTAAAATAAGTTCATGCACTTTGCCTGGGAGCTACTATAAAAAGAGGGCGTGCCTCACCCAGTATTTTATACAATATATTTTTATACAGTGATTTTATACAATAAATTCTTTCTTTTGTGCCAAGCATACAAATTGATGTAAAGGTCAACAAAGAACCCACATTTTTCCTTCTAGATCTTTGCTACTTTATGCAGGTGATATAAAAGAACTTAACGAGTTTTATGTAATCGTTTTCAATATATAATATGTGGTCACGTTTCATTATCATACCAACGACAATAATTCGAAAATGCTGGACAATTTTTCATTTATTTCTTGCAATGAAAAATAGTCGAAAACCGCGTAGTTTTTCCAAGGAGGAAATTCAGCTCAAATTTGAACACCACTTATGATGACAGCCACTGCTTCTTCATTGATGACTATGAGAATAATTATTTCAATTCATGGAGATAATTAATTAATTATTGTAGCAAATATTGCCATAGTATAGTGATAATAATGAGAGAGGAAATCTAAATCAAAATAATATCATTTCTAATTATGTTTATGATAATAATTATATTTTTATTTGTGATTATAATTTTTATTAACTATATTTCAAGAAAAGATTTTTGAAGCTTTTTGTGTTTTTTTCTTCTTCTTCTTTGAAATTCGAATGGTAAGAAAGGTATACGATTATGATAGATTTTGATGATGGTGATGATAATATTGATGTGAATGATGACATTACAAATGATGTTGGTAGTCATTTTTGTCATAATTTTTGTTACTATTCATTGTATATTTTTTTTCTATTGCATGCTTTCAAAGTTATTTTACACATGTATGATATGGCTCATATGATTGTGAGTGAAAATACCACATCCACAAATATTCTATAACTATTAATAGGATTTGTATGATTTGTGATGATGGTTGTGATGGTATGCAGATGTTGCATGTTACATGTTGCATGAAGAATAAAATAATCTTATACAAATGGGCATTCTTGTTTATGTCTTGTTTCGAATATGAGCATAATGATGGATTGTTAACATGATTGTGTATAGTATGTCATTTTTTTCGATTTTGTTTTGCTCTAAATTGATTGTTTTATTTTAACGAGTTGGCAGGTTTTGGACATATGATACAATATGTATAAATGCTTACATTTATATTTGTATGAATACGATTAAAGAGAGATAGAAATAAATATATTTTGATATACAGAAAATTGTTTGTGCAATTATAATTGTTAGATATTTCCAGTGGCGTAGCCAGGGGAGGTGATAAGGGGGATAGATCTCCCTTGGCTGATGGACTTGTTAAAAAAGACAAATAATAACATATAGATATTTAAAAATCATTAATTAAACATTTTTTCTTATACATATTTTCCATCTTAAGCCCCTCTTGTCAAAATTCTGGCTACGCCAGTGCATATTACATTTGTCGATGGCCAAAAATACACATTGATGGCACCATTGTTTAAATAGATTTTTGACTATTAAATTTATAAATCGTATTATTGAAAATAATTGTTTATTGTCATATTTGCGAGAGATAAATTGTAATTGGCTTCTTTTCGAGTGTCATTTCTTTTATTTGCAATGCACATAAGTATGAACAAATATTTGGTTTTGTTTTTACCAAAAAGGTAATTGAAAATCTACAAATTTAATCATTAAAATAAAAATATATTTCAACCTCTTTCATATAACACGTTTTCTTGTAGAGAAAATAAAATATCGACGATTAAAATCTATAAATAAAGACCCAGGTTACTACCAAAAGAATACTGAAATATAATTTTTCTCCATTTTTAACCGACAATATCGCTTTGGAAGATGTCAAATCAATGACCTATATTTATTAAATTTGTGCTCAGATTTTTTTTTTAGGTATCATACTTACCACCAATCACCAATAACGTAATATTATCATTCTGACCATAGTGTGGTGTTATTGGGCAAAAGTCGAACTACATATTTTCCTAAATTTTTTATAACAATTGTCATTGAAATTAACATTATCGGTTGATGAACTTTTTTATTTTACTATTGTAATTCTTTGTTTGCTGTTATGTGGTTATGTTCTGTTATACAAATATACGTATGCATTACCCTTCATGTGAAGTCCTCAGTATGCCAGCATGATGTAGTGAAAACTTTATCAGAAATCATTGCTGTTTATTTGTATTATTTTAAATATACATGTAAGTAGCTATGTATACACTTGTATGTACATGTGTATGTGCAATATATATAGTTTATATTGTAGGCTACAATATATTGCACATATTAGCTAGCAATGTTGTGTAATTAATTTCAATTTATTTCACAATTTGTTAGGGAACATATGTTTTGTAGAACATACTATTGCATTGTATACACAATTTTCATAAAAACACAAACTTGTACACAAATGTTACACTCATACTCAATTTGTTCTTGTTCTCATTGTTAATTATTGTTGTTATTATTGTGCTTATTGCATTGAAATAATAAATACATTTGTATGTAATAACTTGATTGTCATATGAAATGATGATGATAATGATGATTATGAGATATGATGCTAATTACTAATTATGGATTTGGTGTTGTTTTTCTCTTAGCAATTTACTTGAATTTATTATTTCGATTATAAATATTATTATTAGTTGTTATTATTATTCTATACTAATTCGCACCAATTTTTGTGATTTAGTAGAAAATATGACCATATTGATCCTGTTGCTGATGACATTTAATGCCTCTGTTTTCAATATCTTGAACATTATATTGTAGCTCGATGAAGTTTGGCATGGTCAACCAATTCACACGCTCTCACGGAGTAATCAAAAGGACTAATTTTGACTAGAATTTCTATATTTAATAATTTATTTTATTTATTGTAAAATTTATAATTAAATAAATTACAAATTATTCGAATAATCATGATTTTAATAAATCACGAATGAAAGTTATTAATCGATACGATTAATCAGATTAAAATTATTCTAAAAAAAAATTCAATTTTTATTTCAGAAGATAATTTTAAATTCAAGGAATTGCAAAAAGTGAAATTTTGTTCCGAATAATCGAAATTCTGATTAATTGAATAAATTGAATTTTGATTAATCATAATTTCAATTAATCTAATAATTAATTAATGAGAAATTTTATTAATCAGATTGTTTGATTAAACGATTTATCGAACATTTATTGATTAATAAAAATAATATGAAAGTCAAGGCGAATATTGTTATTCAAACGAACCAAAAATGCAATAAATATTATAAATTCATAAATAAAACTTCATAATAATAACTTAGTTGAATGAACTTTCAAATTTCCAACAAAATATAAGATACTACTTATTATAAAAGCAAAAAGTATTGTGTATACAATTCCAAAAAAAAAAAAACAAAACACTTCCATATGTATTTACGATATACTAGAGATTTCAATTATTTGCCTTTTTTTTGAAAACCGGTTACCGAATATGTGGATAAAATTTATTATGTCATTTTCGAATAAAAAATATTATACAATAGGCGTTACCATGAATATATTCCCACCTTAACATGAAGAATGTAGCATTCGTCAAAAAAATTTATTAGCTTTTTTTTTAAATATCAGCAATTTTGGACCTGCAGTTGTTATATAGGAAATAATTTTAAAATTGCAAAATACTCGATATGTTTGATTGATCGAGCAAAAATTGCCAATCTACGAAAACAAAATAATATTCGACACTTTCAAGTAACGATTGGTTAGTAAAAAGAAATTTACCGGTTAACTGATTAATTAAAAGCAAATATTAGAAATACTCAGTTACACTAAAACACACACTCTAATACATATACATGCTTCTATATATATATATATATTGTTTACATATGTATAACCATAATTTTCTGCACGCACTGATCCAAAAAGCGTTAATTACACTAATTATGGGCGATGGACAGCCACCGAAATGAACACCTAAATACCTACCTACATACATATTTACGTACCCTAACCTTAAAGCGGAACACTTTGATGTGCTCCATATACAAAAAACGTAGACACTCCTTTAAAAAAATATATATGTATTATGAATTGTATCATAACAATAAATATGAAAATAAAAATGAATGTAAAAAATACAACAAAAAAAAAAGATCACAAAATAATTATATCGGCAACGAAGAAGAGGAAATATATATTGAAAAAAAGGCATCTTTAAAGGTAGTATAAGATATAATGTTAGTTGGTTGCATTTAAGCGGAAGTTAGTTGAACATTTTATACTTCATAGTTACTACACTAAATGAACTATGAATTGGTCTAGGCGAAGCTAGATAAAATATCGAAACAAATGCAAATTATATAAATCATCGAAACTGTCAAAAATAGGTTTTAATTATACCATGCATATGAAAATTTGTTACTAACATTTAGAGACCTTCTAAATATTGTTAATTACTTCATTTGAATTTGTATTTACATAATAGATGCAATTATATCAATTTGAATTTCTATTAGGAGGTGTTCGATTTTTAAACGCCAGAGAGAAATCTAGTTGGGGAAAAAATGTCCAACGACCAGTCTATAGGATTGAAAGGAAAATTAACTCCTGTTTTGATCTTTCGACTGGATAAAAATTCATTTAAAGCTTAATATTAGCATTTCACTTCTTCGACAAAACTTGATTCACCCTAATACCATATATATTCACATTTCAACACTTTGCATATATATCCAATAGATACATGTGGAGTATTTATGTGTGCATTATATCAACTAATTTACATCGTTTTGTTTTTGTTTTGTTGATTTAATTACACTTTTTTTTGTGTGTGTGTGTGTGTATGTTGCCATTTGTGCCATCATGCAACAATTTCACAATAATTCAACATTAAACATATGTATGTATATTTATTTTCACACCATTCGTTCAACACCGCCTTTCGCATTTAGTCACATCAACTATGTGTGTACATATGTATATAAATGAATCTCCATACTCGTTCGTATATAGCATTTTCCACGTAATTAGTTTAGTTTTTGTAACTCATACGTAACTGCTAATTGTTTTCGCAAGTGTTTTCTATTTTTCAAATTATTATTGTTGGAATAAATACGATACATATGAGCGCATATAGAGATGAATGCATGTGGCAATATAATTGTTGGCATTCTGCCATAAATGTCATCATGTTGCTTTCATGAAATTTTGTGCAAACCATAAGTATGAAAAATTGAACAAATGGAAATTAAATTTGATGGTGAGAGAAAAAAAGAAATATATAAATACGTATAAATAATAAGAATTGAAAGTAAAAATAAATTGGAAATTTATATCAAATTATATGGTCTAACTGCAGTGTTAAAAGACAAGTGCATCTGCTAGAAGAATTTACCTTTTTTATACCTAAAGAATGATAATATAAATTAAATCTAAATAAAATTATTTTACATTAATTTTTTTTTTTTTTTAGTTTAAATCGAATTAAATATGCATTTTTCATTTCAAACGCTTGGCGAAAAGTCCATGCATTACATTGATAAAATAATTTAGAAATTGCACTTTCACCTTCACGCTCTGAGACTAATGTTATGGTTTCGGTTACCCAATATTATGTTGGAAGTTTTGACAGTTAATATATTCTCTACAAATGCGCCAAACCAATTCGCTATAGCTTTAGCCATTATGATGGAATGGTCGTGCAAAGAGAACCGTATAGAAAGAAATTATATTTTTGGTTTATCAAAACTACAGAATATCACAAGTTTTTTTGTGTATCGTACTGTCAACTTGTTTACTGATACTGAAAATGTAAATGATCGTAAAAGATCTGGCGCGAATCTATCGAAATTCGATCCACAAACAAAAATCGTAGCTCATGATTTGGATATAGTACCAAGAATAATGACGAAAAAATTCTTTACCGTGGCCAAAAATTATGGGGAAGAATGATACACCCTGTATACTTACACTGTCCACCATAAAAGCCAGTTAACTGATGCCAGGGATTGAAAGAGGTTATCATCCCACCTCAGTGATGATTTTGGTGGGGATAATAGGGTGACAATTTTAAATTATTGTTTAATAAAATGCTGAAACGGTGTCATAAAATATCAGCGAAACATTATTAAGAATACTCTAAGTTAATTAAAAGGATTAGAACAAGTGAAGCAAGAAAACATAGAAGAAAGAACACACATTTCATGGTAGCACACACAGCTTTAGACACAAGTAGAAGTCGCTGGGACCAGGTTTGCCGATGGGCTGGCTGAGGAATCAATTCAAACTCGATTTCGTGCAATTTTCCTAGCATTTCATTGGTTTGTCCAGGAACAGATTTAGTCTTTGGACTGGTCAATGTAGGCTCAAGGGTCATTTGAGTAATATAGGAATAGTATCAATTCCACTATGCAGACCTAGTCGCCAGAGCACATATTATGTAGCTATGTAGCTCTGATTCACAGCAGACGTAAAACACCTGGGATCTTATTTGACATTAGGCAAAGGAATAGCAACGTTAGATCCAACCAATATTCTAGTACTTTTACTAGTGGTGGGACTGGATGAGATTTTATAGACATTGCCTATACCAGAAGAGGGTTGTTCAATAGATCTTTTAGGTCGCAGTACTTTTCATATCGTGATGATGAGCAAACGCGACAGAAATCGCGCACAGATTTTCTACTTACCAAAAATATCATGTCTGATATTGATATTTTTCTTAAACTTACAGAAAGTTATACTGCTCAGTTAAAAGTTTCTCACTTCATTTAGAATAAAGATCTATAAAATCAAAATTTATCCGTACATGTTATTATGTGGGCAATGACGATTGATGTGCATTCATATTTATAGTAATATGCGGTAATTTCAATTTTAAATTAAAATTATAATAACGTGTCGAAACCATATGGAGATATTATGCAATAAAATTTTAATTGAAATTAGTACACTAAAAATCAGAACACGATATATTAAAAATATAATTATGGAGGTTTATTTTATGTTGCTAAGAATTGTGCAAATTTGGTTTTTTTTTTTATTTTTTGTTAGTTTGTGATTTCTTCATCGAAAGTTCACTTTAATAAATCACCAGAGTCACCTAATCCCCATGCCCAATTTCGGAACAAACGAATTGTTTGGAAATAAAAAAATCATTTCGACCTCTATAATAGAAATAACAATTTTAGGATTAAATTGGATATTAAAAGGACTAAGAATTTTTAAATAATGTGAAGTGAAGATTAAGTACCATTGAACAGTATTCAAGTGGATGTGAAACTGCTCTATACATTGAGTTATATAAATGGAAACTACTTTGAATAACAAATGAAATTCTAATAGGTTATATTGAAGATGGGAAAACAATCTCATTATTTAAAAGACATTCTGTTTGAATGATATGCTTTTACGAAAACAGCAAATATCAAACTTGAAACATTTACTCGAAAACAGATGTGATATATTTATTATTACTGAATTTAACAAGGCGTATGGATGGATATAACTATATGTATATGCATATAACTATCGATTGAAACCCGTTCAATAGGTGAGGTTTACGTCAAATATCAAAAGTGACCAAGAAACAATATTTAGAATGGAAAGAAATTACGAAAAAAAAACAAAGGTAGTTACTTATACACATATGAAACAGAACAAAAACACTTACATATTTATAATTTATAGAAAAGTATTTGTATAAAATATTTACGTATTGCTATTTTTCAAAAAAGTTCCAATAATTGTAGAACTTATCGAATTAAATTATTGTTTTTTTATATTCTTTATACATGTACGAGGGCGGATTGATAATAAAGCTACCTAAGTAGGAAAAAAAAACTTTTTTTTTTTCAAAAACCATTTATTCTCACCAGTCTCCTTTTACTTTGACACACTTATTAAGACGATATTCCAACTTTTTTATACCATCTGAATAATACGATTTTGGGAACCCCTCAAAATAGGCGTTAGTTTCGGCAATCACTTCTTCGTTTGAGCTGAATCTTTTTCCTGCGAGCCATTTTTTCAAGTATGGAAACAGGAAAAAGTCACTTGGAGCTAAATCTGGACTATAAGGTGGATGATCAACCAATTCGAAATGTATTTCACGTAAGTTTAGCATCGTATCTAATGCTGTGTGAACCGGTGCGTTGTCTTGAAGAACGAGCACTTTTTTCTTCTTTAAATGTAGTCGTTTTTTCTTGATTGCATCATTCAATTGATCCAATAATGCACGATAATATTTTCCTGTGATTGTGGATCCTTTTTGAAGATAATCGATAAGCAATATTCCGAGTGCATCCCAAAATACAGTGGCCATAACCTTGCCAGCCGATTTCACTCCCTTCGCCTTCCACCAGCTTCCACTCATTGTTTCGATTGATTTTTGGTTTCAGGTGTGTAGTGGTGGACCCACGTTTCATTAACAGTTATTAATCGATGCCAAAAATCAACAGGATTACGCTTTATCATGTCCAAACACCGTTCTGAAGTGGTCTCCCGAACTAGTTTTTGCTCGACACTGAGCAAACGCGGCACCCATCTTGCCGATAGCTTTTTCATATGCAAATGTTCATGCAAAATGTTGAACACACGTTCATATGAGATGTTTGCTATTTCAACAATCTCACGCAACTTGACTCGGCGATCATTCATAACGATATCGAGGATTTTCTTGATATTTTCTTCAGTAACCACCTCTTTTGGCCTTCCTGTTGATGGTATTGTTGCAGTGCTTGTTCGGCCGCGTTTAAATTCAGTAATCCAATATTTTGCCATGGAATCTGACGCAGCAGACTTACCGTAATGTTTAACAAGCTTTTCTTTTGTCTCTTTCACCGTTTTCCCTTTCAAATAATAGTGTTTAATCACTGCACGAAATTCGCTTTTTTCCATTTTTCAAGAAACATAAAAGTTGGTTACTTCAAACGACTACAAAAAATAAACTAATCGAAGAATTTGGGTGAAATTTTAACAGCTGACGTTTGACAGATCGCAATTTCAAAAAAAAAATAATAATTTTTGTGTTTGTGCTGCCTTTTTCGTACTTAGGTAGCTTCTTTATCAATCCGCCCTCGTATGTGGTTTTGTTTTACTCGTCAGCGAATGGTTGATCTAACCAAACTATTTATAATTTATAATACAGCCAGATGGCTTCTATATGTTATTAAATATAATCTTAATTAATATTACGAGTATAGTAAAAATCGTCTGTTTTCGCCTAATTGAAATTTCTACTCATATGTAAAGGAAGTGCGTTTAAATTAGACTAGAACGCTCTCTTTCGTCTTTTCGCGAAGGCAAGATTGGGTATTATAAGAATTGTATAATATTCTAATAACTAATATTCATTAAATCAGCACATACTATTTTTAATAAATAATACTAATAACATTGGTTCACATCAGTCAATGGACGGGAATCAACGAGTACGGAGCATTTCTGATTTTTTTAGAAGTGTTTTTTAGCTAAGTGAGAAACATTTAATTGAATAATATGGCTTTTCGTAAGTTTAAGTAAATCAAAATTTATTCTTGCACTTAATTTTAATATAATTATTTGAATTATACTAAAAAGAAAGTTCAAGCCTCTCTCTATATTTAAATATGATACTTATTTAAATATGATACTTTTACACCGAGGCCTATTGAACTTTATTGAACTGGTTACACACTCTTTACATAATATTATATTTTAAAGACAGTTACAACAAGGCAGGATAACAAGAGAAAATGCCAATAGTTCTTCAGATATTGACGATCTTCAAATAGATTTACCAAGTGACCAAAAGGATAAAACTTTGAAACACAACACCATGAAAGTGGGTTGACAAAATTCGTATAATTTAAATAATAACTCAAAATGTGAGATATTCTGTTGGACATTATGGAATGTTTTTAGAATGCGACAAGTCATTCCAATATTTACATTTTGTTTTACATTTATACCTGCTTTAATTTTGCAGAAGTTATAACAACAGAGAGCAGTAAATTCAAGTTCTTCCCGATCCGAAATAATGAATTCAATTTTAAAATACGTGCTCGAAGATGTTGTTACATTGGACTGCTAGAATCGCGAAGCTATTCATGCCAAATATATGAGATTATCTTGGGCGACTACGCTAATACCAAATCAATAATTCGTGATTTTCATAAGCACAACATCGATTTGGCGTCTGTTGCAACACCCGACATTCTTAGCGACACTGAATTCCGTGGTTTTTGGATACGTTGGGACAAAAATGTCATCGCTGTCGGTCGTGAAGGCAATACAGATCCATTTATATCGTATGACACTAAGGACGTGTTCAATATAAAATACATTGGTCTTTCCTCGTCAGTGGGGATAACCGGTACATGGATTTTGGGAGGTATACCAATACATATACTTATGTCTTTCAACATACTTGATAATATTTCCTTTATATGCCAGATGATTTCGCATCCGCGCTAAGTAAAGACGGATTTTCAGCGCCAGCATCAAATGGAAAAAAGGATTTCACAGGTATATATTCTTGTGTTTTATACAAATTTTATTTCCATCTTTAAATGATCTTTTCGGTATAACTTGGACGACAGTTTGTTGGATCAAATCAAATCAAAATCGATTTTCGGAATTCGGGTCGGTCTTTCATTTTCCAGCAGGTTCCGAATATAGTACCTTTTTGGCTAGAGTGGATGTTTCCATTTACTCTACATGACTTAATCAGCGCAGCCATTGAATTCTGCGCTACACTATATCTGCATTCAACTCGTCCAACTCATGGTTGTATCTTATTCGGTATTCATCAGCAACACAATTAGCTCCAAAGATTTTGTGTAGAACTTTTATTCGAAAACTCCAAGTATTTTCTCATATTTAAGGTGGCCTCTCTCCACGCCGTAGAGCCATATGCAAGGACAAGCACCATGTGAGGCTTATAGAGTGTTATCATCGTCATTTGAGAGAGAGAGAGGTCTTGACCTCGTAGTTGCTTACTTAGCCTTGATCCTTCGAAATATCTCCCGTTTGACGTCATTACTGTTGTTAAAGCTGGTTTTAATATAGACAAAGTCTTTCATTACCTCGAAATTGTAGTTTTCAGCAGTTACGTGTTGGCCAAGACCCCAAAACTCTTTATTTGTTGGTACTATGAACTTCTTCTTATTCACGTTTCCAATTTTCAAAGAGCTTGCTGAGCATAGGCTTTAATATTTCACATACTTAGTACATCCCATGGTAATTCTGGCAAATTTTGAGATGTCCTTTCTTGCGCAAGAAGCAGAGGATATTAAGGATGCACTTTCATATGAAGATATTCTGCTTATGAGCTGGTACATTTAGATGAGTAGTACCTCGCCTTCAGTCTTAAAGGACTCGTCAGGCTGGCCATCAGCGCAATCAGTTTTGTTGTTTTCTTCTTATAAATGTTTAGACCTTGTTGTGAGCAGGTGCAAGAACGTCAACACTGTCACCACTGTGTCTCACTAGTTTCTAGCAGGTAGTTTCTTTTTTAGACTTCCCATAAGCGTTTTGACTTGCTTGTGACCAAGTACAGGAGCATCAACACTGTCATCTGTGAGGAGGATCGTTCGGGCACTGGAGAAACTGTTCATAGCATCGGCATTTAGAAACTTGGAGAAGATGACTCATCAGTACAGTGGGCATCAGTAACCATAGTTCCATTTTTGTTGCAGTGGCACTCGATCTTCGCGAAGAATTATTGAGTCTCATTTCCGCCATCACATATTTTTTTCTCGTCACACTCGTGCATCTTGAACGAAACAAGATAGAGATCTGAGTTGATGTTGGCAACATGGATGGGTTCACGTCTTTCGCACTGGAAGCATGCCTTTCGCCAATCGTGGCGTAATCAATTTTTTCTTCCGTTTAGAAAAGGATTTTTGCTTGTCAAATTTCTTAGGATTCCTTAAATATTTACCATCCCGTCATAATCTAACACATTTTTCGCCCTACAAGGGTACCCAGAAATTATTTCAATATTATTCCACTATGTTACTATTATCATCTGATCGAAAATTGATTTAAAAATAATTTTTCGTTATTACAGCATAATTATATAGCACATCGCAATGTTTTATTTTTGCAGAATTTAATACGCCCGGCCAATTGAGTTACAAGTTCTTTCCAGCCAATGATAATAAATTCATCTTTAGGGTTTGTGCTCCACGCGATGTTCGCGTGTTACTCTCCGCATCGCCTACTGAGCATCATCAAGTTTATGAGATAATTATTGGTGGCTCCAAAAATACCATATCGGAGATACGTGAGGATACCAACAGAATTAAGGTTAGTAAGGCTAGCACACCCGAGATACTTAGCAGCAGTGATTTCCGTGGTTTCTGGATCATGTGGAATTATGATGTTATCACTGTGGGACGTGAAGGCGAGATTGACGCGTTTATGTCGTATATTGCTGATGCCATGTTTCCCATAAAATGTGTTGGTATTTACACTGCTAAGGGTGCAACGGGCACTTGGATGCTTCCAGGTATGTATACGCCTATATATAAACGTTAGAGTGGTTTAAAAAATAAAGTGTGTCTGATAAGTTTCTTGTTAAGCAAAGCTAAAGAAATTTCAAGCAAAATTTTATTTGTGCCACTATTTTTATTTTAAGTATTCGTATGGTTTACGATAGGCCATACGAATGGCCTGGGTTTATGATTGCCGTAACTTTCATTCGCAATGGATATTCTACTATATTTATATTTCCATTCAATCACAGCTAATTCTATAGAATCGGGGCTATTGCCGAATAGCAATGACGATGACAATAAGGATGACATTCGGCTTAAGGGTATTTGGATGCCTATTACATATGATCCAAATGCTCAAAATGCAGTAAAGAGTGACGCAGAGAAGGGCGATTTGATCCAAGGTAAATTGCAACCATCACATGCTATGTACTCTTTTGTAAGCACTGACGATGAATATCGTTATTGATAATCTGAAATATTGTGTGCATATTATGATCAATGCGTTACAGCACAAAATGCAACAATTACACCAAAGGGATATCAAGCTGGCGAACGTTCCGCTCTGGTAGAACTTCGGGAGGATTAGTGAATCTAAGTATGACTTTTCTTGTTCTTCGATAAATTTATTTTGATACACTTTAGTGAATGGTTTTTATAATTTCTGGAGGTGCTAAACAAAAGATTTTTGGATGTTGTTTGGAAACATTTAAAATTTTTCTCAAATCAAACTATTCATCTACGAATAAACCAACTAAGATATTTCGCTGTTACTTTTATACATCTATCGTACATTCTCCAGCATTATATTGGAGGAAATTTTGGAATATGCAAAATGTTTTTAAAAAATTTTTCTACTGTTATAGATAATTCTCTGGTGTTTCTCTTTGCTTTAATTTTGCAGAGCCTAAACTCGCCAGAAATAAATACATATTTTTTCCGGTGCGAAATGGTAAATTTTCTTGTAAACTTCGTGCTCTAGACGATATTGGTTTGGCGCTTTCATCATCTGCCTTTATATCTGATCAAACTTATGAGATTGATTGTTGCAAAAATTGGCAAACGGCCGATAATAAATATAATGATGTTGCTGAGGATAAAAATGCCAGCATATATACTACTGGCGAAGTACCCTGTTATTGGATCCGTTGGCATAATAACGTCATCACTGTTGGACATGAATGTAAGAGAGACGCATTTATGACGTATAAAAATGATGTCATATTGTCCGTACAGTACATTGGTATCTGTACTACTTGGGGAGAAAGGGGCACTATAATTTTGAAAGGTATGTTTGATCGATAGTTTTCTGTGAGCGCATTTATATTTTCATTACAAACATACAGATGAATTAAAGGCATGGCCGTCCAATGGTAAAGGTGTTGCTGCTTCAGGCCAAGTAGCACCAAAAGTAATGACGGGTGACGATGAGGGATTATATACTAAAATTAATCGTAATAGGGTAGATTTAACCTCAGGTAATAGTTTGTATAATAATTGATGTAAATATATTCAAAATAACTTTCTAGTGCTGTAATCGTCTTGTGCTTCTTTTTGATTTAATTTTGTAGAATGTCACACACCAAGCATCAGCGAATACAAATTTTTTCGGGTACGCAATAATAAATTCACTTGTAAACTTCATTCTCTGCACGGTATTAGCTTGGCTCTTTCATCATCTCCCTCTACAAGTGGTCAAATGTATGAGCTCGATTGTCGCAAAACGTCGAAAGTGATCACAAATAATGATGGCAATATTGCTGAGGATAAAAATCGCAGTATTTTTACCACTGGCAAAGTCCCCTGTTATTGGATTCGATGGGACAATCATGTTATTACTGTTGGACGTGAAGGCGAGAGTAACGCATTTATGTCGTATAAAAATCACGCCAAGTTTTCCGTAAAATACATTGGCATCTACACTACGTGGGGTGAAACAGGCACAATTTTTTTGGAAGGCACGTATGCATAATATACGTTACCCACATGCGAGTGCTCATGAAGGTATATACGAGTATTTGTATTCTCATTACATTACAGATGACTTAGCATCATCCGACGATGGCGTTAGTGGCACTTGGGAGCTTGTTTCAGATGGTAAAGTGCCACCACAAGCAATAGTAACTAGAGTCAAGGGAAAGTATATTGCACGTACTCTACATAGAGGTGAATTGATCCCAGGTACATTGGAACCATCAGACGGAAAGTGCTATATTGCACATAATGGCCGCGCCTATGGTTATAAAGAATACGAAGTATTGTGCAACAAAGATGGTGAATGGGTTAAAGTAAAAAATGGCGTAATTCCACAAAACGCATATCGAGGCGGCAATACGGCTATAGGTTCTCCACTCTTTATAGGACGTGTCAGACATAAAGGTATCAAATGTATTGGAAAAGTAAAACCATGGGACGGTTGTTGTTATATTCCTTATGACGGCTTTGAGTATAGTTACAAAGAATTTGACATCTATGTTTCTCCATAAATTTATGTTGGTACTCGATATCACTAGGATAAACAATAGTCCCTTTATTACTATATGGCATATTTGTAAATATGAATTTTTACATTTGTACTTGTCAAATAATTAAAATAGCTCTAATCTAATACAAGATTTGGAACAAAATGTATACCTACCTAAAAAACAAAAGATTTCAATAAAAATAAAACACATCTGTCTCTTCTTTATCATCTGTCGGTACCGGTATTAAAGGAATCCGTAAGTACAATATTATTAAGTAAACACAGCTTTGCGTCTAAAATACGTAAACGAATTGATCTAAAAAAGTGGCCAGACACTTGCATCTTTTTTTTTTAGTTTTACTTCAACAATATATAGGTCTCGCTCAAGTGTGCGTGCAAAAGGTGAATTCTGTCGGACGGTGTTACAATATTATAATAATAATTCTTATTATTACTATTTTTGACCATTCACTGCGACCAAGAGACCTGAGTAGTGCCTAAAGTACTGGGTTGGGAGCTCCTATTCCACCATGCAGAAGGTGGTCGAAGGGAAATCCCAAATTTGTCACATGTGTTGCTTTAGTTTGCGAGGCTCTATTAGAAAACCTGCTCGAATGTTGAGACTGTTCTTCGTTAATAACATGCACTCTTTAAATAATTTGAGGATTTAGCTTCCTATCCTTAATTAGTTCGAGTAGATGAATCCGATATTAATTATACTCTGAACCTTTTCAAATCTACCCTACAACCTGATTCCAACCCGGTGAAAGAGTATTCGCCTCTTTCCTTTTTGGCTGATCAGTTTTTTTATTCCATTGAGGCTGTTCTTCGTTAATAATTTAAATTACTGTAAATCATTTGAGGTTGTAGCCCCCAATCCTTAATTTGAGTTGGTCAATCCAGTATTAATTCTTGCTCTCAACCTCTTCCAATCTTTACTACAACGTGATTCCGACCCGGTTTCATCGTTTTTAAATTCCTTTTAATTTTCTTATGACCCGGTACCTATAGAATTGTGACCTTGTTGTTTTTCCCAAGTGTATTTATTTTGTGCAGGCATTCACCAAACCAGTTCGGAATTCACCTTGCTGGAGTCTGAAGCAGCCTGACGGTCGGTTAAAATTACTCTTCTAGTTTGTGTGGTTTCTGTTGAAAAATGTTTGGATATTTATCGATTGGCTTGAAGTATTTTTTCGTCGGTCCAATCCCCTCTTTTATTTGGGATGCATAAACCATGCGAACATTCGTTGATCCAGTGTATACGTGTGGATTAGCGTCTTTCAGTTATTCTTGTCACTTAGTCCTATTATGAAGTGTTGTCTCTGGGCATTAAGAGTTCCTTGAAATGTGTGGAACGTAGTGGATCTGCTTTACGTATTCTTATATAGTTCTCGAAGCTAATTTCTTATGTAGGCATTATGAGAATTGTCCTCTTTGCTTGGTTCCGTATACAGATATGCAGAGGTGTGAATACATTTAAGCCAGCAGTTGGAGAGGATTATATTTATCCATTAATACACTGTCCATTAATTGGACTGTCTGTCGAGGGGTCAATGAATAGAAGCAGCTTTCAGGTTAATTTGATTCCTTTTAGACTGGATGTTTTTCTTCAAACCGCTTCCTTATATCCTTTTATATCACACGAGAGCAAACTAATCAGTCGATAAAACGAAAATATTGAATATAAAATATTTACCATGCTTTGCAAGAATGATTATTTGTGTCTTTACGAGCAGTCTGAAAGCAACTGTGGCTTTATCGTTTATTGAACTGACTGTATTGATTGCTTAGGTTCCCCGACCTCAGCCAGGAAGAAGGTTATTTTTTCCATAGTTACTATTTTGAAATCGAATCTTTACCGAATTACAACTACTAATGTCACTTTGTATTATTACAGTATGATTTAAAATGCTTTCACAAATAAATTTTGTTTTGAATTTAGTGTCAAATTAGTCAAAATACGTTTTTTTATTTTAGTGAAAGGAAAGAAACGTATTCTTACGATTCAAATTCATAAATATGATATCTAATTATCTGAAATCACACATAGTTTCGCTGCAGATAATTATCTGTTTAACAAGTATAATTTATTTGGGCATATACTGGTATACATATCGAAATGTGTGGCAGAGAAATGATTTGAAAAAAAGTGACAAATCGGGTTTGGATTCAAATGGAATCCATCAATGGAATGAAACAAATTATTTGGTATGGAGTCGTAACTGTCGTATATTGAGGTTGGATCCATTCGAACCGGATGTAATGGCTATTTTCAAACCAAAACCACCTACGCAATGTTCGAGGGATGATACGATTTTGGTCCATAAAATATTCAATTGGCAAACGAAACGTTATCAACTTCATATGAATGAAATGGAAAATTATAATTTAAGCAATTTCAATTGTTGCTACAAGGAAATATTGCGTGGCAATAATGATGATCCAGATAATAGTTATCGGTAGGAGAATAAGTGTAATTTTCTATATTTCTCATTCTTTATTGATTATTCTCCTTAGACTCTTGCCATGTTTGCCATTTGAACAGGACTATGAGGTGCCAACTTACATCAATTACATTATTGTGGAATGTTACGCAGTAAAGACACGTCAAATGATATTCAAAGATGCTCACTTCTTTATTCAAGAAAATTTTAATGGACCAACTCGTCCAGTGAATGGTTCAAATATCAATCGCAACGGCTCCCCTTTCGGTATATTGATGTTTGGCATTGATTCGATGTCACAATTCAATTTAAGACGCACAATGCCGAAAACATTTCAATATTTGCAACAGACTAATTGGTTTGAATTGTCTGGATACAATAAGGTTAGTACTTACAATTTCATTCACAAATCACATCATTTGCATTGAGCTCATTTGCTACAGATTGGCGATAATACTTTTCCCAATTTGATGGCCATACTGGAGGGAATTGATATGGATCACTCGTACAAATTGTGTAAATTACATGAGGTTGGCGGTGTAGATAATTGCACAGTAACTTGGAAATTATTCAAGGAGATGGGTTATATTACAGCGTATGCTGAAGATCAAAATATGTTGTCGACATTTAGTTACTGGCGAAAAGGTTTTAAAAACCCACCCACCGATTATTACCTTCGACCCTTTACGATGGCTATTGAAGAACATCTTCCCGTTCAATACAAATGGGTCACTACGAAATATTGCATTGGCAATAAACAAGCCGCAGAATATGTATATGATTTTGGTCTAGAGTTTGCTGAGCGCTTTTTGAAGCAACGAACATTTGGTCTCTTTTGGTCGAGCAGCTTTAGTCATGAGGATTTCAGTCAACCCTCAGCGATGGACACAAAAATGCTGAGCTATTTGAAGCAGCTGCAAAATAAGAACGTTCTAGAACATTCGATTGTAATATTTTTCAGCGATCATGGTGCACGCTACGGTGATCTACGACATTTGCGAAGTGGTTTTTTGGAAGAACGTATGCCAATGTTCTTCATTTCATTGCCGGAGACATTTAAACAGCAACATCCCTTTTATACGAATGCTTTGCGAAAAAATGCACAACGTCTCATCAGTCCGTATGATATACATATGACTTTGAAACACCTGATGACGTTATCGGTGGGTATACCAAATAATTTGACACAAGCTATAAGTTGTCCAACATGTCATACTATATTCAAACCAATCGTCGAGGATCGTACATGTGCCCAGGCTGGTATTGTGAATAATTGGTGTCCATGCATACCATATTTTGTGATACCGACATATACTAAATTGATCAAGAATATAGCATGTTTGATCATCGAAGAAATGAATAAGTACATACAACGTCGCAAGTCGGGTTCATCTTGTAGTGAGCTCACGTTTAAAAGTGTTATTGAAGCCTTTACTAGTGACATATCGAATGGTTCCATTCCACATCGTATACGATATGATGTGCATCCAGAGGGTGCTGAATTCGAAGCACAATTTTATTATTCTCAGTTGACACAAGCTATGGGGATGGATGTGAGTGGTATAAGTCGTTTGGATTCTTATGCCAATCACAGTAAATGTATTGATGATGTTCTACTAAAGAAATTCTGTATTTGCAAGAATATCACTTGAATTACCACTAGGTTACCTAATATCGTAAAAATTCTTTATTAATTAATATTAATTAATTTTTAAACCTTCATCTGTGGATTGCCAATGAAAAATGTATGATACTATAAATTATAAAATATAATATAATTAGAACCTCTCTAGGCTGCACCTTTCATTTTCTCCTTCCGCTAAGCAATTACATACACGACATACTTAACCACAGCTTGAGGTACTGAATCTGTGGATTTGTGAACGTATTGACATTGCACATTTTTGGTTAATCAAAAAGTAATTTCACACGAATTTTACGATTATCACCGTTTCGTAATGATGTACTCGTACTTTCGTATTACAACATCTATGTAAAGATAAAGTGCAATACACTCAACGTATGTATGGATAGGAACGATAACTTATGGCAATATTGTCGCAGATATTGCGACAAATACAGGAACAATAATATATTTGTGTTGGAGTCATTGACACACTCACACACACACATTCACATGTATGTTTATATAAATAAATAAAAACATAGAAAAGGCAGTCAAACCTACGAAATTTAAAGCGCGAAATTAGTTTGATGAATGAACACGAGAATGGTTCATACCATAGCAATAAGTAAAAACCACAATAAAAAAATGTTGTGGTGACGAAGTTGAATAGCTAAACTTAGCTATAGCTTCAATACACATACACATAGACACTATGCCCATATATACGAGCAAATTAAAAGGTGCATCATCATCATCATCATCATCATAAGGTGTGCAACAATATACGCGTACATACCGACAACATCATAACGGCATATGACATCGTCAACATGCATAAATACACTTGTATGCGTTTAAACATGTGGGTACCACTTCTATTCGACAAGCAATGATTGGGTGGTATATGTCATCTTCTATTAGATATTGTACATAACGTTTATACATACATACTATGTTCACATGAAGCGTATCAAATTATTGGCAAAACATTAATAAATATTTCATTTTTCATGTTACCACATAACGGTAAAATATGAAGGAGTACCAATAGTTCAAAAGTAACAAAAAAAAAAAGTAACATTCATAATTAAATGTACGGTAATCAAGCGACAATTGTGCAATTCGTTACACTTGATTTTGCTGCTACATGTTATGTTATGTACTTATAGTTCTCAGTTGGTTTAGTTGTTGTCGATGTGCGTCTTGTATGCCATAAAAGGCAAGTGAGAAGGTTAAGAAGGTTTTCATAAATCAGAATCTTTTTAATGTTACATGAAATTATATTATGCCATAATCTTATTTGACCCACACATTTTATGTACGGAAATATTTGATAATTCTCATGATCGTAGTTTAAAGAAAAAGAAAATCTAGTTGTATATAAATAGTTGTGACTTTCCAGGAGAGTACGTCTCCTTTTGTATGGCAACTCTTATTTTTTGGAATAAAATTGAATATAAGCGTTATGCATTTTATAGTTACGATCAAATTATAATTTGTATTTGTATTGCATTTGTTGTATTTCACACATGATGGCATAGTCCAAACATTATATTGAAGACGTGTTTTATTTACGTTTACATTCGGAAACAATAATGCGTAGATTAAACGTTGTCAGTAGACTTTAGCTTATTTAAGAAACATACGCTCAATTTACGCTGAATTTGAGTTGCTATAAAATGCAATGGGTTTGTTTTCAGGCGTTGCTCAAGCCCAAGTTTAATGGCAGCTCTCTAAGGGATAGTTATACAGTAAATGAACTTTTATTAAAAAATATTAGGAAGCAAAAACGAATGGGGATTGTTCATATATTTAAAAACAGAAGAAGCACAATGATATCGATGTTAGTAAATTTTATGAAATCCTCATTTTTGTATAATAGCCTGCCTAAGGAGTGGGAAAAGGCAGTAAGAATAGTTGGCAAAATGTTTGGGAAGAAGAAAGAAATGGCCTCATCCTCTATTTACCCTCTCTCACCTCTTAAAGTTTTTACTTTACGGGTTCTTAATGGAACCTCACAAAATCGAAATAAATAGATATGGGTACATTCCCATACATAATACACAACAATTGAATTATTGGAATTGCGTGCGCCCAGATGCGGTAGAGCTGGGGCGCAAGGGTAAATGGTATCATCTCGAGGTTAAAATCCACAAAACCGAAGAAAATTAAGTCTTTGTTAGAGGGATTAAATGTATGACCGACCCTCACTATAGTGCTATATTCCGCTCAATATTTTTAGCATATCACCTACAAATTTAATTTCTTTATAAAATTCTACCCCTTCACCACTGGGAGTCTCAGAGAGAGAGAGAGAGAGAGAGAGAGAAATATAACTGAACCAATGTTTTTTTCCCAACATTTTTCTGTATCATACGTGGGCGGTCCCAGAACTACCCTACCTGACATATAAATGGAGGCAGTAGTTTGAAAAAAATTACTTTAGTGAAAAGTGGCTCCTTCGTACGACCGGAATGAAAGTACGACCAATTAAATTATTTGAGTTTCTTATAAAATTGGATGACACCGCTCTCAGGGTGACCCTAAGAAAGTTAACTATGTGATCGTACTTCAAGTAATTTTTAGCAGAATTCCTTTTATTCCGAATATGAAACTCGACTATGCAATCGGAAGAGACTACTCCGTTCACCTAGTCATGTAATCCACATGAGCTGTACACGGTTGAACGAATATTTACGCTTATCGCGATTAACGATTCTCAACGATTCTTTTAAGCAGAAAATATTGTTCATCACTACGAGAAGTAACAATATCCCAAATATATCAGCGGTGTGTCGGACAACCGTGACAATTCGTTTGTAATACCGCGATACTAATGCATCGCAAAGATTTGTCGCCAAAAAATGTTGTAGGTCAAACTAAGTACAAATGTTACTTTAAAAAAATATTGTAAAAATTGAGTGAATTTGATCAATGGTTTTTTTACTCAGTGTTTAATTGCGCATAAGAAATTTTAATATCATACATACCTATCGTAAGGATATGTTTTAATATTGCGTGAAAAAAGCTCTCCCCAACTTTTTAATAAAGTTATAAGAGTATCATCATTAAAGCGATCAAATATATGTACTTAGCGTGCTACGTTGAATGCGAAAGCAGTTAAAAATAGCATAAGAGAAAGGTAAAATATATATTTATATATGTACGAGAGCACATAAGTATGCAAACACAGCTGTTGAGGCGCACCTTTACTCGTGCAACTGTATACCTGTGTACATACCATATAAAGTATGTACACAGGTATATATCACTCTTAAGTGGTGTTGTTGTTGTTGTTGTTGTTGTTCCTTTTAGTAGGTACCAACTATTAAATTTCATTTTACAACATTTTTACGGGCATTTACAGCCACACACACACACACACTCACACACTGGGGTACAAATGTATTCGTTAACATTCGTAAATTGCAAATTAAATTTTTACTTCCATTTAAGTATGTATGTATGTAAATGTTTATAAGTATATCTATATATGGTGGATAAATTTGATCATGTCTGCCTCCCAAAGCCGCCTTTCTTTATATAGGTATATGTAGTATAATATGTAGTCTTGTTCTTATCGTTCAATTTTTTATTGTTGTAAATTTGTGTGTTGTTGAGTTGTTGCTATAATGTGTGGGCGTCACATAGTTGACACTAAATCCATTCTTCTTCCTCTTCTTCTTAGAGATTTTTCCAATTTTGGCTCCAAACTATATATGTGGTGAATATATGTGAGCATTTTTTTTATATTCAGTCAACCAGTCAGACCAGACAGTCATGCAACAGTCAGCATCAGCATTTGCAATGCTATTCACAAGAAATTGTTATGCATTGTTGTTGTTGTTGCTATTGTTTTGTACTATACACCTCACTAATCATCATCAAGAAAGTACCTACTTATATATGTGGTTTGGGTGTACGAGTAAGTAAACATAGCCCAGTGGAAAAGTGGACGATATACCCAATAGTCAAATGAAGAATTCTTTGGGAAAAACATTATATCCATTCGTAAGCAGAGAGGTAAACTATCAATCATTAAATTAGAGATAAATAAGGAAGAGAACTTTTATGTACACAGGGCAATATGCAATATGGGTTTTTACGTTATTACGAACTTCAATAAAAAATTGTGAAATAATATTAATACAACTTGTTTCAGTCCGGTTTTTGCTGTTGTCAAGCGTTTTTTTTTTTTTAAATTGTAACAATATGAATTTATACATTCTTGAAAGTATTGTCCATTTATAGACACCTCCCATCTTTCTGGATATTATCGGATACCATCTAGAAAAAACAATGCGTCTTTTGATGTCATCCACGAATCGACCCAATTTTTGACATCTTTGAAAAAACGGAAGCCATATGCCATCGACCTGAACAAGTATTAGTCAGAGGGAGCTATGCCTGAATTGCACGGCACGTGAGGTAGAACTTCACATTTCAACGTTTCCAAATACATTTTGACGGGTTGAGCAACATGTGATTTCGGCGTTGTAATGCTGCAAAATCACTTTGTCGTATCTCTGCTTGTATTGCGGCCGTTTTTCTTTCACTGCTCGACTTAAACGCATCAATTGAAATCGGTAGCGATCTCCTGTAATTGTTTCATTAGGTTACAGCAGCTCATAATACAGCACACCCATTTGATCCCACCAGATACTCAGCATTACCCTCGAACCATGAATTTTGAGCTTTGCAGTTGATGTTGATGGCTGACCGGGATTAACGCATAATTTTTTATAATTGGAATTATCGTCATTGTCTCACTTTTCATCGTCAGTCACAATACGATGCAAAAAACTCTTCTCGTTTTTGCCTCTCCAGTAGCAGTTGCTTTCAGGCGTTTTAAAATGGCTTGTTGAGTGATTCTTAATGATTTTGCAAATTCTTCTAGCGTTTGACATCAGTCTTCACTGAGTAAATTCTCCAATTTTTCAGCTTACAATTGTTTTGACGCTGTTTTTGTCAACCACAAATTTTGCAGAATTCCTTCCTCACTCCACACTGTCATATTTTGTCACAACTGTATAGCTTTATATTGGTTAGTGATATCTCATCCAGTCTGTCCTTACATATGTAGTCGAAACTTGGATAATTTCCACCTCAGATGAGAGAATGCTCGGAGTTTTCGAGAGAAAAGTCCTACGCAAGATCTTTGGACCTATTTTCGTTGGTGGCGAGTATCGAATAAGGTACAACCATGAGCTGTATGAGCTTTATGGCGACACCGACATAGTAAAGCGCATTAATAGCCAGTGGCTGCGCTGGCTAGATTATGTCGAGCAAATGGAAAAACATGCTCCGGCTAAAAAGGTTTTATATTGGGAACCCATTGGTGAACTACGAGAAAGAGGACGACCTAACCTCCGGTGGAAAGATCAAGTACTGGAGAGCTTGGAATTTCTAGCTGGCACCAACTAGAGAAGAAAAAAGCTGGCTGGCGAATCATGCTAGATTCAGCCTAAATCGATTTTTTGTTGTAACGGCCACATAAGTAAGTAAGTAAGATATCTCATAATTTTAATCATATCCTTCCGTATGTCTTTGATTTTCTCCCTATTTCATTCATACAAATGTCGCGTCCGTAAACAGAAAAAGCCCATATCCCATATCAATATACAGAAAGCAAACGTCTTTCATAGGACAGCCTTTTTCTCACTGGGAGTGAAGCATATTGCAGTAACTATAGTAAGAATTAAGGATTTGTTATTTTTGTGGGTGGCGGTGAAGGAAAATTAGACAAAAAAATAAAATAAAAAAATATAAAAGGAATGCATTTTACTTTTCGTTTTTCACTGTCTTCATTATTGTTGTACGTAGTCATTTATTTATTTTTTTTATATTGTCTTATTTGCTGGCTTACCCAGTATGATGTGGTTGATTTTTAGCAGCGGCAGCAGCAACCTACTTTTGTTGATTTTTGTGGTATTTTAATTGATTTGTCGTTGCAAGTCGTTAGCTCAAAATGTTATTTTCTTCATTTTCGTTGCTATTCTTATAGTTGTTGTTGTTGTTGTTGTTGGTGCTGTTATTGATGGCGTTGCATTGAGTGGCATTGGTAGTCACACATTTAATATTGCTATTTTTGTTGTTGTAGTTGTTGTTAAGCCATTGTTAACGATGCTTAACTGCAATTTGAAAGGTGTTGTAATTGCATTTTGTCTCGCAACTGACTGCTACTCGTAGTTCAATTGCTGGTGAAATGATGGTTGTTAACGGTGTTGTTGTTGCCATGGTAAATATTTTAGCGAGCTTTTTCTTCATTTCCTCTTAATTAAGTATCAAGAACCAGCTATGGCAGCAGCAGCAGCAGCGACAAGAACAACGCAACCGTATTATACACATAGATATAGGTGTAGTAATAGCATATATTGTATATACTACCAACAGTAGTAAAGCAAAAGAGTCTAGTAAAAATTGCTGCAATAACAAAACCAACAAGAACAACAATATTATGTCAGCCTGTGTGATATATCACCATAACCTATTTAGCCATCAACACATCGTTAATAATCATGATCATGATTATGAGGATGATGACCATCATGATGATATATTTGTTCTTTCTAGAAGTTCTCTCTCTCTCTCTCTCTTTCTGTGTATGTTTTTTGCATAGTCTTACAATTTTATGGACAATTTTTATTATTGAAAATCACAGCAAACTCAAAAATATATTTGTTTGGAATCTTGCATATAAAATTCTCTGAAACAAATTCTAACTAAACACCAAATTTGCATTAGCTACATACAAGAAAGTAAGTATGCGTAAATAATCAGAAATGTTTGCAGTGCAACAGCTTAGATTCGGTTATTAATATGACTCTCCATTGATTTCAATATGTTCGGTTCGAAGCAGAAACATAGAACATGCATAGATGAGCTCAGAATCGTCAAATATAGTTTGAAAGAGTTGATTTTAGTCTTATCCTGAAGCCAAGATGAAGCCATTTTTATGTACCTGAAAAATATTTCCTAAATTCAAACTGAAACTGCAGTTACTATAAATACGCTTACCCGATCTACATTTTCAAATGCCAATTGAGTTTAAAGTCACTTGTTTCTAGTCCAGCATTAAATTTTTAACTGAGAGACAATAAACTCTCGGCTGTCGCATACTTTATATATAAAACTACTGTTTTTTTCTTTTTGTCTTGCCTTTTCATTGTTGTCATGCGCCTCAGATCTCGGTACCTATTTTAGAGTTACAGACTTCATCAGGGGTGTTAAAAAGTATATCACAAATTACAATACCGTGTGAAAAGATCAATTTTCTAGCCACCATCATTAACTATGTTGTGTAATTTGTGAATTTGAAAGTGTCCTATGCAAAATAATTTGTAATCTGTCTGGACAAATGCCTTCTTCAGAGTTTACTTCCAACAATCAACAAGGTTAGCTGAAGAACTTTGGAAACGCTACTGTGTTCATCAAGGCAATGCCAAAAATTTAGAGTATTTAACTGAAAATACTATATAAATATAAGTGGCTTTAATTCAGAGCTAAAAAAATTAAATTCCTAAAAAGCGAATCTTAGAGCACTACCTAAATTAAATTATCTCGCCAAAAAAGATGTAAAATAATTATTGAAAAATTAGCATCCCTTGAATTGCTAGACATTTTTTTTTATAAATTCTATCAAATTTAAACCAGCATTTTAAATGGAATTTTAATTTTTTTCCAAAATAAAATCATCGCTTGAATATGCAACTGCTTCAGTCTGTATTATATTTATATATGTCTACAAATATATGCACAGAGTTTTCTTTGTACTTGCAACCAGAAATTAGTGATTTTAGTCACGTGTCACTTTTATGAATGACTTTGTTGATGATGAACGCGTGTATATGGGCACATTCTTGTACATGTGATAGTATTTATGTATATCGCATAGAAGAAAAGAGATACTTATACGAGTAACATCCTGCTCGCGTGCTTTGACGCTTCCTTTAGATGAGTCTCGCTGAACGTGCATCTATGTATATGCAATAACAATGAGAATAATAATAATTTCAATACTTGCATATACAGTTTTTGTAAACTTTTTTTTTTTTACAACATGTTTCAGTGAGAAAGCTACAGATTTTAACTTTACTGCTCTATTATATTGACAAAGTAAATGTTAAAACTACTGATTTGGGAGTGCTTTTCTCTTGTCATATACATATGATTTATATATGTATAATCATTGGCAGAAGAGGTGTAACACTACTTATGCTCATATCTCATCTTGCATTGTGCGGTGTGCAATTCATCACAATTTTCACTGACAAATATTGTCAACAGTAAAATGATAATGAAATCAGTACTGAAACATAAGTACCTAAACATAGGTATATATGCATATTTCACGCAACATATAGGTTCATAAATATTTGTTGCAACAATGGATTATATATACGAAGACTTACTTTTGCAACATTTATTGTTTTGGGATACATTTTGTATAGATTTACCTGCCTAAATATGAAAGATTAATAGAAATGCTAATAGTGAAATTTTTTTGCAACAATAGCAAAGAGGTTACACCGTGCATGTGAAACTGAATAATAATGTCATTTTATTGATTTTGTTGCTTCTGATGGTACACACATAAATATTAAAACACCTCCTTATTTACTGGTACAAACTTTATTTAAACATAAAACCTTTCCCTTGTATTATTTATATGAACCTTAATTTTCCTCAAATTTAAAACCTGATTTCTCTCATTTGAAATTGCATATTTGTGCAATAAATAGCTGGCACTAAATGCTCATAAGCCTATCATTGAATGGGACCTACTTACATTAGCTAATTCCGAGCGACAATAATCTTATGACATCATATCAGGTGTAGTAAAAAGAAATCCATTATTTTTCAATAGATGCTTTAGTAATCTGTATCTCGCGTTGCATAAGTGCGATCGGGTTACGCTAGATGACGTTAGAAAGATAGAATTTCGTACTAAATAAACTTTTCAGGCAGTTTTGTGATTGCTTGACTTAGTATTGTTTGAGCACGCGTCAAATATGGACACCAGTAAAGAGAAAATACGCCATATTTCACAGATTTTCTTCGATAAAGGCTAAAACGCAAGCCAGACGGCTGAAAATGTGAATAGTGTTTATGGTCTTGATACTGTAATAGCCAATCAAGTGCCAATCATTTTGATGTCAAAGATGCACCACGGTCTGGAACGCCAATTGTCGAAAATATCGATAAAATAATGGAAATCGTGGAGTCTGACCGTCATGTAAGCATTGTTTCTATTGCCCAGGAGCTAAACATTGCACAAAAAACCGATTGGAACCATTTAAATAAGGATGGATATAAAAAAGCTCGATGTATGGGTGCCACACGTGTTAACGCAAAAAAAAACTCATGGACCGAATTTCCATCTTCGAATCGCTGCTGAATCGCAACCAAATCGATTCATTTCTGAAGCGGATGGTTACTGGTGATGAAAAGTGGGTCACTTACGACAACGTCAAGCGAAAACGGTCGTGGTCGAATTGCGGTGAGCCTGCGCAAACGGTGGCCAAACCAGGATTGACGGTCAGGAATGTTTTGCTATGTGTTTGGTGGGATTGGCAGGGAATCATCTACTATGAGCTGCTGCCCTACGGCCAAACTCTTAATGTGGACCTGTACTGTCAACAATTGGACCGTCTGAAGGAAGCAATCGCCCAGAAGCGGCCAGCTTTGGCCAATGGGAAAGGAATTGTGTTCCATCAGGACAACGCCAGACCACACACATGGATAGTGACTCGCCAGAAGCTCCGGGAGCTTGGTTGGGAGCTTCTTCTGCATCAACCTTATAGTCCGGACCTGGCACCAAGAGATTATTACCTGTTCCTGTCTATGGCAAATGATTTTGCTGGTGAAAAATTAGTGTCAATAGAAGCTTGTGAAAATCGACTGTACCAGTTTTTTGCCAATAGGGACGGGGGTTTCTATGAGAGTGTCATTATGAAATTACCTTCAAAATGGCAACAAGTTATGGAACAAAACAGTGCTTATTCGACCATAATCGGATCATTCTAACTACGCTAAATAAAACCTTCAATTTAATGCAAAAATAATGGAGTTTTTTTTACTACTCCTTATATTTTCAAAGATTTTTTATGGCAAAATATTACTACCGGAAGAATTGCCAGAATTATAGTTGGTTGTGTCAGCAAGATATCGAATAGATATATATATATATATATATATATATATATATATATATAGATACGATACAGAAGACGAACGCACTAACTACTGACCTAGGCACCTACAACCTCACAATTTATAAATCTAAATATTCCATCTTGAGCTCTAAAGTTCATCTTTTGACAATTCATTTCATTTTTGGTATATCTTACACATATAATTTTATTGCCTGCCTATACAGACATTATTGTTTCCACATTTTAATTTTGCCACGATTCTTTAAAGAACGTTTTATAGCTTACTCGTATATCGAAGAACAGAACAGAAGTCTACATAAAACAACATCCATTACCATTATATTGTTCGTATACGTTTACTTTGTCATACCATATAACATTTTTATTAATACTAAAAGGTGTGCTGTAGTCGTATGCAACAACATACGCATACGCATTACAAGTTCAACAATTCCCTGTTAATCAATTCATCAATGGTATAGTATAAGGTGTGTCGTGTTAATGTGACATTGCGATCATTAACAATTCTATGGATTCCTTTCTTTTTTTTATTTTATTTTATTCTTTTATTTTTTTGTACATCACACTTTCCACCTTAGCTGAAAGAGAAGATAAAAAAGAAGCGCAATAAAATTTGAAAACAGCGATATTTGGAACAAGTGAAATATTTAAAAATTCAAATCAGGTTTCATAAACATTTAGCAAAGGTTTGCACATTGGTTGGCAACAAATATATGTACACATATTTATGTATATATCTACATATGTCTGCTCTTGTATACACTAAATGCATTTCCTACTGTTGGTAACTTTTGTCTGGCCTTGTTTATTAGTATACTTTTCGCAAAAAAATGATTTTTATGTATTTTAATATATCTCTTCATTTTATGTGGAGACTTTTATTTTATTTTTAATTCATAGCTATTCCATTTGATTGTTCGTTAAAACAACAACAAAAACACATGTTTGAAATGAAATTTAAAATTTCGCAACAAAATTGATAAGTATTTTCATAATACTTGCTATATGGCTTAATTGACGAAAGTGGATACTTCAATATGTACGTACTTCTGTGGAAATGAATGTAATTTTCCAGAATTAGAAATTTGCCGTTATTGCAGAAAAATGTTGGAAAAACGACGAAAAATTTGTTTCCATTAAAAAAATATTCGACATTATTATTACTACTTTCATTGTATAGCACTTTTATTAAATTGTTTCATTTCATCGAATGATGCAATATTTATATGTCGGTAATAAAATATTAAAACCAAATTCAATTTAATTAATTTCATTGACAAATACTTAATAAATTAATAATAATAAAATAAGTATAAGCATAAAATATTGAACTCCAGAAAATAATATAAAAAAGTATTATTGAATAAAGTGACTGATACTTTACCCCCACAACAATTATGGGCTCGAATTGTGAGTAACAAAGAAACCATCAATGTTGTAGATGGAACTGTGAGCACAAAATCCAATTCATTAATACACTTCAGGCCTCTGCTTGCCAAATACGTCAATATTTTTTAACTTAACTTAAAGGAATTGAAGAATCAAAACTATACAAATATGTACAAATTAGAATTTCTCCTTACGTTAAGCTCAAAATCATATAAGAAAGAAAGAAACCCATTTTGCCATTTAAAACTACTAAATTTTTAGTGAGACTCTTAAAACAATAATATCATTAGAAAGCCACTGATTGTCATGCATGCTATCTTCAAAATGAAGCAGGTAAAAAATTTAGGATCTTTGATATGCACTTTAAACCAAATATTTAGAATCCATATATACAATAGCGGACAAAAACATATATATAAGATGATATATTGTACCGGGATGACTCAATATGCAGCATAGTTTGTGAGCCTTTCGATATATGCAAGCAAAATCTCCTTTACCAAATTTTTTCAAGGGACATTTTCGGCCAGTATCCACCAATAATACATAATTTGATACATTTTAAGTATTTTCTTTTGAAAACGTAAATTCATTGATCAATTTGAAAAAAATCATCTCCCATTGACGATTGTGTCAACTGTGAGCGAAAAAGTGACTCAATTTTGAATATTTTAAAATACTGAATGCCTTATACCGTAACTCAGAGCCTGGTCCATTGGCCGTTTATATACAATATTTTGTGGGTTCGAGCTTCGATCGGCATCAATTCAGACCAATGATGTTGGAAACAATAAATAGACCCTGCAATACCGAACAGAGCGCCATACTTATAAAGAATTTTCAGATCTACAAGAACTTTAACTTGACCACTACGGTGCACCTCAAATAATAGTCACACATAAAAATTTCCTCTCAAAATCCTAAAAGAATTACACTTTTGATATTAAATATTATGAGAAAATTATGCAATTACGTCTTTAGAAAAATTGATTAGTCACCATATATCATTAAAACACTTAACAGCCCACAAAGAAACCCACACTATCACCATTAACAATGCCATAATACAAAATTTCACATCTGTGTCCAGTAAAACGAACAAACGTTAGTAGTTATGACATATTCTCCCAATTGACTATGTCAACGGCAATTTTCTTGCCATTTTTCAATTTTTTGTTTTTCATTTAACAATACTTGCAATCATTTAAAATATTTCAAGCACATTAACGAATGTGTAAAGAAAATATAGTATCTATTATTTTTCTATACGATCGTGCCGTTTGTCTGTCTGCCTGTCTGTATGTATGCCTATATGTCTGTTTAGCTGTCATTTGAAATTTAACAACAATTTTATATATGTCACAAATTCAAAATCGGGAAAAAAAGGAAATGAAAAGTACTTATATTTATTACAAAAGTCTATTGTATGAACATATGTACATGTATGTACATTAACAACCTATAAACCCGTAGAGATGTTGCATTAACTGTCTAGTCTATGTAGTCTATTTTATCTGGTATGTGTACCTATGCAATTTATGGACTTGAATATGCACTCCTTTACGGCATTGGCCTGTTTGGTCAAAATTTATTGGCTCATTGCAACACAGACAACAGCAACAACTACATCAATCACTTTTCATTTCGTTATATTTCAAAATATTATTTTGTATATGTATGCATATAGGCGTATATTACATACGAGCGTGTACTTTATGTTGTCCATCATGTCACGCCTCATTCTCCTCACCATAACAACCCAATAGATCAAATGTAAGTGCACTAAGTCAATTTCATATTGTTGAATTCTGGTTTTTTTTAGCATGTTTTTACTGTTTGTTATATTGTTAAAAAATCAGGATTTAAACATTAATCGTGAACTAATATTAGCTGCAATAAGATCAATTATGATTTTGGTTAAAATACCGCGACACTCATATGAAATTGTCTATCACGAATGTTTTTGTTTTTAAAATAAATAAAATTTAAAAACATGATTTAAGCTATGTATTTTACTATTCTTAATGTGATATTTATATTTCAATATCAATGATTTTCAAATGATTGCTTGCGCTAAGTAGTGTACGAAAAAAACTAGAAAAATCTCCTTACAGTCGGCTGGGGCCGACCAAATTATACCCTGCATATGTAGATGTATATATAAAAAGTTTGCTCGTATATCCATCCTTTTCTTCCACTACTTTGTATAGGACCTACATTAAGAAGCAGGCGTACCTCACCAATTTTGGAGGATCAATTTCTGCCTATACTACTAAACTACATAGGTTGCAATGGGTTGACTTAGGCGTATTATTTAGGAAGTTATGGGTGTTTTAATGTTTAAGATAAATCCGACACTTTGTACGGAAGCTATATAAAAAGTGGGCGTGACTTATCTCTTTCTTGTATATCTAATTAATTTTTCAATATTAATCCACAAATTAAATTTGGTTGTCCTACGCTATATGGTTTGTAAGTTATGGAGCTTAAAAGTTTTAGTTTAATTCCCTTGACTTTGTATGGGAGACTCATGAAGGAGTGGGCGTGGCACACTGATTTTCTGCCAGATTATTTCCGACTACGATATTAATTTAAGTGTCAATTATGGTTATTCTAGACAGAAGATTGCCGAAGTTACAGCTGTTTCAATTTAAAATTTGTATGGGGGCTACGATAAACAGTGGGCGTGGTGCGCCCATTTTCTGTGAGCCTAGTTGCTCCTACAATACTATTCCATACCTTAAATCTCGTTGTCCGACGCTAAATGGTTTGTAAGTTTTGGAGCTTAAAAGTTTTAGTTTAATTCCCTTGACTTTGTATGGGAGACTCATGAAGGAGTGGGCGTGGCACACTGATTTTCTGCCAGATTTTTGCTGACTACCATGTTAATCTAAGTGTCAATTATGGTTATTCTAGACAGAAGATTGCCGAAGTTACAGCTGTTTCAATTTAAAATTTGTATGGGGGCTACGATAAACAGTGAGCGTGGTGCTCCCATTTTCTGTGAGCCTAGTTGCTCGTACAATACTAATCTACACCTTAAATCTCGTTATTCTACGCTGAATAGTTTGCAAATTATAACCGGTAACATTTTTTTTAATTTCCGCAACTTTGTATGGGAGACCCAAAAAGAAAAGGGCGTGGCACACTGATTTTCTGCCATATTATTTCCGACTACCATGTTAATCTAAGTGTCAATTATGGTTATTCTGAACAGAAGATTGTAGAAGTTACAGCTGTTTCAATTTAAAAGAAGTACAGACACTTTGTATGAGAACTACTCTAAAAAGTAGGCGTGGCTCAACCACTTTTGGCGAGGTTATATAGTAGTATAATATAAGTCTATGTGCCAAATATTGTTGTCCCAAGTGGTATATTATGTGAGTTATAGCAAGTTAAAGATTTTGAAAATTTCGAGGTTAGTCGCTTTGAATGCTTGGTGTGGGCGTGGTTATTGACCGATCATGCCCAATATCAATCCCCTCCGTACTCTTGGATCATAGATTGCTTACGCCAAATTTCATCGAAATAGCTCAATATTTACTCAAGTTATCGTGCGAACCAGCCAGGTGACAGACAGACGGACGGACGGACATCGTTAAATCGAAAATTTAATCGACGCTGATCACGAATATATATCTATGTTTATATCTCCGGAGATTCCTTCAAGTGGACACAAACATCTGACCGAAATGAATATACCATGCATATTGCATTATGCAGGGTATAAAAATAGGACTACAGATTTATTGAGCTCTTATTGCAATCATTATAGATTTCATACTAATAACAAATAACAAGGAACAAGTTTCGAAATCGACCAATATAAGTAAATGACTTGTAGTACTGTCTAAATTGAATACAACATTACAGTAGTACTATAAGATAAGTTTGACCAGAGACGTGTCTGAAGGCTATAAGTGCCAATGTGACAAGCATCAAGAATGATCTTTAATGAAACTGCTTTAATTATTTTATTTCAAACTTCAGTTAGAATTGGTTACATTGGCCAAACCTATAAAGGCGGCTACAGAGATATAGGTCCCTAGCGATATCAGAATTGCTAGACTTAGTTATTGTCTGAAACCGCTATTTTCGTTAGAACGTAGGACTTTGAGCATCTTAAGCAGTTTGAGCTAGTTCTGCAGTTTGGTTTGTTTACCATGCAAAATAAATCAATTTAAAATGTCCACCGGTTTCGGGCATCAATGATGATAAAGAAGTAAATAAATAAATATGTGTCACTTCTTTCGCTGAGCTCCCCTTACAGTACTGTTGTACTGTGTTAAATTTTGGATAGTATTAGAAGGGACCTGCCGATTCCGAATGGCAGAATCCTTGTAACATCACTTTTTCTGAGCTTTGTCACAGAGTTCTTTTTAGAAGAATTCCATGGAAAATTGCTACTGCCGGAAGAATTGCCAACTGCTTGCCGACAGGTGGCAATGAAAGTTTAAAGTTGATATGAATGTTGTGCTTCAGCCGGGGTTTTAACCCACGACCTAAACGTCAGATGGTCTACGCATAAACTACTGAGCTAGGGCACCTGCGTCAATAATGACTAAGACAAAATATAATATAAATGTAAAAAAAAAAATAAATAGGTGGCACCTAAAGCCCCGAAGGGCTCATTGCCCGAGCTTCTCTTCCATTACTGTTAGGCGTGTTAAATTTTGGACAGTATTAGAAGGGACGTACTTATTTTAGCCGGTTCCGAACGGCAGAACTCTTGCGACATCACTTTTTCTGAGCTTTGTCACAGAGTTCTTTCAGAAGTTTTTTCATGGCAAGTTGTTACTGCCGGAAAAATTGCCAATTGCTTGCCGACAGGTGGGTGCCGTTCGAAAGAAAAATCTTTTCGATATTAAATTTGTTATGCATCAGCCGGGGATGAACCACGACCTACAGATCAGAAGGCCAACACACTAACCACTGAGCTACGGCACCCATTATAATATAAGTGTACTATTCATTTAATTTCATACTTTTATAATGATCAGATATTAAAAATCATCTTTTTTGCCTGGTCCAACAAGAATTCAATTCAAAATTTCAGTTAAGGTGTTCATATATCAACATTTTTTATAGAGGTTAGTACTTGATTTTCCTTGCACCGTATCCCTTTCAGCCTAATTCTGAATAATGAATCCGAGCTACAACCACTTCCGCCTTTTTCAATCCAAGTGTATGTGAATAGAAGATGTTCTAATATTTTGCTATATTCTTCTATGGAGTGTAAATTTCGTTTGGTAAAGCCTTAGCTATTAAATCATGTAGTCAGATTCAGTTGATGAGGGATGGCAAATGGAGAGTAACCTTATGTTTTTCTTTCCATATGTTATTTTTATTTTCTTAAGATGGTATTCGCACAAGGAGAATAGTAATTTGTCTATATAGGCTTGAGAATTATCACACCGAAATGGCACCATATGACCGCAAAAAAATTGTCTAGATTCTACGGACGTTGATATACATATGCAGGTTAAGTAAAAATTAATGTAATCTTGTTTTTCTTCGGTAAACTGAGGTGTTTATTTTTATTATTTTCCATAAACAGAGTTGTTATTCCATCCTCGTCGTACTTCTGTGAGATCTGGCAGAAATATCCCGATAACTAATTTTCGGAGTAATTTCTACTCTGCAATTTATTCCCTGAAGTGAGTTTTCAAGCGTCTAGAATATATGGTAGTATGAAGGTACAACGTTAAAGCTGTACTGAGGATGGACCAAAACTTCTCAACCAAGCTCCTCTAGCTTTTTTTCGGATCTCCAAAGAAGCGTGTCGCCTGGTGTTGCCTCGCTGAGTGGTAACACTTCGCGTTTTCTTAACTTTTGGTCGTGTTTGATGGATTACTACACTCAATTCATTAGTTGCTCATGTTGAAGCCGCTCGTAATGATGACTCCCTTCAATTCGCCTCATTGGCTTTGCGGTTGTGTCTAGCGTATATCTGATTGTATCTTCCATAACCGTTTTCACTGCATATTACCGTACGGATTCCATTTCTTAGCACCGATAACTACTCGTTTCAGAAATTGCTTGTTTTCTAACCGCTTTAGTCGAGTAAAATTTGCTTACTTAGCTTATGAGGTATCTATCCTCTCTACCAAGCTTTTTGACGAATCCAGAATTATATCAGTTTCCTTAGCAATGTTTAACTCCTCCGGGCTTTGTATTTTAGATCTATTCACTAAAAGCCAATAATCTAACCACTATTCATTAAAAGCGAATAATCTAAATGCACAACTATAATATTCCAGATTTTTGAGGACTTGACATTGTTGTGTACTTTACTGAATGTTTGCTAAAATATCCAGCAGTGTATAAAATTTCGTAAAACTAATAGCTCAATTTCTCCACATGCACACTCGGTAGTAAAACACCACTTACCCATCAGTTACGTGAATTGAAAAATTTTGATTTTTAATGCATATCACACACATCAATTGTGTGTGATATTTGATACATTTGCTTTGGAGCATAACAATCATAATTTAATTCCTCTCATCGAACAGTGTGCTAATGAAAACTGTGTCAGGCATCTTTATTTTTATTATTCGCTTTACTTTGTCACAACAAGACACTACAAATGCATATCAATAACGCACATAGAGCCTTAGATATTTATGCATTCTGGCGCAGATATTGGACACAGAAGGAAGGTACAGTTAAGTTTAGGAGTATACGATATCTGGTTGTCAACATGGTGCTTACCAGTTAGTTCTCATCAACAGTTGTTGGTTGGTTGGTTGGTTGGCTGGTTGGTTGTAAACCAACGCAATTACTTAAGTTCAACTCAAATTGCTAATAGTTGGGTTCACTTGATTACACATACATACATATATACACCATCGAAAAGAGATTAGTAAATGGCAGTGGTAATGGACACCCGCGAATACGCCTGCGCAACGTTAAGTGTTATGTATAATATGTATGGTGTATTCGAATAAGCTTCATGCAAAATATTTTCATGTTGTTTTTTAAGCAAATGCTTAACAGTCAGTAACACCCAAAAAAAAACATGCTGAGTGTGTCATTTGCATATGAGAAGGGTAGGTGGGAGCCTCAATTTAGAATTGATAGTGAATGAGCTAGTAGTGTACCAGTGTGTCGATTCATGTGCATTAGTCAACTACTGTGGTCTTGTTGTTGTTGTTATACTATATCAACTTGCACTATATAGTATTTTCTATACAAAAAAAAATTTATATTAAAATGATAATAATGCACGTACATAGCACGCGGTCAAACGGCGTGTGGTCTACACTCACGCTCACACACTATACCACTCAAACAACGCTCAGAGTAGTATAACGCGATATGCATACACATAATGTTCGTTATAGTCGCATTTGCTCTAATTAATCTAATTGACTTTTATGGTTGATTTTTATCACTTATCATATTATTTTGTATTGTGTATATGTATATATACGAAGCTCATAATGGCGCCAAATGGTTATAGGCAATGCAGCTGATTTTTGTTTGTTTATTCATTTTTTTTTTCAAATTCTAGCTATTGCAGTCTATTTGGTATGACTTCATGGTGACACTTAAGATACACACAGATAATAACCGTTATTTCGGAAAAGACAAAGCAAAACCGACAATAAAAGAACTTTAATATTCCAGATTTTTCAGTTCCAAGTTATGTATTATTTACAATTTTTTTGAGCTGCATATTAACACAACTCTCAGAAAGTCTTTAGCAACGCTACAATATTATATTGATACATTTTTTAAAGAATCACAAAAATGTTACGTACTTGACGACAGGTAATGGACAATTTGGTCAAAAAGAAAAAGTTTCGTTGGAAACGATTCTGGAAGAACTTTGTGCAAATTGGCTCCCACATAATAAGAATGTAATGAAATATACTCAGACATTCTAAAGGGAATTACCTTTGATAATTCTAAAGGTCAGATACCCGATACTAAGGCATACAGATTCTCGAAACAAAGTCAATAACACTTAGTTTTATGTGAGGTCAATAGTTCACAACGTTGTAGGGCGGGAAATCGGTCGAAGGATAAGCAGACATCAAAGAGCTCTTCAAAAATTCATGATAGGTGAATGACAAAAAGTTTTGGTTGAGCGTACTTCATGCCACACATTGCCAGAAGCTAGTATTTCATACAAGATCCTGACCCAAATAAATTAGTCTTGTGTCGTCCAAAACAACAGTCTGGCTAAAGTGAAGGTTGCGCTGAGTTTTCGAGAGCATTACAAGGAAGTTTGGCTTGTTTTTGAGCTTTAGAAATTGGGACGAAATTGAAAGTCGTGAGTTAGAAAATGGATGTGAAAAGCGGGTGAGATTTAATCAAAAAAATTTGGTCTCGACATTTGAAGACATCAAATTATAATTGATGGAATATTATGTATATTAATGTTCAACAGAATCGATTTAGTCATGTCTAACTATCAGTCCGTCTATTCGGATTATTTTTATCACGAACTACTGAGTTGTCAAACGGGAGAAATCGAACGAACACCACACCAACATCCCATACAAAAGTATGTTTCCGTCTGTATGATTTCATGTATGCACTAGAGCCTAGGCGGCCAAGAGTTGCACAATGTGCAGTTGGCCCTCATGTTTTCACACCAACGATAACGATGTGTAAGCACGATGTTATACTTTCGCTTCTCAGTTGCTGTTTAACTTTTGACGAAGCAAGACTGCTGCGCATGTTTGAAAAAAAAAAAAATACAAGCACTGTATTCGTGTGGCCGGCATTGCACTAGAGTATCTAGGCTTGCACCCAAATATTAATTATTGTGTTCGATTAATTTAATTTTATAAAAACATCAATTTTGTAGCTAAGTACCACTAATAGTTGGAGGTAGATAGTATTTTGATTTATTTTATATATTTGGTCACTCTAGAGGCCATATCTGACCATTATGCGGTTGAATGTAGATTTTTAGGTATTTCCAAGTTTATTTTATATAGGAGCCTCTTAAAGAATTCAGAGTAGGGAATAATACGTTTTGAAACATGTTCATAGTGGTAGAATTGCGCCATTACTCACTCCTTTTCTTCTGCGTGCATTTGTCTTCGCGAAAATATGGTAATGAATTTGGGGAATTGGAATTCACTCAATGAGAAATGGGAGAAGTAGTCCAACGTTGTGTATGGATTTCATTGTATACCTGTAACTAGACGCTGGCATATTAATGTATGAAGGAAAGTTGAAAGATGACATATCCATTCTAATTAAAAATATCAGCTGTGACAGTGTAATAGACTCCTAGTAATATCCGCACATCTTAGAAATTTACTTGCGTTTCTGTAAAAGTTATCTTGTCAAAAAAGAGCTTACTAAATAGATCAGATATAATCGTCTAGTAGAGCCATACCAATGTCCAGATATATTAGAAATTTACTTCACTTTGAGTGGAAGCCGTCTTAACGAGAAGGATCTCGATAATATCATAACACAGTGGCTCTGTCTCTCTGTCTCTTTATCTATCTCTTTCCATGATCTATCTCTCCTATACGCCTCTATTTTCACGCAAACGAGTACACACCGGATGGTTCTTACTAAATGTCTTACAAATTTATTTCGAGGAGAATTTTCCCACTAAGAAGCAACTCAGCAGTTGTATATAATTGTCATTTTCTAATTAATATAAAAACTTCAAACCTTTTCTATATCTCTATTTAACTTAAGCCGTATTTTTTAAAATTAATTAACTGTCATTGCTAAGTATTGTATGCTCATATGTAATATATGAGCACATATTGAGGCGATATATAGTATTCGCACATTTAATTTTTATTAGAATATCCATTCATAGTCATACACTGCAGGAGTTCAATAATAAATGCAATTTGCCATAAATGCAAATCATATTGTCACGTGACAAATTTCGAATGCAAAAACACAAAAAACAAAACGAAAAACAAGAGAAAATACAATTTTAGAACTCATATATACTACTTATAGGTAGACAAAACACTTGTACATATGGGCATTTCCTCGGTAACGGCGTTAATTTCAAGACGGTGATTAATTTCAAGATATTAGCCAATATGAAGCAATACGAATTTTTCACTTCTTTGAGTTTCCCTTTTAGCATTTTCGAGAAATGCCCATATGCATATTGCTAGTGGAACACAAACAAAAAGAAAGAAAAGAAACAATTTAAGAATTGATTTTCTGTAAATATGATACGATACAAAAGCGTAAAACTGTGAAGGTAATATGTAATATATACAATAGTACAAATATACACACGTACTTAGATATCTACATTAAAAAATAAAAATTATGATAGTAACAGGCTGATGTTGCTTACGCTGTCAATACCGCGTGCAACCGCAATATATGATAAATCAATAATGCTAATAAAAAAAAACAAGCAAAAAGAACAACAAAAACATGAACAGTAAAAATTAAAATTTTCTACAATAAATTCTGATATGTGAATGCAGTATGTAGTTGTTGGAGAGCACCGTATGCAGGCAATGTATTGTAAGTGAAGTCTTACATACACATTCGCGTATGTGGTATATGTTGATGGACAGATACTGCACATACGACATATACTCTACGTATGTAACAATAACAATAAAGTCACATTGTCATAAGTTTCAAAAAACCGCATGTTGCTGATGGTACTAGAATGGTGCTAGTGGTAGTAACTATCATACATATTTCTGGTTAAATGGCTGACAGCCATACATATGGATACATTAAGTTATCTCACCATACAAACATCAACAAAATTTGTTGTTATTTTTAACAGCGGAACACAGAAGTTCGGTTATATTTTATGACGACCACCAAAATATTTCGACTCAACAGAAATGTCATTTGTGAAATAAACCATTTTGAAGATACCAACTAAAATCGGATTTTCTATGAAATTAAAATTCAGTAAACATATATTTCTTCTCAGCAAACTTTTTCACATAATAGAAGAGTCTGAACTACTAAGTTTTGGATCAAACGTTTTAGAAAATTTTTTAATAAATTTTTTTCAAAAAGTTTTAGCAATCGAAAGGTTTTCTATTGAATTGGTTTGGGGATTTCGTTGCAAAAGATTGAAGAGAAAATTCTGCCTTGGTAAAAGCGAAATTGAACACAACACAGTCGACTGAAATTGTGAATTAAGTTTATTGTCCCGATACATAGCTAATTAGACGCAAATTTGCGGTATGTTCGCCGATCGTTGCCTTGAATAAGTAGGCGCTCATTGAAAATGTCGATAAAATCATAGAAACAATCGAAGTAGACCGGAATATTAGCAGTCGTCGCCTCGCCCAAGAGCTAATGGTTGCCCATAACATAGTTTTAAATCATTTGCAAGAAGCTAAATTCAAAAAGAAGCTCTATGTTTGATTGCGACACAAATTAACGCAAACAAATAGAATGGAATCCAACTTAAAGTTCGGACCTGACAGCATGCGATTAATAATAAAAAAAAAATAAATATGTGGCACTTAAAGCCCCGAAGGGCTCATTGACCGAGCTTCTCTTCCATTACTGTTATGCGTGTTAAATTTTGGACAGTATTAGAAGGGACCTACTTATTTTAGCCGGTTCTGAACGGCAGAACTCTTGTGACATCACTTTTTCTGAGCTTTGTCACAGAGTTCTTTTTGAAGCTTTTTCATGACAAGTTGTTACTGTCGGAAGAATTGTCAATTGCTCGCCGACAGCATGCGATTACCATTTGTTTTTATCATTGCAAAACTTCCGTAGTGAAATGAAATTGCCATCAACAGAAAATTGTCCACATCTCTCTGTCCAGTTTTTTGCCAATAGGGACTAGGGCTTCTAAGTATGAGAGAAGCGTGATTTTAAAATCCTAACAGAAAATTAAACAAAACGGTGCAATTTGTCCCAAATCGGAAAATCCAAACCATGCTAAATATATTCAGATGTAAAAGTAATGGATTTATTTTCCCCCAAAAACCAATATTTTACTAGATGGCAAAAAATAGACCAAGGATCAAATTTCACTGGTAAAACCAGAAACATTTTTTGTGAGACATTTTCGTACAATCTGTACTATACCAAAGAACGTCCTAGACTCCACCTACGAGTAGAAAATATTACAGCAAAAATTACAGCAGAAATAAATAAATAAAAAAAAAACTTCAATTACCGTGTCGTATTGTAGTATTACAATAAAAAGTAACAACAATGACAAATAGAGTATGGTGTTAATGCTTAACACATTCAACTTGCACAGCAACAACAGCAACTACACCAACAACAGCAATCATCGACATGAAAATGTTGCAGCTGCAATTTACGTGTTGTCGATTACTGCTGCTGGTACTACTGTTGTTGTTGTTGTTGTTGTTGTAATTCAAATACTGCTGCTGATTGATTTTTATTATTATCACCATTGTCGCTGTTGTCGTCGTTGGTGCTGTTTTTTTTTTGTGGATAGCGTTCCCTACGCATTGCTACATAGTTCTATGCACGAAAAGACTGCATACTGCGGGAAATTTTTGAATTGTTGCATGCAACAAAGTTCATGTTCAGTTTTTTTTTTTGGCCAGAAAATTTATTTCAATTTATTTATTTCTTTATCTATTTTTTTGTTTTTGTTTTTTTATTTTTTTTTATTATCAATATGACCAGTGACTGTGTTCGCACTTTGTATGCATCTAAAATATATTTGTAGATACATGTTGCATGTTGCAGGAGTGACAAGAAATTAAGGAGCAAAAAAAATGTATATTGAATATGACTAGTTATTGGTGACATATATTTTTGTTGCCATTGTTGTTGTGAATATTATTGTTATTGTTATTATTGTTCATAATGCCAATGTCGCTAATTTCAATTGGTGGCGAGTTCATATTTCATTTACAACACGATATCAGTAAATAGTATGAGTGAGTTAGTGATTGAGCCTTTAGTTACGATAGACTTACAGATGTGGATTAGGGTGCCTAGAGGATTTCTTTGTTCAAAAATTCTTCAAAAATTTTATATTCTTGGTTTCATCGACATAATTTTAATAACAACAACAACAACAAGCTAATAATGCAAAAATGAGTCATTTTGGAATTTGTATTATTTATGTTCATTTATTAAAACCAAATTTATATAACAAAATTAGCTTGAATTCGTTTTGGGGGATTTTTGAAAATTTTCCAATTATCTAGTGGTTTTTACCAAAGCTGTGGTGTAAGTCAAATTATTGTATGATTCGTCTTAAAGCACATGCTGTGAGAAAATATGCATATATTGTATTTACAACTAGTCGTATCTTGATTGTATGCAGTAGCAGTGGAATTTATAGAGTGGCAATAGTAATGGTGATTTTTCAATATGATGACAGCAACAAAACCAATATCCAAAACAATGTCAACGATAAATGTTTGATATAAATATTTTGGAAAAAAAAAATAGCAAATTTAATTTATTTATGAATTTTTATTGACCATTCAAATAACTTGTGGCAATATCCATGCAGAGACATGCATGTATAATATACTCCGTATATGTATGCTTGCAACAATAAATAAATAAATGCGAAGAATGCATTATTTATTGATTTTTTATATGATTTGCATTTGTCAATTTATATGCATTTTACCATGGTAATGTAAACCTCCCTCCTTTCAATTCAATTATATATATATATTTATGAGTACTAACCATATACTATGCATGTTATGATTGCACTATATTTTGACTTCAATGACTTACTCTAACTGAATACATAAGAGTAAATGTATAAATGTATAAGCTATGATGACGCTGACTTACATGAATTCATATTGTAGATATGTACCTGCACATATGGATGGATGACGTCACGAACAGCCTCACCCAGCACAAGAGAACTGGCATTATGTGGAATCTGACACGGCAACTTGAGGACTTTGACTTTGCCGATGACATTTATCTCCTCCCGATATGAAAGCGAAGGCGAACAACTTAGTCGCGCTGGCACGCACTGTCGGACTAGAGATAAATATTGTAAAGACCAAAGCCATGAGAATCAATCACTCCAATACAATCCATATAATGATTGACGGCTGTGAGATTGATTTCGTCGAAAGCTTCTGCTACCTCGGTTGCACAATATCAACAGACGGAGGAGCCGAAGCTAATTCCCAAATCTCCAGATGCACGAAATTGCGAATATTCTCCTCATGTGTGAAATCGACGCTACTGTACGGAAGCGAAACATAGCTGATCTCGAACTCCACCACGCAGAGTCTTCAAGCTTTTGTCAACAAGTGGAAATATTGAAATTTTATTACGAAAATCGTGGTTTCGTCATCCAAGGTCAAAGATTTTTTTATCGCAAAATTTCATTTAATGATGAGGCTCATTTTTGGCTATGTGAATAGCCGAAATTGTCAAATTTGGAGTCAAGACAATCCACTAGAAGTCCTTCAGACACCATAACATCCACAAAAAGTTACTGTTTGGTGCTGTTTATGGGCTGGTGGAATCAGTGGTCTATGTATACTTCTTTAAAAACGCGACACGCAACAACGTAACCATCAATGGCGATCGCTACAGAGCCATGATAATTGACTGGTATATTTGTTTCCCCAATTGCGTGATGTGATTGTGGAAAATATGTGATTTCAGCAAGATGGCTCTACATGCCATGCATATTTATATTTCGGACTCTGGCAATGCTAATGTCAATAGCTGGAATCTGACAACGCCATAATAAAATTTGACATTTTTAGCAGAAACCTACTCACAACGTTATGATGTACAAGTGCTATTTGTTTCGTTTACAATGAATTAAGAAAATCAATTTGACCAAAATATGGAAATTTCAAGAAAAGGATTTCGTTGCATAATTTTTCACAAATTTCGACGCAGATTATCTCAACAAGAATGCGTCGATGAACTCAGTACTTTGTATGGGGATAAAGCACCATCAAAACCCACAGTATATCGCTGCTATTGTGAATTCAATTATGGTCGTAGTTCGGTCGCCGACAAATTCAGTGAAGGTCGTCCAAAATCGGTTGTTTTGTCACAAAACATCGATGCAGTGCATGAACTGATAATGCAAGATCATCATGTGACATATCGTGAGACAGAGGCAGCCTTGCACAATATTTCCACTTCAATACATTCGATTTTGTATGAACAGTTTAAAAAATAAATAAATATGTGGCACTTAAAGCCCCGAAGAGCTCATTGGCCGAGCTTCCTTTCCATTAGTGTTGTGCGTGTTAAATTTTGGACAATATTGGAAGGGATCTACATATTTTAGCCGGTTCCGAACGGCAGAACCCTTGTGAGATCACTTTTTCTGAGTTATTTTAGAAGATTTTTCATGGCAAGTTGTTACTGTCGGAAGAATGCCAATTGGTTGCCGAAAGGTGGGTACCGTTCGAAAGAAAACTCTTTTCGATATTAAATTTGTTATGCATCAGTAGGGGATTGAACCACGATCTGCAGATCAGAAGGCCAACACACTAACCACTGAGCTACGGCACCCACAGTATGAACAGTAAGTTGTTAATAAAAATTTTCAGTCGTTGGATACCCCATAATTTATCAATAGCTCAAAATTACGCTCGCGTCGATTGGTGTAAGGAGATTCTTAAAAAATTCCACCAAACGAGCCAAATCCCACAAAAGTTGTTCGGGCCCGCAGCACATCGAAGCAAATGATCACCTGTTTCTTCGACCGATTGGGTCATCTGGCCACTGTTCCGCTTGAGCAACGTAAGAACGTCAATTCTGAGTGGTACACGACCATTTGTTTGTCGGAAGTCTTAAGAGAAATTCGCAAAACCAACCGCCAAAGACGAATCATTCTCCATCATGACAATGCGAGCTCTCACACATCTCGTCAAACAGGTGAATTTTTGAGCAGTAAAAACATCGAATTGATGACTTATCCTCCGTACAGTCCTGATTTGGCATCCAATGACTTTTTCTTGTTTCCGAATATCAAAGGTAAACTGCGTGGTCAACGATTTACGAGCGCCAAAGAAACAGTTGAAGCGGGCTATGTGCCCGAAATTATATTCAAACTCTTATTGCATAAAATTATCCTTTCAATAAAGCCAATTTTTAGTTCAGAATATTACATTTTGTATTTTTTATTTTTTTTCCCCTATTTTGAAAGTGCTTTGCTCTAAAAACACACCCTGTATGATTATCCCAAGCAACCACCATCTAATTTATAACTGCTTCTAACAAATTCGGAGACTTTCTGTGGGAGCTATATAAAATAATTGGCGTGACTCGCCAAGATATTGTGATATTGTTTGGCAATATAATTTCAATTTACGTGCCAAAATTTTTGGTCTTACGTGAAACATTATTTAAGCTATTGCCAGTAAGAAAATCTTTTAATTAGGGGTCGCGCGACAGGAGTGATATTTTATTAACCGTTACATCCTGATCGTAATATTAGTCACTTTGACTGCTTCATGTAGGCGCGGCAGCTGAGGCAGCTCAGGCCTATTATCAATCCTGTCAATACCCTTGAACAAGAATCTCAATATTTCATCAAGTTATTGCCCGAACCAGCTAGGTGGAAAGTGGAAGCTGCACGATTTATATAAATGCAATTTATATAATAGAATAACTATTGAGAAATATTGATATTTGGACTACTTCGGACTGAGGAGACACGATACATACATATAATATATACATATGTGGTACTTATAAGACCCGATGGGCTCTTTGAACGAGCTTCTCTTACAGTATTGTTGTACCTTTTAAATTTTGGACAGTATTAGAAGGGCCACCACAAGAGTATCCAGTTTGCATATCAGGATTTGCATTTGACTACCAATAATGTATAAAAGTTTATCAAAATCATAGAGGATGATTTGCAATATCATTTCAATAGACTTGAAACGAATTCGGTGCACCCACTCTAGCTTCTGACATTCTATGATTTGAAATTTTGCCTAATTACAGTGATACTGTGTATGTGTGTGTATTAGGAGTACGAGAAAGAACACAAATAAGAAAAATTGAATGGAAAAAATTGATTGCTCACTAGCAATGCAATATGTACTATAGAATGCAAACGACATTATACTCAGCAACTATTACAATGTATAAGCACATATATTGCTATGCATATTGTAGATTCATATTATTGTTGCTGCAGTTTTGTAGCTGCATCATCACTACACTATATACATATATTATGAACTAGTGCTTGTGATGATGATGATAATGATGATTGTGGTGTTGCTGAAACACTATACATACTATATGGTGAAAAATTAATGATTTCATGCACAATTTTTAATCTTGTACGTGAGTTAATTCGACGATTTGCTTTGCTGCTTGCTTATTGCATGGTGGTGTGGCATAAATATGAATGCTGACGACAGTAAGTAAGTACCGAGCCTATCTGCTTGTACTCATATCAAGTAGCCTATGTGTGTGAAAACAGCCCGGCGGCAAACAAAACTATTTTGCAATGATGTGAAGGACAGACAGACGGACGGATAGACGGACTTGCAAGTGCATAATATGCAAACACATAGAAAATGGCAAATGTAGTGATCTACACTATATTCTATGTTAACACACTGTTTATAAAAATGTATTAAAAAGAGAAAGAAATAGAATGTGCGACAATGAGAGTGTTTGTGTGTGAGAGAGAGAGAGAGAGAGTAACTGAGTGAATTAAATAGAGTGGGACTGAAGGGAAAGCGTGTATTGGCACAGTATATACAACAATTTTGTACTCGTTGTTGTTGTTGTTGCTGTTATTGTTTGTTAATGTATGTTGCTACCTCAAGTTAATTTGCAAATGGATTCATTTTATTCATGTCATCAACGACTAGTGCCTGCAACATATAAGTATAGTCATAGTCATATCTCTTGGCATTTCTATAGGATTTATTCTTGTCAGTGGCAGTAGTTGATTGTACTAGTAGTTATTATTGTTGTTGTTGTTGTTGATGTTGTTGTTTTATAAATATTTTCAACGCATAAAGCTTTTATGCTGATTGACCACGTTTCAAAATTAATTCATCCGTCTCTGATTTTCATAGATGCCATGGTGTGTACTAGATTTTCTTATGGAGGATTACAGGGGGAATAAGATATGCTGAAGAATAAATTGTTTTAAATGTATACTATACAATATTTGAATGAATGACATTCATTTTGGTAGCCTAGCTACCAGCAGAATCTCTTTGTGTTTGTAATTTTTTCGAGTAATTAAAATTTTTGGTAAAATTATCGAATATAACGGTGATTTTAGATAATCATTATTGAAATTTACTGTAGAAAATATTTGGAAAATATTTTAACCATTCAAATTCACAATTTAGTATAATTTTTAGGCTCTTTTAGAGCTAGATGTCCACAATTGTTGCACAATTTATTTCCTCTTCAACAATTTGACTCACTCTAATGCGCATACTAATACGAAACACAGGATTGATTGTAGTTCTACCTATATTGGCGACCCTCGTTCGCTGCATTGCACTGCTACTAATACGTATACTACTTTCTAATATGTCTGTATATATAGACTTGACTTGTAATTTTGTCTTTTTAAGAATGTTTAGCATTTAAATTAGGTTTCTGAAGAAGCTGCTGTCATAGCAATAACAACACCAACAACAACTAGTACTAGTGGTAGTAGTAGTAGACATGCTTCATGGTATATTTTTCTAGATGAACAATAATGATGGTGATAATAATAATAATGATGAACATAATGACCATGATGATGATGATGTTGATGAAGTACATCCACTAGGCATATCATAATTTCAATAGACCTCTCATATAGTGTACATACATACATACATTTGCATGCATATATTAATGGTCAACTGATGAAGTGGAAAATATTGAAAGACAAGGAAAGTAAACAATTTGCATTTACATTTGCATTGCATCACGTAGTAGCCGTTTTAAGTTTATTACTAATTTAGTTGACTGGTTGATTGGTGGTGTTGGTGGAGATGATGGTTGTTAGTCATGGCTGTGTTCTTATAAAAGCGGCAAGAACTAATAAGTAATTTTTATAGATTTATATTAAATAAAAAATCCGGTTCTTGGTGGCAAAATGTATAGTTTGACTATGAGAAGATTTTAAGCAGGAGGTTGGAATGTATGGAATTAATTAAGAAGGGGATTATATAATTTTGAAATAATTTTTATTTATTTTTTTATATAATTTTGAGAAGGTTGTAGAATGTAGGTAGAAGACACAATTTACATTACAATATATAGAAATGGTATTTACAGAATCTAAAAAATCTTGTGGTCAAGTGTCTTTTCCAGGAACCTACTCATATTATAGTGGCCGATTCCGAATGGCAGAACCCGTATGGCATCAAATTTTTTTTACAGAGCTGTCACAGAATTCTCTATGAGCTCGCTCTGAATTAACTAATTAAATGCTACAAAAATTTTAGTTTATTTTTTACTATAGAATATGGAATTTTTTGTTAAGAATGCACACAAAAGCTTATGCTGCCCTTTCAGTTGTGAAATTTTATCGTGGAACACTATTAGAACTTAGTTGTCAGTAAATTAGCATACATAATTATAGTGAATACTGCAAAGCCTAATAAGAAATTATTTAATACAAATTCATAATAACTGATCTTCGACGTGAGTCAAATATTGATTGTTTTGATAACACAGCCCACCCCAACACAGATTTTAAGACCTTTCAATACAAAAAAAAGAGAGCTAAACTTCGGTAATACTAAAGCTTAGATACCCTGCAGTTTCAGAAATAGAGACATATACTCTTGCAGAGTAAGTATGGTTATATCAGATTCCGACTATTCACGAACTCGTCCATACTTTTGTATTTTTCATGCAAAATATTAAAACATACATACGGAAACATATTTCTGTTTGGGAAACAGTCGATGATTTCATACGGTTTCAGTAATTCTCAATTATATGCTTGTATGGGGGCTGACGTCGGGTTTATCCGGCATAAAAAATAACTATTTTAGCAGAATAGAAATATGTTAAACATATTATATCTAAAATCTTTGCATGGGTGCGGTAGCTCAGTGATTAGTGAGTTGGCCTTCTGATCTGTAGGTCATGGGTTCAATACCCGACTGAAGCATAATATCGAATATATTTTTCTTTCAAACTGTACCAACCTGTCGGGAAGCTATTGGCAATTTTTCTGGCATTAGCAAATTGCCATGAAAAGCTTCTGAAAGAGCTCTATGACAATGCTTAGAAAAAGTTATATCACAACGGTTCTGCCATCCAGAGCCGACTAATATAAGAAGGTCCCTTCTAATAGAGTTCAAAATTTAACACACACACCGCACTAGAAGAGAAGCTCTGCCAGGGGGCCCTTTGGTTTTTAGAAGCGCCACATATTTATTTATTTATTTTTAACATTTTTGAAGCCAACCTTTTTTTATACATTTACCTATATATTACATAAAAATTACCATACAGACCCTTATGCCCTGCACATGTAGATATATATAAAAAGTTGCCTCGCATATCTATCTTTTTTTTTTATTCATTTTATTATTTTATATGAGAACAACATTAAGAAGTAGACTTACCAATTTTATTAGGAATAATATCTGTCTATAATACTAATCCACATCTTACATATAGATGTCTTATGCTGAATAGTACTTAAGTTATAGGGGTTTAAATCCTTTTTGGATTGTAATTTTCGTGATTTTGCATTGGAACCACATAAAGAAGTGGATGTGCCTTGTTGATTTTATGCCGGCTTATTTACAAGTACAGTATTCTTCTAAATTTTAAATATGGCTATTTTAAATAGAAGAAAAAGTAGGCGTGGCTGGCCCATTTTTGGCAAGGTTATGTAGTAGTAAATATAACTTCATTTGTCAAATATTGTTGGTCCAGATGGTATATTAAGTGAGTTACAGCAAGTTAAAGTGAAAATTCCGAGGAGACCGAGACCAACCCCATATGTACATATGCCAAATTTCGTAAAAATAGCTGAAGATTTGCTCAAATAATCAAGGTGACAGATTGACGGACGGACGTATGGATATCGTTACATTAACTTTTTCGAAGACACTGGACAGAAATATATATAGACCTTTCAATATCTCAGGAAATTTCTTTAACTGGCTCCAAACATCTGACTGAAATTATAGTTTAAAAGTCTATACCTTACGTCAGCTACATTTTTAGAATGATGAAGGGATTTGGATGGAGTTTATAAACGAAACGAATTGAAAGGAATTTGTATTACATTAACTGAAAACAAAATAGATTGAAATTTGCAATATTGATATATCCTTATAGAGAGTGCAAACTCCATATGAAAATTTAATGCCACATTGCTATTTACATAATATATTTACAAAAGTCGGTCTGTCGGCGAATGAGTTAAACTCTAAAAAAAAATCACATTTAAAATGTAGTAAAATTCATTAAATTTAAAAATTACTACAATATTAATTGCATAAAAAATGACCAACATTTATTGTATGTAATAAATTTGTATTATAACAATATTTATTGTTTAGACTTCAAAAGGCAACTAGCAATTTCAACAAAATCATAAATTTTTGCATAAACAAGCTACAATAAGCATTACAAGAAGAATTGATTTAACATAATTTACAATCACCACAACATACCATATACTTACCAGCATCTATATATTTGGAATAATGAAACTAACCAACAAACATACTAACATATGTATTTGCATAGTATTCATTTATTCGTACATTCATTGTCGTCAAACGTTAAGCCTGATATATGAGTGTATACGGTGACAATGCACTATGGAGTCGTCATATGCAAATGAGTGCTGAAAAATGCAATTTTTAATGTATGAAGTAAATAAAAAACTAATCGTCTCATATCATAACAATAAGTTGGTGCAAGTTGGTTTAAATATTTATTGTAATAAGTGTTTAAACTCCGATTGTCGGATGTCGACTATTTTTCAAATTAGTTCCAATCCCAAAATCATCTTTCATCTAAATATATTTGTGAGAATTTTTAATTTCTAAATACGAAATGTTCTCCATATTCACAGAAATGGCCCATCTTCGCCTAAGAAATGAATGTGTCCTACATTTTAAAGATCTATATATGGTTTTATTAATAATGAATGAAATGATCCATTAGATAGTGGGCGTGTCAGTGTAAGAAATCTATCTATCTTCAGAAAAATATATGTTTAATATATTATACACCCTAAAATGAATTTGTGCCAAATATTTTTGTAAACTTAATCCATTTCTACTGCTTATATGGAGCACACTTTTGTACGGTGCGACCCATAGTATAACATTTATGGTCATACATGTAGATACACATGACAATTGCAATTTGCTGCACAATCAAAACATCATTAAAAATGCCAAAAATAAAATGTTTTTCGCCATTATTAGCCAGTCATCTAACGATTTTATATGCAAATGTTAAATATGCTTCATTTGAACTGCACGATAAACAAAAGCTTGATGTCTTTTAGACTGCAATTCGAAATTAAATACCAATTATATGAGATGAGAGTTCACATAGATTGATATGAGATATTAATCTATAAATGTGCTTATGTTGAATATTTCCATAGTTAGTTCAGGCAAGTCGTCCAAATCGATGGTTAACTCATTGAGAAAATTACGTACATATGTAATCAATATACAATTTTTTTGTTGATTTTCTTTGATAGCAAATTATGCAGATTCGTATCGCTACTACATACACGATAGTATGTGTGCGTAGTCATGTGCATAACATTGAAAAAAAAATTATCACAGACCTATCATTTAATAATCAACCAAAAACGATCAAAATAATAATCATAGGCAAGTACATAGTAGTAATAATTCCTAGTTGCACTATGTACATGAAGCAATGCCTAATAATATTTTGGTTTCTTTAATAATTGAATGTGTTCTAGTTTCTTTTTAAATTATACACATTCATGAAATCACAAATAAATTAAACTAATCACGTAAATTTGTAATGGCTAAATCAATCTAACTCTAAAATAGTAATTATCTTGTTGCTGTAGTCATTGTTTGAATTGTTGTGCCAATATTTATCGTATGTTTGAAATTGTTTATCGTTTTTTGTTTTCATACATCAGTCACATGGTAGTTCAAAGAAAAAAGAAATATCAATAAAATCGTTTTTGACCATATACAGATTTAGTATAACATGCCAATGCTTTGAGTAAAAATACAATATAAAATATTTATTAAATACTTACTTTGAAGTTTCATTACAATTTGTCAATTATTATGGTTTATATAATTTTTATATATTAATATTAAAATATAATAGCAATTTGATGCTTAATAGTTATGCAACTCATGTCGGTGTGATGGAATGAGCATTAAAGGAAAATGATTCGTAAATTACACAACTCAAATCACAAATTGTGATGAAGTAATATTGGTGATTTCATTGATGAAATAGAGTAATATATACTTAATAGAATTGATGTTGGTGACAAATTTAATGCAATTAAAGATTTCTCTATCCAACAGGCAGATTCAGACGAAGACCACGAATATATAAAATTATGTTTGGTATTTCACTTACTTAAGTACTTATGTGGCCATTACAAACGAAAATCGATTTAGGCCAAATATAAAGCGTTATCCATTTCGCGGTTTCAAAAGTATAGGGCTAGAATTCGACATTTGTCAAACTGAGTTGTTAAAACAATTTCTTTCTTTTTCAGTTCAAAGTCTGACATTTGCGAAAATGGATCGCTTAACTATTGCACAACGTATTAAAATTGTAAAAACCTACTACAAAAATGGTGATTCTGCCACAGCCACATATCGTGCTTTAAGGGGAGGTTATGGTTTACATAATCGTCCAACTACGCAAGCAATTGGCAAACTTGTGAAGAAATATGAAGAGACTGGATCGGTTACAGATATTGTAAGGCCTGTGCATCATCGTTTCGCTCGTACCACCGAAAATATCGCTGCTGTAAGTGAAAGTGTTGCCGAAGACCTGAATGTGTCGATTCCTCGTCGTTCTCAGGAATTAGGACTGACTTAAATTTTCTGGCCGCGTAATTTCTCGTCGTTGCGATATCAAGTGCCCACCAAGATCATGCGATTTGACACCGCTTGACTTTTTTTTGTGGGTCTACGCGAAAGACCGTGTTTATGCAGATAAACCTTTAACTCTTGAGCACCTAAAAACCAACATTCGTCACGTTATGGCTGAGATACCGCCCAATATGTGTCAAAAAGTGGTCGAAAATTACCTCAAAAGAATCGATGCTTGCAACAATTCGCGTGGTGGTCATTTAAATGATGTAGTATTTCACACATAATGTCAACGTTCAAACTTTATAATAAAAAAGAAATATCATGATAAAAAATATTTTATATGTGTTTTATTTACATTTACTTTTGAAACCGCAAAATGGATAACCCTTTATTATACTTCGTCAGCTATATCTGCCCTTCGCTATTTGGCGCCAGTTAGAGATTCCAAGGCCCTTCAAGTTCTCCAATACTTGGAGGTTAGATTTGCATCTTCTCCGTTGTCCACCACCGCGTTCCGAATATATCACTTCTTAGTTGAAACTTGTTCTTTCATTCGCTCGACATTACCTTTGACGACATGACATGACGTTTTTCTATGTCGGTGTTGACATACAGCTCATTCAAAACTCAGAGCATTCACTCATCTAGGGTGGTTCGACGCCATATGTAAGGACAGGCATGATGAGAGACTTGCGCACAAGAGAAAGCTAGACTTTTCAATTACTTACTTAGTCTAAAATATCACCATCTCCAAGCTGATGTCATTACTAGTGTTAATGCTGATTCCAAGATATACAAAGTCCTTAGTAGCATCAACACTGACGTGCTGTCCAAAACGAAAATGTTCCTTGTTTGTTGATACTAGGTACTTCGTCTTGCCCATCTTAAGACCCATTCGACACGGGTCTCTTTTCAACTCGATTATGTCGATAATGTCAATATCATCGGCATACGCCAATATCATGACACTTTTGTTGAAGATAGTGCCATTATGTCGTAGATCAGCAGCTCGTTTTATTTTCTCAATAGTAATATTGAAGAAGTTGCACGATAACGAATCAACTTGTCTGAAAACCCCATTCGGTATTAAATATCGGTGAGTGGTCCGTCCTAATTTTCACCGCACAATGGGGGCTATACAGTGTCATTCTGTAATAGCGAATGAGCTTCGCATAGGAATACTGAACTCAGACATTGTTGTGTAGAGATAATTCCTTACTGTCCCGAACTGTCGAAAGCGGCTTTATAATCAACAAATAGATGGTATATGTCGATCTGTTTTTCTTGGGTCTTCCTGGTCGATCTGGTCGATCTGGTCGATGGTGGATTTACCAGGTCTGAAGCACACTGATAAGATCCAATCAGGTTGTTAAGCATGGGTTTCAATATTTAACACAGTACGCTCTATAGAAGTTTGCATGCGATGCTAAGAAGACGTTTTCATTATTATTGTTATTGGGGATGTAGCACCGCGACCTATAATATCTATCATGCCCTATTCCACGATAGTTGGCGCAAATTGTGGGGTCTCCCTTCTTATGTACGGGACAGAAAACACTGAGCCTCTAATCATTGGGCATGCTTTCATCCGACCATATTTTGCTTATTAGCTGCTGCATGGTAGTGAGCAGCTTATCGCCAGCGGTCGTTCGGGAAATCTCCCCCACTGGCGGAATCGTTCGAAACGCACTTTAATAACTTGTAAGAATTTTCCTTCCATAAACTCAGTAACCTGTGGACTGAAACTCATTAGGTTACATTGGTGATACCACAGAACAAATATATTCGTTATTCCGATATTAATCGGATAAAAAGCAATCCTGCCTCCCATATAAAAGTATGTTTTCAAATGTATATTTTTCTACTTTAAGCAGCAAAACATCAATTTATGTGGCTAAAATTCAGTAAATATGATTAAATTTACTAATAAATGAACAGGTTTTGGAATGAGCGAAATCGGATAAAAATTACACCCACCTCCCATACAAAAGTATGCTTTCGTAAGTTTTATTTTCAGGCTTTAAGCATGAACATTTTAAACAATGACACTGAAACTTAGCATTTGAGACTATTTCTTTAAATTAATGAATCTGTTTAAAAATTGGCGGAATCGAAAGACAACCACGCCCAACCTCCGGTACAAAACTATGCTCTTTCGAACATATATTGTTCATAAGTTATTGTTCATAAGTCATAAGATGTGAAAGAAGTTTATTAAAGTTAAACTTTTCAAAGTAAAAAAAAAAAATTTTAATACACGACGTTCTAATGAAGCACCCTGTAAAATATAGAAGAGAATTGACTTTATTGATATTTATTATTTATTATTTATCACAAAGAGTTTTTCTTTTGTCATGCATTAATTCCCATGCAGATTAAAAATGCCAAATGAAATAAATTTAATTTTCAAAAATTTAATTGAATATTGTATTAATAAATTTTAGAATTCATATAAAATATGAATATTTAAAACATACTATTTTAGTTGATTGAATTGATATAATTCCATATTTAAAAATTTATTGAACAAATATCTTAGAATTCGTATAAAATATGAATTTGTGAAATAAAATCTTTTACGTTTAGTTTTGTAAAATTACATTGGATTTTGTTATTCATTACTAAACAATTTATAGAGGATATGATCATTTCGAAGGATTCATATTGTTCATACGACATGTGGTAGTTTCTTTCGTTCCTTCTTTTAAAGGCTACTTCATAGACTAATTTTTTTATTAATTTTACAATATGATTTTGTTAGAATTTGTTCTTAATATATAGTATCTTTAATTTACAATAATATTTTCCTTACGCCTAGAGACATACTATTAATATTTATGACTAAGTAGCTATTACGAAAATTGTTAATAATATATTATTAAAGAATGTTGTGTAATCAAATTAAGCACATGCATTGCTTCAGACTTTATGTATCTTACAGCTGAAAATTTAATTTAAAATATGTATTAACTGTCATGCTATGACTATTATTTATTTCCACAAAATACAATAGGTATATGCAATAACGTGAACACAATCATAATCTATGAATATAAATGCAAAAATAATTATAATAATAATAACAATAATTTTCGAATGAATTTTGCATAAGCAAAAATCGTAAATAATATAATACATTATTAAATCAGATCAAAAATATATTTAAAATACTACAGAAAAGTCGATTTAATTCAATTTAAATGAAAAAATGTGTATATGTATTCCAATTCAATTCAACAAGTGTGACCACGTGCTATAGCATATATTATACTACATATAGTCGATGTATTAATGGAAATTGAATTAAAAATTCTTTATAAAACTATATTTAATAGCAGTCACATTTGTGGTTTGCTTCAATTGAGTTTGAATTGCTAACAGCAGCATAACATATTAATTGGCATACGTGCATATGTTGAGCTCAATTTCATTGTATATCTACTTAATTTCCTGATTGTCCTATAGAACATTATATATAGCTTTTATATGGTTGCACAAGGACATACGTATAATTTGGCAATCACCACAGAACTCATTGTAAATAAATTAGTACAAATTTCTATTGTTTTTATAGATTAAAATAAAAAAAAAAAAAATAAATAAATATATGGCACTTAAAGCCCCAAAGGGCTCATTGGCCGAGCTTCTATTTTAGCCGGTTCCGAACGGCAGAACACTTGTGACATCACTTTTTCTGAGCTTTGTCATAGAGTTCTTTTTAGAAGCTTTTTCATGGCAAGTTGTTACTGTCGGAAGAATTGCCAATTGCTTGCCGACAGGTGGGTACCGTTCGAAAGAAAAATTCTTTCGATATTAAATTTGTTATGCATCAGCCGGGTATTGAACCACGACCTACAGATCAGAAGGCGAACACACTAACCACTGAGCTACGGCACTCACTTCTTTTTAGAAGCTTTTTCATGGCAAGTTGTTACTGTCGGAAGAATTTCCAATTGCTTGCCGACAGGTGGGTACCGTTCGAAAGAAAAATTCTTTCGATATTAAATTTGTTATGCATCAGCCGGGTATTGAACCACGATATAGATTAAACCACGATGATATAGATTAAAATGGAAAAAAAAATAGGAACAATAATTTATACCAACATACATGCAACTAATAAGCAGTTGTTTAATAATAATGAATAATGAGTTTTATTTTGCAGCATTATTATTTTAGAGCGTCAAGGTTTTTATTATCTCTTTTTTTTTTTGAAAATTTTACAAACATTCAATAATTGTAGTACAAGTATTAGTAAAAATGAAAACTCTTTGAAGCGAAAAGGATCGGAATTATTTGAAATTATTGCATCTCAGTTCTTTATTAAATTAAAAATCCAGAATTCAACTAGATAATGAAATATAAATTAATTCAGATGGTTGATCCAAACAATTATTCAAAACTATAGTCATAGTCGCTGTATTAAATGGTTGCTAATATAAAAGCTGAGGGTAATATCAAGGCATAGATGTACTACACTATGACATACAGACAAATATAAAAATACAAAATACAAATATTTACATATCTGAATACGGACATTTCGAAATAAACATCACTCATAGCATCATTTTTCTGTACTAAACACACTTAAATCGACTCGGATGATGATTCTGAACAATCTCTAAGTACCTGTCACCACTCCTTGTGGGTGTTGCTATTGAAAAGACAAACCTAACATACCCTTGACTCTTTGTGTGATAGGCATTTCAACGCGAATAGAAAACAGAATGAGACTTAGCCTATTGTCTATATGGTGAATAGTTAGTACCATCGATGGAAACCTTTAATGATATAAACTTCTTGAAAATATTTATTTTTGAAATATTGATACGTTATTTTATTCCAGCTACCTGTCGTTTACAGACTTTGGCAAGTTCATTCATGGAATGGTATACAATTGCCCAAGGTGTAAAAGTCATCCAAAAGTTTTATGAAAATATTAGAACTATGGGAAATACATTTCGCAAATTATCGGATTTTTTCGACATAACGGACTGCCTGAGAAAAAGAAGAATAAAGAGCTGTCCATATACTACAAGGGCTGAACAGTTTCGAGAGTGATTTTTAGGCAATGATATATTTACTTCTCAACATAGTTGTCTTTAAGAGCAATATATTTGTTATAGCGAGTTTCCAACATTTCGATGAACTTTCTGTAGTACGAAAGGTTGAAACCTTCGAAATCGCCTCGGTTTCCGCGATGATTTGCTCATACCATCTGAATCTTTTTCTCTGGAGTCACGTCTTGAGGTTGGGGAACAGATAATAGTGGCTGAGAGCCAAATTGGAAAACTGCAAATCGTCATTGGTGCACTTTTGTCATCGCTTTCAAAGACGTGTGTGCCGGTGCATTATCATTATGGTGCACAATTTTTGTATTCGTCATATGAGGCATACTGCAATATACTATTTTGTAGATAATCGATGAAGATTTTGTTATGTACATCCCAAAAAATGGTTGGCAATTCCTTGTCTTCCGAGCATTGGTCCTTTGGTCGCTTTGGTCGGCTTTCGCGACTTTCGAGCCACTCTACCGACTGTCTATTGAACTCAGGCGTATGGTAATGATAATGATGGCGTTTCATCCATAGTCTCAAAACATCAAAAAAAGCACGCTCGTGCCATTTTAAATTCACTATACCGCCGATAAATTGTCAAAAATCAATATTTGATCAAGATGCGATACTTCTGTTTTTCCATTGTTCTTACTACGGCGAAAGTAGAGTCACTCAAGCGACTGTAGCTTACCAAAGAATGGACAGAATATCATGAAACTTCATATATAAGCTAGAGACAGATGGGCAATGGGTCATGATCATTTACCAGTGGAGCCTACAAAAAAATCTCGGGACTTCTCAGCCCTTATAGTATATTAGCTATGGAATAAGAACATATTGAGATCACCAATATCGAGATTTTTATATGCAGCAACTTCCTCTTTTATAAAGTTCTCCAAAATAATGTAAGAGCAAAAAAATGCTAAGAATTGTGTGGGTGTAAATGGCATCGCATCGAGGTCAAAATTAAAAAAATTTAAGAAAAATCAACACACGATCCCCAGCCGTCTACAATCTAACTCTGGAGTTATAAAATAATGATATGACTTACTGCCATTAATATTTTGTATAAAATATTTTTCTGGAACATACTTAGCCCCTATCCGGGGACTCCCCTGAAATTCTTATCAAAAATTCGTTCTTTTCGCTGCCTGGATTCGACCTTATGGGAGAAAGTGTTTGATCCTAATATGTTGATTTTCCTAGGATCACTGGACCTAGGCCTGCACTTGGCTCGTTTCATATTTTTTAGCTTAAATTTTTTTTTTATGTGGTTGAATTCATTACGATTGGCATTGACGACATGAAACACAAATGGTGTTTCCTCCACGCCTTTACGTTGAAGCCATAGGTGGAGCCATATGTGGAGCCATATGTGGAGCCATACAAGAGCTATACAAAATCCTAATTTATTTAAATTAATTTTATATAGGTATTGCAGACTTATGAATAAATCGGATTCGAGCTTATTTAAAACATACTTTAGAAGTTAATATCTGAAAATATTTGTCATTTCTCGTATCCCAATAATTGTTTACTGCTACGATATCCCGCTGTTAGTGTTTGGTATTCTTACTTGGACGATTTATGTAAGTTGCTAAAAATAAGGCCTGCAAAAATAATTTTGAAAACATATCAGACACAATTTGTCGCTGCAAATTGCTGTTAGTAATAAAATTTTCTTTAAGTCAAAACATTTTTTGGATGTAGCCATATATGTTAAAAATGTTCATTTCATGTTACAAAAATGTCAAATGCAATAAATATGTTAAACATAACAACAACGGCAATATGTACTTTAAACAAATGCCAATTTATAAAATATCAATAGCAATATAACACGCTAAATAGTTAATCGGCACTATACTACAATATATTATATTATACTATACTCTATATACCATAACCAATTATAAGTTAGATAGTATAAAATGTCGATGGGAGAAGTTTAAGTGCTATAATAATAACAATAACGAAATATGTTCATATTTAATGCCCTTTGGGGGTATCGCTTAGCACCATCAGTATGTACAAGTACTTGAACAAAGGAGCGTAAAAGCCATCGAATGAATGTAGCTGATACATGTTGCCAACAAATGTGCCTATTATAAATGAATATAGGTATGTAAGTATATGTTAATGTGTGTGTATGTATGTGTGTGTGTGTGATGATGGATTTTCATATTTTTCATGCTGTTTTTGAATAATATTATTTCAATTTTTTTTTTATATATTCTTTTTATATTTTATATTACTTTTTATTTGTTTGATAATTTTTTGCAAAATCAAAATTATATGAAAAATAAATTCTTTTTAAGGTTGCATGCAACAGCAGCAGCAACAGCAACACACCATGAAGCTGCTGGAGTTTGAATCTCCTTGTTGACTATTGCCATACATATGAGTTGTAAGTATGAACGTATGTCGCATATGATGCGCGAGGCGAATATATTAATAGAGTTGATTATGTCCATAGCAATATGAGGAGACATTCATCGTTTTATGCATGAGTAAGTATATGAACGAATAAATAATGGTGGGGGAACCAAAATCACTAGTCTGAACTCCTGTGTGTAACTACTTGTGTATATGAACATACGAGTACATAATTGTTGTTTCAGTTGCTGTCATATTGCATATATTCACGCAACATTATCATCAGTCATTATTATCATTACATTGCTACTAGCATTATTACTACATCATCGTCATCATGATCATCATTATCGTCATGATCAAATGTCGTCTTCAACAACCTCATGATTACACTGATGGCGGCGGCATCTTTTTACACTTGTTGTGTGTACAAAAAAATGTTGCACAAAAAGAAATATTGCAAGTGTATGTATATGAAATAATTTTACATGGTTGTTGCAAGTAAGCCTCTCTTCAAATATATTGTATTATAGCTATGGTAGTTCTAGTTGCAGTTATTTTTGTTGTAATTATTGTTTTTTGCACCACATGTGCTCACATTGGAGAAGTGGCGCATTCAACGCATTTATTCACTTATATATATGTACATCATAATCAATTGTTAAAAAGCGGTACACTGAGAAAATTTTTGTCGACATGGTCACATTTACAAAAAATTATGTAATTTTATTTTCAGCATTTTTGTATTTTTTTTTTAATAAATTTTAATTAATAATTCTAAATCAAAATGTGTAAATAATTAAACAACATATCGTCGAAGGCTTTTCTATACAAAACACCATCTTGGCTATAGAAAAACCTTCTGTTCGATCGATATAAATATTCAATATATATATTTTCCAAGATATCCGTCACTAATTCCAATATACGAGTATTACCTTATTTTACATAATTTTTTACAGTATTGACTTATTTAAGAGCTTCAGTTAACACCCATTTGTTGAACAAAAGCAACGAAAAAAGTCTACACATCAATAGCAAAATCAACAAAAAAATACAACAGAAAATAGAAATAAATCTACGTAAAGCATCAATAGTGCATAAGTTCAATGTATCAACATAGTACTTACCATAAGGAATCTTGTATTTATATGTTCATATGCCTACAACTGATCATGCTGTGAGAGTGTGAGTTATACGTACATTATGATGCATTGAGTATGGTATGTATCGTACACCGAAAATACAATAGTTACTCATATTCGTACTATCTATGATCTTCATATATGTATACATATGTATATACAACATGTGTATATATATAATTGCAACATAATGCAGCTAGTGTCAGAGTTACAGCTTCATATTGCACCACAAAAGCAAAAATACAAAGAGCAGTGTGAAATAAAAGAAGGAAAAATAATATATATATATATATATATATATATATATATATATATATATATATATATATATATATATATATATATATATATATATATATATATATACATATATAAAACAGCTAAATCGACATTCGATGAAAACAAGTTCAAGGCATTGGACTTTGACATGTTTGAACTTAGAGAGTGTTGTTACTTTTTGTTGCTGTCCTTTTTGTCTACGTTGGCTATAAAACTAAATGTTATTTGAGTAATAAATGTACAAATATATCGTATAACTTGTATTAATATGACTGGATGGGCAACTTGTTTGAGGTATTTAATTGCCATGCTAAAATCATATGCTAAAAAACAAAGTATTACTATGAACATTTGTCGTCGGTGATTAAGGGGCACAACGAAATTTTGAAAATTTCGTTTTTTTTTTTGTTTTTGTATTTTTTGATAATTTATACCTTTAAAAATAACATATTAAAATCTCAAGTGAAAATCTCAAATAGATTAGCAGATTAGCTCTAGGTATGTTTAAAAATTTATAACAATGAAATCAGTACTTTTATCTTTAATCGCGTTTTTCTCAAAACTACATTTTTCAAATTTGCTGCAGCTGTAACTTGATAACAAATCATCCGATCGACTTGGGTCTTCTTTGAGCTTATTTTGTATTTGTTTTTCCATACAATGACCCTCCAGTTTTATGATTGGGTGAAAAATACAATTATGCCAGGCCAGAAACCATCAGATTTTTCAGCGAGATTTTAATTTTTTTTTTTCATAAAACCGCCATTTTGTTGCATTTCATTTTTTTTTACAATCGAGGGCCATTGTATAGGAAATATAACCTAATTTAATAAAATTTTTGTTTTTTTTTTATTTCAGGCACTGCGAAGGCTACAATCACTGCAGCAGTGGGAAAACTTTTGTTTTTGAAGACTCAGGAGATGGCGGATAACTTGCTGGAAATCGAATATTTTCACTTGAAAAAATTACTTTGTATTCATTATTATCTTCAACAAAAGTGTCATGCTGTTAGCGTATGCCGACGATATTGACATAATCGGCATGAACACGCGAGCAGTCAGTGCAGCATTCTCAGAGTTAGAAAGAGAGTCGCGTCGGATGGGTCTCACGGTGAACGAGGGCAAGACGAAGTATCTAGTGTCAACAAACAAAGAGTCCCGGCGTCTTGGACAGCACGTCACTGTTGACAACTACGCTTTTGAAGTAGTAAGGGACTTTGTCTATCTTGGAACCAGCATTAACAGCAGTAATGACGTCAGCTTGGAGATCATGCGTAGGATAACTCTTGCTAACAGGTGTTACTTTGGGCTGAGTAAGCAATTGAGAAGTCGAGCCCTCTCTCGAAGAACGAAAACTACACTCTACAAGTCTCTCATCATGCCTGTCCTAACATATGGCGCTGAAGCCTGGACAATTTCCACCTCTGATGAGCGAATGCTTGGAGTTTTCGAGAGAAAAGTCCTACGCAAGATCTTTGGACCTATTTGCGTTGGTGGCGAGTACCGAATAAGGTACAACCATGAGCTGTACGAGCTGTATGCCGATATTGACATAGTAAAGCGCATCAAAATCCAGCGGCTGCGCTGGATAGGTCATGTCGAGCGAATGGAAGAACACGCTCCAGCTAAGAAGGTGTTATATTCGGAACCCGCTGAAGGACGACGAAAAAGAGGAAGACCAAACCTCCGGTGGAAAGACCAAGTACTGGAGAACCTGACGGCGCTTGGAATTTCTAACTGGCGCCAGCTAGCGAAGAACAGAGATGGCTGGCGAAGGATGTTATTTTCGGCCTAAATCGATATTCGGTTGTTATGGCCACATAAGTAAGTAAGTAAGTATTCATTATTTATGTACAAATATATCTGCGTAATTTTAAAACATTCGATGCAATACTTTTTTTTAAACAATTCACAAAAATCACATTTTTTCAGGCGGTCAAACTAGTTGTGTCCCTTAAGTTCGCAGGTTCAAACCCCGATGCAGTCAAATCAACGGAATTTTTGTCAGAAATAGAAATATGTTAATTCAATTGGTGCCCACATTTTGCTTAGTTGTTGGAAATTTTTCTGCGACATAAAATTTGCCATGAAAAATTTTATCTATATTAAAATATATTCGGCATTATTGCGCTCTTTTACACTCCCCTTAAATTTTGCATTGAAAAAATCTTGTTTAATAATATAAAAAAAATTTTTATTTAAATAATGGACAATGTTGATGTTGCTGTTCTTTTTCGACATTAATTCATTATATTGTAGATTACTGCATTGTTCCAACATTTTGCAATCTTGTCCAAAATATTTTGGCATAAAACGTGTGTAATTTCATTCGTTTAAAAATATTCTTGATAAAAAAAGTCGACATTATTCTTTTCGACATTAGTCTTTTCGACATTGATTCATTCGACATTCAACTTTTTTGACTCAATTTTTATTTTATTTTTATTGATGATTTTACAAACTGAATATTTATACTACAGGCATATTATATTAGATGCACGTATGTATTTTATATATGAAGGTACAATACAAAATTCTAACTCTGTCATTGCGTCACAATAGGAATAGGCTTTTAGTGTTTGCACCCAATTACAATTAACAATGTAAAGCAATGAAAAATTCTATGACAGCAATACAAACTGAACAATATGAAGTGAAACGAAATGCAAACAAAATCCCACAGCTTACAACAGTAATCAAAATCCGTTCAGGGAACGGAAATAGCTTCCATGTTCAATCACTTGTACAAGTGCATATTGTACGAGGTTGCCTACTAACTATAGTTATGTGAGTATGTGCAAATCGTATTGACCATGTAATATGCGTGGAAGTCGGTCAACACGTACAATGTACATATCATATGTAAGTTCATATATACAAACATGTATGGAATATGTGTTTTGGGAAATTCAGATAAATCCAAGCATTTTTAAATGTTACAAAACATTTTTTTGTTAAATGTAAGGTATTTTTTTTTTTAATATTTTAAAAACAGCTGAAACGTTTTATGTTTCCATAACTTTGACGTTCAAATATTGTATACTATCAAAAATACAATATATAATTATACAAAATATAATTATATTAGAGATAAGAAAATAACCTACACTGTGATCTGTAAACTTTTTATATACTTTGCTCAAATACTCAATGTGGGGATAGGTCGGTCAACTCTATGACCCAATCTTATATCATTTTTGCTTTTGGTGTGTGATTCTGTTGATGATTGCATTACTGATATCCCAAGCACCGAAACGTCATCCTCGAAAAGAGCTAGAGGAATGTTTATGAACAAGTTATAGTAGAATATATAAAAATGTTGCATATTTCAAGGCGACATATTTGTTTTGTGTTCTCTATGGTCTTTTAAGTTCTTTGTATAAAGATTTTGCCTGAGAATACCCCTAAAGAAATATTCTGGCGGATAATTTTGTGGAACATTTTAGCCCCCTAGCGACCTTCCAAATGTCATTTTATTTAAACTGTCCAAAATAAGGACCAAAACGACCCTTTCGTGAGAGAGCTAATGGGAGGAAATGTTTTACAAAATTTTTCCGCTTGAAATTTTACTATATGAATCAAACAACATACTCTGATATCAATTTTACCCTTTTTTTCACTTATTCTAAAAACACTCAGGCAAAAAATTGCAAATTTAATATGGCCCTAAACAATTTTTTTGCCTAGAATGTATAAAGATTTGGAGGTTTTACTCTATGGGTCTACGTCTTTCATCCTAAGATAGAATCATTCCGCACCCACAAATTGTTTGTCACTGTTTGTCACACAGCAACATATTACTATATACATGTTGCGTATATATGTTGCTACAAAACTGTGTAGTATTTCGTAATGAAAATCTGGTGAAATTTCACGTGTTTTGCGGGAATTAATTGAAGATTTCTCAGGAAATTCAAACATATTACTGTGGTTAAATCTAAAAATCATAATAAAATTTAATTCAATTCAATTCAGTAAAATGTTCCTAATTTTAATATTTCTTTAAATTTTCATCAGTTTATTATTTTATAATTTTTGTTACATATTGCGCCTTTATTCTAAGTCTAAGTATGTATTTGAGTAATAATTTCCAATGTAGATGCCCCTTTTTTATATATAAAAAAAAATTTATATGAATGTGTTTATAATTATTGCTTACATGTTATAGATTCCTACAAAAATTTCATATAATTTCTTATTAACAAAAAATATATATATAATATATGTATAATATAATAAATGCGTCAAAATTTATCAATGTGATATAAATTTTAAAATGTCGCAAATTTCGAATAAACACAAAATGTATGCCAAATGGCACAAATAGCAATGTAGGTTCTGCTGTATGCACGCATATGTACAAACATATATATAATATGTGTATATATACAAATACATATTGACATGCATACCTTGTTGCACAATTTTATGCTCTCTTTCAGTAATTTTTTGTTACAATTTTTTGATTTTTTTCTTGTTGACAAATAAAAAAAATAAAAAACATATGTACATTTTTTTATTGTCAGGCTTTAATGTCTTGTTGATTGTTATTGTTATTATATAACAACGATATCACGAAACGGTAAATGTTTTATAGCAAAAAAAAAAGAAACTGACAACTAAAAAATTCACAAAAATATATACATAAATTGTCTTACAAACGATTATTGATGTTATTGTTGCGGCAGTGATTATTATTATATGAATTGCAAAACTAGTTGAAATTGTGATTTGTGAAGAATGAATGGCTTAGTTTTATTAGGCGCATGTGTCTGAGGCATATTCCATTACGTTGCTACATATCAACAAACTCTCGAGAATATTTTCTGGTCTCTCTCACTTCAAAATGTAGTTGATCTACATATTCAATTTTAATGAAAAATAAAATAATAGTAATTTAATAGAAAAAAAAGTAAATCAGTAATGAATTATTAAATATGTTGTAAAAAACCGTTTGTCAGCATTTTTATGCAAAAGGCATTTCATTTGCAAATGTATATACATACTTGATTAAAAACAACATGTTTATATACATTATATACCATTTGTCCAAGTATGTTGGCTGGCTATATGTTCTATGAACTATATGTACTTTTACAAGTGAACATGATGACCAAAGATAAATCAAGTTAAGGATCAGATCATTCTTAGCAAGGACTCCCTTATCTCACCTTACGGTCAAAAAAGACCGGTCAAGAGAAGACGGAGTCGGCCTAATGGGGCACATTCTAGACTTCATCAAGAACTTCATGGTCTTCGACGAGATATATAAAATATTAGTATTTTCCAAGTATTTCGAAGTGGTCATCAGTTCTCACACTCTTAAAAAGAAACAACGAGACAGCTTTCAAGCAGGACTCTTACTTTTAGTATACTGGTGAGTCCAAGATAACAATATGGAGCGGAGGTTGTGGAACCCGATTTCTAAAAAGCAATTGCGCTTATAAAGAGCAGGCCCTGCCATGGAGTGTCAGGAAATGCGTACGCCGGGTCACTCGTGATTGCAACATATGTTTTTTCTCGGGCAGCCCTGAACGTGCTAATGCATTTCTTATTCCAATAAAAGTAACTCAGCTCCATTGACTTCGGTTGCCTCCAATTTAAGAGGTTTCACTAAACTTCTTCTTCTTATGTGGCCATAACAACCGAATATCGATTTAGGCCGAAAATAACATGCTTCGCCAGCCATCTCTGTTCTTCGCTAGCTGGCGCCAGTTAGAAATTCCAAGCGCCGTCAGGTTCTCCAGTACTTGGTCTTTCCACCGGAGGTTTGGTCTTCCTCTTCTGCGCCGTCCTCCAGCGGGTTCCGAATATAACACCTTCTTAGCTGGAGCGTGTTCTTCCATTCGCTCGACATGACCTAGCCAACGCAGCCGCTGGATTTTGATGCGCCTTACTATGTCAATATCGGCATACAGCTCGTACAGCTCGTGGTTGTACCTTATTCGGTACTCGCCACCAACGCAAATAGGTCCAAAGATCTTGCGTAGGACTTTTCTCTCGAAAACTCCAAGCATTCGCTCATCCGAGGTGGAAATTGTCCAGGCTTCAGCGCCATATGTTAGGACAGGCATGACGAGAGACTTGTAGAGTGTAGTTTTCGTTCTTCGAGAGAGGGCTCGACTTCTCAATTGCTTACTCAGCCCAAAGTAACACCTGTTAGCAAGAGTTATCCTACGCATGATCTCCAAGCTGACGGCATTACTGCTGTTAATGTTCAAAGTCCCTTACTACTTCAAGAGCGTAGTTGTCAACAGTGACGTGCTGTCCAAGACGCCGGGACTCTTTGTTTGTTGACACTAGATACTTCGTCTTGCCCTCGTTCACCGTGAGACCCATCCGACGCGACTCTCTTTCCAACTCTGAGAATGCTGCACTGACTGCTCGCGTGTTCATGCCGATTATGTCAATATCGTCGGCATACGCCAACAGCATGACACTTTTGTTGAAGATAGTGCCATTATGTCGTAGATCAGCAGCTCGTATTATTTTCTCCATAATAAGATTGAAGAAGTCGCACGATAACGAATCACCTTGTCTGAAACCCCTTTCGGTATTAAACGGTGCGGAGAGGTCCTTCCCAACTTTCACTGCACAACGGGAGTTATGTACAGGACAGAGAACACTGAGCCTCCAATCATCAGGCATGCTTTCATTCTGCATGAGTTGGTGCATGCGGGTGAGCAGCTCATCGCCTCCGGTCTTAAACAACTCGGCAGGCAGGCCACCAGCACCTGCAGCTTTGTTGTTCTTCAGCCTTAAAATGGCCGTTTCAACCTCGCCATAGTCGGGTGGTGGAATATCAACACCATCATCTGTAATTGGGGTTATCGGGCAAACTCCTCCACTGGTTTCACTAAACATCCATACATTTAGAGCAAGAAGAATCGCTTTCAGATTTATTGAAAAGCTTGGCGCCATCCATGATTTGAAACTCTCAACGAGGGAAAAAGGCCCCCTGGAGTGGGCAAAAAGCATTGATAGGAATCAGGAATAGAAAGTGCTACCACTAACGCCTACTAGAGCTGAGTCTTCTGCGGGTCCTCGGGGATGTTTTGGCGGGAAACTCTGGTCCCGTATCTTCCTGCAGTTACCGGATGGTGTCAATAATTCATCACGCAAAATCCCTGAGCCGATTAGCGAGAGATCTAGCCTAATTAAATTTTCAATAGAACCAAATCGCTCTCTTAGATCCCCGTAAAGCTGTCTGAGTCCAATGTGATCTTCCATCACATACTTCTCGCATATTTTCTCTTCACAACACCAGAGTAAAGGGTACTGAAGGAGGGATGTGCTAAGTATGACAACTTAGGACAAATCGTTTTGATACTGAACGGACAATGTTTAGTCTCTTATCGTTAAGCAGAACGTGAATATCAATATAGGATATAGTCTCTCTCATGTCGTACACAGACATAGTTTTGATTAGATTCTGCTCTTAGCTTGCGCAGATTCGCTTAGGCTAAGCTTAAGGTAGAGACAGGTGAACAAAAGGGACTGCCGTATTTTCTTTGGAAATCTATCCGACCTTCGGGTGAAGCTCAAAATATTCCTCAGTTAAAAGTTATCCAGTGTGATGAAGCCGTGCATGAAGTGATTGCGTAGACTGCGACACCTACGATTCCTTTTCAGTGCCACAACTCCGCTGGTAGTCAGATGTTGTGATGCGCAGCCTAATTGCATGCATCTTTATCAGGCAATTCTGGGCAGTTCCACTCGAGTGTTTCAACTCCCATCTGGTAGTCGTTTCTATATTACGTCCGAGGCTAGGAGGAGTGTACATGTCGCTATTGAAATGACCCAGCCATATACATATCTTAATATCAACATGTTTAGATACATAGTGCTAAACATAATTTATAACTTTTGAATGTCAAGCAATTACTCTATTTATATGTATATATATGAAAATATAGTCAAAATAATTGGCAAAAGAAAAACATTTGGGAATAATAACAACAACAATAACATGAGCAATACGTCTAGCGTAAATAATAAAGACATTAGTCTTCATCACAGCGAATAGTTGCGCATTAAAATCAACACTTTTACTACAAAGAAAGAAAATGACGAAAACAAAAAAACTAATAAAATCAATACAAAACAATTGATGAATGACATGCAATTTAATTGAATAGAAATCGAATAAAAGTTGTGATTAAATGAAATAACCACATAGCGTATACTCGTACATATAACAATACCTGCAGTAGTAGCAGCAGCATTGCTAGCAACAAGTGCTTTAAAACGGAAATGTTGCTAGTGAATACATACATGTCTGCGACGGCAAATTTACACTTAATCAAATGTTAGAAAATAATCACGTGAAAACTAACATCGTCACCAACAAACATAATAATAATGATAATAATCAAAACATTTAATAGTATATACTATAAGTAGATACTTACTAGTTGTAGTAGTGCCAATAATAGCATTAAAAATAATAACAATACCGACTGTGGATAGGTGGATAGGTTTTTATAAAAACTCTAAAAGCATTGTATGCCAAGTACCAGTGAGTTTTCATAATAAGTATATGAATATAAAAAGAAAATACTGCCGTAGATCAGTGGTTAGTGGGCTCCTCTTCTGATCTATAGGTCGTAGGTTCAATCCCTGACTGGGTATTGAAAAGATTTTACCTTCGAACGGTACCCACCTATCGGCAAGCAATTGGAAATTATTTCGGCAGTAACAGTTTTCCATGTATACCCTACAAAAAAGTAGCCTGTGACAAAGCTTAGAAAAAGTGATATCACAAAGGTTCTACCATTCGGAAGCGGCAAATAATAAGTGGGTCCCTTCTAATACTGTCAAAAAATTAACACACACAACAGTACTGATAGAAAAGATCTGCCAAAGGGACCTCCGGGCCCTATAAGTGCCACATATTTATTAAGAAATTATCTCATAAAATAAATATAAGAATATATATGACCACACTTTGACCACACACTTTGACCACACTTTCCATACAAGAGACCCCAATGCGAAATGGTGGCCCAACATTAAGTGTACAAATATCCACAGTGAGGCACTGACACAATGAAATGCACAGCAATTGCTGAAAGGAAATGAACTAATGTTACCACTTAAAACAACAGCAACAACAACAACAACAACAACAACAGCAGCAACCATATAAACAAATAAAAGTCGGCAAAATCATTTAATTATTTGATTGTCAGCTTAAATTGCCTATTGACTATATACTATATATATGATACGATTATATAGTAAATATTTAGTATGAGTTACTTAGTTATTGCCACTTTAATGACCGCAGGGAATTTTAAATATTGCTTGTTTCGACTTTTGCAACTCGAAACGACAACTGCAATATAACACAATACGCATAGTAATAGGAGCAACGCATAAATACACGTAAATCATTTAAATTTACACTATTAAAATCAAAGCTGCAGCTGCACAATGCTACAATGGTAGGTATTTATTTAACTAACGAGTTGTTTTCGACTACATGAATATGTGTATGTTACATACTTACATACCATCTAATTCATATGCTGTTAGTGTTATAGTATATACTTTAGAAATGATGTTATTTATGTTGCCGCAAAATTTTTGCTAACACAAAAACAAAAATCCCAAATAATAACATTTGACAGGTATCAGTGTACTTTCAATAATTTTTTCAATGCATATAAATATGATCAAGAAAATAACATACAAATGCCGATCAATATGCCAATCAACCTGTGTATGGTCCACGGTTGCTTTAATCGGTTTCAAAGAAAAATAGAGTACATCCAAAACGCATTGAAGATCTAAAGCAGTGGACAAAATTATTTTAAATATCCGCCAAGAGATCGTGAATTATACCAAAATCTCAATGATAACGTTGAGGAATGACTTTGCAGTATTATTTTATTTATAATTTGGCCTATCGAAACTTCATGCATTCGGTTTATTCCCCATAATATGATGGACGACCAAAAATGAGCCGCGTTGACTATTCAAAATATCGTTCATTATCATCATCATTTCCTGTATCTCCCACTGGAGCATGGGGCCTCGATAAAGCATTTCCATCTGGTCCTGTTTTTTGCTCGTATCTTTAATTCATTCCACGATTTTCCGCATTCGTCGATTCTTTTTGTAAGGATCTCCTCCACGTGGTCTTAGGGCAACCCCTCTTACGGCTTCCTTCGGGGTTCCAATCAAAAGCTTGTCGGCAAACTTCCATGGTATGAAGCAATGACGACCTACCATATAGGTCGTCATTGCTGATGACATTCGACCACCACACCCAGAGAATACGCCGTAGGTATTTGATAACAAAGCTCTGAATTATTCCAGTTAGATGGTCGGTTACAAGCCAGATCTCACATCCGTAGAGCAGTACTGAGACAACGTTGGATTTAAATAGTCTAATTTATGTCGGATATTTGTGTCGAGTTCCAGATTTGCTGCAGCTGTGCATATATGCCTATTGCTTTGTTTATTCTGGCCACACTTAAACGACTCCAAAATATCGTTACTAGTGATAAAACATGGTGTTTCATCATAGTCTGAACTGAGAACAAGGTGATAAAGTGGTGAATGAAAACTGTCAGAAGAACCTAGGCCTCCAAAAAAGGGTTCTGATATCCTGAGGTATAAATACACTGACACCGCGCTAACTCTGTAGTTTGTTGACGAAATGACTCCTCCTAGATGTTAAAATATTCATAAGAGCCCAATCTATAAATGCAAATAGATGGCGCCACTATGTACGCTAAGTTTTCAAACTCACTGTATGTGCGAATATAACTGAACATAATTTAATATAATATTTTCAAATGATCATTATCGAGTTGCTCAGCGATCAACGATCGATACTTGCAATATTTTACGCCACATTATTTAATTACAATTCTCTATCTGCTTCCAAATAAATCACTACTGCTACTTATGTGTTTCATTAAACTTACACAAGCGCAGTTCGGACTGGTGTAAAAGCAACGAATAAGTCTAAATGCGATCAGCAGCGATCAGCACAGGTAATATTTAATTTCCTTTTCAATTTAGAGCATTCAACTGGTAGACAACAAATATTTTATAATACAGGGTACATACAAATATGTACACCGATGTATACATGCTATATATTTTATCCGTTGATCTATGATTTCGCTTTCTCAAGTACGATTTTCCTAACAATTTTATTATTTTATTATATGAATTCTTTTTTTCCCATTTTGATTTTGTTTTAGCGCAAGTAATTGTGGCTTCGTTGCTGCTGTTTATAATTCTGTTGTTAATTTTTGTTTTTTTTTTTCGCTACTTTAACTTCAGGCAATGCAATTTTATCGCAATTTTTTTCTCGCTTCAGTTTAATCTTTAGCAACTGCATAGCGATATTTTACGTTCGCTAGTAAAACTTGAAATAATAATAATAAAAATGTTTGCTTATCACCTTCAAGCAGCAACAGCAACAACAGCGAGAGCAATAGCACACGCGAATTGTGCTATAGTCGTGTATGACTGTCTTACTAGCGCTTTCAATCTGAGCAACAAGAAAAAAGTGAAAGGGTACGATTTTTTTTTATTCTTTACCAAAATGCTTAAGTTCCCATTTTATTTTTGGTGTATGTTTTAATTTTTTATTACTATTTTTACATTGCAGATTATTATCCTGCAGTCATCAATCGTATACTCTGCATGTCAAATTAATTGATCACATTGTCAGTCTCTGCTGATGTGATGTGTTAAAATGATCATAGTTGTCATTGGTGTGGACAGGTGTGTATGGGCTGATATTTTGGTTTTTTTTTTTTTTGGTTTTCTTCATTTACGGTATATTGTACCATACATACAAGTACAATGTGGCTTATTAACTGACTTAAATCGTGTTCATTTATTGCTTAAGGCAACAATCATTGTATTGTAACTTGAGTCTGTATCTCTCTGTCTCTTTTGAATATTGTGATGGATGTGATATGGGTAAAAATTGAAAGTATTATTAAACTTGGTGTAATTTATAAAAATATTACATATATATCTATATTAAAATATCTATATTATATTGTCGTAAAATTCATTACACATATTACAAGAAATAATATCAAACGTATTTTTAACACTATTATTGTCATATAAGATAGCTCAAATCGATTTTAATTGATGACGACAGTTCAAAAATAATTTTAAAATATTTGATTTGATGACCCTCTGCTATATTTCAATGTAGGATCTCCGGAAAGGGAAAACTGCAGGGCACGTCTATACAGTTCGTGGAGGAAATGCGGTATTATATCGTCACTGACAGAAGTGTTTTTCCGGAATTTATGGTGGAAATTAGGATGCCAACCATTCTTCTTACTCGGGAAGCTTAACTTAGTTTTATATAGGAAATAAAGGCACTGATCGGAGCAAAACAACATGCGATAACTCATTACATCACTGCGACAATAAACATTCGATATTCTACCGTCCACAATCATCACAGAAATTTGAAAAAAAAAAATGTGGAACTTATAAGCCTCAAAGGGCTCTTCGACCGATTTTCTGTTCCAATACTGTTGTGCGTGTTAAATTTTTGGACGGTATTAGAATGGTCCTACTTATATAAGCTTGTTTCGAATGGCAGATTTCCTGTGACATCATTTTTTCTGAGCTTTCTCACAGAATTCTTCTAGAAGCTTTTCCATGGCAAATTGTTACTGCCGGGAGAATTGCCATTTGCTTGCCCACAAGTGGATACCATTCGAAAGAAAAATTTCTTCGATAGTAAAGTTGTGCTGTGATCAGAACACCAACACACTAACAACTAAGCTATGGCAAACAACCAAGAAGTTGAAAATCATAAGAAAATTTTATAGAATTTTTTAGAGCTCAAAAATACCCATCTCATCAACTGATACATTGGCAACTGATTGGCAATAAAAAATTGATTCATTTAACTTTTATTAGATGTAAATGGTCATGGTGCAGTTGCAAAAATGCTATGTTACATCTTCATTTGATGGGATTTTAAAGCTGTCGTGTTTTTCGTGTTTTTATTACGAAAGTATATGATTGTTTCGAAAGTGTATTGCCGACAGCTAAATGATTTTAATACACCTTTTAGGGGAAAAAGGTGAGAACTCATCAATATTAAGGGCGTTGGATTCTAAATGCGAGACCCCATAGAAATCGGCCTACTCGTCAAAGGTTGCTGTAGCTTGGAAGGGAAGTCTTGTTCACCACCCTTGCCCTTACGTCATCCGACTATCGCTTCGTTTATTCCTCACAAAACGATTTCAATGGTAGATCTTTTGATTTCTAAAAGAGCTTGGGATGCCTATTTTTAGGTAAATTTGTTCAGACTGTACTTTTGCCAAGTCAATAATTCCAAGCGCTGACAGGTTCTCAAATACCTGTTCTTTACACCGGAGATTTGGTGTTTTTTCTGAATATAAGTAACACCTTCTTAGCTAAGGCAAGTGCTTTCATTCACTAAACATGACTGGGTCAACAGGTCGTACAGCATTCGGTCCTCGTCACGAACGCAAATAGGCCCAAATATCGCAAAGGATTTTTGTCTCGGGCTATTGTTTCTGCACCTATATGGTGTATTAATAAATTCCAAAATGTTTTTTTTTTGGAAATGCTTCAAAGACTATTTTCGATCATGAACTAAAGTTCAGCAAATCTGATGGTCGCGTCTTGGTTGTTTTTTTTTTTCGTTTTTCCAAATGGTTCAAAACATTTTACCCGGAAAAACTCCTAAAATTAACATTATCTCAGGGCATAGTTTGGAAGGAGACCTGAATGATTTTTTCATTGCCGAAAAATTTGTGTTGAATGTAATTGGTCTGAACACAGCGACTGAATCATTCACATAGTAGGACGTGGGTTGATTTTCTGGATTCTGGTTTTAACGTATTCTTATAATGGTTAACAGTAGAAAATTTAATTGGTTATTTAAAGAAATCTCCAGACAAAATATATGATATACTAATTTTGTGCGCAAAGTACAGCCAACTCTTAGAATTTAAGTCAGAGGATCCTTGACGTCACAATCGAAAAGTATCACGCCAATAGGAGAGTCGCATCGTTTAATCAATCTCAAATGGGAGCTGCTAGTATCGTCTATTCCTATATAACACAGCCAATAGAATCTACGAGTCGATAGAGTCACCTGTTAAAGTTTAATCACGCAACAACTTCAACAAATCGGTAATATTTTATAATTTTCTTTTCCCTTTGCTGCTTAAATGCACAGAGAAGAATTAAACAAAATTATGCTCCTCATTTTTGTTTTGTTTTTGCTATTGATTATTATTTATAATGCATGCAACAACTGTTGCGTCCAAAAGAAAAAACAATTATTTTTAAAACTTAACATCATAATTAAAAAGACACCAACCAACCAACCGACCAGATTGTTTGGTCAAATGTATGAATATGTATGTAAATAGAGACAAGTTTATTTATTTATTTTTTCCTGCTAAGTTTAGCTTTAAAAACACTGTTAATATTCTCAACTACTACTTTGGACATATGAAATGTATTCATACGAGCGTACTTGAATTTATTAATATGCCGCCCATTATTAATGTTACCGCTTCAGGGTGTCAAAAATTGTTGTATAACAACAACATCAATAAAGGTATGTCTGGTAAATAATGCATATACATCCATAAATAGTACATAAAACAACAACAACATCACTGTAATATAATGATTAAATTGAAGAAGAATGTGCAACAAGAGACATAACTACAATGACAGCAATAAAGTGGACAATTTGTCACTAGTTACATTCATTTATACGATCCGCTTTATATGTTCCACAGATATTGTTGTTACGTTGCGGAGTACCATGTTTACCTTGGCTTTCATTGCTGATTTTGTGGTAAAGCTTCTACTTAGAAATCAATCTTCAACAATATTACAAAATCCTTTTTTCGGGAAAATTTTCTTCTTTTTCCTTTATTTACCAAAATTCAATAGAATTGATTGGTAAAGGTTATGCAGATTTCGATTCTGTTTCAAAAAGATTCAAAATTTTGGATTCCAAAAGCTTTCTCATTCCCTCTTTATGTGTAATTTGTTGTTTACAACATTTGCTTCGGTTTTGCTCCTAACAGGGCTGGAAGAGAGACCTGTATAGAGCTCTTTAAAACTATTAGGGCCACATGATTTGTTTTATTAATATATTTTGTCAATTTTTCATGAAACTTGAAGTATTTCGAAAGTTAGATTAGGTGCCGGACGCATAAATAGACCGAGGCCCATTGTGGTACTACTACCTACTTCCTTGCTACTGCACTATTTGTTCGTCGAATCATCCAAAACTTTTGATGAATATTGAATGTAATATAATCTCGAGTTCCAATATATCCCTGCAGCTCCACTGCGTAGTCTTAGAAGGAGTAGAAGCATAATTTTTTTTAAAGGTTTTATAACTCTAACTGGGCACAGATTCCATAAGTTTTTTGAGGAATTAAAAAGATTTCCTTCGTGCCAACATAACTATATTACAGTGAAGGCTAAACGGGTTGATAATTCTAACTTTCTCTCTGATTACGAGGTCTATTTTTGGGATAAAAAATTGGACGTACAAAGATATTTGAAAAGATTTTTTCTGACTTTGGGGCTTTATTTTAAAAAATCGCTACAATATATTTTATTCAAAGTATTTTTCACCCGAAACTACAATTTTTTCCCATCTTTAATGGAGCGCATGAATTCCGTCTCAATAGAATCGCTCATCTTCTGAGGGCAAGAACGTATCGAAGCAATTTTTGATACCTTCGATTGAAGTGGTGCCTATTCCGGAGAAGGCATTCTGTTGGTAATTAGAGAGGACAATGACTGCACAATATGGCGGGTGAGTTAAGACTTCCCATCCGCAACTTTCCAAGTATGTTTTAACGGGTTGCGCAACATGTGCCCAAGGAAGTGTCATGACAGGAAATCAATGACTCGTGTTAGCGCGGGCTTAATAGATCGATTTTTTGTAGCCCGTATCGATACGATGCAAAAAAGACTTCCCTTTGTACTGTTGAATCAACATTTCAGACATCTAAAATCGACTTTCGATGCCTCTTGGTTCCAGTTCATATGGAATCCAATTTCCTATTTTCTAGATCATACCCATGGCTTGTTGTGTTACTCCGAAAAAATCAGCAAGCCTCATATGAGTTTAACATGAGTCTTTTCCAAATAAGGCTTCCAATTCAGCGTCTTCACGCTCCATATCGCTTGTATCAATATCAGAACTTCATCAAGATTCAAACTTTTAAATCAAAATATACAATTTCAAATTGATGGAGCATGTTCTTCATAAGCTTCACACAGCATGCGATGATTTTCCGCTGCATTTTTCTCTAGACAAAAACAAAAAAGCAAAGGTTCCCGCGAATTTGGTTTTGTAGGCATAAAAGTTGAATGAATTTTCAATGATACAAAAGGAACACCGTTCCATCATTTTCAGGAAGATTCAGAAGAAGGATTTCACCACAACATACAAATTTTTGATGCCTTATAGTAAACCAAAACCAATCATATGTACCTAAGTATATTCAAATAAATAGAGCGCCTACTCATTTATATACATTCACATAATTGCTATCACAAAGCTATTATTTGTCGTATGTCTCTGATTTCATCCATTTAAGTAGTTACTCTTATGTTAGCCCATATTGTTGTTGTTGATATTTTGGCTGTTGTTCAGTTGTGCTTTTTGAACGCATGCCAAAATGCTAATGCACCATACACTCTTATATACGAGTACCTTACTTTTTACCACACAAATGCCTTAAGGCGCTTACTTCCCTGCGACTCTAACTTTAGCGCTATCCTTTCGAATTAAGTTTCACTGTGCACTAGTCGTTGTCGTATGTTGATTAAAATTCTCTTTGTTGATTTGATATTGCTGTAATGCAGTGTATGGATAGTATAGAATGTACGGACACCAAGAAGGTAGGAAGGCAGCCAGGCAAGCAGTCATTTCAAATGCAATTAATCATACTTTTTAGCCTTTGATGCAAGGCACCACAATTATGTACCTACAAGTGTTGTGCTTTGTGGGTTGGCTGGCTGGCTGGCGTCTGGCTGGTAAATAATATTCATTTATTTCTCTTCTCAGGTTTTTTTTCACTTATATTTTTCTCTTAGAGGTTGTCGTATTCTATATAAAAAGTGTCTCTATGATAAGCATTGTAGTCGTCTGTAATATAATTTCATATTTTCTTGTAGTGAAATTAACTGAAATAGACATGCTTTACCTATGTAATGAAGCTGTAAATACAAGTGTTTCATTTATTTTTTCTTCTAAAAACGATTATAATTATCAATCAGACACTTGTTGGGAACATTTTTTAGTTTGCTCGAAAAAAAGATAGTGTTAACATGATATGAACATGATTATAACTAGTAAATTTCTTGTCTAATGATAGGTCATGAAAATTGAACATTGAATTTATGAGAGGATAGATTCAAATAAAAAACCAGAGGAAATTCAGCAAGGAATTAGAAAATTGAAATTAAAATCATAAAATGCGAGGTCTTACAAATACTTAAATCTAACTTTTAAACAAACATTAAATTGAATTGAATTCTAACAGTAAACGGAGTTATCGATATTGAAGAGTGATTTCGCACAGCGTTTGACGATATATCAACATCGGCGCCAAAAATCGAAATAACTCTCTAACTAATGCCGAAAATATGATGCCACGTGTGTTCTGCTGTTGGGAATAGTCTAATAGAAAGAGAATCTAATACAATCCCTTCTAATAAGATCAAAATTGAACACACACAACAATATTGGAAAACAAGCTTGAACAGAGCATTCTTGAGAACCTGTAAGTCTGAACTAAAATATAGATGATTGGAAATGATGAAAAAATGTGTGGTAGTCGATCACGTACTTTAACCATCTAGGGACACTATGGAAGCATTTGGAGCGAATTTAATGAAATGTCACTTTTATAAGTTAGACCCCTCCCACCCTCATAAGTTGTGTACATAGTAGATAACTCCGTTTCGGAAAAATATTGTTGAGAAACATTTATTGGGTATCGGTCGGATATACTGAATGTATCCAGTAAAAGCGTGATCGACAAAATTTTCATATATTCAATTCACAATTTCAATGCACTGTCAGTTTCGTAAATCAATTACAAAGTGCACGTTGTTTTAACCAAATGAATTCCTCGTCTGAGAAGCCATTTGAAGCTGTATTGCTTTGTCTACGCCCTAGAGCGCCGAAAATGTCACGTTTAACTGCAACCAAATATATGAAGAGTGGAAGTCATTCGTAACGAACTGAACGAATCAATTTACAGAAGTGAAAAATGTCGACGATTTGATTAGGCGGGTCCCTGAAAAAACGACCTCACCAAAGGAAGACAAGAATATAATTAATTGATTTGTTTGCGACGAAGTCGGGCTTATTGTTGCATAAAGCTAAAGCACTTTTAGAGAAAAGTGGTGTTCAAATGCCGAAAGAGGCGATTCGAGGATGTTTAAGCGCTAACGACATCAAATACCGGTGTTGTTTGAAGAAACCGTTGCTCTCATCATCACACGTTGAAAATAGAAAAAAAGTGGAATCAGCAAAATGGCGTAGAGATGTTAGATTGGTCTTCACAGTCGCCTGATGCCAACTCGATAGAAAATTCGTAGGCAATAGTAAAGAAGAAACTGAGAGGAAAAACGATATGGACAGCGAAACAGTTACCAAGACAAATTTGGCTGATTTGGAGTAGATTGCCTCGGCAGCTTGCTCAGAACTTAGCGCAAAGTATGAGTCGGAGGCGGCAACTATACATGTTGTGAAAGATATTGCATACAATAAATATTATAAACGTATAAAATGTAGTTTTTTTGAAACGAGTCGAACAAATAGCTTCCAAGTTACAACGACCACGCTTCTGCTGGACAGACTGTGTTTCACTTCTCTAGAACTGGTTGCTGAGTAGCGCTGAATTTTTGTTAAATTTCGATACAAGTCGGCAATATTTACCCTCATTCCACTTAGGGTGAGACATTTTTTATGGAACCTCACAAATCTGTGGCCATTGTACTTAAATCTTGCTTTTCACATTGATCTTTATTCTGTATTTAACTATATAAAATGAACCCATCTTAATCATAAATATTACTAATAGATAGTCAACAAAATTTATTGTTTCTAAATTCTCTAATCTATCAATAATTTTTGTATAATAAATCTTCTAATAGCAAATAACTTGTCAACTTTGTAAACAAAAATTATCAGGTCTTTGCAGAGAAATAGCCCATACCAAAGTAGATAGCTTAATATAGTGTGTTTATGTGTGCTCAAATGCCACACAACGACAAAAATATTAAAAAAGATTTATACACAAAGTTGGAAACTATGCAAAATAATCAAAACAAACCACACAGCACACAATGTATTGACTATTCGAATGTTAAGAAGAAAGGCTGGGAAGATAAGTCCAGTCGAGCAGAGAGAGAGTGAGAGAGACAGACAGACAGACGACAGACAAACAGATAACTTGCAAATGACCATTGGGTAATAAACTGTTATGGCATAGTTTGTTTTACCTAAATTCTATATACATATACATATAAACTCACTCATACTTATACACCTACAAAATTTATATGTTTATGACTATGTATTATAATGACAATATCTTAGACATGCTTGTTTTGACTACATTTTACAGTCAATATTCCTACACTTGTTGTAGTGCATTAGTTAAAAATGTATGGTATAAAAAGATGAAAACGTTGACATAATTCCGTAAATTATTATATTATGCTGGATATGGACTTGTATTATGTATTACGCTTCATAAGGCAGAGTACTACATACATACAAGTATACTAGACCACCACAATAGTAAATGTTTATTAAGTCTCGTTGTTAAGTGTCCTTATTCTTTTTGAATTAACTACTACAAAAACTAGAGTCAATAGCCAAGAAATAGTCTCTCATATTTATCATGGACCATTTGCTCATGCTCATTTAATAAATATGTATTTATGTACATACATTGACATCTATTTAGCATTACACATCTCATAGACTATGCATCATTTATATACCTACTTATAGTTGCCTAACTAACATAACGATAGAATCTTTATGTGGGCTCTCCTCTGTGTTAGTTTTATATTCTCGATATTGTAGTGCTTTCTTCGCTTAAGCTTCTGTATTTTTAAGTTCTACATAAAGTGCATTGTGGTGTACCTGTGTATTTGTATTTATACTTATAAAATTGTTGTATTTAAGTCTTCTGTACTTGTCAACTTAAATAAGAGATATTACATATTTCAATAATGCTATCTTATGACCATTCCTTAGAAAATTGTAAACTAAGTAGTTGATTTTCTATGTTAGGGTGTACTGAATATGAAAAATCAAGTTTCGATTAAATTAGGTTAGCAACATTTGATGAGCCACCAAACTGAAAGCACGAAAAACATGACACCCTTTTAGTATAACCATACAGAGTGCATAAATTTTGCTTGATGACTATTGGCTTTATATGTCGTTTGAATAGCATTTATACCACTGATCTATGAGCTCCTGGATAGTGCATTTTTTATCTACGGTCACAATGGGTTTTCATTACTTATCGATTTTTATTGCTTTTGAAATGGGTATCGCAGATGTTCATCCGGTTGATGAGTTGGTCTTCTTTGAGCTCATAAGGAACTCATATATCAAGCTCGTTGATGAATTCTAGCTCCTTGAGGTAGTCGTGGACTTAGTAACTCATAAATTTAATTTTTATTTCATATTACGTATAAACTTCTGTCGAATTTTCAGAAATCAGAACCTCTTGAAAACAGTATAAGGGGGAATAGGGTTAATTCGTGTAAAAAAGGCACATTATTGTGATTTTTTTTAATGAAACGGTTTAAATATATTTATTAAAACTAATGGTACCTTATTGTATAACATACGAAGAATATTGTGTAAAATTTTCATGGAGAAATATTAAAAAAGACGGCAATGGCAACAATTACTCTGGAGCGTCTCGGAAAAAAGTTGAATTGGCGTGTTCCTCATAAATCGGTGCTGGATCATCTGAAATAAAAAAAAATCCAAATTATATCGTTAGATAATCGCTTTGCCCAGATAACGCTAGGGGGATTTTCGAAATTTCAATTTTTCACTTTTTGGGAACACTTTGAAGGAAAAAACGCGATTTTTTTGCAAAAAAAAACGGTTAATTTGTTATTGTAAAATGAGAAATATTAACAAATTTGAAAAAAGAACTTTTTAGCGTTATCTCGTAAATTATGTACAGAAATAGTGTTCAAAATTTCGAAACGATCGATGCAGTAGTTTTGAAGTTATGAGATACACCGACTTTGAAAACATGAGTTTTGGGAAAAACGCTTTAAAGTTTTGAAAACTAAAAAATTTGGGATGAAACGTTCATAAGGTATAAACATTCGACAGGTATAAAAGTAGGCATAACTTTGTCAATTTTGTTCCGATTTAGACACAACATTCTTGAGATATTATGCATTCATTCAAAAAATTCGAACTAAGAATTAAAAAAACCGTATTCCCCCCTTAATAAACCACCTGCCTTGGACTCCTCCCTTTTCGGAAATAGTAGTGGCATATATTAAGAAAGTGAACAATTTTTATATTTATTTTTAACTTCGTATAAAAACTAAAAGACGCAACCAAATTTTCAACGAAACTTGAACAGTCAATTGTCAAAATATAAATTACTTGTACAGACTCCGGTAAAAATTCGGTCCATTTATCACGACTTTTCCTATAACCTTGTATATTCTACCCTTATAGCTTTAAAAAGAGCTTAGTGATAGTGGAATCCTTCAGTTGAAAATTAGAAAGCAGAAGAAATGTGCAAATATTGATTTTTTTTTTAAAATAATATTTGATTTTTCATAAAATTCTGATATTTATAATTGGCAGCACTGAACTAATTGAGTATTTTAGGATTTTAGCGCCTAACTTAGTTTTACTTGCTAAAGTTTGCACAATTGTTGTTGTATATGGATTGTATATGGATTGACACAAGAGTCAAGCATTGCAGTAGACTAATTTTATTAAAGTGATATCTGATGGTGATATAATCTGGTACGTAGCATGAGAGCCATCTTAAATGCGGCTTGTTAAAACTATGGGACTTGAAAGTATGCACTGTATACAAATGCAACCACATCAGTCTCATGGTCCATCTTAGACCAATCCGTGTAAAAATTGAGTTTGTTAGGGAAGGCATAATAAAAACAAATTCGCAACTGAATCGTGTAAATATTGAGCCTCTTGATTAGGACTGATCAAATTATATGAGAGGAAAAAATGTTTCAATTGATATAGCACCAAATATTAATAGGCCCGAAATGAATTTCTAAACTCTTATTTTAAGTTAGTATAGTTATAGTTTGCAATACTTCCGAAGAAAAAAGGCTAAAGTATTTTATTTCATAGTAAATGCTACTACTACTTTAAATGAGCACCTATACTTGCAATAGTTTCTTTACATTTCTTTACTAAATCATTACAAAAGTTACCTTTTTTTATTGCAAGTTTATATCTTTTCGTTTATTGTTTAAATTATTATTTATATCTTTTCTTTCAGTTTCTTATTTATGTTATTGTTTATGTGCCAAAGCAAGTATCCTTGTTTGCGTTAGAAAATCCTTTGGAGCGATATTTGCGTTTATTTAGCTCATAAACTATAAATGTTCTGCTTTCTGAGTGTACATTTATATGAAAGTACATGGAGTTTAAAATAATAAAAAAGAAATAATAATGAAGAAAAGTAAGAATATATTGTTATTATAACTTTATTTCGTAATGGCTCTAAGACTGTTGACAAGGTTTACAATATTTAGCTTCTTACAATGCGCTCTCTCTTTCTCTATTATGAATTCGTTTTTAGATGAACAATGGATTATGTTATACCACCTATTCTTCTTCCCTTTAAACTTATTCTCATATTCTAGATAAAAATTCTTCATATTTCATCATAAATTATTCTTAAACTACATAATAATAAGCGTAAGTATATAGATTTTATAACCAAAATAAATGACTTACTACAAGTATATAAAATACTCAATAATTTCATCACTTACTAAATAAATTACATAATACAATAGGCTGGCAACAATTACCTATCGTCAATAAATCTTGCCACTTAAAATGTTTTTGTTCTTTTTATCAACATTAACCATACCTAATAATAACTATCCATAGATAGTCATACAGGAAATATTCTAGCAACATTGTATTTTATTATATACTTGTACATACATAGCTAAAACGAATAATAGATGGTACAAACCGGTCATACAGTACCGACCCATTGCAATTGTTAGCACCAAATTTAATACACAGCAAACTGGTCTAAGCGACACTTTGTTGTCTCACTGATAATAAAAACTATTAACAGTTATTTAATCTATATAGGTGCTTCTTTCATATTATGTATTGTAAATCAATCGGGTAATTTAATACCTCTTTGGATGTGTAAATATTTTGGTGTAAATATTCACTTTTTATTGTGAAAATTGTGCTTTTAACCAACATATTTTGATCAGAACACTTTTAAAGCTCTTATGATAGTTTTAGGCATCCCTACTATTTACTAATTTTTTCTAAAGGATACCATCTAAGAGAAGCTCAGTCATGGCTCTCCGAATATGTCCCAACTGAGTTGATATTTAGTGACATCAATCTCGCAAGCATGGGACCAATGTTATTGTGCAAGATCGTCTTCTGTAGAACGTTGCTAAAAAAGTCATACACAGGAATTATGTCGAAAAATTATAAAGATTAGCATCATTGTGTAAAGGAATCATATCCACCAAATCGATTTTAATTGGACTCAGATGATCTTCAGAACGTTCCAGCAACGACAAGGGACGCAGAACTATTTCGCCTATTGTGTGAGAGAAAGGTTAACCTCCTATAATAAGTTCCATTCACATATTCCAAATAGAATGCATCGAGGGGATGGACTAATTCCTATTAACTGAATTCCTTCCCTGGCGACTCTAAGTTGGTCAAACGGAAGAGGGAATGTGTATTAAGCAAATCCCTTGTAGTTGTTCATGCAGAGGTGTTGACAATTAATATATTATTGAAGTAGCCTCAGTGTAAAGTTATATTACATTTGGACAAGCAGGCATTTTCACTGACAGTTGGATAAGCTGTCCTAAATTCATTAGTAGCCCATATCTGCAAAACTTCTTTGAACCTCGTTCTAAGCTCTGTACTCGTTCTGTCTAAGCAATTCTAAGCGGAGTTGATAAATCACTTTTTGTGTGAGTAGTGCTACAGAACGACTCATCTAGGCAGCTAATTTTAGTATTAAACACGGCCTCAACTCAGCTCACTGTTGGCTAGGGAAGATATTAAGCTTCAACCGAAGCTCTATATGGGTTTCGTCATGAATATGGTAGATCACTTGAGCACCCACAATGGACTTTACTTGAGTTAAGTGATTCCATGCAGATAGCCGCTTCATAATTGCACCTTATTACCACTAACTGCCATTCTACATTGGGTGTTCAGATTTTAATTCTATATACTGCTTCTATTATTTGTTTCTAAGTCAATGTCTTTGACCTTGAATAATAGATATGCATAGACATTTTATTTCTTCGAACGAACATAGTACTGAGTGAAATTAACAGAAGTGGTATTAGAGATTCTGTTCAGGGTATTTCCTAACACGTCCTAATACCGCACTGGTACTATCTCTCTCTGCCTCTCTCTCTCTCTTATGCTCTCTATGTAATACGAGGTTATAAAGAATGGATTCGCCAAATGCGATGGTAGATTTTTTGTTAAAGAACCCATCTCTATTAGAAATAAACAGAGCTTTTGTAACCTCACGGTCTTTCCAAAGCTTCTTCAGAATAATACGCTACTATTGGATATATTGTCAATTCCTTGTTGACAGATGTGCATTGTTTGAAAAAGCAAATGCTTATCATTATAAAAAAATGATGTTGAATTCAACCACGGCATTAATCAACTGATTTTTGGCACCAACACTAAAGTTATGAACCCTAAAGTCAAAACCTCTTCTCAATCTACGAGCCTTTTCATTAAAATTTCTATTGTCATCTTAGCTTCGATGTCTAAGATTTCATTTCGCATAGAAACTCTTTTTTCAATGAAAAGCATTTTGGGACTGTGATAGAGAAGGTGTGTTTTAAGAGATCTGAACTGAACAATTTTCGAACTAATGTAATTTTTTTTAGCACAAAATATCAAAAATATTTAATGTATATATTTGTTGACAGTCCAATCACATAAACCATCTACTCCTAGTAGATATTAGCAATTTACTTTATAGCCATCATGTGTAAAAGTTTATATACAACTGGAATCAATCAGTACAAATAATAATCATCATAATAGTGATGATGATGATTATGATGATAGTGATGTCATTGTAATGTCTCATAAATTTTCAGCCACCATCAAATATAGGTACAAATGTTTTCATACATAAAATAGAAGCTGTTTTTCAGCATTTCTATACTATGTAGTACGGGTACATAGTATTGTATTGCAACATATTCAATGATGTCCCATAATATATGTTGCTTGATAGAACATTTGCAATAATGGATGATGCAGATGGAAGCATTTGCTTCCTTCAAAGATGACTTTTCTCTACCTATACTATGCGTATGTAGACTGAATCGATATTCATACATATTTGTCTGTCGTCAACGATTGGTTTTCCATCTTTACAATCTGCCTGTATATCTTCAATGTTTATAGAAACACATGTACATACATATGTACGCGGGTATGACATTATGTTGCGTGCTCGTGTTCACATTAATAGTGAAAATATGGTCATTGGAATTTTAAAAAGTTTTCACTTGAGTTATTGTTATGAGCACCCATTGAACAACAGCCATTCAATTCTATGAACTTAGTACCTACACTCCATCACAGTATAACAACTTCTCATAGAATGGTCAACATTCTACTTGTTCATAGAATTGATGCCTATGCTGGTATACTATGAGTATAGTAACAGGCTACAAAATGTGGCACACATCTTCTTTATGTGTATAATGCTGCGAGCTTGGCAATCTCTTCTTCTACACAGTAAACTGTGTTGTGCTATGTTTAGTATCTATCACCAGCATTTTTTTCATTCCATATTGTCATTGTTGCTGCCATCATTATTGTCATCAGGTGTATTGGAAATTGCTATTATAGTACTTGTGTACGTATGCATACGAGTACATAGATATAAATGGATCTTAGTCGTTTGTACGCCACCATATTTGGATTAAATCATTATCATCATCACCATCATTGTCATCATAATCATTGTTGTTGTTATTGTGCGACATCATCAATCTGATTTTATTTGTGAAAATTGTGTGAAAATGTGTTGCATAAATAAATCGTGTTTATCACGATAATAGACAAATTTTATAGAGTTGAAAATGTTAGGTACAATATCATATACGAGCCATATATAAGCATACACATATGGTATGCATCAAGCACATTGTCATTCTTTACTCCATTATTTAGTGACAGCAATGACATTTTCTGATCAAAGTTACATATAATAGTGTGACAATATGTGACAAGTAAGCATTAGTGACCTTGTCACTGTTAAATTTTTGCAGAGCCATTTATTGACTTTTGCCTGAGTTTACAGAGAGATAGGGAGTGAACCAATCAGTCATATGAGATTATTAGAAAAATATGAATCCTTCAATAAGGTCTTGAATTCGAACTTCGCCCGGAATCAATTGAATGAAAAATGTCCATGGAAAGCTTCTGAAAGTGCGCAAGGTTTTGCTATTCGAAATGCAGGTAGGTCCTGTCCCATGCTGTCCAACTTCAACACTCACGATAATATAAGCTCCAACTATTTTTGGTGTTTGTTTTGTACTTTACACAATTGTAGTTCGAAGAATAAATACAGCAAAGCACAGCATTCTAAACATTAAATGGTGCTATCATTCCAGTTTCGAGCGCTTCCCATTTCTTAAAGGATCCACAGCATTTCTAAATTTTTTTTTTGTATCATTGTCGTTTAGGATCTATTGCAGCATTAAAAACCACTATAAAAATAAGTGATCATTTTCAGTGGAGCCTCCGGTAGAATTTTAGAACATTGCGCCACAGTTTAAAGGATAAAAATGGCAGTGAAAATGAAATCAGAGACTGAATCGATAAAAGAAACGTCACGACGTTACATATTATTATCGGATCGACATTGTTGTCATTAAATCCGTTACAATTTTTTCACCGGTATGCTGGGTAGAGTCCTATTGAGGCTAGAGCTAACAGTTGTTGTTTTGTTGATTTCCCTACTACATTTGCTCGAGCTCTTGGTACTACGCTAAATTTACCTCCACTTGATGTTTTCGTCCAAAAAATACCATCACAGGTTGATATCCGAGAGACACTGTGGTAAGGTTCCCCTCCGACAGTGACGTAAACTTATCAGTTTTAACAAAGCGCTGTGCACCACCAGTCCGTGTGCCCTTCCTGCTGAGTCCGGCAAGCTTTGTTTCCATGTTTTCGAGGATGATTTCAGAAATGAATAAGAGTACTGATGTATTCGTGGAAGAAAGTGGAATTCAGCTATTTATTGCGCTTGGTTTACGTGAATCTGATCTTTTTTTTTTAGGTTTCTAGGCAACTCTACATCCGGTTTTAGGATTTTGAGTTCTTCAAATTCGGAAGAAAATATTGCGGAAGATTATGCCTGCTGAATCGAAACTTTTGATTTATTATCAAATAAGAACTGAGAAGTTTATCTTATTGGTTCTGAGCCTACTTTAAAACTTCCGTCTGTAGCCATCAAGCCAATTGAATTTCTCTAACCCATAGGTTGGTTTGGCAGGCAGAGAGAAGATGTCGGTGTTAGAGAGTCATGTTTCATTGTGTATTCTCATATTGTAAGATAGAAGGAATCGATTCCAGAATACAAGTTAGCTTGGTGACAGGCCACTTACTATGGCCATAGCCGAAGGAGTATGTACAACTAACAGGCAGTATAGTCTCTTCAGCCCAGAATAATGAAAGGGTGAACCACTTCCATTATGCCTGTACCTCTTTCACTGAAATCAGAGTTGATGTCCTAAAGAGAGAAACTTTTGATTTCCACCACATCAGGATCTTGGATTTCTTCGTAAGACTGGTAGAATTAGAATACAGATTTCAGGCACAGAAAATGAATGCTTGAAATTGTTTGAAAGTATTTAAAAATTTAGTATATTAAATTATAAAATCAAGTTTCGCAAAAAGCAAATTTTCAGCGGGAATCTACTTTCAAGACGCGTTAAATCGAAGCTTAATGAAAGATGTTCTAAATTTTGAGTACGAAAATATTATAGTATGACAAACGAAATTTCCCATCTTTTCAAAAAACTTGCCACCAGTAAATGTGTACATGCGATTACTAAACAGAAATCATATAGATAATTCTAGTGATAAAATGCTAGAACGTGAGAACCTGAAGCTGTCTGAATTGATGCATTTTATTTATTTTATAATTTACTAAGTACAAGCATATGTCTACCCATTTATAAAAGAGGACATCGCTGTAGTAAACATTATTAACATGATAATGGCGTTCAAGAAGCATAATGATCTTGGTTGTAGCAATAGTTGATGCAAAAAAATTGTAATAAAAATAATTATGATAAAGGGAAATGAAATAAAAACAAATATAGAAAACATTGAATGACACTGAACATTACGATTGTCATTTATGATTAATTATTTTTGTATGCTAACTTAGACTAAGAATCCCAATAGGCTATTGCAGGTTTGAGAAGTACTTTAGACACTGTGATTATTCTTCATTTATTCCGATAATATTGGAATTATTCAAAACAAGTGCTAAAGTCTTTAGAACACTGTTGTAAGTAAGTCAGAAGTGGATGCCGAAGCTCAGTGGTTGGTGCGTTGGCCTTCTGATCTGTAGATCGTGGGTTCAATCCCAGGCTAAAGCAAAACTTTAATAACCAAAAGAATTTTCGAATTGTGCCCACCAGTCGTTTGAATAAATTTTGCTGTTGTGAAAGAGAAGGAATGAGTATGTATTTTAGTGGGGGAACAAACGACAATGGGTTTTCTGACCAACAGTTCAGCATAGTATGTATTTTATCTCTTTAAATCAAAAAATTATTAAAAACTACTAAGAAACTACACTGATTTTATAACAATAACTTCTCGAGTTTAGTAGAGATGTCTGTTACTCTATTGGGAGTATTATTCACTCATACTAATGCTTAAAGTCAAGCATCATAAATTGTATATACATGTAAGGACGGTTTTTGTATTACTTTATTGACAATTAACATTTAATTAGCATTTTTAACAAATAAAATATAATTTATTATCAGCATTTGTTGATTTTGTACACATTTCATCGTTTCAGTGGCAGCAGCATCACAATGAACAACCGACCAACTGTATTGGTTTGTGCATCTTTGGTTTCGCTTATTTAATGAAATGAATGTGTTGTAATTGGGGGAGCAACGTAAAAACAACAACAACACCAACACAAAAAAAAGAAAGAAAAACATGTAAAAATTATTAATTTTTATTAAACAGAAAACATAACTGCAACAACATACTCTTACAGGAGCTGGAGTAGCAACATCAGCAAATGACATGCAGCACTGGTAGCACAATACTTACTTATATTGTATTATACATGCGATTGACAATGACAACCATAAAAGGTTACCATTTTGTTGTTGTAGTTGTTGTTGTTGTTGTTATTGTTGCAAATGCAGTCACATTAACAACAGAAACAGCTATCAGAACAACGACAACAGCAACAACACCATTTAGCTACACACATCACATAATGATAAGAATCATCATCATTACCAGCGAGCGTCATTATCAATGTTGTTACAAATGCTATTTATTATTGTTGTTATTGTTGTTTCCACGCAGAATGTATTGTCATCATTGCCAGTACCTGCCAGTTTTGAATGTTGTTCCAATGAAGCTGTCTACATAGAATATTTATGTTGTAGGTTGCCAATATTGTTATTTGCTGTTTGTATACAGGGGGGGTTAACAAATTCTACCATCATCAGGTTTCCCTAAATGCATTCTGGGACATAGAGTAAGAACAACAATTGATCTCCATCGTGATGGATGCTTTGAGTAATCATTATAATTTGTTCAATTCTAAAGTCCAATTGAAACGCTTGCTTGCCGGCTTTTTGTTTCCAGATGGAGTTGCTATATTCGAATGTAGAAGTCTAACTTTCAGGCTTACGGGATTTGATTTTTAAATTGGAGAACGAAATCGTCATTTGCATTAAACACAACAACCGGGAGCTTCAGCCGGGAATTGAACCCACGATCTACAGGTTAGAAGGCCAACGTACTAACCAATGAACTACGGCACCGACATCACCCACATAGCTCAGATATGGTCATGAAAATTAAATCTGAACGTCCTAGCAAAAAGTTTAGTCTTCTGGGTTGTTTTGTTCTGTTTCGTCTTTACTGGGTGAGGGGTTTTACTCTGCAGCTGGGTCGAGGGATTTCTTGACATCGCACAGGACTATTTGTATATTTGATATTATACTCTTCTCTGCTGATGATAATGTCCGTTTTTCTTGGCTCTTTTGCTATATGTGCTCATCATCAATTCGTTAATTCTTATAGTATGTACACCTTAATGTATCTGGTTTCTGTACAGTATTTAAATAATCTTGAAAATAGCCCCAATGTCTGGAGAATTGCACCAAATACTGCTTAGTAGTGACATAAATATTGTTACACACATTTTATGCTATAAAATTGTTAAGAAAGTAATATTTTTGGACTCATTTTTTCTTCATATTTATTGATATGTATTGTATACAAAAAGTAAACATTTATTCGAAATGTCCATCACTGGCCCTCAAACACGCCTTAGGTCGGACTAGTCAATCAACCATAGACGCATGCACCTCATCAATTGGAATCAAAGCTGTCGTTAGGGCTGCCAAAAGGCCAAAGAAAATGAATGCTGGTAAATTGTTTTGAATCCAGTTTTATTTTACCTTAGATGTTCCTTTTCGACCCGTGGAATAAATTCACATGTTTCTTTAGATGACCGTACATACACCTTAATTTTTTCCTGCACGGTAAATATTTTTCATCAGTACACGAAAATGTTATGTGCAAGTTTTCAGCGTGCTTCATCAAGAAGTATATGTATTTTTCCATCAAATTTTCTTTCAAAACCATCGTCAACAAATGTCCGGTTCGGCGTTTGAAAGTCACAAGTACGAAGTCTTTTCTAATAATTCGACTCCCGGACTTTTACGAGAAATTCATTTCCCGGGTCATGTTTTGTTATTTTCGCAGCGGATTTCACTTAAGTCTTAATTTGACAGTTTTAATGACTTGCGGCGTTCGATTGGTGGCGGTCTTTAAAACCTTCAGTCTTCTCAAAAAGTTGTATGCACCGGCAGATGATCATGCGATTAATCCTAAGCATGCGGAGTGTTTTAAAAATATCATATTTTTCAATTCAGAATTAAATAGCGCCATCACAACGATATGGTTCTCGTTATTTGATCTTTCCATAGTGAAAGCTGAAACGAATTAGAATTCCTGGTATAAACCAACGCTTTACAGCTTATAGATACCTATTTTATAAGCCATGTGATAATAACGGTCATGGGTGTGTTCAACACTGCCTTTAATTCTGTATGTCTGGTTCTGAGACTATACGATAGGCTGATGTGATTCTTAGTACTGATTGGTGTTGTACTGAGTCTAATTACCGCATACTGGGGTCTTTTGTCAGTATGAACTTCTGGGCTGCGCTAGGCTGCTAATCTTACTTTCCATATGTCCGGAAAAGTTTCTTCTATTAGGCATGTATTATTTTCATATGTTAACTATGGGTTTTAAAACTTCTGGTAGTACTCCATCTAAATCAAGTGTCTTCATATTTGAAATTATATTAAAAATTTTTTTTTTAAATATTATACTCACCAAATATCGAATTAATAAAGTCAAAGTCAAGTCAAAAATCGAGCAATACTTAAGCGAGCTCACAAGCCACCCTGTATACTTTACAATGCTCCAAAGAGACGATTTCCAAATGATATCGTGATATGTATCATTGCCAATACGCATTTTGAATGATTTCTCTTATTTGTTGTAGTTGATCTTGCTGTTGTTGTTGTTGTTGTTGTTATTGTTTTTGCGCTTCATTAATAGTACATATTTTCGAGTTGTATTATACGTCTTTGCTTAGGCTGCTTCTTCTTTTCGGACTGTTTTCATATAAGCATACGAATAAAACAATATTATAATATATGTATGTGCACTCTCCATGTTCTTTACTTACTGGTTGTTGTTATTGTTTCTTGTTGTTCGCCTTTTTTTTGTTTGGTTTTGGCTCATTTGTCAAAGCGTAGACATTTATTCATCAATTCACTATATTGAATGGTGCAAAATATTATCTCAACAATCAGTCCATCCATCCATGTGCCGTGCCCTGCCAAGTCAGGCTGTCATCATCAGTATTATCATCATCATCATTACATATTACAATTATCATTAGTAGGTAGTTTAACTAAGCAAGGAATCATCATTATTGGAAGGTAGATATATAAATACATTATATATACATATATAAAGGTATACGTATTTATTGTAGGTATTTATTTCATACTTAGTAGTACATTGCATTGTATTTATATTTTGACATAATGTCTGAAGATTATCACAAAATGATAAGTCACATAGAGTGTAGTTATGTATTTATAAATTTTAATTTAATTTCTTTTTTTTGTTTTTGCTTAATATCTTTTGCTGTTGTCCATTTAGCAAGTGTTGACAATATGGTGTTGAATAATAAACAATTATGGATGGGTGATGATTTTCTTTCTTTTTTTTTGCATTTAAAAGCATCCATCATTTTGATAATATGTAATGAAGCATATACTATATACTTAAATACTGATCACTATGTAGATATTGTGATTAGTTATTCTTGAAATATTATGAATATATGGCTAATTGTCACTGTGATATTGTTATAGAATTATTTATTTTTTGTTTTACCTTTAAAAGCGAATATAAATTACTATGGAGTGGTTTTAATTTCCTCAGTTATTTCTATTATATATTTTTTTTTTATTTTTTATTTTATTAGTTTGTTTTGTTATTGGCGCCTTCTTGGAATTCCAAGTATCAGTACATGATTCTTTCGCATAAGGTTCGATCCACCACCACTGATTTTGAAATTTAATAAAACATCTTTCCATACTGGTGTGATTCGTCTAATATGTTATTGAGCTCCAAAATCATATACAATAATTTTACTATATTCATGGAATGTATGAACGACTTGCATAAATTTTGTCTCCTCCACATTTTTTCTGAGCATACCTACCCCCTATCTCTACTGGAGAGATAAGATGAACTATAAAAATGATTTTTTTTGGAAATTTCACTTCCGTCACTCTCAGAGTTTTCCTTGAGGATTAAACTGTACGACCGACACCCATTACTTTTCACTATTTAACATTTTAATAGCTACAAAATTAAGCTAAAAGCACCGTTAAATCGTCAAATATCTTCTTAATTATCTTAATTAATGTTTCCACATCAACATTTTCCCAACAATTACTACCTTATGGACCTTTGCAGATGATACGGCAATATTGTTCTCTCGCTCTAACCCCATAGAAGCTACTAAACTGCTGCAGACTCATGTCGATTCTCTCGAAATATGGCTAGCAAAATGGCGTATAAAAGTCAATGAATCAAAGAGCGTACATGTAACCTTCACGCTAAGGCTAGATGTATGTCCCCCACTTAAAATTAATGGCCAATCAGTTCCACAATGTTCCTCAACAAAGTACTTGGGTATTCACCTCGACAGAAAGCTGACCTGGAAAAATCCCATAGAGGCAAAGAAAACTCAGATCAAGCTTAAAATTAATCAGTTATGGTGGCTGATACACAAAAGATCAAAGTTGAATCTCGAATACAAAGTGCTATTATATAAAGCAATCCTGAAGCCAATCTGGATTTATGGTATTCAGTTTTGGGGCACCGCATCTCCCATAAATATCGAAAAATTGCAGCGAATACAATCCAAGTGTCTGCGAATTATTGTAAACGCGCCTTGGTATATGAGGAACGTTAACATCCATCGAGATTTACATGTACCCACAATTTCTGAGGAAGTTGCAATGTCCTGCAGAAGCTATATTCAAAAATTACACAATCAATGGCAATTGTTGCTGAGCACGGGGCATCGTCGATTAAAAAGCAAAGACACACTGAATATGCTGTGAAATTGCTATACCTCGCGACTCAACAAATTGTGATGGAACGTAGGGAATATCACATAATTTTAATTAGTTTGTAAGATTTGAATACTTATTGTTAGTTTCTAAGTATTTCAGAAAGATTCAATTTAAAAAAAGCTTAATTAACAAAAAATAAAAAAAAAAATTTTCCCCAAATTTTCTTACAACCTAACTCTATCTCTTATGGAGGCTGTCCTACTGCATTGATGTTCTTTCAATTGTATTAAAACCCTCTATCACCACTTCAACTGTCCATAAGACCGATTGAGTCTATTCAAAGAGCCAATTGAGTTCTTCTCTGGGCATAGCAGATTTATATTACAATTTCCATCGGTGATATGAATATTCACAATATTCATAATTATCATACAAGCTACTAGCATTATCATCGCCATCATTGTTACGATCAGTATATGTCAACGATGATCGTTCATTAAAATGCAAAACACTTTGCAAATGCAACTAATCATTTCTAATGAATTCCGTTTATCATCATGAACAAAATGATTTTTGACAGCTCTACGCACGTATTTCTATGTAAATGTGTATGAATGTATACCTTATTTTGTATCACACATGATACACGTTAAGCATATTAATGATATGATATGTATGTATGCATGTAAGCGAAAAAATAAAAAAACAACGATATTTTTCCAATAAATTAAATTTAATGACAACATTAACACCAAAAATAAAAATAAAAGAACACAAAAATTATAAATATATATTAATTTTTTTTTTTTAAATAAAGGGTTATCCATTTCGCGGTTTCAAAAGTATAGGGCTAGAATTCGACATCTGTCAAACTGAGTTGTTAAAACAATTTTTTTCTTTTTCAGTTCAAAGTCTGACATTTGCGAAAATGGATCGCTTAACTATCGCACAACTCATTAAAATTGTAAAAACCTACTACAAAAATGGTGATTCTGTCACAGCCACATATCGTGCTTTAAGAGGAGATTATGGTTTACATAACCGTCCAACTACGCAAGCAATTGGCAAAATTGTGAAGAAATATGAAGAGACTAGATCGGTTACAGATATTGTAAGGCCTGTGCATCATCGTTTCGCTCGTACCACCGAAAATATCGCTGCTGTAAGTGAAAGTGTTGCCGAAGACCCGAATGTGTCGATTCCTCGTCGTTCTCAGGAATTAGGACTGTCTTACGGCTCATTATGGCGTATTTTGCATTTGGATCTACACCTACATCCATATAAAATCCCGCTCACACAACAACTGAAGCCAGCTGACCATTCACAACGTCGTAGATACGTCGAATGGGTGCTTGAACAACAGGCGGTGGACGGCGATTTTTCGAACAAAATTTTCTTCAGCGACGAAGCACATTTCTCACTCGGTGGGTATGTTAACAAACAAAATTGTCGTATTTGGGGTTCTGAGAATCCTCAAGTAATTGAAGAGAGGCCACTACATCCACAAAAAGTCACTGCTTGGTGCGCTCTTTGGTCCGGAGGTGTGATTGCACCTTACTTCTTCGAAAACGACGATGGAACGACTGTCACCGTCAATTCGGAGCGTTATGGTCATATGATAACCGACTTTTTTTTGCCTGCTATTGAAGAATACGACTTAGAGAATATGTGGTTTCAACAAGACGGTGCCACATGCCACACAACTCGAGCGAATATGGCTTTATTGCAAGAGAAATTTTCTGGCCGCGTAATTTCTCGTCGTGGCGATATCAAGTGGCCACCAAGATCATGCGATTTGACACCGCTTGACTTTTTTTTGTGGGGCTACGCGAAAGACCGTGTTTATGCAGATAAACCTTTAACTCTTGAGCACCTAAAAACCAACATTCGTCACGTTATGGCTGAGATACCGCCCAATATGTGTCAGAAAGTGGTACAAAATTACCTCAAAAGAATCGATGCTTGCAACAATTCGCGTGGTGGTCATTTAAATAATGTAGTATTTCACACATAATGTCAACGTTCAAACTTTATAATAAAAAAGAAATATCATGATAAAAAATATTTTATATGTGTTTTATTTACATTTACTTTTGAAATCGCAAAATGGATAACCCTTTATATCGGAATAAAGAGAAAATTCCTCATAATAATTGGTGACAATAAGTATGAGCAATAATTCAATGTTCTTTTTTTATTTTGATATTGTGCCCAACTCGCACATCTAGTAGTTATTGTTAAATGTATTAATATGATGATGGTGAAAACTGTATAAAATCATCATAAAAATTCTTCAAAGTGATAATGATTATCATCATTATCATCCAATCATGGTCATCCAACGAACATCATAACAATCGTTATTACTGGCAATATGATTACGAGGTGAAAAAAATGAGAAATAAAATCTGTATAAAAATGGCATCTTCTAACTGATTGAAGATGTTCTACTCATACGTACTATATATCCATATACTAGAACATTCGACTGAATATTTCATATGGTAGCTAATATCTATCTACCTTTATATCATTGTGATTATGCATTATATTTTCTCCTCTCTTTCTCTACGGTTATAACATTTACTTATACGATAGTTACTATACATTGTAGTGCTTATGTCCAATTTTGTTCAATTTCTGGTTTATATTTGTTCATTTCCTTTTTGTCTTACTGTTTTTGCATCCATTGCATTGGCATACATACATAAATCAAAAGTTCTTTAGCAAACCATCACACATCAATTTAATCAATAAATTATCTTACTGATTCTCTGATTTGACATGTACTCGTATACATGTACTTGTACGTACGTAGTAGGTACGTATTTAGTCCGTACTGATGCTTGTTGGCTGGTATATTTACTTGTATGTTGGTAATGTTTTTTATTGCCGAGTGTTGCCTATGTTGTTGTTGTGATTATATTATATGTATGTTAAGGTACTTGTGAAGAGGAATTTTGTTTGGTATTGCAATTTTACACTCGGGGAAAATTCATTTTTTTGTCCTTCTTTTTTTCCATTACTCTGATAGGAATCTTATGTGAAGATTCTGGTTATTCATTAGTACATATGTATCGTATACGAATATTCTTTAATATGCATTATATTGGTGACTATATATAGGAATGTATATGAAGTTAAATAATCGCGAAATATACGAAGTCGAACTAAAAATCATTAAAAGGTTATTTCAGTAACTTTTTGAATCTGTAATGATTTGAAGTAACATGATTTGACTAGCATTGGGACAGAGGCTTTTTCACCTTATTTTCACCTTTTTCACCTTTTTCGAATCATGTCTCTATATTCCTCATCTTCTTTGATTAACCCTTTCGTTCCTGGTGTACAATATATTATACACATATTCATGGAAAATCAGTTAAAATTTTGCCTTTGTGAAGTAAGGTCAACAAAATTCTGCTCCTCATGACATGCGCATAAATAATAGCTAAAAAATAGTGCAAAGTGAATGTGTAGTGCCTATAAATAATTTTTTTTTATAAAGATAATATATAGGAAAAAATCTTATTTAAGTTGGTGTGAAAAAAAAAAATCAGGTAAGTGTCCCCTAAGAGTCTGACGTGGTGTACAATATATTGTGCAATAGGATTTGGTGATAGTAAAAATTAAAATTTTTCAATTATTTTTTGATTTTTTAATTCTTACTATTTTCAGTTTAGCTCTTATATTTTCCTCGAATTTTTTAATTTAAGTTAGTTTATACATGATTTGATTGAGTTTTGATTTTGTTAAAACATCGTACTTGGTAATATGGATTCGTTTGGAGGGTAATTTTTGAGTGAGGATCAGTGGTATGACTTATTGGAAAACATATCCGATGCTAAAGACGGAGACGATTGCAATGTTCCGGAAAACGAGTTTGACATCGAATCTGAAGCCATACGTCAGAACCTTGATGTCGATGAGATTTCAGAGGAAGAAGATCCCTTCGTAACGGACGAAGAAACAGAGCAGTCATTCGCCGAATACTATAGCCAAACTGCAAGCAATGGTGGTCGTCGCTATTTTAAAAAAGCTCTAAGAAACAGAGTTATTCCCTCTGGCGCTTCAACATCGGATATACAAGTGTCGTCGCCAGCATCATAACTAAGAAGTGTCTCTGATTCATCTGATCACCTTTTCCCGAGAGCACTGCGATCCAAAGTTCACTATCAGAAACCATCTATAAAATTGGGTGAGCAAGAGCCACAAAAGTACTTCAACTATAAAAAGTCGAAGGACATCGAATGGCGTCATGTTAGAAATCATACTACGGAAGACAACACTGAAGAGGCTTTTGTTCAGCGTCACTTTGTTCAACAACCTCTGTCGCCATACGAGTATTTTTCAAAGTACCTTCCGTTTGATTTTTTTGATTCAGCTGCACGATTCACGAACTTATACACAGTTCAAAACTTTAAAGCCAACTTCGAACCCTCTGATGGTTAAGAAGTTCAAGAGCTATTTAGTATTCATGCTCTAATAAGCTTTCTGAAGTACCCAAGAGTTCGCATATTTTGGGAGAATGCCACTGGAGTTATTTTTTATATATTTTTTTATATATTTTTATATTTTTTTATATATATTCTTCAGTACTTCCAGTATGTTTGCTTTGAAAATCATTAAAATACGAATACAAGAGACGGTCTCTCTTAAATCTCTGAACCATCTAAAGGAGCAATATCCTTAGAAAGTTATAGTTATATATAAATGACGCGTATAATCGCCAAATAATCTAGTATTAAGGTACATGTTAAATTTTAATAATTTTGCAAGGGATCTACTTAGGATTGTCAATTCCGATTAGTAGTACACTAATTTCTCTTTTTTTTTGAGTTGATTTGAAGTTCCTACTTAGCATGAGAGCATGCTACAAATACTCTATTAACTCTAAGCAACATTTTTCAATAATCAACAAAATAGTATGATAATCTTCATAATAAATATAAATAGCATACAAATAATTATTTATGTATATAGGTGAGTAGAGAACAATGTTAAAAGTGAGTTGTAATTTATTGCAAAATTATGCTAATACAAATATAATACCATAGAATACTTGTAAATCCTTAATACGTATGTACATGTGTGCACATAAATTGGGTCAATTGCATTTATTGGTCAAATATCTGTCAATATGTGCGTGAATAAATATGCATAAGTAGGCACATATATATATATATATCATATATCATATCTATAGATGCTTAAATGTGTGTATGTATACGACTATCTATCATTCATAAACTAATAATACACAAAGTATCAATTGTTCGAACCCTCTGGAAATATTTTCACTTGTGTACATTCATATATGATCATTTCTAATATACAAATTGAATTTCTGAATGGTATATAAAAACAATAAAAATATAAAAAAATTGTTGCCTTCACTTTGTATACCAACGGCCATTGCAACAAGTTCTATACAAGTGATTTTCCCCGTAGGGATAGTTCTATAATCTATACGCTTGTCACTTTAAAATACATAAATACATCTATGTACTTACATATGTATGTATGTATTGTAATATTGACAATTATTATTATCATTGTTGGTAGTAATATTTGTATGGCAACTTTTATAACAACAAGCTATAGCAAACATCAATTGCATATACTACATATAATATTTTGTATGCATAGTTCTGTGATATATCACTGTCACTGCATGTTACGAGTATTGTACACACGTAAATCAATGTATATTTAATTTTAATACAAATTACCACGTAGTCATATAAATCAATAGGCTTATTTCAATACAATATTAGCAATAAGAACTTGTGTTTCACATCCAAAAGTTTAGGTACATGTTCTATTGTACTATATACTTGTTTATATACATATGAGTGTCATTGTATGACTATATAAGTATTATCAAAATAAACTATAATATTTTATTACTATTTACTGTACGATACTGTACGGTAATCACATATAATTATTCGCTAATAATACAATCTTTTTTATTTATTCTTGTTGTGTCCCAAATTTGATTTGAATATGTTAATGAAGTTTCAAAATGTTGACATTGTTTCATGGATTAATATATATGTTGATTGTTGATATTAATTACAAGATATATAAACACATGTTAAATGACGAATATAGAATGAAAATAAAAACTATAAAAAATTCATGTAAAAATGATTTGTAGATTTTAATGTTGATGTATGTTGATGATGGCACTTCTATCGTACAATATTCATTTATTCTTTTGATGATTAAGTGACTTGATTAATTTTTTTTCACTGAAATAGTAGAAAATTGATCAAATGCTCAAAAATTGAATTCTAAATATCCTTTAGTTAACTGACAGATTAAGAGATGGCTTCAAGATCGTTATTTTAAGTCAAAAATTAATTTGAAAAATTAACATCGCATTAAAATTAGTATGATAGGGTGATAGCAGAGAAACAGAAGTTATAAGTAAGTCAAGAACAGAAAAAAAATGCCTTTTCTGCAATTGTAAGCGAATAGACATTTAAATTATCAATTAACCCTGGATGCCTGGGGAAAATACCTTCTACGGTGTTGTCAAACATACTTAATTCAATATATTGTAACTTATTTTATGAAAAGACATTATATTATAGTCATGGATTTTGTGATAATATATAGTATTATCAACCATCAAATATACATAATTTAATATTTTTGTCTACACGGTTAAAAAAAAAAGTATGTACCCTCAAAGACAAATCGTAATATGAGTATTTTAAAATAATGGCTAAATATTGCATGTATAAATCATAGAAAACTAGTATAAAATTATAATGCAGCAAAATAAAAAATACATATTTTCTTTGCAATACAATAATTTATTGAAACATTTTAAGGGTGTCACCAATGGTTCGGTGTAAAATACAATATATGAAATGGTAATTCATACTCGTAATTGCTGTAATATATTATACAGATGCACTAAAGCGAGCAACTAAAATATGTTCAAATAGATTGTGAATATGCAGGATGAAAAGAGGGAAATAAAAAAGAGAGAAATGATGAGGGAAGAACAAAGTATATCAGCAGAAAAAGAAAATACTTTTAATATATGTTGGTAATATGATTTTCTCTAAATTATAAGTACCTAAACATATGAAACCTGTTCCGATTTAGTGAATTGTAATATTTTTGAGTCAGAAATGCAGTTATGCCTTTTTTATTTTGTACTATGTATCATATTTTTGGATATCTTCATAATTAAAAAATTCTATGTACTATGTGTTCCAATCTAAAGAAAAACTCTATTAGATTATGCTCAAATGTAATATTAAAATAACACCAAACTTAAATAAAAAAATTTTAAGAATAAAAATTGTTACATTTGCCTTTGTTTAACTCAATGTTATATGCATTCGATAGCCACATTCGTAAGTCATAATATATTTAATATTTTTATGCGCTCAACTTCATAATATGAATTTTTTAACTCTCTATATATGCATATTAACTATTAAACTTCACCAATAAAATGAAATAGAATTGATTGAATTTTTTATTAAAAATATATAATTAAAAAATTTTTTTAGCATCTAAATTAATTTTGAACGTGATTTTATTCATATTTTCATTCAATTTTTTATATAATATTATGATTATTTGCTTATTTACATTTGAGAATTTCATGTTTATATAATGAAATTAAAAAAAAAAAAAGTTATAGTAATAAATAATGAAATATATAAAATTGATATAGGTAGTATAAGCATAGTCGTAGTCATATTCAGAGTGAGTTTCTCTGAAAGTTCACAATATTCTGCCATTCGGATTCGATCAATATCAGTTTAAAGAAAATTCATCTTCGCAGCTTTGAATATCAATCATTTTTATTTTTGTTTTACTCAAAAATTCACGTCCATATTGAGTGAGTAATTCCGCAAGGAGATGTGATGGTTTTCACATTTGTCGAATGAAGATACATACGATGTATAATTTTTACAAGCTGAAACTTTGTACATACGATTAATATAATTAATCAAAAGATGAAAAGACATATTTGAAAATGGATAGAATCGCAGGAAAACCACGCCGGCCTACCATACAAAGAAGACATATAAGGCTATCGGTACTGAAGCTGAGAACATACGATTGTTTTCATCAACCCCCGATTTTGTTTATAAATAAGAGTTAAGGATGAGAAATACGCCTACCTTCAACTCAAAAGTATTTTTTTTTTAATATATAATGTCACTTTTATTAAATATGTTCTTAATTGTTTCAATTTACACCCCTCTACGTGGCTACCTGTTATAATGCATCATATATACATATATACTTGTATTGCATTTGTTTATATACACCACCGCCACATATGTAAATGTATATATACATTTGCTATGGTATAGTTAAAAGTATGCAAACGTGCTATCATTTACTTTATCAATTCGATTTGGTAAATAAAATTGAACCAATTCGTAAGCAAATAAACATCAATGCAAACACAAATACACTTGCAAACACATACATACATATTTACGTTTACATTCTATATACTACAGGTAAGTGCCTAAAAATTGAATTGATACACAAAGCGAGGTAACTAGTGTTGCGTTGAATAATAACAACAACAACAACAACAGCTACTAAATAAAACAGGATATGGCTAATATTTTAACACATGTACAGGAACATAGTGTACTCATATATCCGTACTTATATGTAAATGAGTAACAAATTTAAAATTTAAATATTATTTAGTAATGATTTTGTGTGGATGAGGATGTCACTGTTAATAATGATGTTAATAATGATGATGATAATATTATTACTAGTTATTGTTGTTGTTGATGGCAAAATTATAAAATCTATTTAGTCAATATTTACAAACAACAATTGATCAGCAATGCAAATCAACTATTACGCTTCATATGAGACATGTGTCGGTGTAAATGTACTTTTTCAATATATATTTGCTATACTAAAATTCAACAACGACACGCTAATACTAACTAAAATAATAACAACAAATTTGAATAAATCCGCAATAGCCAATACTGACACACACACTCCTATAAAATTTTAATATATTAATAACATCCGGGACACTACCGGTAGGGCAAGCAATTGCATTTTGTGTTGATATAATGAAAGGTAGTATTGAAGGTACTTCATCGTACTAATTGTGATTTGCTGATGTTATTGCTGGTGATACTCGTATAAGTGTAAATATTTAGTTGCACATACGCATAGGTGTACGATTGCATAGATTGACCATATCAGCGAATTCGTTGTTGATGTTTCTTCTATATTTATATTGATGGTACTCACATACATATTTGTTGAGTGTATTTTGTATATTCACATATACATACATGTACATATATATAGACATATATGTGACTATTGCTCAAAATAGTGAATGCGAACAATTACTTATATGCAATTGTATATATTTAGGTATATACACTAGTATTATGCTCCCATCAGCACTTATGGTATACCGCATATCATTCTAACCACTGTTCATTATATCAACAAATCATAATTGAATTGAAAACGATACCTTGCAACATATTTACTATTGATGTGCATTGGTAAAATAAATACAATATACACATGTAAGGTATACCATTTGGATTAGTCCATTCATATTTACATTTTATTAGAAGGCTTTATTTCTAATTCTCTTGCGAGTACCACTTACCCCTACTCCATTATGAGAATAAACACACGCCTATGCATATACCCATAGCAATCATACAATTAGTGCTCATATTAATTGACTGAATTGGCTGTTGTATACTGTGTACTGCAATGGGAAGGAAGTTGTTATCAACCATATACTATATTCGATTAAGTCATAGATTTGGCAAGTTTATAAAATTGAGGTTCTGTATAATTAATAATAACAATAATTATTACTATTCATCTTCATTCAGATGTATTTGCTGAGTTTCAGTCCTATAGTTTAACATTTTCGTATGCAAGTTCTCAAATCAGCCATTCGAAAACGACCGTTTGTATGAGAAGCATGTCTAGGTTTTAGGCTATTATTTTCATTTTCAAAGTTGGTCATTCGTTAGTAAATTTAATCCTGTGCATGGTGCATAGCATTCAGTTTTATAGCTTTGTATTTTAATGCTCAAACAATGAAAACAGTCATATGGAAATAAATTTTTGTATACTTTTGTATGTTAGGTAAGTGTGGCTTTCCCCGATTGTTGAAGCTACTCATTTGTTCCTCAATAAAATATTATGTATCAAATTTCAGCTTCATAGCGTTATGTTTTTGTGTTAATGTTTTGAAAATATATGTTTGGAAACAATCTTTTAAGGGTAAGCGTGTGTGATTTCAAATCGATACTGCTCATTCTGGCCAAAATCGGATATCTGTAAATAAATACATATTACAGTTTGGACTGAGGTTCAACTTGATAGCTTAATATCTGTTTATGCGAAGGTGTAAGGAGTAGTGGAATGACAAAATATATATATGAAACAAAAGACGCCAATCACGTTCGTCTTTCACCGATGTTCATTTCTCTTTTTCTCCCTCTCTCTATCATACATCTTCAAAATCGTCAAACTCTTTGAACGATATACAAAGTCAATTATCGCAAATGGCAAATAAAAGATAATGTGATAAACAGAAGAGATGGAGGGAGAGAATGGAACGAAGCCTGAGCATGATCGTACTTGCCATCTACCACTGTCGATGCGAGGCGCCGCAACACATAACGTGCATGACGTGTTGTATGGCTTGTCGCGCATCGCACACATCGACAGTACCAGATGACAAGACGTTGATGGTGGTGTAAACAATATCTACATACGTATATGCAAAAGTGTGAAAAAATGTATGTATGAGTATGTACCACATTTCAACTTGAAAATCGATTAATGTCACCATAGAAGCTTATAACGTATCTAGAACGGAGAAGTATACATACAACAGATCCCAATTAATTTCTACTATTACAATATTTCCTTTTGTTACCCTCTATCTCCACCGCTAAAGTGGACTCCCGTACAAGATTAACGTAACAACAACAATGGAAAATCAACAATTTTTGAGCTGTAATCGCACTTGAAGAGGTCAATGTATGATCGACTATTATACATTTTTCTTCGTCATCATTTTCTCCAAACATACTTATTCCCCATCTCTACACATTAAGCGGATTCCCATAACAAATGAAGATTAAAACACTGAAAATCGACAATACCTGCCCAGGAATGGTCCTTAAAGCAGTGAGGTGTTTGTCTGACCCCATTTAATTTCTCCTTCTTAATTTATTCTCCCAACTTAAATACTTCTTTCTATCTCCACTTCCTAAAGCCGGTCCCATGCAAAATGATCGAAAAAACTTCTAAAAATCTGCTGAAATTGTTGCCCAGCAATTGCGCCTAGAGTGATAAAATACATGACTGACAACTTTTCATTTTCCCTTTTCAACATGTAATCCAAATCTACTTACCTCCTATCTCCACCTCTTGAAGAGGTTCACATATAAAATGAAAATAAAAACCATTTGAAAATCGACAATAGCTGTTCAGGAATCGTCTTGAGAACTATAAGATAAGTAAAATCAGTTAAAAAATTTAATAATCAGCAGCATCGAAAACCATAGAATGAAGATCATTCAAGGCCGAAAGTAGCACAGTTAATGCTATCACATTTTAGTTAATATCTATTAATATCTAATATACTACAATTATTATTTAAATATTTATTTATCTGAATGAACTTGGTAATTTCCCAGTACAACTACATCATGTCATCTACCTCATATCTGTTGCATACTGAGAACATTGCAAATATGCAAATATTAATTATAACTTTTATACTTTGCCTTCATAAGTTTGTTCAGTTACTCTACAAAAAAAGAAACAAAAAATATATACATATTTCTTTTCATCTTTCATTAGCACCAACAACATTAACAGTTAGTATGTAAAGGGTGATCCAATAAGAGCTTCCGGTAGTTTTTTTTTAATAAAACGCATTAAAATCAATTTAATAATCAAAAAGTGTATTTGAGACGTAAGTTCGGTTTATGACATTTAATGTTTGAAAATAATTTATTTTAAATGTTGTGGCCAACTGGCTCTAACTTGATCCATTCTATGGGTCCAATTTTCGGGCTTTGAGCATTTCGGACGATATTCCGTTAATTACGCGTGTTATGATCGCTTCTACTAATTTCAAATAGCTCCATAAAAAGTAATCCAACTGCGTCAGATCACAAGATCTGAACACCATAACCACAACATAACACCATATGAACACCATGAAATGGTCGAAGAGAATGAAGAACATTTCTCACTGAACACTGAATTTTCACAATTTGTAAACGTTGTTCTGGCGTAAGTCTATTCATGGTGAAATGTCAATGAATAATGAACACAAATGTCATATGCACATGACAGTTATAACACGTGAGATGTCTGAGAATCCCTATTGGAAAAAGTACCTCCTATTGGATCACTCTTTATAAGTATATGCCATATTTCTAACTGCCTTCTAACTTGTATAAATACCAGTTGATATGAACTAAACATACAAACCTATTATTAATATATGTGTATACTGAGTAAGTGCGAAATCTCATTTGATTACTAACCGTACGTACAATATTATTTGTGTGTATGTTTATCATATAAAATTTATATAATTAACTGTGATAGACAAAGAAAGCGAGAATGAGAGCGAAAGACATGAGAATAACGTCATTAACAGTGTTGTCCCTGGCATATTACTTACTCATACATACTGAGAATCAGGGGTAGAAGAAGGCATATGCTGGTAAAAAGTAGAAAACTGCGCTCATTTTCAATGCCAACAAAATTATACTCAATTATTCACCCTTATAACCAGCGATGCTGATGGTACGTAATTACTATAGACTATATTTTATAGAAAATATGACCGTGGGTTAAATTACACGAAGACGCTTATATGTAGTACATCCTCGGTTTCAGTGACAATATTTGCGACCGCATTTAACACACTCACGTTCTACACACTTGGGAAATTAATTTATCGAATTTGTTAGCATGTACGAGTACATCAGAGTAATGGAGATTATACATATGTACAAGGAGCGACAATTATGTATTAAGACTGCCTCTAGAAAACACAATTAAAACACGATATCTGCTAATTTTTCTGTAAATTTATTCGAAATATTCTCCTCCTGATTCAATACACTTGTTAAATCGATTTAATAGTGATTCAAACACGTGTTCCAGCTCATTTTTCGGAATTGCATCCAGTGCCCTCGTCGAAGCCCGTTGTATGGTCTGAATGCCTTCAAAAAAGCATATTTTCAACTTCAATTTCAGTTTTGGGAACAAAAAGAAGTCGCACGGTGCCAAATCAGGTGAATACGGCGGCTGATTCAACACACAGACCTGATTCCGAGCCAAAAATTGACGAACAATGAGTTCTGTCTGACTCGGTGCATTATCGTGCAACAGAAACCAAGTTTTTGGATCGCGGTATTCTGGTCGAACACGACGGATTCTGGACATCAAACGTTCCAAAACTTCGAGGCAACATGCGGAAGTAACTGTTTGACCAGTTGGAACAAATTCTTTGTGGATAATTCCTTTGTTATCGAAGAATGTGATAAGCATTGTTTTGATTTTTTATGGAACTTTTCGTGTTTTTTTGGTTTGTGGTGAGTTCTTTGATTTCCATTCCACACTTTGACGCCTGGTTTCTGGGTCGTATTGGAAACACTATGGTTCATCACCCGTAACAATTGTTTTCAGGAAGATCATTTTCTACAGCTGCAACCATGTCTCTAGAATAACTGACTCTCATTAATTTTTCATTAAATTTCAACATCAAACGAACACGTGTTTTGTAGAATGAATGTCAATAAATATTAAACGTCAACCAAATGCCATGAAATTTTAACAGTTAGTAGAGGAAAGTTGAAGCTTCAAAACGCATGTGCTCACACATAGATGGCGCACTTGGTTGCTGAGATATGGTTCGAGTCTTAATACATAATTGTCGCACCTTGTATATTCATGTTCAATTATTTACAAGTAAACACTGCAATACATACATATGCAAATAGCCTCGGAAAGATTGACAGTAGAGTACATAGAGACATCAAAGCGCTATTTTAGATATTTTATTTATATTTTATATGACTGCGTATTAGCATTTACTATATATCGTATGTATATGGTTGCAATGGGTTAAATAAGCTCAAACAAGCATATAATAGCATATTAAATAAAAATGTAAACATAATAATAAACTTGAACTTAAAACCTTCAATACTTGTGTAGAATATACGTATGCAAATTGCCCATGAACTATGTAGGATTAAAGGATAGCAATCCTAACCACTCATGATCATTTCATGAGTATGTGCTTAGTTGGTTAGAGTAAAAAGCTTTCATCATCAGAACATAAACATTAGAAATTAATGTAAAACAAATCAGAGACATTACTACTAAAAGCAAATAACCATTTGTAGTTTGTTTTAATAATGAATATCTACATAATAGATTAGAATGGTACTTACCTAATGACTTTCTCATTCACTTAATTGCACGCTGTCCTATTTTCTCTTTTTTAATAAAAATAATAAAGACTTTCTAACTTAGTCTCAAATTTCATAGTTTCACAATATTTTTCCTCATGTTTATTCTCCATTTCAATACACCGTCTAAAGATCTGCATACACCAAAGCATAATTTTTTAAAACTCTTCAAATCACATTCTTTGACTTCATAGGAGTCCTAAGAAAATACGAAAATATAATTTTTCATACAACAAAATACAGGTCAGAAAAAGTATAATCTTCTTAATGAAGCTAAGGATAGCCCTAATGCGCATGCATTAATTGATATACGCATATTCTAATGTAGCTATACCTTAAGATATGCAAATATTTAATATAACTTCAGAAATAATTTTAACTAAGTAAAACCATTTGCACTAAGTAATTTGTTATTTATCTAAAGAAGAACAAGAAGTACCCTTAGAAGGTGTAAAATTCTACATACCCTCGTAAGAATAAATTAAGATTTCTATTTGAAGTATGTATTTGATAGAGAACAGAGTAGAAGATTTTTCACTAGAATACTGTAGGCTGAATTCACATTTTCTAAATGCCAGAGCGCACTGCTAAGTACATCAAAATATTATTGGTTGGATGCTTTAATTGTAAAATTTTTATTCATTAAATCGATATTCGTTTGTAATTAAAAATAAATTTTTATATACTGGTTTTTATATTTTCAATCTGTAATAAAAATTATTGTTTAATTTATAGTTTTTAAATTGACAGAGTAAATTATACTACAAATATTATTTTTCACTTACTTGGCTGAAGATTACCACCGATCTGGTTCAATCCTGGCGAAATGTTGAATGCCTCGCCAGTTGTCTCTATTTTTCGCCCGCTGGCGTTAGTTTAATATCCTAAGCACTATCAGGTTCTCCAGTACTTTGCTCTTGAAACAGAGGTTAGGTCTTTCTCTTCATCTAGGACCTCCAGCGGGCTCGAAGCGGATTTGATAAGCGAAACTGTATCAATAGCATCACCATTAGGTGCTCGTCAACAATGCAAATAGGTCCAAATATCTTACGTAGGACTTGTTTCTCGAAAACTCCAAGCAATCTCTTAGCCACAATTTAAAGATATGAATGATGATTGACTTGGATAGTGTGGTTTTCCCACTTCGATAAACAGGCGGTGGGTGTCATCTGTTTCTCTCCTCGAGGATTTGGCTTAACGTATAAATCTGGTCGATAGCGGTTGTATTAGGTCTTCAACCATACTGGTAAGGTCCAATCAAGTTATTGAGCATAGACTGGTTGCCGCCATATTGTCTTTGTCGACCCCGACATGTCCGGATGGTGAAACGTCTACACCATTATTCGGGTATTGCATAATTGGCGGTAGAATATTTCATATTGTTGCTATGCAGTTACTTAGAGATCCCACGATGGATTCAATATACTCTGGACATCTATCTCCAGATTTCCATTTTCATCACAATGTGAAGAGAATCGCGGCTTTAAACCGGCTCTCATCGCGTGATCTTCTCGAATAATATTTGCGTCCCATTTTCTTATTTTCTCTTTGTACAGCATAAATTATTCTTTAGGCGACGCCTTTAAAGCATATTGCTTATAAAATAATAATTATAAATATGATTTTGTGAGACCAAATTATGGCGATTTGAAATCAAATTGCAAGTAATTGCGAGAAAAATTGACAAACAGCTCCATAGCTGCTCCCAATAATTTTTTCATTGTTGATTCATTGTTTATTTCACTTTCAGCTCTCGCGGGAAGCTCCTAGTGGGGTAAAGTATATAATTAATTCTCAGTGATTTTTTACTTCAAAATCCGCAAAGCATCCGCATAAAATGAATTCAAAAATAATTGAAAATCACGAAATATCTCCATAGCTGTCGCAGGATTGCTTCTAGAGTGATGAAATGAAGGACCACCTTCATCCATATGCTTTCTTTCAACATTCCCCATCAACATAACTACTCCTTTAATACATCCTTTATGGGTCCACTATAAAAATTATTGGCAACTAAGAAATTGCTGAAGTAATTGCGAATGTTTTCGTACACAAATTAACCCCAAAGTACCACCTTCAAACAAAAATATGTACAAAAATGTGGCTTCTTAAGTAAGGAAAAATACGACAACTAACTAATATCAGAAAAAAAAATTATAACATTGACAAAAGGTATCAAAAATATGTGTATGGTGGGAATCAACGATGTGTGAAATCGGCATTCCTTTAGTTGCCAAACCAATATATTTGAAGAAAAGGTGCTCACACACGATTATTATTATTATTATTATTATTATTGTTAATGGGGATGTATCGTGCCCCTTGGTTCAAAGTATTTCTTTGAGCACAACATCCTCTACGAAATGTATTATTGCACCTATATTCCCGCGTCTGATTACCCCATTAGTTAGTAGATGTTCCCCTAGGTGTTTCTTTCGCTTTTGCATTAGTGCGGGGCACACCTCCAGTACGTGTGTTGAGGTTTCATCCTCCTCCCCGTAAAACCTACAAATTTCATTAGAGTAAATTCCCAGTTTTGTCCGGTGATAGTTCAACCTACAATGTAATGTCAGAACTCCTGTAATGATTCTTAAGTTATTCTTGTTTAGCTTTATACAATCCTCAAATCTATTTAGGTTATATGTTCCTAAAAGCGACTTTGATTGTAGTAACCCCGGTAGATTGTCCCAATAATGCTTCCTTTGTATATCTTCTGCTTTCCTAAAGATTTTGGAGAAGTTGCCGTTTCCCAATCCGCCGAAAGGTTCCGAACTTACAAACGGGGTTGCTGCTCCCTTTCTAGCTAGTTCATCTGCCTTTTGATTGCTGATTGCTTTCATCCAGGATGTTCAGCTTCTCAAGACACTCCGTCACCATCACGATGTTTCCTTTAGACATTCTCACACACGATAGTTTAGTTCATATTTTTTTTGTAGTTTTGCAAGGTTTAGTATATGTGCTTCTCTTTTTGAAGTATGGCGATAATTAAAAATCTTAATTATCAATTAGGTGATGTTTGGTATACATTCGACAAGTACTTACCAATTGTATTATTATTCTCTATTGCTTCTAGTCCAAATTAATGGTTGCACATGTAAATAATTTACATAAAATCAATTAGAATTTAAAATATTATCTATTCATTCAAAATATTATTAAAAATTAATAATTCCTTGATTGAATTAATACACTTAAACATCCACACACACATAAGTAAACACGTCATAGCATTTTATTTAATTGACTCATTAAAATACAATATTATACCTTATATACTTATGCAAATGCAAAAACACAAAAGAATTAATTGAACAATGCGAATAATAAACATTTGAAATGTCAAATTTAAAAGTAAAATTATGAATCATAACCAAAAGTGCTTATAGAGTGATTTCATTTGTATTGTAAGCATTAGCAGGGAATGTCTTTCAATATGCTGGCAAACACGTACTTAAGTCATAAAATGTATGATGTGTTAACAATCATTCAAATAATCATAAGACATATTCTCGTTGCCAAAATGTAAAAACAAAATAAATGATTTTTATTTTTTTAAAATCATAAAATAATGACAGGCAAACAATGAGTACTCGTAAGTATACGTACATGGAGCACTTAACCAACCAACATCTCATACATATTAATACATTATATATTGTTATAAACGATCTTAATTGAAATTCTACATGCAAGGCTGAGATATTAAAGTGTTGTAGAAAAAACCAAAATTTCATTAAAATCATTTAAGGTGTGTTGAATAATAATAACAATAATAATAATGCAATTGAAATGTGTCAAAAAAATACATATAAATACAAATATATGTAGTAACTTTTAAATAGATTTTAAAATGCCTTAAAACTTTCATTAAATAATAAAGTAAAGTCTCTCAAAAAGCTTTATGATAAGCTTTTAAGCATAAACATCTATGCCACTGTGTTTCCCTCTCCATCCTGTTTCACATGCAACAATATAAAACTATTAAAATATTTAGAAAATGTTGGCTAAATAGCTTTAAAGCATTACAAAAGCTTCTAAGCAATGCATATGACATGCAATGCATAAAGTTTTAAAGCAATTTGCTACCAACACAATCACATAAGTACAAATATCACAAGACTATAGCCAAAAGCAATATATAACCCATATCTGTTAACACATATATAGGTATATGCATGTATATAGATATATTCTCGTCCTTGCAAGTATGTATGTGTAGTTAAGCGTTGATTTCCTTTTGTTTAATTGTTGCTATACATTAAGTGATAGTGTAGAAATATATATATGATATATGAATGTGTTTGGTAAGAGTAGAAATAGGAAATAGGAAACTGGGTTACAAATGGATTTCGTACTTGTTTCCGATTCTATACGTAAAGTATATATACACATAAAAATATACCCGTTCATATATGGTATGTACACAGTACAACCTATAGCCATGTATATATATTTGGTATTTCATTTAACCATGGGTAAATATGCATACAAAAATAAAAGTAACAAGATACAGGTAGAGACAGAGAGAGAGGGAGAGAGAGAGAGAGACAGAGGACGAAATATGCATTCATTCATATAGCAATCACTTATGAACCTGTACATATAAACATATACACATATTCATATGTATTTTAGACTACTTTTTTTATATTTATATGACAGCAACATTCAGAGTGTCATATTACAAATGCATGTAGGTATGTGCATTTGCCTCGTTAAGCCTTATTCTTATGCAGTTATTACTACTACTAGTATACATAGTACTATTACTGCTATTACTACGAATATCCTTACTACTTCAAGGATTTATGCATTTAGGAAATTGTTAACAAATGTCAAAAAATATGAAAATTATCATTTCTTGTTTATTGTTAAGGAAAACATAAATATCTAATTTTTTTTATTTATAAATTCTATTAAGTTTTTCGTAAATATTTTGTTTTTTTTTTACCTAATGCTTATGATAGTCAGAGCTGCAAAGAGGTTTACGATTTATTTGACTAATAAATCGAACTTCGAAAACTTTGATTGAAACATTGCATTCACTAGTTTGGTTTCTAGTTGATGGTTTCTAGCAATATTTCCTGAACGACTCCGATGATATTTGTTTTAATGGCCTGAATTATTTATGGATTGTGCAGTTAACATTGATCTTTCATCACCTCCTACAATGCAATGACATTTGTTCTTTATCATCGTGATGAAACTACAGATTTTCGAAGCAATGTCTTTAATTCAAAAATAAAATAAATAGAGAGAATAATTATATAGAGAATAATTCGAAATACCTGCTTGAACGAAAATTTTGAGGGACAATGGGCTATTTTAAATCGATTGTACCATCTCAGTGATTTTTGTCGATCGCCTTCCAGCTCAAACTTCATCTTGTCGTTGTTCTTTGCTCTCTTAAAATATTTTATGTCATTCACAGACTTGTCTTAGAGACATACTATACACTATGATTCAACTAGGTAGGTTGTAGATCAACCTACCTAGTCAATCAATTGAACTTAGTCGAACTTTAGAACAGTCTGAGCTGTTGATGATTATTATTGGATCCGTAAGTTATCAGCGCATGCCTCTTGGTTGGATGTTTGGGTAAATGACACTGTGGAACTGTTTTTATTACTATATGATTAGCTCAAAGACACATAGGTCGTGGGTGTGAACCTCACTGCAGCCAATTGGACATAATTTTTTTTTTTTAATTTATTTTATTCCTTCAAACGTTTTCCATTTTTTTGTCAAGCAATTTGGGACTTGCGCTAGGTAAACTTGCGTTCGAACATAATACTGGATCAATTAAGTCTTTTAATTCTTTTAGACTCTTAAGTCATTATAATTCTTGTTTAAATTGATACAATGTCTGTATTAACCCAATAAAGCTAGAAGGGTAAAATTATTGTAAATATATGCTATGTCATTGCTATAAATCTCAAACAAAACATGTTCGTTTATACTAATGTAAATAAATAAACATTTAGTGTTTTTTTTTTAGAGCAGTCCCTACCAGGAAAGAGCAACAATGTCGTTATATGTGCATTTTTATTACCAAACTTTTTGCAATTCCTCTCATTGACTCGTCGTTATTTTATATCTTAAGGCAAAGATTCTGTCTGTGCATATAAGAGGATGTGAGACATTTTTTCATTCTTCTATTACATTAAATATACAATTCTATGACAATACTATTACTTTTAAAAGACAAAACACAAGGGTATATCAATAAGGTATTCTTACAGGCAAGCAAAATAGTGGAGGTGAATTCTGCATACAGAATGCAGGTATTGTTTGTGAATTTCTTGTCATAATCAGTTGCGTGAAAGCTTATATTTCTTTACGATAGTACAAAATGTCAAAGATAACGAAATGAAATGCAAAAAAAACAAAAATTGCACTTTTTAGTGCTGCTGCTGCTGGTGTTCCTTTCCACGTTGATGATCATTATGATACAAATGTTGACAGCCACTTTTGGATGTATTTTTTCGATGTACTATTTCTACTTTTGCTTTGAATCAACATAAATATTCATTGAGTCAATTTTTGACATGTTTATTTTTTACAAGTACTTATTGTTTGTTAGTTTTCCTTTCAATTTTAACCAATTTGCAATTTACTTTGTTATGCATTTTTCATTTTATTATACAAAAAATAGTTTATTCTTATTTATATATTTTTCTTTATCTTCTTGTTTAGCACGTTAAGTAAATTTGGAAGACCGAAGAGGAGTAAAAGGTACTTGCAATGTCAATTTATACAAAATCATCATAATGGTAACTATTCTTTTGGGTGCAAAATATAATCATAGAACAAATCATAATACTGTTGACAGCTATTACATTGAAGTTTCTATCCTCTCCTGTGAAGTTTGCATAATTTAGTGGCATTTGCAAATAATTTGAATATAAAAATATATCGATAACAGTTCGAATAGGTATTTATAATATTTACTCTGTGTAAGTAGAAAGTGATCTGTATGTACACCAACATACATATTTAGAGTTATAAACATGAATAAAAAAAAAAATAAATATGTGGCACTTAAAGCCCCAAAGGGCTCATTGGCCGAGCTTCTCTTCCATTACTGTTGTGCGTCCTAAATTTTGGACAGTATTAGAATGGACCTACTTATTTTAGCCGGTTCCGACCGGCAGAACACTTGTGACATCACTTTTTCTGAGCTTTGTCACAGAGTTCTTTTTAAAATCTTTTTCATGGCAAGTTGTTACTGTCGGAAGAATTGCCAATTGCTTGTCGACAGGTGGGTACCGTTCGAAAGAAAAATCTTTTCGATATTAAATTTGTTATGCATCAGCCGGGTATTGAACCACGACCTACAGATCAGAAGGCGAACACACTAACCACTGAGCTACGGCACCCATATAAACATGAATAAGCCACAAAAATTATATCTGAAAAAAACTCTAATAAATAAGTGGTGATTTTTTAAGGGCCTTCGGATTTGATTTTAAAAAAATACATAAACTTTAGAGAAATGTATAACATCTTCATACGCTTGGTTCAACTTTGCATACTCTCTCCAAGATATCGGCCGGTATCTCACAAATAAATTCTTTAATATTGGCTTCCGGTGCGTTGCTTGTCGCTATAGACATGAGCCTTAATCTAGCCCCACAAAAAATAGTCTAAAAGCGTTAAATCGCACGATCTAGGCGTCCAATTGACCGGCCCAAAATGTGAAATAAACTGTTCACCGAACTCACCTCTCAATTGGGCCATTGTTTCGCGTGCTGTGTGGCATGTGGAACCATCTTGTTGAAACCACATATTAGTCAAGTCCAACTCTTCCAATTTGGTCAAAAAAGTTTGTAATCATCGCACGGTAGCGCTCGCCATTCACAGTAACGTTCCTACCTTCGTCGTCTTTGGAAAAGTACGGTCCAATGATGCCACCGGCCCATAATCCACACCAAACAGTGCATTTTTCGGGATGCATTGGCTCTTCTCGCAATGCTTCTGGCTACTCTTCACACCAAATACGGCAATTTTGATTGTTCACGTGTCCGTTCAACCAGAAATAGAAACTGAACACAATTTTCCGATAAAAAAGTGGATCTTCATCCAACTTTGCTAGCGCCCATTCACCAAAAGTTAGCCGTTATGGTAGGTCGTGTGGTTTCAATTCTTGCACCAGCTGTATTTTAAAAGGTTTTACAACTAAATCCTTCTGCAAAATTTTCCACGTAGTGGAGTAACAAAGGCCCAATTGCTGCGAACGGCACCGAATCGATAATTCACGGTCATCAGCAACACTGGCGGATACAGCTGCGAAATTTTCCTCTGTCCACACGCCACGTGTGCGTGTTGGTGGTTTAATGTCCAATAATATAAATTTGGTCACAAAATTCCGAATAGCCGCCTCAGAACTGACCATAAAGTGGAAGTGCACGATGCACTTTCTAAACCGACCATGAATTTTGAAAATAAAATTCAATAATCTGCAAACGTTGTTCGTTTGTAAGTCGATTAAGTCGGTTAAATTATAGACCAAACTGAACATGTTTGACAGTAACATGTTACTCAAAAACAGCTGATCTGCCAAAAACAGTGTTAGCCAAAAACAAAGTTGCTAAAAAATCACCCGGTATTATTACATGACAATCAGTATCATGTCTCGGCGGAACGAAATTACTCACTTTACTCTTCAACAACGTTGAGTATTTCTCAAGGTTGTTGAGAAATACTCAACGTTGTTTCTGCAAACTTATTTCCACAATCAATGTTGTATAATCTAAACAATGCGTTTACTGAAAAGAAGTTTTGGACAAAATGAGACACCCACAGCAGCTGCTGTACGCAAGTTTGTTTTAAAAGTTCGTGAGATTTTTTTTGTGGGGTGCCGGGAATGTCCGATAATATGCGAATAATTCATTAACGATTCAGGTCCTACAGCCATCGACCTGTTGCCTCTACAGGGGTAAATGTATGACCGACTCCCAATGATTGTTTCTCCGTAACATTTGAATTTGCATAATTGCCTCCGACCGACCTTTACCATTTACAGGCTCATCTACAAAAGTGACATGATTATCCAAATTTGCTCCAAACGCTCCCAAAGTGCTGCAAGAGTGACAAAGTAAAATACAAACTTTCAATAATTTTTTCTCCAACATTTACTTTTCGAAACCTACTAACCTCCCATCGCCACTATTTATGCGGCACTATTTATGAAATTTATTTTCACTGATTTGGGGGTGCTCTTAAAGGGGTAAAATATCAGCCACCGTGCATTTTAGGGACATCATGGCTGCAGTGGAGGCTGATTTAAAAAAAAATCACCTTTGAAGGTGAGCCTCTCTTAGACTTTCAAATAGAGGATAAGTATGTTGCCAACTTGTGTTGTCTGAAGATATAATGAGACTCGGTCGTTCAATTCACCGCCCTAAGGATTATTTAGAGCCAGCTAGGTGGATTTTTGTCGTTTTGTATTTTATGTTTATTTACCAAATTGCAATGCAATTGATTATTTGGTACTTTCTTTTCAAGGCGGTTTTTTTTTCCCCAGTAAATTCTACTTGGCTGTACACGAAGGGTCGCAATTCAAAACTGGAAGTTCTATACACACTGGATAATCATATATCCATTGTGTTAAGTACTAATTAAGTATAACAAAATCTTTGAAAGTGTGTATATAAGGTCTATTTTATACACCATGTTGTTTAGCATTAAAAAGAAAATCTACCCATAGGTATATAGCACAACAAATTATGAACACGACTCGTATTTTCTTTAACGACTTACACTAATTAGCCATTGTTACTTAACAAATTATCAATAGCGTTGCATAAGTTTTACATTTGTATGTACCAGTACGTGGGTATGAATATTATGAGCATATGGAAAATGGTTTAAACCAAATTGTAATTTTGCATGTAAAACACAAATGAAAAGCGTCACGAAAAAATTGGTTAAATTAATAAAAAAATATAATAAAATTAAAAAAAAAAAAAAAATTAAAATATGCGCTACACGCTGCCATTTGTACAGGTTTTCAGCCATAAGACCACAGAAGACAAAGCTTGTTGGATGTCGTGTGTGTGGTTTGGCAAACAAAAACAAAAACAAAAAAGAAAAAAGGAACAAAAATGTTACACGAGCAGATACTTATTAAAAATTATAAATTTAATACACAACACAACTAAGTATTTTAACTACAAGTGTATATCAATTTGCTATGCTCTGTTGTTGTTTGGTTAAATGGTTAAAGTTTACATAAGTAGTTTCATTTAATATAATGCGAGTCATAATACCAGTACATGAAAAACATTTACAAACGATTACAATTATTTAATATATTGTATCACTATGTAGGTGGAAAATATAGAAAAGGCTCCTAACCCAATTTTAATAATCACGAATTATTCTACTTACTACAAAAATAATTTGTTGTTACCACTACGTAGTTTTTCTTTTGATTTTTTGTTATTTTTTTCCCCAATTGCAGTTTAGTAGATTTAAACACAAACTGGGATTTTCTTTTATTTCAATTTTATTTTAAACATTTTGTTAGGAAAGGCTCTTGTTGTACATAGGTAACTCAAGCAGGTAAGTAACAATACGTAGTAAAATGTTGTAACACAACAATGCAACATTTCACAAATCTCTTTCTGACATATCAATGTGAATAAATCTTTTCCTTAAAATGAAATTTTCTTATTTGTTATAGCAATGGTGCATTAGTAATACATACGAATACTATTTGATTACTACACTGTGAAAATTATTTGAGGTAATTACACTCATGTAGTTGCTGTAGTGCCGTAGCTTAGTGGTTAGTGTGTTGACTTATGATCTGGAGGTCATGAGTTCAATCCCCGGCTGAAGCATAATAAATTTGATATCGAAAAGATTTTTCTTTCGAACGGTACCCACCTGTCGGCAAGCAATTCTTCCAGTTGTAACAATTTGCAAAGGAAAATGCTTCTAAAAGAACTCTTGGACAAAGCTTTGACAGTAATAGAAGAGAAGCTCGGCCAAAGAGCCCTTTGTGGCTTATAAGTGCCATATATTTATTTATTTTTAATTAATTACACTAAAGCTTCCGATTAATTCTTATTATATCTCAAATATTTTAATCTCTAAGAAACTCAAGAATAAGATTCAATCTAGCGATTTCAAGCACCCTGAAATATTATCAGTTTCAGTTGGATTATGTATTCACTTTTACTCTTAAATCTTTTTATTCACTTTTATTTATTAAATGTAAAATGGCTTGAAATTGAAATGTTGATATTTTGCTGTACAGTCTTTACCAAGGCATTCTAGAGCAAAAATCCCGTAACAAACAAGCTTAAATGATTTTGAATTGACTGTCACATTTATTTAATTCTATATCAATATCTATCTGCCTAATTGATTCTGATAAATTGGTACACTTTATCACCGATGCCCACTTGGCATCACAATTAGCTGGATAGCCTTATTTTAAAGCCACTTTTTCACCGAACAGTAATCTAACTATAGTTTGCCACTAAACTCGAATGTACAGATTCTTGAGGTTGACTGCTGAGCTGATTGTCTAAGAAATGCTCTCGTAGAAGCTTAAGTTTTGTACTCACCAGAGTTTGGTGATGACTCGTACCCTTAAAACAGTGATGGGCACACTGATACTATTACATTTTGCTTATGATGTAGTACAGAGAGGGAATTGTGCAATGTGAATACCTCTTTCTCTCTAACATAAGCATAAGCATACTCTAATTGATGGTCGAACATATTTGACAAAGCAACCGCGAGTACAACCTCACCGCATGAATATTTGACAACAACTTAATACTCTCTCCGTGTCAGTGATCTTCACGCGTGAAGTGGAACGCCCATCACTGCTTGAAGAGATTGTTAAAAGGAACACCCATCCCCACCAACTCACACCATCAACACTTCTTGCTACTCTCAAACGCTGTCATTATATCTCTACATTACGAAATTATTTTGGATTTAATATTGGTGGATTGTATCACTTTTGCGCATTGTTGGTTGGTACAATAATGCAGTTGGGACTGACTGGGCTTAATCGATTTGCTGATATTACGGTTATTTGGTTTCCGAGCAATAGGAATATCGAAAGAAATGAGAAGACATTGGAATTAATTAACTGTGGTGCCTTTCTGGTCATTACTATAACGGTACAGACAATATTTCATATTCGACTTGGGCTGTATATAGGAAGACTAAAGCTCCAGAATATGTTCAAAGGAAATTTATCAATGCTACTAGGTTAGCGGTGGACTGTGTTGCCAAAACTACATTCATATTAATTGTGTAGCACAATAGAATTTTTGTGGAAGAGCCACATTTGCAATTTTTGATATACTAACAGCATTCTGTCACCTCTGTACTTAGCTCGTTGGCGCCAATCAGATATCAGTATGTTATGCCATGTATTGTGAAAGTGATTAATGTAAATATTGTGTAATATTGAAGTGCGTAGTTTGTAGCAGCTATCATTTCATGACATATTTGCTCGATCGTTAAAAATTTCAGAACAAATCCGTTGGTGAGGGGGACAAATTATAAGTACTTTAGGGATAAAAAAGAAAAATAGGAGAAGTCACAATGGGTGCCGTGGCTCAGTGGTTATGGTGTTGGCCTTCTGATCTGTAGGTCGCGGTTCAATCCCCGGCTGATGCATAACAAATTTAATATCGAAAAGGTTTTTCTTTCGAACGGTACCCACCTGTCGGCAAGCAATTGGCAATTCTTCCGACAGTAACAACTTGCCATGAAAAATCTTCTAAAAGAACTCTGTGAGAAAGCTCAGAAAAAGTGATGTCGCAAGGGTTCTGCCGTTCGGAACCGGCTAAAATAAGTAGGTCCCTTCTAATACTGTCCAAAATTTAACACGCACAACAGTAATTGAAGAGAAGCTCGGCCAATGAGCCCTTTGGGGCTTTAAGTACCACATATTCATTTTTTTTTTTAGGAGAAGTCACAACAGGAATTTACCGAAAATCCTGTTAACTGAAATACACCTTTAGTAAGTCTTTGTCAGTTCTGATTCAGAAGCCATATGATCCATGTCATAAGGCTTAGGTTACAATAAATCCCACATGCACTTCCTACAATATTAATTATACAATTTCAAAGACAATATACGCGGATTAGGCAAAGTTCTCTTCAAGGACTTCATAAAACTATCATTAGCTAATATAAATTGAATCATTAAGGAGAGAAAAAGCTTTCATTTTTATATTTTTCTTCATAATTTTTCTATATAATTTTCCGAAAGCTATCTAATAAGTTTTATATTATTATTTTTTCCACAAGTGTACTTGTTGCAGTTGAAATTTCATGTAATTTTCAAATTATAAAACAACTTCCTTAAACTATTGTAAATCAAATAAAAGTTCCTTTCAAATTATGCGAATAACAACAACAATAACAACCATGACAACGACGACAATCACAAACGAAATGAGACATATCATTGCAGCAGTGAGTAGAGAGAGAGCATTACAATGGACTAACAAGTCATTGTTGTTGTTGTGATTATTATTATTGTTGTCGAGTTACATTACTTATAATATGTACGAATACATGTACATTGACGGCGTGAATAATCGTTACCAAATAAATCGCGATTTTTTTTTTACATTTTTGTTTGTTACTTTTTCACCAAATATATAGTACAGCATTGGAATCACCATCACTCCATAGACGAAATGATTTGAAAAATTACAAATACTAAATAGAAATAAAATAAAATTAAATATAAATAAACGAAATAATAAAGCAACAAAATTAGAGGTCTCGTTTGGCACATCAAAAAATACGTTGCTGTAACAGCGAAAAAAGAAAGACAGAGTGAGAGACTGAGAAAGAGAGAGAGAGAGCGAGAGAGAAAGAGTTGTAGTATTATATTAATGATGCCTAAAATAGCTAAATTGACATTTAACAATGCAATTGCAACAATGCACGGCGTCGTCAGCATTGGTGCATATACGTAGCTTGGCAGCATCCAACCAGTAAGGCAGACAGTTAAGAAAAACAGTAAAAAAAATTATTATTTTGTATGGCAACAACAATTTATTATAACAATACTATTTACTACTATTACTACTACTGCTGCTGGTGCTATTAAGTACCACTACAATTACAATGCTACGTGGCGGCTATACATCATGTGCCTTCTGCCTTCCTTGCCATAGAAGTCTCTTATTCGTTCGTATACATGTACCTACATATGTATAAACTGCATGCAGTGCAATCTTATTGCCCTCATCATTCCATTGGAAACGATCGAGACGTTAAGAAGAACACGAAGTAGAAGAAGAAGGTCATCAGCGTGGTAATATCACACAAAAATTCGACAAGAAATAAATTTTAAAAATACAACAAGAAAAAGCAAAAATAAAGCAAAATCTCAAAATACTTGAAATGAACGTTTACACATTTACCACCCCCCCCCCCACTCTTTCTTTTGTTCGCTTTTACTGCAGTTACGTAGGTACTAATGATCATCATTAAACGATGAGCACAGTACACAGCCTTTCAAAATGTTCAAATTAAGTTACTAGTTGATATTTAATTGATGGCTCAAAAAAAAAAAAAACGACGCGACAGATATCGTAACACAAATAACAGGTGGTGGTTGTATCAACGGGTTGGGGCTAACAAGAAAGCCACATTACGACTGGAGTGGGATGTGAGCCGAAAAGGGTGTAAATTTGCTAAACCTCATAAAATGTTAAAGTTGAACTAACAACATGGCTCAAATTAAGCCAACTGACTAGCTTCATGATATCAAATGCTGAAAGCGTAACAATTATTTATGTGGAGAAATAGTAGTAATAGCAATAGCAGTAATGGTTAGTAATTTCAACTGCGATAAGACAAATACTATATAATAGCTCTTTATTGTTTCAATTGCAGTTATTTGTTTTGCTATTTTTTTGTGTTATTTTATTTTTTTACAATTTAATAGTATATTATTAGATAAATTGATGACTTAATTAAAACACTATTTCTTACACGATGCCTATAGTTAATAGTGTGATTTTAATTCTATATGTATTGTATATATTTCATAAATTAATTTATTATATTTAATTTCAAATAATATAGTGCAACAACCATTAGGTTATTGATAGTCAAACACCAAGACGATTTAGCTCCACCTCATCACAATTTTCTTACAGTGGGTTAAAGTTTCAATATTTTGATGAAAAACGCAATTCTTTTATTTGAAATATACTATATAAATCGACACCAAACATAATTACTGCCTTCAGAGGCCTGTAGTAAAATTTAATGAGAAATTTTTTTGTAGTATAACTTAACCACTTAACTCTCACCTGAATGGGTCTTTTTGACCCTCTTTAAAATAAGTTTCATAAAAGTCTATTAAAAAAGGCAGTTAGAGGGTTAAAATGTTCTATGGAAATTTTAAGCAGAAAATTTTACTGGGGGTCACCAGGGGGGAAAAACTACTACGTATTAAGGGGTTACACCACTGTAGAGCACAAAAAAAGGCATATTTCGGGAATTTTCGTAGGCCAAACAAAAGGAGATATTCAAATTCTGTAAAAAGTATTTTTTAATGTCAATCTTGAAGTCCAAAAAAACAATTAAGTTGCGCGATTCAAAAACAAAATGGCGGCTGTGCAGCATTTCCCCGCTGATGCGTTTTTTTCACCGCGATGCACGGCCGGAACCCTAGCGCCCGCAATTTTCGATCCGGAACAAAAAACCGAATATTTTTTGATTCCATATTACAATAGCAAGAGACGTACATAGGGGTTTTTGGATTAATTGATTTTTGGGTCTCACGGTGAACGAGGGCAAGACGAAGTATCTAGTGTCAACAAACCAAGAGTCCCGGCGTCTTGGACAGCACGTCACTGTTGACAACTACGCTTTTGAAGTAGTAAGGGACTTTGTCTATCTTGGAACCAGCATTAACAGCAGTAATGACGTCAGCTTGGAGATCATGCGTAGGATAACTCTTGCTAACAGGTGTTACTTTGGGCTGGGTAAGCAATTGAGAAGTCGAGCCCTCTCTCGAAGAACGAAAACTACACTCTACAAGTCTCTCATCATGCCTGTCCTAACATATGGCGCTGAAGCCTGGACAATTTTCACCTCGGATGAGCGAATACTTGGAGTTTTCGAGAGAAAAGTCCTACGCAAGATCTTTGGACCTATTTGCGTTGGTGGCGAGTACCGAATAAGGTACAACCATGAGCTGTACGAGCTGTATGCCGATATTGACATAGTAAAGCGCATCAAAATCCAGCGGCTGCGCTGGCTAGGTCATGTCGAGCGAATGGAAGAACACGCTCCAGCTAAGAAGGTGTTATATTCGGAACCCGCTGGAGGACGACGCAAAAGAGGAAGACCAAACCTCCGGTGGAAAGACCAAGTACTGGAGAACCTGACGGCGCTTGGAATTTCTAACTGGCGCCAGCTAGCGAAGAACAGAGATGGCTGGCGAATCATGTTATTTTCGGCCTAAATCGATATTCGGTTGTTATGGCCACATAAGTAAGTAAGTAAGTGATTTTTCGTAAAATGGCGACCCTTTGAAGAAAAAGTTCGAAATTTCACCTAAAAAATCGTCAAAAAATTGTTTATAAATAAAAAAATACGCACAATTTCAAAAAACCCCTACGTACGTTACGGAAGAAAACGATTTCAAATGTATTTTAAACATTTTGAAATCAATCGGTTTAGATTTGTTCGAGTTATGTTTCCGGTCAGCTCAAAAAAAGTCGTTTCGAGAAAAACGCGTTTAAAGTTTAAAGGTGCTCGGAGAATACCTCAGACGTCTTGCGGCAAAACTCGAAATTCAGACGCTTAGACATTATTCCCGCCTTCCATCCTTTAGTATATTATTTTTGAGACTATTAATGACTATTTAAGATAAAAAATATTTTTTCCATTTTTTGAAAATTCTAATGAACGTAAATCGTGTCAATTTAAGACTTTAGTAAAAATCATGATTTAATATTAAATCAGTTTGTTCGACGCTTTTTTTTTCTAATGGTGTTTTGAAATCATCGTCACTATAACCTTTTTCGTACTGCTCATAGAACATAAGCTTTGACAAATCGCTAATGGAATAATGATCAATAAAATTTTCGAAATTTACGCAAGTTCAAATCGGAAAAGTCATGTGTTGCTTTGATCATTGCAATGGCTCCATCCCAACTTTGTACACATCACTCCTATTAAGCTTTCTTGTGCACTCACCTTAGTCCGTAGGAGTTTCTAACATATTCAAAGTAAAATTTCTCGCTCTGTGGAACATGTTAACCCTTTAATTACCTTTTTATAAACTTTTATGAAACTTATTTTAATGAGGGGTCAAAAAAAACCCATTCAGATGAGAATTAAAGGGTTAAAATATAGTACAAAAATAAAGGTGATAAAGGTGAAAGTGTTCCAGGTGATAACTATAAGGCGTTTTTACACAAATACAATATGTGAGCTCAGGTGGTCTTAATAATGCCTGCCATGCAATTTGAAGGCTTCCATTCAAAATTCAAACGCCACACAACTAAACGCAGCTGATTATCCGCGTCGCCTTAATTATGATAATTCGATAGTTGAATTTGCTGAAAACGAACTTGACTTGATTTGTTTTGACTTTGCGTTGAATAGAGACGTAAATAAGCAAAATTGTCAGTTTTGTGCCATCGAAATGCTCAGTTAATTGATGAAATGGAACTCTACGATAAAAAAGTTATAACTTGGTGCAGTCTTTGCGCGTATATAATCTTCGGGTCGTATTTTTTGGAACACAATAATGGAACTACCACCATAAGCATCAATGGGGAGCGTTATCGAGAGCTTTGTAATCCGCGTTGTTCGTGACAATAACATAGATGGTTATCAGTTTAAACGGGGCAAGCTCAACAAAAAATCAATCTTTGAACCAAGAAATGATTATTAAAATGAACAAAAAAAAATTTTATTGTTAATGTTTCTTCAGAAACAAATGCTTCCGTCTTAAATGGCCCACTTTTTATTTTGCGGAGTTAAATGTGAGACCCAGCAAAAAGAATTCACTTACATGGAGATGAATTATAGCTATAAATTGTTATTTTAATTTGATAATATCTAAGTCTAAGTACCTTGAAAATGACAATAATATATATGCCACAGTGAATTTCCACCTTGCTTCCTTCAAATACATTCAACAAATTCAGTACAGTGAAGCAAATTTATAGTCATTTTTGTCCCTGCCTGCAGAATCGAATGGAGGACTTTTCCAGTCTTCACAGTAACTTTTCCGGATTGATAACGATTATTTTTGTTATTTAAGCTGATTCTGCAACTCCATTATTAAGTACCTTTCATATACTAAAATAGTAATTTCTTCTTAATGTTGCAAATTCATTAAAATTGTAAATGAGTTTAATTTTAAACAACACAACTTTTACTATTTAATCAAACCAACTATAAAATATGTTCCAAGAGACTTTTTTGTTGAAGAAAAAACCATGTATTACAGATTTTTTATCCGCTTGCAAAAAAATAAAAATTGCCAATTCACCCAGCAAAATATCCAACTAAATATTTATAGCTAACCACCACATAATATTAACTGACCATAACGAATTGAGTATTAAATTGCTAACTCAGCGTGGATATTTATCATTTCTTACACACACACACATATGCATGCATACACAAATGTAGAAACTCACATATATATTCATATATATAATACAGACAGACACGCCCATTTCAAATCATAATATAAAATTGACAAATGCATCTTCTTTTGCTAACACTAAATTTTTTTTTTTATTACTGTGTGTGCAAGCGCAAGCTTAATGCATAAGCATATAAAAAACTTGCTAGCTAGCTTGCGAACTTATCTTGCTGACTAACCAATCCTTAAATGATTGTTGTTGCTAATATTGTTATTTTAAAAACTTTGATTAAGTGCTCACTTTGATATTAAAGAATTAAATAAGTGGATGGAAGGGAGGTAGTAGAAGCTGTGAATGTTGGTTTTTTAATCGTTACCTCGTTCATATGTGTGAATTTGTATTTATGAGAAGAAGTTTGCTCCTCTGTCTGAGTAAAGTCTTGTGTATGAGATTAATCGCTAATCTGTCCCTAGAGGGCGGTCTGACATTTAACCAAAAAAAAGTTGTTTTTTATCAAGATTTTTTTTTTTACATTGTATATGTGAAGGCCACATACTATGTACTCGTATAGAAGTATAAATTCAACTAGAAGACCAACATAGAATAACCCTCAATATGTACATAGTCTTACTAATTTCAACTAGTATGGCTATAAACTAGTTGGCACCTCAATTTAAGTACACACCACTTACAGCATTAGTCTTGCAGATCCTGCATTTATTTCTTGTTTGTCTTTGCTTACTAGCTTGAGTTTATTTGTTATAAATTATTAATGTAGCCTTGAATTAATTTTTAAACTTGTCTCCATGTCTTGCTGGGATTAATATTTGTGCAAATGATTCTTGGAACTTGATGTACTTGCACATATTTATATGAGTACATGAAACCTGAAATATATCGAACTGGCTAGAAGCTAGTGCATATCTTTTTACTTACTATATACGTACTACTAGAACTTGCATTGCACATAGTTAAAATGTCCTTGGGGATAATGACAATGTTTTTCTATATATATGCACTACGCACAATATATTCGATTATTAATCACTGAAGTTGAGAATAGTAAATTGCCATTGGATGAAATTAATTTAGTAGTTTTGTCTTTATAAGTAGAGAGAAAAATTAAACATTTTTTTATGAGAAAATGTGAAACGATATTATGAAAAAAAAAAAATAGAAGTATGCACATTTTAGATTAGATATTTATAATTTGAAAGTACATACATATATCAGCAAAAAGTTTAATTTAAGTACTTTATGATCAAACTAACACATGTCATCAAACAGGACTCATTATTTTATTAGCGATGGATTTCTCATAGGCACATAAAATTATTCTTACTAATACAAAAGATTTAAATATTTTTTTATTAAAAATTATCAATTAATTTGTATCTAAAAGTAAGATAATAGATTAAATGAATTAGGAATGAGAAGGCGTGATTACTCTCCCCAGCATAGTGACCACGTGTGATCTGAGAAGATGCTTGAAAGGCACATCCTTGTAGGTTTCATCTTATAATTCATTGCTGGTCATGTTCGCTACACTCATTCTACATATTATTACAGCAAAATCTGCTTTGCATACTATGGCTGGAATCTGAGAGATATATTTCGTGGAAATGTTAGTTTAAACATTTAGTTGAAACATTTACTGTCGTATACAGAAACGAAAATAAATTTCTCCCAACAAACGCATAACCAACTATCGTTAAACTCAGTAATGAGCGATACATCTCAGAGTCATAATTAGCAGCAGTATTACTGGTTTGTCAGCATATACATCGTCACAAAAGTAGTTCAAAAGACTCAAATCACCTGACCTAGGCGCTCAATTGACAGTCCAACTTCTTGAAATGATTCAGTCAACACTTAAAGAGGTGGTATATACCAATAATACCACTATGTAATACACACCAAAATGAGACTTTTTTGAGACATACAAAAATAAGGCAATTTTGAATAGTCGTATACACAACTTTCATTTTCATTTCAACCCATTAACAGAACGTACGACGTACACAAAGGTCCAATGGGTTTAATTCTTGCACCAGTTGGATCTTTAACGAGTGTATGTTAAGACTGAAGACCCTCAAAATCTTACCATAGTGGATGGGCATTGGACGAGCTTTTCAGAACAATGCCGAATGGAGTCCTCGGTCACACTCACTTCTAGACCAAAAATAACTTCGTTGGTACTCACAGTATGAGCTGGAATTGGATAAATATTACCCATTCAAGTGATCGTAGACAAATAAATTCATCATATTGTGTATATGCTGCTCAGATATACATTTCAGTGTACCATAATGTGGGCAAAGTGCTTAGAATATCTGTTCAACTGGAGCAGATGTTTCGACCTTGTCGTTGTCGCTTTAATGCGATCGTTGGCGATTGTGAAATTCTGGTAATCTAATCCATTGGCGGAATTGTTGGTACTGTTGCAATTTAATTATTGTATATTTTCGGCGAGATCTTAGTATTTGTTTCCAGATTCCCGTTTTGTTTACGACAAGTTGAGACGCCCTTGATAATAATTGCCCCCAACACTTACATATTTTCAATCGCTGCCATATGGAAATAAATTTGTTGAAAGCCTTCTTTAGATTTCAAAAGCTATATACGATTTGGGTTAAGAGGAATTGCAATAATTCCTGTAATATAAAAAAAAAAAAAGAGTTGTGTCCCCCATATGACTGGTCACTTGAAAAGTTTCTAGCCTTACACATAGCACTAACACTAGTGGAACAGGTTAATTTATGTTCAATATATTATTTCATCTTTCGTATGAACACGTCTAAGTTTTCAAATCAATCTGGCAACTCATTCTTTGTTTAACAGCTGCTTGAAGCTGACGTGTCGCAGTGTTTGTTTAAAATGGGAAAAATTGAAAAATCGTGCCGTTATTGAGTATTCATTTAAAAAAGCTTTATCTGGACAAGAAATCCATACCGATATGGTAAATGTGTTAGGTGAATGTGCTCCTTTATGCAGCAATATAAAATTGGACGGGGTCGCACAAGTATTGAAGACGAACCACACACGGGATGTCCAAAAAGTGCATCGACAGCTGAAATCATTAAAAATCAACAAAACTGAATCGAAAACAAATTTCTCAGAGTAATTTGTATCGTTTTAAGCTGAATAAACCCGATTTATTGCATTGTTTAGCAACTACGGATGAGACTTGAGACTATCTATCACCATGATCCTAAATTGTAACAAGAACAATTACAATGGACTCAAGCTAGCTGTTCAGCTCTAAAGCAGGTGTGAAGAGCACACGATCAGCAAAAAGGGTATGGTATCAGTTTTTTGGGATGCAAAGGGGATTTTTTTGATTGATTATCTTGAGAAATATGAAATAATAAACTCAGAATACTATTTTAATTTTTTGCATAAACTGGATGTAGTAATTCGTGAAAAAAGACCAGGTTTAAAGAAGAAAAAAATTATTTTTCATCAACACAACACACGTCTTCACACAAGTGTTTTCACAATGGTTAAATTCAAGGAATTTAAGTACGAATTGCTTGACCATCCACCGTATTCACCAGAGTCGGATTCGAGCGACTAATTACTGCTCCGAAACCAGAAACACGAAGGCGTTTTTCGTCGAATGAAAAAGCTTAGCAGCAGTAGAAGCATATTTTGCAGACCTTCCGGAATCGTATTTTAATGATAGCATAGATTTATTCAAGGAGCTCTGGACTAATTGTATTGAACTGCTAGGAGATTATGTTGAATAAAAAACCACAACATAGAGCAAAATTACTGTGTTTTCATATTTATGCTAGGAACCTGTGACATGTGATCAAGTGACCTCTAACTGGTATTCATTCCCCATTAAGACATACGATGCCATCAGTGAATGTTGGGGTGTTGAACTCGAAACTTTCGTTTCGGAAGGCATGCATGACCCAACAGGAGACGGTAATTATTGGAATTTCTGAGGTAGTCTACCTTTTTGTGATAATAATTGTCTACCAAAGTTTAGTGTGCTTTCTTGAAAATCACATTGGTTCTCTTCTTCTCCTTCACCTCATTATTTTTGAAAGCTTCTGTAGTAATTAAAGTAAATTGTATTGAAAGAATTAAAAATTTGTAGTTAATTCTAATGAGTTTAGCTTATAAACAAATAACTTCTTTTCCATTTAACCCAAAAAGACTAGCTCTTATAAATTCGTAGGCAAAATGCGGAGACAAATTTAAGGCAAATAGAAAAATCCACCATGAATAATGACTTAAAGCAAGTACAACTATTACTCGAATATACATCGTACATAGCAAAATAAGCAAAAAAATGTTGTTGCACAATGAAGAAGATGAACTTAAAACAATAATAAGAACAACACGAATGACAGAGCTATCTAACAAAAAAATGACTATACTGTAAGACATTAAAGCTAAACTTCGAGTACATGCGTACATTTTAGTACTTATGTATATAAGAGATATATGTATACCCTATATATACTCTGTATGTATTTTATTAAATCCATGAGACAAGACTAATTAAAATATGCAAATTAGTATTACGACTTGGATTAAAAACGATTTGTTAAGGAATTTTCTTAACATTTACTGCTACTTTTGTTACATGAGAATTTTTCCCCATCATTGTATTTCTTACTTTTTCATTTTTTGTTTGTTTTTTTTTTGCCTACAACGGAAACATTTTAGTTGATAGTAATAAAAGCAAATTGCAAAAAAAGGACTATAAAGGAGAAAAATTAGAAATATATGTATATTGCTTGTAAACGAAAAAATGTATAAACGAACAAAAGCTTTTTTCATTAAAAATATTGCAAATTAAGTCTATTAAAATTACATAAATATGAGTATGCTGTTACACACACATTGAGAGAAAATGTATATGTAGTGTATTGTAAAGGGTTATCCATTTCGCGGTTTCAAAAGTATAGGGCTAGAATTCGACATCTGTCAAACTGAGTTGTTAAAACAATTTCTTTTTTTTACAGTTCAAAGTCTGACATTTGCGAAAATGGATCGCTTAACTATCGCACAACGCATTAAAATTGTAAAACCCTACTACAAAAATGGTGATTCTGCCACAGCCACATATAGTGCTTTAAGAGGAGATTATGGTTTACATAATCATCCAACTACGCAAGCAATTGGCAAAATTGTGAAGAAATATGAAGAGACTGGATCGGTTACAGATATTGTAAGGCCTGTGCATCATCGTTTCGCTCGTAGCACCGAAAATATCGCTGCTGTAAGTGAAAGTGGTGCGTTCTCAGGAATTAGGACTGTCTTACGGCACATTATGGCGTATTTTGCATTTGGATCTACACCTACATCCATATAAAATCCAGCTCCGACAACAACTGAAGCCAGCTGACCATTCACAACGTCGTAGATATGTCGAATGGGTGCTTGAACAACAGGCGGTGGACGGCGATTTTTCGAACAAAATTTTCTTCAGCGACGAAGCACATTTCTCACTCGGTGGGTATGTTAACAAACAAAATTGTCGTATTTGGGCTTCTGAGAATCCTCAAGTAATTGAAGAGAGGCCACTACATCCATAAAAAGTCGCTGCTTGGTGCGCTCTTTGGTCCGGAGGTGTGATTGGACCTTACTTCTTCGAAAACGACGATGGAACGACTGTCACCGTCAATTCGGAGCGTTATGGTCATATGATAACCGACTTTTTTTTGCCTGCTATTGAAGAATACGACTTAGAGAATATGTGGTTATAACAAGACGGTGCCACACAACTCGAGCGAATATGGCTTTATTGCAAGAGAAATTTTCTGGAGGCGTAATTTCTCGTAGTGTCGATATCAAGTGGCCACCAAGATCATGCGATTTGACACCGCTTGACTTTTTTTTGTGGGGCTACGCGAAAGACCGTGTTTATGCAGATAAACCTTTAACTCTTGAGCACCTAAAAACCAACATTCGTCACGTTATGGCTGAGATACCGCCCAATATGTGTCAAAAAGTGGTCGAAAATTACCTCAAAAGAATCGATGCTTGCAACAATTCGCGTGGTGGTCATTTAAATGATGTAGTATTTCACACATAATGTCAACGTTTAAACTTTATAATAAAAAAGAAATATCATGATAAAAAATATTTTATATGTGTTTTATTTACATTTACTTTTGAAACCGCAAAATGGATAACCCTTTAGTATGGTGAATAACATCAACTTTCGTATAGCAAAGCAATAGAATTTACATAAGGGCTCCTCAAATTCATATCTGTTACACTAAATAATATACCAATTTTTCCAGTCAACCTTCAATAAACATATTCCTAAATTTAAGGTCTAGTAAAAATAAATCCATTATTTTTGCATTAAATTGAAGGTTTTATTTAGCATAGTTAGAATGCTCCGATATAGGCCAAATATGCACCGTTTCGTTCGATAACTTGTTGCTATTTCAAAGGTATTTTCATAATGTCACTCTTGTTGAAACCCTCGTTCCTATTGTTAAAAAACTGGGACAGTCGATTTTCACAAGACAGTAACAGGTAGTATTAACTTGATGCCAGGTCTGCACTATAAGGTGGATGCATTAGAACTTCCCAACCAACCTCCCGAGCTTCTGGCGAATCACTATCGATTCGATGTGTGGCCTGGCATTGTCCTGATGGAACACAATTCCATCGCCCACAAGTTGGCTGCTTGTGGGCGATTGCTTCTTTCAGACGGTTCAACTGTTGACAGTACAGGTCCGAATTAAGAGTTTGGCGGTAGGGGAGCAGCTCATAGTAGATGATTCCCTGCCAATCTCACCAAACACATAACAAAACCTTCCTGACCGTCAATCCTGGCTTGGCAACGTTTGCGCTGGTCACCGCTATTCGACCACGACCGTTTTCGCTTGACGTTGTCGTAAGTGACCCACTTTTCATCGCCAGTAACCTACCGCTTCAGAAATGGATCGATTTTGTTGCGATTCAGCAGCGATTCGCAGATGGAAATTTGGTCCATGTGGTTTTTTTTGCGTTAACTCGTGTGGCACCCATACATCGAGCTTCTTTTTATATCCAGCCTTATTTAAATGGTTCCAAACGGTTTTTTGTGAAATGTTTAGCTCATGAGCAATAGAAATAATGTTTAGATGAGGGTCAGACTAGACGGTCTCCATTATTTTATCGATATTTTCAAAAATTGGCCATCCAGAGCGTGGTGAATCTTTGACATCAAAATTACCGGAACGGAATCGACGAAACCAACATTGCACTTGAGTGGCTGTTACAGTATCAGGATGGGCTGTTACAGCTTGCGTTTTCACCTTTATCGATGAAAAACTGTAAAATATGGCGTATTTTCTCTTTATGTGTGTCCATTTTTGACGCGTGTTCAAACAATACTGAGTCAAGCAATCAAAAAACTGCCTGAAAAGTTTATTTTGTACGAAATTCTATCTTTCTAACGCCGATCGCACTTATACAACGCGAGATATAGATTACTAAAGCCATCTATTGGAAAAATAATGGATTTCTTTTTACTACACCTGATATATGAGCATTTGAAAAATGTAACCATAAACTTCAAGAAAAGTTGATTTACAATTTTGAGTTTTTTTTTCTAAAGGAGATTAAAAATTATAGTCCTTCGTATCATCACTTATCATGCCGGTTCTTTATGATTTTCCGAGAATTTTTTTCTCACTGTAAATTGTTAATAATAATCTAAAAATAAATGTCTCTAACCTGTCCTTTCAAAATAAATCAATGTTGTAGATGGTATTATTTTAAATTATTTACATATTCATTTTCAAATATTTAATTTGCAATACTTCTTTTTTTACAGTGTATGTACCTTTGTTAAACTAACAGTACAGAATATTATTTATATCAATATTTGGGTTAAGTGCTACTAATTATGTGTATTGTAGATTATATAAGTAGTTACAAGTATACACTAAACTTATTGTATATGGTAGCAAAACCATTACGAAATTGCAAGTTTACTACAACGAAATTATGTACGAGTATTTGTATGTATATCTACCAAAATATGGCAACCATACAAAATAAAGCAACGTTTAACAAAACAATATGATTGCAATTATGTTTAACAACAATAATTTGTAGCTATTCAATGTCTTCATGCTCTTCTTGCCTCTTTAGAAAAGTTGTTTGTGAATAGGTGAACACGAATGGAATAATAAGCACTAAGTGTAATCCGTCACTGAAAACTTTGCAGTTGAATTTTCGGTATATAATATATATAATAGGGTAATCCTTGGCTCTATAAAGAATTTTACTGAGAGCTTAAATTTCATGCAAAAGTAAGTAAGTATGATACGCTTTACTTGAATTCAAAGTTTGCAGATCCAGAACAATTTTTTTACTTCAGCGTCCAAACTAAGGACCCATGGTTCGTGTCTAAGAATTCTACATTACTCGGTTATATGAAATTTTAATTATAATTGCATTAATTGTAATAATTGCATCACTCTCCATAGGTATTGATAGGAACTTTTTAGTTACATCAAAGAAAGAACTTACAAATACTTGAATCCTTTCAGCATTTTGAGGTAATGCCATACAAAAAAATATTTTTGAAAACAATATTTATCGCGTACTTATTTCTATGCTCCAACTTTAGGATAAGGTTTCAATTTATTGAAATATTATGAGATCAAAAACATTGCAGACTATCTAAAGACCGCAGAATTCTTACTTCTGTACTTCAGTTTTCTGAAGACAATATTCATGGAGAGTCCAAAAGGAGCGAGCGTAGACTAACTTTTCATAATAATATTGAAGTTAAATATGATCCAATTTAATTGAAGTATCTATATCTTAACTGATTGCTAAAATATGAATCCAGATTTTGGGTAGAATAAAAACCGCTTCTCTAAAAATTAACCTTCAAGTCAGCCGTGTTGATGTGTGATGCTCCTTTGTATGGCAATAACTCTAAATCGAATATCGATTTCTATACAAAATATCATCGGTAACCCAATTTTTACGTAAAACGCCAACATAGGCATAGGTATTTATATATGAGCCATGAACAAATTTCTTTGAGACGACTAAGCACGAATATAATATGAGACTAAAACGTTGAGGATTATAATATTCAATAGGACCAGTAAATAATTTCGCAACCTGCATGTCTCTGGAAACTTCTCTTTCTCTATCTCTCTCTCTCTCTCTTTATCTCTCTATGTCTCTCGCTCTGATTCCATCGGTGTCTGAAAAAGTCAACTAGAAATAGAAGACTCATAAGCAACATGGCAATAAATGAGAATTGAAACTTTATGGAGATAAAGATGAAATGAATGTGATGACCGAATTTTAAAACATATTAAGAATACATTTAGTGTTTTACCGCACGCTCCATATTATTATCATTGTTATACTTGTAGTATTATTATTGTTGACGTATCAGGACAGGACTGGTTATTGAACGCTAATATTACACACTTTTGTAAATAATGACAACGATGATGATTATGATGATGATGGTTTCTGAAGGTGAACACTGATTCCTGGGCTTGTTGCAATGTATATTATGCCGCTTGTTGCTGATTTCGTTCTTGTTGTTGTGGTTATTGTTGCTGTTATTTTTTATACACATCTCACTTGTTGTAGTTCAGTGATCTGATGATGGTAAGTATTGCACCTCGCCTCCGTTTTCTCACTCGTATACATATGTACAATATATAGCGAGGCTGAGCGCGCTATAAATGTTGCGGTCTTGTAATTAGGACGTGATCTCATTAAACGATTATATTTTATGCTTTTTTTTCTCATCCAATTTTTTTATGATATTTTTATTTTACCCACAATTTAGTATACGTAAATAATATGGATTACTTGTTGGCTGGTGTTTTTCGTTTTTCACCTACCTACCTACTTTTTTCACTTTATTTTCGTGCTGTGCTTTTTTTTCGTTTTTTCATTTAATCCTTATTATTTTTGATGGCGCTGTCTTTAGTAACATATAGTACTGGTTATATTGTATTTAGTACATAGTAGCAGTGGTAGTGGAAAAAGCGATGTTCCCGACTATGGCGGCATTATCTTAAATGAATATTGTACTATATTTGTAACTCTTTCCTATTGTTGTTGTAATTGGTATGAATGTTTTATTTTGCAGAGACATCCAAAAATTGATGTTTAAAATAAATTAAAATAATAGCAAATATATAAACGATATACTAACATGCTCTTATATGCAAAGCATTGTAAACACTGTAATGTGTACATTACAGCAACGCACGTAACGCTTTTTATATGAATTTTGCTGAGAGGGCACACTTAGGCCAGCAAGACCCATTGTGATACCACCGAGCTTCTCTTCCAATACTGTTGCGCGTGTTAAATTTGGACAACATTAGAAGGGACCTGCTTATATTAGCGGGTTCTGAGCGGCAGAACCCTTGTCACATCACTTTAACTTAGTTTTGTCACAAAGCTCCTTTTAGAAGCTTTTTCATGGCAAGTTGTTACTGTCGGAAGAATTGCCAATTGCTTGCCGACAGGTGGGTACCGTACGAAAGAAAAATCTTTTCGATATTAAAAATTGTTACGCTTAAGCCAGTGCTTGAACCCAGGACCTACAATTCAGAAGGCCAACACACTAACCACTGATCTACTAAAATAAAATTTTACGAAAAACATGTGCAGAACATAAATAATAAATATGTAGTATAGGCGATATACTTCATTAACGTCGAAAATTAATTTGCTATAATGCCGAAATTTTTATTCTTGATACTTTTTTTCAACATTATTGCAAAATTGACTTTAATTCCTTTGCTTGCCCCAGGCACTATTATTACTGCCTTGTCTAAATGTTACATAACCATATGTTTGCGCCATTATTGATACAAGTATATTTCGACATCATTGCAAACAATTTTATAATTATGTCGAAAATTTAATTCTATCAATTCTAAAATCTAACGGATTTGCATCCGGTGAATTTAGTGGCCAATGTGGTGATGAAATGAAGCACACAATGTGGCTTTGTGCAATGGTGCTAAGTCCTGTTGGAATGGTCGACGTCTGTGACCGAAATGTTTGTCTACCCAGTGTTTTAATGCCTCTCAAATTGTTTTCCGGTAATTTGGAGCATTTATTTTCACCCCAAAAGGTCGATGAAATCAAACGCAGACAGTCCATCTCCCTTTACGGCGGTCCACGTCATCACCATCGGCGCCGCTTGTTTTCTGGTTGCCATCCGATGCTACAAATTTTTAGCAGACCTTTCTGGCAAGTAAACCCCGTCATTTTGTTTGTTCGTTTGTTGTCCCGTCATTTTGTTTGTATGCTCAATAACGAATGGTGACTCATCTGAGAACACCATGTTCGAAATTTCACCATTTTCTTTGAGCATCGGTAAGATCGTGATTTTGAAATTTTTTGGGTTTTAGACCAAGCGCATTTTGCAATATTCGTTGCATGCTTCGGTGCGATAGCACAAGTTTAATATCGAACGATTTTTCTTTTGAAAGGTACCCACCTGTCGGCAAGCAATAGACACGAAAGAGCTTCTAAAAGAGCTCTATGGCAAAGCTGATGCGGCAAAAGTGATGTCACAAGTGTTCTGCCCTTCGAAAGCGGCTAAGTAGGTTCTTTCAAATACTGTCCAAAATTTAACACACACTGGAAGCTCCAAAGAGCTCTTCGGGGCCTATAAGGCCACATATAAAAACAATTTTTTGTTTGTTAATAAGAATATCTTAAGGTAATGTTTTATTTTTATAACAAACAAATATTTCTGACAGCAATTCACCAACATCCAGTATCATCCTCTTATATGTGGATATCGCTGGATCTATATATATATGTACTTACCTTGCTAAGGCTCAGTTAAAGCAATTACAATATACTCATATAATCAATAAATTCAATTATACGTAAGTACATCAATATACATAAGAACAAGGCTGGGCTTAACTCTATTTAATATTAAGCTTTGTTATATCCCTCTATAATGATATTAAATTTTAGAGTAAAACATATTATTTTATATGATTGTAAATTTACATTACACTTATCTATTTTCTGTCTATATATTAGTATATTTACGATATACACGTGCTGTTTAACACAATAAGCAATATTTTACAATACCATGGCAATTTTTTACGAACGTGCATATACGAGTATGTCTGTATGTATGTAGAAGAAGGATCTATTTAATAATTAACTAAAACGAAAATGCTTGAAATGTTAAGTTTTTATACCAAAATGCATATATCGTACTCTATAATGTGTGATATGCGTTAGTGCTTCTATTTTATTTTGATTATTTTTATACTTTTGTTATCTACATACTTATTGTGTTGGCAACTAAAAAATTGCCGAAATTGATATTTTGATACACAAATTGATCCCATACTACTACTTTCAAATAGGAATATGTTTTATTTCATTTTTAAGCAAGGGCAATGTAACAGCTAACCGATGTAATAAAGAAAATATCATAACATTGATAAAATGTATCAAAAATATATGTATAGTTAGAAATGACCATATGTGAAATCGGCACATTCTTAGTTGCCAACCCGATTTATATATTACATTATTATAAACTACTACCTTTTGCTAAGATATCTCGTAAAATCAGAAAATTATTTCTAGTAAAATTTCTTTCCAATTGGCTACATTTGTTTGCTACTGTGCTACTTCTGCCTATCAATAACGATGTGAGCGTAGTATAGATTGTGTTCAAAAAAATTTCGATACACGTGTTATGTATTTCCTGAAATAATAAATAGTATTTATTAGATTTAAATATTTTTCCGTAAACGGTTAGCTTTCAGTTGGAAGAGTCGAAGAGTCTGTTGAATAAGGTTCGCAGCAGTTCACAGTGTAGTTCATATACAATATTTTGGCCAACGCCATTACATCTCCAAATGTTGGTGAATCATCCTACTACAATGAAAATCTAAGTACCAGAAAATCTAAGTTAGTCAGAAACTGAGAAATTTCTGGTATAAATATCTTTAAAAAGGCATTTACAAATGTGAATCCTTTTGTAGTACATTTGAAATTGATTGAAATGGAAACAAATCGCTTGTATTATATAACTATCGAATCACTATTTGAAGTCTATTTATTTTCTCATACTTTCATTAAATAAGCACTCTTATATTCGATAGAAAAATTTATGTTTTTATGAGAATTTTTATATTGGTCATTTTGCATGTAAATGGTACTTAAGAGTCACAGAAATGAGTCAGGTTATAATAAACTATTAAAATTAATAATTCTTTCAAATAAGATTACCAAATACATTCAACAAAGAAAATACCCTTGAAAAATACAAATTTCTTCAAACAAATAAAAATCCAAAATTTAAAAGCGCATAACTCTTAAATGGAACATAAACTTTTGACACTTATTATCATCATCATCAACCAGCAGTAGCAGCAGTAAAGCTGTATATGAGCAAAATACATCTGTGGAACGTGTGTGTGTGCTCTCATTTTGGTTCAGTTTTTTTTTTTTTTTAATAGTCTGAAAACCACACACATATGCCGAACATATTCTATATGTGTATATAAATCATAATTTGAAGAAAAAAAAAATCAGTAAACAATAAAAACCTTGTCTTAAGCTCAAAGGAGAATTACTCACAAATGTATAAAAATATGTTTTGTTTATACATTCGTTGTTGTTGTTGTTGTTGTTTTCTTTTACACATCATAAATGTGTCAAAAAGCCACAACCCAAAAGAAGTATAATAAGCAAGCAACCAAATAAGCAACCAGTCAACCAAGCAGTCAACAAATATCACACCATCAGAATGATGTCAAATTTGCAAAATGAGAGGGAGACCCTTTCAGACAACAATGTCTACAATACCTATATGTACATAAGTCATATTGAATGGAGGGCGGAACAATCACAATAACAACCAAAATCATAATTCGTGACAATGTGTAAAATGTACTATGCTACTCCTATATAATAAAATATAGTTGTATGTGTGTGTGTGTGTAGGTTCCTTAAACCGCATTTATCACTTTGAAGCAGGAAAACCACACGAGAGTCAGGCATTAAGCTAATACTCGTACATAGTAGGTATGCATAACGAAGTATTTGTATGAGAGACTATCCGATTATCAAGTTAAGAAAGATGGTAGATAATTAAATTTGGATTTGCCGTTGCTACAACAACAAAAACAACAACAACAACAAGAGCAAATTAAATTTAACCACAAACATTAATCTTTATTTTAGAAAATAACGAATTCAAAAGCCCCAAAATATCGTCGGATCCCTATTATTCGAATGCGTGATCTTCTTCCACAGCACATACAAATGTACATCACACATATGATACTTCGTAATTGTATAGCAAATTTTAAATTTAATATTTTCGTCCACTGTCTGTGCATTTGGTTTTTCTTTTTCGTTTTATGCTTAATTTGTCATAAATCACTCGTTTCATTTCGTTTAATATTTTGCTGCAAATATTTCTGCAGACATACTTACTATATATTTTTTATTTTTCATTCTACTGTTCCGGTTGCTGTCATAAAAATATCCTATAATTTTATGAATTTTTTGTTTTCAATTTTAGTTTGGTATTAATATTTTGGAAATGTAGTGATATGGTCGAATATATTGATAGTAATACAAATGTAGGGTACCGTAACTCAGTGGTTAGTGTGTGGGCCTTCTGATCTGTAGCCCCGGCTGAAGCATAAAAAATTTTATATCGAAAAGATTTTTCTTTCGAACAATACCCACCTGTCGGCAAGCAATTGGCAATTCTTCGGACAGTAAAAATTTGTCATGGAAAAAGCTTCTAAAAGAACTCTGTGATAAAGCTCAGAAAAAGTGATGTCACTAAGTTTCAGCCTTTCGGAAACGGCTAAAATAAGTAGGTCACTTCTAATACTATTCAAAATTTAACACGCACAACATTAGTGGAAGAGAAGCTCGGCCAAAGAGCCCTTCGGGGCTTGTAAGTGCCACATATTTATTTTACTTTTAATACAAGTGGACCTGTTCCCGGATTAGAATTAGATTATCTATTATCTACTTGCAAAGAGTCCCAGAGTCTAGGTCAGCACGTGACTGTTGATAACTAAGCTAGTAAACGATTGAGAAGTCGAGCCCTCTCTCGAGCAATGAAAACCACACTCTACAAGTGTATCATTTTGCCTGTCCTTATATAAGGCGCTGAAGATTGGACAATTTCCAACTCAGATGAGGGAATGCTCAGAGTTTTCGAGAAAAAAGTGCTTTGCAAGATCTTTAGACCTATTTGCGTTGGCAATCATGAGTTGTATGAGCTTTATGTCGAGCGAATGGAAGAACACGCTACGGCTAAGAAGGTGTTATATTCGGAACACGCTGGTGGACGACGCAGAAGAGGCAGACCTAACCTCAGGTAGATAGATTAAGTACTGAAGGACTTGGAATTTTTTACTTTTGCCAGCTAAAGAAGAAAAATGATAGTTGGGGATAGCTCGAAAGTAGAGATTCTTTGAATTTCACATTTTCCTACATAAACAATAATTACAACCGAAGCCAGCGAAGCATGCTAAATCGATTTTCGGTTGTAATTGTTGGCAAATTATTTCGTATTTAGAAAGGTACATAACTGAAATTAATGGAAATGAAAGAAAAGGTGTTCAAATTAAAAATTGCATAAATGATGAGAACCGGAGGAATGGTCGTATACAGTTTAGTTATTCAGTTTTCGATCCAACATCATTATATTTGCTTTAACTTTGTCACAATATATGACATGCATGTAAACTAATATAAATATCCCCTGAGCCTGTTTTAAGGAACAAAAATGGCGAAGTACTGCATTAATGTTGAAAAATATTTGCAATAACGTCGACATTTTTTTATATGCGAAAAAACAATTTTCGACATAATTATTAAAGAAATTTTTGCAATAATGACGAAACTGCCATTTGTATAAAGCTTCGTTTCGACATTATTGTAAATATTTTTGGAATAATGTCGAAATGTTGGATTGTAATTTGCTACAATTACAATTTGTTAAACATTATTTGAATTTTATTTGCAATAATATCGAAAAAATATCCAAAAATATTCGACATCATTCCAAACAGTTTTCGACGTTAATTCGATTAAACTTTAACCATGGCATTTTCAAATACCCTTCACCATATTTTATTATTTGTGCTGATTTGTCGCTAATCACTACATAAAACTAACTTCTAATTAAATCTGCGCTCATACTCATACTAAATTTCGTCAGTAACTATAGGATATTGTCTCAGTAAATCTGACAAGCAATATGATGCTCTAATCATTTAATATCCAATAAATTTGAATCGATTAAAAAATATTCTTATAAAATTAACAGCATCAATAAATGCATGTGACAAAATGACAACTATATGTCAGCACACACAACAACAGAAAGTTGGTCAAAGTAATGCAAAATTTATTTTTATTACAACATTTTATGAGCATACTCTCTCTCTTACTCATGTATGCATGTATCTACATATGTTAAATGAGTATGTAAAAGTCATAAAACTCATTAAGCACCTTTTCAACTGTCGTCGTCGTCGTCATAGTCATCGTCGTCATCGTTCTCTATGTGAATGCGCAAAGTCAGTGTCAAAAAAATTCAAACAAGCATATATAGTTACATATTTACTATGCGAAGCAGCAAATAGCAAAACTTTTGCTTTGCTTTTAAGTCCTTACCATTGCACTTCTCTGTGCATTTATTCGATTTTTTTTTCTCTTTTCTTTTCTTTATGATTTAATAGTTTAATAGTGACATTTCTTATGAATTATGTTGACATTGATGCATGCACCCTTTTAAGAGTTGGCAATGAATAACGAGTATTGGTAATAAGTTCATAAGGCGATCATAAAAAAATATCACATACGACGCTTCCACATTGAATGCAAAGGCATTTTACGATACTGCAAAAAAAAGAAAATCACATAAAGGAGTAAACGAGGCACAATTGAAGTTATTTCAAGGTTAATATCATATGTATATTGCCGCCACCACCTCATTTATATGCAATAAAAGTGACAGCAAAATTCAAGTAACAATGGTCAAGAATGCATGAGATATACTAGTAGATCGATAAGACGGTGAAGGAGGTCGCAGTATTGTAATCGCTATCGGTTTTATGAATAACAATATTTTCATTTTTCTTGTTGGAGCATTGTATGGTAGTATCGTATAGTTACCCCATAGTGGTAACAGGTTGCTTGTAATGTCAATTATGGTTTGTCACATGGTGAATTGTGATGACAATAACGAAGACGAACACATCGACACATATGCATACATATTTATGCACATACATATGTAATTGGACTTGCTTTATTGGACTCTGAACCAATGGACGATTATTGCAACGACGTGTTGGCGTCGAATTTTTAATCAACTGTTGGCGTTAATTACACAATATCTGCTCGTGTTTTCCTGTAATTACAACATGTAAGTTTGCTATGTCATGTGCGAAGTCATTTGTATTTTACATAAGCTGGTTTATATTGTACTAATTAAAGAAATTGATTATTTTTCCTTTTTATAATTTGGATCATATTATATCATATAGGCTCCTTTGAGAAATAGGCAGGTCAAGTAAATCATTGTTTTGGATTGTAGAGTGGATTCAAAGTCTCATGAGGTTTTAATTAAATATTTTATTATAATACATATAAAATTGTATAAGATCGTACAGCGTCATATTGGGTTTTGTATTGTGAAAGTTCCAAAGTATTTTTTGTGCAGGAAAAATAATATAAAATTACTGCAAATTATTCTCTCAATCCCTCCAATTGAGAACTTTTCCTTTTTTTAATTTCAAATGAATTAAAGTCTAGGAATCGTTGAAATAATGTCAAAATTTCAGTGTATTAATTTAACTATAAATTATAGATAGATGTGCGTACTTTAATCTCACCAAGTTACATCAAAACTGGTGACGGAGTGCATTGAAAAGCTGATCATCCTAGGCCAACTCAATCAGATGTGGATAATATTGGTTCTGGGGCATGTAGGGATCAATGGAAATGAAATGGCACATAAACTTGCCATTAGGAGCATCAACTCCATTTGGAGGGCCCGCACCATTCTGTGGATTAGGATCGGGTAATATCTCCCGAATTATCTGGGAAGAAGAGGATAGACAAAGAAGATTAGACTGGGAAAACATACCGAGGTTATCACATTCCAAATTAGCACTAGGGACATACAATCTAATACGCTTCGAGGACTGTATGAATCTAACGGAGAACAACGTGAGAATCATTACGGGATTATTAAAAGGGCATTGTAGGATGAATTATCTATTACCTAACAACACTGGAAATTATATCTCATGCTCTTTGTAGGTTCTGCAGGGAAGAGGACTAGACCGAACAACATGTGATAGGAATTTGTTCTGCACCGATGCACAAGAGAAGGAAACACCTGGGAGATTTCATCATACCCGAGGACGAACTTAGACTCTGTGAAGTAGGATCAAAACTACAATTCATCCATGGAATTGAGGTAAAAGACATATTCTAGGTCCAACGATAATAATAATAATACCTATAAAAATGATTAAAATGTATATTTAGACAAATAGTAATGAGCCTAATCAGAAATACTCATAGTGTTCATAGTACACAACACAATTAAAGTGTGTAATCCCTTCGACTTGGGCGTAGGAAGTTATTGCGCATATTGTTGCAATAATATCGAAACGAAATTTTACACAATTTGTTGCATTTTTTCCATATGAAAAAAAAAAACCTACATTATTGCAATAATATTTCGAAATTAATCTGATCAGTTTTATGGTTTCAAGCAGAATGAAAGCTTTCAAAATTAATAACTTCATTTCACAATGTATGTAATTATTGGAATCAACCCGAGTTCTTCATAATCGCAACCAAATCGTTTGCTTCTCCATTTCAGACCAACAAACAATTCACATCTGATGCCGAGATGGCTATACGTTTTAACGGACTTTAAACATAACATAACTATCGACTTCAAATCGACAAAAAAGTTCTCGCTTATTTTAGGCCAATGTACGTGACATCACCCCTTTGAGAATTTTGTGACAGATCTCAATCAGAATATTTTTCAAGGTAAATATTTCTTCGCCGATTTCCATCTAATAATTATACGACTGCAAATGCCTCCTATTATGCAAGTATTGTTTCAAAAAAAAATATATTTATATTCAATTGAATTAAATTTTATATTTTTCCTTTAAAAAAGAAGATATTTTTTAATTAAACTTCAAATTGCAATAAAATGTTTGCCTTATCAAATATCCTAAAAGCAAATCATATAAAAACCAATTGGCCAAATGTGTTGTGCTGGTGCTTGTTTAGCCATTAATTAGCAAAATGATTATGAAGAGTGCAATGGTGCAACAAAACATTGCAACAAAGCAATCAAGGAAAGCACTAAAATCTAGGAAATCAATAACAACAACATTTAACAATGCCAATAACATAACATAGGTACCATAGGTACACACACACACACACATACATATATCTGAATAATACATACGCACTGGGAAGTGAACCCATTGAAAATTACCACAAGTGTTTTCACATAAAACTGCTGGTAACAATTATCAATAACAACAACAGCAACAACACTAACATCAACAACAACAACTTTAACGGCGGCAATATTACTAGTGCCAATATACATTACATACATGCATACACATGGGAGCAATGTGAACATGTACACTGTTCTCTTATATTGTGCGTATCCACTGTGGACAAGCAGAACATGTACATGGAACACCTTTAGTAAATCAAATGAAGCGCCAAAGTGTCGTCGGTCGTTGATCGTTAGTTGTTTCAGTCAATATTGTCATCTTCCGACATGGCGTCACAATGGTCAATTTGATAATGCATACAGCATGTATTAATCGTGCATAATATGAGGTACCTACATACTATTAATATGTACGTTCATCAAATATGACAGGCCACGAACAATAAATGACACGGGGGACGTTGTTTACGCGTAGCATGTGCAAAGTGTGGGGAAATTTTTTTAAAAAGAACACAATTTTCTAAACAGGTAGATAGGGTTAAGGTATGAATAGAGTGGACTTCTTTTTCATTTGATTCTAAAATTCAATCATTGTTCTATGCTCTGAAACAAGAAATTTATTCTGACCTAGCACCGTTCAAATCTGCACTAAAAAATACGCTCGAGTATTCCATGTGTATGTATTGCTGATAATTCTGATACTGTGCTGATCTTGAATGAATTAATATCGACAATTTTTTGCAATAATGTCGAGATTTTTATATATGAAATAACGACTTTTCAACATTTTTGCAAAAGCGTCTGAAATACAATTAAAAAAAAATTAATATGTGGCACTTAAAGCCCCAAAGGGCTTATTGGCCGAGCTTCTCTTCCATTACTGTTGTGCGTGTTAAATTTTGGACAGTATTAGAAGGGACCTACTTATTTTAGCCGGTTCCGAACGGCAGAACTCTTGCGACATCAGTTTTTCTGAGCTTTGCCACAAAGTTCTTGTAGAAGCTTTTCCATGGCATGTTGTTGCTGCCGGAAGAATTGCCAATTGCATGCCGACAGGTGGGTACCGTGCGAAATAAAAATTTTTCGGAATTAAATTTTTTATGCTTCAGCCGGGGATTGAACCCGTGACCTACAGATCAGAAGGCCAACATAGCAACCACTGAGCTACGGCACCCAATCTGAAATACAATGGAAAGTCTAAATTTATAAATTCTTGATTTGACATTATTTCAGTGTTGTTACAGTAAAGTCAAAGAAACAAAATTTACATTGACGAGACCTTGTTGACAATTTGTGACTATAGCTCTCTCACATTCGCTTTAGGGGCTCAATCGTTTCTGGATTATCCTTATTAAATCGATCTTTTACAGCACTACACATATTTGCGCTAATAATATCGATTACTCAACTTAGGGCCAAAACGATCGTCTCTTTGATGGGCTTAATGTGACATGATGCGCCATCATGTTGAAGAGATAAGCACAAAATTCCCGAAAATATAATCTCCAAAAACAAAATCTACAGTTTCAAAAAATTCCCCAAGTATATTATCCCCAAAATTAAAATACCTTTTTGAAAATAGGCATCATCCAAGTCCACTCTTCAATTCAGACGCTTAGTAACGCTTTGTAGTGATGTTTTCAGAAGCGTATTTGAGAAAAATTATCCAACGTTGCCACCGAAAAATCAATACCAATCTACCAGTTTTTGCAGATGCATTGGTTCCTTGAAAATCATGTGCGCGATATCCTATCTTCAGTTGTGATAATTGTATTAGTTAACGCGTCGCCGCGATGAGATTGCGCTTCATTAGAAAATATCTTTCGGCTAATGTCGATATCCAATTCGAACTGTCAACTCGGGCCAATTCGAGGACGAAAAGCAGAAACGATAACTAAGCGGTTGATCAGTTACTTTTAATTGTTCAATTAAGTCAATTGGACCTTGTAAGCGAACAATACGAGATTTTTTATGCAAAATTGACATCAGGCCGATGCGTAAATCGTTGAGCTGTTGAGATCGACGACGAGTCGATGTTTCTGCTGTATCGTGGGCCATGTGTGCATTTTCACGAAATTTTTGCAAAACTTTGCACATAGGAGGCACAGTGGGTGCTCAGCAAATATTTCCCAACTTTGCTCAAGTACTCGCACTTCCGCATTGATATGGTTCTGACGGACGGAAAAAATTTCGAGCGGAAAAGAGTTGTCGGAACAAACTGCGATATAAAAAAACAAAACCTTAAGATGGATCATCCTGTATTCCGAGAATGTAAAGGTACAATAGACGATGGGTTGACATATTGAAGGATATGAGCCTGGCTGAAGACGATCGAAAGCGAGCTAATTTCGTTATTTGTAGAATCTCACAGCCTCTAATTCTCTCTCTTATTGTAATATAAGCTGTGTAGGAAAGCCTTCTAGAGCAACTGCCGAGACCTCTATTGGGCTTCAAATTTAAATATTATCAATTAGATTGGGTAGGACATTAAAAGTAAGTATTAGAATGAAAATAAATAATTTTTCAAATGATTTATTCTACACAAATGGTTTGCATAAAAAAATTAACAGTTTTTAAATCTACAATTGTACCGATGTAATAAATAGGAAGACATGACTGCAAGACCCACACAATGATGAATTCAATCTGGAATAATGAATAAGTACTTATGTAGTTATGTTGGTACATCATGCTATCACGTAGAAATCATTTAAAAGAAATCAACTAATAACTCATCCAATAAAGCGAAACCATCCAGCCAACCAGCAAACCGACCAGCGCAACTAAACGCAATAGTTACCTGCTCAACAACTCAAATGATCATGAAACCAACTAAGCAACTAACTACATAAGTAAGCAAGTAACCAATCAAACGACCAAATTCATCCGACCAAATGAACAAACAAGACTGAAAAGAACTTTTAGACCACAATAATTTAACTCACGTTCAAATGCGGTAACACAGATTACTCAATGGAGATAAGGTAAGGTAACGTTTCTTTAGCTTTAGTTTTATTTTCTTTTTTGCATTTATATGTATTTTATTTTTATATTTTTCCATTTTTCTTTTTTTTTTTGCCGCTTTCTTTAAACTGTCTTATTTTGCTATTTACTAACTTTACATTTGTTGTTGTCGTTGAAAATTTCCACAGAAATGAATGCAATTAGTCAAACACTTAAAACCGACGTGAAAATCTACGAAAGTAGTACATTCGCTATTCTCATCATAGTAGGTGAGTATAGCAGATGAGTAGTACTCGCCTGGTGTGTAGTAACATTATTAGAGCAATACAAATTTAAATGAGAACTATTATTATGCTTGCTACAAATAGCGGAAGAGGTAAAAGTAATGAAATTTATCACAGAAACAAAATAATAATGAAATAATATAATATAAAGTGAACTGCACAATAAAAGTAGGGATTATGCGAAATTTAAAAAATGTTTCATCCAAATTTATAAAAATTTTAAAAGAAAAGAAAATATCTTAATGTAATGAACTTGAATGTATTCAAGAGATTTATACGACAGACTATAGGGTACATACTTGCGAATTCATCCAAGTTGTAAGATATATGAGTGCAAGTAAATAATATTATAAAGGGTTATCCATTTTGGGGTTTCAAAAGTAAATGTAAATAAAACACATATAAAATATTTTTTATCATGATATTTCCTTTTTATTATAAAGTCTAAACGTTGACATTATGTGTGAAATACTACATCATTTAAATGACCATCACGCGAATTGTTGCAAGCATCGATTCTTTTGAGGTAATTTTCGACCACTTTTTGACACATATTGGACGGTATCTCAGCCATAACGTGACGAATGTTGGTTTTTAGGTGCTCAAGAGTTAAAGGTTTATCTGCATAAACACGGTCTTTCGCGTAGCCCCACAAAAAAAAGTCAAGCGGTGTCAAGTCGCATGATCTTGGTGGCCACTTGATATCGCCACGACGAGAAATTACGCGGCCAGAAAATTTCTCTTGCAATAAAGCCATATTCGCTCGAGGTGTGTGGCATGTGCCACCGTCTTGTTGGAACCACATATTCTCTAAGTCGTATTCTTCAATAGCAGGCAAAAAAAAATCTGTTATCATATGACCATAACGCTCCGAATTGACGGTGACAGTCGTTCCATCGTCGTTTTCGAAGAAGTAAGGTCCAATCACACCTCCGGACCAAAGAGCGCACCAAGCAATGACTTTTTGTGGATGTAGTGGCCTCTCTTCAATTACTTGAGGATTCTCAGAACCCCAAATACGACAATTTTGTTTGGTAACATACCCACCGAGTGAGAAATGTGCTTCGTCGCTGAAGAAAATTTTGTTCGAAAAATCGCCGTCCACCGCCTGTTGTTCAAGCACCCATTCGACGTATCTACGACGTTGTGAATGGTCAGCTGGCTTCAGTTGTTGTCGGAGCTGGATTTTATATGGATGTAGGTGTAGATCCAAATGCAAAATACGCCATAATGAGCCGTAAGACAGTCCTAATTCCTGAGAACGACGAGGAATCGACACATTCGGGTCTTCGGCAACACTTTCACTTACAGCAGCGATATTTTCGGTGGTACGAGAGAAACGATGATGCACAGGCCTTACAATATCTGTAACCGATCCAGTCTCTTCATATTTCTTCACAATTTTGCCAATTGCTTGCGTAGTTGGACGATTATGTAAACCATAATCTCCTCTTAAAGCACTATATGTGGCTGTGGCAGAATCACCATTTTTGTAGTAGGTTTTTACAATTTTAATGCGTTGTGCGATAGTTAAGCGATCCATTTTCGCAAATGTCAGACTTTGAACTGAAAAAGAAAGAAATTGTTTTAACAACTCAGTTTGACAGATGTCGAATTCTAGCCCTATACTTTTGAAACCGCGAAATGGATAACCCTTTATATGTACTAGCAAATGCAAGTATTGTATGCCATCAAAGTTGAAATAGTAAAATTAATCAGAATGTATAGGAGTATACAATTGAATTGAGCGCCTTACAAATGCAAAATGCGTGCGATAAATTATTGAGAATTTACATACACATATAAGAGTAGTCATAGAGCAACAATACCAGCAACAATAGTAATAAGAATAAAGTTTTAATGACAATGATGATGATTATGATGATACGCCAACAATTTGTAAAATATACAATACATATAAATAGAATAGATAAACCGTCAACGCGTAGCTACTATTACTATCAAATCGACATGAAGAATAAGTTTAGAGTCGAAAAATAATGAAAAGGAGATGCTACACTCATAGCAGCGGGAGAGAGGAGAGATAACTAAACAGACATTAAGAGCGATATCATAAAATTCACATAAACATATTCGTGTATGTCTTAAATGACAATTAGACAGGCAGATTTTTATCGAAAATCAGTACGATAGAAATGTGCAGAGGGAGTAAAATGAAGCGTGGGAGTGAACGGCAATCAAATATGTACTAAGTACATAGTAGTAAAAGGTCGAACATCATACTACTTCTTCTGGAATTGAATACGGAACTACTTCCTTAAATGCGTAAATAATATGTAGCACTTATAGGTTCCGAAGGGCCCTTTGGGCGAGCTTCCAGTACTGTTGCGCGTGTTAAATTTTGGACAGTAATTGAAGGGACCTACTTATATAAGCGGACTCCGAACGGCAGAATCCTTGTGACATCACTTTTTCTGAGCTTTCGCACAATTCACCTTTAGAAACTACATGGCAAATTTCAACTGCCGGAAGAATTGCCAAGTGATTACCGGCTGGTGTGTACTGTTCGGTGGGTAATATCGAACAAAATCTTTTCGACATTAAATTGTGCTTTTATCGGGGATTGAACTCGCGACATGCAGATCAAAACACGCACTAATAACTAACCACTGAGATACGACACATTATGTGCGAAAGTGAGTCTTAGTTTATTCATTTCTAGGGGAGAATCAACAATATTAATCATAGCCAATGGAATACCTTGGGATAGGTAGATTCCCCCTAGGTCGAACTATTTTTAAAAGTTTTTAAGAAACTCTTGGTACAGGCACTTTATATAAATTTAGTCGAATCGAATAAATTATATAAAACTGATCACAGCGTTTCTTGCAGTGGAAACAAATAAAAAATTTTGTTTAATATGTAGATTCGATACATGGTATAGTAAATTCACATAGCGTCTGGGAATTAGTAACCGGCCTTTTTTTGTGCTCAAAAATCATTTATTTTTAAGAATTCTGTAAAAAACATGTCATTCAAAGTATTGTCCATCAGAAGCTTAGACATTTCCCCATCTTTCTGGCAATTTATGAATTCCATCCTAAAAGAAATTAGCCAGTTTAGCGCCCAAAAACGATCCAATTTTTAATTCCACTGAAGAAAGTGATGCGTATTCAATTAAGAGCGTTCTGCACAGACCGGAACAAGTGGTAATCTGAAGGCGCCAGGTCTGGGTTATAAGGCGGGTGGGGTAAAACTTCACATCCGCTATTAGAAAGATAGTTTTTGACCGGAATAGCAATGTGTGGCCATGCCTTGTCATGGTGAAAAATTACCGACTCGTGTCTGTTCGCCTATTCTGGCCGTTTCTCAATCATTGCTCTCTTCAGCCACATCAATTTTTGTCGGTACAGCTCTCCGGTAATGTTCCGACATGATCTTGGTCGAGTTACGTCTCCAAATCCTCGTCTTCAAACTTTTTCAGAGCTTTCTTTGTCTCTCTTGTACAATGTGTTGGATAGAGAATTGTCGCCATACAATTCCACAAGCAAACGATGACTTTCAGCCGCACTTCTCTTTGCAAAAGAGTAACTTAACAATACTTCCCGCAAATGCTGTTTTTTTTCCGCCAATTCTCAAAATTTTCCATGGTGAAAATAATATGATGCGCACAACTAAAGTGAAAACTATTGAGTGATTTTGACAGCAAGTGAATAGACATTTAGGCTTGGTTAATAGACATTTAAAATGACATTTCGGGCAATGATGTACGACATCGCGCTTACGCGTGGCGCCTTGTAACGTAAAAGGCCGGTTACTAATTCTCACACCCAATAAATGAACTCTTACGAAAATTAGAAATGGAATGGATGTAAAAATGGTGCCGACTCGGGGTCAAAATTAAAAATGGATATAAATTCAAGCAGAAAGAAGAAAGAAGTCAAATGTATGCCCGATCCCCATTAATTTTTTCCCTGCAACTTTTTTCCTTATTTACCTACTGTTTGACATTTTAATTCAGTTCGCTCCCAGAATAGCCTTAAAGAAGTAAATTAATATTAATGATCAAACCTCAACATTTCCTTCAAATTTACTTACCTCCCGTCTTTAGACCATATGGTGGCTCCACTATATAATTAACCTAAAAATATATGAAAATCTGCAAATATCATCATAGTTTCCGAGGGTTTATCTTTAGCGGCGCCAAATGTCAGGCTGACCCCAAATTTTTTTTTCTTTCTCAACGTTTTCCCGAACACACAGGCTTTTCCTCTGCAAAACTTTTATAAAATTAACTCACAAGTATCAAATATATTATCGACCTCTATTCATTTGCGCTTTCCAACATTTCTTCTGAATATGGCTTCTTCCTTACACTCGAATAAAATGATTTTATTACTATTCAAAAATGTGAAAAATTGTAAACCTTGATACATTTTTGATCAAGGTCACTGAAATAAACCAATGCGTTTGGTCAAGTCTAGTGGAAAAGTTGGCAAAAAAGATTAATGTAATGCAAAAATGTCGATATAACTTCAAAAAATTGAATTTTTAATTCTCCAAAAAGCGAACAAGTATTTAGAAACAAGTAATTTTTCAAAGTACGATGTACGATATTTTTCAAAAATTTCATGACAATGCACATAAACAATTTTCGAGATATCCTACAATTGCTGCAGTGCTCTCAGAGTAAATATAAGACCTTAAATACTGCTTTCCTAAAAAAGAGTCACCCGACCATGCAAAACCATTATACTTCAGACTTGTTGATTGCATTTAAAACTTTTGTTAAATTTTTCTTGAGTTAAATTGAAATCTATGTCAAATCTCACATAATCTACATTTCTAAGTTAATTAATACGCTACATGAGAAGAAGTAGTACTGGAGTACTTATACAGACCTTTTCAACTCAGATCTGCCTTCAAACGTCAAAACATAACAAATCAATATGGTTTCGTTCTTAGGTTCAGGTTTAAATTACAGAATGGCCATTTCAAACTTGTTCCATCAGCTCACCCTGTTGTACGCATCATTCTGTAAAATTCTCATACACGTACACTTTATGATAATTAAATAAATTTTTAATAAATGTGTGACTTTTAAAATTCTTCATCTGGATTGATAAAATAACTATTCGAAACTTTTCAACATTGTTATTTCTTTTCTTTTTTTTGCAATAAGTGCATATTTCTGTAATTACTTTAGCAAACTTTTGCCATCAAGTAACATTTGGAAAAAGTACAATATATTAATTTCTATATTTGCTTTGAATTAATACAATTGAATTGATACAACAATTAGATATTCGAGGGTGTGAAATTAGTATGGCAAAAAAAAACAAAAACAACGACAAATTGTAAAGTTAAAACTTATGCTGCCTTTAAGTCTAATATATACTACCCAAGAAATCAAAGGTCTAAAATCAGTTTTGAATCTGCGCGTTCTGGTAACTGAAAATTGATTACTTTTGTGTAGTTACGGGTATCAAAATTCATTTTTTGGTAGATCCATGATTTCTGTGGAAAATTTACTGGGAAGCATTGAGAGTTTTTTTCTTTTCTTAAGTTTATTGTTATCAAGTTTGTGGTAGACTACAATGGACAAATTCGACAGGTCTACGCCAAGGGAAAACTATCATCAGTTACAATGCAGCTTTTGGCAGTCTTAGCTGAACAAAACAACGCCTAATAACCAGCTATCTCTCAGGACATAACTGGTTAAAATACCACCTACACAAAATGGGAATATCCTCTGACACGGAGTGTAGACTCTGTCTGGGGGAGGATGAAACATCAATCCACATACTTTGCGAATGTAAGGGCTTGGCCAGACTACGCCTCAAACACTTTCAGCTGAGTTTCAGCTCAATTCTATCCTTCATTAAAAAGGTAGAGGAGATTCTAGTGTCGTAGACGGGCTTGGGTACAAAAGATCTCGTTTGGTCTCAGTGCCCGTAACACTCATGGTTGACCCCCAGAGGTATCAGGTATAGGTCTCATATCCTCTAACAGACCTTGGTCTAGTTTCGCGTGGTCCACTTAATGAACAAAGATTATGTCCTTGTACTAACGTCACGATCTCTTTTGATTGATTTATTTATAGTTTGTGGTAAAATATTTGATCCACCCGAATACACATATCATGTGTTTGATTGAGAAAATGGTCAAATAGTTTGAAGTTATAACTTTTGTAATAGTTTTTATTCTACAAATGTGTGCAGTTACATTTAATTGAAGCCAGGTGGAATTATTTCCATACGCATATACATTTTAATACATTTGCTTGGTGCGACACGTATAAGTATTTTCCATATAAATACTAACTGATTAATCGATTAATCTAACATTCGCATTAGAAATATTGACTTTGATTAAACCAAAGAAGAAGAAAAAGTAAAATAATGCACTCCACTAAAGAAACAATTCGTACTTGTGAAGCATTCAAATATCATTGGCGCGTATGGAAATATGGTGGTCTAATACCAATGCAAAGTGGTCCAGATTGGAAGCGTAAATATTACATGTTATATTCGGCGTTCATAAATTTGACCGTCACAATACTATTCCCAATTACATTACTGGTGAACTGCTTCTTTTGTGAGAATATAGAAGATTTATGTGAAAGTCTCTATCTAACAATTGCTGATGTCATTTGTAATGTTAAAATTGTGAATATATTTTTTGTGCATAATCAATTGAGTTTGGTTCATCCAATATTGGATCATTTGGATGCTAGAGCAAATACGCAAGAGGAAAAACAAATTCTCCAGGACGGTATAAATACAGTTGTTAGATTTTTTAAAATAATTCTCTTCTTTTTCACTGTGACATATTTGACAAGCCCTCTGGTCTCATTGATGTCTGACGAACGCATACTTATGTACCCCGAATGGTTGCCGTGGAATTGGAAGCATACGCTTCCCAAATATACATTGGCTTTTCTCTATCAAGTTTACGCATTATTTTTTCAAACCTGGATGACTTTGGCCAATGATACATTTCCACAAGCATATCTTTCTATTGTGACAACGCATATTAGAACTTTGTCAGTGCGTCTAAGAAACATTGGTAACAACCAACAACAACAACAAGACGGAGATGATCACGAACAACAAGAGCGCAATTATCGAGAACTGGTCGATTGTATTAAGGATCATAAAACTATAATAGAGTAATGAATTTGTTTTGTTCGAACAAGGGACCATAATTATTATCAGTCCCTGGTTTGAAATTTTATAAAACAAACAGAGGTAATATTAATTCATATTAATTACAATTATTTACAGTTTAATTGCAAAAGTACAAAAACCAATATCGAACACATGTTTGGCACAATTCGTCTGCACAGGCTTATCCCAATGCACCACTGCTGTTTATTTGCTCTATGTCAGTGATGATTTTTCGCGAGTCTTTAATGCAATCTTCATTTTCTCGGCCGTAACTGTGGAAACTCTAATTTTATGCTATAACGGTGAACTATTGATACAAGAATGTGAAAATCTCTCAGTTGAGATTTATAGTTGCAATTGGCCTGATCAAAATTTGAAGTTTAAAAAGGCCATACTGCAAATGTTACATCGTTCACAGGAAATTAATATTATAATGGCTGGTAAATTAATACCCGTAAATTTGACAACATTTCTACAGGTAACTTTTGGCATCATTTAATGCACAACTTATCAGGAAGATTTAAGAAACATTAATATTTTTGCTTGCAGGTTGTAAAGACAGCTTATTCTGTATTTGCATTGCTTAATGAACTCAAATAAATAATACGTTGGAAGTGACGTTAATGGAGATACGAGTAACCAAGGATTTTACAATTTTATTCAGATTTTTAACAAATATTCATTCATGAACATTTGCACAATAATTTATGTAGACAAGCACAAAGGCAAGAACCGCATCCATAAGGGATTTGGGTAGCATGATGTTGATCGTATAATTCAATATTTGATTTCGTATAATATTCATTAGAAGTAGAGTGAATTTACGAGTATTCGAAATGAAGAAAATATACTTATCTGATGTAAGGACTCATGATCGTGACAGTGTTCATTAGAGACCCAGCATATAAACTACACAATTTGTTGTGATTTTCATCACAAGACTATTAGCACCTCGTTGAGCTTCATGGCCACAGCACAAATTTTAGTGATAATTGAAATTAGTATTCAATGGATTAATGTACTTAGGTATGCCGAGAATAATTACAATATGCTTTGAAAACAAACCTTAATTTTATTCTTTTTATTCACTACATGGGAGCATGGAAATTTCTAGGTCTTACTATTAAAAGGCATATTCGGTTGGGGGGAAATAAATCCATTATTTTTTACGTTGACTTCTCTCTCATACATAGATGCCCTGGTATCTGGCACTTATCGTAAAACTCTTCTTGATATCAATTTCTTACCACTAAGGTAGATACGGAACGAGAAAAAAATGGTGATCACTTGGTGCTGGATCTGAAATTACCACCCGAACTCCTTGAGTTTCTAGTGAACTACTTGGCGTGTGATCTACTCTGTCGCACAAAAATGTAAGTTCAATAAGTTGAAAAAAAGAAAGACGAGAATTTAACAGGCCCAGTGACAGATCAGAGCAAAGTTTTCATTCAATGATAAGAATATTGCTCTGATGAATAGTTTTTCATAATATTCTCTTAAAAGTTAGATTAGGTTATGTGGCTGCCCTCTCTCTGAGATGACACACTTAGGCCAGAAACGCCCATTTTGATAGCACCGAGTTCTCTTCCAATACTGTTGTGCGTGTTAAATTTGGACAGCATTAGAAGGGACCTACTTATATTAGCTGGTTCCGAATGGCAGAACCCAATATTCTCTGAAAAATATAGAAGGAATATTCATTTAGAAACCAAATCAAAAACTAAGTAAACTTGTATTTTACATTTTATTCAAGCTATATTTGGATCTTAGCCTCCTGATCTAATCTAATCTATATTTGGAGTCTAAATTATTACAAAGAAGCATGAATACTACATAGAAACAAAATTTCTTTCATTTATTACTGCTTTAAAATTACTTCGGTTTTGACGTATTCTAAAATTTTACTGGGTTCTTACCATCTACTTGCAACCTTAAGTTACACGTATATCATACACATACTTTCAAGCCGTCTCTATGAGTATGAATATCTCATAATTATTACTAGTGCACGCTTATTTGTCATGGCAGCATACTCATGGCAAATGGCCAGCCATCAAAAACACATGGATTTGAATACTAATTTAAAATAATTTTATTATTTTCTTTTTATCTTTTATTTTGCAAAACTTTGGTTTTGTTGTTGGTGGCGGCACATGATAAAGCGCACAAAGGAAACGTACTAATATTATAATTGCAAACTACTGCATACAAATACTACCAGTTTTGACATTTATGTCGTTTGTTAGTAATTCATTTTTTCATGCGAAATGCATCAGCAGTAACTGTGTATACATAATTCTCATTTCATGGTAAAGAACTCCCACGATTAAATTTGAAATTGAAAAAAAAAGCGAAAAAATACAGAATTATGCTACTTTAGCCGACATTAAATGCTATTTATCGCATTTAAAATTTGAAATTGTACGTATTCATTTAGCAAATTGCTTAGATCAGATATAAATTAAATATAGATTAGATTATATGTATTGCAATATGTAAATTGAATGAGAGGTCACCATGCTAGACATGGATGACATATTAAATGGCAATGCGGATAGTGTTTTTATCGTGACTTACTATATCATTATTCATACCACATACATATAAGGTTAAACCTCAAGACTGAGTATACATTCAGTCAAATAAGTACCCGGAAATTCTCATTTTTAATTTTCCCTCTGAGAATATTTAAAAATATTTTTTTTCCCAGGTTGGCACAACTGTCAGCCACTATTCTGTGAATTTTTATTGCTATGTGTCATTTAGTTTGGTTACGGCGTCATTAGGAACAAGTCAACCTTTTGTGTGCGTTGCGATTTTTACTATGGATAAAAATATCGAACAAAGACAAAAATCGAACAAAGTTTTCGACATGGTTGAATCACCAAATGTTTTTTTCAACATTTCCAACGTTTTGGCACAAGAAATTTCGTTTGAAACACAAAATTTCACACAAACTCTTTGTTCGATATTTTTATCCATAGTAAAAATCGCAACGCACACAAAAGGTTGACTTGTTCCTAATGACGCCGTAACCAAACTAAATGACACATAGCAATAAAAATTCACAGAATAGTGGCTGACAGTTGTGCCAACCTGGGAAAAAAATTTTTTGAAATATTCTCAGAGGGAAAATTAAAAATGAGAATTTCTGGAAATGATAATTTCCGGGTACTTATTTGACAGAATGTACATTTATCGTCGATCAGAATATTGGATACTACCAGTTGTTACGTGTGTGCCGTAGCTCAGTGGTTAGTGTGTTCGCCTTCTGATCTGTAGGTCGTGGTTCAATACCCGGCTGATACATAACAAATTTAATATCGAAAAGATTTTTCTTTCGAACGGTACCCACCTGTCACATCGTGACTTACTATATCATTATTCATACCACATACATATAAGGTTAAACCTCAAGACTGAGTATACATTCAGTCAAATAAGTACCCGGAAATTCTCATTTTTAATTTTCCCTCTGAGAATATTTAAAAATATTTTTTTTCCCAGGTTGGCACAACTGTCAGCCACTATTCTGTGAATTTTTATTGCTATGTGTCATTTAGTTTGGTTACGGCGTCATTAGGAACAAGTCAACCTTTTGTGTGCGTTGCGATTTTTACTATGGATAAAAATATCGAACAAAGACAAAAATCGAACAAAGTTTTCGACATGGTTGAATCACCAAATGTTTTTTTCAACATTTCCAACGTTTTGGCACAAGAAATTTCGTTTGAAACACAAAATTTCACACAAACTCTTTGTTCGATATTTTTATCCATAGTAAAAATCGCAACGCACACAAAAGGTTGACTTGTTCCTAATGACGCCGTAACCAAACTAAATGACACATAGCAATAAAAATTCACAGAATAGTGGCTGACAGTTGTGCCAACCTGGGAAAAAAATTTTTTGAAATATTCTCAGAGGGAAAATTAAAAATGAGAATTTCTGGAAATGATAATTTCCGGGTACTTATTTGACAGAATGTACATTTATCGTCGATCAGAATATTGGATACTACCAGTTGTTACGTGTGTGCCGTAGCTCAGTGGTTAGTGTGTTCGCCTTCTGATCTGTAGGTCGTGGTTCAATACCCGGCTGATACATAACAAATTTAATATCGAAAAGATTTTTCTTTCGAACGGTACCCACCTGTCGGCAAGCAATTGGCAATTCTTCCGACAGTAACAACTTGCCATGAAAAAGCTTCTAAAAAGAACTCTGTGACAAAGCTCAGAAAAAGTGATGTCACAAGTGTTCTGCCGTTCGGAACCGGCTAAAATAAGTAGGTCCATTCTAATACTGTCCAAAATTTAAGACGCACAACAGTAATGGAAGAGAAGCTCGGCCCATGAGCCCTTTGGGGCTTTAAGTGCCATATATATATATATATATATATATATATATATATATATATATATATATATATATATATATATATATATACATATATATATATATATATATATATATATATATATATATATATATATATATATATATATATATATATATATATATATATATATATATATATATATATATATATATATATATATATACACCAGTTGTTACGTAGTTGGATCAAACAAAGTCAAACCGGGCCTTTGGTAATTGTTTTGCATTATTGTTTTTATAATAATAAAGTATTGGCTCCGAAGGTAGGATAATTTGAGGTATAGAAGAAGCTTCTCTTAAGTATTGGTGTACAACATAAAAAATTTGTAATTTTTTGTTGGAAATATTTATTTATTTCGATAATAAAATGAATTAATACATTATTCAAAGTACTTCCATCCGTACCCAGAGAACTGCAAATTTTTTTAGACCAAGAATTAAACATGCCAATTTCGGATACCCTGTACTGAAGTGAAGCGAATTCCAGTAAGGGTATTCTGCATCGATCGAAACAAACGCTAGTCAGACAGGGCAAGGGCTGGACTATAAAGTGCGTGAGGTAAAACTTCCCACGATTTTCCAAATAGTTTTTAACGGGTTGAGCAAGATGTGGCCAAACGTTGTCATGATGGAGAATTATTGACCCATATCTGGTCGCATATTCCACGAGTTTTTCGGTCAATGCTAGTTTCAAACGAATCAATTGTGTTCGACAGAAGTTCCCTGTGATTGTTACACCTGCTCTCAGAAGCCCATAATACAATACTCCCTTCTGGTCGTACCAAATACAGAAAGACCATTACCTTGGCGCTATGAATATTTGGCTTTGCCGTTAACTTTGCTGTTTGGCCGTGCTTAAAATATGATTTTTTGCGTTTTGGATTATCATAATAGTTCCATTTTTTATCACCAGAAATCATACGATGCAAAAATGACTTCTTTTTATGGCGTTCAAGCGTTCAAGCCTTCATTTCTGACATGCAAAATTTCCGCTCAACGCCTCTCGGCTTCAATTCGTATGGTATCAAATTTCCTTGCTTTTGGATGAATCCAAGTGCTTTCAATTATTTGAAAATGACTTGATGTGTTACTCCCAATGATTCCGCAAACCAATTCGTTTGAGAATGACGGAGCAATGAATCGAATCACTTCGAATATTATTTGATTCTCTTAAATTTACTGGCAGAAAGGACGAAGTAACCTAACTGTCGGCGGGAGACGTCCGAATTATACCCTGCATTACAATACTCTGAGCCACTTGAAGAAGTAGGCGTTGCTCAGCAATTTTTTTAGGAATAAGTTCTGCCTATAATTCTAATCTACATCTGAATTATAGTTGTCTTAGGCGAATGATTTTGTAAGTTACGAGGGCTATACAATTTAAGATAATTCCTCGACTTTATATGGGAGCTACGTTATTTGGTAAGCGTAGTTCGCTGGTTTCCCGCAAGTTTAGTACAAACGACAATATTAAACTTTGTGCTAAACATAAAACAAATTTCGAGTCTTTGTATTGTAGCTACTATAAACAGAGGGTGTGATTCGCTCATTTCTCTGCTGAAAAGCGACCCGCACACCCGGTTTTGATATTGACATTGAATAGTTTGCAAATGTGCTCTTTCCATAGTTGCAGCGAGCTTTGGGCACATGTTATGACATTCCTATTTTCATCACGACAGGAAGAGACTCCGGTTTCGACGCCTCTCTTTATTTCTCTTCTATCTGTAACTCTCCTTAGTAGTTCGCATTGTACCTGGCGGGAACGATATTCTATAAGCGGCTTCCTTCTTTGCCCGTACATTGTTCCTAAGAAGTCGATAGTAAATGATTATTACTTCGACATCAAGAGGATGGCGGTACTATGTCTAAGCAAATGCGAGATCTGAATAGTGTAAATTAAGGAATTTAGTATTTTCGAACTGCCATTAGAAATAATAAATTATACATTCTCAGAAGTGAGTTCATGGTTTATACGAAAGGTTTTCGAAGAAGGTTTATATTCAACTGACTATCAATTGCAATGGTTATGGTAGCTTAGTGGTTAGCACGATTTCTTTCCGTGCATATGATAGACAAACTCACATAATTTGTTACGGAAATATACAAACTATTGTTTCAAAGGGTGCCTACCTATCGGATATTAATTCACAATTCTTCCGAGAGTATAATGTTGCCATGAAAAAAATTCAAAAAGTTCGAAACTCTTCAAATTTGGCACACAAAATAAAACCTCCAACACCAGCTATTTATTTTATTATTGATAAAAATTGTTATAAGTAAACTAGGAATGTATTAGAATTTATATGGAATTTTTGTAGAAACCTTAAATCGCAATTATACAATTACTGATTGTTCCCAGTTGCTAACATGAATTAAAGAAACATTTTTCATGCGTTTTGTATTCCTAAATTGCTGCCAATTGCATGAGAAGAAAAAAGAAAAATATTTGCAATTTTCCGTTTAGCACATTTTTATTTGTCACATGTTGCCATTGTTGTTGTTGCATAAATGTTGCATTATAAATGACCAAAAATGAGTAGTACATACAAACGAATGCACTTATATGTGCGTGTTGGTAGTACATAAGTGTGACATGTGCAGATGATAGTTTCTATTAGAAAGATGCACTGCTGGTAGCATAAATAAAAAAGCAGCAAAAAGAGACACAGAGAGTGCCTAATATAGCATGCATTGTTTACGTATATATCGTACTTATAGGACTATCTTCAGTTGCATTCAAGTCCATCTGTGACAGCTCTTCGCTCTATGAAATGTACTCTTTTTATTTGTTTTCATTTGCCTCTTTTTGGATTTATGTAATTACATACAATTTATTCTTGCAGTACTGTTAACAAATTGACATGAGAACCTTATAAGTTGTATGTACGAATACAAATGCTATGAAGAAAGAACTTTATTAAGAATATTATATCGAGTTTTAGTTAGCAGTGCACCAAAATAAGTGTGTGTGTGTGTGTGGTAAAGTTAAGATCTTGCACCATCAAACTAAAAAAGGTGTGTTCTATCCAAAATAGTATTAATTATGTAAGAAAAATTAAATATACTTAGTATATTTTACTCGTAAAGTAGTTACGAGTTAGTTAGTCTTTAAAATTATTCTCAAACGTAAGCATTTTTATACCCTGCATAATGCAATATGCATGGTATATTCATTTCGGTCAGATGTTTGTGTCCACTTGAAGGAAACTCCGTGATCAGCGTCGATTAAATTTTCGATTTAACGATGTCCGTCCGTCCGTCCGTCCGTCCGTCTGTCTGTCACCTGGCTGGTTCGCACGATAACTTGAGTAAATATTGAGCTATTTCGACGAAATTTGGCACAAGTAATCTATGATCCAAGGGTATGGAGGGGATTGATATTGGGCATGATCGGTCAATAGCCACGCCCACACCAAGCATTCAAAGCGACTAACCTCGGAATTTTCAAAATCTTTAACTTGCTATAACTTACATAATATACCACTTGGGACAACAATATTTTGCACATAGAGTTATATTATACTACTATATAACCTCACCAAAAGTGGCTGAGCCACGCCTACTTTATAGCGTAGCTCCCATACAAAGTGTCTGTACTTCTTTTAAATTGAAACAGCTGTAACTTCTACAATCTTTTGTCCAGAATAACCATAATTGACACTTAGATTAACATGGTAGTCGGAAATAATATGGCAGAAAATCAGTGTGCCACGCCCACTCCTTTTTGGGTCTCCCATACAAAGTTGCGGAAATTAAAAAAAATGTTACCGGTTATAACTTGCAAACTATTCAGCGTAGAACAACGAGATTTAAGGTGTGAATTAGTATTGTACGAGCAACTAGGCTCACAGAAAATAAGCGCACCACGCCCACTGTTTATTGTAGCCCCCATACAAATTTTAAATTGAAACAGCTGTAACTTCTGCAATCTTATGTTTATAATATTCATAATTGACACTTAGATTAACATGGTAGTCGGAAATAATATGGCACAAAATCAGTGTGCCACGTCCACTCCTTCATGGGTCTCCCATACAAAGTTGAGGAAATTAAACAAAAATGTTAACCGCCATAACTTACAAACTATTCAACGTAGGACAACCAAATTTAAGGTGTGAATTAATATTAATTGGATTTACAAGAAAGAGGTAAGACACGCCCACTTTTTATATAGCTCCCACACTAAGCCTCGGAATTATCTTAAAATCCTTTAAATTATCCCTTTTACAACCCTCAAAACATACAAAGTACTTCGTCAAAGTCAACCATATTTCGGGTCTAAATTAGTAGTATATGCAAAAATTGTTTCTCGAAAAGTGGAAATAAAAGAAAAGATGGATTCGAGTAAACTTTTTATATATAAATCTACATATGCAGGGTATAGTTTGGTCGGCTCCAGCCGACTGTAAGGAGATTTTTAAAATATTCTTTTATCAGAAAGGTGTCAGTTAGCATTCTTGTCATACTATTTTAGGTGATTCACTATAATTCACTTCACTTAAAAATAATTAAAAATTCACTAATAGTATTCTTAGCTAAAATGAAAAAGTTTAAATGCAAACACCCTAGTTTATACTGGCGAGCTTATCAGTTTATTCTGGTGTGGGCTGGACAAATACACATTTCCATGTCCTCCCTCCGAGCTGGAGATGTGTATCTCACTTTTGATTATGTACATGGATGCCTTATGTTGTCCCCATGAGGTAAACGCTGTAATCTACCAATAATTGAAAATTATTGAAACAATTGACTTGTAACAGTACAGCTGTTACGTTCTTGTTCCGGAATTTTGGGAAGCACTCCGTTGGTTTACAAGTGACTGTCCTAAGCCGTCATCTCTGGTAAGTATTATTCACATGGTCCTTGTGATCGACTAGAGTTCCAAATTCTGCTAAACTCAATCCATGAATTGGATATGGTCTCATTAAATTTCCAGCAGATTCACAGTTTCGCAATTCCAAATAAGATCTTGATAGCAGTTTGTTTGCAAAATCTTTCAGTCTTTGTGTAAAGTTGAAGAGCTAGTTCCTGAAGAAGACCCAAGAGAGTCAGACCGGTGCACACCATATATTTGTTGATTATAAAGGCGCTTCAGACATTTCGGTAAGGGATTACCTCTACACAACAATTTCGGAATTCGGCATTCCTGTGAAGCTAATTTGTCTTTTTAGAATGACTCTGTACAGCTACCGTTGTATAGTGAAAATGGGGATGGACCTCTCTTCGCCGTTTAATACCGAACGGGGTTTTGGGCAAGGTGATTCGCTATCCTCCGACTTCTTCAATCTTACTATGGAGAAAATAGTAAGAGCTGCTGATATACGATATAATGGCACTATCTTTAACAAAAGTGTTATGCTGTTGGCGTATGCTGATTATATTGACATAATCGGCATGAAAACTCAAGCTGTCAGTGCAGCATTTTCGGAGTTGGAAAGAGAGTCGTATCGAATGGGTCTTACGGTGAACAAGGGCAACACGAAGCACAACAATCAAAAAGTCCCGGCGTCTTGGATAGCACGTCACTGTTGATAACTCCACTTTTGAAGTAGTGAAGGACATTGTATATTTTTGAATCAGCTTCCTCTTTGTCATTTTCAAAAACGAATTTTAAGCTGCCACTACATCATGAGTACTACCTGGGTGAACATGTTGACATGGTCTACGGACTTCTGCTGAACCAGTTCCTTTGAAGTTTTGACAATTGCATGCCCAATGGAATGATTATGGAGACCAAAACGTTCACATAAAGAGCGAAATTTGTTTTTTTTTTTTTTTTTTTGAATGACCATTTTCGTAAGAAGTGGTTGCCGAGCAGTACGTTGGCCTTCTGATTTGTAGATCGTGGGTTTGATCTCCCATGTGGGTTTGTTCTTCCCATGAAAGAGCTTCTAAAAGAGCTCTGAGACACAACTTAGCAAAAGTGATGTCACAAGAATTCTGCCGTTCGGAACCGGCTCAAATAAGTAGGTCACTTTTTAATACTGTCCATTGCACAGAAGATCATCAGGTCTCAGTGCTTCATAGCCTTAATAATAATACTGTCCAAAATTTAACACGTGCAACACTACTGGAAGGGAAGCTCTGCTTATAAGAGCCTCATATTAATTTCTTTTTATTTATTTTCATAATATATTTGGACGATTAAAACGCGTTATTGTGTTGGCCACGACTCCGTATATGTTAAATGTCATAGCTTTTGAACTTATCGTATGTCAAAGGATTCTTAATATTTATCTGACAATATTTAGTACTTAACCCATTTCGAACCGCTGTTCGATTTTTCGAACACTAAAAATCACAATTTTTAAAAAAATTTTTAAAGTGCTAAGGAAAGCAAATTATGCAAATTTTTTCTTGCAGCCTCTTAATTCGATATTTTAACTATCAAAAAAATTTTTATTTGCCACGCCCACTTACCGCCCAAAAATTTTAGGGTGAGCAGCAAAAAATGTCCAATTTCAGACATTTTTTCATTGCTACCATATATTTCACAAAAATACATAAATACAAAAAATTACAATCAGAAATTATTTGCAATTGATGTAGAATCTTGTTATCATAGCTAACTTTCTTCTAGTCGGTATATGCCAGTTGCAGGGTGTTGACAAAGTCAAGTGTTCGATTTTTCGAACGCTGGCATTTAGACGACATTTTCCTTTGCATACATTTTGGCTTATGTATCCTTATTTTGGACGAAACTCCTGCAAAATGTATATAAGAGGCAAACCTATTAGATTCGGGTACAAGCTTTGGTGTCTCTGTTCATCAGCCGGATATTTATTTTCTTGCGTGCCACATGCGGGTTCAAGTGATAAATACAATCAGAAGGTCGGATTAGGAGCGCATGTTGTGTTACAACTTTTGGAAAACTTGAAGTTTCCCGAGTGTCATTCAGTATATTTCGACAACTTTTTCACGTCGCATTCCTTAATGTGCATTCTTGCCGATAAAAAGATTTGTGCTTCAGGGACAGTAAGGAAAAATAGAGTTGGCAGTGCGCCTTTAAAAACTGGCAAGCAGTTAAAAAAAGGTGACCACGATTTCGTGTTTGATTCTGCTAACCAAATATTATATTGCCGCTGGCAGGACAACAGCGAAGTAACTGCTTGCACTAATTTTGATCAGATGGAACCCATGTATTCCGTAAAAAGGTGGTCGAAAGAGAAGAAAGATAAAAATGGTAACCTTGTTTCAGAAGGAAAATTTCTTGACTTTCAGCAGCCATTACTTTTCAAAAACTACAACAATGGAATGGGCGGCGTTGATCTCCATGACAATGCTGTTCAAAATTATAGAGTCAATATTCGCTCAAAGAAATGGTACTGGCCATTGTGGCTGTCAATGCTGCAATCCTCTATGGTCAATGCTTGGAAACTTCACTGTTTTATAGCCAGTTTCAGAAAAGAAAAGCCTATTTCTCAAAAGGACTTTAGAGTAGCAGTCACAGAAAAACTTCTTTTGACATCTGAAGTACAGTCTTCCGACGATAACTCGGAGGTTTTTCATCCAAAAAATTTACCTAAATTTTCTAGAAAGCATTTCGTAATTCCCCATCCCCAGAAAAAGCCACGCCGTTGTCAACTAAAGGTGAAAACCTACATATTTTATGTGTCAGAAGTGCAATAAGCATTTACATACTAAGTGCTTCGAAGCTTTTCATATACAGCATACATAATATTTTGTAGCAAAACACATTTTAAACAATGAAAACTAAATGAAAATGTTCAAACTTTTAAAATAAGCAGCTTTAAAGTTTTTGTATGAATTCCTTGAAAAATAAATAAATGTGGCCTAGCGACCAACGTTCGAAAAATCGAACACTTGATTGCGGCCAAACAAAAAATCGAAAAATTTTTTTGACTTTTGATTTGAGTTCTTGGGCCTAAAAATAGGTATAAAAACATGTCTCGAATATCGGTACAAAAAATTTAGTGACCGTGGTCTTTAATGGGTTAAAATCATTGATTGAGAAAAGGACCAGCAGATGACCCAAACTATACTTTTAAGTTGAGAATTTTATGATTTCCAATTCAAGAGGCTGTTGAGGGCACACATTTGATATTTGAAAAAAGGCATAGATCTCAACTCGAGATAAATTTCATATGCAAGACAAATATTTATTTTGATCATCGATAAAAATGGTTTTAGGTTTTTTAAATGTTGTTTAGTAGTCAACTTCTTATCAATTGCATATCCAATCCTAATATTTATTGGGAATTTTCAAAGGTACGAAATATTTTCTGTATAGATATATCAAAGTTTCAATACTATCGCAGCTAATGCCGCATTAGTTTGTTTTATTTTTCTTCGATTTACAAGTCACTAGGTTTATGTTTAGATCATCTTCTTCACATTCTCAAACTAATGAGTACCATTCATGGTTAAAACTAATATTTATCAACACATAATCAGCATATGCAATTTATAAACATAAGTGCAAACGTATACGATTCTTAAGTAAACAAAATATTCCATATTATCCTATTCATTATTAGCGAACAATCACACCCTTTTTTTGTACTATATCCTTTACTTATTGTATATGCATGTCTATGTGCATGTAGAACTGTTAGCGCTTAAAGTGCTGCAACACTTCAGTCTGTGCGGAATGAGACAAACAGACGCATTTGCCTTGCTGATATAAATACTTGAAAGTCATCAACTAATCAGCAAGGTAAACAATACAAGTGGACCATTGTGAAAGGCTGTGTGAATGAAGGATATGTATGTATGTAACTGCTGGATGGTTGGCAAATGGACGAAAAAACGAAATAGACATCACTTTGAAACGCTAACTTGCGTGTTGTTAACAAGTTCGCAAAAGTAATCATAGAAGAAGATGAACTCCATAATGATGATACTGATGATTATACAATATATATATATATATATATATATATATATATATATATATATATATATATATATATATATATATATATATATATATATATATATATATATATATATATATATATATATATATATATATATATATATATATATATATATATATATATATACTGCGACGATCGACACGAGCGCACAAGTGTCATTTCTTAAGCCAAAACGATCATTTCATGTGTCATTAACTGTCAAAGTGGCTATACATGCTATGCACATTGGGACTGTAAAGCATCTTGTTAATTTTCTACATTTGCGGCTATAATACTTCAACTATGCAGAGGCAGAGACGAACGAACTATTGGTCATACCTATCGTACATATGAGTATATTGGTAAATTGTGGACATACGAGTAAGACTGCAAACAGACAGCCAACCAGACAGATTTGCCAGAAAGTAAGACCTTTCTGCTTGGCGGTCGTAACGTAAATTTTCTATTGACATGGTCATGATCATCACACACATGACGATGACATTACATCGTGTGGACATTGATCACCCTATAGTTTGGCTGGCTTGCTGACTGTCTGTCTGCAACGCTGACTAGCTTGCGAGTATGTTAAGCTCGCATCTCTGGGATGCGCTTTTATTGACAATTTTTGCGCACACTCAACAGTTTCATTGTCGTCACTCAGTCAGTCAACCAGCAGCTAGCCCAGTTGGTTGTTTGATTTAGTTTCTCTTAAGACTGCACCATAATGAGCTTAAAGTGGCATTTTAAATGCTGTCGTCGTCATCATCATTGTCATTGTCATCGTTGTCTGTCTGTTTGAATGGCTTCATTTTTCTACTCGAATGCGTGCTGATTTTGTGTGTATTCTGTTTTTTTCTAAACTATATAACTAACGTGACAAGCTTATTGCATGCTGAAGGGTATTTTATTTGAGTTTCACATCTCTTTAACGTTCTATAAATATTTATGTATGTATGAGCAAAGTTTATGGGTGTTATACCTACATACGTGCAGTACGTTTGGTATGAATACACAACATGACAATGATGGCAACAAATAGAAGAAGAACAAAAAAAAAAACAAAATAAATAAATAAAATGAAACAAACACAACAAGGTGAAATGTTGACATTTTATGAGCTCCACGATATGCACTTTTACTAATATGTACTTCATTATTTGTGTATTGTGTTAGATTTTTTTTTTTTTTTAGAATATCCGGTGCATTAAGATAGATTGATGGTTTAGTAAATAATGTTTGGTGATCACAACAAATCCAACAATATGCGTAAAATTTTAAGAATTGAAGCAAACTCAAAAAGACAAACATTTTGTCATTTTGTCATGAAAAGGTTTCTGAACGAACTCTTAGACAAAGCTGAGGAAAGGCGATCTGCCATTCGGAGTGAGCTAATATAACTTCGCCTCATCCAATGGGATCAACATTTCAGAATCAGCCAACAATGGAAGTAAAACTCGCTCAAGGATTCCTCAGAGCCTATAGTGCTATCTTAGACGAGCTCTTACAGCGATGGGATGTGAATGAGCGTAGATATAATTGCAGCTAAGCCACGACGACATTACCGATGTAGTACAAACTCTTATGACAAAGAACGGTAATTATTAGACATGTTTTAATCGCAATGGTAGAACAATATCAGAAATTATATTCTCTGACGCAGAAACTGCTGTTGGTTGTAATGACTGAAATCTTACTGGGTCACACAATTAGCAATAAATGACATTTCGATAACAAAGCTTTCGCAAAAAATACCTTAAGATAGACAACATAATATCTAATTGAATCCATTTCATCAAGTTCATCAAGTTGATCTAATGTAATAGGTTTTTAGGACTAACTTTTGATCAATAGGCTAGATTTTCGACGAAGTAAATCTAATCTAAGTTTCCACAATTTCTACAGTGATCATCGAGAGGTTCACAGTTTCTGTTCATGAGTCCCTATGCACCAGTTACCTGAGAAAACTGTAATGCGTTTAACAGAGTTGATGTGCTTTCAGTTATTCAGTTTCAAGGTTCTAATTTTGATATAGACAGGCAATGCTACATAGTGAGTTGCAATTCCAATATCTTAGTTGAAAATGGTAAGCACCAGGAAGGTCTAGTTGATCTATCTCCTTATTTGTTTCGATATTCCTATGTGACCATAGCTCAGTGGTTAGTGTGTTGGCCTCCTGATCTGTAGGTCGAGGGTTCGATCCCCATCTGAAGCATTAAAATTTTTAATATCGCAAATATTTTTCTTCTTTCGAATGGTAACCACCTGTTGGCAAGTAATTGTCAATTCTTCCGGCAGTAACAATTTTCCATTTAAAAGCTTCTAAAAAGAACTCTATGACAAAACTCAGAAAAAGTGATGTCACAAGAGTTGTGCCATTCGGAACCGGCTAAAATAAGTAGGTCCTTTCTAATACTGTCCAAAATTTACCAACAGTTAAATTTTGGAGCCCGGCCTATTAGTCCAAATATTAATATTTTTTTTTTCCTATGGGACGGACGACAGTGCGACTGATATTTAATTTATCACAATCAGTCCCTTACTTTAGATTTTTAAATTGTAAAACTTTTACTGAAGCGTTACACCTCTTCTCGATGTGGCTTCATTAGCCGACAAGCAACTCTAATTACTAGAACAGAAAACATTAAACACTGAAAAATCATAAACTCATTAGATAAACGAGTTGATTGGTTTAAGTTGGCATGACGAGTGAAAACCCCTGTACGCCACAGTTCATATTGAAGCCAACAGGTTATCATATTCTGTATAAAAGTTATTTGCCTTTCATTGATTACTCGATGGAAATCCAACCTCGCCGTAGCTCAGTGGTTAGTGTGTTCGCCTTCTGATCTGTAGGTCGTGGTTCAATACCCGGCTGATGCATAACAAATTTAATATCGAAAAGATTTTTCTTTCGAACGGTACCCACCTGTCGGCAAGCAATTGGCAATTCTTCCGACAGTAACAACTTGCCATGAAAAAGCTTCTAAAAAGAACTCTGTGACAAAGCTCAGAAAAAGTGATGTCACAAGTGTTCTGCCGTTCGGAACCGGCTAAAATAAGTAGGTCCATTCTAATACTGTCCAAATTTAAGACGCACAACAGTAATGGAAGAGAAGCTCGGCCAATGAGCCCTTTGGGGCTTTAAGTGCCACATATTTATTTATTTATTTAATCCAACCTCGCTTTTAAAACATGCTTGAAGAGAGAATTGTGTGATTTTATGTCAACCTGATCAAACAATCAAAAGCTATCCGTAGTACCCTAGTGCATAAGGACGTTAAAGCTAGATGCTCTATTGCAGGCCATATTTTAATATGAAAGTCAATAGGAAGGTTAATGATGCGTTTTGAGCTTCCGCGGAACCGCTAAACTAGAAATGAAATAATACGAAATCAGAAAAACAATTAATGACTCAGCTTTGGTGGCAATTTTCATGACACGCATTTAAACAGGAAGACTTGAATTCAGATCCATGGTCCTCGCCTGAATCTTTGATAGATTTTGGGAACTTGAAAAGTTGCACAAATAAAAGTATAGCAATACCTCGCTATAGGTTAGGTTAGGTTATGTGGCTGCCCTCTCTCTGAGAGGACACACTTAGGCCAGAAAGGCCCATTGTGATACCACTGAGCTTCTCTTCCGATACTGATGTGCGTGTTAAATTTGGAGAGCGTTAGAATGGACCTACTTATATTAGCCGGTTCCGAACGGGAGAACTCTTGTGACATCACCATAACTTTGAACTTAGTTTTGTCACAAAGCTCTTTTAAGAAGATTGTTATTGCTGGTCCTCGCTATAAGGCCGCTGTTTATATAACAGTTCGAATAACCGTTTTTTTTTATAATAGCTTTTCTTCGATTTACGGCCCACAATGATTCGTTTTATGGCCCAAATGATTTGCCATGAAAGAGGTGTACTGTGTAAATATAATTAATGCTGATAATAGTTGATTCGTTATGCGGATTTTCATTTTACGCCCAACTTTTACTTAACGTATTTAGGCTGTATAGCGAGGTATTATCTTTTAAGTCCTTTCAAAAAAGTTGTGTAAATCTTTCTTAATTCCAAAGCTGACGTAATAATTTGTACAAGAAGCACCTTTCAGACATGTATTAATCCGGATCTAAAACTCTCATCACCATGGAACCCTTAAAAAATCAACAGTCAAAGCATGAATCCTCAAAGGTGCAGATGAAATCAAAATGATTATTAAAAGTTTTTTTGTTTTTCTTATTTTCATGCTACATTCGTATATTAAGCTTATCTCAGACACATTTTCTATTCATTGCTTTTATAGTTTTCGTTCTTTTTTTTTGTGACAATTTCTTTTCACTTTTTATGATGGTCATACTGTCTGTCTACTGTGGTTACTATGACATTTTAATGGCATGTGAAGCAGTTAACATTTCTATGTTACTTGTCGTCTCTTTTAATCGCATTTTCATTCTTCTAGCATTAATGTTGTCTAGATTGTGTAATAAACTTATGCAATAGTTTCGGATAATTTCATTTGAAAACAAGATTTTAAATTACAAGTAAAAAAAATAATAAAAACTAATAAGAACTTGTTCAATATTAAAAACTGATGGTAGCTCAAATCATGTATGTTAAAAAAAAATGCTTATGAAAATAGATATATTAAGATTTGATTTGATTTGCCATGACTAATATTATTATTTTGTGAGTAAATACTTAATTACACATCTATCTACCTGTCTAGCTTTTACTAACTTCCATGGATTACAATTATACAAAGGATTTCTTTGTGCGAGTTATACTTAATTGTCAAAGGAACGGATTTAATTTGGCAGACAGAAAGAATATCTCTGTACGTGTGTGTGTGTGTATATATACATAGTTCCTTATTTAATTAAAATTTTGAAACTCTATAAAGGTAAAATTTCATATAAAATGCATATGATTTGCACATTACTCTGTTAGAGAAATTTAATTATTAGTTTGAGAAACTTTTTTGACAAACAAACTTTCTTATCATGTATGTGAGTTGGTTTTCCAACGAATTAATCAATCGAAAAGGACTTTATTTCAAACATATGAAAAGAAAATTGGCCAAAGAAAGTATTGAAATAAAAGTGACGTCATTTTAGTTTAAATTTTCCAAATTCACCAATAAATGTTTCATGGAAAACCGATTTAAATGATAAAAATATCGCTTATAAAAATATGTGCATAATTTCTAAATGAGAGCTAGAAGCAACTTCAACTTGCTCGTATACATAACGTACTTACTTACGGTGGCGGTCCCAGAACTACCCGACCTGACATATAGATGGCGGTAGTAGTTTGAAAAAAATTACTTTGGTGAAAAGTGGCAACCTTATAAAACATATCTTTTAAGTTTCAAGGCGCCACGTTGTTTAGTATTTTTTTTTTTGGACCCATCGAAAATTAAGGACCTCAGTAAATTTGTAAACATGGAAAAAATTGGTCACCGTTATGTAATTCAATACTTTCATTTCTGCGGTCTCAGTCCAATGAATATTAAAGCGAACTAGATTCTACTCTTGGAGAGTCTGCTCCTTCGTTTACGACCATCAAATATTGGGTGGCAGGGTTTAAACAAGGTCGTACGAGCTGCCAAGTCGCACACCGTAGTGGTCGACCAATTGAGGTGGCGACGCTAGAAACGGTTAAGAAAATGCACAAAATGCGTGAGCTAGGTGAAATTACAGGCATTTCAAAAAATGCTATACATTGTATATTGGCCGAAAATTTGGAGATGAAAAAGCTGTGTGCAAGATGGTTGCCGCGTTTGCTCACAATAACACCAAAAAATACCAGTTCACACATCCGCTATTGCGATGGCCAAAATCAATGAGTTAAAGCTCGAATTGCTTCAGCACGCACCTTATTCGCCAGATTTAGCTCCTTCAGATTATTTTCTATTTCCAAATTTGAAAAAATGGCTTGATGGTAGCTTTGCAAACAATGAAGAGATGGAGATGGCTATTTTAATAAGCTAGACAGTTCATACTATAAATACGATGTGAAAAGTGTATAGAGGTAAAAGGAGATTATGTTGAGAAATAAAGAAAAATGCTCTCAAATTTGTTGTGTTTACTTTGTTAGGTCGGGTAGTTCTGGAATCACCTTCGTATCTGTCATTACAAAGATATCATATAGAACACATTGGTAATGGTACAGAGTAAGCAAAGACGCTGCAAGAGGAACACATAAAAAGAAGACATACTTGCATAGAATATTACGAATCAATCGAGATCAACATCATTAAAACCAGCACAATCACAACGACCATTACAATGTATGTATGTATGACCAAAAGAATTCAAATAAATGTACTGTGAAATTGAAACTTGAAATGCGTAGAAAAATAAAATTTGACGCATCAAAATATTTGCGCCTACAAAAGGTGAAAAGCAATAAGTATGCGAATATTATTGCTTACCACCACCATCACCACCTATGTAATTACTACCCATCAAACTATAGAACATTCCCACAGTCAAGTTCTCATTTGCTTGAATTCAGTTTTAAAGTCAAATCTAAGACAGAAATTTAAGTTTAATTTTGTAAAATGTTATTACAAAAAAATGTATTTAATGTGATTTTTATGTGGGCAGCATTTGTATTTTGCCACAAAGAAGATGATGAACCATCTCATTTTCGGTATATTCAAATTCCAAATCCAATGACTATCGCTGACTATTGCAATGTTAAGAATTTTTTGCATTGTATGTGGTATATACATTTACAAAAATTTGCTTTCTACAAAACTGAACCTTTTGCAACATAATAATGATAGTCGTCTTCATTAGAACATTCATATAATCGACTTATGTAAGAAAAAGCTAAAAGTTGTTGCTTCTATTGTATGAGTACGAGTAAAAGAACAAATACTTTTGTAAATTCCACGTTCGTAACGGTCATAAATCTTATGGCCACATCTTGAATTTATGTCCTCTTAGACGATAGATGGTGGTACGATATGTATGTACTATATGAGTATCTTTGTATTACTCATAGTATGAATGCATATGGAAGCATAAGAGAATGTATTTCAGCGGATGAGTAGTTTGTATATAGTGTACCTACTATTAGATGCACGTCCTGTTATTTTTTTATTTGGTATATATATTTTTTTCATAAATTTTTGGTTACGCATCGTGTAGAAGATGCAAAATACTCGAAGAGAATAACTTATTTCTTCTTATGTTTATTCGTATTTGAAAATAGTAGATTTTCGTACAGAACATGTTCCTCTTCTTATTTATACATATATTTTGGATGAATTGAGAATACTTGAATTAATAATGAGTCTATTCTACAAGTTCGATACAAAATTCATGGTATCATTAAATTAATAGTAAATTATAGTTTTAGGCTGAAATTTTGCTCATGCAAGAGCTGTATGTCTTTATCGTATGTTTTAGATTTTATGGTATTTCAATATTCAGGAATTTTAAGAGAATAGAATTTTGAATAAACTTTCTGCTCTCCGATCTTCGGAAAATATTTTTGGAATCTTTGAGTTGCTTACCTGCTTTACTCTTTGCGAAATCCTGGATGGTTTAATGTTGGCATCCATTAAACAAATTTTTATTTGAATGTTAGTCTTTATAAATAATAAATAACCCTCGAGTGCAGTTCATTTCATACTAATAATGTATAGCTCATGCTTTTCGGCTACTAATAAAATATTTAAAAATAGGAATTAGTGAGACTGGAACAAATAAAGCGCTCAAGTGAGCGGTAATGAAAAAGAGAACGAGACCTGAATAAAAAATCAATCTTCTTCTTATGTGACCATAAAAACGATGATCGATTTAGGCCAAACATATAATGCGGTGCCAATTGCATATTCCAAGAACTGCCAAGTTACCCAACACTTGGTCCTTCCTACGGAGGTTTGGTCGTCCTCTTCTTATGCGTCCTCCAGCGGGTGCCGAATTAAATACTCTCTTCGCTGGAGCGTCTGCCTCCATTCGCTCGACATGACCTAGCCGGCGCAGCCGCTGGATTTTGATTCGCTTGACTGTGTCAATGTCAGCGTACAGCTCATACAGCTAATCATTGTACCTCATTCGGTACTCGCCATCAACGCAAATAGATCCAAAGATCCTGCGCAGAACTTTTCTCTCGAATACTCCAGGCATCCTCTCATCCGTTGTGGAAATTGTCCAAGCTTCTTCGCCATATTTTAGGACAGGAGTAATGGGGGACTTGTCGAGTGTGATTTACGATCTTCGAGAGACGGCTCGACTACTCAATTGCTTACTCAGCCCAAAGTAACACCTGTTAGCAAGAGTTATCCTATGCATGATCTCCAGGATGACGTCATTGAAGTTGTTGATGCTGGTTCCAAGATAGACGAAGTCCTTCACCACCTCGAAAGTGTATTTGTCAACAGTGACGACCAAGACGCCGAGACTCTTTGTTTGTAGACACTAGGTACTTCGTCTTGTCCTCGTTCACACATTCGACGTGACTCTCGTTCCAATTCAGAGAAAGCTGCACTGGCTGCTCGCGAGTTGATACCGATTATACCGAGCATGACACTTTTTTTTACGATAATGCCAAGCATGTCGTATAATTTTCTCCATAATAAAGATAAAGAAGTCACACGATAACGAATCACCTTGTCTGAAACCTCGTTTGGTATTAAATGGAGGAAAGAGGTCCTTCCCAATCCTTCACACAATACGCACGATAACACCTTGTATGCGATGCTTATGAGACTTATGCCACGGTAGTTGGCGCAAATTGTGGGGTGACCTTTCTTATGTATGGGGCAGAGAACACTGAGACTCCAATCATCGAGGATGCTTTCGTCCGACCATATACTGCTTATGAGATGGTGCATGCAGGTAGGCAGGTCATCGCCTTCGGTCTTAATAAACTCGTCAGGCAGGCCATCTGCACCTGCTGCTTTTTTGTAGCTGTTTAAACCTCGTCATGGTCAGGTGGTGAAACATCAACACCATCATCCGTAATTGGGATGTTCGGGCAATCTCCTCCACTGTCGGAATTGTTCGTAGCATCACCATTCAATAACTTGAAGAAGTGTTCCCTCCATAGACTCAGTATGCTCTGGACATCCGTAACCAGATTCCCATTTCCGTCACGGCAGGAAGAAACAAATTTATCTAGCCCAAATATATATAAAGAAGGTCTAGATTGGTAATGAAAGACACTCGCGGAGTCAAATGTCAAAAAATTTGTGTTACCGACAAATCGAAGTAGAACAGCAACTAGTCGAAGAATACTACAGGCGAAGAGGACGAACAAACAGTACAGGCGAGTTAAGGACGACGGGACAATCAGTTAATGAGCACGGACCAGCTGTACAGATAAGCAAAGAGGATAGCCAAGAAGTACAGTAAAGTCGAAGAGGAGGAGAAGCAAGTAAAGCAGTCAAATCGAAGAGGACCTTCAGCAGTACAGTCGAGGTGAAAAGCACCGGGATCGAAGTTACAAAGTCGAAATATCACCGGTCTTAAGCAAATTCGAAACGTCCCCGACTAGCAAACCAAAAAGTGTTACCGACCAGCAACGCAGTCAAAAAGTCGATGTGCTACCGATCAGAAGTAAAGTTAAAATATCACCGGCCATTAGTAGGGTCAAGACCGACCTAACAATTGAAGTATCATCGACATACAGTAAACATAACAACTCAACTAGACCAATTCAAATGTTGTTGTTGTAAATTGTCTTATTGTACATATGAAAGAAGTGATATATTTCATTGGCACAATACAGTGATCGAATTGGTTTTAACGTTGATAATAGAAAAACATTACAAAATGTTAAAATTATTATATAGTAAATGAAATATGAAATTTTACAATAAAGTAAAATTACGAAAATTTTAAACGAAGTGCAAATTTGTGTTAAATCGACACAAGCAACGTCGGGGAACTAATCTCTAGACTTTTTGTTTGAACACCCAGCGCCTAAAATTATTGACTTTAAACGTGTGTTCTTTCTTCACAGTCTCTGTAACTGTAATGGGAAGAAAACTAAAATTTACTTATTCAGAAAAAATAGTGTCTTCTACTCTAATGAAAGTTAAGCAACTGAGGAAGGTCCCGTTAAATATTTTCCTTGGTTGAGGTACCCCAAGGAACACGCGGGTAGAGTATTCCACGTCATAAGATGTGGAGTACTCGATGTGGTGTTGCATTGCAACCAGGGTGCTGACACCTTAGATCAGAAGAGGGTTTAGGTAGGCCTCGATCCCTACCAAGGAGGGTAGTATGTTCATTCAACATGCCTTAATTGGTACCGTAGGAACCTGGAGATTGGTTTCTGATTTTCCAATCCTGCGGTGCGCTTATCACCGCTTCAATTTGATAAATTATGATTTGTGAGTCGTGAGATAAGGCCATACTGGCAGGTGCTCACGATAAACAGTGCTAAATCAATCAGGCTACCTAAAAATTGTAGTACTGGAAACGAGTGTTGGAAAGCATGATTTTTAGCCATAACACTGAAGTACAAAACCTCTTCTCCAGAGTTTGTCTGCAATCTAATTTCCATCAATTCCACAATGATACAGAATCCAAGTCAAGATGACTTAGTTCGAAGCGCACTAACTTTTTAGTGTATTGTGGGATCTGTATTAGCTAATGAATCTATAATAAAGTATGAAGACATAAGCCTTTAGAGTTAGAAAAAATTTCCAAACAATCTATTTCGCCATTTTGAGCATTTTTTTATACAAAATGATACTTTATATTTAAATAAAAAATTATACAAAAAATTTGTCTTTAACCGCTAAATGGATTAGGTGAAAATTGTATCCATATTTTATGTTGCGTTGTGGTTCGAATGCATGCTCTAATTCTTGTAGTGCTCTTTTGGGCTGAGGGAATTACACGATGCTAACTAGCAACCATCTTTCTTATTTTTATGTAAGCTCTAGTAACTACAAAAAGCAAAAAAAAAAATTATAGAGAGAAAATACAAATCAGATTATAATACTCATAAATCTATGACTCTTATGTTCACTTACTTATTCCTTATTCCAATGAAATATCTTTTCGTCATCGCACTGAACATGATGATTCACTTAGTAATAATAATACTAATGGAATCCACCCATGACAATCGAAGACGACGAATATTTATATATGTAAATAAATTTAATAAAATAACAGCGTATAACCACTTATATTACCATCACCATCATCATCACCATCTTTGGCCACTCAAAGATGTCTTCACGCAGAAAATATAGTTTGGGGGAGGAAAAAAAAGGGGAAAGTCTAGCGCACAAAAAACAAAAAAAGAAACATATAAATGGCGCTACTTAAAAGTGACAACACTAATGGTGATGACGACAACGACTATAACAAAATCAAATTTTCTTCAAAATATACAATTCTGGTGTGGCACACAGGCACCCAAACATTCATACAATTTTGATTGCGGTATGCATGGAAAGGATGCGGGATGGAAACAAGCAGGATAATCAGTTTTCAGACGACAATCAAATTGAGTGTTACATCTAAAGAAGACATGAAGGACTCTCATTTTGTTTCTATCACTCTCTGTCTCTCTTTTGATTGTCATAATCGATTTTAAGTATTTTTATATTAGCATTTTAACTTCCCACATTCGTTTACGCCATATATAAAATTCAAATATCATTGCTATGAATATTTTTCCATATCATTTGATTGTCTGCTGATATAGTCACCAATATAAACTTCTCGTGTTTCTCATCCGCTTATTGTTTCTTTTTTCAAATAATTTTTTGCTTCACCCACTCATTGTATTCACTTGTATTTAATGAAACATGTACTCAAACATTATTAAAATTTGTATCCTTTTGTAAGACTTTCAATTCATATTAGGTATATAAATATTTCAGAAGTACTATATAATTCTGTGTATGATAATCACGCATATATTTCATTGTCATTGCTATAATAGTGATTATGTGGATGATAATGATTATGATGATTATGATGATGATGATGATAATATTATTGCACCATCAAGTCAAAAATATGCATTTTATAATAATATTCTACGATTCAATTGAATTACTAGAACGACAATGTGTACAAGATAAAAATCTTGGTAGTCAATTATAATTCCGCAAAAAAATTTTATTTGAGGTTTACATTATTTACTAGACTTATCACGATATAATTAAAGGGTGTAAGTATATTATTGAAATGTTGTTTATGAATTTGGTCATTCAACTATGACAAAGTATTTATATAAAATATTTCAGGTACAAATTTAACGAAATTAGAATGATACTGACACGAAAATATTAAATATGTGAGACATTCGAAAAACATTCTTTTTCACAAATACTTGTTCGTGGAACAAAATATTCATATGTGCTAAATGCTAAAGCTCCATAGCTTTATATTTTTGTACAAAGAATCTACAAAAATTCATTCGAAAACATACTTTTGTATGGGAGGTAGGCGTTTCTTTTATCCAATTCACTTCATTTTCTAGCTTGTCAAATAAATAGCAAATATAATCATATATATTGAGTTTTAATGTGATATCTTTATATTTTCATTAGAAAAGGGTAGAAATATATGTAATGAAACATACTTTTGTATGGGAGTTAGGAGTGATTTTCATTGGAATCTATCTATTTTCAAATTCACTCATTATAGCTTCACATTTTCCAGCGCAACATGTGAAAATATACATTATTTAACATAATTTTGTATGAGAGGTATGCGTAGTTTTCATCCGATTCTCTCCATTTTAGAAATAATTAGAAAATATAATCACCTGTACCAAGTTACAGTTTGATAACTTTATATTTTCATGCAAAAAATGTAAAAAAATTCATACGAAAATATTCATACTTCGTATGGGAGGTAAGCATAATTTGCACCCGATGAAGATCATACTTAATATGGCCCATTCATTAGTATATATAAGCGTTGCGGTAAGATTCAATACGATTCGAACGAAGAGACGGAGACGGCCAAATCGACCGACCCATACCTATAACCCCTCTTCTTGGGTGTTCCAGAGTGAGCACAAACTTAGTATGCCTTTGGACCTTTGAGAAAGTAAAATGTGGTCATAAATTTTGAAACACACAAGTCGACTTTGACCCTAGAATGCTCAGGTCAAGAATAACTAGGTCCGCGCAAACCTAAATGGGATTTGTATGGGAAAACATAGGCAGGTGTCCAAAAAGTGCATGTAAATGTGTTTAATGTTAGTAAAAAAAACAGCGTGAGCCACAAATACATATTTTTATATTTTCTATATAACAATGTACCCTATTTTATTTATCGTAGGTTAACAAATATAGGTTAGACACGGCATTAAAGGCATGCGTCCTTCACACGTGAATGCTGTTGACACACAGGTTTTTTGCAATACGTGCAATGAAGTCGAATTTTTCGCAGAGGAAACGGCATAGGCTGATTGATCATCTATCGTTGGGCCTGTAATTAGCTACCTGCGAAAAAAAACCTTGAACAATAACTGCGAATAACACCATTGCCTGCTACATGTGGGGAACCACCAGCTATTCTGCCAATTCCATAAAGAAGACAAGTCTTCGGCCGGTCCTGATGTCATGATGTTATTATTATAGTAATCGAATAATGTGCTGAATATATCTCGTTTTGGATCCAACATCTCCTTCGGTATGCAGGCTTTGTTCTTGCGCACTGTTCCTATATAAACCAACAGTTTTATCATCAAAGCTGTGGCCAAATCAGGAGACTTGCTTGGTCCATTTGAGCCATTTATATTCTAAAAACAAACACATAAACGGTATGATTTTGTGCTCATTGTGTTCGGATTCGTCTCTAACACGCAAAACAAACGCTGGTTGAACGTCCTAGGCTTAACATTCTTAGCTAATTGTATGTTGCAACGTAGGATTGGATTATTTATTTTCCTATTTTGAGCTCAAAGATCATCCATGATAAAATCTTAAGTCCAGCACTGTCTAAGGCTGAACCATGGTTAATAAACTTCCGCGCGAATGTAAAATATACTCAAAAAAATTGTTTCAATAATATCGACTTATGAAAACCTTGATTTGATTGGTTAGTTAAAATTGTCCAGCAAACTTTAATAATGCTTAAACGACGCTTTTATAGCAACTACTCCAACTCCAGTTGAGTTCTGATTGGGTATGTTGTGTGTTTACCATTTAATTTGGTGTAAGTAATTCATTACTTCATTTTTATTTGTTTAGACAGGGCCTTCACAGTTATCAAAAGATGATTTGCCAAACGCGTTCAGTTTCGTATTCCATAGCGATGGACATTAACAAAAGAAATGAGTGATTGCATAGTCTTCCTCCGATTATTTGTGTGGAACGCTCCTTCTGACTGCGTGCTCGGTGTGGGGCCCGTAAAAACTTTTGATATTTTGGCCACATCTATCCGATTTCTGCGAAGAATTTCCTCTATATTTTCCTCAATCATAGCACGGATATAGTGCTATGCATTCCGTTATACCTTTCCACCTATGTTTTTCTTTTTTTTTTTTTAGGTACATTAAAGAGATTTTCTTTGTATTTCTGCTGAATGATGTTACTATGAATACAATCCATGAATCCTTCTTTATAGATCCTAGAAGGGCCAGCTCAACCGACACTTTATGGCTTCCTACATTCCGACGTATCGGAACCCAGATCAAGGTAGCACTGTGTTGAGGAACTGCTGCCACGAAATATTTCCTATAATCTGTCAACTTAAACTATATTCCATAAAAGACTAAACCTTTAATTCAACTGCACTTTTATTTCCAACCATAAAGTACCTAAAATATTAAAGATATATGCAAAAGAAAAATAAAATCATATAAATAAAAATCAGAAACCCCAGAAATAATTGTAAATCAACATTCCGTCCACAAAATACAAGTAAATAAAAGAAACGAAATCTTTTGGAAGATGTAAGATGTGAGTAAAATTAGATGTATTAAGTACAAATCTTTAATTTAACAAGAGCAACAACATAATAAAATGAAATTAGCAATAAGAATGATAAAACAGCTGAAATAAAAGCTAACTACATGTGCTGCCAGGTAGAAAACAAAAAAATGGAAAATCCTCCACAAAAAAGCAGCTTCATTTGAAGCATTGCAAAATATATATAACAAGAAAATAAAAATATATATTCGAAAAGGATAATCAAAAGAAGAAGCTTAAAGAAAAATGAGAAAAAATTTAATACAAAGTAATGGTAAATAGAAAAACAAAAGCGATCGAGAAATGTTGAGCAATTTAGTAATAAACAAAAAAAAAACAAGTACAATAAAATAAAAAATAAATGCTAAACTGAGCCCTTTTTGAATTACAACGTCTCGACAAGAATTCGAATGCCTGTCTGTAGCAAACCAAGCACCTACCTTCACAACCCACAAAAATCTTTTGCATTTTCTTTGTACATATTCTTCTCCACCCACAGAGAGATATACAGATTTCAACATCAACGAACATCAATACTCATACACACTCACGTCGGACTCTGACCAACATTAACCGGCAGCTTATAGTTAAGTTCATCTCTACGTACATAATATGCAGGAAGGTATAGTGAACATTTCTAAGACAATCAAAAGCATCCTTTCATTTTATTTTATTATTATTTTCTGTTCCTTTTTCGTTTTCTTTTGAGTTTTTTTATTTTTCAATAGCATTCTTTTATTTTCCTTTTACGTCACATAGCCTGGAATTTTGTTGTTTACCTTGTATACGAGTAGCACGAGATGTTGCTGCTGTATATTTTATCTTCTATACCTACAGGTGTACAAATGTACATACATGCCGGCAACAAACTATGTATTGTATAGTAGTAATTGTTGTTGTTGTTATTGCTACAGCTGGAAGCACACGTCCTTGCTAATAGTCATAGTCACACACGCACAAACAACATTCCAACAGACGAACCAACAACGCAATGTGAACCGTCTCTGCTTCCTCAATATCTACAGGTATTAGGACAGACACATAAATTGTTGGACAGACAGACAGAAATAAAATTCAAAAAACAAAAAATTAAATTAAAAAATCAGAAAAGAATCAAACAAAGTATTTTAAGATAAATTGAAAATTTCTTGAGGCAGTTGAGGCAGTTTCATGGTATGTAAAAATTATACTTGAGGTCTAAATTGCGCAGCAATCACGTTCTTCTCGGACAGACATGTTGTCACTATGGGTCTCTCCACTTGGAGCTCTTCGGCTAAGGCGAAACTATTCAACTTACCCAAAGTCACACTGCCTTCGGTTCCGGCTCATCACGAAGCCGTTGGTAATGAGATTGCCGACAACTAGCCACAATGGACTGTGCATCACTCTGGCTCAGAAGCATAGGACTTCATAGTCCTCCAGCCAAATCACTCATTGAGGAAGTGACTACCCAGGTGAGTCATTCTGTGGCAAGCCTGTGGAGGTCACTTACAAAGGAGGTGAGTTATGGACTCTGGTTCTTTCTCGTCACCGCAGCTCTGGCAGTTGTAAAGTGTCGCGATGACTCATCTACTTGCATGCCTCCCTATCAAGAAATTATCCCTAATAATTCCAGAATACTAACTACATGTCTGAGTAGGTAGATGAGGCAAAGAGAATACCAAATACAGCTTTTGGTCCAAAAGCAAATTTAATATAATATTTCGCACAGAATAACTATTAGGCTATCATATGCTCATGTATCATCTCCATTAAAGGCGACCGACTAGAAGACCGTCTAGAACCGACTAGAAGACTTTTTGTGGGTGCCGTAGTTCAGTGGTTAGTGTGTTGGCCTTCTGATCTGTATGTCGTGGTTCAATCACAGGCTGATGCATAACAAATTTAATATCGAAACGATTTTTCTTTCGAACGGTACCCATCTGTCGGTAAACAATTAGCAATTCTTCCGACAGTAACAACTTGCCATGAAAAAGCTTCTAAAACAACTCTGTGATAAAGCTCAGAAAAAGCCCTGCCAATGAGTCCTTCGGGGTTGGTTTTAAGTGCCACATATTTATTTTTTTAATTTTATTTTTAGAAGACTTTGCTTCACACGCACTTGAATGAAATTCTTTAGCACAGCCTTCCTTAATCAATTCGACATTAAATTAGCTTCAGCAAAATATATCATAGCTTTCTGAAATTCCTTTGCTTCCATTGGGATATCTATGCACATATGATTTTATAATAATAATTATAATAAATTATGAGATCTCAGAATTGAATTGAAATCAAACAAAAGACGTGGCTCCAGAAATTGTCGAAAATTTCTTTAAATATGTTTTTACAACCAAAGCATTTTATGTTTTGCAATATAAATTGTGCTGTCGTGTGTGCTGAATTTGAGCACTATTAGAAATGCCCTACTTACTTTGACCGAATTAGAACGACTGAGTTGACACAATTTTTCTAGAGTTTTGGCTCCAAGCAGTTTCGGAAGGTATTTCGTGGAAAAGAAGGAGAAGCATTACGAATAAGTTCCAAACAAACCCTTGTCTGAGGTTCTATTTCAGTGCTTTCGTGAGTGCTTAACTTAAACAGTATTAGAAAGGCCCTACTTACGTTGGCCGATTTAGAACGACAGAGCTGAAACAACTTTTTAGGAGTTTTGCCTCTAAATTCTTTCGGAAGTCATTTTATGGGAAAGACGAAGAAGAAGAATTGCCAATAGCTTTCAGATGATCGGGCATCGTTTAATAGAAAAATTGTATATTCTATTAAATTTGTTACGACTGTGTTTCGAACTCAATACTCATGCAGAGAATACTAACGCACTAACCAGCTTAGTAAGGTCACCAAATTTTCAAAATTATATTATTGTCATATTAATTAAAATAAAATATATGTTTCATCAAATATTTTTTAAAGTTTAGTTAAATATTTTTTATATATTTTTAAGGATTACCTATTCACATTCGGAGATTGGACTCTTCTAAAGTAATTTGGATTAGAAGAAAGGTGCTAAAAAGAGGTTAGGAAATTCTTTCTTATATGCCAAAAATTTAGGGTCAGAATTACTTTGTTTTATCTCTTCTTTTGAATCTTTTGCATTACAAGAATTTGAGGTTGAAGTCAAAATAAAATTGAAACATAAAGAAATCTATTTACATTCCCGGAATTTCGGACTTTATATTAAAATTTACAGATCGAAAGGAAATACGTAAGAAGGCATAATCTTGAATCGTAAAAACTGCGAACATATTTAGCTTTCAATAAGAGACTCGATTCTAAAAAAAGTTGTTTGAAGCTGTAGATTTGTAAATAATTTCCGTAAATTTTCAAGTGGTCCAACTAGAGAACGTAGAAACTAAGTGAAAACCCCATATGGGTTTACTTCAACACTTATCATCAAATTTCAGTTTAATTTTCTCTTCTATCTTTTACTTTGGCTTTAATCGTTTTCACCGCCATTCAACTACTATCTATCTAAAAATATACATACATACACATACTTGGATACAACCAACAAGCAATGAACACGAACAGCATCTAAAAAATATTCAGGATATTCTATGTATGCTGGCAACTCTGATTGTTGCTCACCTTCAAGGAAGTTCTGCTTTGTGAGGCATTTTTATTGTGTACGCAAGTAATGTGAATTGCAAAGCAAATTCCTTTTGTTCATTTGTTCATCGTTCGTTTCTCGAATGTAATGGCCAACCAACAGTTTCACAATATCACCCGCATCGTATATACTATTATTGCAATAGTAAAAATGATTGTAGAGACAAATGAGAAGACAGGTGAATAGACAAATGCACAGACAAATAAACATACAAGCAGACAGACAGGCAGTGAGATAGATAAAAATAAAAATGGACAGTTAAATAAGGTTATGTAACACGTAACAGACACACACACAGATACCGACATTGGTATGAAATTGTCCATAAGATTATAGTAGATGTGAAAGATGAGCGGTGATGACAAAGTTCTCAAAGCTTTTGAATCGGGTATAGCTCACGTTTTGGCTCATTTGAACCACAAAATGGCCGAGGAAATTTTATATGGCTCTCTTTATCTTTGATTTCTTTATTTTTATTTTTATTTTTTTATTTTACCTGTACTCCATCTCAATGCAATGCCAACCTCAGCTAAATTGCGCTTTTATAGATGTGTATGTAGTTGTGCTTTCGACCATCACTTTGTATTGTCTCTTCCTTCCTTAGGATTTGGCTTCACTTTGTTATGTATTTACGCTAGCAACAGCCATTGGCTTGCTACCGAAAAAGGGTGCATTTAAAGTCATTAAAAACGGGTGGTGTTGGCACAATGCTCCTTTTCATTTCAGACTAAATTAATAGACAACATTCTCCTATCTTTAACTAAATGCTTTCCTCAGTATACGAGTATTCTTGCTCTATCTCTCTGCTTTTATTCAGACTCTTGCTCGGTATAATTACTAGCATCAGCACCAGCATCAGCATCAGTACTAGCACCACTTTTAATTCAACTTGTGAAAATTTACTGATTTTTATTACTGACATTTTCTTGTCTTAACATTGCCGTATTTTTTTTCCCCACCATTTTATTGTTCATCTTCCTTTTGGCTTTTTTATATGGCTGCAGCAAAATATAGCGTGAAAAATTGTTGGCTTTACAGAGATTTAATCACATTCTTTTGCAGTTGTGCGTGCTTTAATTTTAAATCCTTTTAGTATTTGTGTAATAAATTAGAGCAAACATGTATGTGAAATTATGCACTATACACTGTGAAAGTGAATATTTTTTGCTAATGTTAACTAGATTCTAGGGTGCGTAACAGAGAAAAATCAATATTTTGTGAAATAAAAAAAAAAATTAATTGAAACTTTTAAATTGAAAAATATCACATAATAGAACATATACTTAATGCCTTAATTCCAAGATTTTTTCGTCGATTTTAAGGGGTTTTAGATGAAATATAGCGAAATCATGAATGATTTAGATTAAAATGAGCTTAAGAGCCGACTGCTTATACTACTTTGATGGAGCAGCCCTGGGGGGGCTACTGAAGGCTGCAAACAGGTCCAACAACCGATATTCAGCAAACGGCAAACACTGCCTTTTCAGATCTTTTAACGTTGGGCCATTCTGAGTATATTGGATCCTTACTTACCTATTTACTTAAGTGGCAATTACAACCGAAAATCGCTGTCCAAGGCGCCAGAACTCTTTGTTAGACATCTGTAACCAGATTCTCATTTTTTTACTACAGGAAGAGGCTCCGGGATTTAAACCGCCACTCAGGCGATTGATCTTCTAAAAGAATTTCGAGTCTCTTTCCTGTGTCTACTCATCACTATCTCCATACACTCGCGTCTTTCTTGCTTTCTCTTCTTACGCCTGAAAAGCCGTCTCTCTGCACTGTTCTTCTCTCTGTACCGCTTTTTTAACAGCTCGCGTGACACGTAGGGTTTTTCGGTCGGTGGTGTTTTTCTCTTTGGTAGCGTCGCGACAGTTTTGATCATTCCACTTAGTGACGGGTAGAAGGCGACTATTTTCTCGCCAGCAGTAGTCATGAAGTGAGATATACGTGTCCACCGTGCTCACGTATCATCTAGAGAGGAAGTGTTCTGCATAAGCAGATCCGATAATTGAATATTAAAAGCATTTCCCGTATCTAGTGATGGCTACTTTATGACGTTCAACGTGTTCGCATCTTAGCTGCAACAACGTAATGATCCGCATCGTTGTTGGCACCAAGGATTCATTTCACGTCCATTACACTGGAAGCATGCCTTCCGTCAATCATCACGTGATCAATCTGGTTTTTTTGTTGGTTGATCTGGAGACAGCCACGTCGCTTTGTGGATGTCGGAATTTTGAAATCTGGTACTATTAATTACCATGTTTCGTGCTGCGGCGAAATCGATCAGCCTCATTATCGTTATCGAAAGTGTTCTGGTGGAATCGGAATTTTTCGTCAGTTGGACCAAAGGTACCGTCCTTGCCCACCTTGACGTTAAAGTCACCAAGTACAATTTTAATATCGTGGCGGATCAACGGTCCTAAGCTTCTTAGAGGCGATGAAAGAAGCTATCTTTGGTCGCGTTGTCTCTCTCTCAACTATAGGGGCGTGAGCACTTATTAGGCTGATTTTAATAAACTTTACGTTCGTTCGTGAACTTTGAGATAAGAGAGACTGACATAAAATCTACATCCTACTTTCCTATAGAGAGAGCGAACATTTCACGTGCACATCGGTAAATCGTGGCCCTTGTTTCATTTTCGGCGGTCATAATCCGAGTCATGTTCTGATTTTTCATTGAGGAAGAGTTTTTATGTTGTGGTTCACAACCCCAGTGCACAATCTCTAACCGAGGAGATTTTGCCCACTCACTTTGATCCATTTTATCTTTACAGTAATAAAATTTTCTAATGCGTCGGCATCCAAGTTCCAAATAAAACACTATTTTTAAGAGAGCAGTTTATTCCTTGGACTCGACTTAACCGAGCCAGTATAGAAGATAAATTATAATGTTTATGACTTATTCTATACTTTTCGACAATAAAAATCGATTTTATGATCTTACACAAGATATATCGCTAAACAATTTTAAGCTTATTATTATCGGAGGTCGGAGAGTTGTTAAAACGACCTCAAGCAGGTGATAGTATTGAGTAGTTTTGTCTTAGTACTTCTACTGAGGGCACAAGTTTATATTAAGTTACATAGACAAAAATAGCATCGACCAAGAAGAGCTGCAGTTGGGACAATCTCAAAGGCACCTTATTAGGTTTCCAATATCTTTTGTGGCACATTACTGGCACAAGTTATTTTGTGTTTATAGACTCAGTTCATATTTTTATGGAACTTTTTATGAAATTTCTAGTTAAAATCAAGGAGAATTACTTATTTATATTCGCACTGATGAGCTTCAGCCATATTGACAAAGGTTGGTTTTAGATCTTTTCGCAATCAGCTCGATAGAATCTCTAGATTAATTTGGAAAGAAATATTTGCTTGCTTCCAGTAACGAATAGAAATTTTCTAATTATTCGAAGACCTCACAAATTACTTAATATATGGAAAAACTAAATTTCTTCTTCCATGTCCTTCACCACAAAATTGTGGATGTGTCTGCAACACTCAACTTCTTAAGGGTCTGCTGTGAAAATAATAAGTCCAAATTGCTGTAATTGATGAGAAGGTGATAAGAAATCTTTAAGATCTTGACAATTTTAGACTAAACAATTCATGATAGTAAGTTTAGGAAACTGTTGGTTTGATGTAACCGTATTAACCCTTTGAGATGATTTCGTTTCACATTTAGTAAATTTTGTATTTGTATCTATGAAAAATTTTTAATGTAGGTAAAATTTAAAATTCTATATATAAAAGAGTACTATATACTTGAGATAATTTATAACACAGCATTTAGACTGAAAATGAAAGGTAATGTGGAATCACATGGTTCCGCATTAAAATCTTTAAACTGCGTTGGCAATATTAATCGGTCGACAATCGCAGCAGGATTTAGCATTTAGCTTTAAGGCAGTCATTTACGATTTGAATCATAAACATACGAGTACATATGGCAATCTTATGTGATAGCAAAAAATGGCTAACTGACTGACTGAACGAAATTTAACACAATCCAACAATAACAACAATATTTATTTAATTTTACTCAAGCAAAAAAAAAAAAAAAACTAATAATAATAATAATAATAATAATAAAACAAAAATGCAAACCAAAACTGAAAGTAACGTGACAGTGTATAAATCATAAAACACTGTCTCAAGAGGAAAAAATAAGAGACAGCAAATTTTGATTTAGAATTGAAGTGCGAGTGTGTGGATGCATGCAAATATCTATTATTAAAATATTTTAATATATCATTTTATAAAATTTACGATGATTTGGTATAAGAAAATTATATGAACAATATTTTAATATGAAATTCCTTTTCTTTTCGCGTCTGTTTATGTATATGTATATGTATATGTATATGTATATGTATATGTATATTTATGTATGAGTGTGTGTTTTATTTTTTGTGACTGTTGCATTTAAGAAGTGTCTGTTATTTTGTCTGAATTTATGATGTTGTAAAGACCTTCATTTTTATGACTCATATCTTGAGACTGGCAGGCTGAATGGCTGACTGACTATCTGACTGTCTGGTATATGCAAATTGTGCAAGAGTAAATATCAAACTGACAAAAATCAGTGATGAATTTTTATTGCCAGATATTGAAGGTGTTAAAAACGTTTGTAAGTTGGCTGATTTAAAAACATATGGAAATTTATTTGAGTACTGAAAAAAAGGACAACGAAATAATTTTGCATATGAATTCAGACTGTACGAATGTATATTTGGAAATATTCAGAATATATTTTTCGAATATTCATGCTAAGGAAGTGTTTTATTGAACACACTAATAGACTGAGAATTAATTAGGCGCTATCAATTGGAAATTGTCTTTCGTTTAGGTACAAGTTCTATTGAGATCTGATGACTAGAGATCAAATCGCGTCTGTCACAATCTGATACAAATTTTCTACATTTTTTCAGAAATACAAACACTTGGCAAATTCTTCCTACAATAACATTCTTCTTAGGGACTGTGGCACAAAACACAGTCCATAAGGATCCTTCCGCCTCCAAAGAGGTTCCGAACTCGGGTAGGCGAAGGGAGCTGGACGATCAGCCGTCCAACAGCAAAGGATCCAGTTCTGTACTGGCAAGGTCTGCAGTCGCGTCCAGTACTCCTGACCCGAGCCCGGTCGGTGAGGCCAAGCTTATTGCGAGCAAAGGCCAAACAAATGAAACAACCCCAAATCAGTCACACACCAATCAAGCCACAGGGCTTGGTTTTAAAATGGAAAAGGCTAGGCTAATAAGCCAAAGCAACAGGACCCAGGAAATTATTCAGGCATCCGCATATTTTCCCAGATGCCTCGCCAGCCGAGGTTCAACAACTGGTTGAATATTGCCGGGGTCAAAAACAAAAACTCGTCATCGAGTACGACGCAAATACGCACCATGGTGTGTGGGGAAGCACAGACAACAACTGTAGAGGTGAGTCACTTCTTTATTTTCTCATGATTAACAATGTAGACATAGTAACTAGAGGAGGTAAACCCACCTTTATCACCACCACTAAGAGTGAGGTACTGGATCTCACTCTTACAAGTTGCATACCGCCTGACCATATAGAGGACTGGCGGGTGTCAGATGAGGCATCCTTATTCGATCATCAACACATACGTTTCAACCTCAAAGGGCGGGTAGAGCCAATTTCTTTGCAAAACCCGCCTAGAAAAACAAATTGGAATCTCTTCAGAGCCTTCATTCACTCTGAAATTCATACCCTTGCTCTCCGCATAAAGTCTCCACTGGAACTAAAATTAGCAGCGGAAAATTACCAAAATCGTCTAATACCTGCCCTAAGCCGCAGCAACTCGACCTACAGTGTTGAAACGAATGGTTCCATTGTGGAACGAGCAACTCAAAGACAAAAGAAAGAAAGTTAGGATACTATTCAACAGGAGGAAAAAAATGGTCGTTGGACAAAGTATAGGTCTACCCTTTCTGAATATAACATTCTGATCAAAAAATCAAAATGTGACTCTTGGAGAAGACACTGTGAAGAGGTACACACTCTTCCCCAAGCGGCACGACTTCACAAAATATTGTCCAAGGACCACTCAAATAGCATCGGTGTTCTAAAGAAACCGGATTGATCTTTCATACAAAATCGCAAAGGAACCCTAGAATATTTATTGCAGGTACATTTTCCAGGATCTGTAATACAAACAAATACGCTACCTACCCCCTATCCTACAATTGTGCATCAGACCTCTAGTAGATGGGCAAGCAGTCTATCCGGTGATATATTCGTCAAAGACAAAGTCAAAAGAGGCAGTGTCATCCTCTTGACTTTTTCATTTATTAGGAAATAAACCAACAGAACTCCCGAAATCATTCCGTCCCATCAGTTTAACTTCTTTTATTCTGAAAACAATGGAACGACTAATTTTACACGCTGTGGAGTAACAGACACCCAATTGCTGCGAATGGCGCCGAATCGAGAATTCACGGTCATCAACAACACTGGCGGATACAGCTGCGATATTTTCCCCTGTGTTGCTGGTTTAATGTTGAATAATGTAAATTTGGTGCGAGATTTATTCACAAGATTCCGAATTACCACCTCAGAAGGTCACCCAAACTGACCATAAAATGGAAAAAGTGCACAATGCACTTTCTTAACCGAGTATGAATTTTGATAATAAAATTCAATAATCTGCAAACGTTGTTCGTTTGTAAGTCGATTAAGTCGGTTAAATTATGGACCAAACTGAACATGTTTGACAGTAACATGTTACACGAAAACAGCTGAGCTGCCAAAAAGAGAATTGCTAAAAAATCACCCTGTATTAAACCATGACAATCTCAGTTGGGTTTGTTGTAGACAGAACTGTTTACTACTTCCATTGATATTCTAAAGCTGCTATACTTTCATGGATTCGAAAGCACAAATTCCATTATTCAACATTCTACTCTAACGATACATTGATAAATTCTATTCAAACCATTAAAACTAGAATACCTTGAATATTCCATAATCGTCCATAATCGTTCTCAATCAGACTTCGTTAGCAGCCACAGAGAGCCTATTCAATGTGATTATCAATAACATTTTACATACCCAAGTGCAATTTAAATCACATACAATGTTTCTCAATTGTAGCATGCATATATTGTACATACATACTTGCATATACGATACGATACGATACAATTCGTTACGATACAATTCGATAGCAATCATGTCAATATTATGCCACATTTTAAGAAAGTATTAGTTGCATGATCATTTAGGACAAGACCACGTCGCCAACAAACACATAACAATGGTAGTACGTCAATACAAATGATTTATAAGCAACACGTTAAAATAGCAATAAATTTTAACATTCATTGACACATATACAGAGATATATAAAGAATTGCAAATTATTCCGTCGTCTCTCTATCTCTTTTTATCGCTAACCATTCCGTCGTTTTGTATAAATTCAATAAAGTAATAAATTTTATATGTAAAATAACAGCATGAATGGAGGCTTCTTTATGTAAGTATTGTTGCTGTCGCTGTGATTCTATTTTATAAGGAAAAAAAAAGCATCAACTTAACAGCAATGGTGCACTTTTTGGTTCAATGCAGTCAATATGGTGTATATGACTATGTCAAACAATGCAAGTACAATTGTTTAATGGCAATGTGTATGTTTTCTCTCACTCTCTCTCTCTCTCTCTTTCTCACCCATTGCACAAATTATGGCCAATTTCAGGTAGCTAATATGCTAACTCCACTCCTTCCATCAGCTTCTTACCAGCTCATGCAATGAATTTACATAAAACATTTAAATCGTGCACCATCAAAATCATCATTATCATCATTATTGCCAATGAAACCTTCAACTAATAAATAAAAAATTTTCGAAAAAAAATACAATAAAATAAATAAATAAAATCCCAAAAAATCAAACTCTGTTGGTTCACCTCATCAACGCTTCTTTGTTATTAGTGGTTGGTTACTTTGTGTGATGATGCAAAGTGTTGATGACACCTTTTTTAAACACGCAAACGTGTCCCTTTTTTTTCTTTGTTTTTGTTGTGGTATTTTCTTTATTCCAATTTCATTGGAATTATGATCGCATCTGTGGGTCAATGTTGCCTTTCCTTTGCTTCTGCTTTCGTTGTTTTCTCTGTTGTATTGGGCGTAGTCGTGGACTGACCAAATATGTAGATTATGGGTGTATCGCATTAATATCGAAAAATTTTCTGCAATAGTAATGTCGAAAATGCAATTTTTGCAAAGTTTTGTGCTGACATTATTTGCAACAGCAATGCATTAATTCAATTACATTTCGACATTATTGCAAAAATATATGCAATAATGACGAAACATTTAAATTAAATTCTATGCATTAATATCGAAAAAGTAACAAAAAAAATTTCGATGTTATTTCAAAAAATTGTTGACATTAATTCGTGAAGTCATGTTAAGCCTGCTTTAGCAGCAATTGGAAGCGTAACATCGAAGAACGAGTTTGGAAAGCTACGGTTGCATTAAATTCATGCAAAAGAGCAATATGAAAATAATGGAGAATGAGACACAGTGTCATATGCTAGCTCTACACAGAGGTGGTGAGATCTACAACTGTATTGGGTATTGGGTCTGGTGAACAGCACTCGACATGGCCATACTCAGAATACTTCATACCACGAACAGTTGACTATGAAACGACAAAATGAACGTTCGACAAAAACTTTCACATACACATTCCGGATAGAACTGAATGGGAGTATGGGTATACCCCTTCCAATAGATTAATCCACTTCAGCTAAACAGATGGCTCCAAACTTCTCTGACGAGTAGGGCCAGGGGTATTTTCCAAAGCACCTAGAGTTCGCATAGCCTTGTGGTTTTCAAGCAGAGATATTGGAGATTCATGGAGGTATGAAGTGTTTTCAATGTAACGTTATATGACATGTCGATATACTCAGATACTTTCTCTGACAGCTAAACAGCAATAATATTTCTTGATTCAGTTTACCTGAATTTATCAGGTCTCTTAACGAGCTGTTCAACATTCGCCTTATATGGGTGCTCGGGCACAGGTACTTACCAGGAAGTAAGACCGCGAACGAACTAGCAAAGGAAGATACGTCGCAAAGTCTTTCTGATAGGAGAGTATTGGCATTCCAATGGCGACATGTAAACGTCCATTATTATTACGGATAACGAATGCCAGATGGGAGTTGGAATACTAGTGTGCAACACTAGCAATGTCTACTGGGCATTGCTTGAAAGGTATTAAAATAAGCTAGGCATCATGGCACTTGACTGTAGCTGCGGCGATGAGAAAGACCCGGGGTCCATAATTCACCTTCTATGTAAGTGTCTAGGCCCGATTCATCGCAAATTGATTTATCTGAGTTCCTAAGGTAAAAGTGGCAGCCCACCTGCTCCAACACAATGGTCCGCAGTTGGCCTAAGTGAGTCCGCGGTATCGGATAGCCACCTCAAACCAACCTAACCTAACCTCGTACAACTTTAAAAAGCTAAACTGTCGAACTATCATTTATGTTGACATTTCTCGGACTAACTCGGATGGCATTTAAAGAAAATTTTTTTTTATAAAACATCAGACTTAAAATTTTTGAATTCTCAGAGAAAGATGAAAGGAAACTGAGAGTAGGTGTTGGACGATTAGCTTAAATATGTTTATAATGAATTATGGTAAAAAATTTAATTTCTTGGAAATTCTTAATTTGTAATGAATTATCGTTGGAAATGGATTATTGTTGTTGTTAAAGTTTTGGTTCAATAAAAAAAACTTTTGAAATACAAGTTAGTCTTTAGTCGAGCTTCTCTTCCAGTATTATTGTGCGTGTTACAATAAATTTTGGACAGTGTTAAAAGGGATCTACTTATTTTAGCCGGTTCCGAACGGCAGAACCCTTGTGACATCTCTTTTTCTGAGCTTCGTCTCAGAGCACTGTTAGATGTTTTTCCATGGCAAATTGTTACAGCCGGAAGAATTTCAAATTGCTTGCCGACAGGTGAGTACCGTTCGAAAGAAAAATCTTTTCGATGTTAATTTTTTTATGCTTCAACCGGTGATTGAACCCATGACCTACAGATCAGAAGGACAACGTACTAACCTTTTTGCTTTGCTTCCTTGGGAAATAATACTTGACATAATCCAAACTTTATATTTTTCGCTCCACCTATTATAATTTTAATGTACATATGAATGTATATAAACTTATCTCACTACTTCAATTAATTCCATTCGAATTAGTCTATAACATGTACAAGGGAATACACTTCAATTGGCTGTCTATCCTATGCAGTCGAATATATTGTAAATGCTTACCTTTATATGGGTAGCTATGCTCATAACATTTCTATGTATCTAATCGCGTAACACATTTGCGTATGTGCGTAATTTTATTGCAATGTTGCGTTAAGTGAATATTGTTGCTAGTAGGTGCCTATAGTTACTTTCGTGTATAATCGTTGGTTCATATCAGTAGAGTAAATCAATGAACTATAAAGAAACTCATCTACTCTACCCATATGGTGTTTTATGTACTAGTAAGCATATCCTTCAAACATTTTGCTATGTAAATGTGCGTAAATACATGCATATCAGTGCAATATAGCAAACTTCGTATTTAGCTTCGTGAGCTCAAAATTGTTTGAGTATGCAAATATATTTAGTGCGTTATTACTGCTGCCATCATTGCTGTCGGAATATGTTAAAATAAGCACAAAAGTTAGCACCGGCCGCTTTCATTAAATTTGCCGACGGCTGCAGTAGCTAATTGTGATGTTCTCTCTGTTAATGCTTATTGCCAAGTTATTGCTATTGCTTAGTCATGCTTGAATTTATTTATGCATATAAGTACATACTACTTACTATTCTCGGTCTGTTGATGCTATTTTGCAATATCTATCCTTTTCGATATGAAACGTGTTGATATCGATATATTGTGCAAAAGCATTATGACGTCTTTGTGTATGTACTTCTTCTCCTTCGTTTTCATCATTTACTGATACAGCTTTTTAATTGATAACAGACATAATTTACATATACACTTTATAAGCTGGGATGTGCTTCAAGTGCGCATTACTGCAATATGCATTTTAATGCATAATAACTTTTCCATGATAAATGAATTAGAAATAGATGCATAATCACTGGAAAAAAGTATAAGTAAAAAATTTTCAATTATCTAGTAGAAATATAAATCCGAACATTTTGCTTAAGTGTAATTTTCTCAGTACTTATATCATATGTAGTAGCGTAGTGGCGTAGCTAGGATTTTGACAAGGAAGGATAAGATGGAAAATATGTATAAGAAGCAAAGTTTTAATTAATGATTTTTAAATATGAATATATTATTTTTTTTTTAGCAAGTCCACCGGCCAAGTGGGGATCTATTTCCTGATCCCCTCCCCTGACTACGCCAATGTGTAGTAGCTACTACTAGCCTACATTCATAGTCGATGTTTTAGTACAATAACTACTAAGTAATATAGAGTTAGAACACCCATCAGCTGTTCAAGAGATGTGCATAGCGCTAACCTGCAATATCTGTCAAGAAATTGCGTCGCGTAAATTACATACAATTTTACACAACATTAAGATTTTTATTAAGAAAATATACTAAAAACGGCCATACGAAGGACCAACGAAATTTGTCATTACTATCGAATAATATTAAATATAAAAATAAAATAAATATATACGTGGCACTTATAGGCCCCGAAGGGACCTGCTTTATTATCAAAATGATTATCGAAATTTCTTTTTAATCTTTTTTTAAAAAAATATATAATATATCGATGATCATGATGATCATGATGAAACGGCGAGACAGTCTGAAATTACAGGAAATTGTTATAGTGGACGTTCCAAGTCTGGTCAAGTAAAATAAAACTGCGTACTTGTAATTTGGGGGACACGCCCAAAATCTTCCCCTCATTTTGACTTCTTTTCTTCACTTATGTGACTATAACTCAGTTAGAAGAATGATATATCCAATCTTTCTAGGGAAACTCTGGGAGCGGTGGGTAACAATTTTAGATAAGCATCAATTCACTCTCTTACAATGCACTGAAATAGTCAAAATTCAAAACAAAAACGGTGAAAACATCGTGAATGCGATTCCTAAAGTTTGTACTGTTTTTGGCCATATGCCAGTGCCTTCTCGCACTTCGAACGTTCAGACAAGTTAGTGATGTAAAAACTCCAACACGCTCTCGTCAGCTAAATATATCTCAGCTGTAACTTAGAATGTGGCTGAAAACCTAGATTTATTAATTTCGAGACGATCACAGGAATTGGGCTTATTCAAAGTTACTTTGCACCGCATTTTCCATAAAAATATTTGCCTACATGCTTATAAGGTGCCGTTGACACAAAAATTGAAGTCTTTAGACCATGCAAAATGCCGTATATTCGCTGATTGGGTGCTGGAAATGCATGAAGAAATTCATGATTTCTCTAACAATGAGTGATAAGGCTCATTTTCATCTGTCTGGGTATGTGAATAAACAAAACTGTCGAATATGAGGCTTCGAAACCCCTAGAGAATGGATAAACAACTTCTCTTTCCACAATGAGTGACATTTTAGTGTGATTTTTGCAGCGACGGTGTCATTGGGTCATATTTTTTTGAAAATGATGCTAATGGGACCGTTTCGGTGAATGGATTGCGGACTTTTTCGGCCTGAAATTTATGCTATGGACGTGGACGGAGTTTATTTTTAGCACAACGGCGCCACATGTCATACAGCTGATGAAACAATGGCTCTATTGCGTAAAAAATATCCTGGACGTATGATTTTTTTCTTTTCTTTTCCATTAGGCTTATTTCTTTGGGGCTACGTTAAAGATAAAGTATATGCTAATGCTCCAGCAAATATTGAAGCACTTAAAGACAATATTAGAGCTGTTATTCGCAAGATACAACCGCATTAAAATAAAATTATCAGCTCTTTCACAAAAATATTACGTTTTTTTATACAATTAAAATGACACCTGTCGTTGAAATACGCTGTACTTATGAACATAAACAAGCTAAATGCAAGCAAAGTGAATATTACATATTATCGTTTTGTTGCATGTTCTTGCTGTCATGTAATTTTTGTTGTTGTTGTTGTTGTTGTTATTGTTGTTTTAATTGAATTCCTGCGCATTGCTGCTACTGTTGCCTACTATCGATGGCATAAACCAATTTACTTGTATGGTTTGTGTATTAAATTATATACGAGTATTACAATTTACTTAGAAAAGGTTATAGTTATTTCCTAATGACTTTGTAAGTACATACATATGTTCATTAGAAAAACACACAATTATTAATTTTTAAACAGATTACCAGTAATTCAAATATTACTTTGACTTAACATTACATTTTTTCATGTCATCAACATTCACAACACACTCTCTGGCTTAGCTTATACACAAACCAATAAGCATAGGCATGCATGCGAATGCAATATATTCTTATATTGCATGTGTATAGTGAACTATGTAGTTTGTTTTATTTCTGTATTGGATTGCAACAAACTCACAACAACATCAACAAAAAATGGAATTGATATAAGTATGAAATATATAAACAATTTTAATCGATGAGACCGTTTGCAGCAATATGAATCAAAAATGATATTAATAATAAATACAAATTTAATTTGAGTCATTAAATTGCTCCAGAAACTCACAATAAAATTGTTCGAATGATTATCATTTGGAATTGTATCTTCAACAACATCATCATCATCATCACTAACCAACCATCTTCGTGATTACCATGCATAGTAACAATAAATAGGAATTTTAACTCGTTACGAATGCGATATAAATAATTGAATAAAAAATTATAATAACATCATGCAAAAGAGCAACAGATGAAAAAAAAGAAGAGCAAAAAAATCAAAATAAAAGAATCGAGTAGATAACTCACTGTCACCCATACAAACGCCATAAATTCAAATGTGATCGTAATAAATGACGTTTAAGCAGAGCGTGACGCGTGACCAATAAATTCACTTGCACTTTAAAGTATAAATTCTCAACTGAGACTAGGTACCTCTAACTCTACCCCTTGCATAACACCAAATCCAACAACTAACTAGTGTGTACGTATAATCATAGGATAAGCAACCGAATAGTTAGCCCACCATCACCATAGCATACCACATTAACCAAAATTGCAAACCGCAGCTTAAGCTATAGATATTATGTGATATATGTACATACGTATAAGAACTACAGAAAGAGTGACAGCGGAAGAGAATTAGTGTGAGTGAGGAGGATGAGAACGGCGATTTCGTCTTGCAAATCAGTTTTATTTAACGTATGTATATGTACTTAAGGTTAAACGTTTGTACCGTTTAGTAATGGCTGTGATTGGTTTTTTCTTTATTTTTCTGACAGCACAAAAATGCAATAGATATTATATTGTATTATTTTTTTTTTATTGTTGTTGCTGTTGTAGTAATACCTACATACATATGTAGTAGGTTTGCTTACAATTGTTTTGTATATGACATTTTGTATGACACTTGAATAGTAGCGCGCCATTGACTGCTATTATTGACAAGCAACATTTTTTTTATTTTCCTCTTATTATTTGACTTATGCTAATCTAATGGAATATTTTTAATAAACAACAAAAAAAAAAGTTATTTTACACAAATTTAATAGGTAATAATAAATTTTGAATTGATCATAAATATCGGTAATATCGAAAGGTTAGTTACCCTACATAGTGGAATCATCTCATTTTCAAATATTTTTATTAATTAGTAAATATATTGTAATATAAGTCATATACTGCTATGAGCAAAGATTAATGCGAAATTGTTTATAACTTAAAAATCTTTATTCACCTTCAAAGTAGTCTTTAGCCAATACAAATGTATGTCAACTATTTTTCAAATCATCAAAACAATTGTCCACTTGCCAAATTAGGCGAATACGCGGTTGACGCAAAAACCAAGTGTTTTCTTTCCACAAATCTGGTCTTTTGAGGCGAATCGCTCACAGTTTGACCATGCGGATGGAATTCATAATGCACCACACAACGATAATCGTGGTGTGGTGACCAGCATGACCTTGAATTTTGAACGACTTTGCTGCGTTTTTTTGTCTTGTCTCACCTTTCCGGGTTGTAAGAATAAATCCCAATCTTATCTCCCATAATAATACGTTTTATCTTGTCCTGATAGTAAAAGTGCATTGTCTCACGCAATTCAATGCGATGTTTCTTTAAAAAAAAAAAGATCGCTAATGGAACCAAGTAAAATTTTACTTTTCTCAGGTAGCAATGATCAGATTCAATATGATCTTCACTGATTCTTCTGATATTCCAGCAATATGAGTAGAGTTCATAACTGTCGCCAGACACTTTTTGGGCACCAATTTATTGTTTTGATTGACGTGTTGCTTATCAATTGGTGTGATTGGACGTTATGCGTCTTCAACGCTTTCTCGACTCCCATTCAAGAATTTATACAATTTATATATTCGTGTTTTTGATAGAACCTGTTCACTGAAGGCCTTTTCCAATATTCTCAGCCTTTTGGTTGCAGAAAAATCATTTCGCGCTCAAACTTTAGTGACACTTCTTTGTTGAATAACTTCAGACATTGCAAAAATCGTCAATTCATTTTTTATTGTTCACAAAAGGCAAACATAACTATTTAAGAAAATGAGATAATATCATGAAATTTAACGTGGATGACAGAAACAGTATTGCCAACTTAAAAATTAAAACATTTATGCATAACGCAGTACCAATGACATTTAAATTTAAATTTCTCCAAAAAATTTTGCCTATAGTAGTACACCGAGTTTCAGCTTGATAACTTAATATTTTTGTGCACAAAGTGTAAAAAATATATTAGAAAATATACTTTTGTATGGGAGATAGTCGTGGTTTTCATTTGATTTCACAAATTCTTTCGAACTCATCGAACTCGACCATTGATTAGTTATATAAATTCATATACCAAATTTCAGCTTGATAACTTTATATTTTCGTGGACAAAGTGTGAAAAAAATATAAGTTTGTATGAAAGGTAGACATATTTTTTATCAAATTCAGCCCATTAACGATTCTTTGCGTCAGTAAGTAAAAATAATCATATACATCAGTTTTAAATAAAATTTCTGAATAATTCTGGGATTTGTCAGGGGAACAAGACATAGGCAGACAAATAGATGTATAGGCATTCAGATGGACAGATAGAAATGAATGACTAAATCGACTCAGATCACAGTTTTGATCAAGCAAATATTCAATATGCCATTAACCCTTCGAGAATAGGTTATAAATATTAATATAGAGGGTTAAACTACAAACGAGGAGGAAAATATATTCTCGACGAGCTTCACTTTAAGTCATTTTAGATGCCAAATCACACACATTTGACTTTTAGTGCGTCAAAAATTTCGACTTGAGCATCCGCATCGCAATATTGGCTCATTGGCTCATAACTTAAAATTAAGCAGTCGACCTATATCAATTTTTACCTCAATATAGAACTCATTGCGTTCTATAAAACTTTTAAAATTTGTACATATTACTTCTTTCCATTTGTGATTCTTTTCTTTTTTTTCTTTACATTTTTTTTAGGAATGCAACCCAGGAAATGCCCATATGCATTTTTATTAATAACGTTATAATGTTGAAATAATTATAGGTTTAGGTTTAAAGCATGTAATATATCTACTGAAAATTATTTCATAAAAAATTTTCTTAATGATTTTACTATTGTATTGTCCTTCTAGTATGGCATATCACGAATTAACCATAACTATGTACTTTATTGTACTTAATAATAGGTTTTGTCTAATGTAAAAGACGGTTTCGTTTTTCATTTTCAGTGTGCAATAAAATTACCTAACGATCAATTGTCCATTATTTTTTTGGCACATGCATGATAGACAATATTAATAGAATTTTAATTTTAATATGAACACATTTCATTCCTTAATGCATTTTCGTTAAGTACTATATGTTTAAGACAAAAGTGGATTGAAGCTTCAGCACTCAGTGTGTACGTTATGGAATGTAATAGTTTACGGCTCTTGAGGTTGATTGCCTAAACACATATTTTTGGCAAATTCTTATTGGAGGTGAATTAAAATTGACAATTGTTAGCAAAGCACTTGAATCCATTTACTAGCTGCTATTATATGTTACATATATAGCGCTTAGAGCAAATATGTCATATCTAATATATTTATAACAACACGATCTTATCCTCTTCCTGCTCACAATTATTACATAAGACAAACGGCCCGTCGGATTAATGAAACATTACACCTTCTTATGCAAAATGTGATTTTTGTATGCCTGTCTTGATGCACTCTTAACAGTTATAGAGTTAAAATTTATATAAAATGTGGACACCACCCTAAGTGGTACAGCTATGAAGTATTCTTAAGGGAAATTGAGATTCTCTAGATAGTATTCCGAGGTGGCTATGTGGATTTTGATGGATTTTCGGATTTTTTCTGGGTTCATTTCGTTTTGTTTTGAAGGCCAATTAAAGCGAAGAGGTATAACTAGAGAGGACCAGATTTACATTTCATTATATTGCCCTAGAAGTGACACCTGGGCGGCTATTTGATTAATTGTCGATTTCCAGATGCTTTTGCATTCATTTCGTATCGAAGTCCCTTTGAGGTGTGAAATAATTTCGTTCGGTTCTTTGCATAAATAATTTTTAATAAAATTTTAAATGGGTAACAAACATCAAAATTATACCCTGGCTATAACTATACCTCTACCGGCCTCTGTACAGGCTGTTACCCCATTTGGCGGCGGATGTTGTTTGATTTTTTCAGTAATGCTCTCACAATGGGACTATATGGATTTAAGTAAGTCCTATTAACACCAGTGTATCTAATAACGTTCGTACTTATTTCAAATTCAATAATTTAATAAACGAAATCTTGAAAATTACATTACTTCTAATCAATTCTATAAATTTCGATGTATGCATTTAATTTCATTTAATTGGTAGTTGATATTCTTCGAATGCCAGTACTGTAGTTATCAAACCAAGCATGTTTGTGCAACATTGTAGTACATGCCTTTCACGTGGCAGACACACCTGAATGTCATGTTGTGTCAAAATCAAATGATAAACATTATAAAAATGAGATAACCAATAACATCATCTTCTGAATGAAGATGATTTAATAAAGGAATTATCATGAAGAAGCATAAAACAATAGCAATTACAAGAGTGAATAAATAAAGTATCAAATATTAAGCAAACACACCCAATCTGAGGCATATTGCCAGTTAATAGATCGTAACTACAACGCAACGGCAGTGTTGATCTTGTAAAAATCGAATAGAATACCTTCGCTTTTTGTTGTTGTTGTTTTTTGAGTTCTTCACATGAACTTCTTTTGTAAAAGGCATTACAATGTTTTATGTATTTACCTCTATACATACATTTTGTTAGATTTTAGATAAAACTATTTTTGCAACATATTTTTTGACATTTTGAACTTTTCTTACATGCAATAATGCTCTCATAGAAAGAAAAAAAATAAATAAACTCGATGCATTTGTAAGTCGCATATATTTAGTACTTGCATACAAGTATGTAAATGTTCGTATTATTAATTAAATAGTACGAGTATTGTAAAGCAGAAAACCAATAAAACCAACTGACTTTAACCTTAATTAAATTTGTCATATCAGTGCATATAAATCTAATTCTTATGTCGACTAGCGGCGACATAACGAATATGCAAGAAATATTGTCTACTAATACCCGCCGCAATTTACATTGAAATTGGGCTTGGATCCTAAGAATGCATGAACATTCCGACATGCAAAAGAACTGGGGGAGAAAAAAAGTGAACAAAAAAAAAAAAAGATCAACATTTTATGAAAATCATTTAACATATAAGTAACACACCTAATTGTTAGTTACCCTCTTATAGATGGCTAATTGATCTACAGCTATGAGCACATATTCATACTTACACTATACTGTGCTTATAATGGGCTTAATAATTGTATGCAATATCTCCATGATAGAAAAGATAAAAAGCATTTGACTAATTTAATTTTTATTTAATTTTGCGACACATGTGTACGTTCATTCTTATTCGACCAAGAATTACCATAGAAAATATATGGGTGTGTACTACATAAAACCATAAATGCTATATTTCTTGTTATTGGTTAAAGAATGAATGTAGTCTACTATTCTTGGCTTTTCTCAATAACTTATAATTAATTATACGATTATATTGAACATATTACTTGTCATTCCCTGGAAGTCTTGTCACGAAAACGGAGGTAAATACCTTCAGACAAGGTGTTTTCACACTTTTCGCACGAAAATAAAAAGATCTCAGGTTGGAAATATGTATGTTGAGTTAGTCTGATCACAGAAATAAGTGCAATGAATGAAAGTTTTTTATTGGAATTATGTTTTCACAGATTCGGACGCATTGCGCACTATCACCCACACTAACTTGCTATAACAATTTGGGCATAAAAATATTAAATTATAGTTACTAAAGAATGGAAAAGATTCAAAACGTACGAAATCTGATAAAAACCCCGACTATTTCTTATAAAAAATTTGTTCTGGACTAATATTGGTTTCTGTCATGGTGTAGGATATCTGATCATCGATATTACTGAAGTTAAACTGTCCAATTTGTTATGATTATAATTTGTAATGAGCTCCTCAGATCTGATTATAAAATGATTTATCCCAGCTGTGTAGAATTCTCATAATTAAATGTCAAAATTAAGCGCTAAACTACTTTTGACATCACTACACCCATACCTCGGTATACGGCACCAAATATTTCGTCATATGGCCCACGTGCTGTGATGGACTATCATAATTTTTGAATGAATTAATGTCAAAGATGAGCACAATGGTTATTTAAATGAGTGCCCTGGTTCTAATCATGCCCACCTCTTCAAGTTATTCGATATACGGATTCCGTTCTCGGGACTACTTCTATGGAGCATATCTCACGTAGACGTTACAATATCTTAGAATAAGAATACCATATATTAGATAAGAATAGTTATTCAGGCCTTTGGATTTAATATTTCTCCAATATTGAGGGACTCGAACTAAGGAATGTTGCAACAAACAAATTTTTCGTGGATGATGGGTCTCACGTGGCATTCTCTTTTATATCCCACCATTAGAAGATTAACAAAAAAAAAAAATTTTGCTTCAGTTTGATTTAAATACAAATTTCTTATAGCTCAATATATGATTTTGTTATTTTCGCTGAGATTATGATATATTCAAATGCTGCAGGGCTGGTGGCCATGAGCTATCCATATGCTTTCAAATTTACTTTTTTAATTCCCGTGGATTTTATGCTCTCAACTTTGAGAGCATCTCAATTAATTTCATTTGGTCTAAAACCCATTTTTTTGTTGAGTTTAGATAGACTAAATCAAAAATCGGTGAAAAAGAAATGACATCATTTATAGATAAAACAATAATTGCTTAGTTTTAGAATCTGGATTTAAATAACTGAACTTGTATTAACACTTTCATACAGATAACTATAAACAAATATCTTGCGTCATATTTAGTGATTTAACATAAAGGGTTATCCATTTTGCGGTTTCAAAAGTAAATGTAAATAAAACATACACAAAATATCTTTTATCATGATATTTCTTTTTTATTATAAAGTGTGAACGTTGACATTATGTGTGAAATACTACATCATTTAAATGACCACCACGCGAATTGTTGCAAGCATCGATTCTTTTGAGGTAATTTTCGACCACTTTTTGACACATATTGGGCGGTATCTCAGCCATAACGTGACGAATGTTGGTTTTTAGGTGCTCAAGAGTTAAAGGTTATGCAGATCATAAACACGGTCTTTCGCGTAGCCCCACAAAAAAAAGTCAAGCGGTGTCAAATCGCATGATCTTGGTGGCCACTTGATATCGCCACGACGAGAAATTACGCGGCCAGAAAATTTCTCTTGCAATAAAGCCATGTTCGCTCGAGTTGTGTGGCATGTGGCACCGTCTTGTTGAAACCACATATTCTCTAAGTCGTATTCTTCAATAGCAGGCAAAAAAACGTCGGTTTTCATATGACCATAATGCTCCGAATTGACGGTGACAGTCGTTCCATCGTCGTTTTCGAAGAAGTAAGGTCCAATCACACCTCCGGACCAAAGAGCGCACCAAGCAATGACTTTTTGTGGATGTAGTGGCCTCTCTTCAATTACTTGAGGATTCTCAGAACCCCAAATACGACAATTTTGTTTGTTAACATACCCACCGAGTGAGAAATGTGCTTCGTCGCTGAAGAAAATTTTGTTCGAAAATTTTCGAACAAAATTTTTGTTGTGTGAGCTGGATTGTATATGGATGTAGGTGTAGATCCAAATGCAAAATACGCCATAATGTGCCGTAAGACAGTCCTAATTCCTGAGAACGACGAGGAATCGACACATTCGGGTCTTCGGCAACACTTTCACTTACAGCAGCGATATTTTCGGTGGTACGAGCGAAACGATGATGCACAGGCCTTACAATATCTGTAACCGATCCAGTCTCTTCATATTTCTTCACAATTTTGCCAATTGCTTGCGTAGTTGGACGATTACGTAAACCATAATCTCCTCTTAAAGCACGATATGTGGCTGTGGCAGAATCACCATTTTTGTAGTAGGTTTTTACAATTTTAATGCGTTGTGCGATAGTTAAGCGATCCATTTTCGCAAATGTCAGACTTTGAACTGAAAAAGAAAGAAAATGTTTTAACAACTCAGTTTGACAGATGTCGAATTCTAGCCCTATACTTTTGAAACCGCGAAATGGATAACCCTTTATTAGAAAATTTCTGATTTTCAGCATTGAAAATTTGTATTTTAAAGTAGTGCTTTTAGCTTATGAAGTTGTTTTTCGTAAAGGTTTAAACTTTATGATTTTATATCTACAGTGTTGAAATCAGTTGAATTTTGTGATCTATAGTGAAAAAACTAAGTATTCCAAGGAAAAACTGTCTATCCTGTTGATGACGTTCATTTCAAAAAATGGTGGAAATTTTGTAAAAACTCGGCACCTCAATGTATTTGCGAAGTATGCAATTTACGTTTATATTGCTCCGCCACCAAAAATTGCTTTTTGGAATATTCACCTAAAAAAATTAATCCATTCTTCTTGATTGCATTGTTCTATTCAACATTTTTGCAATAAAATAATTGGTACTTAATAAAATTTTTATCTTTTTCCAATTTTTTTTTTTGTGCCTGGGAGCACTGTTTCTTTTATCTCACCTGAGAGGCAAATGAATTGAGTTTCTCATGTTCAAATTATCATCATCATCATATATGGCCATTACAACCCGACCCCAGCAACTCTCTCCAGGCGTCTCTACTTTGTGCGCGTCTTCTCCAATCAGTTACAGCAAGCGCAGATATGTCTTCCACGACCTGGTCCTTCCATCGAACGCATGGCCTTCCTCTCCCTCGTCGTCTAGCGGCTTCCGTTTCAAACACCTTTTTCGCCGGAGCTTCTAAATACATACGCACAACATGGCCTAGCCACCGCAGACGTTGAATAGTGATGCGTTAGACTATGTCAATGTCAGCGTAGCGCTCGTACAGTTCGTGGTTCATTCGAATACGATAGTCGTCATCGACGCGAACAGGTCCAAATTATGCTAGAAGAAAATTCACAAAAATGTCGCATCACTATTTGAAAATATTGTAAATATTATAATAAAATTCCTGGAATACAGGATTTAAGGGTTTATATCACAACCATTTAAATTATGACGTATTAGCGTATTTTTGTTTTCGAGGGAACTGATTTAGGCTCTTTCGAAAAATTCCAATTTGTGCTTTTCTGTGTTCTATTGGATTACATTTTACAATTGCTACTGCATAATTATTATGCAAACTTTACGAAATTATGACTTGGCGTCATTTTTTATCACAAGACTTGAAACTTTTACTTTAATCGACTTTTTCTTGTCCTTTTATAAAAGTACTGCTAGTATTTATGTTTTCTGCTATTTATTTTCATATTATAATATTTTGTAAATCTTTTTAATTAATTTGTTTTATTTTGATTTACATGGTTCTTATGGTTTTTATGCATTTCGAGTGCAAACACTTTGGCAGCATACAACTAATGATGTTTGGTGACAATCGCAAATGTTAACCATAGAAACTGAAATGCAATTTTCAATTTAAAGTTCTATTTTTGTTTCTGATTTTATTTTACTTTGTAAATTGCTTTTAAATTTTATTTTAATTTTTCTTTGTACGCTTACTTCATGGTTTTTTGCTATAATAAAAAAAAACAAAAACATTATTCTTTTTGGTTTGTGTATACATCGTAGTTTATCTGCGTAAATAATGTTTTAGCAGGACAAATATAATTTACTCGATGTGTTGGAGTTTTGTGTAAAAAACTTGTATTCAACTTAAAAGTTGCATTATGTAGGTAGTAGTGGTAGTAACATATAACTATATACATACAACTAAATATAAAATGAAATTTCAAAGACAGTAATATTATTTCAAATACAAAACTGGAAGCAAAATGAAACAGAAAAAAAACGACAATAAGTACGCATGAATATTTTTTTATGTGTCATACATATTTAGAAAAGGCTGATTACTGCAATAGGGTGATAGAGCTCAAGAGTAGACTTGTCATTAGTTCAGACCCAAAGATATAGTCTTCCTTGGAAAAAATAAGCAACTCTATATAGTAATTTTTTGATTATATAATTTCGCTCATTTTCGTGCATTTTCTAAGTCTCGATATGCAAGGTAAGAAATATATAATCTTCGAACTATAAAAATCACCATTCAATGGTACTACATACCGTACTTTTTATTTCGCATAATATTTGTTTTCTTTTTTTTTTGCTTGCCAGCAGATTATTGCAGAGATTTCTGTATTGCATTATAAATGCAGATGCATACATATGCACTAACAAATAAAACTACAAAGAAATAGTAAAGTAAATTGTCGCCTTACGAATGGTTTTAAAATAAAGATGATAATGAAAAATAAACAACACAAATAAAAAAAAAAAAAAAACATTAAAATATTTACACATAAAAAATGATTTCAAAAGGATCTCATTAAAAGTTTAAACCACAAAGTTGAAAATAAAATTCCTTTACTCTATTTACTATCGTTGTTGTTCTTGTTATTGCAATTTTCTTTCTATATGTTTGTATATATAATTCTTGTATTACTAGTTTTCATTACTATTTTTCACTACTCACACACTACTGAAACTCTTAGAGGCTGTCAATATCTGTGCGTAAGGTCGCAGTCGTACGTTTTGAGTATTCAATTGGTTTATTTTCCTCTTAAGTATTAATATTTCTTCTTTTTGTTTAAATTTTGTTTTTTGGAAGGCAGTTCTTATTCTTTTTTTTTTTTGCAATGAGAAAAGTTTCTAAAATAATTAAATTAGAATGTCCTTATATTGAAGCTAACAAAAAAAAAAATATTTAAAATATTTTTCAAAGAAAAATAAATAGTATTATTTCTATGCTTATAATTGGGTTGAGTTGTCGGAAAAGTCATGATGCATTTTTAAAGTGAATATCAAAGTTGATTTATTTATTTATATTTAGATTAAAATTCAGTAAATGTAACATTGGTCATATTGTTTTGTTATCCTTTCCTTTGATTCGGGAGCCTGCATGATGATCCTATTTGAATCTCTCATCAGAATCGAATGAACAAGTCGTTTAGCAAGGAACTAAATAAAATTGTTGTCGTGTCTGTGGTCACGGTCTAAGCTGCAGCAGCTCTTGATGAGCCGGACCAAGCTTCTTTTAAAATAAATAACATTTTCTTTCGATGCTCTTGGACGATTGAATAGTAAATGTTTTGTTTTTCTGTGATGTCACGAGTTGCCGCATGTGTGTTCACCCCTACTAAAGCCCAAACAGCATCGTCATCAACCTCAGTTAGCCTTCCAGATTCAGGAACATCGGTGATATAAAAATTATCAGTATGAAAATTGTCGGCACTAGCACTTGACAAGCATCGTCTTAATTAATTTTACAGAAGTTTTGACGAACTTTCCCTACCTTTCTTATTTTACAACAATTTTGAATGGTGTTTTGGGGTTTCGATACTGTCGCATCCAATTGTACGCAATATCGGTTCCGGAAGAACCCATTTCGGTGTTTTGATGTTAAAAATTCACTTCGCACATGTGTTCCGTTACCGTTAGGCAAATAAGTATAGCCCCCAAGAGCTAAAGATTTCTGGATTGAAAAGGAAGCTCGATATTTAGGTGCCACCCGAATTGTTGCAATAAACCCTGATAAACTGAAAATCCATCTGTAAGACGGAACGAAATCGACCCATTTCATAAATTGATTGAAGATGAGTCGCACACGATAATATTGTGCCAAAAATAATTGTTGTCAAACGGCAGTCATGTGCCCTAAACATTGAACTAGAAAGGAATCATCTACAATCTACATCTAAAATCTTGTCAAAAATCGGAACGTTCGAAGCTAGCTATTGACCAGAAGCGGTCAGAAGAGAGGTCTTTTGTACCATCTGGACAACGTCAGGATACAAGTTTTGATTTGCTAATTTATTGGCATTTTGTATAAAAGAGCTTCCATCAATGTTAATATAGGATATTACAGCCAGCCAGAAATTTCTAGTAATAAGGATATATGAATTAATTAGAAAAATTTTTGTATTAATTTGAACGATTTTTTTTTTCATAATGCACTGTACAATTTTGAAGAAAGTTTAATCTTTCCTAATTTGTATAGAAGTCAACTGAGTAAAAGCCCTCAACAGGAAACTTTCTCATCTGGTTTCAACCACAATTGAAAATTTCTCAAAAGGCATTCGCAGATGATGTGAGACGAATAGCTGGAATCGATATATATATATATATTATTCTTCCGTATATTCAATACATCAGTGTTCTGCCAACGGGTCCTATTAGTTAAAATATGTCAGTGTTAATAATGTCACTTACTTCCAACTACTACATATGCTCGGTGCTGTAGCTTCGGAAACGCAGGTCTTGCGTTCAATTCCTGGCTGAGATCTAAACTTTAATATCGACAAGATTTTTCCTTCAGTAGAACAGTAATCACATGTTGGCAATTCTTTCAGCTGTAACAATTTTCCATGAAAATGCTTCTAAAAGAGCTTTGTAATAAAGCTCAGAAAAATTGATGTCACAAGGGTTCTGTTATTCGGACCAGGCTAACATAAGTAGGTGCTTTATAATAGCGTCCAGAATTAAACATGCAGTTTTGGAATAGAAGCTCGACCAAAGGGTTCTCTTTTATCTATAATTGCCACACACTTAGTAAAAGCATTTGCTCTCTCTGGTGATTGCAGCTTATTTACATCAAGCTTTCTCTGTGTGGGATTTCGTTTGTTCTTTGCGATACATAAACGTGTTCTTTCGATCGTCACGTGATAAATTTGGTTTTTGTTTGTTGATCCTGGATATAGCTTTATCGCTGTCGAGGTGTTGAAATCTGGTACTACCATGTTTCGTGATGCGCCGCTACGATACACCGCCACGATCAGCCTCATTTTGTTACCTAAAGTGTTCTGGTGGAGGCTGAATTTTTCGACAATTGGACCAAAGCTACTTTCCTTGCCCAAATCTTCTTCGGGAGGCTGAATGAAGATCTATGTGGCTGCATCGTCTTTCTCTTCCATCGTGAAGTGGACACATATTAGGCTGATGTCCTTATATTTACCGAAGACATCAACTAGCTGGATAGAGGCACCTTGCATATAGAGGGATCGGACATTCCAGATGCATATTCGTAATTCGTGGTCCTTAAATCATTTGCTGGGGTAGGGGTAGTTCTTATCTGAAGAACGATAGAATTTTTCATTAAAAATGAAGATGTCATTGCATAGCAAGCAGAACTAGCTACATGATGGCTACTTTCCGTCGTTTCTGAAGAATCAGCGGCATTATTTTGAATTAATAATGAGTTTAAATGAATTTAATAATTTATATTAAATTTTAAATAATTTTTTTTTTTTCATTTAAAATCAATGAACAAATTTAATCTCTTTTACTATATTATACTTTATTACATATGGCTATAATGTTTATTAAAAAATTAGTTAAAAAACATAATTTTTGAAATCGAACACATACACGTATGCACACTAAGTGATGAGAAATGAAATTGTATCACTAAACAATATATAACATTTGAGACAAGCCAACATGTATTTTGGGGATTATTAAAAAAAAAATTGTATAGTATTCTTAGTGCACACTTGCGTATATGCATTTGTTATTCCATTTCCATAAATAGAAACATATGTATGTGTGCATGTTCGTGTAAGTAGCAGGTAATTAAAGATGAAAAAAACTTTGTTAATAAAAGTTTGTGCAAAATTGTATGGTATTTATAAGTTTTACTTAAAAAACGAATTACTTACTTACGCAATTTTAAAGTTGGTTGTTTGGAGAACCACTGAGAGCCTGAGGGTGCTGCAAACTTTAAAACACTTCGGGTGGAATTTCTTGACATACAGTATTGTATGCCAAAAAATAAGATAAAATATTAATTCTATGTAATACTATAAATTATTCATAATAACTACATACATTCTCAGTCGTCTCCGAATATAAATCCCTAAACCAAAGTATTATTTTAGTTTGAATCGCTTAGAAGTGTTATTTAAAATTTCTAACTAATATGAATGGAATATGAAAATTAATATATTATTATTCGCATATTCGACTTTACTTGCTCATAGGTCCCCCTTAAGAATAACTTCAAATGCCATCACTGTACTTAAATATATATAACAATGCAATATTCCAAAATATGTATGAGATACAATATGTTGACATTTACGAAGCTTAATATTGTTTGCAAATATATTTTCATATATGCATATGAAAAAATGTTTTCATACAATATAAAGAAAATTTAACTAAATACATAACATATTTACAAATTAAATATTTACAAAACTTTTACATTTTCGATAGGAATTTTCTACCATTATAGTTTTCTTTACCGTGTTCATCCCCCCTCTCATCGTTCCCTCGCCCTTTGACTATTTGTTTAATAAATAAAGTTTTTCTGTGGTTTTGTTTTTCATTTTCTTTTTTTATTGCTATTATCAGTAGTAGTTACTTGCTATTGTTTTTGGCAAAATTGCAATGCCTACGTGCTCACAATTGTATTTTGTAATTTATTTCAATTTCGAATTTAAATGAATTGGAGAAAAGTTGTTTATGAGTTATAAAACTATGCCATAGTAAACTCTGTAATATTAAAAGCCTAAAGTAATTTATTGTAAATTAAATGAATGTAGTTTTTTTTTTTTTGGAAATATTTATATAACCGAAGTCTGGGTAAATTGCAATCTGCTAGGTAGTAAACAACTATAACATTCTTAACATTGCAATTTAATTGCAAAATACTTTTTCACAAAGAAATACTAATACTAATTACGAAGGCAATTTAATGAATCAAGTTATTTTGTAGGATTTGCCACTTTTCTGCCAGATGAAGTTTGAAAAATTTCGGAGGCTCCATCTGTGATGACTTTAGCTAGAAATTTAAGCACTATATGCAATTGAAAAATCATAGCATTAATTAAATAAAACCACCACAAGACCATCACAGTGCTTCTCTGGAGCGACGGTTAAGCACCAAAATCATTCATTCTCATTTGAAAAAATGAGCATACACGAAAATGCTGGATAATTTGATGCCATACGACTTATCGAGGAAGAAAAATGTAAACCACCGTATTTCCATCAGCACATTATTGCTTAAATACAACACACTGGAGCCGACTTACATCGGATGGCGGCTGATTATGGAAAATTAATTATCTCCGATAGTACTGGTCCAAACGACGATTCAGCTATGATTAAAAGCCTTTTCGTACTTTAGCATCTCTGAGAGATAGTGACAAGCCAAAGCCACTTTGCACCTATTTGACAGTTCAAACAAGAATTAGTATCTTATCTTTTTAGACCATGAAAAACGCCGTACAGTCGCTGATTATTATTATTATTATTAGTTGTTGTCGCGCCCATTAGAGGCGCATAATGCCGAAACAAAAGTTTGCTAATGTCGTCGAATTTTCTCTTTTGCCTTGAGCTGGGACCATGTTAGGTTATCATCAACTCCCAAAAATTCGTTTAAAGGATACGTCGCCATGATCCTTTAGGGCGTCTTCTGCAGCGATGTTCTTGAGGGTTCCAGTTCAACGCCATCCTGCTTATTTCGTTCTGCTCTGCGACATTGGCTAATAAATGATTGCAAGCTTTGTGAGGTAGATGCTACTACAAGCCAAGTGTCACAGCCGTCGAGAAGAAATGATTTTATATTCGAATTAAAAAGTCTTATGTTTGTATACTCTGTCAGTTGTTTCGAGTACCAAATCTTGTTTCGGATGAAAAATGCCGCTTTGGCTTTCTTAATTCTTGCATATATATCAGTCATCGTTCCGCCATCCGGTATAATTTGGCTTCCCCAATAGGTGAACGTGTTGACGCTTCCGATTAGCTCACCGTTTACTGTAAAAGTGTTAGTCTGCGAGGTATTCATTTGCATAGACTTCATTTTGCCCACATTTACTAATAAGCAAAATTGTCGAAACTGGGGCTCCGAAAACACAAGAGAAATGGTGGAACTACCTCTCGTAGACGAGGTCGTAGATGAGGTTTACTTCTAGCAGGACGGCACCGTATGCCATACAGGTGGTGAACCAATTTCGCGAAATGGAGACTTAGACTGGTCGGCGAGATCGTTCACCTTCACATCATTATACTTTTTTCTTTAGGGCTACATTAAAGATAAAGCCTACGACACTGCTCCAGCAAATATTGAAGCACTCAAAGGCAATATTAGAACTCTTATTTGCGAGATACAGCCGCAATTATGCGAAAATATGATGAAAAAGAGAAGTTTTACTCAGCAAATGTTAGATAGACAAAGCTAATGTGTGTCAGTCATATTTCACTTTTCTTTGGCGACTCCTGAGGATGAGTAGGGTTAATTTTCAATTTTCCTCACATTTGAACATTGATATCGAGTCGTACTCATTTTTACCCTCATGACAGCCCTACACTTTTAAGGCTCCTTATTATTAATTGTCAACTCTCATGTGAAAAAGAAGCGAAAAGATGAAGCAAAACTGACTGCAAAAAAGCAATATACACACACAATCCCAACTTATTGCAAAAAAATATTTCAGATCACTTCAGCTGCTTTATTACATCACAAGCAATTATATTACATGGTCCTGCGAAATTATAGAAAAGGAAATATTTACAACACTATTGCCAAATCAATTTTGTTCATTTCTAATTTTATTCTACATATGCCAATTGTTCGAAGTGTCAAATCAGTATCATAGACGGTCAACAACGGTCCTAGATCTTCACAATATACTTTTAAAACACCCGCATAAACCAAATGAGAATTATTACATGTGAAAATGCCGGCAATTATATAACAATAATATTTATAATCTGATTCTCTTATAGTTTAAATCAGAGCCGACCGCGAAAATGGTTAAGGAGCCTAGAAAGAATGGAGCTGTTGAAAAAAGTAATTATAAATATGAAAAATATGTACGATATATGCAAACATTTGTCATCAACAAAAATATGATGCTTGATAAATTTGCAATCACCCAAAAATTCATTATTTAACAATAAAATTGTGTCAAAAATTTATTACTTTCCTGACAATGTTTGATGTAAAATATTTTGTCAAATTCAACACTTCAAATACGAGTACTACGAGTAACCCTAAATAAGGGTACGAATGTTCGTTTATTTGCATGAATGAGTATATGGTAAATGTGATTTATTTATTATTTGCATTAAGTAATATATCATAATGTAGCCATTTGTTAAATTAGCAACACATTCATATGAATATATGTACATATATGTATATAGCACTTGTTATATATCAAAATTAATACCAGAGACTCAGAGAGAGAGAGAGAGAGAGAGAGTGAGTGGGTGTCACAGAGAAAACATAAAGCTTATTAGCAACAAATTTGTATGAAAAATTGACAAATTCAAAATGCATTTAAACAAATATGAATGCATAAATATAAATATTTTTTATACACATATTTACATATGAAAGTATGTATACATGTGTACGCACATGTATCAAATCACTAGACATGCACTTAGCAACCTAGCTAATAGGAAATATACATATATTGCATAGACGCATTTACTAAAAATCAATGTTTATCTGCAAAAAACCCTTACACAATTGAACCTCACAAATCAAATAGCGAATGCTAAAGCAAATATATACCAACATATGTGTGTGTATGTAATAAAAAAAAAAATTGCATTGAAAATTTATGGTCTGGTTGGTATTTTTCAATGTACATAAAGTGATTCTGCAACCTAAATATTATTCAGTAGTGTGGAATAATAATGACTTCAATATTAAACTACCAAAAGGTGTGAGACGAAAATAGTATTAAAGGTTTATAGACGTGTAATTTTTAATTTGAGTTTACATCGCAATAATAATATCTGTATTGGCATTATTGAAGCATATATCGAAGCCAAGAGGACCTTTAGAAAATTAAAAAATTATTAACTCGTCAGTGTGTGATCAATAAATTGGAATTTCTTCTTCCTAATTTCAGTCGAGAGCTCCATATGGTTTGCATACCTAAGAAACTCGGAATTTTACATGGTACGGGTCCAGAAAATTCTCAAGATACGATGTGTTTAATTTAACTTTTAAAAGTACCGCTTTTTCTCTAATGCATCAAAATCAAAACAATTGAAAAAATAAAAATCACAAAATAATAATTAAAATTGGTTTTTTAAGATTTAAGATTACTTACTTACTTACTTATGTGGGCATAACAACCGAGTATCGATTTAGGCCGAAATTAACATGCTTCGCCAGCCATCTCTGTTCTTCGCTAGCTGGCGCCAGTTAGAAATTCCAAGCGCCGTCATGTTCTCCAGTACATGGTCTTTCCACCGGAGGTTAGGTCTTCCTCTTCTGCGTCGTCCTCCAGCGGGTTCCGAATATAACACCTTCTTAGCTGGAGCGTGTTCTTCCATTCGCTCGACATGACCTAGCCAGCGCAGCCGCTGGATTTTGATGCGCTTTACTATTCGGTACTCGCCACCAACGCAAATAGGTCCAAAGATATTGCGTAGGACTTTTCTCTCGAAAACTCCAAGCATTCGCGCATCTGAGGTGGAAATTGTTCAGGCTTCAGAGCCATATGTTAGGACAGGCATGATGAGAGACTTGTAGAGTATAGTTTTCGTTCTTCGAAAGAGGGCCCGACTTCTCAATTGCTTACTTTGCCCAAAGTAGTACCTGTTTGCAAGAGTGATCCTTCGCAATATGTCCAGGCTGACGTCATTACTGCTGTTAATGTTGGTTCCAAGATAGACAAAGTCCCTTAGTACTTCGAAAGCGTGGTTTTCAACAGTGACATGCTGTCCAAGACGCCGGGACTCTTTGTTTGTTGACACTAAATACTTCGTCTTGCCCTCGTTCACCGTAAGACCCATCCGACGCGACTCTCTGAGAATGCTGCACTGACTGCTCGCGTGTTCATGCCGATTATGTCAATATCGTCGGCATACGCTAAGAGCATGACACTTTTGTTGAAGATAGTGCCATTATGCCGTAGATCAGCAGCTTGTATTATTTTCTCCATAATAAGATTTAAGAAGTCGCACAATTAAGATTTAAGATTATAATGATTATTTTGTATTTTATTTTCATTATATAATTAATAGTTCAATATATTTTTTTATGATTATTATATTTTAATTAAAATAAAAAAATATCCTCGATTTCTAAACTTTGAGTCCGAGACGATACGTATTTTTGAATGAAATTTTGGCAATGACTTTTTGATGCATTAAACGAAAAAGTTGGGGCGTTGTACATGAATACACCCCTCACCATAGAACTTAGCACCACTCGAACGTATATATATTAATGTGTATTCGATATCAGAAATTGGATAGTCTTTCAATTTCCTATTTTGCTGAATAAGCTCAACTCAAATTTTGCAAACGCTATTTTGTATTTTGGCTTGCTTGTTTATTCATTTGTATACAAACATATGCATAGTGAGTATACTGGTATTTACAAATTTCATTCAAGTTCCAAAAGAATTCATATTGTTAAGTACGAGTACTACTCTACCCATTTGTATTTGTTAGTGATTCTATAAAAGAAACTGCATTCTATGGATATGTTATTCATGAATGTAGCCAATATGATCAAGTGCAGGTTTGCTCATTATTTTACAGCAACACAATAATATAGTATATACTCGTAGTAGGTAAACTACTTCCATAGAGCTATCAAAAACAGTTTGTAATAGCGTAGTATAATCAATAACAAATGAACCACCAACAGCTCCAATAGCACCACCATCATAATGTGTGCATGTGTGTGCGTATAATTCATACATATATATGAAAGTTTATACGCCGCTCAATGATGATTTTTATTCACATTTCTTCTATATTATTATTTTTTTCACTTCTTTCAGGATACACACACATGCTTGTAATCTATTGTATATAGTTATGTGAATGTAAATGCGTTATGGCATAGCAAATTTTCCCAGTTGCAACTATTTCACAAATTATTCTTACATGTATGGCTATGAAGGTGAATATATACGAGTGCGATACATTCCCTATAGTAAAAATTAGTGCTAGTAGTAGAATTAGATGTAAAGCTAGGTCAATGCATCCTCTGACTTAATTGGTGTAATAAGTCGCAAATTACAGGCCGAGACCTTAGCCAGATCCCAGATGTTTAATATATGGTTCAGAAATAAATGAAACAAAAAACAAGTAAAAAGAACTGAATTGTTTGAATTGTCGGCAGTGCTTGCAAAACATAGACGGCTGACAGAGCATTCTACGTTCAGCTAAAATTTATCAAAATCGGTTCTGATACGTACGTAGGTTAGGTTAGGTTAGGTTATGTGGCTGCCCTCTCTCTGAGAGGACACACTTAGGCCAGAAAAGCCCATTGTGATACCACCGAGCTTCTCTTCCAATACTGTTGTGCGTGTTAAATTTGAACAGCATTAGAAGGGACCTACTTATATTAGCTGGTTCCGAACGGCAGAACCCTTGTGACATCACTTTAACTTAGTTTTGTCACAGAGCTCTTTTAAGAAGCATTTTTGGCAAATTGTTACTTCCGGAAAAATTGCCAATTCTTGCCGGTAGATGGGTACTGTTCGAAAGAAAAATCTTTTCGATATTAAATTTTGTTATGCTTCAGCCGTGGATTGAACCTACGACCTACAGATCAGAAGGCCAACACACTAACCTCTGAGCTACGGCACCCACTACGTATGTAAGTAATATGAATTCATGCTGTATTTGACAGAAATGATATACATGGTTTCAACGATATTTCATAAGCAGATCTTTGCCGTTCGTTAATAACACAGTCAGATTGAAAAAAGTAAAGGCTTGTCTAGTAGACGAGTTAGAAATTTCTATACATAATTGGAGTCGGTGAATTTTAATCCAAGGTTGATTTGACCCAGTAAGATCGCCATTTTTACCTAACTTGAAAACCGTGATAAAAGTTAAGGATATATTAAAATACCCAATATCGCCTACAGTGAGGTTAAATTTCTCTCCGACCCTCATTAGTTAATCCTAAGCACTTTCCTTAAACGTATTTACACTCTACATATATCCATCCTTGATAGTGGAACCCCTACAAAATTGAGTGTTTGACCTAGAGTGATCAAATATAAGACTCTTTAATTTTTCTAACTAAGCATTTCACCTCAGCAATCTTCCTTTCTATCTTCACTCCTTGAAGAGGCTGCGTACTAAATGAGCTGTGATGCTGCGTGAAATCTCAAAATAACCAAATAGTTGCTGAGAAATCATTTAAATAATAGTGAAATGTAGGTCCCATTCCCATTAATTGATCTTTCTTAATCCGCTCTTTTCACCATATACGGGGGCTTAGCTACAGAGTTGTTATTTTTATGGTCTTTCGAGACTTCTCAGAGTTTGAGGAAATAAAATACCTACAAAAATTTATACACCACTGCTCAGCGGAGGTACAAATGGGGGTGCAGTTAACTATTGGTATTTAGAATTATAGACTGTATTTCTGTCTTCAAAGTGAATTAGGTACAGGTAAATGAGTGTTAGAACCCTTCAAGTTTTCAGTATTGCAAGGAAACATCATCAACAAGATTCTCAATTCATTCTATGCCGTGTGAGGACACACTTCATCCATACAATAGAGCAGGGGGGAGGACAGAAGTAGTGCACGTTTCTGTTAAATTTTTAATTCATCACTGTTCCTGTTCATTTTCGCTTGGACCCAAGAATGATAGAAACGAAAATTGCGCCCATGAGAGAAGATTTTTCTAGATGTGACGTCATAGTAGTTCAGCTGCGAGAGAAAATGAAAATATGGCGAACAAATTGAAATAAAAATGTAAATAATGCAGAAAATAATGAATGAATAATACAACTCTGGGAACTACTGTGACATCAAATTTTGTCAAATTCACTGAGAGCCGATTAGCGATAAAAGATTTAGTATTCTGTCGTCCGTGGACCTGTAGTTTAAAACAATAAATGCCGAATTATGTATGTATTTCCTAGAATTTGATCGGGACTAGAGAACTGCGATGCCAATGCATTTTTTCATAAACAAAAAGCAACAAACGGAACTACCGCAGAACACTTATTCCACACTTGTAAAAATTTTTTTCCAAATGGGATCATTTAAAATATTTTATAAAACCAAAAATTTATATATTCGTTGCTGCTGCTGCTGTTGCATTCAAATTCATTGTCACTGCCAAATGCAATGGCAATGCCAAATGATACAATATTACTTAATTCTGCTGCAATGAATGGCAATAGTTGCAGTTATAATGTAATAGTACGTGTATTATTGTTGTTGTTGTTATTAATGTTGTTGCCATTGTTACCTATATACGTATACCGAATTTAGTTCATTCCATATTTCGCATTATATTCGATTGCAGTATCTACATGTATACGATATATAATATTTCAATAGTTCAATGCTTAGTGGTTTGATCATGATTGAGATTCGATACGTGTATTGCTTTTTTGTTCGTTTTGTTGTTGTTATTATTGCAAATGCCATTACCATTAATGGCATCACCAATAATACGCACAAAAGTTGCACAAGTGCAACTCGCATGAATGCGACAACACAAAAATCGTTGAAATACATATTGTTATCGATGTTCTCCCCTCCGATTTCATATGTAAAAGTTAAATGAAGAAAGAAAACAAATCGTACACAAAGAAAAATATAATGCTCGTATAAGAAATAAATTAATATGGCAACTCTGAGAATTCTCCATTCACGCCATGCTATGAGTATGCAAAAAATGAGTATGGTAGGTAATGCATAAGCATTTTGGCGAACACACTTGATTCAACGTGGTAGTCCTTCATTTGGAGGTTGCTATAAAGGAAAAATTTTACTTTTTCAGGATGGTATCAAATCTCAATGCACATTTTGCTATTAATACAGCAAAGCGGTAGCCTATTAACAGATGGTAGTTGGCAGAACAGTGTTGCATTTAAAGTTACTATGCAGGAAGCTCAATGGCGCAGGTATCACTGATTAGCTGATATCGTAATTCAGTTATTGACGCCTTAAGAGTTTTACTTAAAAACTTTCCAACCGATATGGTAAAATTAAAAAATAAATAAATATGTGACAGTCATAGGCCCGGAATGGTCCTTATATATACATATTTATATTGTACGGCTCCGAATGGCAGAACACTAGTGACATCACTTTTTCTGAGCTTTGTCACAGAGCTTTTCTAGAAAATTTTTCATGGCAAATTGTTAGTGCCTAAAGAATTACCAATTGCATGCCGACAGGTGGATATGGTTCGAAAGAAAATATTATTGCGATATTAATGTTGTGCTATAGATCAGAAGACCAACGCGCCAACCACTGAGCTACGACAAACTTTTTTAAGCCTTAGTAAATTTCTTGTCACTCTAAAATTTTTCATAAAAACATGAGGATACATGATTGAAATATTGGTTTAGGTATAATATAGTAATTCAAGAACCACTGATCAGCCATCCTAAGGGTATGACGAGTTCCTAAGTAGGTTTTGTTGTATCTGGAGGTGTACTTACCAGCAGTAAAATTACGTTTTGACCTCCTAGGTCCTTGGGTTTAATTACAACAGTTTGATCAATTGCAACAGTTTGATCAGACTTAGAAGCTTGTAGTAAATTCTTTCTTAGCATGAATATTTGGTTTTGTAACAGATGTTGATGATTTCATGCAGAAGTCAACTCTACGACTTCTGTTCTCTTTAGTTAGCTCATAAGCACACAATTTTCCTTTCTACTGAATATTTTCCATTACATACAATCGAACTGAAATTGTTTGTTCAGATATTTCCAATTTTTCGTTATATCTCTTTGAGCTTACAACTGATTTTAATTACATAACGGTAGAAAATCTTCATCTTCAAACTGTTTTTTTGCAACTGGAAATGTATCATCCTCAAGGCATAAATTTTCTATATGTAACTTCGTAACCACTCCTAAAAATTGAAGCACCTACGGAATTATTTCATGTCCAAAGGTGTCATACAAGCAACAATAATTAAGCAAATATACGACGATGCCTGCATTTATTAGATAATAATTGCAAATTTTACCTTAATTGCGTAACAGCTCCATTTGATGGTATACTATATACAGGAAGTATGGGCTTTGAAAGTGGAAAAAAAATTTGTCGAATTTTGCTGGTCACCGTAATATGGTCAGTAGCGACCTATCAATTGTTGTGCACTCCATTGACTTAATCTTAGATTTCCTGGTTCAAAATATAAGATCTGTTTTACTAAATTATCACTCAGCCCAATGGTTCTACCGCACTAATCATTGCTAATTATTTGTTGTATCAAAAATTAATTACTAAATTTTAATACGTTTTCAAAAACACCATACTGTACCAATATTGTTGTATGTTATATGCTTCAATACATGCAAGTGTAGGGTAAGGGACAGTAATACTTACAACGTCGGATACATGAGCTACTAACTTATTTGTCAGGGCATGGAATATTCTGACATTAATGCAAATGTACTTATATTTATCGGGTTTTTAGATAGTGCTTCAACCACTTTGATTTAAAATATAGAGAAAACATCTAAAGCACATTGTGTAAATTAAATATATTTTAAAAAGTCAGTATTTAGAGTTTTATTTCCTAAAATATAATATGTGCTCCATATTTTCTTTCCTTACTATACAAAACTATAATATGATGATGACAGTCACAACACCGACTACAACAACAATATTAGTACTAATAACAATTGCAGCATCATCTAAAAGCCACATTGTCAACTACAGTAGCAATAGTAGAACATACTAACATAAGTAAGTAGCATTTAGTCGAAGCAGTTGCATTGGAAGTAGTAGCAGCAGCAGCTGTAGTAACAATAAGAACAACAACAATAATCATACATATGTACATACACATTGTCATTATCGACAACGACAACATCGACGACAATTATTGACAACACAATGGGGTGATTGTAATTAATCTTGACATAATCTGAGCAGATAATTTCACCGACTATTTTTGGTGTTGTTGGCTGATTGTTGTTATTTGCTTAGAAGCATATAGTACATACAATATAGACGAGTACGTACATATAGTATGTACTTATGTACATGTTTATTCTCTTGCTATCGCTATTTGTTTATTTGGTAAATAATGACAGCCAATAACAGCAATACAAGTAGTTAAATAGTGGCAGCAATTGCTACATACAAGTAGTACACATGACTTTCATATGCTACGATCATATTGTTGTATTATACAATATGTCTAGGGTTTATTAATGCAATTGACTCTTTCATATGTTACAAGTATGTTATGTGTAGTACATACATGTATACTCGTACATGTCATTTGATATTAAACTCTTTCCCCTTGCTAATTGTCATTATTGTTATTATTTTGTAAATTTTTCTTTATCTTCATTTTTTTATTTGTTAGTTCTAAAATTGAACTAAGGCAATGTTTTTAAATAAATTCTCCAGATATATCCCCCTGCGACTATATCCTATTTTCAAAAACTAAAGCTCTAAAAATATAAATATAAAGCTCTCGACCAAAGCTAGTCTTATTACATAATATGTATGCAGAATTATGTTCTCGGTCAGTGCTTGAAATTTCTAACTGGCGCCAGTGAGCGAAAAACTAACACGACTAGCAAAGCATTCTATATTCGGGCAAAATCGATCAAATTTACTTATAATGGCCAGTTAATTAAATTAGTGTCGCTCAGTCATTACCAATAGGCACAGAGTAATGATGTGATATATTACTAAAGGAATTTTTTCCAATATCGCCCCCCTGCAACTTAGAGATGTCTTCGCCCAATATACATCCATCTTGGATTGTAAATATACGAGGGCGGTCCCATAACTGCCCGATCTAACAAAGAAAAGACAACAAATTTGGGAAAATTTTTCTTTATTTTTCTACATAATCTTCTTTTAGCTCTATACACTTTTTCCAGCGATATTCTATAGCTTCGATAACCTGTTTATAGTATGAACTGTCTAGCTCATGAAAATAGCCATCTACCGCAGACTCCACCTCTTCGTTGTTTGCAAATCTTCCACCATGAAGCCATTTTTTCAAATTTGGAAATAGAAAATAATCCGAAGGAGCTAAATCTGGCGAATAAGTTGCGTGCTGAAGCAATTCGAGTTTTAACTCATTAATTTTGGCCATCGCAATAGCGGATGTGTGAACTGGTGTTTTTGGTGTTATTGTGAGCAAACGCGGCACCCATCTTGCACATCTCCAAATTTTCGGTCAATATACGATGTATAGCACTTTTTGAAATGCCTGTAATTTCACCTAGCTCACGCACCTTCAGCCGGCGATCATCCACCTCAATTGGTCGACAAATATGGTGTTCGTCTTGGCGGCTCGTACGACCTCGTTTAAACTGTGCCACCCAATCTAGTTCGCTTTAATATTCGTTGGACTGAGACCTTTTAAATGAAAGTATTGAATTACATAACGGTGACCAATTTTTTCCACGTTTACAAATTCACTGAGGTCGTTAACTTTCGATGGGTCCAAAAAAAAAAAAAAAAATAAACACCGTGTCGTCTTGAAACTTAAAACATATGTTTTATAAGGTTGCCACTTTTCACCAAAGTAATTTTTTTCAAACTACTGCCGCCATCTATAAGTCAAGGTAAACACTCAGTCCTGATTGGTTTCGGTCATAGTTCTGAAAACCCTTTCTATAAGGAGGAGTTAAAAGTGAAGACAGACAGCTTCTGGGACTCCAGTCAAATTAAAGACATGCAAATCCTCTCCATAGACCATCAAGGCCTTCTGATCTGTAGGTCGCGGTTCAATCCCCGGCTGATGTATAACAAATTTAATATCGAAAAAGATTTTTCTTTCGAATGGTCCCACCCATCTCTCGGCAAGCAATTGGCAATTCTTCCGACAATAACAACTTGCCATGAAAAAGCTTCTAAAAGAACTCTGCGACAAAGCTTAGAAAAAGTGATGTTACAAGGGTTCTGCCGTTCGGAACCGGCTAAAATACGTAGGTCCCTTTTAAAACTGTTCAAAAATATAACACGCACAACAGTAATGGAAGAGAAGCTCGGCCAATGAGCACTTCGGGGCTTTAAGTGCCACATATTTATTAATTTATTTTTATTTATAACATTTCAAGAGAAAACACTATATTTTGTTGAACCATAGAACTAAATAGGGTTTGAATGCGAGAGGTTTCTTGTCAAATTGACGACTCTGGTTCTCATTCGCATATGCATAGCATGCAAGTCTTTATAATTAGCATTTTGTATTTAGTACTGAAATCAAAATGTTACTTCAAAACCTCAGTAATTCATTGAAACCTATTCTCTTACTTAAATTTATTCAATTCAATGTTCATTATGATTGCGAACAATTTTAAAAGATAAAATATTGTCGAGAAACAAAAATCTCTTACTTATAATATGACTTATATGTATGGTATAACTTTAAAATAATGCACACATATTTTTTCCATTAAATGCTTCAAAATTTCATTAATATGCATTCATATAAATATTGCTGTATAATTTAATTTATGTATGGAACGTATTTATGAATATATGTAGCATTGTATATGATATTATACAAAATATATGAATTTGTAGATATCTCTCCATCTCTCTCTCTCTCTTTCTATCTTTCTCTCTCTGTCTCTATAGTATTTAGTTATTTTACCATACATATATTCACATTTCATATAAAAACAATTTTAATTTCGAGCACTTTCCTTGTACGTCCTGTGCTCCATTTCAAAATTAACCCTTATGTTACATTCGGCATGAATGAGTTTGGTCATTCCAGGCCTCATATATATGAGTATTAAAGGAAAAAGAAATTGCTGTAACATATTATACGTAAAAAACATTACATTCATCTGCAATGAGTTTTCGTCTAGAACATAAGTTTTCCTAAATAGAGGATTCAATAGAATATATGGCTGGATATTGTGGAGCATGATGATGATAATTGCAAAATTCCAAACAAAATGAAATGTGCCTTAACAGACCCAATAAGTAACAAGTAGGTTAACGCAGAAAACGGTTTTTGCTACTGCTGCTGCTGCTGTTTCTGATGCCCCATTTACACTTTTCATTCATTCATTCATTCATTCATTTCGTTCATTCGCTCACTTGCATATCGTTCATATCATATGAAATTTTTATGAGTTGAACTTGTAAAATTTTACGCTGGTTGCTTGTTTATTTTTCACGCTCATACATTTTTATTATATTATTTTATTTATGTTGATAAATGTATGATGTGTTGTTGTTATTATTATAATGAGTACACTTTATAGTGGCGAGGAAGAGCTCATGAGCATTTTTTTTTTACTTACTGAATTCGTTGTAAAATATAACTTTTATACTATATAGTAAATGGAGAAAAATATCATCAAGTGCTAGTGAAAACTTAATGTTCATACAAAAATTTATTAAATCAATCTCGATTACCTTCGGCATTCATATCAATAATTGTATGCTTTCATTTTCGTTCAATCTATTATGAAAGCTTGTAGTGTGAAATCTTTTTTAGCAAATGGCCAAAGAATTATTTATAGTTTTACCGTATGACCTTATATGTACATACTTACACATTTGAGTATGAATACATTTTAATTTGTTGAATTTGGTATGTGAACATTGTCTTCGGGGAAAAATGATTTTTGCATCAGTAAACCAGAACTTTTTCAAGAGTTTCCGAAGAAATTCGCCAAATAAAACACTTTTGTACTCCTAAAATATTATAGCCATTAATGTTGTTGCTACTGGAACTCTCGTTAACTTCTTTGAAGTGCTTCCATCAGATTCAACCCATTGTAATGGTTGTTGTTTTCATTGTAGTGTATAGTAGTTGTGGATTCAAGTCTCATTAGCACTTATGAAACTATGCCTGAAAACCATTTTATTCTATTTAAAACGCTAGATAGGTAAAGAGACAGATGAAGAGAGAGAGAGAGAGAGAGAGACATAGGCATTGATCAATCAGCTCTCTGAGTGTAGTCTATAATGAACCTTTGAGAATAGGTTATAACTATTAATATATTTTCTGAAGAAATGTGTGCCTTTTTAAATAGAATATTAAAAGTTGCTAACCCACAAATGGCTGTGGTGCTTTGGGAGTATTGCTTTGCAACATTATTGCTTTGATGTTGCAGGCAATGATCGATAATCAAGGTCACAAAAGTTTCGAATAGAAAAAATAATGAAAAAACAGAATTATCGGGGAAAAAGTTCCGAATAATCATTAAAATTGTTGCCGAAATGTTATCCCATATCTGCTCCTTCGAGAGTAACAGTTTATTGGTGGGTTTGTGAATTTAAAATGGGTCGAACAAGCATCGAAACGCACCTCAGTCTGGATGGCCAAAATAGGCTAAGAAGCAAGTGAATCGATTCGTCTTGAGTCATCAAAAGGTGAAGTTTTTCGGATACGATATTTTGAAGTGAAAACTCTATCGGACCGACGGGTGCCACGTTTGCTGTTTCGACGTTTTGTGACGGTCGATGAAAGTGGATCTATAACCATACGCCTGAGTTCAATGACGAAATAAAGAATAAACGACCTCTTATAGTTGATAAAAAATTTCTGTACAATCATGATAATGCACCGGCACACACGTCTTTGAAAACGATGACCAAATTGGACCGATTACGATTCGAATTGGTATTCTCCAGACTTGACTCCCAGCGACTATCATCTCTTCCCAAACCTCAAGTGGTGGCTCCAGGAAAAGATATTTAGCACGAATAAGGAAATGATTGCGGAAACCGAGACATATTTCGAAGGCTTGGACATTTCGTACTACAGAAAGTGGATTGAAATGTTGGAAACTCACAATTCTAAGTATATTGCTCTCTAGGGCAATAAGTATAAAATTGCATAAAATCGCTTGTTTTCATTACAAAATTTCTCGATTTTTTAACCCATGTAATAAATTTACTTATATTATAAATGTATTGTGTAAATAATGAAATTGTTACCAAACGTTCAGCTCTTCCTTTACAATATTTTCATCCAGCTAACTGTACATATGTAGGTACATTTGTATACATCGGTCCGCTAAGAGATGATACACAAAAACGACAAAAAGAAGATAGTCACTAGAGCATATGCCTTGTAGCACATGGTGGTCGATCGTTTCATTAACAATATAAAAATTATTTTATAGTTTAAAAATGAATACAACACACTACAGATATACATGAACTTACGAGTATGTAAATGCATAATTTTTCAATTTTTTTCTACTTTGTTTTTATTATTTTTTTATTTAAATTTTTTGCCAAGTTCCAAGTTCACAATACCACCACATGGTTGTTGGTAGTGCTGTGTTGTGATATGTTGTTCGACTTGAATCATGTTAGCATAAAATTTACATTCAACATTTTAGTACTCAAACATGCATTAAATTACTATAATACTGCAACCAATTAAATACTATTACTATACATTACCACTACAACATACTACAGCGAGTACTACTGCTACTATAGTAGTAGTAGTAGGTACATATTATCATCAACAATTACTGTATCGACAAGCAACGACATAACGCTATGGTATGCTTAAAGGTGGCTTAAATCGTAATATGCACTTTTGGCTACTAGTACTCTCAGCATTGGCTACTACACTTACGATCACAACGCTGATGATGTTGATGATGCTGATGATGATGATTTTCTTCATGTTCTTCTGTTCAACATTCAACATTTTGATTGCTTCCTTATTGTCCATCTCCAACATTCACATTCACAAATATGTACCCTGTATATGAAAATGACCGTGCATACATATAGTGTACATAATGTTGGTGTTTGTGCGGTTCATTTGTGTGTACCCTTTTGTATTTTACCGCCTGTCGTTAATTTAATCCATCTGCAGCGGCGCGTTCATAGTGATGCAACTGTATCAATGTACGTATCATACATATGTATGTACATATACAAGAGATATCTCCATATCTTAACAAATATCTCAGTACGAATCTCTCCATATCTCTTCGCAGTTATTGTCGTCGCTGTTGTAACCAATTTTTTTTTTTTATTTAATTTAATTTAATTTTATTACAATTCTTCTCCTAAATCCATACAACTCGTCTATTGTTGTTGTTCACATCATTCTCCTCCTCCTCCACCACCCGTTCTAAAGCTAAAGTTTATGTATCTTTATATCTTAATGTATGTGTGTATTTGTTTGTATAATTAATTTACGCGAATTTAACATTTGATATCGTACGAAAAAGCATAACATGTTTAAAAGGCATTAAATTTGGCATTGTCGTTAATTTTATTTTTCAAGAGGATATGCGAGCACTAATACCATACCAAATGCATAAAAAATAATAGTACAGTACATAAGTATTGTATGTTATATTGTAGCTTGAAGCAAGTTTCGTCTAATCAACATCTAACTTGACTTTATTTTGGCATCTTTATACATCATGATTATCATCTCGTTGTATAGGTGTATGCATATGTGTGTGTGTGTGTGTGTGTGAGATTATGTGACTAACTAAGTGAGCGAATGAGTGACCGTAAAGGTGTTCTTCCTTTAACCGCTCTCCTCTCAATGATATTGGCATGTTAATGCATTGTCAATACGCTTTGAGAAAAGGCAAGCAGTAGCCATTTAGTGTATTTGCATTATTTACATTTAACTATTACCAGAATATTTATGAAATTATACTCAAATAATGTATAAAATTTATATTATGGTTGATTTTATCTAAAAGAAATTAATATAATTCAATATAATATGAAATTATGAAAGTATGTTGACCCATCGATATTCCATTTGCAATCAGCAATTCATGATTCAAATCAGTTTCAGCGAAGACAGAGGTAATTTGCTGTCATAATCCTTTTATGTACAGTTTAAAGTTATGGCGAAGGTCTGATGGTTATTGGTGAAATTTGTTTTTTTTTTCTATTCCCATTGTCTGGCATGGAATGCCAGACAATGGCATTCAACACAATCATCAACACAACATCAACACAATATACTCTAACAGGGTACTCTTCCTTTTCTAAATCATTACACTACTAAAGGATGACTTCATAGGATAGTTTCATAATTCATTCAAAATTGTAAAATTATTCTCTGGCTATCAAAATCGACCTACGGAAATTTCAAACAGTTTTAAACAGAATCACTAGATATTGAGATAATTTCATCTCCGCACCAGTCATCAGTGCTAAGTCATCAGTTCTGAAATTCCGCTATTTAACCCATTTTTCTGGTACTCGAATTATATTTACGATGTAATGATCTACCAATTTTTAAGTAGTCATAGTCGAGGGAGAGCAAGTATTGAACTTCCTGACTTCCCTGACTATCAGTGAAAACGTAAGTATCCCTATTACATATAACATTAAAGTATATTAAATTCAATTGAACGCCTCGTCAATGGATATAACTTCGGCTTAAAAAATATTACAGACGCTTTGTAGTTTGAGAGTCAGTCTAATGTTTAAGGAATCAGATTAAGCAAAGTATTGGAGATATTTGTATACAATTATGCCATATGTACTCTATTGATAGTTGTTGTTTTTTTTAATTAACCCAGGACAGTATTCAGACACTTATTCGTCCATTATACTACGCCTGAAATCAATTTTGATGTATACAAGTCTTTTGAAGAAATCAAAGTAGTGCTAAGAAACCAAAATTTACTAACCTTAGAACATCTCAAACCTGATTCGAAAGAAAACCGGGAGAACAGAAATAATGTTGTCCATCATTTTCATCTCTACAGGCTAGACAGAGAATACGTTCAATTAGTTCTTTTTTTTCTGAATATTATGTAGAACGAAATTGAATTATTTTTCTGCTTAAAGACAGTAGAAAATGTGAGCAATTAGCTGCCTACAAAACCTAGAACCAATGGATTTGAGAAGGCCAATTGTTAAATATGACATTGTTGAATCCAGATGGTAGTCCACAAAGCAGGTATAGGGCCGATAAAATGTGTCTCAGAGTCCTTTTTTTGATACTAAAATCAAAGGTCTCATAGATCATGATACACACGTGCTCTGGTACTCAAATCCACAACGGGATATTTTGCCCTAAGGCACAATTTATTTTGGATTCCATTGAGCAATTAAATAAATAAAATAAAAATAAATTGAGCAGTTACTCGTTTCATTATTATAGGCAGTCGCAAACAGACAGAATTGTGGGGTTATCCAAGCAAAATTATGCTCTACCTATGTACGCTATTTATAGATTTCTAATTCTACTATTTTTGAGAAGTAAGAATCACGATGAAACTAGAGTAGCTAACTAAACTGACCAACCTAAGGAAATATACCTAACGCTGGTGTATGGACAAGTTGAAAGCCGAAGTTGCCTTGGAGCCGGTATAGTAAATTCCACATTCGAACTGTACACACGCTGCCATATTTGATGCAGAGCCATATGCCAGAAACTTCGCGGTAAGCATGCAGTTGGATCCTGTCAAATTCAAATCACAAATGGTGTATGAATCAAGATTCTGTGATACAGTCAGGCAGTCGAGAAAACTCCAAAAAACCACATATTTTAACAAATATCAACCTCCGAATGCTACATAATAAGTGGGTGCCGTGGCTCAGTGGTTAGTGTGTTGGCCTTCTGATCTGTGTCTCGTGGGTTCAATCCCCGGCTGAACAAATTCAATATCAAAAAGATTTTTCTTTCGAACGGTATCCACCTGTCGGTAAGCAATTGGCAATTCTTCCGGCAGTAACAATTTGCCATGGAAAAGCTTCTAAACTCTGTGACAAACCTCAGAAAAAGAGATATCGCAAGAGTCAAGCATCTATTTTCAGTGACCCATATGTTCGTATTAGCTACACAGTAAATTATATACAATATTTTCTATCTTGCATTATATCAACTATATTAGGCAAGATATAAATATAAAAACAATAAGTAAGTACCTGATGTAGTCCGTAGTAAGCACAAGTTACTTTCTATTAAAAAAAAAAAATAAATATGTGGCACATAAAGAGCCCCAAAGGGCTCATTGGCCGAGCTTCTCTTCCATTACTGTTGTGCGTCTTAAATTTTGGACAATATTAGAAGGGACCTACTTACAGGTGGGTACCGTTCGAAAGAAAAATCTTATCGATATTAAATTTGTTATGCATCAGCCGGGGATTGAACCACGACCTACAGATCAGAAGGCGAACACACTAACCACTGAGCTACGGCACTCACGTTACTTTCTATTTACTTTCAATAAAAATCATAAATCTTCTTAGATACCTTTTTAATACTTTTAACTAACAAAGAAGAATTCTGACGAACTTAATCATTTTTTAGAGTGAATTTAGAATTTAGAAAATATATTTGAAGCTTCATAAATATTTCCAATTATGGCTGAGTGATATTTGTATGAAGAACGAAAACTACACTCTACAAGTCTCTCATCATGCCTGTCCTTACATATGGCGCTGAAGCCTGTACAATTTCCGCCTCGGATGAGCGAATGCTTGGAGTTTTCGAGAGAAAAGCTCTACACAAGATCTTTGGACCTATTTGCGTCGGTGGCGAGTACCGAATAAGGTATAACCATGAGCTGTATGAGCCATATGCCGATATTGACATAGTAAAGCGCATCAAAATCCAGCGGCTGCACTGGCCAGGTTATGTCGAGCGAATGGAAGAACACGCTCCAGCTAAGAAGGTGTTTTATTCGGAATCCGCTGAAGGACGACGCAGAAGAGGAAGACCTAACCTCTGGTGGAAAGACCAAGCACTGGAGAACCTGATGGCGCTTGGAATTTCTAACTGGCGCCAGCTAGCAAATCGATATTTGGTTGTTATGGCTACATAAGTAACTAAGTATGATATTTGCATGATACCAACCACTATAAGAGCCTTCAAATAAAGAAATATTTGAGTATTTTCTATTACAAAAATTAATCTTCTATCTGTACTGTTAAAGCTAAAATATGTCAATTGAGACTTGTAGTAATCACTATGAAATCAATTTAATAGATCTATGTTATGCAACGTATACTATAGAGCCTCTAAATAAAGAGATATACCCATACATCTAATGATATGAGAAGTGAATTTATTCTTCATTGCAGAAAATGTGATTTACATAAAAAAAAAATTCTTGATAATAAAAAACCAGCAAAAGATGCTCAAATATGTACTTACTATATACTTATTTAAGATTTATAAATCCTTCGGATATATAAACATTTTCATTATATATTTATATCTGTATATCCTCTCAGAAACATACTCACACTTATACATGCCATTATCTGAAGGATAATAACACTTAAACGTTACAAAATACAAAATACAAACAAAACAAGTACATATAATGGAAGAGGGTAGTTGAAAATGATCATAAACATTGTTGTTTGTCATTGTTATAAAATAAATAAAAAAAACAAAAAAAAAATAAAAAAATCAAAAATAAAATAAGGAAAACAACAATAATGCGAATGAATCATAATAACAAACAATACAAGCAAGCAAGCAAACAAATATACTTGTACATAGATCATAGCTTGTTGCTCTTCATATCATTCCGCCATATCCGTATTTTTTTTTTCTCTCTTATTTTTTTGTTGTTTTTCCTTTTCGACTACATATTATTGCATGTTTTTTTTATGAGTGCATCATCTTGTCACAAACACAACAACAATAATACTTAGCAAGCAAACAGTAAAATAGCAAAATCCTCATCATCTCATTATGATGATCATTATCAACTTTAGCAATGTGACAATGTTGGTCATCATGCGTGTGCGTCTGTATATGGTCTTAAGTATGTGTGTGTGTGTTTCTACGGTTCCTTGTTATATTTTCTCCATTTTCTTTTTGTTTTCTTCTTTTTCTCTCCTTTTTTTCCGCTCTAAATGCTTCCGTTTCTATTGTTGTCAAAGATGCTTGAACTGAATGGTCAACCATTGTAGTATATGTTAGTTGTTTGATGATCACAAGCGTAAACAATGGCGTTTTAACACAACAACAGAAAGGAAGCAAAATTAAAAAATAAGAATAAATAAAAAACACCATACATAACAAAATACTTGCATTCATAGAAAAATCATGAACAACAAACTAACAAATTATATCATCCACGCACTCTACACTATCTTTCTTTCTTTCACTATATGTACCTAGTAATAAATGGAGGATTGTACATATTTTTTATGTTTTCCTTTGAATTTTTACATTTTTCTTCATTTAAAATAAAATAAAATTGTTTATTTAAATTCAATTTTCTGTTGTTCTTACTGTCAAATTTATTGCTTCTTGAGTTTCAATAAAGTTTAAGCCCGAAATAGGTGCTCAGGCATGGAGCGCAATATCATAAGGGCTGCTTCAAAATTGCAAATGTTTTAATATAGATTATGTAGAAGTCCCATCATAAGGAGAAGAGACCGAAATATCCAATTAGAGAGCAGAAGAATTCTACACTGGGTAGAGAGAGAAATAAAGAGTGAGAGAGAGAAAATTGATTACATTAGAAAGATAAGTTTGCCATTGCCATATCATAGAAATGGTTCAACTAAACATTTTTTTCCGAAGCCTCTAAAGTTTCACGCAACGCCAGAAAAAAAAAATCATCTAGACGCGATAAATCGTACATCTCGGTGGACTGGTCTGTTTTGAGATATAACGTCTTCGCCAACTATTTCCTTAAATAAATTAATTGTTTGACACGAGCCGATGACGCCTTCCTGTTGGAAAAAATACCTTCAGTCAATATGCCATTAAATTGATGCACGCAACAATCGGCAATCATGGCTCTACAGCGTACGCTGTTGATGGGAACGTTCTAACCATTCTTATTTTTAAAGAAGTAATGACCAGCGGTTCCACCGGTCCATTAAGCATACCAAAGAATAAGTTTTTGTGAACTTAAAGTTACTTCGTGAATTTCTCGTGGATCATCGTTATTCCGAATGCGGGCATATTGCTTATTGACATGTGTAATAGCGTTGTCAGTGGATGCGGTACCCGGTTGAAGAACAACTTTAGTATCGAAAAGATTTTTATTTTACAATTTGCCATGGAAAATCTTTTAAAAGAGTTCTGTGACAAAGCTCACAATCCGGCTAATATAAGTAGGTCCCTTCTAAAACTGCCCAAAAATTAACACGCACAATTAACTACTAGAAGAGAAGCTTAGCCAAAGGGCTCTTCGAGGTCTGCGCGTACCACATCTTAATTGTTTTTTAATAGCGTTATTAGCTTTGAGCAATTAATGGCCATTTGCTGTTTTGAAAAAGCAGTTTATGTTCACAAAGAAACCAAAAACTAGATATTTTAAAAGAATACAAGCTGTATAACAATAACTTTCGGAAAAAGTTGTGGACAGTCTCGCATTGTGTTTTTGGGAAGGCTGGGGTGATGCCTAAATCTTGATGTCATCATTTGGATTAACCTATAATATTGACTTATTGAAAATAAAGAGTATAGTGAATCGTTAAAATATGAATCTAGCCCAGTCTGAGGCAGTGATAGCCCAGTATATAAACGTTTTCACCCTTTCGATCAGAATTCTAATTTTTGAATCAATTGTGAATTATATTTCAATTATTAAAAATTTAATTCGTAAGAGTACTACTTAGTTTATTTTATATTTTCCTTTAAAACAAAAAACTGTTCACATGCATTTTTCAAAGGTACACACTCAAGTACTCTCATAGTGGTAAAAAATTTAAATGATTTTACCTTGAATTGTTTTATGAATATTTTTGCTGTTGTTGTTCTTTCAATTATTCCGCTTGAAAATTGAAATCATGGCAAAATGTTGCTTTTCAAATGCATTTGCAAATGAGTGATGAAGTTGAGTTTGAGTTTTATACAAACCTTTGAAAAGCGTTTCATCCTTTCCCACTCCTGTTGTTGTTGATGCTTTTATTGTTGTGTTTTTCGTTTTTCGTTTTTTGTTTTGTATATTTTTGTTTGAATATTTTTACTTGATTTACATATACTTTTGTTAGAATTCTTTTATTGTATTTTCGCTTACATTTGATTGAACGCGTTTATTGTTGTTGTTGTTTGTATATTACGTTTAAATAAACAGTAAAAATATTTATTTTCAATTAAATTAATTAATTGAAGCGAAAATGGAAAAATTTCTAAAAAGCATTGAGAGTGCGAAATTTGTGTTCTAAAATAAATATTTTTTTTACATCATCGACAAGAATAATAATCGAAAAAAGAACAACAAAAAGAAAAGGAATATAATTTACAAAGCAAATACAAATTATGTTTAAAAATATTGGCTAAGTTTAAGCTAAATTTCATTGATGGATAAATAAATATTAGTTAGCATTTCGATTAAGTGGTAATGTTTTATGGTAGTTCAACATTGATGAGATTCCTTTCCGTATATTTCTTATAAATTTTGGTTTTATGGCTTCGATGTATTAAAATCTCTTGGCTGCTTTAATATAGCGATTAATTAGTTGGTTGGTCTTACATGTTTAAAAACTATAGTTTTACCATTGTAATGCTGTTAAAAAAGTTATGTCTAAAATCAGCCAGACGTAATCAACATCTACATAAGTATGTTCATCTTGAAATTTTCGATTATTATTAGCGACCAAATTATACCCATTTTTCGCTACATGATCACTTTTTACAGAGCATTTTGCCATAATAGCCTTTTCATTATAGTACTTTTTCGATTTACAGTCCACAATACGAGGGCGATCCCATAACTATCCGACCTAACAAAAAAGCACAACAAATTTGGTAAAATTTTTCTTTACTTCTCAACATAATCTCCTTTTAGCTCTATACACTTTTCCCAGCGATATTCTATAGTTACGATAACCTGTTTATAGTATGAACTGTCTAGCTCATTAAAATAGCCATCTACCGCAGACTCCATATCTTCATTGTTTGCAAATCTTCTACCACCAAGCCATTTTTAAATATTTGGAAATAGAAAATAATTCGAAGGAGCTAAATCTGGCGATTAAGGTGAGTGCTGAAGCAATTCGAGTTTTAACTCATTGATTTTGGCCATCGCAATAGTGGACGTGTGAACTGGTGCATTGTCTTGATTGTGAGCAAACGCGGCACCCATCTTGCACACAGCTTTTTCATCTCCAAATTTTCGGTCAATATACGATGTATAGCACTATTTCACCTAGCTCACGCACCTTCAGCCGGCGATCATCAAATACGATTTTGTGGATTTTCTTAACCGTTTCTGGCGTGTCCACCGCAATTGGTCGACCACTACAGTGTTCGTCTTGGCAGCTCGTACGACCTTGTTTAAACTCTGCCAACTAATTTTTTATGCTCGTAAACGAAGGAGCAGACTCCCCCAGAGTAGAATCTAGTTGGGCTTTAATATTCGTTGGACTGACACCTTTCAAATGAAAGTATTAAATTACATAATGGTGACCAATTTTTTCCATGTTTACAAATTCACTGAGGTCGTTAACTTTCGATAGCTCCGAAACAAATACTAAACACCGTGGCACCTTGAAACTTTTCACCAAAGTAATTTTTTCAAATATATATCAGGTCGGATAGTTCTGAGACCGCCCACTTATTTCATTATGTGGTCCAAATGCTGTACTGCATAAATACCGAACTAATTATCGTCAAAAATAACACTACTCGGGAATTTTTTTCTCTTTTGCAAGTATCTCAAAAAGAGAAAGTTTTCTAGACTAACCTGGAATTGCTGAAAAAGAAACTTGCCTTCATTCATTTTTTATAGAAGAGTTTTTGAGATATTCGCTTGTTATTTTTTCACTCGAAAGTGACTATTCATATGATATGACATCTATACTATTCGAAAATCGTGGTCTTCTTCTTTCCGACAATGTACCGCCTGTGTCGATTGGATTAAATTTGATTGAATTATATGTGATGGAATTCGAAAAGAAGAGACATTTTTCATCGTTTATGAATTTTCAGTTGTTCCATTGACATAAAAAATTTTCACGTCTCATTTGAGCTCAAGTTATAGTTAAAAATTTCACCATAAATAAATAAGCATAAGAAATAATTTCGTTTTCCTCTCAATAAATAGATTAACTGAAAATTAGTACTTTTCAAAAAAGGTCAGAAAATCTGCTATTTTCGAATTTCGTATGTAGCCTCAGTAACTCGGTAAAATTTGATCCGATCGACACAAGTGGTATTTCTTCGGAAGGAAGAAGACCAACAATTTCGAATGGCGTTCAAATCATGGATATACATATAAATAAAATGTTTTCGAGATTTTTAGCAGTAACTGAAAAAAGTTCAAAAAAACACTTTTTTCGAGAATATCTCGAAATAACTTCTTCTTATTAAGCGTGCCAAATTTAATCTAGAAAACATACTAATACATTTAAAAAGAAATAAGGAAAGAAGCACCGCATTTTGCGTAAATCCAAATATATGACTCTGATATATTTTATAAAACCACATGATATAAATATGGTAAAATTTTTAAATGGATTCTATTTTAAAAAATTGTTAAGTGAACATTTACTAATAGGAAATTACGAAACATAAAAATAGTAAACTATTCCACTCTATAGCACTCGAATAGTGGAAGTATGTGTAATATAAGTAGGCATACCATATTTCTACCGATACCAAGCACTGTGTCAAAATTTGCCAAGACCACCATCACCATTAACCATTATGTACTTAATATCCAATGTATCATATAGCCAACACATAATCAATATAAGGAGCACAAATAAAGCAACAATTCTTATACTTATTTCATTGGTCAGGCGTATTTATAAAACAATTTGCCAAAGTCAAAATATGCAGCAAAGAAAAAAGAAGTCAATACAAAAAATTCAGCAAAAAAAAAAAGAGGAAAAAATAGAATATATTGCCACAACAACTACAACAATAATAGTAACAAATAGTTTATATGACTTGCGCGTATATATTTATGTGGTCTCACTTAAGGGCCCAGGCACTACCATCAAATCGGCAACTTTTCAATTTATTACTTAAAGTGGTTCAATTGGCTAAACCCCAAATGGTTTTCTGATTTACGATCGTAATGCACGCAAGCCTTTTATTTAGTAGTGGTAACTTTACGAGTATGTATGTAGTAAGTAGTATCAACAGCAGCAACAACAATAAATATTCAACATCTTGCAACATTCGCCACTAGTTGTATGTATAGTATGTTATGTTTATAAAGATATGTGTAGTATGTGGCAATATTGTGTAAAAGCTTGCTCATATGTAGCTTATACATACTACTTATATGTGTCATATGATACTGCGTTGAACACTTTATAACATATGATTTGGTTGTTCTTGTTATAACCATAGTATACGAGTAGTTTCGCAATATTATTATAACTTCAAAATAATTTTGTTCACATTGCTCAAATTTATAATTCTATAAAAAGGGGAGGGGGTTTTGTAAAAGCCATTTTAGGGATGAGTCATCTGATGGTTTTCTGACTTGAACTGTATATTCAAATTATATATGTCGGAATGCATAATCTGTAATGTGGTTGCAAATGTCCAGAGTTTACTGAGCTTATGCGAAAACACTTCTCCACGTTACTGAATGGCGATGCTTCGAACAATTCCGCCAGTGGAGTAGATCTCCAAAACTCCCCGAGATAGGAGAGGTCATTTCTAGGCTGCAAAACAACAAAGCTGCAGGTGCGGATGGTCTGCCTGTCGAGTTGTTTAAGTCCGGAGGCGATGAGCTGCTCACCAGCATGCATAAGCTCATAAGCAGAATATGGTCAGACTAATGCTTGTCCGATCATTGAAGACTCAGTGTTCTTTGTACCGTGCATAAAAAAGTAGACCCCACAATTTGCTCCAATTATCGTGGAATAAGCCGCCTTAGCATCGCACACATGGTCTTATCGAGCATACTGTGTGAAATATTGAAGCCTATGCTTAACAACCTGACTAAACCTTATCAGTGTGGCTTTCACACTGCGCCAAATCGTAGAGAAGACCCAAAAGAAACAAATCCGACACACACCATCTATTTATTGATTATAAAGGTCCTTTCGATAGTCCAGTAAGGAATTATCTCTACACAACAATGTCTGAGTTGGGTACTCTTGCGAAGCTCATTCGACTTTGCACAATGACACTCTGTAACTCCCGTTGTGCAGTGAGAATAGGGACTGATCTAAGATCAGATTTGTTGTTGTAGAAGAAAGGACCAGAGGTTTTTTATTCAATTATCCCACGATTAAGCCAATGTAAGATCATGAAATTTCATACCATAGGAAGCACTTTGGCTTTTCAGTGGTGTTTCAGTGGTTTCTTGTTCAGTTCGTTACGAAAGAGCGGATGGAAGATCATGGAATTGCGGAGCATAGTTTAATGGAGCTCAGAGAACATTCTTATTGGTTCGTAATCAGATCTATATCCAGAACCAAAATTATGCTGAATATGCTTAGGGCATATAGAGTCTGTAATATGTCAAAACATCAATGTTTATTGTGTACTGCACTACGCTCTGTCTGGAGTAGCATTGCAACCGCGTGCTGGGACCCATATACCAGCAGAGGTTTAAGATGAGCCTCGATCGTCACCAATGGTAGGTAGTACGGCCATTCTCGTACCCCGAATTGGTACCGTAGGTATGGAAACTTTCTACCTTCTAGTCCTGAGGGGCGCTTATCAATGCTTAATTTGATATGCTGTACTTTGTACTCGCCGTGAGATAGGCCTTCTAGGCAGGTACTCACGTTAAACCTCCACCTTCTTGTGTGTACTGTACTACTTGATGTTTATTATGCTGACCAAAGTATAGTCTATGATCGGTTGAATTTCATAAAAAATTAGACAGTGAGTGCTTCAGTTGCCAGAATGTCAGTTACAAGTAACTGTTACAATTTTTTGTATGCACATTTTTAGAATATGCCACTTCCATTATCACTAAATATTTTATTTATATGAATACTAGGGCTAGGCGTTGAAAATCGTACCCGCCCCCCCATACAAATGTATTTGGTTGAATGTGTGTTTTCACATTTTGCGCCCAAAATCATAAAGTTATCCAGCTGAAATTTGTTATGTACTAGTATATTTGTAAATTAGTGAATGTGGTTGAAAATACCGGGTATCGGTTAAGAGCCATGCCTACCTCTCATACAAATGTATCTTGCTCGACTTAACTTTGCGCACGAACAAATAAAGGACTAATACTGAGCACAGACGAATATTTTGATCAAAGGCTACAATTTGTAACAACAACAATAACAAGGACAGCAATAGCAACACCTTTTTAAAGGTATTTTCTTTGTGTTTTTCGTCTGTTCACTGATGCATAAAATATGGTTCACTGATAATTGAATGTGTTTGGCGTGTGAAAGATGGATAGAGAGAATGGTAGTGAGGGCAGTCGAGAGTAAAAAGAAAATTATGAAAATATGGGTAATAAAGGTAAATTCTATTTCTATGTGTATATTTGCTTCACCTTCAACTCTGCTTTGTTTTTTTCTCTTATTTCACTTTATTAGGACGCTTTCACACCCACCACACTTTTGCCAACATAGAGAAGGTACATTTGCTTGTGGCAAGTTTATTCCATTGAACCTACAACAACAATATCTACGTACCTACATGCTCTTATACATATATAAGTACAATATATAGTACATATTTACCTACCTGCCCTATGTGTAATGCCACTTAGGCGACCATCACTATCGCTGGTTGATAATAGAGTTGTTTGGTTTGATAATGAAGATATTGATGATGATGATGATGATGATGATGATGATACAATGCGTACGTGCACATTAAATGAGCAAAACAATTTATGCAGAAATAATATAAACAAACAAATATGCCAGCTGTTGCACTGTTCATGATGGTGGTGATTTGGTGTATTTCCATCATTGTTGCGTAAATGTGTGGGTGTGCGTGTAATATACGTTTTGGGTATATTTTTTTTGTACCTCCTTTTGTATTTGATGCCATTTCAAGCGTACAATATGCAAATTATTGTTATGAAAATATTTTAGTTGCAACCCATACATACACAAACATTAAACATATCAACAATAGCAAATGTATGCAAGCATACATGCACTTGCGCACATACTCACCATATTATTCAGACTTTTAGCTTTCTACGCAAACAATGTGTATGGCCGGCTGCACGGAAATAAATTTGAGCATGTATTTGAAACAGTAGATGTTCGATATGATGAACACCAGTGTAAATTACTTTGTATCGCATATAATTAAGAGAAAATTGATGTTCTATAATTAGCAGGTGTAAATAAGTTTCGGTGAAATGTTGACGAGATAAAGTCCAATGGGGTTGGTCCAACATCACACTAATCTGAGTGCAATTATTGGGCAACTCTGGCGTTACTTGTTGATTTATGTTATTTTGTAGGAGAGCCTCGAGAGAGGTGAATATAAGAGGTAAGTATGTTGGGAGAAAAATGCTGAATGATCAAAATGAATGAGGATCTGTCTTACCGATGCACACTGGAAATGTAAAAAAGATTTTCGATTGTTATTTTGATCCAAAAATACGAAATTTTTCTCATATCTCAGACCATTCCACATAAACAGCGCTGAAACAATTGACAATATTTATTATTTGTTCATTGGATAAAATTCATTCATCATCAGGTTAGTAGTTCGTTTCTCGAGATATGGATTAAAGAGTAAAATTACTTTTGAAAATATCATATTTCGAAAAACCTTTATGTAAGTAAGAAGCAGTCGACATGTTTTAAAGCAATCCATGAATCTTGGCTTCTTCGTAAGAATGGAAGCGCTGTTCACCAATCGAAAGGAGCAATATATAGGCTATACGAGGGGTAGGGTAGGACTTCCTATTTCAGTGTTTCTAAGTATTTTTGAACGAATTCAACAACCTTCAATACTCTGCTCAAACGCATGAATTGTGTTCGATAAGAGCCACCGTTGATGATTTCAGTCAGTTTTGAGTAGCTCATAATAAACAACACCAAGCATGAATATTCCGCTTTGCCGTTGATGCCGTTATTGTAAATGATCTATTTTTGATAACCAGTGACGATTCTATGCAAAAATTGGCTTCAATGAGACGTATGAGACTCAATTTATTTACTTTTGAATCATTCCCATGGCTTTAAACCGCTTGGAAATGGTTGAGTCGTCAACCACTTGTTGCTAATTCTTCAATCGTTTGACATGTCATCAATTCTTCATCTTCAAATTTTTTGGTTATCCCGAACGCTACCTGTTTTTAAAACGACGAAAGCAGTATACACAAAATTAAACATGAAAAGCAAAACATTCCACAAATATTGTTTTTTTGGCTCAAAAATTGACATATTTGAAGCTCAATAAAAAATGGTTTGTTACACTTTAACTAAATGACAGATACAGATGACGAACAGATAGGCTTAAATGCTTAATGGCAGAGCCACATAGGCCTCTGGGTTCATTTAAAGAAGCATCAACTGTATATTTCTCATTGTGCACTGCATATATATACTATAATATTATGTAAATATCTATTAGCCAATCCCATGAATGTACCTTAAATATTTCACCGAAAATTCCGGGACTAGTATTTAACACTAATATTAAGACATAGGGGGACTCGTATCCATGGCACAACTCGATTCATAATATTGCCAGTGAGTTACTAAATAAAAACTGCTTTTAATAGATTAAAAAAAAAAGAGGGAACAAAATACGAGATGAACGAAAAAGCCTTCGTTTATAGACAACAATCGAACCACTTTGAACTATGAACAACGGCATTATCGCTTTCGTTGTGCAGGGTCGTTTAAGAAAGGTTTTTGTTTTTTTTTTATAACGCGATAATATTGAACATTGAGAATAAGAAGAATGAAAAATATTTGTCCTCTTCCTCGTTTAGAGAACTCTGATGGAAGTCATTTGTTAGCAGTACCAGTCCGGTCGCATGTCCACCCACCTGTAATGTTAATATGTATTATACTTTCGCTGATGTTTTTTTACTTTTATTTTCAAAAGCTCTTTTAATTAATTTGTTGTACTTTTATGACACAAAAAACATATTACTAATACGGTTTTAATTTCGAGATTTAATTTCGGGATGTGTATGAGACCCAAAAATTGGCATCCCAAAATCTATGTACCCATTACTGTGTATTAACATAAAAGGGGAAGTAAAAGTTCAACATGAGTATTGTGTATATTTGTTAGTGTATTGGTATTTGATGTTTGATTTTTGTTTTTGTTATCGTTTGATTTTTTACTTTTACCTATCCATTCCTACTAGCTACGCACCCGACCTTACACATGACACAACCTTTGCTGTTATTTACTTTAACCATTATTGTTACAGTTGTTGTTGTTGTTGTTGTGGTTCGATTTTTGTTTGCTTTTCTTTCGTATGTTTTACCTTTTTTTGCATATTGTTTTTCTCACACAGCCTCATAAATACCACACGTTAGTAAATACGCACGAATGGTCAATATACATACAATATAGTGTTGCTCCTGCTGTTGCCATTATTATTGTAGTAAGTACTACATACTTGCAAATATTTATACCTATAGTCCTATAGTCGTACCAATACCTATATTCACCACCTACCACCACATAGCACACACCTTTATCGAAATCAATAACCATGTGCTGCGTATGCATACTTATGGCGTCGTTGTTGTTGTTGTTTCGCCGCTTTTATGACTTATTAATTTTTGACAGCTGTGGCTTTATCCAGTGCAACATTGGTGCCGTCAATTGTTTGACGTTCTGATGAAGATGGCGAATGGAAATGGAGTAGCCATGTTTGATTGATTACCTACGTATGCAAGTGTTCGAAATGGTGATGATGCTTTTGATGGTTTCAAATATGGTGTATGGGTATATGGCCTACATAATTGATAGCCCTTTCAAAGGAATCATCAACTGTTGGCTGGAAAAGGTTTATATGCATGATTCTGGGGATCAAATTGCACATGGGTAATAAATGCATATTAAAGAATTGGTGGAATGGTAATAAGAAATTTTATGCCGAAATCGTAATGATGTAATTTGAATTTAACTTTGGTAATATCTACGATGACCAGGTATCCTTATGCATAAAGCTGGACTCTTTTTGCAAAGACAACTGATTTCTTTACGAAATTAGAGGAATTTAGAGCATAAACCAGTATAGACAAACTTCGACTTAAAAGCTTTATGTTTTAGTAAACAACGTCTGAAAATATTCATTTAGAAGAGTACTTTTATATGGTAAATTCTCGTGATGCGACTATGGGCAAAAATAAAAAGAATTGTCGAGCAGATGAGATACAAATTTTTATATACATTTGAGGCTGCTGATATCGTTTGATTGGTTTGAAACAGTCACATTTCGTCTTTAAAATCAAAAAAATTTTTTCCTTCTCAATACTTGTTATGAACATTTTTACATCTTCTTTTCATCTATGAGAGGAGCTCCAATACAAGACTAGGTTAGATTATTGTAACTGCCCTCTCGTTTTGAGAGGACACATTTAGAGAGTATTAGAAGAGATCTGCTTATATTGGCCTCTTCCAGATGGCAAAATTCTTGTGACCTTTTCCTTTTCTGACCTTTGTCACAGAGCTCTTTAAGAAGCATTTTTCATTGCAAATTGCTACTAACGGATCAGAAGGTTAACTACTTAGGGGGGCTCCCCAACAAAATTAACTGATATAGCATCTAAAAATAGACAAATGTAGTCATAATTGCCCTTACTAATTCCTAATTCCCAACCATTTTCCATCAATATACTTGCCTCCTAACTTCCTAACTAAAATTGTAAGAACTTTAGTTTAAAATAGAAGTAGTAGGCATGTATGTGTATAAAAAAGTCGATTGTTTCCAAACTCGAGTTGTAAGCCAGGTAGCATAGTCCTGGTAGAACCGCATTTCATCAATATTATGACACACAATCGGATACAAAAAAGATCATTATTATGATTATGGCTCTATTCGTAGCTCATTGTGGTCCCATTAAAAAGATCTAACCCAAGCTTTCTACATATAAGGCACCAAGCACTTAATATCCCTTGCTTTAAGAGTTTCTGAGGGATTTCCTGTGGGTTTGAAGGACCCTTTAATGCGTAATCAATATGAAGAGATAGAATATTCTGCCACAAAAATGTGCCGTCCATATATGTGCATTATTGATTTTCTAGATATATTTATTAGTTACTGGAATTTTAAAATAATATTTCGGAAATATATTGCATAAATAACGTAATAAATATTAAAGTACCTTATGATATGTATGCCTCGATTATAAAATATTTAACAGTTTACAAAATAAACTTACTTTGAATCCATTAAAAGTTTACTTTCGTCAGCAAACCATGGCTATTTAGCCAAAAGAAAAGGATGACCATAGTAAGAGAGAAGAAAAATATTTTGATAGCATAATTTTTGCATACGTATCTTATTTTACCATTCTCAATTAGGTTTTTTTGATAAACATTTCCATTTTCGTATTTTTTTTTTATTCAATAAACATAATTATAATTCAAATCATAACAAATTCATGATACTTTGTTCGCAACTTTCAACTTTAGAAATCTTTGTTGAAATATGGAAATTTGCAAAATTGTGCAATACACCACAAAGATGGTAGATAGCTATCTAGCTATGCAATGTGATAGAAGATAATAACGTAAATAAAGAGATTCGCAAATATAAATAATAGTAGAAAACTAAAATTTTGTATATGAAACTATACAAATTAAATGCAAGCAGTGATTATTGTTAACTAACGAAACTATAGCAATCTATTTGAAATATTATGAAATATCATTAATTAAATTACAATGTTAATTAGCAATAAATGCATAATAGATTTTCATAGCAATGAGTTGTGATAATATTTTAGATTCTTTAACAATACGAATAGAAAATAATATTCAATAGTTTCCCTGTACTTAAGATGAATTTCATGCAGCTTCTCATAATTTATAATTAAATAAAATATTCCTTCCTCTTTTCTTATGCACCGCCTTTGATAATAACCACACCTCAAAATCAGAAATTAAAAAAAGAATGAACGAATTTACATCAACCCTCAGAGAGGTACAAAAACATGGCTTCCCAAACTGTCATATGCAATAAGCTGCAATAGGCTGTTTTGTACCCTAAGGAAGAATAAAGGAAGAGAAATGGAAAAACAAGAAATATAATTACATATAATGCATTCAAAGTAATATAGATTATATTACCAACTAACAAGGGGTAATCACGGAATAATAAATATACCTCAAAAGAGAAGGGTATACATTTTGCATTCGCGCACGCGTATTCCACCAATTACAGTGAAGAAGGAAGAAATACAAAAACAAATACTACATATGGCGTCATTTATGTTTAACGCATTTTATTTGTCGCGATCAGGGTAGTATCGGTACTGCACAAGGATAAACTCTATCAGCTGCTATGAGCATATTAGCATAGTCAACAGAAAGGGGACAACGGCTCTCAATGGACTCGAGAACATGCCATGCACTTTCTCTTTAATACTAATGGTATAATCTGACCATTATACCTTCAGCTATTTTTTACTTCTACAAAATCGATCTATCTGAAATGATAAATTTTCGCCCTGGCTTGGAAAATGCCGAAAAGTCTGAACAGTAGAAGCAGTATATATAGCACAGTCCTCCTACTACTTCAGTACTGCAGCGCGACCAAATGCAATTACAGATCTGGATTTGCATAAAAAAATGCATGATATTCATTGGTGTGTCAAAAAAGATTAGCTTTCATCTGAAACGAAAGTTAAAGGCTTTAGTAGTATACAAGTCTCTTATCATGCCTGTCCTAACATATGGCGCTGAAGCCTGGACAATTTCCACCTCGGACGAGCGAATGCTTGGACTTTTCAAGAGAAAAGTCCTACGCAAGATCTTTGGACCTATTTGCGTTGGTGGTGAGTACCGAAGTACCGAAGTACCGAAGTACAACCATGAGCTGTACGAGCTGTATGCCGATATTGACATAGCAAAGCGCATCAAAATTCAGCGGCTGCGCTGGATAGGTCATGTCGAGTGATTGGAAGAACACGCTCCAGCTAAGAAGTTGTTATATTCGGAACCCGCTGGAGGAGGACGCAGAAGAGGAAGACCTAACCTCCGATTGAAAGACCAAGTACTGAAGAACCTGACGGCGCTTGGAATTTCTAACTGGCGCCAGATAGCGAAGAACAGAGATGGCTGGCGAAGCATGTTATATTCGGCTTAAATCGATATTCGGTTGTTATGGCCACATAAGTAAGTAAGTAAGTAGTATACAAGTAACAAGGCTCAACTGATCCGTCAAAAGCTGCTTGTAATGCAAATTATCGCACCGTGGGTGCCGTAGACTAGTAGTTAATACGTTGATCTTATGATATGTAGTCTGCGAGTTCAATCTCCGGCTGAGAACCAACTTTAATATGAAAAAGATTTTTCTTTCGAACGGTGCCCATCTGTGGACAATTGGCAGTTCTTCCGGCAGTAACAATGAAAAATGATTATGTGACAAAGCTCAGGAAAGGTGATGTCACAAGAGTTCTGCCATTCGGAACTGGCTAATATAAGTAGGCCTCTTCTAATTCTGCCAAAATTTAACACGCAGACTAGTACTTACCCACTTTTGAGTAAGAACTTGATCCACAGAAAGTAAAATAAATGCCAAAGGTAACATCTAATGTGGTGAAATCGCACAATCTAAGTTTGTTGGTTAAGGTTTGACATTTTAACATTTATGCGATATAAGGAATATACAGAAAGGCCATTTAGTAGTCGTTTCTCTAATGAAATATGTAAGCAAGCAGTTATAATTTTGAGAAAGTTGAGTAAATTAAAAATTTGATACATTGGAAATTAGCTCCGTGTCTTGTGAAATGCGGTATTTTAAATATTCTTTGGCAGTATCAAACTCACAATCGATAAAGCGAAATTTTGTCTTGAAAAATTCAACAAAACCAAAAGTATATGCGGTTATTATGTATTTAAATTTTAATGCATAAAATATGGATTGAAATGAGAGTGATATCAAATGATCGATTGATCTACATGCCATTGACCGTATCCAATTTTGATTTACATTTGAAAGTATTACTTCAATCTATTCTTCTCATATACATATTACTTACTTACATATGTAATATACAGGTTATTCCATTAGGACGCGTGGTACTTTGATTTTGAATAAAACGGTTCGGAATTTTTCAAAATATTTTATTTCGTTCGTAAAGCCACACAATAGGATTATGTGTTGGAAATTATTTCGGGAATATGTTCACCGCGACAATTCCGAAGATTTTTCACTCTTTAAGTCATATTCTTGGTGACATTTTGCAGGATGACCTTCGGAATAGCCCGAATCACCGATGTAATATTGCTTTTCAAGTCTGGAATCGTCTTCGTATCATTCACATAGACTGTATCCTTCATGTAACCCCACAGAAAAAAGTCTAACGGTGTCAAATCGCATGATCTGGGCGGCCAATTCATATCACCGCCCCGAGAAAATACACGATTCACGAATTTGCTACGCAAAGAGTCCGAAATAAGGCTAGCTGTGTGTAGTGTAGCGTCGTTCTGTTGAAACCACATTTCGTCCAGACCCTGGGCTTCAACCTCCTGTACAAAATAGTCCTCCAACATAGTGTGGTACCACTCAGAATTGACATTTTCTGTGTTTTCGTCATCAGTTTCAAAAAAATACGACCCGATTATGCCTCCGACTCCATAACCTCGCCCAACAGTGACCCGCGGTGGATGATGGAAATGATCCTCGTCCGAAAAGAGGATTTTTTGAAAAGAAATCATCATCTTCAGCAATCATTTGCAGGGCCTAAGCTGCTCCATCAATAGGACTTTATATGGGTGTAACTTCGAACGCAAAATTCAATGCATGGAATTCGCGGAAATCGGCAATTGTTGCGAATGATGGCGAATAGACATTCCAGGGGACTCGACAACACTTTCCCTTGCAGCAGCAATATTTTTAGCACTGCGTGCGTTCTGCACTCTGATTGGCTTCGGAACATCAAGTACGGATCCAGTTTGATAAAATTTATTCACAATGTTGCGCACAGTTGTTTCACTAATGTGGTGATTGCGACCCCATTTTTTGCCCGATCGACTTGAAATTGAAGATCCAAAATTCGACGATTTCAATGAATTGTTTTTTCTTGTTGCGATCCACAGCTAAAATCCTATACTGTCACGATAACAATGACATAATATGTGGGAGGAAATGGTCGATATTGCAGATTTTAATCGATAATAAAGTATCACACCTATTATTGGAACACACTGTACATATGTTATATATGGTACATGTTACTTACATATGGATGTATAAAAATGCATTGTTCATACCCCAAAATAATGTGTCTCTCGTCTGTGCGCAAATTGATAGAATGAGGAGAGCCCCTAAGAAAATGACACATATGCTTGATTCTTCCAATTTTCATATTAATACATGGTTGCTTACACACATACATTCATATATACATAATGCATAATACAGATACCCAGCAAGCCCGAAATTTCCGACATATTGGTCCGATCACAATTGAATCCTAGTAAATTTCGGCATACCTGTCTGTATGCCTTTTTGCACGTTAACTGCCACAATTATAGAACAATCGAGTTAAAAATTGAAACATATCATTATTTTCACTGAAAAATGAAAAAAATTGATGAATGGGCCAAATCGGATGAAAACCACGCCCACCTTCCATACAAAAGTCTGTTGTTGTATGTGTATTTTCACACTTTGCACATGAAAATATAAATATATCTAGCTGAAATTTGATACATACGATTATATTTAGTAATAAATTGACATATTCCAAAATGACCTGCATCAGATCCAATCCACGCCTACCTCCCTACCTACATGCTTCCGCATGTATGTTTTCACTCTTTGCGCACGAATATATTGTGCTATCCAACTGAATGAAATGTACTTTCAACCTTTCTTTCGTATCATGCCGTTCAAATTAATATTTTTAGAAATTCGCTAGGATCGATCGATCCCGATTTCAGATTATATTGACGAAATAACATATGGATTTCGTTCAGAATTTGAAACTTTTTTGTTTTCTGGCTATATACTAACATACATTTGTACATATATACATATGTACAATTATGTTCATACTTTTATATGTATGTATTTATTTCATGTGTCATTTAACTGTACAAATGGTCTTGTAGAATGTTGTTAGCCTTTGGCGACTCTTTAACACTTAACTTGGCTCAATTTGTTTGCATCACAAACTGCATTATGCTGCCTCTCTCTCATTCTCTCTTTCTCGCGATATCTCTGTTTCTCAACGTCATTGGTTTAATGAATTTGCTCCTCTATCCTTATTTCTCGTTCTCACTCTTATAGTCGTACATTCCCTTTTGGCAGGGTTAACTCAAGCAATAGTCTTATGTACATCGTTCATATATCGTTCAAGCGTTGTTTAACTGTTGGCTATTTGTTGTTATTATAATACATGTGTGTGTGTGTGGATACGTAGAGCTGTTATTAGTGTTGCTATTGTTGTTATTGCTATCGCTATAGCAGTTTTGACTTTGACGCGTCATCAACACGCTGCAACGACCATTTCCGTAATTTATCGAAATGCTCAGTTAGTCGCTGGGGGACAAATATCATCATCTTCAACATCATCATTATCATCATCATTATCATCATGGATGGTGAACGTTTTATTAAAGATGCCGCCACCGCATCTGCGTCTGCCTCCTATCATTATATGTACTACTATGCATTTTGTTTGCGTATAATTAGCACCTCTATTGCAATAGCAGCAAAAGTAGTAACGGCAGCAATTGGATTTTTCACCGTTGTTTTCAACAAAGTGTTGCAACAAATGTGAATTTTGCTCGAACGCACGCAAGTAGCTTTTAATCAAAAGTTGCTCTGTCGCGCTATTGCTTGTCGCAGTTGCTGCGCTTAATTGTAAGCTGTTTTAAGCAACGCTGCTGTTAGTTAGTTAGCAGTGCAATTACTGGCAGCAGCAGCAGCACTCCTGCTTTAGGCTGTTTCTACAGAAAATAAGCATTGAAGAGATGAAAGTGAGGAAAAACGGAATAGAATGGTACACATGTATGCGTCTGTGTGTGTGCGAGGCTCTTTGTTGCGCCTTGTTGATGGCTACATGTAATTGCTTGTTAGTCAATTTGACATGAAAGGTGTATACTTTTTGAACTTGTCGTTATTGATGTTGTTGCCGTTGCAGTTGCTGTTGATGGTAGATGTTAGTGTCATTACTATTATTGTTGCACATTAACTTATTTGTAAAACGGACATATTAATTGTGGAACATATTAATTGTGGTATAATAATTTGCTAAATACAAAGCAGTACATAGCAAAGCATATATGCGAAGACATTTCTGGAATTATGAAATTATGCCCAGAGGAAAATTGGAAAAATGTGTTAGGAAAATCTATTTTAAAAATTACATAGCCACAAGAACCAAGCAAATGCTATATAGATAAAAATGTTGACATATATTTTGGGTCGCTGGATTAAGATTCGCAGGCAGGTCGTAGTTCGTTTCTAATCTCAAAAAAATGACAAAAGTTCAAACGTTCATTACACCGAATCGCCGTTAGAAGGAAAATATGTATAACCAACTGACTACTTTGGCTCCTTAGAGTGGTTTCCCTAGAAAATTGTATTTTTGTTTATAATTCTCGATACCACCACACACAAAGTGCCACTAGAGAGGTGAATTATGTGACCGACTCCATCAATTTCTATTACTCAGCATTTTTCATGAGCTTACTTACTGCATAATTTTAGCCTTTTGGAAGGATCCTCGATAAAACTAACTTAAAAACATCTAAAATATTTATTAATAACTACATAATTGTCCAAGAATGGACCCTAGACCGGTGAAATATATGAACGATCCACATTAATCCTTTCCTTATTCTCCCACTATTACATAACTTAGGGGTTCTTCTACAAAAATGATGTTCTTTAAATTTTATAAAAACATTAAGTTCATAGAGAAGCCTTTGGAATAGGTGGAGATTAAAGGGAAGTATATTTTTTGGAAATATTGAGTCATAAGAACATGATATTAGGTTGTCGGAAAAGTGACGACAAGAAAACTAACTATTCATTATTCGTCCAATGACAAGTTGGCTCTTCGGTCGGTCAATTTTTTACTATTAAGAGAGTTTTGCAGAGAGGGCTATATGGTGGATGCATAAAAACTAACCAACAAAGTTCCGTCAATTTGTTCTGAGTCATAAAAGATGTGTGTGGTCTGGCATTGCCATGATGGAACAGAACTCTTTTTCTGTTTGCCAATTCTTGTGGCTTTTCCTTGATTGCTTCGTTCAAGTGGTCGAGTTATCAGCAGTAGAGACCAGAATTAATTGTTTTACTATATTGTATCCGCTCGTATTTCGTATTCTCTTCCAATCACACCAAACAATCGAAGTTGAAGTCGTTTATGAAGGGTTGCCGGTCTTTGACCGTAACCGTTTGCATTGTATTTTCTCATATCTAATCCATTTTTCATCGCCCGTAATGGTTTGCTTCAAAACGGTTTGACTCCGATGCGTTTCAGCAGCGTTTCGCTGATGATGATTGGGTCAATCAAATTTCTTTGCGTTAATTCATGTGATATCCAAATATCGAGCGTCTTAGCGTAGTCTACTCTTTTTAGATGATTCCAAATTGTCACATAGTTGATGTTTCGTGCCTTCGCTGTCTCCTGACAGCTTACGTGTCGGTCTTGTCGACTTTTCCAGTGACTGGCCGACCAGAGCAAGGTGCATCTTTGACATCGAGATTTCCGGAACGGAATCGAACAAACCACTCCTGGCATTCTCTTCGTAAACCGCATAGCACATTTCGGCATGTTTTTACCATGCATGGTTTTACCTATTTATAGTAAAAAAAAAGTATCACATAACTTATTTCTGCAGATATTTCAATCATTTTCAAATCAATATATCTTTTTACACGAACAACGAATTACAGAATTATATTCGCAAAAAATGTAACCTGAAATGTCACCATCGGATTATTGTTGCCTGATATATGGACATCTACGCCATCTAGTAACAAAAAGCCGCGGAGACCTTTTAATTTTTACTTCACTAAATAATATATCATTGCTCCTTCTTCTGCAACAGCATATAATATAATATATATTGATAGACTGAATGCAGTGAATCAAACAAAGTAATTATACAATATAATATAAATATAAATAATAATATAGGCGGCAAGTAATTCATAAATAAATTTTAATTACATTAAATAAACGTATTTAATTATATGTAAACACACATATATACACACACAAACACACACAAAATAAATTCTGGTGCAATGAAAAGCGTCAATCATATATTTATAATGAAAATATGCTACAAGGATATGTGATTAAAGTGTTTGCTCATGTATAAAATTTATAATTAAGTGTGAATAAATATAATGTATTTAATATAGATTACTTACATACCATAATATATATACATATATATATTATATGTATATTTACTTTACATACAACTACTACATATAGTAATAAAATTATATTTATAATGAATCTATTTATTTTGAATTATTCATGCGAAGTTGAAAATGATAATAGTGATACATTTATTTTATTTTTTGTTTTTGGTAAAAAGTTAATTGCATTATTTCAAAGAATTTAATGAGAAAATATTTTCGCACATTTTTAAGGATTCTTTACATTAAAACCATATTCATTTACATGAATTATCATCGGAATTTGAATCATAAAAATATATACTTTTTTGAACTAATTAAGATTTTATAATTGGTGTACAGAGTAAAATTCAAGAATTCACTTATAAAAACAATTCATAAGTTTCACGATTTGTTTACTTCAAATATTGCTGTTTTTAATATCTGAACCAGTTTATGGTAAAGATAATTGCATTTTTCTACAAATAGCTTTGCAATACGACTGATACGAGTTATTGAGAACTCTCTAATTAAGAACTACCAAATTGTAAGTTTATATAACTCGGAAGAGAATTCACATATGTACATTAGTGAGAGTCAAATTAGAGTTGCAAGAAAAGCGTGACAAATCGTATAGCAAAATACAAAATAAGGAACTACCAATGATTCTAAGTATGTTTGCCCAAAAAAGAATGAGTATAAACTCAGGTTTGACCTCCCAGGCCCAGTGAAAATATATAAAATTTGGATGATTTCGAGTATTTTTATTTTTTCGAAAATAAGTTTTTGGAACAAGTTTCGTACTGAAGAAAGAAAACTAATACAAAATATAAGGCGAAGTCAAAGCTTATATCTCTGATCGAAATATAGGCCTGAAAGTCTCATCTATTTTGGTCAAATGTGTGACTGACACAAATAAATTTACCTCTCTAACTCATATATTTACTCCCTATCGCCACTCCTCAATGGTGCTTCCATACAAAATGAACAGAAAACACGTGAAAATCTACGAATTATGTCAAAGCTGTCGAGAAATCGCTCCTGGAGTGGGTATGTACATGTCTCCACATGTCTAATGAAGCTCCCATATGAAATTAACCGAAAACACGCCAAAAACTACAAAATTTTTCCAGAGCTACCTATAATTGCCTCTAGAGCAGTAAAATTTATATCCAAACTCTATAAATTTTTCTTCCATAACAAACTTACTCTCTATCTCCATTCCTGAATAGAGCTCCCAAATAATATGAACCGAAAAATACCTGAAATGTACAAATATTGCCAGATGTGGCTAGGAATTGACCCTTTCTCAACAATTACCACCCAAATACTTACTCCCTATGTCCACTCCTTAATGGGGCTCCCGTACAAAATTAACCGGAAACATGCGAAAATCTACAAATATTGTCCAATCAGCCGAGGAATTATCCCTAAAGCGGTAAAATATATCAGTCGCCTCAATTAATTTTTCTTCCCCAACATTCTCAACCTACATACTTACTCCCTTTCACCATTCCTGAATGGGGCTCCGATAAATAATGAACCGAAAAACACATGAAAATCTACAAATAATGCCATGGCTGCCGAGGAAGCCCCCTACAGCCATAACATGTCTACCAGACCACCAATAATTTTCCTCCTTTTTCGGTTCGAGATAGATGTTGGGGAGGAACCGCCTCTAGAGTTATTAAATGTATATTCAGTCCCCATTAGTTTTTCCTCCCCAATATTTGTTTCGAACATACTTACTCCCTATTTCCATCCTTTTATGGACCTCCCATACAAAATGAATGCAAAATACCATAAAATCCTGTAAAACGGTTAAACTTATGATCGAACTCCATTAATTTCGTGAAGATTTTCTCTAAACATACGTAACATCTTACTCTGTATCTTAGGATGTTCCCCTTTAAAATTGATGTGGGGAAAAATATACATGAATTAATACAAATTTAATATTTTTTTTTTCTGAACCACATCATTAAAGCTTTACTCTATACAATTTGAACCATCTTAATATACGATGCATACTAATACATGTGTTGTTCGATTATAAATTCCTACATATATACTACACATACAAATAATATATACAATAGTAGAGACATTGACAGCTTCAGCATCCAGCATATCAATGAATTGCAATTTTCTCATGTACACGTGCATTCATACGTGTGTCTGCGTAAATGCGTTCTTTGACTGTTTCGTTGTATGTACAATTAGTGTTAATATGAGCATATCTCTCTGTCTGTCTGTCTATCTTATTGTCTGTGTTCTTGTCAATTTACAACACAGTGTTTGTTGTGTTCAGTTGTCTGTGATTATGTTGAAATCTCTCTTTCTCTCTCTTTCGGTTTGTTTCTTCGATTCTACTCATATAAACTCTCATTTTTATTAGAAAAACTGAGTTGAATAAGAATACAAAATTTTCAAATATCCTGACGTGAATAAAATTAAGTTTTTGCAAAAATTAGTCATATAGTAGCATATTCAATGATGTTTGCGTTTATGCAAGTACTAAATATTGGTGTGCTGTGCAAATATATCATCGTCTACATTTACAAGTGTTTATTGGTATTGATATTTAGTAACAATGTATTATCATTTGCAATACAATTTTCGATTGAGCAAATGTATGTCGCCATGTCTGGCTTTTGTCTGTCTATCTGACTGCATCAGCTTTAATAAATAAATGTATATGAGCGTGTGTCATACATTCGTACCTATGAATGAATTGAGAACAACGATATTTTGCTACAGAATCATTGCAGTCTGGTGATGTTGTTTATTCATTTCCAAGGAAACAAATCATTTCAATTACAATTAACACAAAAAGTATTAAACTCACTCACATAGACAACATACATAGCTTTGACGACTATGTATGTAATGATTCGAGTATCTCAGTAAGAACTGTAGACAATATGAAATTTTATAAAATTAATGAATTCTCCAAAGGCCAAAATTAGTTAATCAATATACAAATAATATACAAATGAATCTGTTAGAGTTATATAATGATATATCACAAGACACCCTGTGTACATGCAATGCATAAATTCTCAACAGTATGCTACCGCATTTGGTGTGAAAAATTGTGTGAAATGTACCAGCGACCATAAATTATGTGAGTCCAAATATTTTTTATTTTTTTTTTTCGTCCTCTCTGATATTTTCATTAGCAGCTCGCTAGCTCATACCATCTAAAATATTTCAATTTTAATTACACAAATATTTTTATTGCACTTTTTGTAGTACATAGATACAATAATTAATTTTAATGTCTGAATGTCTTGTAATTAATTGCGAATGTGAGCATCGTAATTGCAATTACACCTACAGCGTATTTTGGAATTGATGTGGAAGCATTCCACTAACGCCAGAAGGTAGCATACGAATGCCATTATCAGATGGACAAATATTTTTGATCGGGCATTGTGATACCTTTTGTAAAATTGAGTGTACTTTTAGCTTAATATTTGAATATTTTTGTGCCGCAAAGTATGAAAACATACTTACGAAAACATACTTTTCTATGGGAGATAGGCGTGATTTTAATCCGATTTAGACTATTTTCGAATATGTTTGTAAATAAATCAATATAATGATATGAACCGAACCTTAGTCCTATAGCTATATATTTTAGTGCATAAAATGTAAAATCATTCATTCAGCAACATACTTTTGTATGGGTCATATGTGAAGTTTTTATCGAATTTAGCCCATTTTTGAATATATTCATTCTGTATTAGGATGAACTTTATGTACTAAGTTTTAGCTCGATATCTTTATATTTTCGTGCCAGAAACGTGAAAGTGCACGTTCAACAGCATACATTTGTATGGGAGGTAGGCGTTGTTTTCATCCGATTACGCCCATTTTCTAATATGCCTGTTTTGTGGTACAACAAACTTCACGTACCAAGTATTAGTTTGAAAGCATTAAAACTTCTAGTGAAAATACATATTCAATGCATGTACAATAAAATGGGAGCACTCATATTCATTATTTCCCTCCTGTACCGCGACCACTAGGGTCTATTGTATATCCTCTAAAATTTTGAGTGTCTTATACCTCCGACTTAGAGACTGTTTATAGATATTTTAATATATCCAGAACATGTATTTCTTGGTAATCTTCTTCCTTCTCCTCCCTCCTTTCTCTAAGGAAAGCTCGGCATTTGGCAAGTATGTGTTCAATTGTTTCATCCTTCTCTAGGCAAAATTTGCATAGTGTGTCTTCAGCAATCCTCCTTTTGTTTAGCTGATAGTTACAGGTGTGGTGTCCTGCCAATGCTCCACATAACAGTCTAACATTTTGCGGGTTTAAGGATAGAGCACCCCTGCTTCTTTTGACAGCTTTTTGAAAGTTTTATGTTGTTATTGTTGATTCCAACCTTCGTTTGTTAAGTCCATCGGAAATTTTTCGATTTCCTTGTCTGTTAAAAAAATGTAGGGTAGAAAACGTTATCTTTTCGATATATCGCATAGAATTATCTTCCGGCAGTTATCTGGAAAATTTGCTAAATATTATGATAGTCGATTAATTGAATAATTTATCTCCAGTAAACCAAAATATTAATTTCAGGTCTAATATGGAAGATTTAAAGGCTTTAGAATCAATACTCCGATGCCAGCGAGCTTAAATGCGGGGTTTTTGGCACTTTTTTACTATGTACCATCATTGGTGTCTAAAGCTATAGATAAAGCATATCTAATATCTACAAATGAATCAAGTGAATTTTGTTCAATATAATATATAAATAAAGAAAACGTTTAGATATACGAGTATTTACGTATAAAAACACCAAAAGGACAAAAATTACGAAAACAGTAGTGCATACGTTCTTTATTTTCATATATTTACAAGTTAAATGCTTGTCTATAACACCTGACTACGATTGATCGATTATCTGAGTTAATGAACTGAAGTGTTTGAAGGCCTATTTTGTGCCTAAACATAAAACTCATTGAACCATATGAAAATTATATATCGTAATGTGTGCACATAAAATTATGTAAATATATTAATGCCATGGTAAAATGGTAAAATAAACTTAATTTATGTTAAATATGTAAATATTAAGATAATATAAGGAGATGCATATAATTTCAAACATTACATTCCATATGATGGATTTCGTATTGCCAACTCTTTATATTAGTAATTTTTTAAACGGCTCTCGCCCAGTATTATTGTTGAAGGGCAGGAATGTATGAAATGTTTTATATTCCGTATGTCAGAATTCTTGTGGCACGTTTAGACCTATTGTGTTATCAAGCTTATATTACATTGGTTAAAAGGTGCTAACTGAGTAGTACTATCTAGAGCGAAACACTGCCAAAGCAAATATTCTACAGTTTCGTCTTCCTCTTTGTCCTCCCAAATACAATAAAAATCTAGCTGGAAGTTATTTTATTGAGAATGAGGAAACCATGGAAACATTATAGTTAGATGCGGGATTCTATATAGAATGAGTGTGCCAAAATTTATCAGATACGAATTAAGAAAACTGGACAATAAAAGTCTACCGTATAATATTAATTAATTTATCAAACATTATTTGAGAATTTTTATAATTGTTCATACCATCTAACCATAATTTAAACCGTCTGGTGAGATCAGCTGAAGATCGACCCTCATAAATTTTTTATTCTCAAATTTTCCTCGAACATACTTACCTTCTGGCGTTGGTGTTCTGAGTTTGAGGTCTTGGGTCTGTTGCTTACTTAGCCCAATGTAGCATCTGTTTGCAATAATGATCCTTCGCAATATCTCCAGGCTAACGTAATTACTGGTGTTAATGGTGGTTCCAAGATATATAAAGTCCTTGACTTTTTCAAAAGCGTTGTTATCAACAGTGACGTCCTATCCAAGACGCTGGGACTCTTTGTTTGTTGATACTAGGTACTTCGTCTTGCCCTCGTACACCGTAAGACCCATCTCACGCGACACTCGTTCCAACTCTGAGAATGCTGCACTGACTGCTCGCGTGTTCAGACTGAAAGAGGAGTTCGAAATATCTTCTTCGAAACCAATAGAGCTACTAGTTTTGTAAGTGCCCGTTTATGGCAAGAATCTCAAAATATATTTATTTCAAGTGTAATTATATTTGCTTATGAGTTAAATATGATTTGATGCTCTGGTGTCGTGTCTTCAATATTATTTATAAATTCGCAACATTTCAATATTAGTAATCGCTTAAGTCGGCTTAGTATTGAATTGAGATATGCGCATCATCGTGCCTGGGATATTAGACCAATCTTTATGTCGAAATTTCATACAGATCCAAATATTATTTAGAAAATTTTTAAGAAAATCGAGATATATAAAATCTTTGAGAGAGCTATAAATATTATAGCTGAATTTATTAAAATGATTTATTATCACTTAGGAAATAATAAATATTCTCTTGTATGTACAAGTATACTTCATAAATAGGCTTAAGCGGTTAGAACGTTTTACAATAAAGTGCGATTTTGTTTAGATAGACTCCTCTTCTCACCACAATTTCTGCTAATTGAGTTTCGTGATCAATTTTTTATACCCTGCATAATGCAATATGCATGGTATATTCATTTCGGTCAGATGTTTGTGTCCACTTGAAGGAATCTCCGGAGATATAGACATAGATATATATTCGTGATCAGCGTCGATTAAATTTTCGATTTAACGATGTCCGTCCGTCCGTCCGTCCGTCCGTCCGTCTGTCTGTCACCTGGCTGGTTCGCACGATAACTTGAGTAAATATTGAGCTATTTCGATGAAATTTGGCATAAGTAATCTATGATCCAAGGGTACGGAGGGGATTGATATCGGGCATGATCGGTCAATAACCACGCCCACACCAAGCATTCAAAGCGACTAACCTCGAAATTTTCAAAATCTTTAACTTGCTATAACTCACATAATATACCACTTGGGACAACAATATTTTGCACATAGAGTTATATTATACTACTATATAACCTCGCCAAAAGTGGTTGAGCCACGCCTACTTTTTAGCGTAGCTCTCATACAAAGTGTCTGTACTTCTTTTAAATAGAAACAGCTGTAACTTCTACAATCTTCTCTCTAGAATAACCATAATTGACACTTAGATTAACATGGCAGTGAGAAATAATATGGCAGAAAATCAGTGTGCCACGCCCACTCCTTTTTGGGTCTCCCATACAAAGTTGCGGAAATTAAAAAAATGTTACCGGTTATAACTTGCAAACTATTCGGCGTAGAATAACGAGATTTAAGGTGTGGATTAGTATTGTACGAGCAACTAGGCTCACACAAAATGGGCGCACCACGCCCACTGTTTATCGTAGCCCCCATACAAATTTTAAATTGAAACAGCTGTAACTTCGGCAATCTGCCGTCTAGAATAACCATAATTGACACTTAGATTAATATCGTAATCGGCAAAAATCTGGCAGAAAATCAAAGTGCCACGCCCACTCGTTCATGAGTCTCCCATACAAAGTCAAGAGGATTAAACTAAAATTTTAAGCAACTAGGCTCACAGAAAATGGGTGCACCACGCCGACTGTTTATCGTAGCCCCCATACAAATTTTAAATTGAAACAGCTGTAACTTCGGCAATCTGCCGTCTAGAATAACCATAATTGACACTTAGATTAATATCGTAATCCGCAAAAATCTGGCAGAAAATCAAAGTGCCACTCCCACTCGTTCATGAGTCTCCCATACAAAGTCAAGGGAATTAAACTAAAATTTTAAACTCCATAACTTACAAACTATTCAGCGTAGGACAACTAGATTTAAGGTATGGATTAGTATTGTAGGAGCAACTAGACTCACAGGAAATGGACGCGCCACGCCCACTGTTGATAGTAGCCGCCATACAAAATGACCGAATTTCTTTTAAATTGAAATAGCTGTAACTTCTGTATCCTTCTGTCTAGAACAATCATAATTAACACTTATGTTAATATGGTAGTCGGAAATAATCTGGCGTAATAATCAGCGTACCACGCCCACTTCTTATTGGGGCTCCCATACAAAGTTGAGGAAATTAAACAAAAATGTTAACCACCATAACTTAGAAACTATTCAACGTAGGACACTAAATTTAAGGTGTGGATTAACGTTGAAAAATTAATTGGATTTACTAGAAAGTGGTAAGCCACGCCCACTTTTATATAGCTCCCATAATAAGCCTCGGAATTATCTTAAAATCCCTTTACTTCGTCAAACTCAACCATATTTCGGGTGTAAATTAGTAGTATATGCAAAAATTGTTTCTCGAAAAGTGGAAATAAAAGAAAAGTTGGATATTCGAGTAAACTTTTTATATATAAATCTACATATGCAGGGTATAGTTTGGTCGGCCCCAGCTGACTGTAAGGAGATTTTTTTTTTGTTCGTTTGGGGTATCATCTAAACCACAACGAACAAATCATCCAAGCAAGATCTAGAGCTCAATCAGTCACAGATTCTATCATTAATAACCACAATTTTTTTTTTTTTGTGTGCATAAGTTTTGATTTACAATAAAAGAAACGAAATACGCATAAAAACAGGAAATTCGGATATATTTTAAAGTAAGCAGCCGCTTTGAATCGATTTATTTATATATGTACCTACATATATGTACCTGCTTGCCTGTCAATACATTCAAAATGTAATTTAATATGATGAAAGAAAAACAAATCGATTCGAATTGAATCGAAATAATATAGAGGAGGAAAAAAAAAAATCGAAAGTCCTGCGTGCTTGACGATAACCGCCTGTGGAGTATGAGAATATGTATTGTATGAGAATGGTGAGTACCAACAACTGTTTTTAGAGTGCTACGAGGTAATTTTTATATATGTATATACAATATATGGATGCATATATATTTTATTATTATTTATTTTTTTAATGAAAAAATGACATTTTTATATACATACGCTTATACATAAATAAATAAATGAAGAATAAAAAAAGAAAGCAAGCTCCATGCGTGATTGCAGACGTCGAGTATATAAAACGTTTTATGTAATTAATGACCAGGGTCATCATCATCATCCAGACGACGACGACGATTCAGTTATCAAATTGGAGTATATTAATAATATTTTGTTCGGAATTTTTTGATTTTTTTTTTTTTTGAATATTGCAGTGCTTTATTCGTACAACAATCGTACGATGAGCTGAATGAGCTGAGTACAGTTGAAGGTGGCGATGGTAGATCAAGTATGTACATAAATGTGTATTTGTGACTGTAGGCCTCAGCAATGCGTATGCATATATATGAGTGGATATGCTCAGTTAATTATTGTTGTTATTGTTACTATTTGAAATTCGCTAACTGCGTGTAGTCTCTACGAAAGTTGTGATTTATTTGTCGGCAAATTTTTTATATTCTTTTCATTTTATTTTTGTTCCCATTTTTTTGTATGCATTTGTTATTTATATTCATATTGATGATATTTTTGGTCCATACACACACACACATACAACCTTAACAAATAACAATAGCGTTTTGAGTCAGCCGTTTTGTTTGCTTGATGTTGACGGTGGAAGGAAAAAGCAGAGCAGCAGCAAATGCGAACAGTCAGAAATATGTGTATGAATGTGTATGTGTACATATGTAAATGCGTATGTATGTAAGTTCAATAAATTACCAATTAAATTTTCATTTTTAAACAATATTTTTGTATGAATGTTTGTTGCTGTTGATCATGATGATTGCTATATGGATATGACTGTTGTGCTGAATCTTCTTCTCCATCGTCTACAATGAACTCTCACTACCTTAGATGTTTTTTCTTCTTCTTCTTGTTAAGTACACAAACATTTTTTTCATTGAACTTTTCGTTCTTAGCCATACATTTTGCATACATACCAATATGCGAAATATGATTTTTCATACACAATGCAACCGACCATCTGTACATATGTACATATACATTAGATTGTTGCACGAGCATGACTTTTTGATAAATTTCGATTATTTTCCAGTACAACACGTACCGAACAGAATAAAGAAAAGCATTTTTGTATTCCATTACGAGTACGAGTACAAAGCGATAAGAGCTGGTGAATTCGTTAGTACAGAGTGATTTTTTAAGAGCCTTCGGATTTGATTAAAACAAAAAAAAAATGAAATTTAGAGAAATTTATGAAATCTTTATTTGAGTCCATAGAACGATCTATATAATTCAATGTTTAAAGATGATTTCATGTAAATGTTGACAAGAGCTTTAACATAGACTCACAAAAAATAGTCTAAAGGCGTTAAATCCCACGATCTAGGCGGCCAATTGACCGACACCAAACGTGAAATAAACTGTTCACCCAACTCGCCTCTCAAATGGGCCTTTGTTTCGCGTGCTGTGTGGCATGTGGCACCGTCTTTTTGAAATTACATGTCAGCCGAGTCCAGGTCTTCCATTTTGGGCAAACAAAGTTTGTAATCATCGCACGGTATCGTTCGCCATTCACAGTAACATTTCTGCCTTCGTCGTTTTTGAAAAAATACGGTCCAATGATGCCACCGGCTCATAATCCACACCAAACAGTGCATTTTCCACGATGCATTGGCAATTCTCTGCATTGCCCTTCAAACCAAATACGGCAATTTTGATTGTTCACGTATCCATTCAACCAGAAATGAGCTTCGTCGCTGAACATAAGAAATGAATTTTGATAATAAAATTCAATAATCTGCAAGCGTTGTTCGTTTGTTAATTATAGACCAAACTAAACATGTTTGACAGTAACATGTTACACGGAAACAGCTGATCTGCCAAAAACAGTGTTGCCAAAAAGAAAGTTGCTAAAAATCACCCTGTATAAAGAAAACCGAAGCAAAAGTATGCAAAACCTCGTACTACTGTTCGAATATACGAAATGTATTGGATTGGAGCAGTATTATACAATACACAACAAGCTTGCATATCGCAAACATATATTTCTTTATGCATCATATTATCTGGTTATCGAATAATCGATGTATTCGCAAATTTTCATATATTTTGACGTGTTCTCGATCACAAAGTTATAAAAAAATACGAAATCTTATTACCGAATATAAGATCGAACAGTGATTGCTTGCTTGATGTTTTTAGGTTTTTCTTCATCTTATATCGATCACATCGTTTAGTTATTAACCTAACCAATATCCAATCAAAGCCAAAATCTGTTCAATTTCAAATGGGCTCCCTTCTATGGGAGGAATTATGGTAAATATGGAATATGAAACATTGGAATATTGGAATATTAATGGGTGTCGGTCCTACGTACATTTAACCGCTCTAGAAGTGATTACTGCGCATTGCCGATGTTTGTCAAGAAAACCTCTTAGCTTTTGGTACTTTCACATAATAGCTTATAATTTGAGTCTGTTTATATAGATTTTATTAATTAATATCTCATTTTCTTTCCAAAAGAACTAGCTTTTCTTTAATGTTATGTAGATATAATTTTTATGCTTACGATATATATTTTTCTCAATTTTTTTTAGTAAATTTTCGATGACCATTTTGTTCCAAAAAGAAGAAAGTTGTTTCATATTTTGACATGTAAACCATTGGACCGATTTTGATTAGTATTGTTCACGATATTGTTTGATTGTTGTATTTACTTTCATTTTAATACATTTTACAATCAGATTGGTTATATCTTAACAGAGATATAGTGTAAATCGTAAAACAACTCGAATATCTTCTATGGAGTGACGCTATCAAGCCAAGTATGTTCGTGCAGCACTTTAATATATACATATGTGCATTTGTATATTCATCCTTCCATTATACTTGACCAACGCCCTTAACGCCATCAAAGTATTGTATAAGTCAGCAGTTCGTAGTCACGTTGCATATGCACGTCTCAGTACATGAAGACTCTGTGTACATATTTGTATGCACTCTTATACCCTACGTATATGTAACGTATCATAATGTGGATTTCATAAATCGATTTAATATTCAAAAGCGTATTTAAATGATAATAAAACGAACAACAACAAGTACAATTCAACTTGAACATTTATTTTTACCATTCGCAATCGTATTAATGAATGATGTAAAGAAATGACTTACTTTCATAATAAAGATTTTTATTCGTTGGGCTCTTTGTTTAATGGTCTTACTGATTTTTATATAGGTACTTGATTGTTGTTTTCATTTTTTTGTTTGTTTATTTTTTCTTGCAGAAAAAAATATGAAAAATAAGGCAATTTAAAAAATTACAAATAATCACATAAATTTATATAAATATTACATAAAGTAATTTGTTCTTTAAAATTGCACTTAATTAAATGATTGAGCATATGATTAAGCTCAGTGTTGAAAGTATTAATAGCGATAAGAGTACCCAAGTTATTGAACAGTTGTTGAAATTAGTTAAAATTTGTTTCATACAACACACTATTAATATCGAATGAAAAATATAAGTAATTATCGTAAACATTTGGTTACTCGATTTAATTAAAATTCATATAAGAAACATTTAAAGTTCAACAACACTTACTAGAATTTGCATATGTTAGGCGCAAAATATGTACATAAGTAGAGGTCATTTCAATGTACATTTCCATATATTCAATTCGTTTGTTATACTGTGAGTGCCATTCAAAGTATTCATATGTGTAATTGGTTTGTGTCTTGACTTGTATACGAACCTCAAATATGAGTTATAGTATGTAGTAGCATAGTATGTAGTAGCAAACCGCAACAGGTTTGAGTTGACTAACTTAGCCTTATGTCAAACAATTAGCAATAGAATTTTAAAAGTAATTAAATATCGATTGATGGAAATAATATGACTTTCATTAAATATTTTTTTATACATACATTATATGTAAAGTTATATATAAAATATATTTTCATTGAATCCGAATAGGAAGGAAAAATCTTATAAAATCAAATAATGTATTTTTTTTTTCATAATTGCTTTCAAAGAATAGAATAGAATAGAGTAGCAATAGTAGTTTCACAGTTGACAAAACTTCTCCCTACATCTAGTGGAAAAAGATAAAGTCACTAAGAATGACCAACCCGTACAGCGGTGATACAAATTTCCATAGGCCACGTCAAATTTATTCATTTATTGGAAGCGATTTAGTCTCTCAAATTCTTCAAAAGCAATCGTGTTCGAGGAAAATGTTTTCAATTTTCATGAATAAACTTTGATCTTAGTGCCGCCTTTTTATAGCACTCATAGCAAAAAGTTATTGAAAACTGTAACATTGTTGGCCATTTCTAATGCAACCGTCGAGAATCAACATCTTTCAAGCAACGGCAGCATATTGTTGTTTCTCTTGCTCAAAATTATATAATATACAGGGTGGGCAATATAACGTTTGGAATTTGAACCATCAGTTATTTTGATTTCGAGAAATATACATTCATGAGTTGACAGAAATTTAATTTTTGACATTTAGGATGTGGGACGTTTTACGCTTGAACATAGTTGGAAAATATTGAAAACTTATTTCTTAAATAGTGAGTAATAGTAAATTGATAAAAAAGAAGTGCCTTCAACTCAGTTTGTCGATCAATTTGTAAAGCGAGTTCGCAAGACTGGATCGATTGTTAGTGGATAAAACAACATGTTCACGTCTACATCCAGTCTTAAAGATCTTCAGGTCGCGGTGCTTCATAGCCTTAATAATAATAATAATAATAATAATAATAATAACATCCAGTCGGCTCAGCCGAAAACATTGCAAGAACTGAACATTTCTTGCATTTCTCTGAGGAGAATTTTGCATAAAGACCTCTGTATGACGTCAATTAGTCCCTCATAACCACTTTTTGGTTCACCCATCTTCGGCCGAAAAAGTTTGGCCGAAGATGAGCATTTTCCGATTAAGCCCATTTCTACTTTGGAGATTATGTCAATAAGCAAAATTGTATTTGGGGATCTGAAAATACACATGTGGTTATTGAGAAGCAAATGCACTCACAACGAGAGACTGTTTGGTTTGGTTTTTGGTCCTACGGCATCATTGGGTCATTTTTTTTAAATGAGCAAGCAGCCACCATTACCGTCAATAGCGAGCGTTATCGTGCGATGCTAAATGAATGTTTGTTTCCAAATTGAAGATGACATGGATAACATTTAGTTTCAATAGGACGTTGCCGATCTTATACGCACAGTCTAACCATCCAGAGACGACTGAGGCCTTGAAATATGGAATCGAAATTGTTATTTAAGCACAAACAATCGAAAATGTACTGAAAATTTGGGTTAATCGGATAGGGGACTGTAAAGTCAGCCGTGTCAGTCATTTGAATGATGCTGTATTCATTCTTAAATGGAAAAGTCCAATATTTCTAATAAATTTAAATGACCCACCCTGTATATGAATGAAGTTTTAATTTAAGAAACATAACAAATTATCAATAGTATTTATATATAAGTGACTATTAAGACTAAAATCGGGTATACATAGTATGTTTAGTGGAAATGTTGAGAAGACGAAATATATTGGGGTTGGTCATACATTTCGTTGGTCGAGAAGCGATTCCTGTTCAGTTATGGGATTATTTGTTGATTTCCAAATGTCTTTTCGGTCATGTTGCATAAGGGTCCCCTTAAGCGGTAGAAGTAGGGGGTAAGTATTTTAATGGGGAAGTCAATCTCGTTATGATAGTTTGGTCGAAATGGATCCCCCGCATATTTAAAAAGCTGTAGTAGGTTCACTATGATACTCGATAAGGCTTTTTTTATGTGCTGTTTTGTTGTTTGCCATAATCAGATGCTTCTTGGAAGACATTCGAGTGTCCAGGGGTGAAGACTACACCCATATTTGGGTGAACTGCATCTGTTTTGTAGACTATTAACTTCATATGCATATGATTTCTTCAATCACATACATACCTACCTTAACATGAAAGCACTTTTACCTTTCTATCTTCATCATTTGAATCATTGTGAGTGTCAAAGGTATTCAGTTTTATATATGTAAGTAGATAATAAAATTGAGCAATATTTATAAGTAGCTACAATTAATTTAAAACGACAATCGAATACAAACAATTGACTTGATACTGGCAATTAAATAAATCTATATCTATAAGAAGAAGAAGAAGAAGAAGTAGAAGACGTTATTTATAGGATCATATTAAAGTTGATTAAATTCAAATAAATTTAATCTCAAACTCCCTCTACTTATTTCCCCTTTCAACTGTTTCTTATTATTATTCTATTGTGAATATAGCCGAACATGGAAAAAAGCGATTACGTACAATAAATGTAATGTATTTTTCAAGGCGTAAAGGTGCTTTTATTTATTGCATAGCATTAAAGCCGAACAGTAATAATAACAACTAAGTTGTTTTTACCAAAATTACTTTTTAATACGCTATGTGTTGCGTACTTGCGTATATGAAATTTCCATTTAAAGCTCCCCAACTGAAGTATACATTAAAAACAATTGCATCGGCCATAATAAAAGAAATGCGTTTTATGGCGGACTGTGAGTTACTATGACTATTTATATATGTACATACTCGTACTTGTACGTTTCTATTGCAATTTCAAATATTTAGATTAGATTGCACAATTGTCAGAGAGTGTTATGGCATTCCGTTGCAAGTGTGCCTCTAATACTTACTGTTGCAAGAATAAATATATTTGTAATGACAATGAGAAATTCATTCTACGAAAACAATGTACAGAATAGTTTATACTGGGAGTGATTCCGAGGATTAGTTTATAGATTAAGAAAATAATTTAAAATTCTTATGCACAAGAGGCGAACGAATTGATTTAGAACATGAAAAAATGTACCCATATATTTTACTCATACATTTTTAAGATGGGTCAAAGTGATAAACCGTCTGGTATTGCAAACAAGATATAATTTGAATAATTTTATATATTTTTTTGCAAGGCCGCCTTTTTTTTAGTTTTTACATCTATTCTAACCTCTCATTTTTATGAAGGAAGAGTAATGGGCTAGGGGTGATTTCTGGCAAGCCATAAGGTTTTCCAAGTATTTTAAGGTAATTTTGTATGAAAATCCCCATAAGTGGTCTACATTGGCAGTATGTATGCTTAGAGACAATCTTGCGAAGGGTAAATTAATATATTTCTCAGCTCTTGGGGAGTTTACTGGGCAGCTATAAACTTTCTAAGGTTTTTTAAGTTCATTTTGTATGAGAGTCACCCTGAAGAATGCCTATAGGGGATAAGTATGTTCAAAGAAAATATTGGGAAGAAAAGGTAATAAATCAGTCATACATTGCACTGATCTAGGCGCGATTTTGGAGAGATGTGAGGTTTTCCAAGTGTTTTTAGTTAATTTTGTATCGGAGCTGCCCTTTCGGTTTAGATAACCACTTAGAGGAGCTTCCGATGGAACCATTGGTTTATTTTACGATGTCGAAGGGTGATATCCACCGATACCCATAAATTTGGCATCATAACATAAGATCTGACTCTTTGTAATCTATATACAATACTATACTTACATACTTATGTGGCCGAAAATCGATTTAGGCCGAATCTAGCTGTCCAGATACTGAAATCTCGCACTAATAATGCACTACATGTTTCGTGCTGCAGTGAAATCGATCAACCTCATTCCGTTATCCAAAGGTATATTCCTTCCCCACCCTGGCATTGAAGTCGCCAAGTATGATTTTGATATCGTGGCGTGGGCAGTGGTCATGAACTTCTTCGGGGTGCTGAAAGAAGCCCTCCTTAGTCGCATCGTCTTTCTCACCCGTCGGGGCGTGGGCACATATTAGGCTGACGAAACAAAATTTTGCCTTCACAGGTGTGAACTGCGAGAAAAGATATCGCAATCTCTTACTGACAACAAACCCACGTCCGAGTTTGTGCGTCTCCGCATGGCAACTGTAATATATATATACCGTCCATCGCATTTCCTCATCATCAACCAGCTGTATAGAGACACCGTCCCTATAGAGGGACCGGATATTCCAGATGCTTATCCGTAAATCGTGGTCCTTATTACGTTTGTGGAGTTCGTCAACAAAAGGGATAGTCCTTATCCGAGGCACGGTTCGATTTCTCATAGGGTGAGAGTTTTTATGTGGTGGGTCCCAAGCCCAACGCACAACTTCTAACCGAAGAGGCTTTCGCCACTCACTTTAGCCGCCTCTCCGCGAGTGCCAGGAACACGTTGCCCGGTGGTCGCCCATTACGAAATGAGGGTGACATCACTTAGCGAGCAGAGCTAGCCCCCTGATGGCACTTTTATAACCGAGTGAAGGTGCCGTCACATGGCACGCAGAACAAACTACATGACGTCCAGTGAGTTGAATTGCGATGAGTTCAACAATGACTGCAACCAGTTAGACACGTTACCTTGCGAAATCACCACCAGACCACCACAATACTATAGACCACTCAAAATTATCGAATGAAAAATATTAATGACGACCTTGATTAAGAAATTGGATTATTTCGAGTGTGTGTGAGACTCCTCTTTCCAATACATATGAACAGCAAATATTTGCTACTGAAAATTATCAATTGAGTAACAATTGCTAACGGTGTTTTAATAAATGCGCATACATATACTAATATTCACACTCCCAAATACAGAAGCGATATTTTCGTATATTTAGCTGCAAAAAACCAGTAGCAGCTAAATAGTAAATTTGCAAAGTAAGGAGAGACTTAATACGAGTGCAACCAAGCATTGCTTGTTTTGCTACTGCACATGCGATTTATTTTTATGGTATTGTTTTGCCATAGGAACCACACAGTACATTAAATATGCAATTCAAATTCTATATTGCATTCTTTTCAGAATGCATTTTTGGATAAATTCTATTTTTGTAGCTCATACTCCTAATACCATAGACTTCGTACTCAAGTATGTAGCGGCATACAATTGTTGTCACTTAATATGTACTTGTACTAACCACTGAGCTGAGTGTGTTCGCCTTCTGATTTGTAGGTCGTGGTTAAATCCCCGGCTGATGCATAACAAATTTAATATCGATAAGATTTTACTTTCGAATGGTACCCACCTGTCGGAAAGCAATTGGCAATTCTTCCGACAGTAACAACTTGCCATGAAAAAGCTTCTAATAGAACTCTGTGACAAAGCTCAGAAAAAGTGATGTCACAAGTGTTCTGCCGTTCGGAACCGGTTAAAGTAAGTAGGTCCCTTCTAATACTGTCCAAATTTAAGACGCACAACAGTAATGGAAGAGAAGCTCGGCCAATGAGCCCTTTGGGGCTTTAAGTGACACATATTTATTTATTTTTATTGATTACAATATTTGATTTTTATTTATAGGGAATTGTTAAAAAACAAAAGAATGAATATATTTTCCAATATATTTCAGAAAAACGATCATGTCGATCGCGCTGATAGCTGATAGTAATCGGATAAAAACTGTCGTATAATTTCGAATTGCTGCCGCGACAAATTCAATACTGAAACTTGATTAATTCTTGTGTTTTGGTAAGAAATCCAGTTGGACTATATATGCATATGAACTTTAGAGGGTCAATTATTACTCCTATTGGAAATGAAGACGCAAATTTATAACAAATTAAATTCATTTATTTTTCAAAATGATATCCATTTAGATTGATGCACGTTTCCCAACATTACTGATATTTTTTAATCGCCTTCGAAAAATATGATTTGTCAAACTCTGCAAAATATGATTCTGTCTAACCACTACTATAAGTAGGGTAAGTGTTATGATCGTGGGCTTAGAAGATCGATTCATCGTTGGAAGCATCCAAATATTAGAGCATCTAAATATTATTAGACTGCAAGTTCTTGAGGTCCCTATTTGGTGGTAACTGGTAGGAAACAAGAACTAAATATGAAACACTATCAATGTTCTCTACATTGAAAATAATAATCAAGATTATAATAATCCTTGTGATTGCTATACAAGTTGAAGATCATTTTGATAGAAGTGAAACGATCTAATAATGAATATTCATTGAAAATTTGTTAAAAGTTAGCAAAATGTCGATAAAAGCACAAACATTTTCAACAAAATCCAAATGCCACACCCATTTTCCTTCGCATATCCATAAAAGTGTACTTATATGAATAGCACTTTAATTTATTTACCTTCTTCATTTAATCAGCAGCAACCATAAATATTGATATTAAAGTGTATTGAAAAAAAAAAACACAAAGGCTACGATTCTCAATATTCACAATACAAACATGAGAATATTATTCTTTTAACTCTGCATCGTTTTTCTTCAACCATTTACGACATATCATATACCAAGTACCTACATACTCGTACATACCTCTTAGTACATATACATACGCTACTCTTTAGCAATAACAAAGTCTAAACTAATAAAATCGTACATAAGTTAAATGCAGAAAATAATAATATGAAGAAGAAGTAGAAGAGAATGTTAAAGAAAAACATTCAAAAACGATCATTCAATTCATATATTGTATTATGGATATGTAAGTATGTGCACACAGATACGCCGCCACACATGCATACACAATTTAAGTCACTAATTGAACGCTTTGCTTGACACATCAAATAAATCACATAATTTTGTGAAACGCAATGCAATTCGCTGCAACTGTATAGTACATACGTACAATACAATGCAATGAAATGCAGTATTGTAATGATGATGGTGCAACAACATGGTATATACCATATGCATGTACGACCCGAAAGGATACAGAAAATAAAACGAATGAACATTATTTAGAATGGCAAAATGGTATTGGCAAGATGCAAGGTGCATCATCAGAGCAACGCCATGTTTAGTGGCAATAATATACCATAAAATATAGAAAAATTTTCACAATGGACACAACACAACAACATCAATAGTAAGTAAGGTAGTGTAGAAGCAAAGACAGAGAGAGAGAGAGAGAGAAAGAAATTTGTGTAGCACAAAAAGAAAAGAAACCAGCAAAAAAAAAATCCATTGAAAAATATAGGAGACGCATTAAAAATCGGTTTCACATGCATTGTTCTCTGCACCTCCATATAAAAATACGATCATATTGTATGGTCATAGCACAATAGCAAAAGCATAGGCACTTGTATCAATCCAAACAATAGACCAAGAGGTTACTAGCCCATACATATAAGAACTTACGTACAGAGAGTACATAGCAGAGCAGTAGGCACTTGATGTGCCTATGCAATCGAAAATACTCGTATACATTTCTTTATGCCTACCTTAAATTACGCACCATTGTGTTCCACATGGTACGTACATAGTATATACTGATGGTGGCTTATTTATTTCGAAATTATATGAGCAGCACTTTGTCAACCTAGGCAAAAATTTACTATAACATCAATAACAAAAAAAAAAAAAAAAAAATTATACTACCACGCTCCTAAGCTCCTATAAAATCTAGTTGCTAAATTGATGTTACCATTTGTGGTCAATAAGTACGAGCACTTGTATGAATATTGTCATTGTCATTGTCTAACAAGGAATCTTTATTGTACACAACAAACAAAACCAAATAAAAGAATTGAAAATAAATTTAATAAACACTGCTCTAAAGAAAATATGTCTTAGTTAGGAATATAAGTACTATATTTCCCCCTCTCTAATATCTTTAATAACTTTAGTATGGAACTTAGCTAGAAAGGAGATTGATTGGATTATGTGTAACAATGCCATCTCATTAAAAGTAATTTGCAAAGCTGAATTTCGGTATTTCTGAAAGACCCTATAATATAACTGATAGACAGTCATACTTTCGAAAAAAAAGTATTTTAGTGATCCGATGATTAAAATAATAGTGTGTCCTGAGCGTTAGCCCTATATATTGCATGCATTTTTGTATGAGAGATAATATTGGTTTTCATCCGATACCGTCCACTTTTTATGTTGTCCATTCACTAGCGAATATAATGCTTCGTACCGCGTTTCAGCTTCGTAACTTCATTGTGTTGCTCACTAATTGTGAAAATGTGCTTATGAAAGCAAAAGGTTGTATGGGAGGTAGGCGTGAATTATATCCGAACCTGTACATTGATGAAAAATTTGTATGCACCAATTATCTTCTCGATCCCTCTGTGATTAGGGCAGTTATCGTGCGAGCAGACAGACAAACATAACGAAATATATTGATATAATTCTCCATATATAAAGATATGGACATTTATGGTTTGACAAATGAGAATTGTCAAACTGTGTTGACATTTCTGTTCAGTAAAATTTGCTATTTCATCTTGAATCGTTTAACACCAGAACAACGCTTCGAAAAGAGTTCTCTTCGCGAAGTTCATAGAGCAATCTTTATTGAAATATTGTGTTTAGTGTCAACCTGTCATTCAATCACCATTATATCCATTAAAATTGACTGTTTGGAGTGATTTAGAGGCTGGCGGCATCGTTGGTCCTAATTTCCTTCGAAATGAGAAATGTACTGCCGCTACGGTGAATGGAGAGCGTAATCGAGCCAATGCAACTGGATTTTTGTTTCCACAAAATGATCAGCTAAACATCGACGATTTATTTATTGCGATACTCTGCACGATTTGAATGATAACACGGATAAAAACTCTTCGCACTTCTTCGATAATCAGAAAAACGTATTGCATTTAGAGGGGATTACTGTGAGGGCGTCGAAATTAATATTGAAGAAAAAATCAATAATTTATCGATTTATTTTCACGAAATTTTTTTTAGCAGTATATCTAAAATATTGCATATTTCAAACCAATCGTCTAATTTGTAATTGTTGACCCTGGTAATTGTCAGGCTCGAACTGAGTAGGTCGAGTCACATGTTATATTTATGGAATTTTAAACTACAAAGCTTTATGGCAAGGTCGCTATTTCGCTTTAGAAGTACCTCTCAGCTCGTTTCAAATACAATATAATCCAAGTTCAGTCTCGCATTCCCATTCCGATAATGATTTTTTTCTTTGCGATTCTGCCATATCACATAAATCTCTGAATCTTTGTATTGCACCTACGAACAGAAGGTTAAAAAATGAAGCACACTTCATCACAATCAATCAACATATCGTTCAAAAATGTCTTAATGCTAGCTATCAGAGTAAATATGTAACATATGTGGTATGACTATGCGAAGAGGTTTTCTATTCGCACATTGTTGCAACCATTTATGTACAATGAAGTACTACGTATACGCAAGATTGCTTTAAATTCCCTTTTTTTTTTTTTCTTCCTCTTGTGACAAGTTTAAACGACTGTAAAACGCGAATTATTTAATGTGACAACAAATGGCAAATGATGCACATACACTGCGATAGATAGACGCATGGATGATGTGTGTGTGTGTCTGTATCGTTCCACAACAATCATAGAAGGCCATTGAACAACATATTTTAAAGTCAAGTTAAGATTTCTTTCATAGTGAGCTGACGACAATACGTAACATCAAATGTAAAGAGAATAAAAAGAGAATAAAGCTACTCATACAACACTATCATATTCAAGCACTAGTGGCCAAACGACCAAGTCAACATTTTGTATGGAAGCGCTTGTGTTCGTTCGCTAGTGTAATGAGCAAATTTATGGTCAATTGATAATTTAGTGGCATTCGGTAACATCAATTACTGGACACTGTGTGAGAGTAAGAGAAAAATACATACAGACAGGTAAATTCTCATCGTCATTACAGTATTGATGCTATGCGAAATCGCTTAACTATGCGTTCGAAATGCAAACAGAAAAAAAAAACGAAGAAACTCAACTTTGGCGTTGGGGGCTTTCTTGAAGAATTTGCTGCAATAAAGATGAAAAATTGCTATTGAGCCCAATGAGGCACAAATTGCACACAAAATGTTTGGCATTTTCCACCATCATCGCGCCTCGTCTTTATCTTCCACTTTTCTTGGTCTTTTTTGTGTTTGTTCGACACATTCATTCCTTCTCCTTTTCTTATTGTATTTACAGTAGTATACACATACATACTAATGTACATACGAGTATATGTATGAACGTTTACTTATGCGAATCCAAATGATTCGTTAGTAAATATTGAAGAGCTCCACCTTGGTCGATCCAACGCTTGCAATGAATTATATTTATGGTGGCATCATTAGCTTTTTACGTTGACCATAATAATTTATTTAATTTGCACGCGTATTTTGTGAAATGTCCTTACTACAATACTATACGATATGAAGGTACTCGTATAATATTGTTGGTTCTTTTCGATTGCCTGATGTATTGGCATTGACTTTCGAGTTGAAGTTGGCTTATTCTTTGACTTATGAAGAAAAATGTCCATATATATATATGCCCGTATATTCATATGCTACTCTCTGTATTATTAGTAATGAAATTTATGATTTTCTCGTACTAATTGAATGAAGGACAAGAACTACATACATACAAGAGTAGGCACACAAATATAAAGGTATTACATTGAAAAAGAAAAGAAAGACGAAATGTCTTATGGTTTGTAAAATAATTAAATAATGAAAACATTACAAATATAACTTGAGAAAAAAATGTATAAAATTTTATCAAACTTTAAAATGATTCACTTAAACCCAGCGTGTCCTATGATTTGAGCAAAGCACGATTTCGTGTGCACCATTATAATGCTCCTTTAGTGGGTGCCGTAGCTCAGTGGTTAGTGTGTTCGCCTTCTGATCTGTAGGTCGTGGTTCAATCCCCAGCTGATGCATAACAAATTTAATATCGATAAGATTTTTCTTTGCAATGGTACCCACCTGTCGGCAAGCAATTGGCAATTCTTCCGACAGTAACAACTTGCCATGAAAAAGCTTCTTAAAGAACTCTGTGACAAAGCTCACAGTCAAGTGATGTCACAAGTGTTCTGCCTGCCGTTCGGAACCGGCTAAAATAAGTAGGTCCCTTCTAATACTGTCCAAATTTAAGACGCACAACAGTAATGGAAGAGAAGCTCGGCCAATGAGCCCTTTGGGGCTTTAAGTGCCACATATTTTTTTTTTTTTTAGTGGTGACTTCAAATATTGGTTGATTGAAAATATCATAAAGACGTCAATATTTAGTACAAAATTCATTAGTCGAAGATTTGAATAATTCGGATGGCACATATAAAGGAGGAATATATGTATAACCGACCTCCATTTACTCTTCTCGTTAACATTCTTAAGAACGCATTTATGTGGCTGCCATCTCTCTGAAAGAACCAGTTGCTGTTCAAACTGGTATTGATCGCTACATTACTGTAGTAAAGCGAAAGAGAAGTCCGCAAAATTCAAAACAAATGAATTCAACAAAAATTCAAAAACAGAACACTGTCCCTATTAGTTCGGAAAATAGATACGCTCTGCTTTCAGGTGATGAAAGTGACGAAAATATTATCTCCAAGAAACATTTCAAACCCCCGCCCATTTTCTTGAGAGAACGCAACTCAGATAAGTTGATTTCTAAAATTACAAGTCTTATAGGACCAAAGAATTTCCATGTTGTTCCTATTCGCAAAGGCCAAATTGAGGAAACAAAAGTGCAAATCTACAGCGAAACTCATTATCGCAAAGTAATAGCGGAATTTGATGCTGTAAAAAAGAATTACTACACATATCAGCTAAAAAGTAGTAAGGGCTTAATCGTTGTACTCAAAGGCGTCGAACCCAACGTTGATATTAACGAAATCAAACTTGCCCTTCAGGAAGAAGGGTTTCAAGCCAAAACAGTATTCAACATTCTCAACAAGAGCAATATACCTCAACCGTTATATCGTATTGAGCTTCAGCCTGAAACAAAACCCCTAAAAAAAGGTGAGGTACACCCCATATATAAAATTCGATATTTATTGCATCGCAAAATCACAATTGAAGAACCCCATAAGAGAACTGGACCTCCTCAGTGCAGCAACTGCCAAGAATATGGACATACTAAGACATATTGTACCCTGCCAGCTGTTTGTGTGATTTGTGGAGATCTCCATAAATCAAACATATGCCCAAAATCTAAAGACGATGCTAGCATGAAAAAATGCAGCAATTGTGGAGGTAATCACACTGCAAATTATAGAGGTTGCCCAGTATATGCAACCCTAAAGCTAAATTTCTCCGCTAACAATCAACCTCTAAAACCAGTTGAGCAAACTCAGATAGCCAACTCAAGTAAGAGACAAAATATTGATGCAACACAATTCTTCTCTGCAATCCCAAACAAGAATCAAACCAATTCATACGCTAGCGTGTTAAAACAAAACCTACACCAACAAAGTAACGTAAATAATGAGCAGAAACACTCACTGCCAACCCAACAGCCAAGTACTCTTGAACATTTGCTTCAAACATTAATTCAGAATATGAACCAATTCATGAACTCAATGCAAACAATGATGCAAGAAATGATGAAAAATCAATCGATGTTACTCCAAACATTGCTATCCAAACCATGAGTTGTCTCAAGATATGCCACTGCCAACGGCTTAAGCCAGCACCGTTTGGAGCTAATTCAATTCCTTGAATCCAACCAGATCGACATAATGATGATATCTGAGACCCATTTCACTGACAAAAATTGCTACCAAATACCATATTACAAACTGTACACTACAAATCATCCGCATGGTAAGGCACGCGGTGGAACTGCCATATTGATAAAAAGCAGAATAAAACATCATGTTCTCGAAGATTTCAGTAGCGTCTACTTGCAAGCAACATCTATATGTCTGGAAGAATACATCTCTAAGCTAGTAATATCTGCGATATACTGTCCCCCAAGATACAGTATTACCGAACAGCAATATAAAGAATTTTTCTCAACTCTTGGTAGCAAATTCTTGGTTGCTGGCGATTTCAACGCCAAACACACTCACTGGGGCTCCCGATTAATAACTCCAAAAGGCAAAAGACTATGTTCAATCATCACTAACCACGGCTACGATGTTATTTCAAATGGTCAACCGACATATTGGCCGACGGACAAGAGGAAAATACCCGATCTCATAGACTTTGGAGTCGCCAAAGGTTTGCAGATGGAAAATATCTCCACAGAGTGTAATTATGATCTATCATCTGACCACTCACCCACGATAATATCTATAAAATCACCAAGCCCCCAAAGCAATTGCGTTAGAAAGAAAATAGACTGGTTAAAATTCAAGAAATATATAAATTCCCATCTTACTCTGAGTACTGTATTAAGAAATGGACACGATGTAGACTCAGCACTCGAAAAATTCAACCAGCTGCTCTCATTAGCTCTCAGCTCAGCCACCTGCACAAAGGTATGCAAGCAATCAAACTATAGCCCATACACACCAGCCGATATTGAATTGCTAGTAAGACAGAAAAGAAGACTCCGAAGACAATGGCAAGAATTCAGATCACCGAATCTGAAAACACAGCTACAGCACTGCACTCGAAAGTTAAAGCAAGCCTTAAAAAATAAAAACAACAAAGAGTTAGAAGAGCACATAGCGAAATTAACACCTGGTGAAGCGTCAGACTACTCTTTGTGGAAATCAGCAAAAAAATCAAATCGGCCAATTCTCACTGATTCCCCCATCCGTTTGAGTGACGGTAATTGGGCTAGAAGCAACTGTGAGAAGGGTTTGGCTTTTGCAAACCACCTAAAAAGTGTGTTTACACCCAATCCACCCTCTTCACAGTCCTCATTACCAATATTAACTTCTCAACCTTGCTCAATAACGCTCAAAATTAAAAAAAAGGACATATTCAAAGCAATTTATAAAGATTTAAACCCAAAAAAATCACCTGGTCCAGATAAAATTACCGGTAAAATGATAAAAGAGCTACCTCCGGCTTCAGTAATTCATCTGATGCACATGTTCAATGCTATCCTTCGCATTAAACACTATCCCAAATGCTGGAAAACTTCAAAAATTATTATGATAGCAAAACCAGGAAAAGACCCTACAAAAGTTGCATCGTACAGACCTATCAGCCTCCTGCCTCTACTTTCTAAAGTATTCGAAAAGCTACTTGTCATGAATATAACTCCATTTATTAATCTCAACCAACTGATTCCTCAACATCAGTTTGGATTTAGAAAACAGCACGGCACAATAGAACAAGTCCACCGCATTGTAACTCTGATAAGGAACACTTTTGAAGAAAAAAAGTATTGCTCAGCTGTCTTTCTTGATATCACTCAAGCTTTCGATAAAGTATGGCACGATGGCCTTATTTACAAACTCAAACTATTACTGCCTGCAAATGTCTCCTCATTGCTTAGTAGCTACCTCACGAAAAGACAATTTCTCGTACATCACAAGGATTACACAACAAATCCATTGGATATTCACGCTGGCGTTCCTCAAGGAAGCGTTTTGGGTCCCTTACTGTATCTCTTATACACTTCAGATATGCCCAACAATAACTATACATTCATATCGACCTTTGCTGATGATACGGCAATATTGTGCTCTCGCTCTAACCCCATAGAAGCTACTAAACTCCTGCAGCCTCATGTCGATTCTCTCGAAATCTTCTGAAAAGTCAATGAATCAAAGAGCGTACATGTAACCTTCACGCTAAGGCTAGATACATGTCCCCCACTTAAAATTAATGGCCAATCAGTTCCACAATGTTCCTCAACAAAGTACTTGGGTATTCACCTCGACAGAAGGCTGACATGGAAAAATCACATAGAGGCAAAGAAAACTCAGATCAAGCTTAAAATGAATCAGTTATGGTGGCTGTTACACAAAAGATCAAAGTTGAATCTTGAATACAAAGTGCTATTATATAAAGCAATCCTGTAACCAATCTGGACTTATGGTATTCAGTTTTGGGGCACCGCATCTCCCTCTAATATCGAAAAATTGCAGCGAATACAATCCAAGTGTCTGCGAATTATTGTAAACGCGCCTTGGTATATGAGGAACGTTAACATCCATCGAGATTTAAATGTATCCACAATTTCTGAGGAAGTTGCAATGTACTGCAGAAGCTACATTCAAAAATTACACAATCATCCGAATCCCCTTGCTAGGCAATTGTTGCTGAGCAAGGGGCATCGTCGATTAAAAAGAAAAGACACACTGAATATGCTGTAAAATTGCTACATCTCGAGACTCACCAAATTGTGATGGAACGTAGGGGATATCACATAGTTTTATTTAGTTTGTAAGATTTGAATACTTATTGTTAGTTTCTCGTATTTAAGAAAGATTCAATAAAAAAAAAAATAAGCTAACAAAAAAAAAAAAAAATCTCTCTGAGAGGACACACTTAGGCCAGAAATGCCCATTGTGATACCACCGAGCTTCTCTTCCAATACTGTTGTGCATGATAAATTTGGACAGCATTAGAAGAGACCTACTTATATTAGCCGGATCCGAACGGCAGCACCTTTGTGACATCACTTTAACTTAGTTTTGTCACAGAGCTCTTTTAAGAAGTATTTTTGGCAAATTGTTACTGCCGGAATAATTGCCAATTCTTGCCGGCACGTGAGTACCTTTCGAAAGAAAAATCTTTTCGATATTAAATTTTGCCATGTTTCCGCCGGGGATTGTACCCACAACCTACAGATTAGAAGGCCAGAAGGCCACTAACCACCGAGATACGGCACCCACATAGAAAACAAAAAATAAATATGTGGCACATAAAGCCCCAAAGGGCTCATTGGCCGAGCTTCTCTTCCATTACTGTTGTGCGTCTTAAGTTTTGGACAATATTAGAAGGAACCTACTTATTTTAGCCGGTTCCGAACGGCAGGTGACATCACTTGACTGTGAGCTTTGTCATAGAGTTCTTCTGGAGAACCTGACAGCGCCTAGAATTTCTAACAGTGATTGAAAAGCAGAGATGACCTGTGAAACATTCGAATTTTGAACCACAGTCCAATAAAATCTATTATTGTTGGTAGATAAGTAAAAAAGACTCTCCGCTCTTAATGGGGCTCTCCTATAAAAATTATGTTCTTAATGTAATTTAAAGAACACCTTTTATGCAGGGGAGTAAAAACGTTAATTTTGTAGTGAATCGCCTCTGAGTGTTAAAAATAGCCTATAACAATGTTCGAAAAAGATAAAAAAAAAAAAAATTATGGAATTATCACCAGCAAGGACGCTAGGACAATTTCCACCTCCGATGAGCGAATACTTGGAGTTTTCGAGAGAAAAGTCCTACGCAAGATCTTTGGACCTATTTGCGTTGGTGGCGAGTACCGAATAAGGTACAACCATGAGCTGTACGAGCTGTATGCCGACACCGACATAGTAAAGCGCATTAAAATTCAGCGGCTGTGCTGGCTAGGTCGTGTCGAGGGAATGAAAGAACACGCTCTGGCTAAGAAGGTGTTATATTCGGAACTCGCTGGAGGACGACGCAGAAGAGGCAGACCCAAGCTCCGGTGGAAAGACCAAGTACTGGAGAGCCTGTAGGCGCTTGGAATCTCTAACTGGCGCCAGGTAGCGAAAGAAAGAGCTGGCTGGCTATGCATACTAGATTCGTCATAAATCCATTTTCGGTTGAAATGGCCACATACGTAAATAAGTAAGTAAGTAAGTAAAGACGCCAGTCTGGAAATCATATGAATTGAGAAGTCAAGGCGTCTGCTGAAGAATAAAAACCACAGTCTACACTCAGAAGCCTGGACGCTTTCCATCTCGGATGAGAGCTCTCTAGTTAACCTCATCAGAATTCAGGTGCTGGACTGATTCAGTTTTATCGAGAGAATGAGGGAACAGATTATAGACAATGACTTGTATTCGAAATCCACGAAGTAAATATATCTGCGAAGAAGAAACAGTATAATAAATCTAGATCAGAGGTTCAATTAAGTCACTCAACATTTTAATAGACGCAGGGGACAAACTTATGCTAAAACTTTTGTCAAAGATGCTTGCATTAATTAAGAACGAAAGTTAAAAAATTCGAAAGGGAACAGATTCCGCTCTAGCTCCATGGGATGTATGGTAATATGGTTGCAAAGTTGAAATTTAAGTTAATTAATGGAGAGCAGCACTAAATATAGAGCCTGTGACTAATTTTAACTTAAGATGGAAAAGATGACCATGTCCAAACATAAACCTCTTCGGATCTTTGGGTAGGGGTACATGGTCCTTCTTAGTTTATGAAGTCTTTTATATGATTAATTCAAATATTTCAACCAATTTCACTGCATAGAAAATCTTAATTATAATTAACATTACATAATTCCATTCGTCCTCCTTTCCTTGTAAACCACATCGACCATTCCTTCATAATTACTACCATTCGTAAATAATTAAAATATAAATCAACTAAAACAGCAAAATAGGCGGAACTTATGGGCTTAAGCATAAAAAATATAACAAAACGCCTACTCACAACTAGGTACATGTAATAAAAAGCAAAGGAGCGAACAAAATTAATTACGAAGGATAGCTGAGAATATGAGAAAACTAAACAATCAACAAGGAAAACAACAACAGCAATAACAAAAACAAATGAAAAGAAGCAGTTGCAGTCGAATAGTCGAATTTGAAAAACTAAAACAAACAAAAAATACATTTAATTGCTACAAACTTGCGTGCCACAATAACTATGCTCCCGTCTGAGTATGAGGAGAAAGGAAAAATCGTAAAAACTACAAACAAATAACGGAACCCACCTACTTGAAAAAAAAAAAATTGAACAAATATTTCTCATTGAATTTATATGAGACAGTATTGGTATGGGAAAGTTAGGTCAATATGACCCCAAAACCTATTGATAGCTAAATAAAAAACTATCTCCCTTTTCTCGATTTTTGAGGGTACAATGTAACTATTGAAAATCTAATAATTAGAAGAACCAATGAAAGGAAAGAGGATATATCGTATACAAAATCGCATATACTTGAATTTGTAAAGGGCCTTCCTTTCTCGTCATTACAATAAAAAATGTAGTAACTTTAATTGGTGTTAGTTTAGAAAAACGCAAAAACTTTTCAATATGTAATTTGTATACGAAAACTAGGAAAAATATACTTAGAAAAACTATATGCATCGAAAGGAAATAATAAGAAGAGAAAAAACAAAACCAAATCCAATATGAATAGAAACAAACGGTATATAAAAGTTTGAAAAATAATTATAGCCTTCTTTCTTCCGCTTCTGTGACTTTCTTCATTAGTGCCACCACAAATCGTCCACAAAAGCAATAGAATGCGTCAGACAAAGTTATCAAAAAAATGTCTGAGAAGAGTGAGTGATTGAGCAAAAATGTAATTGTCTGAATTTAATTATAGTCAAAAGAATAATTTCTCTATAAAATTACAATATTATGGTAAATGATTATTTTATAACCGACTTCGAAAAAAAGCAAACAGAAAATAGTATTCCTTAACATTATTTCCACTAAAACCTATCGCAAGTTTATTCGAATTTAATAAACATTTTACTGTTGGATATGTAATGTGTTACCTTAGTAATTCAAATAAATATTGTTTAGATGATGTACCTAATGTCGTCTGGTGAATTTTTCGGATGTTGTATAAGTTCTGAAGTTTCTGAAATTCTGTTTGCATATTTCAAAGCTTAATTATGGACTAGTTATGTCGTATATACAGTTCAAGTGGGCATAGCACATATAAAGCAAATCTAACACAAACACCAAAGGGAATTGGAACTAGAGATCAAGTCCTAATGATTAAAATCAAAAAATATATATATGTGGCACTTATAGGCCCCAAAGTACCCTTTTGGGGCGAGCTTCTCTTCCAGTACTGTTGTAAGTGTTAAATTTTGGACCGTATTCGAAGGGACCTACTAATATTAGCAGGTTCCGAACGGTATAACCCTTATGACATCACTTTTTCTGAGCTTAGTCACTGAGCTCTTTTATAAGCGTTTTCATGGCAAATTGTTACTGCCGCAAGAATTGCAATTGCTTATCGACAGAAGGTACAGGTACTGTTTGAAAAAAAAAAAATCTTTTGGCCTTCCTAACCCACGACCTACAGATCAGAATGCCAACGCACTAACCACTAAGCTACGGCACCCTACTGATTTAAGTGGCTCAAAAACTCAACTGTGAGCTCTAATTTCTTCTTTGATATTATTTTATTGGGATTCCCTCACTATATCATCCTTAGAGGCTCGTGGTTTGCAACTAATCAAGTGCGTGCTAATAAGTGCCTTAAGTGCTTTCTATTTATTGTTTCGATATCCGCCATATTCCATATGAATAACATATCGTATTGAAGAATGCTTCATAGACCTGGTCGTCTCACCCATTTTTCAAGTATCCCGCAAAAATTTTTCCAACAGTTCATGTCGGTCTTCTTAATAATCTTCTTGTATTCTTTTAGCATCTATTTGGACTTATTCCGGCGAACTGTGTTTACTTAAGGGCTTATTATATTCTTTAGTGAAGTTCGTTTTAAACAATATGAGAATTTGTCCAGAAGCAAATTTATGGCGTGCGGTCATCTTAGCGCCAGTAGTATAAAAATATCAATTTTCTAGAGCCTTTGTCTTCATGGGTGGAGAGAGGAGTAAGTGTGTTTTTTACTGGCTTACAAAACATTTTTGATTGCGTACCTAAGGCATTTTGAAATATTTGTTTATTGGGATATCAAAACCCCTTCGTAATGAACTGCATATATAATCACTATTCGAAATTTCGAAATGTTCAAGACAAAATCAATACATCTGGGAAAATGTCATTAATTATTATATTTAAAATGTAGGGGTCATAAGAATTTAATTTAAATTTTAAATAGGTTCATTTTTTTTCACAGTCATTGGAAAAAATATAATTTGCAGCATCCATCAAACATATTGGAATTTTAAAAACAAGGAAGCACGCAAAAGAGTTTATCTTTTGTATTCAAATAAGTAACCGTTTTGATTGGTATAAATAAAATCATTATAACGAATCAAAGGATCTCTTACATTACAATAATTTGTAATTATTAAAAGTCTGGAGACTTATAGACGTATATTCTGAGATGGGCTTTTGCAAGTTAACAAAATTTAATTAACATGTTTTAATTACTAATATTTTAATTTTTTTCACTAAGAATAATTGCTTTGGCACTTTTGTTATTTTAGAAAGCTATACACAAGAAGAAATCTATATATGGCGTATATACGAGAGTCGAGAGCTTCTTGATCAGAAGAAGCCGATTTCATCAAAACCAATATTATACATAATTCAGGGAAAGTTGTATGAACAAGATTTATAAAATCTGTTTCACCGACCATAGAATATCTATTGACATTGAAAAAAATAAAAAGAAAGTGAAAAATAGCATAGTTGCTTGCATTTTTATTTAATTTTTACCCTTGACTAAACTCTCAACTTGACTCTTGACTATTTTTCATTTATTTAATGCACAGCATTTAGACATTTTTATTATATTTTTTTTTCTCTCTTACCCATCATCATTCAGAAATATTCGCTGTTTTATTACATTTTTATTATTTTTTCCTTCACTCACACACACACAGATACACCACATTGGACTATTCAACAAATGTTTTAACAAGTCAACAGATTTGTATATATGTACATACATATTTATATAATAAACATTTTGTAAATGAGTATGAGAGACAATTTCTAGACATTCGAAAAGAGTGCAAAAGATAAACGGAAAGCATAAAAACAAGAAGAACATTGTATAAGGATAATAGAAATTGCAACACTACATAGTAATAATTGTACAATGTATTTACTACATAGGATGAAAAGTCACGAGATTTTTAATGAAAATAAGCATTTTTTAGGCAATATTATATTTGTTCCTCAACATAGATGCCTTCGAGATCAATACACTTGTGTATAACGAGTTTCCAACATTTTGATGTCCTTTCTGTAGTACGAAACGTCCAAGCCTTCGAAATATGCCTCGATTTCAGCGATGACTTCTTTATATGATCTCAATCTCCTTCCTTGGGACCAACGCTTGATGTTTGGGAACAGATAATAGTCGGTGGGAGCCAAATCTGGAGAATGCGTTAAGTGAGCCTTCCAATTCAAATCGTAATTGATTGAATTTGACTATCGCTTTCAAAGGCGTGCGGCACAGAAAGTTTTCCTTCGCCGTATGAGGCCGTTTTTTCTTTATTTCGTCTTTCAGTTTGTCCAATAATGCTGTATTATACTCTCCTATGACTTTGTTTCCCTTCTGCAGATAATCGATAACGATTATGCCACATCTCGGAATTCTGAGGCCCAAACCTTCCCTGCCATGCATTAGCTCTTTGGTTGTCTTTCGTGGCTTTCCGGCTACTCTGCAGATTACCTCTTGTGGTCGGGCGTATGGTAATGGCCCCATATTTCATGCGTGGTCACAAAACGTCGGAAAAAGTTTGCTCGATTATGCTGCAACAACGCTAAACCGACATCTTTGGTCGACGGTTAGCAAACGCGGCATCCATCGCGCCGATAGCATTTTCATCTCGAAAACCTCATGCAAAATGTATCCCGCCCATTCTCTTAAAATACCCACGGCCTCAGCCTGAGTTATATAACTTCACTTTTCGATCACTCAAAATAATCCGATACACTTGCTTCACGATTTTCAAATTCTTAGCTTTTTTTCGCCTTTCAGAGCGAGGTCCGTATTTAGTGCTTGTTTGACCCATTTTAAATTCACTAAACCACCGATAAACTGTAGCTCTCGTAGGAACGGTTGTGAGATGATGCAACCATTGCAATGATTGTGCGGATGTTTTTTTTCCATAAAAAAATAATGTTTGATAAAGATGCGATACTCCCGTTTTTCTACTGCGGCGAAAGTAACATTCCTCAATCGAATCGACGAAATGTCATAAAATTTCATACATAAACTATTGACAGATGAGTCTCTCGCAATGAGCTATGATCATTTTCTAGTGGCATCACCTATTAAAAAATAGTGGGACTTTTCAGCCCAAGTAGTTCTTGTGCAGTATTGGTATGATGGCATTATTGCTGTTAGTCTCTCATATTGACCATGATCTAGCAGTCGACTTTCATAATGCGAAAATTCATTTGTTTGCGTAGAAATGAAAACATAAAGGATTCAACCATTTGAGATGATTTTTAATTTTAACGAGTGATTTCATTGTGATTACATTTTGATTCCGCATCTGTGCATCATATTCAAGAGCGAATTGCTAGATTTATTTTGTGGACAAAATTTGGCGAATATACGATAGATACTTAAAGTGGTGACAAATTATGAATTTAAATTTTGCTTCGTTATGATTAAAGTTAGGCAGCTTTAGAATACTCGAAGGCGACAGCAAGGAAGCAAGGTCCAAAGGAATGGATAATTTTCAAAAGGCCGCCCAAAGGTAAGTACTGCCTTTTTTGTTGGAGGATAATTGCAATTTAAATGAACACAGGTGGTTCATAGGTAGATACTTCTTAGGTTGAGCCATTATATCAAATGTTATTAGAGAGATCTTTAAAATATTCTTCAAATGTGTACAGTGAGAAAATTTGCTAAATACCGGTCTGCAATTAGGCTTCCACAGTGGTTTCTCAAAAGTTATTTATCAAAGTTATGATCAAATTTTTTGAATTATGTGAAAATTATGTAAATATTCAATATTATTGCAAAAATTATTTATTATTTCAAAAAGATTCGATAATATTGCAAAAATAAATTTCGTTAATTCATTCGTCTCAATTCAATGCACACACGTTTGTATTATGCCATTCAAGATTACAGTCTGAAACCCCACGTTCTGTGTCGTCAACTCTGCGCTTTTTCGCTAGACTTGGTCAAGTTGAAACGGTTGCCTGCTTAGAGCAAAATAAGCCCATTGTGATGTCACAATTTGGGCCTCTCTATCTTCTCTAAAAACATCCCCAGCTGCGCGAAAACTAATAAGAATCCTCCAGCTGGCACTAAGCTAAGTCGCCGAGGTTGTTCGTATGGTAACCGTCCAAATGTGTCTCTGTGGCGTACGATTGCTGGATACTCACACAAATGGGGGACAATGCCCTGTAATGACGCCTGCCTGATGTTCACAATATGAATGTGATTACAGAATAATCAAAATAGATATAATTACACATTCATAGCAACAAATTTAAATCGCAGTATGGAGTGAATTGTATTGAATATATTAAATTTTGCGTATACAGGTTGGACCATTTAGTGCTTTTGTTTTAACCATATATTATTTTTACAGTGACATCTTTTTCCCACTGGAAGTTTTGTCGGAAAGTCAGTATTATATCTCCGCGGAATAACGTTGTGAGATCATGGAAGCTTATTTCCAAAATCAATGTTGTATAGCCCAAATAGTACATTTATTGAAAAGAAGTTTCTGTCATCTTTTCTAGTGAAGCGCATTTTTATCTCGGCGGCTATGTTAACAATTCAACCTGCCGCATCTGGGGATAGGAATAGGTTTGGTGCATTATTGGGCCATTTTTATTTAAAAAATGCTGCTGAATGTCATGTCCGTCAACGGTGAGCGCTACAGAGGCATAATAAACAATTTTTTATAGCCAGAAATTTAGGACATGGAGTTAAACGTTCTTTGGTTTAAGCCAGATATCACGCCGTGTCACACAGCCCATGCCACAAGCAAGCTATTGCACGCCAAGGTCGGTAATCATGTTATCAGCCGTCTAGGCGATGTCAGTTGGCCACTTCGGAGCTCCATTATACATTTTGTGGGATGCCGTGAAGGTCAAATATTATGTGAATAATCCATTAACGATATAAGCCCTTAAGGAAACTATCGAACAAATCGTTCGAGAGATACAGCCATAAACCGCCAAAAAGCCAGGATGTGCTACTACGAAGCCAACCGAGGCAGTCATATGAATGAAGTCGGGTTTCATAAATAATGGGAATGTTTGCTCTTTCGAATAAACCAATAATATACCGAAAACAAGTCTTTTTTGCTCATTTTTTTAACTTAAAAAAAGCATACATGAATTATCCTTTATTACACTCGTTATGTTTTACATTACAAAATAAAGAAGAAATACTTTCTTCAAATAATATTATAATAAAAAAAAAAAAACAAAAATGCATTAACAATAACAACAGGAGCCACAATTTTGACAAAAAACATAACAGCGCTATGCGCAATTTTTTTATTTTTAAGTTAATATATATGAACACCCTCTGTAAATAAACTGTCAACATGTAATGATAATAACGGTAGTAATGGCACCTTGCTGTGTTGCTTTGCCTTTTTTCGCCTAAAAAACATGACAATAATCATCTTTTTTTTGGATAACGGGGACGCTATTGTTATTCCAACTTCTGCTGATGATGTCACATGACACAGAATGAGAAGAAAAGACAACAAAAAAACTATATGAAGACATGCAATTGATTTATGAATGCTAATATGCATCGTAAACGACAAACAAACCCCCCCCCCCCAAAAAAAAAAGAGCAAAACGCAAAAAAATTTTGCACGCAAGCATCAACAACATTGCTTATTGCTACTGCTTCACGTGTTTTCTTATAAAAATGTGTATACATGTATAGATGCATATGCATGCATATATTCATGTAGGTGCATACATAAGTTGTTGACAGATTGTAGATCGTTGATGACAGTAATTTGGTGATGTTTATTAAGTAATGCATGATGCATGCAACACAAGTGAAATTCTGTTCGGAGCAGTGGAGGATCTAGGATGAGGAGGAGTTTTTAAAGGTAGAAGCAACCCCTGGCTATCTATCATTGGCCCAGAAATCGAGAAATGTTCTTTCAAACGATTATTAATTTTTTTTTTTAAATAATTAATAGAAAGACAAACTAATTTTTTCTGAGCAATCTGAGAGTTTTTCTAGTTTGGCTTCGGAAATTGAAAAATGCCTCTTCACGCTATTGACACGAAGGAAAAGGGATTCTTACATGGATAAAATCAAAATAAACTCACTCTCTTTTGAGCTATTTTTTACTTTCATTTTAAAAAGCTCATTAACGCAAGCAGTTTGGCATTTTTTCTCAACAAGTAAACTCACCAAGACGCTCGCTCATTCAGTTTACTCTGAGTTAATTCAAAATATGCGACTTCTTCTACTTTCATCACTCTGAAATTCTAAGGTGATGCGATGTGACGTTTCAATGAGCTATAAGTACTGTTTCCGAGCGATGACGACGGTGATTGAATAGATGAAGAGGAGGATTGTGGAGTTGGGGGCCTCTCTGCAGTGGGACGATCTCGTGACTTTTTTTCCGCTGATGAATATAGGAATAGTGTCTCCGCTACTGCCATTTGAAAGTATATAAGCTTCATCGGTTTGCCAAGAGATTTCGACGTCTTGAAATGCTCACGATAAAGAAGCCAAGCGTTGATTCAATGCACCAGTAGACAATGTACACGTAGAATCCTTTCGACTTGTGGTTCATTTTATATAACTTCATAAGCATGCCACATAAATCAACCGCTCCCACGTGACGATTGTAGTCTTCTATTATTGCAGGTCGTGTTTTTAAATTTTTTTCTATGCCACTCCAACGTTTGCAGTATCCAATAAGCTTATCAGACATATGGGTGGAGTAAATCGAAGCTATATTGTTGTTAGCCTCGCATTTAATATCATACGAGCCCCTGCCGCTTTTTGAACTCAGATTATCGAAGTAGAACTTAAAAGTTTTAATATTTCGGCATGGTATAGACTAAATATAATACTATATCTGACGATATTTCCAATTTCCCGCGAAATCGTAAATCATACCTGATACGCCAGCTCCGGTAAACATCTTCATTCCCTACTTATGAGGCTGTGCTGGATTGTATTGCTTCAGACTCGATCTACCCTTGAATATTTTAATTTGTTCATCCACTCACTGAAACTCTTACTCACGCTCTTTCATTTTGCCGTCTAAATTATGAAAGCAAAATGAAGAGCTCTTGAAATGATGCATAATTGTGAAGATGAGTTAAATACCACTCCTAAATGATAAGCATATACGAACTCTGGTTTCAAGTACAAGTAGAATCGTTTAGACTTTTCTGTTTTCGTGTCTGATATTAGCAAAAAAAAATTTTTTTTATTTCCGAAAGAACTGCCACTAACTATAATTTTTAGTGTGAATAAATATCAAATTTTTCTTACGCGAGCGGCATTACTGTCTTATTGATAGTACAAATAAGATACCTGAGATGTCACGAAAACTGTATGAAAGTATTTTCTAAAGTATATTTTTAAAGACTTTGATATTGAATTTGAATTCCTTGTACTCAAAATGTGACCATATGAAGAAGATCACAGCAGAGACTTCGTATGAGAGCAATATGTAATATTACACGTCGCTCGTCCATTTCTCAATTAATTAATTATGTAATTACATAATTGAACCAACATCTCCATTTCACCATCCATGACAATCGATTATGATATGATTCCTATTAAGAAAAGTTCTTAAAATATTTTCCATAATAATCATGATGCAAAAAAATGATGTGAAATTGTTCATGATCTCATCTCGAGGTTACTTAATTAGCGAATTTACTAAAATTAGACTCTCTGGCAAATAAAAAAAGAAAAAAAAAGTAAGAGAGAACAAATATTTGCACAAGTGTTGAAGAACAAGAAGGAATTTTGTAATACAAATTTGTGTAGCGTGATACTTTCTCACATTTTTTCCATTTGTAAATGTTTGATGTGTCGTTTAAATTAAGGTGCGCTTACATAGCAAAGTATCAGGCAAGTATAAAAGAAATTCAGAAAAGTACATAGTACATACTAAGCAAATTCCTACCGTACAAAAAATTGATACCTGAGAGAGAGAGAGAGAATGCAGAATATGTGTCGATTGATCGTTGTTCGAACGCGATCTCTCAATATGTTTTGCAAGCATTTGAAGTATGGCCATCAACAACAACATATCCCAATTGATATTGTTAGCTTACACCACAGAAGTGTCGGTCATTAACGCTATTAAACCAGTTTTGACAATTTAATTAAACTGAATATTGAACATTGGGCCCTTTGTTACTGTTGCAACGAACGAACGAACACATGATCTACGTTCAACAAACAACATGAATTGCATGTTGCATGTTCATTGGTTAGTGATGAGTACGACTAAAAACGTTACATACCATGATACATTGCAAGGTAAACACGAAAAGTCAATAAAAATATTATGCGAAAATCTAAAATCAATACATAGTTTGAGTTTGTGTGAAGTCTGCTATCTTCAGCATCATCATATTGAGCGTATGTTGATCATGTTGCAAGATCGATTCTTTTCACGGCGTTAGTTTGTGCTAGGTTTAATTTCCATAGAACTAGTTATTTTACAAACATCACTATTGACTTCATTTAATCAATGTTTTGTCAATGTAAGAAGATCGCAATGTTTAAAATTCACATTCAATAACTCTGAAAAAGGGTTTAAAAATAATAAGCTACTATATCATAGATGCCCATTGATATAATGCTTGTAACAGCCAGTGCACTAATAGCATGTAACTTTTCTTTTGCCTTCACAATGTTTCCAGATCATTTTTCAAGAGTCTCTTACAGGCTTTTAATGTAATGATAAGGTTTAAAAGTAAAAGATCTATTGTACAACCCTCTTCTAGTATAGACTATGCCTATAAAATCTCATTCGGTTCCACTACTCTTAAAAATACTAGAATATTGGCTGGATCTAACGTTGTTAATTCTTTGCCTCCTGGCATCAAATATGATCCCAGCAGTTTACTTCTGTTGTGCATCAGTGCTCCACAGCTACCTAATATGTGCTCTGAAGTTTCTCCATCGTAGAATTTTCACAATGGACTTGATTGATACTATTCCTAAATTACTCAAATGTCTCTAGTGCTTAGCGTGACCATTCAGAAGACTGGTTAATATTTTTAATCTGCTCTTTTTTTGCAGTTACAGATGCCCAATAGTATTTTGGATTGTCTTATCCCTAAGTGGCGTACAAAGAGCGTATGTTCTATTGTCATTCTTGTTCCCTTAACTCTCCTTGTCATACTCCTGTTCCCATACCCAAAAAAGATTCTGGCCCAATCATAGTCGTAGAGTCTTCTTTTCTGGCGAGTTTGTCAGCTAGCTGATTACCCTGTGTTCCAGGGATGAAGCCTTTTCTGTATACAGTCCCATACTAACTTTGAGTCCATCTCAAATGAGATGAGTGTTCGAAGGGCAGATTGGAAATTTGATATTAGTGCTATTTCTTGTTTTTGTGCTTTCTATCTAGATTAAACTGCTCTTGAAAGATTCTTGGGTAATTAGTCATGGGTTCTGAGTTTGACCGCCCATGTACCACTATCGGTTTTTAACCCGTCTGTGTACCACATAATTGTATGTTTCTTAAGATAGTGTGCAGTGTCTGTGTTGCTCCATTCTTTTTTTGTGATTTAATTTTACCTCAAAGCGTTTCTCAAAATTAAATTGCTTACTTCTTTTATCCTCTATAGAGAGCATCCCTAGTTGCAATAGCCCATAACTGTCCTTGCTTAATCTTCCGCTTTTCTTATTAGGGTTGTTTCTGCTATCTTTCTTACCTCAGGACAGGTCCTCATTGAACCATTTTTCAAAGTTGTGTTATCTTATGCCATACTCTAGCTATATCACGATTGGGAGAACCATCGGTAATAATATCGGTAAAAATATATCTTAAAAACCAACAATTTACTAAGTGAAACCTCGTGAAAGGGTTAAACCGCAAGCGAATAATTTTGATTCGCGATTACTAGACGAATTTAAGCATGTTGTGAATACCCGAATTACTCTTGTGACCTAAGCCCATTTATGACAGTAAGATTTCTTCTAGATATCTTTCTTGTAAAGAATAGAATTAATATTGTTGATGGTGTGATGATTGAAAGTGACTGATGGGAAATCCAGCTGTAGGTACTTCAGACAACATGGAGACATAATGTATTTCTCATTTCGCTGAAGCAATAGTTAAATTGGCGGTGACCAATCTATTTTTTAAAGAATTTTATCAGATAGAAAACAAAAATTATCTTGACGTCACTGAGAGTTAATCCTACATTTTAGCCCGCTTAGAGCAATTTTTAGGAAGCTGTATGATGTTATGTTCAATTGTTAAGATAGTCCCCATAAGAGACGATAATAGAGAGTAAGTAAGTTGTAAAAAAAATGTCGGCTTTCAAACACAAAACAGGGCCAATCATATATTCACTTTTCTAATGCCATCCTGGCAGTGATGGAAGTGAATTTATAAAATTTATATAACTTACATATGTGACCTTTCCGGTGCTCCGAGATTAAGTTTGTATGGAATTAATTAATTATGGATTAATTATGTTCAGAAAAAAATCTAGGGAAACAAATATGAATGAGGGTCCATTACATATTATACCCCTCATAGAGCTCTCTGAAGCGGTGAGAATGAATATTATAAAAACGACAATTTTCTGTGGGAGATCCGTTAAGGAGTGTAGATAGAGCGCAAGTATTTGAAATGTTGAAAATATAGAAATATTGGGGTTGGTTCGTACATTTGATTCCGGTAGGGGGAACATTTGAAAAACCGTGGGAATATTTATAGACATTTTAAACTTTGACCTCAGTGTGGCAATATTTATTCCCATCCGACGCATATATAAATTAATTGTATCTCAAAAATATTTAATACAGTTTTGAATTCGCAAATCTATTGAAAAGTAGCTTGCATTTAAAATTATGAAGAAAACTAAAGCAAAAACTATTCTCCAAGTCAAACATTTCCAGTCACCTCTACATATCTACATATATTCAAATATAACTACTTCGTTATATCTGCTCGATATTACACTACTTCTTAATACTTTTTGATTTAATTAACTGCGAAAATGTACCCCTGACAGCTTATGACTAGGTACCTATGTATGTATGTGTAGATTGGCTGAAAAGTCAATATGCATTAAACTAAAGCATAATAAAAATGGGATACCTACATAAATATTTTCCTTTACGAACTACCTTGAAGAAGCAACTCAATTTTATACGATACATAGGTACTACATACATACTGAATCCTACTACTTGCATGCATACAACAAGACTTTCGTATAGAAGAAGGATGACATATGAGAAGATATAAACTAAAAGTTTTATAAGACCATTGAGACTGCACGCACTTGACAAGCCAACGAATTTTCAACAAACAACTATAAATAATACGTAAAAAATAAAAACAAAACCAAAACAGCAACAACAACAATGACAACATCAAGCGCTAATACTCAAGTACAAGTATGATGACGATTACTATACTATCTACTACTATTACTACTACTACATATATACTTACAACCTGCATAAATATATTTAGAGAATATGTGTATGTGTGTGTATATATTTTGTACATGAAAACCGGCATTTAATCTCAAAAGTGCATCTGCTGATTTACGCACCAAGACAAGCTGAAGATTATATGGTTCCAAATTAAAGCAAACTATGTAGCTATGTTCATAGTAAGCACAAATATGTACATATGTATGGTAACATCAGCGACAACGACTAGGGCGTATTAAATTGCTTACAACACATGAATAGTTAGCAGACATGTGTACATATTTGCAACATAGTTAATAGGATATGGCGTTGAAAATTTGCAATAATGTTGTTGTAAATATGTAACAGAAATTGTGCTAAGAGAGACCATGAAAGGGACAGAACGTATAACAATGGCATCGTGTGTGTGTGTGTGTGTGTGCGTATGTCCCCTATCAACATCAGCATCAGCATCATCAGTAAAGCTCTGATCATCATCGTGGTTGTTATTTGTGCTTGTCTTAGTTTGTTATCGTTTTCAGCCCTCTGTTGTCACCATTAGTCAACGGCGGGTGTGCGCATGCGTAATACTATACTGCAGAATACGATACATACGATACGAGTAGTTAGTACAAGTAAGGCAACTAAAGCCTTCATATATACGAGAATATAGTGTATGAAGAAGCCCATTATCTTAGTGGGTGTATTCATTGGTACATTCGTTTGTCGTTTGTCTCAATGATAAATAAAGCGATAACACTTTTTAGTGTTCAACGTAATAAATTTACGACAGGCACTCATTGCCAGTTTTAATGGTCATACAAATATCTATGTACATATATGAGTATGTATAGGTCTATAGGAGAAAAGACAATATCATTGTTGTCATTAAATGAATTAACACAACAGCATTAAAGCGAACAGGTTCAATAATATACTTGTAGCATGGTATTGTATTGTAACCATACTTACTTACAATTGTATGACAATATCTATTGTAGTGGAAGCAAACCAGCTCAATGTGTGGTATATCCTATTCGAGAGAAGAAATATTAAATTTGCGAGGCCATCAACTATGTATGTAGATAGGAGAGAAAAATTCATGCGAATGTTTAGATGATTTTTGAGAAATTCATCGAGATGAAGAAGGAAGTGGAATTGAAAACATAGTATTTTTGGGGTACAACTTCTTCAACATTTAACAGAGCTAAAGTCCAAGATATGCAAAGTCTTTGAAAAGCCCCAAAATAATAAAACATATCGTCACACGCCAACTATTTGTCGATTATATAGCCGATTTCGACAGTATAGAAAGGGATTATTAAATCTACACAATAATGTGTGAGTTCAGTGTTCATCAAAACCCATTCGACCCATTCTGTTGTGCGGTAAAAATTTTGGAGGGATTTATCGGATGGATAATTAATGCTCTCTCAATAGAATCTTCATCATCTCTGTCTTGCATAAATTAGTGCCGGGCACATTTCCAACATATATTTTGAAGTTGCATTCTCCTCCCTGCAGTGTCGGCAGGTTTCATCAAAAAAGTTTCCCAGATTCTCAATGCAACTTCAGGATGTTGTTTTGCTAGATATCATACTGCTTGATATCAGTCATTCTTAGGATAGCCCTCTTGCCTTGGGACTGGATGTAGATATGACGTTCCAAGAGAACTTCCAATGAATCTCGCTGGGGTTGCGGCAAATTATTAATCGAGCTATTACCGCACATTTTTATACTACGTAAGCCAGAGTTCAGTAAATGAGACCACATTGATTAGAGCAAGTAGTGCTTGGAAGGAACTAAATCTGCACAATATGGGGCATGCCATTTCGAGTTGATTTTTTGTTATATGTGAAAGTTGTTATGCAGCAATCTCTTTTCGAATTCCTTGGCCCGTAAATAGTTTATGTACACTCCAAAGCATCTCCATATTTGGTCATTTAGGTATGCTTCCCGTCCAATCCGATCGGATAGTAACATTTTCGTTGGAATTACATTTGGGATTCCAAACAATGGTGAGGCGTTCTTTTAAAAAACGGTTACAATATATTTAAATCAAAATATTTTCTTTCAGAAACTTCAACTTTTCCCCATCTTTGCCGGAGCTCATAACTATGAAAATAGAACCGTTCATCTTTTGAGGCCAAGATCGTTTCGACTCAATTTTTCTATCTTTCAAATGAAGTGATACATATTCCAGACAAGACGTTCTGTATTCTGGTCGAAACAAGTGTTAGCCAAAGTGAGCAACGTCTGGGATAAACGACGGGTGAGGTAAGATTCCCATCCGCAATTTTCTAAGTATGTTTGAACAGGTTGCGAACGAGAAAAATCAGTTACTCGTATTTGGTCTCACATTCCGGACATTTTTGGTCCAATGCTCATTTAAATTTGATGAGTTTTTGTCGGTAGCATTCCCCATTAATAGTTTTAACTAGTTTTAGCATCTTATAATACACCATACCCTTCTGATCCCATTAAATTCACAGCATCACCTTCAACCTCTCGATTTTCGCTTTGGAGTCGATATAGCAGTTAGGCTAGGTCTCACATATGATCTTTTGCACTTAGAGCTGTCGTAATAGATTCATTTTTTTGTCGCGAGTAATGATACGATCCAAAAAATATGTTCCTTTATACCGTTGAAGTACCATTTGAAGCATGCAAAATCGCCTTTCGATGTCTCTTGGTTTCAGTTCACATGGAATCCAATTTTGCTTTTTCTGAATTATACCCACATTCTTTAGATGCAATAAATGGCTTGTCAAGTCACTCCCAAAGATTCAGCAATATCCTTTTGAGTTTGACATAAGTCTTTGTCCAATAAAGCCTCCAATTCGGCTTCTTCACGGACTATATCGCTTGTGTAGTATCAAAATTATAATTTTTGAACCATCTAAACCAAATTGCACAAGGCCCACACAGCATATGGTGACTTTCTGTTGCACTTTTGTTCAGATGAAAATAAAAATGCTTCCCGCGCATGGGAATGACATAGTCGGAGCTAAAAAAACAATATATTTTTTACATTTCATTAAAATGACACATACTGATTTCAATAGCCTAATGATGGCGCTTCAACATGATGATAGTTGCCATATTAACCGATGCAATTTAGTACTAAAGACCTTTGCTGACAATCATTTAAAATACATAGTAGGTTCGTTCTGCATTTTATATAGGATTTTGATTAAATTGTACTTACAAGGCGAATATTTTTTCTTTTATAAAGTAAATGAAAGTGCTTAGTAAGTCATGGCTATGGTTACGCTATGGGGTTTTCTTAAATTTGTTATGTGTTTTTCTATCCAGAAAGCTTACACATTTTCTTTGCTTACCCACCTAACTATCTACAAAAATCTAAATGATCAAATGTAGTCATTAAACAAAAAGGTTCAATTGAAAAATATTACACAATTTTAAATTTCTTATTGCCTTACAAAACATTCAATCATATCATTTTTGTTATATATCGTGCTTTTAGAGTAATTACATAGATATATAACTTCACTTAAATGAATGTCTTCTAATGAACTCAATGCGTCAAGTGCCAAAATTAAAACTATAACATGCCTACCCATATGGCCTTATGTACATGAGAAAAAAAAATCTCACCACGTTATGGTACGAATGCAAATAAAAAATGCACACGTAATAATGATGCATGCATCACCATAAAAAAAACATAGGTAAATATTAATGTGAGTGCATAGAATCAACTGAAACTGGTTAAAAAGTCATAAAGAAGATTTGCTCATACTTGTATTCATAGTTTGCTCGATTATAATTGACTTCATTTAAAAAAGTACATATTCATACACTGTAGTATTCATGTAATTGAAACAAATACTTACTTACACACTTAGAACTATGAAAATAGAGAATTTTATGGAATTAAAAAGGCAAAGATAATAAAAAATGGGACAAAATTGCAACAATATTACAATTACACATTACAAATGAGTTAGTGTAATTGAAAAGAAGAGCAATTACTTCATAATAATATGAATAAGAATATGAAGAAAAGCCATAGAATTTAGTCACAATCATTAATAATAATATATCACTGTGAGCTAGATATATTGTTAGAATATTAAATTAAAATTTGACTTTGACTTTGACATAATTCATGAACGAATTCGGCAGATGAACTTAAAGTTGAACAATAAAATAACTGAAATGAAATGTAATATGCTTCATGAGACTATGATAAATTTTGAAAATGATCACAAATCTGATAAGGATAAAAGAAGTAAGCCACCATACATAGCCGCAATATTTAATGATATCAGCCAGACTATTAAAAATCTCAAAGACTATTATTTTTTTTTTCTCACAATATATCATACATCATATACATATACATACATATCCTGTTTGTTTATTACACAACAATGACAATGTACTATATGTATAAAGGTAATAACCACTCAGCGGCGCTACATGGCGCTTTTTGATAGCTCACATTAAAAAATGCCACATTTAAAGAATAAAATACTTACTACGTAAAAAAAATATTCACATCAACAATATGCAAACAGTGTGATGTGTACTCACAAACAACAAGAAGAAGAAAAAAAAAGACAACAAACAAACAAACAAATATCAATTCAACAAATGAATATAAAGAAAAATCAAATAGAATCAAGAAGGATATGAAAAAAAAAAACAAGAAAAATAATATTTTAATTGAAAATAAAGCGCAGAGGAATAATAGGGGCAATGTTAAAAAGAAAATGATATTGCATACTGTTAGCATTGTGACGATGAAGAGATGCTTAAAAGAAAGATGCAATTTATTTTGCTAAGCCTAATAGGAAATTTTAAATGTGATGCACTTACATGGAAATCCTATTTCGTAAGGAATGCTAAAAAGTATGTAATCAATATTTCAATTCCCACACAAACTCTATAGAAACGTTTCACACAAGTTTTACTGCTAAAATCAAGAGGTATTTAGGTTTGAAGAAATACATACGCTATATTTTTTTTTAATAAAAGATCTTAATGATATCTAAAATTTCGTTTTTTTTTATAAGAATCATTTCGTAAAGCTTTGAATTCTTTTCTATTTGGATCAATGTATAAATTCTACTATCTACTCATATTTATATTTGTAAAAATTATATTAAGAGAATCAGGTTATGTAGGAAATTTTTGCAACAACTCTATATACGACTGTTATTAACCCTTTCTGGCATTTGTATCAAGCTTTGAGCTTTCGGGGGTTTGGGATACATTCTTAACATTCCCTTTGGTTATGGCTGTTTTTTACGACTGTCCAAAAAAGTGACAAAAATTACCTGTACTTGTATATGAAGGTTAATATGTTCCACAAAAATCTTTCCCATAATTTTCCACCACACCTAAGTATCACATGGTTTCATATGCCGATTTACTGTGGGAATAGATCAAATATAAAGGGTTAATATTGTTCCACAAAAATGTTGCTCATAATTATCTCCATAAGATTGTTCAGCACACCCCATATCTCTAAAATAAGAATCACCTGGTTTCATGTACCAATTTGCTGTGAGAGTGAGAAAACTTGGTCACCCTAAAAAATTATCTAAACATATCAGGGGTTTATAATGAGCAATATTATTTGGATATATGTTTAACATTCCCTTTGGTTATGGGTATATCTTACGATTTTCCAAAAAAGTGGCTGATATTATCTATATCTGAAGGAGATAAATTGTTTATATCTTCCACAAATATCTTCCCCATAATTCCGCCATAAGATTATTGAACACACTTTATACCACTGAATACCATACCTAAGAATCACATGGTTTCATATGTCGATTTGCTGTGACGGTTAATATGTTCCACAAAAATCTTCCCCATTATTTTCTTCATAAGAATGTTTAACACACCCCATACTTCTGAAGTAAGGATCACATGGTTTCATACTGATTGCTGAGAGAGTGGTCAATCTTGGACCCCCTTAAAAAATTCCGATCTATACTTTCAAAACTCTGATACACGTAAATATATATTTTTTCTAGTCCCCTCTATAAGAATCCATTGTCAGAATCTTGGTTTTTATTTTTGTTAATTTTGAACAGTGCTGTGGACGTCAGTAGACGAGATAAACATTTGTGCATGTATTTGAGGACGCTAAATTAGAATCCGGGAATGGTTTGACTAGGAAGAATCATAATCGTAGCTAGAAGAATAAAATTTATAAACGACACTTATTAATTTTTACAATTCAAAATTTTTCTGAACCCCATCTCTATCACTTAAAAGGCTGCCATATAAAATTTCCACACATTTCTCTTCCATCTTATTAATAGAGCCCCTAGAGAGGTAAAATGTACGACCGATCCCCATTCATCCCCATTTATCATTTAGCTCTGCACTTTTTCTCACAAATACACTTAAACTTAAAGAAACTAAAACTACTCCCACTTCCCATATAAAAGTATAATTTTCTAAAAGTAGATCTGTGTCAATTTATCAAAGCGTAGTGTATCCAAACTTTAATATTATCTACGTTTACTTCTTGTCGAATATATTAATATTAATATTTGATAAATGAATAAATGCAAATGTCTTCAAATAGGCAATGTATTCCTACAGGGGTCTTTTAACTGTGTCGGTACATTTCAGTATGTACATTTTTTGTCATGCAAATACTGCACCTTTTCGTTTTAGAGAATTTCGAGCGGCATTTCTTTTTCATTCTAAAACCAAGGGTCTTGTAAATGTCATCATATTCTTGTTTGTATTGTTCTTTGATCATTTGCTTCTACTTCGTTGAAATATAGAAATTTCATATGAATTTTATTTTGATTTTAATGCAATGCGATCCTTTTAGCTGTCCTTCTTTCTACTAATACTAATATTTACATATGATGATAGAGATGATGATTATGATGACTGTGATGGTGATATTTATATAGTCATGTGTATATTTTATTTTTATCGTGGTGATCACTGTTGTTCGTAGTGTTGTTGATTTAAAATTTTATGCTAAATTAAAAATGTTCAACGAAACGCATAAGTGCATACACCTGACAATATTTTAAATAATATAGCATCGTATCGTGTGTTCCTCGTTTTTTTTTTGATTGTTTATGTTTTCTTAAGCGCCACTTGTTTGTGCTCTTCCTGTTTATATGCATATATATTTGGCGGCTCATTTCGATCCCGGTGTCGTTTGTTCAGCGAGTGGCACCATCTGTCGTTGTGGGTAAGAAGTAGTCTGCCATATATTTGATATTTATAAAATTTCATACAATATACCAGTATTCTGAGAAATGGAGGAGAATAATATATGAATTATTATTCAGATTCTTTTATTGTAAATAAGAATTATTTGATATTACGATTTGTTATGAGATTGATTCTGTGTTCACCAAAATCAAAAATAATTTGTATAATTTATTAAGATTATGTGGAATTGGTTCATCATCTCATAAAGTTGAATTGCTATACTATTTCCATATAATCGCATTTGAAACCCTTCACCAAAGGACACAAGCAAGTAATGTTGACTTTGTTTAAGATCGTAGAGTTCTTAAAATTCCAAAAAAAAAAAATTGTTTTAAGTCAAGTCAAGTAAGTCATTTCTCATTCTCAACCTTGTTGAACAACTTATTGTTCTATTCCTATATGTAAGAGTGGTGACCACAACTACCTTAATTAAGTACATTGATATATGTGTCTTGGGATCATCAGTAATTACATAACCGTGTCCAATCTATATGAATCGCTTCATTGCTCAAATAAATAAAATTAATTTATTTGTGTATCAATAAATAAATCACCGCACTTTAATGAAATACTATGAAAGTACTACCAAATTGCATATTACAAATCATTATTTGTATTGTATTGACAAGTTACAAAAATAAAAAATCCATTTAAAATTATGTCACCAACCGGAATGACCAGCTTATATCTAAGAATACAAACAAATCATCCATTCCGCGAGTGAACAAATAATAACCAAATACATTAAATAAAATCTGAAAATTCAGCAGAATTTTCTATTCTCAACTCTTCGCCAACTAAAAATATGTTAAATCATCAAAATCAATAAATACGAATAAAGTAAAAGAAGATGAAGAGTTTTCTTTCTACGACAAAAAAAAAAATTATATGAAATAAAATAATTTACGCTAACAATAAAATATACAATAACAACAATGACCATAGAAAATTGCAACAAAATATTTTTGTTAATATTTTTCCATTAAAAAAATAACTTTATACAATTCTTAAATTCGCATTTATGAAAAAATAAAAAACAAATACATTAAAATGCATTAGGAAATATTGATTATATTACAAACGTTCAGCATCGTACGTATGTACATTGTACAAATAAGCAAGCGAGATCAAGCAGAAGACATTTTTCTACTTATTATGATTTTATTATTGGTTTTATTCAATTTAATATATACAAGATTTTTGAAAAATTACACAATAAAGTAGAAAATGAAAAATCATTTGTTGCCTCTTTATTCATCTAACGTCATCATTATCGTGGTATGAGCTATTCGATGCTGCTGCTGCTATTATTGCAACAGATTGTTAGGATTATTATCAGTGTTGCCAAATTATGGAAATATTACCGTTGCCAAAATATTATAGAAAATAATTATTGCCTATTTTGTGGTCATGACTATGAGTAGTAGATTGTTCTTGAAGGTCCACTTCGCGTTTAGAAAAAATAACTCTATCAAAGGTCATATTTCGTAAATTAGTAATTTAAAAAAGTATTGTATTTATAATAGTGGAAAGAAAAAACATCAATGTACGATAATAAATTTGAATCAAGTATTGCGGTTTTTCTTAAATAACTTTAGACCAATCCAATACAAAATGGTATTACTTAAAGTACCCAGTGTAATGGCAAAAAAAAAGAACTGAACCTAACTCCACTTGAAATCACTCACTACGATACCAAATGTGGACAGTAAGGCCAATAAGGACAGTAGAACTGATATTGATTTAAATTGGAGTGAAATTGTATCTGTTTTGTTCCAAAAAATTAAAATACTTTGCCATTCCATTTTAAATTTGAAACTACCACACATCCATTGCAATTCAATAGAAAAATAAAGATGTCATACTCTCAATATAGCGTTGCTGTACAGATTTTATATGCCAAATACCTTAGCACGATATATAATAATTAATGAATGAAATTACTCCAACTAAAAATATTTTAATGTCATAAGTAACTTAATATCAAAGAATTATGTGATTCAATGTTACAGAATGCATTTAGTGAAAATAATTTTTTTAAAGTAATCTTTTTTTATACCAACGGATTATTCTATTTATTTCCTATACAATCTGGTAACACTACTCCATTTTATGCTTCACCTACTGATAGTGTAATAATGAAATTTTCCCAAAAGTTTCCTGAGCAAAAAACAAAAAAAAAAACCAGAACGAAAAATTGGAAAGCTAGAGAGAAAGAATGACGCACAGTGTCAATTTTCTATATCAACTGTTGGCAAAAATTGTAAATCTGATATGAATTGATGATGAAATTTGATGATAAAAATAGTTTTTGTATGAAAAATTATCAAGATTTGCATATTGGTATGTCAAGCTCTCATATAATTTGTATTCTGTGGAGAAAGTATCGGGAATTTTCGATTTAAACTACCCGCGCTGGTCGATGGTATCAACATTTGTTTATCACCCAGATTTGTCCAACTATCCATAATTATGAAGCCAGATTTGAGTGGGATCTATGGACTAGTGTGTTTACAATAAATGGTTAAGCCAGTTGATGTCAGTGGTGCATGCCGATTTTTGCAATAAGTGAAAATATGGTGCCTTGGCTTTCTGATCTGCAGGTCGTAGGTTCAATCCTCGGCTGAGGCACAACATTAATATCGAAACAATTTTTCTTTCGATACCCACCCGTTGGCAAACAATTTGCGATTCTTCCGGCAGTAACAAATTGCCATGAAAACGCTTCTAAACGAGCTCTGTGACAAAGCTCAGAAAAAGTGATGTCACAAGGGTTCTGCCATTCAGAACCGGTTAATGTAAGTAGATCTCCTCTAATACTGTCCAAAATTTAACACGCACAATAGTACTGGCTCTGAGAAGCCCTGATAAAGGCCTATTTGGGGCCTATAAGTGCCAAATATAACTTTTTTGTATACAACTTTTTTGTGAAAATAGTTAAGAAAGAATTTGTCACGAATTTTGTGTTGCATAGAGACTCCCGGTGAGTCAGCACTATAAATAATCCTTACATATGAGTGGTATAAATTCATGAAGGAATGTCGAGAAGTTGCCTAAGACTTTAGTCATCCTGGAAGCGCATCGGCAATTAATTTGAAGTTTTTAATTATTTTTATTAATACAATAAATCAAAGAAGGTAGAAGGTAGAAGGAAGATGATGATAAAGAGAAGTCACTACTTTTGACCAAGAAGTAAACACTGTGCGACTTACAAAAACGCTTGCAGTGTAGATACGTCTTTAGCGTAAGCAATGCAACGACTTATGTAACAAGGTACTCTTGTGCGCTTGTATTTTATATCTAATATACTTACATATGTATCATCGCACTGTCGTAGTATAGTGAGTGCACTTTATCATCATTTTATATGCGCTTAGCATGGCTTAGCTGTGGGTGTCATAGTCCCTATGTTGTGGGTATCATATAACTGATGGTTCGCGATTTTCTTATGCTTACGCTTATGCTCCTGCTGTTAGCTAGCTGCTTTATAACAATTTTGTATTCGCATTGTTATCGTTTTCTTTTTTTTTTTTGTGTGTGTTTTATGATGTTGGTATTATTGAGAGATTTTTACACAAACACAAAATGAACAACAACAATAACAAAATTGTAAAGAAAAAATCATTTTCAGGTTAAAGCAAAAAGATAACTAAAGTCAAGTTAAGAGATCTTCATCAAATCTTTTGTGGTTCTACTTTAGATTTACTATGTTTGTTTTTCTTGAAAAATATCAGCTTGTTTGTTCGATATTCGTTTTGCTTTTTGTACAATAGTTTTTTGTTTTTTTCCTCATTTTCCTTTTAACCATACTATTGAGGTTAAAGTCAACATTGCATTGCATCGCATCAAGTCATCATTATTTGCTAAATCATTGCAATCATCTATCTACCGATATTCAAGCATTTTCTGTAATCTCATCTCTTCACCGGTTGAAAGCATTCCTTCCATTTGGTTTATTGTTCTTGACTGGGATTTTTCTTCTTCTTTCTTATACGTTCATGTACTTAGTACTTTCTCACTGTCATCAGCATTGGTCTTATTGATTCTATCGTATAGTTTTTAATGATTTAAATGTTGTTTCTTGTCTATATCAGTGTGTGCGTGTGGGTGGGTGTGGCCATATATTGTATATAGTTTCCTATCCTTTTCAACATTGTATTTATATGTACAAGTGTATGTGATTTTGGGTTAGTTGGTTAGTTCATTTCTCATTGTATGAATGCATGAATGAATGAGTGTCGACAACATTATGTTGTTGTTTCGCTGGACAAAGTCACAGTACAAATAGTAGTAGGTACTGCACCCTTTCTATTTTCTAGAGGATTGTTGAATGAATGACTGGACTCTCTCGCGTTTCACATCCATTACTATGCTACCATCCTATTTAGCCGTTCACATACCATATACTATAAATTGGTTTGTATTTGATGTTTCTATTTTTATTATTATTTTTTTTTTATTAACATCAATTGACGTTTTAGAATTTTTATTTTGTTTTTGGGGCTCGTTGAATGGTTGGCTCTACAATTGAGCACGAGTACATAACATAAGACACTTGATATTTGTATTCAACTTGAAAATAGTTAAGTATATAGGTTAGTGGTACAAGCTATTTTTTATGTATGTAAGCACATAAGTATTTGCTTTTCAACTTTATGGTTTTGTCTTTACTTTGAATTGTAAAGTAAGGAAAGGGGATAGCATTTTTAATTAAATGAAAATCAATGTGAGAATATTTGATTTAATCAGAAAAATCATTATCACTGGAATTTAATAATGCGCAGATATACAATAGTTCAATATTATGAAAATATCCATCTAGGGCATAAGTATATTTGGAGAAAATATTGCCGCAGAGGAATTAGTGGGGATCCGTCATTCGTTTCACCGCTCTATGCATAAGTGTAACGAAGTTAAGAGATTATTTGTCGATTCTTATATTCATTTTGCAGGGGATCCCCCAAAAGGACTGAAGAGCAGGGGTACGCATGATCAGGAAAAATGTTGAATAATCAAAATTAATTGGGGTTAGTTATGTTTTACCCTTTTAGGGACACTTTTAAAACGGCGATGAGAGAGATGAGAGCGATGAGAGCCGAGTTTCTAAAAACGTTAATTTTATGGGGAACACTTCTAGCACTTAGACATGGGGGATAAGTATGTTCAGTAGAAATGTTGAACAGAAAATATTAATAGGGGTTCCTGGTCATTCAGGGATCGAAGGTAACGAAATTGCTGATGAATTAGCCAGGGCTGGTTCAGCAGCAAAGCTCATAGGCCTAGAGTCGTACTGTGGTATCAACTGGGCAGAGAACTTACAATTGGGAACTTAATCTTAGGGTATCCCACTGGGAAGAAATACAACAACTGAGCCAAGCCAAACAATTGGTACGGACTTTTACCTACAACATGGAAATGCGCAATATGTGTAAAGCAGATATTTGTAAAATAGTTGGTTTTCTCTCAGGTCTCAAGTACCATCTCACCAAATTACACATACTCGACGACATGGAGCGACGGCTCTGTCTAGAAGAGGATGAAACTACAGAACACTTATTGTGTAACTGTGTTGCGTTGGCAAAAACAAGGATGAGCATATTTTATCGTGATCATTTGGATCCGGAAGAAATAAAAAATACGTATGCTAGGGACATTCTAAAGTTCATCCGCAAAGCGGAAAAATACTTGAAGGATATGTGTGTCAGTTACTTCCTTTCTTTAGACTAAGAACATCTAGGCAGATAAGGACCTGATGACAAAAATTGCAACTAAACCATTAAATATTAAATATTAAAATGTAGGGGTCGGTCACAGCATAATATTCTCACTATTTCTTTGAGGTTAGGGGCGACATGATTGAGTCAAAGCCACTCCGGATTCGGGATCAGCTATCGGGCGAGAGAAGAGCCTTTTACCGGTCGATTAAATTTTTTGTTAGCCAACGATAGTTAAAAATTTCAAGCAATAATCTTTCTCTTTGTCTTTATCCATGGCCAGAGCTATAATTGTTTCAAGTTTTCTAAATGAGAGAGCTGAATTTCCATAACTAAAAACTATCAATGATCTTATCAGAACTTACCATATAATTTCATTCTACTTAGAGAACATTTCGCTTAAATGGAAGCTTTTAACTAAGACTTCCTATTTTCTTCCTAATTTCCAGTTATAAATATTGTCTTCTCGTAAATTGTAACGCTCAAATCGTAGGTTTAGCTCAAATAGAACTTGGAATAAATTTTCCAGAGCTTCGGTAGAAGTTCATAAGTCCAGGTAACAATTTCAGCGTCAATAAGCGTTTATAGAAGTACATATCACTTATCCCTCGTAGAAGACTTTTGGAAGCGGTTTTGCCTGAGAAACGATTATTCGTAGCGAAGCTGCATTTACTTCAGCAAAAGTGGCTTATAGAAACTACATAAAAAAGTAATTGCAATGAATCAAATACAAATGCTTTAAATATTTATTTTTGACTTAAATATAGCAATTATATCACTACGAATTCATATATATATATTAATGTTCTTTTTTAATCGATTCAAAAACCAAAACTTGCCTCATTTTCGTTATTACCCATAAGCTGTTATGAATAGAATATCTGCATGAATAGCATATCTGAATTTAACATGTTAGGGCTAAGGGTATTTTTACATGAAAATGCATCACCTGACTACAAAATATCTATGACGTCACATTTTTTCTTTCAGTTGCAAGTTGCTTATTTTATGAGAAATATTTGATGAGTACAACTTTGACTTCCATGTAGAGCTAAGTTGATCCAGTTAGATAAGCTCCTGAGACTTAATTCGGAAGTTGAATCATTTATGATTAATTGCTCACGGATTTGACTTTCATATATATGTAAGTTCAATGGAAACAGTGATTTCCATTACTTCTATTGAGCTATGTTTAGATGCTTAAGGTTTTCCCTTAATCCTCCATAAAGCTATTATAATTTTTTTCGTTATAGGCTTTATGGAAGCATTGCACATCCATGTGGAAGCGATATGGAAACTTTATCAAAGCAAGCCTTTGTATTTTAATAGAATCGAAGTATAGATTTTTATAGAATAGAATCACTAATGATGCACTTTATACGAATTGAGTTATTGATCATAACCTTTAAAATATCATTATCAATGTCAATAGGTTGTTCACACTCAAATCACCGAACTAAGGTGGCATATATTTATTTACTTTACTCGTAAACTTAATATTGATTTTTTCGAGATAAAAACATGTTGACGACTAAATGATGTACTATGGTATTAGCATAACGAAAATAAATTTGCTTTCATATGAGTGTTGTGTTGATTTTGACTAGCATGAAGGGATATTAATTGACTATGATGAAGGATTTATTAAATTATAATAATAACAATAAGATAAATTACTATGATGACTTTGATGAGTGTGCAACATATTTTGTATGTTCGTAACAATGATGATGACAATGATGAAACTTTAATGCTAATTATGAAGATCAATATATACGATATTGAGTGAGCTAAGCTGTATGCACAGTTTGTTGTTATGGAAATATGAATGACTTGCATAATATATGGCTATTGGTATGGCTATCATCATATATCCTTGAATACTTATTCTACACTATGTATTGTATTGTAGTAAGGAACACATAAATAGTTGATTGACAGATTGAGTCGTTGGTCTTACTCGTACGTATGTGGAAATCTTTATGTAAGCTTATATGTCGTAGTACATAGATAACTTCCGCTTTAATGAATACTGAAAGGAAGTAAATATAAGAAATGCCTACGAAGATATGCAGGCATTTGGAAATATACTACTCATTTTTGTTTTACCAAACCCGTATTATCGATATATGCAAACTAACTATGTCATAGTGTCATAGACACAAACTCGTAGACAACTATGCGGATACAGATTCAATGGGCTAATAGGTCATACTACCATAATGATAATTATGATGATCATGACGATGATGATGAGGATGATGAATGATTGAGTTTCAATAATAAAGATTTTATTGGTGATATGCATTTAGGCAGGGTACTATTTATATCTATGATGTCTTTCTTGCAACATCATCATTCTTTGGCAAGTTTTCCTTCTTAGCGAAATTGTTGTTGATTCTTCTCAAAAGTGTAAATAGGGCATGTTTTACAAATACAAAGTATGTATTTAATATATACGTATGTAGATGTTTTCTATTATTTTCTAGTATTTTATTTTCATTTTTATTGCTTTCAGCTATCACTTTATACTTCTTCACTTTTAACGCTTATTGTTTTTCATAAATACTTTTTATTTTTTTATTTTCATCATTACACTGTGAGTGGAGGTCATCACATAGTTATTTCTTTACATTTTCATTTGAATATTTATACCTCTTGCATAAAAATTGACACACCTTTTTTGCATAAAGAGGTTATAATATTTATTTTGGTATTGTTATGCCATGTTGAAAGAATGACTTCAAAATATCAGCAGTAGAGAAATCAAAGAAGTGAATATGAACTATTGTTGTTGTGCTGATATCAATGCATACATTTTTTGAGGTTGGGGTTATTCAGAGTGACACCAGTGCCAATTGAAAAACACCCACAGAAACCTTCATGGAAGAAGAATGCACTTCCATTTCCCTATACTGAAAGATTCAAGATTATATTGAATTTGTGCTTCCGTTTATAATATCAATAAAGAAAGGTGAGAGATACAGAACAATATATACTTACTTACTTACTTATGCGGGCATTACAACCAAAAATTGATTTCGGATGAATTAAGCATGCTTCGCCAGCCATGTCTTTTCTTCGCTAGCAGGTGCCAGTTAGAAATTCCCATCCCAGTCAAGTTCTCCAGTACTTAGGCTTTCCACCGAAGGGTAGGTTGACCTCTTCTGCGACGTCCACCTCCGGGTTCCGCATATAACACGTTCTTAGCCGTAGCCTGTTCTTGTATTCGTTCGACAGGACCTAGCCACCATAGGTGCTGAATTTTAATGAGCTTTACTATGTTGTTGTCGGCGTAGAGCTCATACAGCTCGAGTATACACTCATTTGAGGTGAAAATTGTCCAAGCTTCGGCGCCATATGTAAAGACATGCATGATAAGTGACTTGTAGAGCGTTGTTTTCGTTTTTCTAGAGAGCGCCCGACATCTCATTTGCTTACTTCGCAATATCTCCATTCTGACGCCATTACTGGTATTAATGCTGCTTCCAAAATAGACAAAGTCCTTCACTACTGAAAAAGCGTGTTATCAACCGTGACGTGCTGTCAAAGACGCTGCGACTCTTTGTTTGTTGATACTAGGTACTTCGCCTTTCCCTCGTTTACCGTAAAACCCATGCGACGCGACTCTGTTTCCAACTCTGAGAATGCTGCTCATGCAGATTATGACAATGTCATTGGCATACGCCAACAGCATGATACTTTTGTTGAATATAGTGCCATTATGTCGTAGATCAGCAGCTCGTATAATTTTCTGCATAATAAGATTGAAGAAACGCACGATAACGAATCGCATTGTCTGAAACCTAGTTCGATATTAAACGATGGGGAGTGGTCGTTCCCAATATTCACTATACAGCTGAAGTTATACAGAGTTATTCTGCAAAGACGATTGAGTTTCGCAGGAATACCAAACTCATATATTGCGTTGTAGACCTAATCCTTTACCAGACTCTCGAAGCAGCTCATACCACAGAACTGATATATTAGATCATTGAAGTAAGCAGATGAAAACCACGCCTACTTTCCATATAAAAACACAACAAATAGATGTTGTGTGTCGATCTATTTCTCTTTGCTCTTCCCTAGAATATGGCGCAGTCTGGTCGATGGTACATTTATCTGGTCTGAAGCCAAACTGATAAGGTCCAATCAGGTTGTCAAGCATAGGCTTCAGCTCTCACACAGTACACTCGATAGGACCTTGTATGCGATACTCAGACGACTTATTCCACAGTAGTTAGCGCAAATTGAGGAAACATACTGTGTATTATTAATTAGAATCAGGGTCTATGTTGCTTTAACCATGTTTATCCATCTGTGTGACTGTTAGTATGATATCCAAGAAAATTTTAAAGCGGCTGAGATGAAAATTGGTACATTACATTATTTTGATCAACAAACAAATCAGTTCGTGATTGAGCGAAATCGGATGAAAACTACGACTAGCTCCCATACAAAAGATTGCTGTTAAATGCCATATATGTATGTCATCATAAACTTCGAACTAAAACCTGATATCTAAAGTTAGTCAAATCACAGCACTGATATAATTGCTAATGGGAGTAATCGAATAAAAATCACGCCTACTTCCCATATAAAAGTATGTTATTGAGTGCATTTTTTCAAACCTTTAGAGATGAAATTATAAAGCTCTCGAACTGAAACTTAGTATGTAAGGTTATTTTGATCAGAAAATAGATATATTTGAATATGTGCTGAAGAGAAGGCATACCATGCATACCTTTCATACAAAAGCATGTTGTTGAGTGTAATTTTTCCCATTTTTCGCCTGAAAATATAAAGGTATTACGTTGAAACTTGGTACATATGATTCTATTTACTAACTAATAACAATATTTTAAAATGGGCAGAATTGAATAAAAATCACAGTTATCTCCCATACAAGTATATGCTGCCGTGAACCCATAAACTTACGGAACTGAAGCACGGTATAGTCAATAATCTCCACGAATGAGAATACATGTCTGAAAATGAGCTGAATCATATAGATTCTACACACACCTACCGTATAAACTTAAGATTCCATATCGCTATTTTCATACAAAAATATAAAGTTGTAGAACTGAATTTCTATACAGATGATTACATTGGATAATTAATGGTTGAATTGAAAAATGGGTGGAATTAGATGAATAAACGTGGGAGTTTGCTTACACTTTCATCGCAAAATTATTGTAACTTGTCCAAAGTATGTCTGCTTATCGAGATTTTTTCTTGACTACTTCCAAGGCCCTCAATTTGATTACAGGCATGTCATCACATAAGGCATTGCATAGCACTTGTGTGATTTTCATCATCATGCATATGGCGTCCTTATAATTATTGCTAGCATTACAATGCAGCGAAACTAATAAGCAGCTTGAGGCGCCATAATAAAGGCTAAAATCAGCAAAGAGTGAGCAGCCAATGCAATGATATGCACTTTATATTTACATCTCTATGTACATATATGTGTACTTGATTCAAACATACACTTGAGGCGGCGTAACAAAAGGAATATAAGTAAAACTAAAGGAAGGGAGAGAGAAGTGATTGCTGAAAAGTGCAGGCGCACATGTAAACTGTCAAATTATAAAATTTGCAATGACAGCAACGACATGGTAAAGCGCATAAATACTTACATACGAGTACGAGTACGAGTACTCGTACATATGCACAACTTCTAGTAAGTGCACATAAACAATGATGGTCAACTACTGAAATAAGAACAACAGCAAAAAAAAAGATAATATTTATTATCAAAAGGCCTAAAAATGTTCACCAAATGTAATGGAGATGAAATCAAAAGGAAATAAAAGACAAACACAATAGGCGCCACTTAAACTGAGGTGATGGAAAAACTCAGAATGCACCGTGATGTAGAAGTAAGCGAAATGCTCTTATGACAGCAGCAACCAAAAATAAATGTGCCACTGTTTTGTATAGAATAAACGAAAATATTAAAAAACTTATGATGAGATTGAATTTCATGGTTTTGTATTCGAACTGAGAGGACACATAATAAGTAATTTAAATTGTCAAGTACTAGCAGCTTGCAATCAGTATAAAAGAAAAATATTAATATATACTAATTATGAAGAGTAAAAGTAGAGAAATAAGGACACAAGAAAAAAAAAAATAAAAATTAAAAAATACAACAAAAAGGAATTAAAAACAACAATAATAAATAATCAAATTAAAATAAGATCAAAAGCATCACCAGCGCCATTATTACTGCTACGGCTACTGATGCTGTACATTGGTACTTAACATACAAGCGCTTGTATTAAGCTCATTAAAATCATGAATCTTAACAGCAGCAGCAACAACAACAACAACAACAATAACAAAGTAATGCGCTTGCTTACAAAACAACACACAATATCACTAACAATGGTCAACCATTTAAGCAATGAACAATATTGATGGCATTAAATATAAAAAAATCTGAAATTCTTATCTGCTTTTTCTCCCACTGTTGTCTCTCTCTCTCTCTCTCACACACACTTTTGTTCCATTTCTTCTTTATTATCTGCTTGAGTATTTTCTTATTAATTAAGCATTGAATTTAATTAAATTGAAAAGTCAAGTAATAAATTGCCAATAAGAACAATAAAAGTGCATCACCACTAACAACAACAACAACAACAACAACCACGATGACGATGACGACGAGGACAACAATGGTTGTAATAAATTTTAAAATAATTGAAGCTTACTTAATGTTACTCCACCTTGAGTTTCTATGTACCTACCTTCTTGAACGCATATGATATTTGAAAGGCTTGACTGGGTTCTGATTGTAATTGAAATTGTAATTTTTATACTATGTAACAACATTTTCTTCAACAAAAGTGTCATGCTGCTGGCGTATGCCGACGATAATGATATAATCGGCTTCAACTCGCGAGCAGTTAGTGCAGCATTCTCAAAATGGGACGAGAGTCACGTCGAAAGGGTCTTTCGGTGAGCGAGGGCAAGACGAAGTGCCTACTGTCTACAAACAAAGAGCCCCGGCGTCTTGGACAACATGTCACTGTTGACAATTAAACTTTCAAGGTGGTGAAGGACTTCGTCTATCTTGGAACCAGCATCAACAACTGTAATGACGTCAGCCTGGAGATCATGCGTAGGATAACTCTTGCTAACGGTTGTTATTATTGAGAAAAAAAAGATTTTTTCGATAGTCGTGCTGTTCAAATAATTGAATTAAATTTATTGGCCCTTAGTTAAAGTCAAAATTAGAATGATCTTAAAGTTAGAATCAGAATCAGGAATTTAGCGTCGCTTAAATTTTCAATTTAACTATATCCGTCCGTCCGTCCGGCAAGCCACGCAAAAGCCTAAAAGTATGCTGCAATTTTATATAAAAATACATTTTAAGAGATAACATTTTAATTCAATTCAAAATACCGGTTTGCTATATTAGTAACCAAAGTATTCAATTGTAACTATTCTAATTAGACTATTCTAACAAGACAAATATTTGTTTGTTTTGAAGTTTCCATAATATTAATGTTGAGCGAACACTTGGCCTTGTCGTTGTCTTCGTTGTTTTTGACAACTCCAACAAGTACATTGGTATTACACTGTTTGAGAGAATAACCGTATACTCAGATTTATAAGAAAAAACAACTAATCTGCGAGTTAGCTTTGTATACTAATCGTAATTTAATATAATACATCAATAATTGTTTAGAGCACTGAATTATAAATGAGCGAACAAACGTTTACTTCTCATAGTAAAAAGTCAAATAAAATCAGTTTTGTAATAAGCATCAATGAACGAAGTTGTACAGTGTTTTTTTTTTTTTTGCATAGTACTAAGAATACTGAAAAGGCTCAGTATTTCTACAATTAGTAATTATAACAAACTAAAGCCAACACCTTTTTCCACCAAATTGTCAGACTAGGCATGGAAGTACATATTATGGAAAAACTGATTGAAGCCCAAAGATGTATACACCGCTACGTTTTTTAACACTGAATCCATCCAAATCTGTGGAGCAATCATGAAATGCTATTCGAGGGCTAATGAGTTTTAATTACGAACCATTAGATATTATTCGTGGACAGTTAATTATAGAGCCGAAAAAACTACCGACTCTCAAAAAATGCAAAAATACATTATTGCTCAGTTCCAAAAATGAAATCAGATGCCGTGGAATCGCTATCGGATTTATAGCCTAGACAGACGGCAGCCTAATTCAGGATTAACGAGTTAATTCGAATTAACTCGGGCATTAACTGCAGCTAATCCGCATTAACTCTATGAGTTAATTCTCGAAATAATAGAGGATTAGGTCAATTTGCGCTGGCAACACTGCTGAAAATTTTCTATTGTGAAATTTTCTCGACCAATTTTACAAAATATTAGGTGTGTTCACTCACAAAGAACTTTAAACAATTGTTAACAGTTTTCAACATTAAAAGCGTTGGCGAACAAATAAATTCAGCTGTCAATTACGAACTGTGAATGTTAATTTACAAGTTTCTGATAGTTTTCCGTTCACGTACTTCTTGTAGATTTTCTCATATCGAGAGTAACAGATGACAGAAATTGATAGTGATAGTAATGTAAATGAGCAGACCTAATAAAACAGCAATCAGCCGTTAGGTTAATCCGCAATAGTGCCGTCTGTCAGCTTAATATTTTATTCGGATTAAGTGCGCCGGTAATCCGGAATTAGGCTGACGTCTGTCTAGGCTATTAGACATCAGTTAAATCAATTTGTAATTGTTGAAAAATATCAACTGCAAATCAAATCAAAATCCATAATTTAAATATAGTTTTTGAAAGTATGCATCAAGATTTGGATGAGAAGAATTTTCGTTGGTATTTTCAAGTTTAGGAATATATATTGTATAAATTTTGTTTCAATTTTTTTAAGCATTGATGATCCAAAATGCTCTTCTTAGAAAAGCACTTTTAAAAAACAGGATTTTCTAACTCCTTGGTCTTCGTAATGTATAATTAAAAGCTCATGTCTAAGCTTTCCAATAAGCTGTCGTATAGAGTATCATATTCAGATCCTATATTAAGCTGAAACCCATAACCATTTGAATATAAAATTAGTTTAGCAATTTTTCTATATTTGCAATATTTACTATTGCTTTGCTTATATCTTATATAATGGAATTTGCGATCCGGTGCAAATTGGTATTGTAAAATATACACACAATAACAAAATATACAGATCTGCATTTATTAAGCGCTTAAAAGTATGCAATACTAAAAATCTGTGGTTTATTCTTTGTTATACATATGCAATATTTATTTGACACTTCAAACAGCTGATATAGAACAAAATGTAAATCATTGTACAGGGTAATTGTTTAAGAGCCTTCGGATTTGATTTAAAAAAAAAAAACATAAAATTTAGAGAGATGTATGAAATCTTTATTTGAGTCGATAGAACGATTTATTAAATTCAATGTTTAAAGATGATTCCATGTAAATGTTGACCGCGGCTGCGCCTCAGATGATTCAATTTTGGCATACTCTTTCCAACATATCTGCCGGTGTCTCACGAATAAATTCTTCCATATTGGCTTCCAGTGCGTCAACCGTTGCGGGCATGTGTGGCTTGTGGCACCGTCTTGTTGAAATCACATGTCAGCCAAGTCCAGCTCTTCCATTTTGGGCAAAAAAACGTTTGTAATCATTGCACGGTAGCGCTCGCCATTCACAGTAACGTTCCTGCATTCGTCGTCTTTGAAATAGTACGGTCCAATGATGCCATCGGCCCATAATCCACACCAAACAGTGCATTTTTCGGGATGCATTGGAAGTTCTTGCAATGCTTCTGGCTGCTCTTCACACCAAATACGGCAATTTTGATTGCTCACGTTCCATTCACCAGAAATGAGCTTCGTCGCTGAACACAATAAAGTGCATGATGCACTTTCTAAACCGAGCATGAAGTTTGATAATAAAATACAGCGTTGTTCGTTTGTAAATCGATTCATGGTAAAATTATAGACCAAACTGAACATGTTTGACAGTAACATGTTACATGAAAACAGCTGAGCTGCCAAAAACTGTGTTGCCAAAACGACAGTTGCCAAAAAATCACCCTGTATAATTAACAAAGTAGAGCAAACGTAATATTTGTTCTCATGCCATGCATAGAATATGCCAAAGCATATTTAGATAGTGTCAAAAATTACTATGTGTCAAAATATCAATAAAAGAGGAATGTCAAAATCTGTTCAAATAGTGTCAAAATTATTAACCCTCTGGTTACATACAAAATTTTGAGCTTTTTTGTTTAAATTTTTCAAAGAAATAAGCTTTAAAAAATTTTTTGATTATTTTAATTATTGTAATAATTAAAAAAATATTTACAAGTTGATGTAATTAATATAAAATTAGTATTAGGCAAATTCATTTGAGATATTTGACCCTTATACACAACCAGGGGGTTAATGTGAGAAATTATTTTCTAATTTTTCACTTTGATTGATTTTCTTTTATGTGCTTATTTCAAAATGAGAGCATCAAAATTCGTCTCTCGGGATTGCCTTACTTGTTTAATTATATTATGATTTATATCAAAATAATTCAACTGATTGGAAATAATTGCTTTTTTTGCAATTTTGTAAAACCATACGCATAACCGTAGAACCGGTGTTCACTGTTTTTATGTTTTTATCCATATTTAAGTAAGTAAGTAAGTAAGTAAGTAATCCATATTTAAGATCATAATTTGTCCCTACATATTTTTGATTTTTGTTTTCGCACATAGTTTGGTCTTCCCTGCTTATGAGTATTATTTTTATAAATATTTCTCATAGATACATATGCCCATAAGGAGGCAAATATCTGCATGTAATCGATATACATATTCACTGTGGTGACAGTTTCATAAAGCGAAAATATTGACTGCATGTTGTACACACCTTAAACAGCAGGTGCCGTTGCGGTGGCTAATTAATGAAGCTACTTAATAAGACAGTTATGTAAAGAACAAGATGTAAAAGACACAAATACAAATATACGACAATTTTATGCGGGCTACACTTGTACACATGTACGAGCTAATGTAAGCATATGTATACAATATACATATATATATTTTGTTATGTTTTTGTTTCTCTCCTGTTTTCGTGTTTATTTTTGGAATGTGTGTGGTTTTAAATTATGGTTCCTGTCGTTTGTCGCTTTAAGGATTAACAAGGATATTTTATTGAGTCGTTTTCACACATATGTATATGTACATATATGTTTGTACCATAGGTACCTGTGAATGCAACTATCATGCATGCATGCATACAATATAATAATCAATATATCGTTGTCATCCTTTCTATCTCTCTCTCTCTTCTCTTTTGTGTATATACATACATACAAGCTACCAATCAACCAAATAAACTATCCTCTTGAATACTGTCATCATTGTGATACTGGTATCGACCAATGTGACCATATGTAGTAGTAGCAAAACATATATGTGTACATATGTATATGATGTCACAAAAATAATAAAAATATTCACCATTTATGTCTTTTGTAAAGATGTTATATGTACATAATACAATATGTACGAGTATATATGCGCGTTTACACAGCATAACTGCATAGCAGGTGGTATCCATCGGACACACTGGGGACACATCAAATATATTGGCTACCATAATCGCAAAGGTAATCATATAAGTATGCGCTCTCAACTGTATGTATATAAATATACCACTATATGTATGAATGTATTTGTTGACTTGTAACCAATAAAAAAATTTTACAAATAAAAAACAGAAAAACCAAAGGGTTATCATCTAGCTATGTATGTATGTGCATACGCAATACTATCGAATACAGTAGTTACAATGGGAATACACTATTATCGCTTCTTTATGTGCAACCAAGTTGTCAATATACAATTTAAATGTTATACCGTTCGTATGCACCTGTTGTCATTTATATATATCTGAAAAAGTAAAAAAAATGAATGAGGAATATGAGCTCAGAGAATGCTAAGCTATCAGTGTATTTGCTTGTTAATAAATATAAATTGTTTACAATTTATTTGAAATTGTTTTTTTTTTTTTATTTTATACTATTTTATTGTAATCAACTCCTACTTTACACCTTGAGTTTTCATTCTTTGTAAAGCTTCACTAAAAGCTCATTTAATAAATGATGAGGGTGAATTTTTGAAAATGAAAGGAAACTTGTCTTATTTGTGTTATTGAGCAAGATGATGAATATTGATAAATATCATATGGGATTTATCATTAGAGAAAGAAAAGTTTTGATGATTTTTTAAAAAGATTTTTTGAAGCAATGAGGTGATTAGATATAAAACAGTTACCATTACTGAGGTTAGAAAATAAATACAACAACGATAATAACAATGATAATAACAATCAAAAAATCAAGTTAGTATACTCGTATATATTTAATTAATAACTACTAAAGTATGAATACAATAATCAGACTGACATTTATATGCATTACACAATTACACGAAATTACAAAAATATCCAAAATCACCATTAGAATGGTAAACTATATACCGACCACCATTAATATTTCCTCCTCAACATTTTCCCAGAATATACTTACTCTCTAACATTACTCCTAACTGAGGCTCCCCTACAAAACTGATATTAGTACAAATTAATTTGTTATTTCATGTTTACTTTCCGCATGTAAAACATCATTTATATCTTAGATGCAAACTAAATAAAATAAATAAAAAAATCTCCTTACAGTCGGCTGGGGCCGACCAAATTATACCCTGCATATGTAGAGCTATATATAAAAAGTTTGCTCGTATATCCATCCTTTTCTTCCACTACTTTGTATAGGACCTACATTAAGAAGCAGGCGTACCTCACCAATTTTGGAGGATCAATTTCTGCCTATAATACTAAACTACCTAGGTTGCAATGGGTTGACCTAGGCGTATTATTTAGTAAGTTATGGGTGTTTTAATGTTTAAGATAAATCCGAGATTTTGTACGGAAGCTATATAAAAAGTGGGCGTGACGTATCTCTTTCTTGTATATCTATTTAATTTTTCAATATCAATCCACACCTTAAATTTGGTTGTCCTACGCTAAATGGTTTGTAAGTTATGGAGCCTAAAAGTTTTGGTTTAATTCCCTTGACTTTGTATGGGAGACTCATGAAGGCGTGGGCGTGGCACACTGATTTTCTGGTAGATTTTTGCCGACTACGATATTAATTTAAGTGTCAATTATGGTTATTCTAGACAGAATATTGCCGAAGTTACAGCTGTTTCAATTTAAAATTTGTATGGGGGCTACGATAAACAGTGGGCGTGGTGCGCCCATTTTCTGTGAGCCTAGTTGCTCGTACAATACTAATCCACACCTTAAATCTCGTTATTCTATGCTGAATAGTTTGCAAGTTATAACCGGTAACATTTTTTTTTAATTTCCGCAACTTTGTATGGGAGACCCAGAAAGGAGCGGGCGTGGCACACTGATTTTCTGCCATATTATTTCCGACTACCATGTTAATCTAAGTGTCAATTATGGTTATTCTGGACAAAAGATTGTAGAAGTTACAGCTGTTTCAATTAAAAAGAAGTACAGACACTTTGTATGACAGCTACGCTAAAAAGTAGGCATGGCTCAACCACTTTTGGTGAGGTTATATAGTGGTATAATATAAGTCTATGTGCCAAATATTGTTGTCCCAGGTGGTATATTATGTGAGTTATAGCAAGTTAAAGATTTTGAAAATTTCGAGGTTAGTCGATTTGAATGCTTGGTGTGGGCGTAGTTATTGACCGATCATGCCCAATATCAATCCCCTCCATACCCTTGGATCATAGATTACTTATGCCAAATTTCATCGAAATAGCTCAATATTTACTCAAGTTATCGTGCGAACCAGCCAGGTGACAGACAGACGGACGGACGGACGGACATCGTTAAATCGAAAATTTAATCGACGCTGATCACGAATATATATCCATGTCTATATCTCCGGAGATTCCTTCAAGTGGACACAAACATCTGACCGAAATGAATATACCATGCATATTGCATTATGCAGGGTATAAAAATAAAAATAAAAAAAAATCTCCTTACAGTCGGCTGGGGCCGACCAAATTACACCCTGCATATGTAGAGGTATATATAAAAAGTTTGCTCGTATATCCATCCTTTTCTTCCACTACTTTGTATAGGACCTACATTAAGAAGCATGCGTACCTCACAAATTTTGGAGGATCAATTTCTGACTATAATACTAAACTACATAGGTTGCAATGGGTTGACCTAGACGTATTAATTAGTAAGTTATGGTTGTTTTAATGTTTAAGATAAATCCGAGACTTTGTACGGAAGCTATATAAAAAGTGGGCGTGACGTATCTCTTTCTGGTATATCTAATTAATTTTTCAATATCAATCCACACCTTAAATTTGGTTGTCCTACGCTAAATGGTTTGTAAGTTATGGAGCTTAAAAGTTTTAGTTTAATTCCCTCGACTTTGTATGGGAGACCTATGAAGGAGTGGGCGTGGCACACTGATTTTCTGCCAGATTATTTCCGACTACGATATTAATCTAAGTGTCAATTATGGTTATTCTAGACGGAAGATTGCCGAAGCTACAGCTATTTCAATTTAAAATTTGTATGGGGGCTACGATAAACAGTGGTCGTGGCGCGCCCATTTTCTGTGAGCCAAGTTGCTCGTACAATACTAATCCATACCTTAAATCTCGTTGCCCTACGCTAAATGGTTTGTAAGTTATGGAGCTTAAAATTTTAGTTTAATTCCCTTGACTTTGTATGGGAGACTCATGACCGAGTGGGCGTGGCACTTTGATTTTCTGCCAGATTTTTGCCGACTACGATATTAATCTAAGTGTCAATTATGGTTATTCTAGACAGAAGATTGACGAAGTTACAGCTGTTTCAATTTAAAATTTGTATGGGGGCTACGATAAACAGTGGGCGTGATAAGCCCATTTTCTGTGAGCCTAGTTGCTCGTACAATACTAATCCACACCTTAAATCTCGTTGTCCTACGTTAAATGGTTTGTAAGTTATGGAGCTAAAAGTTTTAGTTTAATTCCCTTGACTTTGTATGGGAGACTCATGAAGGAGTGGGCGTGGCACACTGATTTTCTGCCAGATTTTTGCCGACTACGATATTAATCTAAGTGTCAATTATGGTTATTCTAGACAGAAGATTGCCGAAGTTACAGCTGTTTCAATTTAAAATTTGTATGGGGGCTACGATAAACAGTGGGCGTGGTGCGCCCATTTTCTGTGAGCCTAGTTGCTCGTACAATACTAATCCACACCTTAAATCTCGTTATTCTACGCTGAATAGTTTGCAAGTTATAACCGGTAACATTTTTTTAATTTCCGCAACTTTGTATGGGAGACCCAAAAAGGAGTGGGCGTGGCATACTGATTTTCTGCCATATTATTTCCGACTACCATGTTAATGTAAGTGTTAATTATGGTTATTCTAGAGAGAAGATTGTAGAAGTTACAGCAGTTTCAATTTAAAAGAAGTACAGACACTTTGTATGAGAGCTACGCTAAAAAGTAGGCGTGGCTCAACCACTTTTGGCGAGGTTATATAGTAGTATAATATAAGTCTATGTGCCAAATATTGTTGTCCAAAGTGGTATATTATGTGAGTTATAGCAAGTTAAAGATTTTGACAATTTCGAGGTTAGTCGCTTTGAATGCTTGGTGTGGGCGTGGTTATTGACCGATCATGCCCAATATCAATCCCCTCCGTACCCTTGGATCATAGATTACTTATGCCAAATTTCATCGAAATAGCTCAATATTTACTCAAGTTATCGTGCGAACCAGCCAGGTGACAGACAGACGGACGGACGGACGGACAGACGGACGGACGGACGGACGGACATCGTTAAATCGAAAATTTAATCGACGCTGATCACGAATATATATCTATGTTTATATCTCCGGAGATTCCTTCAAGTGGACACAAACATCTGACCGAAATGAATATACCATGCATATTGCATTATGCAGGGTATAATAAATAAAATGAATAATATGCATGATTCATGTAATCCCGAATATCGAAACAATTTTGTTGCAGAGTGTAAATTTCGGTCACATCGCTGCCAAAGAGTTCCTAGACGGTAAACTATAGAACAGACTTCCATTAATTTTTACCACTTAAAATTTTTCCAGAACATACTTTGCCCTTATTTCGATGGACGATGGTGGCTTACCTAGTAAATGCATTTAAAATCAACTGAAAATCGACAAAGAACTTCAAATTTCTCATGAATTGCCTCGAGAGCGATGAAGTGTATAAATGACTCCCATTTATAAATCTGCCTCAAAATTTCCCCCAAATAAGCTAACCGCCGACCTTCAACTCTTAGGGTGCCCTTTACAAAATCGATTTCAATTTTATAAAAACTTCAATTTTGTATGAGAGCTCCTTAAGGGGCGGATACAGGAGATAAATTTGTTCTGACGAAATGTTGGAAGCGTGGAAAAATTATTGGGGATTAGAGAGTCCCCTAAAAAGCGGTAAAATGAAGTATATTTTTTCAAACGAAGGAAAGGTTGGAGAGGATATATTATTCGGATCGTTTATAAATTTCTCAACCCATAGCTTGATTTCTGGGGTACTGGGTGGATTTGCAGGTATTTTTGCGTATATTTTGAGGGGATGCCCTTAAAGGGGAAGACGTAAAAAGGTAATTATGTTTAGAAAAAATTTTGAGTACTAAAACTGTATAGGTGTTTGTTGTATATTCTATCCTACTAGGGTCAGTCTGGGAGCGGTGGTAGTGAAAATTATGAAAAAATACAATTTTGTAGGGTAGCCATCTATTATAGAGAGAGAGGATGAGTATGTTCAGAAAGAATGTAGAGGAGAAAAAATCAGTGGAGATCGATTATACATTCTACCTCTTTAGGGTATTTCAAGCAACATTTTCACATCCATCATTTATTTTTAAATTAAATCCAAATTTGCGACCTGACCAAGTCAAACCAACCCATGATGCGAATTCATTGACCCCAAATACTTAAAAAAATGTTTATCTCGTCTTGTGAATAATACCTGTGTTATCTAATAAATTTACAAAAAGGCAATATTTTCAATGTTCAACCTTACAATTAATATGCATAAGTGATTGCTTTTGCATATCTAAATCTAACTGACATCTAAACATCGAGTAAAGTAAAATGACTTGCTGATTGACTACGACGTCTACCTACACTATTTAAAATATATTAGATAATTTCTATGACATTTCTTAGTTTTGAAAATACTCGTACTTACATTGTAACTAAGCATATTCATAATACTAAGTAGATATTATACCAGTATTCATATTAAATTTCATGCCATTCAAAAGTTCAACTAGTATGACTTAAAAACAATAGTTAGTACAGTATGTATTGAGCTATAAAGTTAAGTGACTTTACCTAGTATCTATATCGTACTACATGTACTTTATACTGATATGTTTGGTAAAAGTTAGCGATGTCAAGTTACAAGTAAACCGTCTGACACATTGTCTAATGGTTAACTAATATGCACGTTATGATTACATCGCACTCTCGCTCTTATTCTCTTTGTCTGTATCGCCCTGTCATATTCATATACTTTTTATTATTGTATTATTTTAGTGTACGAATACTTGTATATAAATATATTTAGCATACCGTTGATGTTATTGGCAATACACGAATTATATTTTTTAAATGTATACAGCACGATCATTTGGTAAGAGCATTATGTATGTACATGCTTATGTTTTGTTCATATTTCTTTTGGGGTTCCGTCGATAGGTAGTATATTTAACTTCTACGAAATCAACATTGGCAAGATTAAATTTTATATACATAACTATGTATATAAACATATTATTATGCACGAGTAAATTGTGAATATGAAGAGGATATTCACAGCTTGTTATAAGTGGTCCAATAGTGACTATATATGGAGGCTGTAGTCTTTTTGTAGCAGTTTGTGAACAGCCGTATAGCTTACAAAGTCATGGCATGATGCAAAAGTTTATTACGTTTCTGATGTTATGTTGCATCTCGGTGGTTAGTGCACTTAACGAGTAGCTTCACTTTACTCGACCCGAAAATATTCTATTACAAAACTCAGAAAAATGCAGTGGCTCCCTTGTAATACTCTCCGAATTTAACACACTTAAATAACACAATTGAAAGTGATTAAAGCTCGAACTCGATCCTTTGGAGGAAAATTGTTATATTTAATTATTTTATCATAGTTTTTATGCTCGTTATACGGGTTTATTACAACTGTAGTGTCGCGCAACGAGTTCGTATCATATAAAAGAGCCGAAACCTTGTTGTTGAAGGATATCAAAAATACGCTCCAATAAAGTGTTGTGCTCAGTTGTCGTCAATATTTTTCAAAAAATGATAACATATATTGAAAATAATTGAAATTATCTACGTAACATATTTCATTTTTCACATATTACATTGAAGAGAAAAAATGACAAATAAAAAAAATTTTTTTTTTGCGGTTTTTTGTGGTTTTTTCTTCAAGGATATTCAAGCATATAAATAATTTTAAAATTTATTTTCTGTAATTTTTTCTTTAGAAAAATGTTCGAGTATTTTAATTTTTGCTCAACTGCCAAGAATTTTCTCTTTCTTTTGATAGTCATATCATTATACTACGTGAAGTAGAAAAAAATTTTTTTTTGTGCAAAAAGGTGGGAAATTTTGAAAACCTATTTCTCGAAAATTTAACGTAATACATCCCTCTGGTGGGTACCGATCAACGCAAAAGGCTTGCTTCTAACCGATAGAATTTACTAGAACGTTCATAAAATTTTCGACTACCATAGTGCTTTCGGTGTCTGGAGTTTTCACTGTTGACACCCATCTGAGAGGTCCCAAAATTCCCCAGCACGAGTTCATTTTGCGACACATACTTACTATTTGTTGGCGAAAAGCATAACTAGCTTTTGGAGGAAGAGACTTGGATACCCCTAGGGTAGGCTGAGCGACTGAAGGCACAGAAGGTTCACGGGAAATTACCATGGGCATTCAAAAATCTAATTCAACAGGATGCCTTGATGATCAATCAGTACCAGTTTTCATCGTTACAATTATTTGTCTAGAAACAAAATCCAAAAATTTTCTTAGGATGCATTTAATGAAAAATAATTTTCTAATATATTTATATTAGCCGGTTCCGAACGGCAGAGCTCTTGCGACATCACTTTCTCCGAGCGTTGTCGCAGAGTTCTTTTAGAATATTTTTTATGACAAATTATTACTGCCGGAAGAATTGAAAATTGCTTGCCGATAGGTGGGTACCATTCGAAAGAAATAATATTTTCGAAATAAAAGCTATGCTTCAGAAGGGATTAAACCCACGACCTATTGATCAGAAAAAACGTCACTAGCACTAATGTGCTTGATTTTGCGGATACTAACATATTTGTTGGTAGCTTCCTTGGCACTGGAAATGCTTCTTTCTAAGTACTACTAAATACTACTTCCTTAAAGAAAAGTACTAACTTTGCTTTAAGTCGGTCCTGTTTTTTTTTATAAACAAATTTGTAATATTATAAAATACAAGCAGGCTCAAAATAAAATATTTGAGCTCTAATACAAAGATTGTACTACTGATAACGCCAGTAACAAAGGAAATTAAATATTTAGACTAATTGAAAGGGATTTGAAGAATAGATAACTCAAGAAAAAATATCATTACAAATGGTAGTACTTCGACAACAACAAAAACATTACACCAACTATTCAAATTTGAATTAATGGCCAAATTGGACGAATTTAAACCAATAGTTAAATAAGAATTCCTTAAATGTTTTGCTCTAAAAACTGGTAAGAACTTTTGCATCAAACAGGTATTACATACTAAGTACTAGTATGCTTCCATTTTCCATAAGTGCATTACCTACACACCTATCCATCTGCGTACTCTACTCGATTCTGCTCTATGTAGGTACGTGAATGCTCATATCTCTGCTAAAAGGGTGATTATTATGATCACGAATGTGTAGGTAGGTAGGTGTCAATTTTATATATATATGTATATATTTTATTTTTGTTTCTACAGAAAAAAATTATTCAATAATGGTGCATAAACATATCTCATAGTACACATATTAAAGACCATTTGTAAATCGTGTACTCATGCGTGTTGTCGACGATTTAAAATTTATGCATTTCTTGTGAATTGGTTTTTGCCTCCTTTTCTATTTTTGCAACTTTCAATAATGTTACTTGTTAGTTGATTGTTTGTTAATATACTAGTCTATACATGTGTACAAGTATACAATTACATAGATATGCACTTTTGTTTTCATTTACACGTTTTAGCATAAATATGATATGAACACGATCAGATTGATTATGATCATCAGCAAATAGGTACTTCATTTGTATACGCTTCAATGCCTATTTAGCATAGAGTAGTGAGTGGGTTGAAAGTGAAAAATAATAGAAAATAAAAATAAAATGCAGACAAAATATCTTTGGAAAATTTCAGTGAACATTCGATTGACTTATGAATTTTGTGTCTGGTGAGGGTTATCTGAAAGATCATTTATTGATCATTGATCATTGATGATAGTCATGATCAGTATAGGAATTTTTTTTTTTTGTTTTGGTTAATTATCGCTACCATAAAATTGCATACATGTTATAATAAAAATTAATATAATATTTTCAACATGCAATAGTTTTAGGTAGTTATAGTTTTCTTTAGACATCGAACAATTAAAAAGGAGCAAAAAAAAAAAACCAAATTTGTGAAAATAAATACCAACAAAATTAAGCAATAAACGACAATAATACTACATATACTAGGTATAACTGAGGAAATTGAAAGCAAATGTTGTATTGCATAATTTGTAAAGTTGGTAATAAAATTGACTTACATAAAAATCGATAGGTTGCTACATTCATATGTAGCCAAGTGTATATACCTATTTAACTTTACCATACATATACTACCATCACCCTACCTTTGATTGTTTCTAATGAAATTGTAATGAAAATAATGCAAGCAAAACACAAAATAAAAATTCTTTGAAATGTTAATAGTAAAAAATTATACAATATTAAGCCCAGCAGTGGCGGTAATATTTTTTATTTTTCTTTTATTCAACTTAATATTGCATTCATTGGTATTTGAAAATATTGTATATAAAACTTGGTACATACATACGTATATGCATTGCCAGTAGTCAACTGCATTGTAACGAATTTTACTAGCTGCCATTTCATTTGTGATCGCTTGCATGCCATACCATGCCATGCCATATTTGTTGCAAATGTGCAAATCGTGCTTTTAATCACTTTACCTCACAGGCGACAGGTTGTTGTATTGTTGCTATGTGTATTTATTTTTACTTTATTATCGAATATTATGCAATTCTATTTATTTGTGCCAGTTCCTTAGTTTTCGACTTTTTTATATATGTATGTACCTATGACTTTTCATTAAATGTGATAATTACAATGAAATTTATTCATTCAATTAAATTGAGAGTAACATAAAAAGGTACGTAGGACGTAGGGAACATTTCTGACCCACCTCCATATAAAAGTAAGTGGAATGTTTTCTCATAAATATATACAAATTTAAATTAATGTGTTAGCTTGATATTTTACTGATAGGAATTAAGTCATCATACAATCGGTCTAGGCCATCTTATGTACAAATATGGTATAAATGATATTACAAAAATGTTATGTTCATGTATCGACGATTAAGTGGCAATGCAACTTGGCAATGGCAATTATGGCTGCATAGCACATTGGCATTGAATCCACCAAATCCAGACACATATTAATTGGAATTTTATTTCAGGACTCTTGAACCGCATTCGAAAAAATTGCATTTTTTGTTGGTTTCGAATCATAAAGTACCTCTTTGACGTCCGCCCACATTATCTCAGTTGAATTGAGATCTGGTGATTGAGCAGGCCATTCCATTAAATTGATCCAATGATTCACAAACCACTTTTCAGCTTTCTTGCTAATGTGTTTCGTGTAATTATCTTGTTGGAAGACCCACAACAATTGCCATTTCGTTTTTTACGAAAGGTAGCATTATGTTTTGCATTATGCCCAAATAAATGTTTTGATCCATAGTTGTTTTTATTCAATATCTACTATGAAGTAGGTCCCATAAATTGCAAACAACTTTTGGATTATATTGAGGGTTTGATGGCCTTCTAACGTAAGATCTCGAACAGTTGCTTCCATATAACACAATATTACTCTCGTCCGTCCATAAAATGCTTCGCCATATTTCTACTAACCAGTTTGACTAATTTGTGCAAAATTCATATACTTAAATGCATGTTTTAAAATGTTTTCTTGGAAAAATACTGTACAAATTCAATATTTTCTGATCAAAAATTAAGTACATAATATGTATGAAATAGAACTTACCTTTTAGTTTCCAAACATTTTTTGATTAATAAACGAAGAAATATACTTGTTTTTAAATAAACTCAAGCGGTGCCATTAATATAAGAAATCAATGATCATTTTTTGCGATAGAGAATGGAACTGCTCTAAATGATATTACAGTAAACTTAATGATATTACAGTAACATTAAAACAAAAAATCATAAAGCTTTCACTTTATTATCAAATATAGTAAAACTATCTCGATAGTGCTATTGTTTTTACCGGCACTGTATACCCTGCACTCGTAAAGTCTGTGTGAATGGTATAGAAAACCAAACCGGACCACACTTATCTGATTTTTATTAAATCATAAATTTTAATTAATGGAGTGGTGCTCATAGCGTTCGTAATGCTTAAGAAGACGATTCTCTGAAGTATTGTTTAGCACCAAACTTAAATGAGTGTTTCGATTAGTACCGCAAACAACCAAGGGACTACGTAATATATCATACCCCACGATATGCCAAAGATTCGTCTGCACTAACCATTATTTTTACTTCTGAAGAGACACTAATTAATTGTATGCGAGATATTATATTGTATTTTTGTTTACATAAGAAAAATACTTCGAAAAGATCAAGCGCCTGAGTGGAGGTTTAAATCCCGGAGCCTCTTCTTGTAGTGATGGAAATGGGAATCTGGTTACAGATGTCCAGAGTGTACAGAGCCTATGGAGGGAACACTTCTCCACGTTACTGAATGGCGATGCTACGAACAATTCCGCCAGTGGAGGAGATTGCCCGATAACCCCAATTACAGATGATGGTGTTGATGTTCCACCACCCGACTATGACGAGGTTGAAACGGCCATTTTAAGGCTAAAGAACAACAAAGCTGCAGGTGCTGATGGCCTGCCTGCCGAGTTGTTTAAGACAGGAATCGATGAGCTGCTCGCCTGCATGCACCAGGCTCAGTGTTCTCTGTCCTGTACATAAAAAAGGAGACCCCACAATTTGCGCCAATTACCGTGGAATAAGTCTCCTGAGTATCGCATACAAGGTTCTATCGAGCGTACTGTATGAAAGGTTGAAGCCTATGCTCAGCAACCTGATTGGACCGTATCAGTGTGGCTTCAGACCTGTTAAATCCACCATTAACCAGATTTTCACACTGCGCCAAATCCTGGAAAAGACCCAAGAAAAACAGATCGACACACACACTACCTATTTGTTGATTATAAAGCCGCTTTCGACAGTCCGGTAAGGGATTACCTCTATGCAACAATGTCTGAGTTCGGTATTCCTGCAAAGCTCATTCGACTTTGTAGAATGACACTGCATAACTCCCGTTGTGCAGTGAAAATTGGGAAGGACCTCTCCGCACCGTTATTACCAAACGGGGTTTCAGACAAGGTGATTCGTTATCGTGCGACTTCTTAAATTTTATTATGGATAAAATAATACGAGCTGCTGATCTACGACATAATGGCACTATCTTCAACAAAAGTGTCATGCTGTTAGCGTATGCCGACGATATTGACATAATCGACATGAACACTCGAGCAGTCAGTGCAGCATTCTCAGCGTTGGAAAGAGAGTCGCGTCGGATGGGTCTCACGGTGAACAAAGGCAAAACGAAGTATCTAGTGTCAACAAACAAAGAGTCCCGGCGTCTTGGACAGCACATCACTGTTGACAGCTACGCTTTTGAAGTAGTAAGGGACTTTGTCTATCTTGGAACCAGCATTAACAGCAGTAATGACGTCAGCTTGGAGATCATGCGTAGGATAACTCTTGCTAACAGGTGTTACTTTGGGCTGAGTAAGCAATTGAGAAGTCGAGCCCTCTCTCGAAGAACGAAAACTACACTCTACAAGTCTCTCATCATGCCTGTCCTAACATATGGCGCTGAAGCCTGGACAATTTCCACCTCAGATGAGCGAATGCTTGGAGTTTTCGAGAGAAAAGTCCTACGGAGGATCTTTGGACCTATTTGCGTTGGTGGCGAGTACCGAATAAGGTACAACCATGAGCTGTACGAGCTGCATGCCGATATTGACATAGTAAAGCGCATCAAAATCCAGCGGCTGCGCTGGCTATGTCATGTCGAGCGAATGGAAGAACACGCTCCAGCTAAGAAGGTGTTATATTCGGAACCCGTTGAAGGACGACGCAGAAGAGGAAGACCAAACCTCCGGTGGAAAGACCAAGTACTGGAGAACCTGACGGCGCTTGGAATTTCTAACTGGCGCCAGCTAGCGAAGAACAGAGATGGCTGGCGAAGCATGTTATTTTCGGCATAAATCGATATTCGGTTGTTATGGCCACATAAGTAAGTAAGTAAGTAAGTAAGAAAAATAGTTAATATGTATTTGCATTCTTCTATTATTTTTGTAAACGCATTTTAATGGAATTTACTTGTCATTTGTGTGTTCTATAAATATCACTGAGCACTCGTATACTCGTTTGCCTTTTATATGAACACATGCACAAATGTAGATGAGTATATGTATTCATATCATTTAACATACTTACATTACTGAAAGAGTTAAACAAAATTATTGAAGTGATGATGATACTGACCACAATAAATATGGTATATCCAAGTGGTGCCGATGATATGACATTGAGATATGATATTATTCTATCACGTATGAGCATAAATACACTGGAAAAAAAAATATCAAAATAACTTCAAATAGAAATACAAAATGGTTTATAAACGTTCATAAACAAATAGAATATACATTTTTTGTTTTTATGTCTAACATACAAATGGTATACATAAATTTTTGTATGATATTTTGCAATAATCCTTATATGTACATTTTGCTTATTTTCACTATATAATTTCATATAAAATTTATATATAAATAAGTACATATTTGTATGTATGCATGTATATTTATATGTTAATTAAAATTTTATTATTTTCCATGGGAATATCAAAATTATGGTTTCAATTTTTTTTTTTTTTTGGGCCCTATGTTAATATTAATGTTGTAGGTTTATTGCAGGCATATAATTCACATTGCTATCTATATTATTTACGGGTATTATTTAAGCGTCTTTTTCAAGTGCAACACAGTGTAAAATTTCAATTTCAAAATTTAATATCCATAAAAGCCACAAATACGAGCATGTTATATATGGAATTATTTGCAATTGCATTTTACATACATATATTCTGGTATGTCCTAGTATACATTCAGTCAAATAAGTACCCGGAAATTCTAATTATTAATTTTCCCTCTGAGAATATTTCAAAAAAAATTTTTTCCCAGGTTGGCACAACTGTCAGCCACTATTTCTTCTCGCCCCTCTTTGAACGATTTATACCAATCGTAAACTTGAGTTTTCGACATGGTTGAATCACCAAATGTTTTTTTCAACATTTCCAACGTTTTGGCACTAGAAATTTCGTTTGAAACACAAAATTTCACACAAACTCTTTGTTCGATATTTTTATCCATAGTAAAAATCGCAACGCACACAAAAGGTTGACTTGTTCCTAATGACGCCGTAACCAAACTAAATGACACATAGCAATAAAAATTCACAGAATAGTGGCTGACAGTTGTGCCAACCTGGGGAAAAATTTTTTTTGAAATATTCTCAGAGGGAAAATTAAAAATGAGAATTTCCGATTTCCGGGTACTTATTTGACAGAATGTATGTGTAGTATATGAATTTGATAGGTGTGTATGCTTGTACACAGATAAATAATATATGTACTTATGGGTCAGGTGTGCAAAAGAATGCATTCCATTTAATTTTTTTTGTTGAAAACATTGATTGAAGCCTTTTCTGGAATCACTAATCTTTTTTTGCTACTATCCTGAGAAAGGCCATGCTGAAAAACCAACTTCTGATGTAAATTATCGCTGAGTAACAGTATTTTGTAAAATAAATTTGTAATTCAGTAATACAGTTAGTAAATTATATATATTTTCGAGTAGAGCTAAAAACAATATTTTTTAAAATCATGGAAATCCAAATTATATGAATTTAAATGATTGGCATTGAGATTTTACTAAATGAAAAAAAAAACATTTTTTTACTCTGGAAAAATTTCCTCTTTCATTTTGTTTTTGAATGTAAAATTTATGATTCAATAACTTAAATTATAAACTGTAATTAATTTGTGAGTGATACGCAAAATTGATTGAATTTACTTACAGCTCTGTTATGTGCATGTAATGTAATTATTAAAGTCATAAATATAAGCTAGCCACAATAATATATAGCATTAAATTTAATTTTAAACAACTTTATTTGTAGTAATTCAATAATAACATTATTTTCTATTAGTGTATAATTTATTGATCTTCTTTTCTGCTTGTGATGTGTTTAGTGTTGGCATAATTCTCAAATGGTTTAAGAAATGAATTTTAAATAATAATAATTTTTTTGGCAGTAACAAGGGCAATACAAAGTTACGCAGCGGAAATTTGGGGGTTTGAAATGTTTGAAGAGGTAGATAGAACACAGTTCTACTTTTGAAAAAATATTGCGCCTAGCAGACAGTATGCACCGTCATACTGTCTGCTTTTGAAAACAGGTCTTCCAAATTGTCATTTATACACTTTACAACTTCACCGTAAATATATTTACAATACGTTATAGACTTCATAGACTTTCAAAAATTATTGTAAAAAGACAAATCTTTTGGGCAAAAGTAGTTCAGGACTTAGGAAGAAAATTTAATATTGGTTTGATTAATGACATTTCGGATAAGAGACTGTGGAATAATAACATAGACATATTACTCTCAAGTGTGAACTTGACGAACAAACAGAGTTTATGTGAAAGAGCTCTGAAAAGTTCACGAGTATGCAAGGACTTAGATCACAATATTAGCAAAAGTTACATAAATGATACTGTAGAAAATTATAAAATATCTTGGATTTTGAAGGCTAAATGTGACCGTATTTATCTTGAAGGCAAAAATAATTCAAAATGCACTCTTTGCAACTTGGACGAATTAGAAACAATAGCCCACTTTTTGGGAATATGCCCAATATTGAAACGAATCCTATACCGATATTTTGGATAGCTTTACCTAGACCAAGATGAAGTTATTAATAGATTGAATGGAATTGGCCCAGGAGGATGAAATGGTCTGGTTTGGTTTGTCACTGATGCGTTGAAATATAGAAATTTAATTGTAAATGAATATAATTAGCCTTGTGCATTTCTTTTGTAAACCAATCTGTGTTATTCTTGTATAATTGTATTTTATTGGACAATTTTGGTTGTATAATTGTATTTTCCGACAGACGACCTTTGAGTCAATGTCGTAAATTCTTTGTTAAATAGTTTTAGAATATTTGTGTATATTTTTAAGGCTGTTTAATAAAAGAATCTATCTATCTATCTATCTATCTAATTTTGAAGTTAAATTTTCAAGATTACTTTATAAGAAGAAGAATTCAAGGCCAATAAAAACAACAAATTCATACGAGTTTGTCAACTTTTCGAAAAAGAAATTCACCCCACTTTACTTGGTGTTTTAAACCATGGTGTAGACTTGATCTGCGACAAATTTGAATACCAATCTTAAAGTAATGGATTTCATGAAATAAAAATTTTGGTGTTTTAGTTACGAACTTACAACATGTTATTTCTTACAATTTCGTTTAAAAATATGAATTTCAATTCTATTTAAGTAAAAATTTGTAAACATTAAGTTAAGTTCGGAGCTTAGGTACCCTACACTATGACATATACTAGACACAGAAACGTTTGTGCTGGAGGTAGGCCTAATACTTCATTGATAAATATAATCGTATGTGCCGATCTTCATTACTATGACTTTATACAGCCTCTGACCCAAAATAATACGGATTGGTTGAGTAATTTTAACAAAAATCATTTTATTTATTCGAAATAGTCTCCATCAACAAGTGCATAAAATGAGTGTTTTATGTTTTTGACTTTATGCTATGAATTTTTGTTTTGGCTATTGTTAATTCCATTTCCAGGAATCTTACTGGAGATTTTTTGCACACTTTCACACATTCACGTATATTTTCAATATTTTCTTCAGTAATCGCAGCACATGGGTGACATGGATGTTCATCATCATTCACATCTTCTATGTTCTCTTTAAATAATCAATGTCACTCAAAAACAAATTAAATATTTATTCTTTGTTCTTTATAAATTTTTCGACCGTCACCTAATACGTTTTATTTTGTTGAGGTATGTTATTATACGTATACTTTTCCTCATATAATTAGGCCACTCATAGAACACGTTATGAAAATTGATTATAGAATAAAGAAATTTATTTAATTCTACTTGTATTTCATTTCCTAAACATAAGTTACAATTTGAAAACGGAAAGCTGCGTTTTTTTTTTTTAATTACGATGAATTTTTTGTGCTTGGGTTACTGCAAAAGAAATTTAAGTTTTTCTCCAAAACCATACTTTATTTCAACTAGTACTTTGGTGGGAACGTCTTTTTCAAAATAACTGCCCTACAGCTCATTGCTTATTCTACGTACTCGTATCCTGCATTATTCTGTAGTAATTTTGCTCTATTCATTATGGATAAATGCCCACAATGAAGCCTTATTCACCGGTTTTCTTTCCGCAACGACCCTTTTAAAAGTGCCACATAAATTCTCATGGCCGTTCCTGTCACAATTTTACGAGTATCTGATATATCTGAGGACTCATTCAATAGTATTTGTTGTGTTGACGTAGATCTTAATTTCTTCTTCCAGATGCTGTTTTCAGTCTAGATACAAAGTTTTCAACTAACTCTTCTTTGAAAATTCTATCGCCGAATAGGCCGCAATGAACCGTCATAACGATCAAAAAAACTATCGTCGGTATCAGAGTCCTCAGTATCATTCACTAGCAATGCTATGCAATACTGCTTCTATTTCTTCATCCACAAAGTCACGACTTGAATTTTTCATTTCTTTCTCTCACATTTTCATCAATATTATATTAATGGAATTGGACTCTGAGTGAGCATGGTACATTTAGCCTACAAGCGCTCCTATAAAGTCACATGTTTGATATTGTAAAACGTAGGTAAAAAAAATCTCATTGAAATCTGGAGTCCAAGGACATAAAATTTATTTCAAAATATTTTCACATGAAATTTTGCACTATATTTGTGTTGCATTACAGAAAATATAGGGAAACGTAATTATACTTTTTATGGTAAAACTATTTTCTGATCCATTCTCTGTCGACCTAATATCTATCCTATATACGAAGGCAGTGTCCACATTTGCATTAAATCTCACATGAATAGTAATGTCAATAAAGCACTTTACGTACATGGGTGGTAATAAATACTAAGCCTATTAAAGTATAATATATATAATAATAACATTGTATATACTGTAGTAGGTATCAATTGCAATTAACGAAAGTGACTAACCCCAAGAACAATAGGCTTAAAGACCTTCAAAAGATTTAATAATAATTAGAGAGGTACTAGTATACTCATATATGTACAATACTCATAGCAATAACGATATACGTATGCTTTGATAGAATATTACCAACCACAATGACAATCAATTTGATTGCTAGGTGTACATATATTCTTATATATCATAAATAGTAGACCACCATTCTCTGCAGGTGTTCTCTACTACTCCTACTCTGAATTTAGTAGAAAATAAATTAAAGTATAAGTAAAATCGTCAGTGTTTGAATTGTGTGGAATAATTTAGTATAACAAATTATGACATTACTTCCTCATACTATACATCCCTATAGAATATAGCTTATATCAAATGACATGCAATCCATATATATTCATAAGTAGAAAATTATTAAATACATATTGTCCATTTACCAACTTGAAATGAAAGGAAGAATTAATACAATTTTCTTCTACCAGAATATGCATTCGCAATAAATATGTATGTGTATTAAATGTGAAAGTGTTATTGCAATAGCCTTAGTTTGTATTCCTCTAAGTATATTTTTGATGGACATTTCATGTTTAAAATAGGCGTTTACCATTTGAAGGTAAGTTCACATAGTTTTGTAGCTCCTTAACAATTTACATACTTCAAAATGAAGTGAACGACAAATGTTAGTAAATTGCAAGGTAATTAATTTTTCTGCTGCAAACTTGTCGTCATTTGACGCCGTTGTTTTTATTATTTCGAACATTTCAAAAGACTTTTGTAAACATACATATACATACCATACAAACATATGTCTGTAGTTATTGGTACCTGGTACGTATATACATTTAATTATAATGTATTGTGAATTTCTTATGTTGTTAATTATTGGTTTGTTTGAAAAACGATACCAACAAATGTAAGGCGAAGACGATTTTGAATATGTAATTGGTGTGAAAGGATTTTCTTTATTGATATTTTAATGTGAAATTAAATAATTATTTTTTGTACAATATTTTAAACAAATTTAATTTACAATACGCTATCCGGACAAGTGAATTTGTCAGTAAATTTTCAATTGTTTGGACTACACGCTCATGAATGGTATCTTCGATTTAGTGTTTCTTATGTTTAGCCGTTCGTTTCTGTATGTTTAGCCTAACACTTATTTTTAACGGTTGGCCACAAAAAATAGTGTCCGATGGGATAAAATCACAGCTCTGAGGCGGCGCATCGACCGCAGCATTTCAACTGATTATTCAAAGACAGTGAGCAAAAGATCAATAGTTACGTTGGATGTGTGACATTTTGCCCCGTCCTGTTTAATTCAAATGTTGTGTATGTCATCTTCTTCAATTTCTAGAAACTAAAATTCGTTTAGTATGCGATGCTCATTCTCGAAGAATGTATACCGGACCAAAAACCACATCAAACAGTCAATCGTTGTGGATGCATTGGTTTCTTAACAATCTCAACTTGTGGAAATTTTGCTTATTGACATAGCCATACATTGATGGTAAAATAATTGAAAATGTACTGAAAATGTGCGTTGATTGGATAGGGTACTGTAAAGCTCGAAATCGAAAAGTCCAATCTTTCTAATATGCTCATGACTTTAAAAAAATATCATTCGTTTTTTTATAGCCGAATCTGATTCTAGCGCTCGGCAACTACGCTGGCATTGTCTAAGCCCATAATTACATACTTTTTTTTTTCAAACAGGGCGGACTTTGAAGATGGCACAAAAACTTGATTTTGTAATTTTGGAGTAAATGCGGCGAAAGTAAGAAGGTACATTAAAAAATATGTTTTTTCTTTTTGACAAAGTTTGTTGTTGATAACTACGCTTTTGTAGTAGTAAGGGACTTTGTCTATCTTGGAACCAGCATTAACAGCAGTAATGACGTCAGCCTGGACATATTGCGAAGGATCACTCTTGCAAACAGGTGCTACTTTGAGCTAAGTAAGCAATTGAGAAGTCGAGTCCTTTCTCGAAGAACGAAAACTACACTCTACAAGTCTCTCATCATGCCTGTCCTAACATATGGCGCTGAAGCCTGGACAATTTCCACCTCAGATGAGCGAATGCTTGGAATTTTCGAGAGAAAAGTCCTACGCAAGATCTTTGGACCTATTTGCGTTGGTGGCGAGTACCGAATAAGGTACAACCATGAGCTGTATGAGCTGTATGCCGATATTAACATAGCAAAGCGCATCAAAATCCAGCGGCTGCACTGGCCAGGTTATGTCCAACGAATGGAAGAACAAGCGGCAGCTAAGAAGGTGTTATATTCTGAATTCGCTGGAGGACGACGCAGAAGAAGACAACCTAACCTCCTGTAGGAAGACCAAATATTGGAGAACCTAACGGCGCTTGGAATTTCTAACTGGCGCCAGCTAATGAAGAACAGAGATGGCTGGAGAAGCATCTTATATTCGGTTATTATGGCCATTAAGTAAGTATATAAGTCTCTAATATTTAAGTTGAAATATTTCCCAAGTAGCACAAGAGAATCATTGAAATTGGATTAACTAGCGAGCAGTTATACGGGAAGATACATACTTTAAATACCTAATACCGACAGAATAGAGTACTCCATTTTTTGTTTGTATATAAAAGTCGTAGAAATTAAAGTAGTGAGTTCCTAGAGACTTGGTTACTAGGGAAAATAATGAAATCGTATACTATGAATTGGCAGGCATTACGCAATAAATTCAAAGAGATTTATGTATCAGATTTAAATGAACTTGGGAGGACTTCTTGACTGCTTGAAGCTCTATTAAATCCGGCATGAGAAATAAGCTCCAATTTATTTAGTAATCCCATCATATTATGAGAACCTTTGTTGATCTTGAATTTATGCTAAAATGTTTCATGACGTCACTAAATAATACTGGCATTTTATTAACTATAATAAAAGTTTACTTTAAATTCCAAACCTAGACAAAATAATATAATTTTAAACGTACCTATACTTTAAGTGAATTTAAATAGGACTACATATCCATTCGGTAGTGTTGCCACCTGAATGAAATATAAACCATACTAGAAACGACAAAACCTAAGCCATTCGTCTTTACTTAGCCCCAAAATAAATTTAATTACCAGTAAAAACCGCATAAGGGTGTATACGTAGTATAACTTAGTATATGTATATATGTATGAGTGTACATGCGAGTACAAGTAGATTTTCAAGGACGTTGATTGTCGGTTGTCGGTGGTTGTGTCGGTTGTAAAATTTATTTTCTGCACATTCATCTCTTCATTTTTTTTTTTATGGTTTTCATTTTTCTGCTTTCACTGCCAACTACTTGTAATATAATACGAACATGCATATGTACGAGTACATCATATGTGCCCGTATATAAGATACTGTTTATGGGAGTATGTCAACGGGTGTATGAACCAGGTGAAATAGGTACTTCTTAATGTAGTTAGTGTTGTTAGTGTAAATGCTACTGATATTATATGACATCTGCTTGTATAAGAGTATAAGTATGTATTAAAATAAAACTTGAAGAAGATGACGAAAGGATGGTTGAATAGCAGCAAGTGGGAGTGGTCGTTATATGTATGTTGGTATGTATATTTGTAGTAGTAATGGATAGTAATAGTGTTAGGTAGTCTTGCTACTAATGTGTAACTGTTCTTGTTATTGCTTTTAGTGTATGCAGCTTTTAATATTCTATTTTTTGTTTGTATGTTTTTTTGCTTTTACTTTTGTTTATTTTATTTTCATTGCTTCTGCCTATTTTGTGGCTGTTCAAGTGTTGGTGTTTATTCTCACACGTATGCTAAAATATACATAACATAGATGTGTATTATAATAGGTGTTATACTCGTAAAGATAGGTAGAAGATGATACCAACGCCATTGTATCCGTTTATTTAGGAAATAACATTTTTGCGGTAACATACTTGTATTTTATTACATAGAAGAATAATTTTTCTAAACGAGGCAAACGTAAGAAATTCTATTTTATCATATAGGGACCATACTTAAGTACTGAGTATATGGAGCATTTTGTGTGTGTGTGTGTGTGTGTCTACATCTAAAATATGTACATATCTAAAAAGTGAATATTTTCTAAAGGATACATATACACAATATGGCTAAAAGTGTATTTAAAGAGGATATTCAATTATATAGATGAAAAACATACATGACTACATAAAATTATATGTACTCTTTCCAAAATATTTCCACATAATAGGCGACGTACTCGCATATAATGAACAAACCACAGAGCACCTGTGTGAAGTTATGTTGTGCTTTGAAAGAAGCTCTTCCACAACATATGAGTGCTTGAAGATGTTATAGAGTATGATGTTTCAACATTAAAATTAATTAAATAAATTAATATCAAATGGGTGAATGAGGAGAGGAGAGTTGAATTGATTGATTACAATTATAAGAATAATTACTTTCTATAAAATTGAAGTTGGTATATATGATTGTAGATACGGTAGGTATGCATGTAGCTGGGTACGAAACCAAAAAATAAATGAAAGAAGTAGAAATAAAAAATTGAAAAATAGCTTAATGAAAATATTTGCTATCAATGATTCATATTATACAATCCCAATTAACTAAAAGAATCGATAAATTTATAATATACTCAGAAAAAATTTAAAGTTTAAAATTAGATAGTCAAATAGTACAAGCCTTTAAATACATAAATTCAATGCTTATATTTACTTAGTTGGGACATAAATACTTTTAATCAAATATACATACGAAATGTTCGCCTTCGGCTTTCAGGCACGCTTTAAGACCTACAGACCAATCGTCAATAGCCGTACGCACTTTGTCCATTGGAAAATGGGCCACATCACAAATGAAAGTTGTCTTAATAGAATGGCAAGCCATGTCCTCTAGAACTGTCCATAATTTGTAATCCAGTGGGTTCAAATCAGGTCTGCCAGAGATAAATTCTTTTGGAATCAGATTTTGTTCATTTTAGCTTAGATGACCTTTTTCGACCTATGGAATCAGATACACTCTGTCATTTTGCTTGTTAAATATTTCCTGTACTGTAGAACTTTTTTCATCAGTAAGCAAAAAGTTTTTGTGGAAGTTATCAACGTGCTTCACCAAAATCGTTTGAGTTTGACCATCGTATTTTTTTCAAAGCCCCTAAGTTTGAAAGTCCAAAGGCCCAAGTCTTTTTTCATAATTCGACTCATGGATTTCTGCGAGACATTTATCCCCCAAGCACTGAATTCTTGATTTGATAAAGTCCCTACTAAGTATTTACTACTTTATCCATTTGTTGATTAAAATAAGCGTATGAGCCAATTTTTATCTAAGTTTTATCTAAGAGCACATACTTTCTCACATCCGTGTGAGCAATATGAAAAATATGAATAGCAAAATTTGAACTATGTACTTTCAACTGATAACCATCGACGCGCGATGCCTACACCAGCTCGAATCGTTACGAGTTCTGACGTTCGTTGTTAAAATGAATCCAGAACCCACACAGGCTCAGGGAAAGCTTATTAAGCTGGGATTACCAGAGACAGCTCTTATCTATGGAGCGATCTGATCTCAATGTAGCAAAATAGAAGAACACTACGGTCGGATGCAATACGACGCGAATTCTAAAGAGCTGTAGAAATAAAAGAAAGTGGTGTAATATGCTTTCTGAACTGCAAGAAACGCAAAAAATAAAAGTGAAATTGCAATGATATCAAGATTTGCAAGGACGGGACTAAATCACGTAAATTCTTAGAAAAAAAAAATACCGGCGCTTTATAATAGATTTAATAGCCGCAGCCACTTTCTGTCATGATTAAAATGGGTATATGGTCAAAGAAATTTAGAGCTCACTAAGACTATAAAAGGAACACTTTTACATATTATTAAATGGCTAATATAATAATGTATATGTTGACGGAGAAATTTGCCTTAACTCTGCAATCCAAGACGTTGGGGTACAAATACCGCCAACTTACAATATGGAGTTCAAAACAGTAATTTAATTGCGTCGGCAAGGAGTTCTTCGATTACATGCATGTGCTTCGAAACATAATCTCATTCAAGAACAATCTTTAAGCACTTTTCTTACTATTTTCTTAATTTTCTGCTGTAACAGCCTCATTCGGACGATCTGATAGTTCAGCACCATTTGTGTCTGTAGGACCACGTTTGAAATCAGCACACCACCGATAAATTGTTGTTTTCCATGGGGAATAATTCGAAATGAAAAAACTAACGTCACTTAGACGACTATAAATAGACAACTAATGCTACGAGTGTCATACAATTTTGACATATATCGTCTGAAGGTCGGTACTATCCAAAAATAATATGGATATGGTATTTGTAGTGCCATTTCTTGGTTGTCCCGGGACTTATTGAACTATGTGTTATAGCGTGGAATCCTGAATAATTTGCACGATTAGTGAGAGGTTCCTTGAAGTATACGAAAGGAAAATGTTTTGTATAAATTTTGGATAAATGCTATTTGCATCGAATATAGCCAGGGGCTTAGTCATTTTAAAAAAATACAAGAAGCTGTTTCAGCGACTGTAGAAACGCTCTGCATGCGATCATAATCGATACATTGATTGTGTTGAACACATAAGCAAGTAAACAAGTAATCATATATTGTTTATAAATTTAAGCCATTTAATTAATTTGTTTATAGTATTGTAATTTATTTCTAACAACGAGAATACAAGCAACCAACACTAGAAGCAATTGCACACAATGAAGACATTTTATTAAATTTTTTATATACTTCAAATCGCAGGCGAGCATAGACTGCAGAACTAATAAATTTTGCATTAAAACATATTATTATTCAGATTATTGTTGGCGGCTAAATGGGTGCACCGTTGTAGCAGAACATAAGCAACATTTCAATATTAAATATTTAATTAACTACCTGCGTCATTCATTTATTCATAGATATATTTACTACATACAAATATCTAAATACACTAGTATCTCAAGAGACATTGCTTAATGAATACTTCATTAGGCTTTGGAACGCGATATAAAGCCTTTGGGTAATATGCATTTTGTTATTTGCGATATATGCACAAGGAGATACTCATATTAAAGTATAAGCATTGCAATTGAAAATCATATTATGATTGGCATGAAAATATTCACAATTTAAAATATGAGACGAATGGAAGTAATAGAAGCATGGGGTGAAGACTTTAGAAAGCACAGCTAATTTTTTACAGGAAAGCAGAATATGAATAAATATGTATGCTTCCATGCCAATATGCCTGTGGCATATTGCTAATACAACTGCAGCATACTATTTGGAGCAGCAATTGAGTTAACATGAAAATTAGGTGACGATGGCAATGCATACATCATAATTGAGTGATCACATCAAATCTAATGGTGCAACAGAAAAATGTTGTAATACTACCATAGTTTCAAACGCTATTCGCTGTGTTGTTGCAATTGATTTACATATACTCGTTGATGTGGTATAAATTATATACATATGTGGCTTGTATGCTACGCAGATACACAATCTCTTACTTTTACTCTGTTTCTCTTCCTCCTTCACTTCATCACTTTAAACCAAGTGGTAGCAATATGTGTAAAGAATTACGATCATTTTAGCAAGTTATAATATTTTCATTTTACACATTCCCTTTGCATACTTGTAGGCTTTTGTTGTAAGTGTGGTTGGAAATGTGGAAAGTCAGAAGAGAGTGAAATGTGAAATGTGAAAGTAGCATGTACGGAGTGTGACGATCATTTATAATTTTTCAGTTGTTTTGTATGAGCATATTTTTGGAAGCGTGTGGTGAATTGTATAGAAATACTGGTATGTGTGGTGAATTTTTAAGTGTTAATGGTACAATGATCATATAAGTATAAACACCTGTATTTAGCACAATTATTATAACGGTAAAATTTGAAATAGTCATTTATAAATTATATTATGTCATCATAACCATTATGGTCATTTTGATTATAATATATTTTTATTGAGCTATTAAATATTTTTTTGTTTTTTGACGTCATTATACTAGCTAGTATTATTATTTTTACTCAATTTTTTTTATATTAATTTTGTGGTTAAACATGTTAGGCTTGAATATACAAAATAGTGGTCGTTATTTAAGGGGAATAGAGCCACATGAAATAATGGGTGTACTTTTTTTTAAGGCTGTTTCTCTCCGCAATTTTAATATATGGTGGTTTAACGGTTGACTACACGACTTCGTATGGAATATACATTAAATAGTGGGCGTGGCTCATCAATTTTTTTCCGTTATTTTCTGCTTATAATGCGTATTTCGTGAGTTATGGGTGTTTTTAATTTTAAAATAATTCCAAGAATTTATATGGAAGCTACATTAAATAGTAGGCGTTACTTGGTGATTTCATGCTAAATTATTTCCTACTACAATATTATTTCAAGTGTCAGATATGGTTATTTTTGGCAGAAGACTGCTGGAAATAGAGCGGTTTACATTTAAGAGGGATTATGTATGGTAGCCTGCACAAAAGATCTTCACGTCGCGGTGCTTCATAGCCTTAATCATAATGTATGGTAGCGGTTATGTATGGTATGTGGTTGCCGTAGCTCAGTGGTTACTGCGTTGGCCTTCTGATCTGTAGGTTGTGGGTTCAATCCCCAGCTGATGCATAACAAATTTAATATCGAAAAGATTTTTCTTTCGAACGGTACCCACCTGCCAGCAAGAATTGGCAATTTTTCCGCCAGTAACTATTTGCCAAAAATGCTTCTTAAAAGAGCTCTGTGACAAAACAAAGTTAAAGTGATGTCACAAGGGTTCAGCCGTTCGGAACCGCCTAATATAAGTAGGTCTCTTCTAATGCTGTCCAAATTTAACACGCACAATTCTGGCCTAAGTTTGTCCTCTCAGAGAGAGGGCAGCTACATAACTTAACCTAACCTAACCTATGCATGGTAGCTACTAGTGATGCATAGAATCGGGGAACCGGAACCGGAGTACCGGGTCTTAGAAGAACCTAAAAATACCGGAACCGGTTCCTTAAATTCTCGGCACCTCGCATCACTAGTAGCTACTATAGACCGTGGGCGGACACGCCGTTTTTTGAAAAATTATTTATAACACCGCTCTACGTGCCAAATATTGTTATTCTGAATGATATACATATTAGTTAGGAACAAGTTAAAATTTTGTTTATTTCCTAGGTCAGTCTCTTTGATTTCTCCGTTTAGAGAGTCTTAGGGATATCACAGTTCCCTGGGATATCCCTAAGACCCGGTACAGAATTTGTTCGAATCCAACAGCCCGAAGTAGAAACACACAAGTAATATTTGCGAACTAACTTCGAATAGCGCTCGAAAACTAATTTGTCAACAGATGGCGGCACTTTAGAAGCCTATTGAGCTCCACTTCGGAACCTTTTAAAGCACACTTCGTATTAAACCAACTGATTTTTTTTTATTGAAAACAGAAAATACTAAGAATTTACTTTAAAAATAACAAGTGCTTTAAAATTTTATATCTGATACTATAGTAACTAATAATTTTAATACAGAATTATTGAATTTTCACAACGAAAAATTGCATTTAAATACAAGCACATCTATTTTGAATAGAAATTAGAGCCCTTTTGATACTCTTATATGAGAAATTCGAAATAATTCTGTTATATTACTCCTTTTTAATATACTCAAGAGGAAAAAAAAGGAATCATACAAATCAACAAACAAAAGATATCCTATTTACAACTATTAAAAACGATTAAAGGGTTCAATTCCGTTTTGTTATTGGATGATGTGATGCAAAAGGTTGAGTTTTATTTTATTTTTTTTAGTTTTGCCTGCTTTTTAACATATATATTCAACATATTTTCTAAAAAGAGTTGAAAGAGCTTGACAATGGCAACGTAAAAAACAAGCAAACAAAAAATTGTCAACTCAAAAGGGTATTAGATTGCACCAAACAAATGAAAATACACTAAATTGGTATAGAATAATGTAAAACAGAAAATAAAATAAAAATTGACAAATATAAATAAACCAAATAACAATGAGAATGTCGATGATTTTTATGTTTTTTCTTCTTCTTATTATTATTATATTCATGTGTCGTTGTGATACCTTTGAAATTTGAATAAACTTTGCGTTGACAAATCGCTGATTTTTATCTGCAAACGCTGAATAACACAAAAGAACAAAAACAAAAACAAAAAAAAATAAAAACAATGAAGAGCAAATAAGAGATAAATATCATTACAGTGAGAAGAGTATAAATAATACCTATGCTTCATATGAAAAGCAAAAAATTAGAAAATAAAATAAAAATAAGAGAAAATAAAGGAACAATTGCAAGGTGCAATTATACATTTCCTTCGATTTGAGTCTTCACTTTTTTACTTAAGGATGTAAGAGCGTTTGTAGTTTTATAGACAATTTTCGAAATTGTCATCTAAACATTTGAGATGTTGTTATTTTTCATAGTGAGTATAAATTATGGATACCGAAAATTTAATAGTACTTCAAGTGGTGATTTTGATGTGAGAAACGAGGAATGTGAAAGACTACGGAAAAGGTTTGTAGACGTCAATTTGGAAGCATAGAAGAATATCGCAGAATATATCGCAGAATAATTTAATCGATTTCTGACTATTGGAAGAACATGGGAAACTTCCTGAAGGCTGGGGGATGGATGCCAAATGAGCTCACTGAAACAAAGCGCGGAAACACAAGAGGCACATATGAAATGCTAATTTCCAGGTATAAAACAAAGCCTTTCTGTATCAAATCATTAGCGATTCTGAAAAGCTGATGTCTTTCTAGAGTCCTGGACGGAAAACATAATTAGACAGCAGCGATCAATCGACCAAAGCGCTTTGAAAGAAGACAATGCTCTGTGTTTTCTGTGATCAGCGTGATATAATCTGGTATGATCGAATTGATATTCCAAAACCAGAAGAAACTCTTACTAATCAACGTCATCGACGACAATTAATTGAATCTAAGCCGCGCTTTAGTGTTTCTTAATGTCAATGAACCATTACCAATGAACCGACAGCATCAGTGAATGGAATGGTAGTAGAGCTTAGCTGGGAACATTGCCACTTACCACATATTTGGCTCCATATGCTTGCCTCTTCTTTTCATCAATGGGACATACACTTGTAGAGCACTTCATTTCTTTACGAAATTGTAAAAAAAATGGCTCAATGGCGTTTGACTAAAAAATTGAACACTTTTTTCAGCAAGGCATTCACAAATTACTTGAGAGAAGAGAAATATGTGTGGCTAACAATGACCGATTTTCTTCTTCATCTTATGTGGCTATTACAACCGAAAATCGATTTAGGCCGAATCTAGCATGCGTCGTAAGCCAGCTCTTTCTTTCACTATTTGGTGCCCGTTAGATATTCCTAGCGCTGGCAAGTTCTCCAGTACTTGATCTTTCCACCGGAAATTAGGTCTGCCTCTTTTGCGTCGTCCACCAGCGGGTTCCGAATATAACTTTAACATTCCACAAGTATCTCATTGCTCGCCTAAGCCTTTATATTGGCCGATGTCTTAAAATCAAGCACTCTCAAGCAATCAATCTTACCCAATTGTTTGCTACGATACCTAAAACACAGCCTTCCGTTTGCTTTTGTTTTTCTCTATATTTCAGATGCAGGAATGTCACGTCCGTTACATAAGAAATGTCCATACCTTTAACGCAGTTTACTATTTCAACTCGCTTAAGCCACAATTCGAACAAAATATTGACTAGGAGTAGAACATATTAAACTATTTCAAATAATTTAAATATTATTGAACAAATATTTCCGGTAATATGACCAATCTTTTAGGAGATCACTGTTAACGTTATAAAGGGTTATCCATTTCGTGGTTTCAAAAGTATAGGGATAGAATTCGACATCTGTCAAACTGAGTTGTTAAAACAATTTCTTTCTTTTTCAGTTCAAAGTCTGACATTTGCGAAAATGGATCGCTTAACTATCACACAACGCATTAAAATTGTAAAACCCTACTACAAACATGGTGATTCTGCCACAGCCACATATCGTGCTTTAAGAGGAGATTATGGTTTACATAATCGTCCAACTACGCAAGTTATTGGCAAAATTGTGAAGGAATATGAAGAGACTGGATCGGTTACAGATATTGTAAGGCCTGTGCATCATCGTTTCGCTCGTACCACCGAAAATATCGCTGCTGTAAGTGAAAGTGTTGCCGAAGACCCGAATGTGTCGATTCCTCGTCGTTCTCAGGAATTAGGACTGTCTTACGGCACATTATGGCGTGTTTTGCATTTGGATCTACACCTACATCCATATAAAATCCAGCTCACACAACAACTGAAGCCAGCTGACCATTCACAACGTCGTAGATACGTCGAATGGGTGCTTGAACATCAGGCGGTGGACGGCGATTTTTCGAACAAAATTTTCTTCAGCGACGAAGCACATTTCTCACTCGGTGGGTATGTTAACAAACAAAATTGTCGTATTTGGGGTTCTGAGAATCCTCAAGTAATTGAAGAGAGGCCACTACATCCACAAAAAGTCACTGCTTGGTGCGCTCTTTGGTCCGGAGGTGTGATTGGACCTTACTTCTTCGAAAACGACCATGGAACGACTGTCACCGTCAATTCGGAGCGTTATGGTCATATGATAACCGACTTTTTTTTGCCTGCTATTGAAGAGTACGACTTAGAGAATATGTGGTTTCAACAAGACGGTACCACTTGCCACACAACTCGAGCGAATATGGCTTTATTGCAAGAGAAATTTTCTGGTCGCGTAATTTCTCGTCGTGGCGATATCAAGTGGCCACCAAGATCATGCGATTTGACACCGCTTGAGTTTTTTTTTGTGGGGCTACGCGAAAGATCGTGTTTATGCAGATAAACCTTTAACTCTTGAGCACCTAAAAACCAACATTCGTCACGTTATGGCTGAGATACCGCCCAATATGTGTCAAAAAGTGGTCGAAAATTACCTCAAAAGAATCGATGCTTGCAACAATTCGCGTGGTGGTCATTTAAATGATGTAGTATTTCACACATAATGTCAACGTTCAAACTTTATAATAAAAAAGAAATATCATGATAACAAATATTTTATATGTGTTTTATTTACATTTACTTTTGAAACCGCAAAATGGATAACCCTTTACATTCCGGAAATATATTTTATGTTGAATATATTTACAATAACAGTAATTTGACTCATCAACATCCCTGAATAAATTCTATTTCAACTCTTACGATTTATATACGTATGAATTCTAAGATTTAAAGTCCTTCCTCAAAAAGAGAAAATAAATAAATAAAAGCACATTTGAATATAAATGAAAAAAAAGGAAGAAAATGAATATTTCTTCAATTCAATAAACCTGAAAATTTACGGTTTCAATTATCAAAGGCTAATGCTTTTAGTAGGGCACTGCTCACACATAAGCATAGCTCTCCTGGTATAAAATTAAATGCATATATGTAGTGTATATAAACAGTTATAAATACATGTATATTACATAAAACAAGAATGATAAAAATACGTTCTCACATCTTTAAGTGACATATATACATATATATAGATCGTTTGTCTTCGATATCCTTAGAATGTGAGGAATAAAAAACGATTAGCATTTGAAAGAGAAGAAAGAAAAAAGTTAAATTCCTAACATACATATGGAGATATATATAAGATATTACCTAATACAGAACCTACTTAAAGGCCAAATAAAGATATAATAAATAAATTTCTTTGAAATCAACGAAATAGTAAACCCACACACAAAAAGTTTGAAAATAGGTAAAATATATGCGTAATGGAATGTCATTTGATGTGGTTGTCCTTGTTATATTGACTGATGTTGTTTTTTAATCATATATATATCCAAACATTATTTATTCATGTAAGAATACGCATAACCTTTTATGTATAAGATTATGAGCTCCTTTCTCTGAAGCAACATGGATACTGTTTAATAAAGAGTGGGACGAAGAGCAAGAGAAAAAGAAGTATTATTCTAAATTGACGAGGCATAGGACGAGAGGTCATATTATCTACTTTTGGTTTTGAATCCAAATACCTCGAGAGCTGTAGGAGAAAAAAAATTCATGACGAGACGTTATTACTTACAATTCAGTGAAAAATATTGTTAAGAGTTAGTAAATTATCCAATACAATACTATCTCAAATCAAAATCAACTTCAAAGCTTCATTAACAATATCTGCTCATATGGGGTTCATACAAGTTTATTGCCCTAGGGAGAAGACCATCGAAAAAGTCATCGAATGTGAAAATCAATTACTACAAAATTTCAAACAAATCAAATAATCCTCACTTTTTGATCAATTCATGGTCATGCATATGATCATTATTCATCTTATAACTCGGTATATTCATTTTATATTCACCCACACATCATACCGTAATGAATAAATTCACTTGAGCTGTTCGTTACTCTCAATTTTGTTTTTCATTTTCTGAGTTCCTTTTTTGGCTATAACAAACAATTCATTTCACTTTTTATCATTTCGTCAAATCTTCATGCTTACCACTTTTTCACGATCACTGCACTTGATGATATGATGCAATGCAATACATAGAGGCAACCAGAAAAATACTCTTCCTTCTCGAACAGTGCTAAATTTCGCTGTCATTAACCTTCAGCTTTATTGTCAACCAATGAATATATACTATCTGTACAGTAGTATAAGTTAAGAATAACAACAGCAACAACAACGTTATAAAATTGTCATCTCATGAATACCTAACTTCACACACTTTGCCATTGGCCTTTATCGTATTATGACAATATAGTATATGCGATAGATGATACCAGAAGACAAGAATGGAATCAACAAACGTTGATCACTGATCATGACGAACATTGTGCATTATGATGCTGACAATGATGATGATCGTGATGGTGATCATAATATGCAGTTTTAAATGGAAGCCTTCAATCATGGCAAGTATTTTAACGATCGTAATCAAATGTGCGCTGATCATGCATATCGGTAGAAAATATAGGTACTAACCATATCGTATATGATGATTATTACAATGTTGCCAATGATCCATAGTATAATTCATAATGTTGCCAGCGATCGTTAACAATATGTTGCAGTTGATCCAATGTACGATACATGCATATGATCGCAAGTGATGACAATCTTGCCAATGATTATTATATGTAATATCGGAAAAGCATTTTCATAATCAAATTCATTTCACATAATGACATTTTCACAGACGCAATCGTGCTTACCTCACTAACTGATGTTATCACACTTGCCGATCATGCATGGAGCAATGGCATCACTATGTAGTATAATGAACGTAAATGTTGATGATGATGATGATCTTGAACTGTTCATTGTCAAAATTCACTTGATTTTTTTAAGGTCATGATCATGATCATGATCACAAGCATCAATACTTGTCATTTGCGCAAACGTTTCGTTGGCTTCTGGTGCCGCTGGTGATGTGATATCTACTGCTCGTATAGGCGATTATTCATTGAAGTACGTAGCACATAAAAGTGCACTGACAAAATATGTAAATTCAATTGAAATGAAATAGAATGCATGAGAGTGGATAATGCCGATGACGATGATGATGATGATGATGATGATAATGATGATATTGATGATTGGAAAGGCAGATGAAAGATTATCATACAAGTCATGATGCTTGCTGTAAAGGCAATAGTGAATTGATTTTTATTTTTGGTATTGGTGGAAGTGATTATGAGAATGATGATGATGATGGTATTGTTGTTGTTATATTACATACAGACTGCCAGCACCAATGCAGCGTATCGACAACTTGCCCTTATGAGTAGTTTTGCAATACTCGTATGTGTGTAAGTATATCAGTATGCAAAAATCTACTTTTAAATCGGCTTTTGATATTTTCGTATGTTTTTTTTTTCTTTTGGTATTTTGTAATTTTTGTTTTTCTGCTTCTGTTGACGTACTATTTTGAATATGTCTTTTCAGTGATTTTGTATTTGTTGTTTTAGAAGGTACCTTGTATGTATATTGAATGGAATTGAATGGAACATGTATGTCTGTTTCATGTTTGGCAGTCATTTCAATTTCCAAGAATTTTACTTAAAGTCTGGCATCGATATCAATACCATTGTTCAATTTAGTTAGTTTGATTTTCATTTTCTGATGGCCATCATCTCATTGAGCATTGTAGTTGAGCTGTACTTTTGAGTTAATGCAATATGCTTTATTTTTTGTTTAATTTTTTATATCTTTTCTTTTTTTTTTTTGCGTTCCTTTGATGACATTGATTGAAGAATTGATTAAAAAAATCATTTAAATCCACTCAAAATTTACATATGGATAGAAGAGAGGGATTAAAAAGAGAAACCGTTGAAAGAAGCGATCGAATAAAGTAATACAAATGATGGACAACTTGGAAATATTTATAGCGATTTACATATGAAGAGGATATTTGTGATTTCACAAAATGTATATAAAAACGTTACACAAGAATAGTACATTATTAAAAAATCAATTGGGAATTTATAAATATCTTAAAGCCTATCATGCGAATATTCTTCGTACTTCTTCCGTTTTTCGGTAACATAGTGACACTGCGTTTGTCGGTGCGGAATGATTCCAACTCAGGATGACAGACCAATATCCATACAGTAAAACCACCAAAACTTTTTGCATTCTCAAGTCAAATTTTTTTATGGCTACATTAAATTTGCAAGTTTTTCCCAGTGTTTTTAGAATAAGTGGAAAAAAAAAGATTTAAAATTCATACCGGAGCAAAATATGTAGTTTGAATACATATATTTAGTATTGAACTTGTTTATAACTAATGGAGATTTTTCCATTTCATTCAGTAGTATTAGGTACGACGGTGGTCACAGAACTACCCGACCTAACATATAGATGGCGGCAGTAGTTTGAAAAAAAAAAATTACTTTGATGAAAAGTCGCAACCTTATAAAATGTATATTTCATTTCATTTCATTTCAAGGCGCCACGTTGTTTAGTATTTTTTTTGGAGCCATCGAAAGTTAACGACCGCAGTGAATTTGTAAACATGGAAAAAATTGGTCACCGTTATCTAATTCAATACTTTGATTTGATAGGACTCAGTCCAATGAATATCAAAGCCGAACTAGATTCTACTCTAGGGTGGAAGAGTTTAAACGAGCCGTACGAGCTGCCAAGACGAACACCGAACTGGTCAACCAATTGAGGTGGCCATGCCAGAAACGTTTAATAAAATCCACAAAATGGTATTGGATGATCGTGAGTTGAAGATGCTTGACCTAGGTGAAATTACAGGCATTTCAAAAAGTGCTATACATCGTATATTGACCGAAAATTTGAAGATGAAATAGCTATCTGCAAGATGGGTGCCGCGTTTGCTCACAATAGAACAAAAACAACGTCGTGAAGATGTTTCTATCGAGTGTTTGGCGATGTTCCACAGTAATAAAGCCGAGTGTTTGCGTCGATTCGTAACCATGGATGAGACATGGGTCCCCAATTCACACCTGAGACGAAGGAGCAGTCAAAACAATGGACCCAAAAGGGAGAATCCTTTCCAAAGAAGGCGAAGACAGTTCCATCTGCAGGCAAGGTTATGCCGTCTGTTTTTTGGAGTGCACGTAGGATAATGGATTATCTACAAAAAGTAAAAATAATCAACGGCGAGTATTATGCTAATTTGTTGGAGCGTTTTAGTGATGAAATTAAAGAAAAATGGCGAAAGAATGGCGAAAAAGAAAGTGTTGTTTCATCAAGACAATGCACCAGCTCACACATCCGCTATTGTGATGGCCAAAATCAATGAGTTAAAGCTAGAGTTGCTTCAGCATGCATCTGATTCGCCAGATTTAGCTCTTTCGGATTATTTTCTATTTCCAAATTTGAAAAAATGGCTTGGTGGTAGAAGATTTGCAACCAAGGTGGAGGTGGAGTCTGCGGTAGATGGCTATTTTAATGAGCTAGACAGTTCATACTATAAGCAGGGAATCGAAGCTATAGAATATCGCTGGGAAAAGTATATATAGCTAAAAGGAGTTTATATTGAGAAATAAAGAAAAATTTTCCCAAATTTGTTGTGTTTTCTTTGTTTGGGCGGATAGTTCTGAATCTTTTATTGATTTTGAAGGTAGTCAAATGGTATAATCCAATTCCGTCGTTCGAGAGGTTATCATGTTATGATATTGTAACAGTGGTATTGCAGTGGTAAAAATGTTGCTCAAACATAATCCAAAGCAAACCTTAACTCCTTTCATAAAGGAGTGTCGTGAAGAACATCGTTTTTTCAGATGCGTTTTGTCATCAGCTGGATAAGATCAGTATAGATACAGTACTTCATGCATATTTGGCACCCATCAATAATTGCTGCAGTTTGAAGAAGAAGTTTTGCCTGAACCACATAAGTTTGAGCCAGCCGAGTACCATTCATTTCACTCCTTCAAAATAATTTTAATAGTAGAACTTTCGAGTCTGACGTTATTACAAAACATCATCTTTATTCAGGCTTCGTACTAATCTGACTTTTGAGCCATTCCATTATCACTTACAATATTTCATGGTTAAAAAAAAAAGTTCAATCCTTTAAAGTTCTAGAAATATCTAGAAGGTTTTATTCTAGGTAAATAAAATTTGGTGCCCTATTTGATTTGGAGTCAACATGAATACACACATAATTTCAAAAAAAATCGGAGCAAGGATTCGCGTACCTCCCATATGTAGTGAAATTCAAAAAATTTATTTTAGCCACAAATCTATTACGTATATATTAAAATATTGAAAAAACGAAGGCCGAAGTAAATTAAGTAAAAAATTAATTTATTACATTTTCTTTTGTGAAACTACCGGAACCTTGAACTTGAAAATTCTCTGATTTTAGAACTTTCTCGTAATTTTAAAAAGAGTCAAAAACAAAAATTATTTTTTCATGTTACTAACGGGTGTTTTTTTTCGAGGTATAGAACTTTAAATTGCAATAAAACAACGATGGATTATTCGATTGACATGAATTTTATTTCTTCGAAAGATAATCTTGTGGCATTACATTTTAAATATGATTTCTGGCATATGACCGCCACGGCTGGCTCGGATGTAGTCCAATCTGGACGTCCAATTTTCGATGACTTTTTCCAACATTTGTGGCCGTATATCGGCAATAACACGGCGAATGTTGTCTTCCAAATGGTCAAGCGTTTGTGGCTTATCCGCATAGACCAATGACTTTACATAGCCCCACAGAAAGTAGTCTAGCGGTGTTAAATCACAAGATCTTGGAGGCCAATTCACAGGTCCAAAACGTGAAATTAGGCGGTCACCAAACGTGTCTTTCAATAAATCGATTGTGGCACGAGCTGTGTGACATGTTGCGCCGTCTTGTTGGAACCACAGCTTCTGGACATCATGGTTGTTCAATTCAGGAATGAACAAGTTAGTAATCATGGCTCTATACCGATCACCATTGACTGTAACGTTCTGGCCATCATCGTTTTTGAAGAAGTACGGACCAATGATTCCACCAGCCCATAAAGCGCACCAAACAGTCAGTTTTTCTGGATGTAACGGTGTTTCGACATACACTTGAGGATTAGCTTCACTCCAAATGCGGCAGTTTTGTTTGTTGACGTAGCCATTCAACCAGAAGTGCGCTTCATCGCTAAACAAAATTCGCTTATGAAAATCGGGAACAACGACAATTATCTTCGAAATAAAATTGCACTATTTGCAAGCGTTGTTCAGGCGTGAGTCTATTCATGATGAATTGCCAAACCAAACTGAGAATAAATCACTTGACAGCTGTTAAATCGGTCGCCATCTTGAACAGTAATGCCAACTTGAAGTTCTATACCTCGAAAAAAAACACCCTTTATTAGTTGGTTTAAAATTTTTCCAAAAATATATATTTAATCAATATTTACAACAAATATTTTATTTTGATTTTTATCTATGGAACAAAGCACTGTGTTTTACAATCGCAAAATTATGCAACTTCTCGAATTTTGGAAAAATGTCTTACAACATATCTATTGAACTACATATGCTCTATATATTTCTACATCAATGAGTCTTGATAGTTAAACATCACTTTTCCAACCCAACGCCTACTAATTAGGCATTTGTATTTTTGCAAACTTTAAAAAAGAAAAAAAAAACCAATAGAAATAATTATCGTTAGTAAAGTTACAAAACTGTTATACATATACGAACATAAGTTGTTATAAACTCAGCTCTCTACCTAAGATAAATTTTGAAGTAGTTTGTTGTGATTAGTATTAATAAGGCTTGTAGGAGTGAAAGCTTTTTCAGATACGTATTAATTTTAGCAAAACAAATACCTCACAACAAATCAAATTAGAAAGTATATACAGTATTGTGCAAAACTTAAGCAACTGGCATAGTGCTCTCATTGATTTCAAATTTACTAAAAAATAAAAGCGCTTAGATTGAATGTTTTAATATTTATTTGTTCCTTCATTAAATACATAAAAAACAACAACAACAAAAGTTCGGTATTCTTTCGAAATTAACTGTAAACAACAAAAAACAAATTATACTCATATTTCATCTGTGCAAAACTTAAGCAACTTTTAATATTTTGTGTAGTAAACCTTATTTTTAAATACTGCAGCACACCTTTTGGGCATAGAAGCTGCTAATTTCGTTAAATATGATTTATTTATATTTTCCCATTCAGTTTTGAGGCCTAAAAATAGTTCGTCTTTATTTTTAAAGCGCTTTGAGCGCAAGCCTCGTTTTAAAATTGAAAACAAATTTTCAATAGGATTCAAGTCGGGCGATTGTGCCGAATCTTATTTGACTGTAGCCAATCCTTCACAAACTTCGATGTGTGTTTCGGATCATTGTCGTGCTGAAACACCCATCGAAGTGGCATATTCCATTCCGCAAAAGGCAACATTGCAGTTTCTAAGATGTCCTTATACATAAATCTGTCCATTTTGTGGTCAATCCTATGCAACGGACCAAGTCCACTCCCCGAAAAACACGCCCACACCATGACGTTCCCTCCTCCATGCTTTACAGTCATTTTACAGTATCGCGGATTGAGGCCTTCACCTTTCGCATGTCGAACTCTTATTATTCTGTCTGAATTAAATAAATTTATTTTAACTTCATCACTGAACAGTACGCCAAACCACTTTTTTATGGACCAGCCCACGTACTTCTTAGCAAATTCAAGTCTGGAAAAAAATATATATGTTGTTGTTTTTGTTTTGAAGGCATTAAACCAAACATTCCTTTTTTTTACATGTTTTGGTGTAAGCATTGGTTCCTTTACCGCTTTGTAGCTTTTTAAACCAACTTTAATCAAATGCCTTCTTACTGTGCTTGAATCGACATTTAAATTAAGAGTATTTACTATATGTTTTGAAGACATGAACGGATTTTTTTTAATCAATTTTTTAATTTGAATAGCTTCCCTATAAGAAATTTTTTGGGGTCTTCCTCCTGAATTTCGATCTGTAACGCTACCAGTTTTTTCAAATAATCGTATCCATCTTGATATCTTAGATTTGTTGATATCTAATGATTTTGCAATGTCATTCTGTGGTTTTCCTTCCTTAAATAACGATATAACCTTCATCTTAAATTGATGACTATAACGGACACGTTGCATTTTGGATTTCAATATGTTTGAAAAAACTGTGCGCTAAGAAAGACTTTTTTGTACTGAGTTAGATCAATTTTAATGCACAAAGCAGAAAAAACTCCGAAAAAGATCCGTTATTTTCTGAACAAAGAAATATCGAACACCTTTGCACTCCGAGTTGCTTAAGTTTTGCACAGATGAAATATGAGTATAATTTGTTTTTTGTTGTTTACAGTTAATTTCGTAAGAATACCGAACTTTTGTTGTTGTTGTTTTTTATGTATTTAATGAAGGAACAAATAAATATTAAAACATTCAATCTAAGCGCTTTTATTTTTTAGTAAATTTGAAATCAATGAGAGCACTATGCCAGTTGCTTAAGTTTTGCACAATACTGTAAATGAGTAGACAAATATTTATAATTTTTATGTTTCTTCTCTTTTTGCTACAATAACATAAAATTGACAACAATCAATGAATTACTTGTCCAAGGCACAATAAGGACTCTAATAAGGCTGAAAAATAAAATTGAAAACATGCTGCCAAGATAATTGTGCAAAAATTTTGGGAAATAAACTAAAACAACAATTGAACAATTGAAATATCAAATAACAGTTTGTCAATGCTACAACGATATACAATACCACACACAAATAGAAAAAAAGAGAGAAATATACCTACAATATGTATGCACATAGAATATAATGAATTTCTTAAGAATTACGGTAGCCCCTGTAAATGTGTCAAACAAACTATGTGCGTTACATTTAGCCATCCTGTGGTGTCCTTTAGTGGATTGTGATTAATGACGGTGTTGGTGGTCATTGCTGTTGTTGTTGTTTATTTTCAATTTTTTTTATACTATTTCTTCATGATATTTTTATTTTATTTTATTTTTTCTTTGTTTACTTTCTTTTATTGTCACCTTTCAATTTATCAAATTACATGTCAGTTGTCCTATCACTAACTCAGCTATTAGGCATTTTGTGGTGGGCATTTACAATATGTATTCAATCTTTTGAGAAACCATAGATAATTGACTATTGGTTAACCACACTACTCATTACTCATTTGTTATGGTCAAATGGGAATTTTGGGTTTTTTTATTGTGTAATTTTATTGCAAAAGTTCAATTTGCAGGTAGTATATTGGGATAATGATGGTTTTAAGTATTTCAATTTATTTATGCTGCTTAATAAAATTATAGTTTCATATTAAATATTTTCGAACAAATTATAATCTTGGGAGAATATGCTAAAATTAGCATTTTCTGTTTTATTCTTTCTTAAAATATGATTTCAACAAATTTTCAAATTGCCGGAAATGTTAAAATTGGCTACAATAAAGAAAACTACTATTATTTCTTTGTTTAAAAAATTTCTGGCATTCTTCCATGGGCAATTAATTTTTGTGTAACAACATGTTTGATACTTATTTAATTAAATTATTTTATTGCGTTTCATTATGCGCTTCTACTGTACTACATGGAATATAACATTTAATTTTATTACTTAATTATATTTATCATGATTCGTGTTTCTAATTTGATACACCACAAAATAAAACTAAATTTTGTCAAGAGATAAGAATATAAAATTATACCTTACATTATGTAAATTCGAAGTAAATACATTCACCGGGTGTTTTAAAAGTTTCCGGAATATCATATTGTAGACTTAATGACTGGTGCCCTCTATTGACAAAGACATTCTGATTTCATAGTTATTATGAAAACTATCCGGAATGGTGCTTATCGTGAGTACACAGTGGCGCCATCTATTGACATATGCGTGAATTTTAAAGTCTGGACCCTCTCGCCAAAGTGTCGTTCCACAAATATATATATTTTAGGGATTAGCCGAATCAGACCACTTATTTGGGTCCCTTTTCGTCCCTCAAAACGTGTGTTAATTATTTGTTTGGTTGCAGAATTCTTGTACTTCCTTCCTCATAATAACATCACGCGTTATTTCAAGCATGGCCTTGTGAGGTATGTTCCACATTTCGAGTTCATCAATAAATTGGCGACCCAGTGTGGACATCCACCTGCTTGCCAATGCAGGATACTGGCACACTATGCGCGCCACTGTCTCTGCCTCTTTCATGCATAATCTGTAAATGTCAGCATCCTCCCCATCAACAAGACCCATCTTGCTGAGGTGGTACCTGAAATTGCCATGCCCAGTTATTAATGCAGACAACCAACTTAGATTTAACCGTCCTAGACTGAGAGCCCTCCCCGATTCGCTGCCCTCTGATAGCCTCAACGAAGCCTCTGCCTGTATACAAGTGGATAAATTCTCCCATCTCGTGAGATGGAGTTTCTTCGACCTTTGCCTTCACCATCCCGTTGCTAAGAGCAACTACTGATTCCGGTCCATAAAACTCAGCTTCAAATCCTTCTCTAGTCAAGGCGTCTGCAGCTTCATTTTGTTCTATACCAATGTGTCCCTTCACCCACATAAGCAATATCGCATTACTACGAGCACACCCATTAAGTTTTTGAACACATTCGAGCGCCAACTTAGAAGATGTCGTAGGATGTTGCAGTCGCCTGACCACCGCCTGATTATCGAGTGCTAGCAAGATTTTCTTACCTTGTACATTTTCATCCAGTAGATGGTCTAGCGCATGCATTAATCCAAGCATTTCTGTTTGATAGACCGATACGTATCATCCTAGATTCAAAGTGCATGCCAGTCCCAACTCTTTAGAGAAGATTCCAGCACCCGCCCTGCCCTCCATTAATGAACCATCTAATCTAATTTTTTTTTTTCAAAAGCATGTTGATGGAATGATATTTGAAAGGTTGTTGATCCTTCCCGGCTTTTGGTCTGTCACGCAAAAACTACTAAAATGCCATGTAAATATATTTGAGTACTAAAATAAAAAAGGAAAAATTAGGTATTTTGCATCAGATGAGACCAATATTTCTATGCATATTTGAAATTGCTGAATTCAAATCTGATTTTTACTTGCCTCTCTGAAATTGTGTTTGGTTCCCAAACTTACAAAAAATTACGAGTTTCCAGTAACATTCATTAAATACCCATAATCGCATCTAGGGGGTTAATTTAAAAGCCAACCACCATTAATTTTTCTTCTCCCTAACATTTTTTCTAAACAAATTTACTGAAGGCTGAAATACAAAATGAGCTTAGCAGCATTTAAAAATTGAAAAAAGACCTCCATTAATTCATCTGCTTCAACATTTTCCTGAAAATATTTGAGTTAAATCTTGTTACCTTCTAGGATATTTATGTATTTCTAAAATTTGCTCTCACCAATCACTGGGAGTTCCTTAATTTTGAGCAAAATATTAGGGCAGAAGTATCAGTGGGAAACGGTCATACATTTCACAGTTGTAAGATTCAATGGTTCGTGCATTGGCTTCGTAGGTCGGGGTTCAATCTCCGGTTGCGACATTTTTAATATCGAAAAATTTATCTTTCGAACGGTTCCGACGAAAAATGTTTCTTAAAGAGTTTTAAGACAAAGCTCTATAAACAAGTGATGTCACAGGGGTTCTATCGCTCGAAACCAGCTAATATAAGTAGGTCACTTCTAGTACTATTCAAATTTAACACACTAAACTGTACTGAAAGTGAAGCTCGGTAGTAACACAATGGGCCTTTCTGGCCTAAGTGTGTCCTCTCAAAGAGAAAGACAGAGAGAGAGAGAGAAAGGGAGCAGTTACAATAACCTAACCTAACCTAAGGTGAAAATAATTATAATTCAAATTCCCTATGCGCAAAAAGAAAGAGTCTTAGATATTGAATTTCTATAGTTGATTTTAAATTATATTATTAACCCATACCCATACCATATTATTAACTTTAAAGTCTATTATAGTCAAATGATCCCTATACCAATGCAGATCCCCGAAAAATTAATGATCTAAATTGTAGATTGGCACCCAAGAAGCATCTCAAATTCATATGCGACCGAATATAATAGGTCTTGTTCTTTGCTGTTATTATTATATTTTTATTTCTGTTGCTTAATTTTTCTTTGCTTATATTGAATGTGTTCTCTTAAACTTTTACCCAAAAAACCTGTCAAAAGTTAAACATCAACACTTTATTTAAAAGTTAATTTTTATGTCTTAGTATGAGGATGTATATCATGAATATGTACGACTATGTACTAAACATACATATATTTTTATGAAGTGAAGTAAATTTGTTGTTTTTTTTTTTTTGTATTTTTTTTGTAATGTCTTAATTAATTTTTTAAGTGAACAAATTGTTTATGTTCTTATTGCCCTGTACTTTTATGCATTTTTTCTATAACATGCTCTTTTAGCCATGAGAAATATTGCATAAGTAGAAGTATTGTATTTCATACAAAAAAAAAATAAAGAAATATTTTAATGTTTTAGTTCTTAGTTTTTCTTATCTGCTTCTTTGGTTTTTTTTTTATGTTGCAACATTTTCGCTTGAGTGCGTTAAATAAAGCACTTGTTATTTTTCATTTGATTTTTATGATTTTTCACATTCTTGCTACGTATTTTTTGTTTTTTTTTTTTTTTTTTGTTTTACTTGTAACAAATTGAATTCAGTTGTTATGAAAACTCATTCATAAATTGTAAATTAGCATATATGATGGTACATTCTTACTTATCCATGTACAGCTGCATATATTTTCGTAATGAAAAATAAAGATAATATCTTATGAACACAGATATATCTAACTACATGGTAATTTAATGGTAAAATTAATGATAGTGTTGAAAGACAGGTTTTATATGTGATTATTTTTTTTTCCATTTTATCACCTTGATTAAAAATTATGATATAAAAATATGATTTCGTTCAAAATTTTGAAAAAAAAGCGCTACCTTTCTTTGTATGTATATAAGTAGCAACAATAAAAATATCAGATCTTATAAGAACACTACAAAAAAAAAAAGAGAAAGAACAGACCTCATTAAATGTTCAAACTTTCCAAAAAAAAAAGATATATACTATTTACTATAAGTATTGTATATTGTTGGTCTCTAACACCAACGACTAATTGTAAACGAAATGGTAATAACAATTACTATTACAATAAAACATACTAAATAACCATACAATATACAATCACAATTACTACAATCATAATAAGCAAGCTAAGCAAAAATATAAATAAATATAAACATAAAAAAAAGCGAAGCAACGAAATAAAAAAAGAAATAGAAAAAGAACATGTTAAAAGAATACATAAAACTATTTTGAACTTAACAATAAAACATGTCATAAGGTCGTGACTCAACTTACAACAGTAATAATAATAATAATAATAATAGTAGGTAATATTAATAATAATAATTTGTAATAACAGTTACAAGAACAATACCTATTGTACAAAACATTTACAATACATTCATATATTCATACACCTATATATACTCAGTGTTATGATGCTAAACATTGTATAGCAAAAATTGCAAAATTATGTAAATTGTATATTTTTTAAGCTCACATTTGGGCTGAAGACCATCATAGTTAAGGCATAGTTTTATGTTTATTTAAAGAATTATCTTTTTCTAAATGATCTTACAGTTGGTCTGGGTCAACCGATTTATACCCTGCAAAGGAATATATATATTTTTTGTTTGTGCAGTTATAGTAAATAGTGCGTATAGCCCGCCCCTTTCTTCTAAAATGCTAATATGCATGTCAAATATTATTATCTTAGACGTAACAGTATTTAAATTATGAATCTTTAAAAATGAAACTATTTTACTTCCTTCTGAGGGCGCTATAATAAGTAGTCGGCGCGGGTTGCCTTATTTTCGAGAGCATATTTCTTTCTGTAGTACAGATTTAAAACTTGAATATGGTCGTACTAAGCTGAATACTTCATAAGTTATGATGGTAAATTAAGTAATAGGCATGGCTCGTGGATTTCTTCCAGTATTATTACACACTCCTAAATGAAAAATTACTATGTTATGGCGATTTAAACTTTTAAACAATTTTTTGACTTTGTATGGAAGTTACAGTAAATCAATTTTCTACGAGGAAAATATTGGTATACTGAATAATATATTATTAAGTTACTTTGAAAGGTTTAACTACAGGGTGATTTGTTTAGCAACTTTCTTGTTGGCAACACTGTTTTTGGCAGTACAGCTGTTTTCGTGTGACATGTTACTGTCAAACATGTTTAGTTTGGTCTATAATTTAACCATGAATCGACTTACAAACGAACAACTCTTGCAGATTATTGAATTTTATTATTAAAACTCATGCTCGGTTAAGAAAGAGCATCGTGCACTTCTTTCATTTCTTTCACTTCTGGTCAGTTTGGGCGACCTTATGAGGCGGCTACTCGGAATCCTTTGGTGAATGGGCACTGGCAAAGTTGGATGAAAATCCACTATTTTATTGGAAAATTGTGCTCAGCGACGAAGCTCATTTCTGGTTGAATGGATACGTGAACAATCAAAACTGCCGTATTTCGTATGAAGAGCAGCAATACCGAAAAATGCACTGTTTGGCGTGGATTATGGGTTGCCGGTACCATCATTGGACCTTAATTTTTCTAAAACGTTGAAGGCAGGAACGTTAGTATGAATGGCGAGAGCTACCGTACGATGATCATAAACCTTTTTTGCCCAAAATTGAAGAGCTGGACTTAGCTGACAAGTGATTTCAACAAGACGGTGGTTGGGGCCGGCCAATTGGCCGCCTAGATCGTGCGATTTAACGCCTTTACACTATTTTTTGCGGAGCTATGTCTATAGCGACAAGCCCGCACTGGAAGCCAATATTGAAGAATTTATTCGTAAGATACGGGGCGATATGTTGGAGAGAGTATGTCAAAATTGGACCCAGCGTATGAACCATTTAAGGCGCAGCCGCGGTTAACATTTACATGAAATTATCTTTAAACATTGAATTATTTAGATCGTTCCATCGACTCAAATAAAGATTTCATAATTTCTGTAAATTTTATGAGTGTGTTTTTAAGTCAAATCCGTAGGCTCTTAAAAAATCACCCTGTATTTTAAAAATTTCGAGGTTGTTCCCTTTGATTGCCCCGTATGGCCGTGGCATTTGACCGATCATATCAATTATCAATGGCTTCCATACTCTTCGACGACGAGTAATTCCAGCAAAATTTTGTTGAGATATCTCAATATTTGCTCAAGTTATAGTGTGATCCAACCAGATAACTGCCAGATGGACGAACAATCCCTGAATTTGAATCCGTGGCCGGATAACCGCCATCACCCCTAAATTTTATTTTGAAGCTGAAAAATCGATTGTTGGATATTTTTGTAAATTTTTAGTGAGTTTAGTGGATGCCGCAACTCAGCGGTTATTGCGTTGACCTTCTGATCTGTAGGTCTTTAATATCGAAATGTGATTTTTTTCAAACGATACTCACCTATTTCTAAGCAATTCGGCAATTCTTCCGACAATAACAACTTGCATGATGAAGCTTCTAAAATAGCTCTGTGATATAATTTAGAAATAGTGATGTCACATGGGTTCTGCCTTCCGGAACTGGATAATATAAGTAGATCCCTACTAATACTGTCCAAAATTTAACACGTATAACGGTACTGAAAGAGATGCTCGGCCAAAATTACCTTCAAAGCCTATAAGTTGTCACATATTTATAATATTTTTTAAGAAACCTGAGGGTTAACATTCATAAGGGATTACGGCCAGTCGAATATCCAAATTTTTTGTGGAGCTCTATAATACTTCATGATGGAAGTTTATTAAAATAAATGGATTGTGTAAGTTGCAATTCTATGAAATAGATAGAGAAAAAGTTTAAAAAAAAGGAATGTAAGTAAAAATTGAATTCTACAACATAATTGCAACAATGCTGAAGAGGTAATTTTGTTGATAATGATAATATCGAAAATCTAAAATCAAATATTAAAAAAAAATTTTTTTGTAATAGTTCTAACGCTAGTGCCTTCCTGAGCTAATAATCTATTGTATTTAATGAACTGAATATCTATGTATACAAATGTTATATAGATCATAGACGTGGCCTGTTTAAGGCAGTGAGTAATTTTGCTTTGAAAATATCAAAGAAAATTTTCATCGCTGCTATAGAGTGTTCTAACTTTCCAATCACATATGTGCCGGTAAAGCTTAGATGTTCTATCAAATCCGTGCGATACAATTCTGAAGTCTTATGAAGATTTACAGATCGCATGGGTTTTTATACAAAAACCCAAATTATTTCCTTTTGGAGGCCCAACTATTAGCAAGAATTTATCAGGCTTCTCAAACAGAAAACACTTACTATTTGCTATCTTATGATAATGCTCGGAACAACTTGCGCCATAGGAGCAAATCTAATTTTATAGCGCTAATCATTACTGGAACTGGGGTTTAGTCTAAATTCTTCACAGATCTTAGTACCAATATGCTGGAAAATTTGAATACTTCACTTCTAAATCTTATTTGTTTCGAACACCTTTTTCAAAATAGTCTAGTTTACTAACAAAATACACAGACTAAGGAGTGTGTTCAAATGTTTGTAACAGAACTTATTATTGTAGAATATTTTTCCTGCGTTCTTCCTGCGTAAATCAAAGGTTCAAAATCTGATTAATCTAATTCGAAATCAACTATTTGGGAGTCAGTCTTATGATTTGGCAAATAAATTTAATGATCTTAAAAATAAAAAAAATAAAAATAAATATGTGGCACATAAAGTCCCAAAAGGCTCATTGGCCGAGCTTCTCTTCCATTACTGTTGTGCGTCTTAAATTTTGGACAATATTAGAAGGGACCTACTTATTTTAGCCGGTTCCGAACGGCAGAACACTTGTGACATCACTTTTGCTGAGCTTTCTCACAGAGTTCTTTAAGAAGCTTTTTCATGGCAAGTTGTTACTGTCGGAAGAATTGCCAATTGCTTGCCGACAGGTGGGTACCGTTCGAAAGAAAAATCTTATCGATATTAAACTTGTTATGCATCAGCCGGGGATTGAACCACGACCTACAGATCAGAAGGCGAACACACTAACCACTGAGCTACGGCACCCACTTAAAAATATTCAAATTAATTATGACAGCCTGAAATTATAAATTCTATGTTGGCTGAAGCTTACTACAATACCGAAAGAAAAGATCGAATTAGGTTTCTTGGGGACTAGTGCTAATATTTATTGCATTTATATTATATTATATAGATATAAATCAGATTAGTTGAATAGGAATGAGATTTCCTTCTCTTTCGAATTTTACGTGTACATGTCATTCTCGACTTTTGTTGACTCTCAAGAACATGAGAGAGTTTTTTTTTGTCGAAAATTTTGAGTACTTAGACGATAGCCAAAATTTAAATGCAATATAAAACCAAAAGTGAGAAAACTGATTGTCGAATTGAAATTTATTTCATCCTAAAGGAAAGATTGTTTTGTTGCATCTAATAAAAAGTCATTTGCAATAAATTTTGTCAAAAAAAAAAAAAAGAAAACAAAAAGATAGAACACTTCTTAACAATAACAAAAAAAATCATCAAAATAAAGTACAAAAAGAAGAAAACAGAATAAAAAATCGGCAAAAATTCATGAGCATTGAACACCATGCAAAATCGACTAAATAACCATCCAAGCATCCAACTATTCACATCCAGGCAACTTAGCAGTCAAGCGTCCAATTAACCATTCTATTGCCAGCAATCACATCCAGTACAACGACACCTGCTTGCAAGTAAGCAAGCGAAACAAGTGAGTGAGTAAGTAAGTAAGTAAGTAAGACAGTATATAACAACATTTGCAATGTGGCCTTTCTCTGTCCCTCCTTTACACCTTGTTCTTTGCTCTCACGCAAGACACTATAATTCTCGAAAAACGACAGAAACAAACAAAAAATAGCAAGAAAAAATTCAAAACGAATTGAAACGAATTACAAATCAAGGGTAATCATTAACCTAAAGTAGTCATTCACTCATGTCGGCTGCGCATGCGCATTTACTGCAACAAAATGCGGCAAACAACTGACATCACTAACAACAAAAGCAGCAACAGTCGCAGCAACAGTCGCAACAAGCATTAGCACCAGGCACAATGCACTGGCATACCCATCAGAAAAAGATTACATACACACAACACACATATACTTGTATTCATAAGTAAGAAGGTAAGTAAGTAAGCTATGGCTGGCTGGTTGGCAATGGCTGATTGCCACTGCCAAGCAGCAGCCATCACTTTATCGTTCATTCGTTCGTACACGTTGTTGTAGTGTAAAATATTTGTTGCGAAACCTACAATTACCATCACCATGTTTGATAGCTTCAATCCTTGTGATGATCATTATTATATAACGATAACGATGATGATGATTTTAGTGATCATTCAAACGTTTATGACGATCATGAAGTAAAATCAAATAAGTTTTGTTTTGCTTAATTTTACTTGCTGGACAAGCTCGTTTGCTTGGCTACCTCAAGAGTCCAACATTTTTTTTTTTCGAATGACAAGACTTTCTGTTGAATGCTCAGTTATTTGCTTAGTTTACTCCATTCGTTACCGTTGTCGGTTCAATTTGAGCTTGTGTATGATCAGTTGATTCTGATCATATGTCCAATACAAAATTAGAAGTGAAAAATTACATACGGAATGCGACTATGGTGCGTCCGTGATATATGTGATAAAAAGAAATTAACCCCTCAAGCCCACAAATTTGATTCGGAAAAAAATAGTAATCTAATTTCTTATTTTTCGCATAGAATTTAGCATAAATGATCATCGGCTTTTCTGTTTGCCATGATTTGTTTCAGATTTTCCAGTCCCTCCTTGACGAAATTTTTACTCGATGTGTTGCCAACGCCCCTGACCTCCGCCTTGGTATTCTGGTATTTATATTTATATTCTTTTTAAATACGAGTATATATGAAATAGTGTAGTATTAGACAAAACTTGACGCATAGCCTTTCAGATCAATTAGTCATACCAATCTTCTTTTTATCGGAATGATATAATCTGGCGGGAAATAATATACATTAAGTATACATAACCCACCGATATTTGCCGATTTAATTCAAAACAATAAATTCAACACATTCTAAGTAATTTTCCCAGCAATTTATAAATTTGGCAATTGTTTGTTGACAGATGGGAACCGGTCGAAAGAAAAATCTTTTCGATATTGAAATTGTTGAAGCTCATTCGTTTTTGCAGAACGACACTGTATGACTCCCGTTCTGCAGTGAAAATTGGGAAATAACTCTCCGTTTCTTCCCAAAACTCGCCGTTTAATACCGATCGAGTTTTCAGACAAGGTGATTCGTCATTGTGCGACTTCTTCAATCTTATTATGGAGGAAATAATACGAGCTCCTGAATTATGTCATAATTGCACTATCTTCAATAAAAGTGTCATGCTGTTGGCGTATGACGATGACATTGATATAATCGGCATGAAGATGAGAGCAGTCAGTGCAGCATTTTTAGAGTTGGAAAGAGAGTCGCGTCTAATAGGTCTTACGGTGAACGAGAGTAAGACGATGTACCTAGTGTCAACAAACAAAGATTACCGGAGTCTTGTACGTCTTTGTTGATGACTACGCTTCTGAAATAGTAATGGACATTGTCTATTTTGGAACCAGCATTAACACCAGTAATTATGTCAATCAGGAGATATTGCGAAGGATGACTCTTGCTAAAGGGTCCTACTTTGGGCTAAATAAACAATTCTCTCGAGAAACGAAAACCAAACTCTACAACTCTCCCATCATGCCTGTTCTCCCATCATATGTCGCCGAAGCTTAGACAATTCCCACGTCAGATGAAAGAACGCTCAGAGTTATCGAGAGAAAAGTTCTACATAAGATTCTTGGGCTTATTTGCGTTGGTGGCGAGTACCGAATAAGGTACTACCATGAGCTGTATGCTGACTCCGACATAGCAAAGGGCATTAAAGTTCAACGGCTGCGCTGGCTAGGTCATGTTGAGCGAATGGAAGAACACGCTCTGGCTAAGAAGGACTTGTATTCGGAACCCGCTGGTGGACGACGCAGTAGAAGCAGACCTAACCTCCGGTGGTAAGACCGAGTACTGGAGAACCTGAAGGCGCTTGGAATCTCCAACTGGCGCCCGCTAGCGAAGCAAAGAGTTGGCTGGCGAAGAATGTTACATTCGGCCCAAATCTATTTTCGGTTGTAATGGCCACATAAATAAGAAGGTAAGTACGTCAATACCATTATCCATGATTGGGGAGTTCAGGAGTTCCAAGATATTGGTGGTGATGCTGGATTTTTCATATCATTACAAAGAAATTATTTTCTTTGAAAAACCTTTTTGTATTCCTGAAGCTCTAAGAAAGCTCCTAAATAACTAAGAAATGTATCATAAAATTAAAAGGGGTAAGTTTCAACGAATAAGTCTCTATTATTCGTTACCCATAGGCTTTAAATTGGTTGCTTTTATTTTATTTAAACCTCTTTATCAATATTGCTTTACTTAGAAATCTAATTTAATATAAAATCTATATTTAAACAGATGTCTTTCGTTATTCGACAATTTAAATTTATACCCACTAGATGGCGCACTTCAGCAGTAGCTGCATATAACTATTTACTCAAATTATGTAGAAGAAGAATTCGCCCATGATGATAATGAATAATATTACATATAATGAAGATGATAATAATGATGGTAGTTATTTAGAAATTATCAACTAGAACAGCATCAGTAACAATTCTTCATATTCCAACTATGAATATCGCCTTTAACAATACATTGTCCAAAAGAAGCACGAAATGAAAAGCAAAAAAAAAAACAGATCGCAGCAATTCGAGAAGCAAAAACTTATTGTAATAGGTACATACAATAACAAAGAAATTTGCATTCAACACATTTGCTAACAATTGCTGTTGTTGTTGTTGTTGTTGTTGGTGTTGATCATTGTTGCTGCTGATGCTGCCAATGTGCTATTGTGCTATTGTCTTTCGGCTTTATGTAGGTACAATATTAAGATTTTTGATTGATTGTTGTTTATGCTGTGGATTCTTATACAGCACTTTGTTATTGTTATTGTTCTTCGGCTTCATCTTCTTCTTTTGTTATTGTGGTTTTTAATATTATGCACTATTCTTAAAGCCTACTTATCAAATCAGTAATATTATGATCATCATCATCATCATCATCGTCGTCAATATTAGTCTTAGGTTCAATAAGCATTTGTGGTACCTTGTGGTATGAAAAATGTCTACAAAAATTACAAATGGTTTGTTGTTGCACTGATTATAATATAGCTGCTATGCTGTCAATATAAATTAGTGTAACACCCATGCAAGGTTCATCGATCGCGATGCATTCCGTCACATACACAGTTAATATGACCAGTAGGTGGCATCATCATCATCATCATCATAATTATTATCTCGATCATTATTATTAAATGACATTACAGTGGAGCCAGCTAGCCTTTCTGATGACTGTATACACTATTGTTGCAGCAATGCGGCAACAACAAACAACATATACGCCAACATGTTAAATAGTATGCATTGCTGATACCGCTGATGAATAAGATGAGTTTATGTAAAAGTGCTTTTTAAATATGGTCCATCGTCTCAGCTAATAGCGTCTAAATGCTCAAAGACTTATTAGTGTGTAGTAGTAGTGTGTTGCAAGAATGATGGAAGAAAGACTCCATTTGTACGATCATTAGATTATTCTGATACCATGATGATGCTGCTGCTGCTGCTTTATGAATATGCAACAAATATTGTATGTGTGGCACCAGAAGAAGTTTTCTTTTCTGTTACAATTGGACAGACAGACAGACAGACAGATAGACCAAGCTGAAGACAGTCTCCCACTTCAAATTGCATAAGTATAAGCAATTTTACCAAGTATCAACGTATCATACGCCCGTTTTGAATCTTATGCCAATCTGTTCTATGCGACTCTGGCTATGAAACTTTCTGTGAGACTGTCATAATAATAATTTGTTGTTGTTGGGTGTTTTTCTTTTTAACCTTTTTACTTTAATCTAAAATGTTACATCGTGTTGCGAATAGATGAAATAGAAAAAATATATATTTCTTGCCCCCTGAAGGTATTGAGAGCATCTTCTGTAATCTCACAACAAAGCAACAACTAGCAAAGCAAAAGAAGGGCTTTTGTGATTCCAACTTTTATATAATGTAAAAGTTGCAAAGTACTTAGTTGCATGTGGAAGCTAAAAATCGTTTGTACACAATTTCATACTTATTGTACGTAGCACTCAAATTAACTGATGGACATTAACAAAGCGTGCTCTCACTTAATAATGTAAAATAAAAATAATAAAATTCAGAAAAAAAAAATAAATACTAAACCACCACCATGATATTTAGAGAAAAACTAAAAAAATCACAACAAAAAATTTTGAATTTAGTAATATTGCCTTCTGGCTATTTTATTAATACGAACACATACGTTTTGCTCATTTTACCACTTCTGACATTGGCATTCAATAGATTCGCTTCTTTTATTTTTGTGGTAGGAGAAAGAGATCTATGCATTTAAGACACGAAATTGTAATAATTTGTAAATTAATGTTAACGACTTGTAATTATTCTTTTCAACAACAACTATTTGGGTATGTTGAGGTGTGCTTTTGAAGCCAATAGAAAGCCAAAAGCTATCAAGCATAAAGATTCCTAGGTTGAGTGTTTTTATATGAAATTTGATGAAAGACATAATAATTTCATAGAATCTAAATAACATTTTCAAATAGATCTAGAAAATAAGGTGCTTTGGCGGGAGCGAATTTTATAAAAACATCAATTTTATACAGGAGCGCTCCTCTATGTTGGAGATTGTAATTAAGTATGTTTAGGTAGATATGTTGGGGAGCAAAAATTAATGGAGTTTGGTGATTTGATCGCTATTATAGCACCTTAGGAACATTGAGATCGACCGTCAAGTATGCAGGGGAGCCCTCCTAAAGGCTGTCGATAAGACGAAAGCAAGTACGGGAGAAATGTTAAGGTAGAATAACTACTGAAGCAGGCGTTTATACATTTCATCCCCCGTAAAATCGATTCCTCGACTTCTATAAAATGATTTGTTCATTTTCATAAGTTTTTAAAAGGACGGCTGGAAATAGAATGTAAGTTTGTATGGGCGAAAATTATGAATTATGAAAATGAATGTAAATGGGTCATAGCACCTTGATCAAAAAGTTCCCGGAATAACCTCCGTGTGGAGTTCCAATTGTTCCAATTTTTGTTATGTTGATTCATCTGTTGGTAATATTTCCTCTAAATCTTAACATCATAGCTTGAGATTTGCAAAAGTTACATAGGTAAGAGTACAACTATCTCAGTGCTTCCTGCGATTTTTCCTTTACTTCCTTTCGGCTGCTGAAACGCGTTCCTCGTAATGGTTATTTAACTCGATTGAACAGAAAGAAATCACAGGGAGCCAAATCAGGTGAATTTGGTGGCTGTTGGATGGTATTTGTTGCATTTTTCGTAAAAAAAATTATGAATAATGATGGCACTGTGCGACGGTGCGTTATGATGGTGCAAAATCCACGAGTTTTCTGCGAATGTGGCATCGGATTCAGACTCGCAAATCATGTCTTTTGCGACGTCAACACGGTCTCTTTCTTGCATGAAATTGAGATAGATGTACTTTTGGCTACGTAACTTTTGCAAATGTCATATCATCAACAGATGTACCAACTTAACGAAAAAAAAAAATCAGAACTGAAATTGGAACGATGGGAGCGCCACACAGTGGTTATTCCGGGAACTTTTTGATCAAGGTGGTATCTATATTTTATTTTGCATCCAAGGTGCGATAAGACGTACATGTAAAAAAATAATAAATTTTGTAGGGGAGCCATTCTAAGAGATGAAGATACGCTCGACATATCTCTTAAGACGCTTCTACACTTCTCGCTCTGTTTTGCTTCATAATTTTGTATTGATTTTGATTTTGATGGAAATAAATTTGGAACTCTATGAAGTATGCAATCCAGTTTTTGGAAAGAAGACATACCGTTATTTGAAATTTTTAAATGGCGTCAGAGAGCATAAAACTCAAACGAAAAAATGCTCTCTAAGCACGCTCATTAATTGAAATGTGTATGCACTTGTACTTGGACTATCAAAATGGGAGTTCCAATATGACTCCTAAGAAAAGTATATGGAAAATGTTGGCTTAACAATTATAAATAATTAATTCCATTTAAGAAACTGTATAAAAATTTAGAGAACCCAATTAAGTCAAATCAAAAAACTGCCTTTTAAAATTGAGAGAGAATGAAAGCTTCATTTCTACTGAGAATATCTAGACCAAAGGTGATATCTGCCCCTATAAATATATGAAGACCACATCGTGACAACCCCTCATATGAAAGAAAGAAGAGCCATCACATAATTATTAGTTACATTTTATTACATTTTCTGAAAAACCTAATGACATAGCCAACCATTATGTTAGTTGTTAAAAATTGCAATTGAAGTTAATACGTTCTGAACGAATTGTATGCCAAATAGGGCACTGTAAAAATGAAGAAGAGACAACAGAAATTCAATGCGGCGGCAAACCATTTGTACAAAAAAAAAAATACAAAAATGGTGTAAAAGGAGAAAAATAAAAAGAAAAAGACAAGAGAAGAAAAATATATAGGTATTAAATTTCACCTAAGGAACTTAGGATCATTTGCAACACGACGACGATGACGACGATGATGATGATGATGATGATGATGATGAGGTTGAATAATAGTGGATTGGACCAACACCATTTTAATGAGGCACTTTGATGGTGTGCTGAACTCCGCCTCCATATATATACATTTTTTTTTGTTACATCATGTTTTGTCCAACTAAAAGCCTTTGTATATATGTAAGTACCTAAGTACTCACATACATACATATAGCTATATGTAGGTATATAAATATAATTGTATTCTCACAAGTGAGATTTACTCACGCGAACATAATTTGGCAATTTCTTATTAGCGCAATAACGTGAATAACATTGAAATTATCATAGCCATTGTTGTTGCTGCCGGTGACGTTGCACCACACGAACCATTTATATCACCTCCTTGTTAGAAGAACGAAAGAATGAATGGACAAACGAAAAAACGAATGAACAACCAACAGCAGAGTACAGAACGGAACGGAATATTATGTGACTAAGCGAAGCGTGGCGATGCGCCAGCGCAAAGTACTAATACATATTATGAAATTTGTTGTTGGAATCGCCATCACCGTGCCTTCAATAGCAGTATACAATTGTAATGTGGCAATGATCGATCGAGTAATATGTATAAACTAAGGATCGGGGCAATTCAACCAGGTTACCAGTGAGAAATTGATACGTAGGTCAGCCTAAATCGACAACGATAGAATCGAATGAATAGATTACCTAATAAACGAGCAGGTAAGTAAAGGAATTAAAATTAGTTTCTTTTGATATTTAATGCATAGTGAGTCATTTGACTTTTATGTGAACACGCCAAGTTTGAATTTGAACATGCAAAATCGTTCACATAGTTCCCATACATCTTCCATTACCATTTCTAACTTTTTCCACTGGGCATATGCATACTTTGTGATCGTGTGAGTGAGTGAGTGAGTGAGTTGTCTGAGTGAATGGCTTTGAAATAAAATGAGAAGCGATAACTGCATACAATATGTACCTATGGATAGGTGCCCGTCTAACAATTGCGCTTGCGTAATATGTTCATGTACCTATTATACATACATTCATTTGCAATTTCATAATATTTATTCCACCATCAAGACAACATGAACTTATGTACTAAGTAAAGCCCTCAAGTACACCGCGTACTAAGATGAGGCGGCCATTGGTGGTAGGTAGGTAGTGGTGCTCGCTGGATATATCAACATATTCGTATACTTAAATGCCTATGGTGGTATGATCGTATATACTTATATGTATTTATATATATATATGTGGAGGCCATATTGCTGTAGCCCAATAATTTAGTTTAATTTTGAATGAAATGGATGGAAAAAAAAACACCAATTGCTTACATTCGCTTCAGAGTTTTTATGCGCGAAACAAAAATATCTAGATCGCAGTTGCAGGTAATTTGGCATTCATTTTTGTATGCCAACACTAAATTTAAATGTAATTCTGTGCTAATCATCAGTTATATCGTTCATTTGAATTTTTCTTCTTCTCCAATTTTGGGTGCCCTGCATTTATTTGCGACCAGAAGAGAACTACATCACAATGGCATTTGTACACGAGCAACATTATATCACCATCGAAAATTGGCATATGAATGTCCAAAAGAGAACTAGAGATAGAGAAACAATACAACAATACACATGCAAATGACAGTTATTCTTGATGAAAGTAACAGATGTTATATGTACTCAACCCTTATGCTATCAGATTGCAACATGATCACCTTCATGAGTCGACCAAATAAGTGTATCCATATCGGAGCATCATACTACCTGTAAATGAAATAAAGTTGAGCATTGCAAGTATGGAATAATCGGAATAAAGTCAAAATTAAGACAGACACAAATTATTTTTGGCGCTGATTAATCACTTAACAAGCATTTTTCTTAATAATCAACACCGCCACTTCACACGGTTTAATATTACAAGTTGGGCTTAATTTGGCTTAAGCAAAAAATAAATGAGAAAAAAAAATCTCCGTTTACTATGCTCATCTTACGATGATTATATTTATATGAGCTAAAAACAAGACAATTACAGCGAATCCACAGAAGCAGTAACATACACAAGTACATATGTACCTATGTGTCAGAAAGAAAGAAGATTGAGTGGGTAACATTAATTTAACTTCAAAATCCAGCATAGGATGGAAGTAAGGAACCTTTCTTAAATTGTAGGTACATATGTACAATATATTCTCATCTGTTTTAATGTCTATCTGCCAGTGCAGTAGTATTTTTCGTTGTCGTCGTCATCTTCGTCATCATCATCATCATCGTGATCTTCATTGTCATCATTGCATGCCTCTGTCTCTGTCCGATGGTCTGCTGATCCGTTCATTACTTAGTGTTCACTTAGTCACTTTGACTTTTTACGCCTGGTCTGATTTCAATATACATATTTATTCACAGTATGTTACAAAAGTTTTTGGCCATATATTCAGTTTGCTTAACTTGCATGGCGCCGTCTATTGACAATGAGTGACTCTTGTTGTGTACACCTACATCAGTATTTAACGCTTTGGAAGTATCATTCCCTCAACAAACAGGAAAGTTACTGTGTAAAGTGACCAGAGGTCATAATACTATTTTCATAGTCTAGCTTCATTTAGCAGCTTACATTTGACACTCTATCGCTTTGTTTGCGGATAATAACAGAAGAAAAACACGTACTATCACCATAATTAATTTTTTAATAAAAATTTGATCTCTTCTGTCGTTCTTGACCAACGTTTTCGGATGTTCAATGCTACCAATATTTTAGTAGTCCGACATTTGGTATGGAATAAATCGAGCATAGATCTTCTGAATTGTCCAAAGTCCCTCTATAAGATTTTTACCGAGATTTTCGTGGGATTGGCAATCACTTGGTAGACTTTTTCAACATTTTCTCAATTTCGCCCTAATTTTCGAGCGAATTTCAATATCCTCTCTGTGTATGCTTTTGAAAATTTTAAAATTAGACTTTTTAAGTTGTATATGGGAGGAACACAAATTATCGTAAAAATTTTTCAGCTGCTCAAACGACATTGTGAATAAATTAGGGTGTTGAAAATATAATTTTTTATTGACTTCTTGCTAGAATTTCATTTCGATGGCCGGAGGTATAAACAGACTATCTTGTTTTATGCAATAATCTTGACTTTTGAAGGAGCACCAGTTCGAGAACTTTAGAAATACACTAGGTATGTTGGTTGTATAAAAATATACTGTGAGAGGCACAAATAATAAATAAATACTAAATTATTTGGAATAAATACTAAATGATTTGGATATCCTAAATTCCTAAATTGAACCGCTTACGTCCAGTACTTTATGGTAGATTATCCAGTACATCGACGGTTAAGTATTCCGTGTGCTTCCGCTGGACAAGACCAACGCAGTCCTGCCATTGTATTTTAATGCGCTTAACTATGCCAACTCTGCCAGTGCAAATAGGCCCAAGATTCTTGCGTAGGACTTTTTTCTCGAAAACTCCGAGCATCGTCTCATATGAAAGGGGAATTATTCAGGCTATTACTAAGGACAGGTGTGTTAAGGGGCTTTTAGAGTATGATTTGCATTCTTAGGGAGATACTAGGAATTCTAAATCCCTTATCATGATCCAAATAACGCCGAACAAATGTTTTTAAATGGCTCTACGGATTACGTGGAGTGTTCCAAATGAAAAAAAGTTATTTTTGTTTTCACAAAATGGTCATCGAAAATTTAAAAAAAAAAATTATTTTTTTAGTCGGGAAAAATAAAAATCATAAAATTATATTTCTAATAAAATTTGTTGGAACGTAGACGTGGAACCACTCAAAAGATGTCCTTAAGTTGGTAAACTATGTAACCGATCCCCATTGATTTTTGTAACCCAACATTATTCCTGAACATACTTACTCACTCTCTCTGCGCACCATAATGAGGCTCATATATAAAATGAATGTGAATGAACGCCTGTGAATATGAATATGAAATATTAATATTTAAATAATTTAAGAAATATTCCAACTGATGTGCGAGTTGCTAATTTGATATAAGCCCAAAAAATACATTGCACTTCCAGAAGGTTATAATGCAAGTGTTTACTTCTATAAGGATTCCATGACGCTTTTCCATTTCAGTTGGAATCAATTATTATAATAAGGATTAGAAATTGGTCTTTTGGAAAATAATCCAAAAATATTATAGTAGTCGGCTTATAGAATTGAGAGCATTGCTTTTATTTTGTAGCCATTATAAGCCAATTTTATAGAGGCACAGAGCAGAGTAATAATTTCTCAGCAAAAATTGCTTTTACAAAGTATTTACATAGTAATAAGCGATATGAAAATAGCTTCTGTAGACACTTATCGAAGTGCATTGGCAAATACGATATGTGAAACAACATCTAGACTCTCTTGCAGTTATGTTCTACATGTTTAGTTCAGAAAATACTGGACGTGGTTAGCCAAGACCGAAGAGTAGAACTCTTATCAGTTAACTATTTCGATATTTCGTCACAGTGATCAGTGAAAATTTATCACAAATCAGTGACAAATTTTTGTTACCGGAAAAATGGCCCAAACCTTCTCGATGGAGATGTTTAAAATGACTTATGTTTGTCTTTAGAGAAATATTATTCTTAACTTTTCCGAGGGTGATTTTTATTTGCGGTTTTACATTCTAAGGTTTTTGTAAATTTAAACAACACATTGGAAGTCCCCTTAGTGCCATTTAAATATTCTCCTCTACTGTTCATATGCAGTATGCCGTATGAAATTCTTTAATTTCTTTAACGAACACTTTTACTAATACATACACAAAAAAGAAGAAAATATTGTACATATTTTAAAGTTTTCGTAATTTTTTTTGTTTGCTTTTATTTTTTGTTGACGGCCCCAAGACTAATGAGCGCAATTATGCATTATTGCAAATGTATAAGACGATGGAAGGCAGTGCAAATGCGCATGCGCATGAACTTTAACAAGCTGCGCACAGATAGATAGACAGACGAATGGACGGACCCATATGATGTATATAATATGTACATATATACATATGTACATATGTATAGGTGGTATAGGTATGTGGAATAAAACTAAAGTCTACGAGTATTTCGTGCGACCTTACAGCAGGCGCTTGCTTGCCATATATAAATACACACATTACAATATATCAGACTGTCTGAAGTAAAGGAGCTGTATTTTTGCATTTGCATTGGGGAGGAGGAGGAATATTATGCATAAGTTGCAAAAGGCTAGAAGGACCACAATACGTCGAACACCGACCGAAACGGATTCATCTTCATTGCATTTTAGGTAAATGTGTACGAACACTTGCCGCTGATTTTTATATTTGCTATTGTTGTTGTTGTTTTTTGTTATTGTTATTCAACAACTAAATGTGTAAACTGAGCATGATTAAAGTATTTTTATTTTGCATTAGCATTTTGATCTTCTTTTTTTTTTTTTTTTTTTTTTTTTGATTTTGCTTAAAGCGTCCATTGGGAGATTATAAGTCTTACGTATTCATTCTTGTAATTTTCTTCAGATCTACATACAATAAATTTATATGACTATTCTCAGCGGATATATGCAAGTATGTATATGGTATACATATATATAAATAAATCGCATTTGTCTTGCAAGATTAAATTTCAAAATTGTTGATATGGAAAATGAGCTTCTGATGAACCACATAAGGTAAGCTACTAATATTTACTATAACTTCTTTAACTCTGGCTGAGATGTATGAACAAAAAATATACAATATATTATAGATAAATATCTTTATTTACAATACTATTACATAGTTTCCATATATTAAATATGAAAAATAGTTATGAGTATATATAAGCACCCCATCAACAATAGTACAATACTACATATAATATAGTAAGCATGTCTCAATTGCATAAAATTGTCTGTAAAGATTACCTTTTAACGACATTCTAAAAATTTCATACATTTTCAACAATTTACGACAAATTTTTTGGCTATCATCGCACAAGTTTATGACCACAAAAAATGAGACCAAAAAAATTACGTAAAATTAAGACATTTTATTCTCAAAAAAATTCTCATTGCCTTCCTTGCGAAAGTGAACGGAAACGGACATAACACCCATAATCATTTCATTGCCAAAATACCAATTTGGCATATCGTATTTTCGACTGATATTTGTATTCCAATCCAATCAACAATATGCGACTAGCCAGCTATCTTATGGTTTTATCAATGACAATGACGACGACGACGACATATTGTCTCAAGAGATGTCTGCGGTGGATAATCTTGTTATCGCCAAAGTGCGATTTAATTCACAAAACAATTGTATAATAATTTGAATATTTCTTGCTCCCATTCATACATATGTATAATTCTTTTGCCTGCTTTTCGTTTTCTCAATTGAACTTGAAGAAAAAAATACATATAATTGGAATATGAGTTTACAACATTTTGGAATTTCACTGTTAAGTGGCTGTTTGGCTGGCTATATGGTTGACTGGCTGACTGGCTGGTTAGCAGAGCTCTTATTGGTTGCGGATGTCTTGCGGTTTGGCAGCTTGATGACATACGAATATTGTGCTATTTTTATGTATACCCTGCACTCAAAAAGTCACGTTTATATTGGATTTATGCTTCCGTTTGTAACATTTAAAAGGCGAGGAGACGAATATGGGAAAATATATGATTTTGATTAGAATAACGATTGAGTGCATTTAGTCATCTCTGTCTATCTGTTCGCGTGAGTAGTATTTATAGCGGGATCAAGCTGAAAATTGGTACATAAAACTTTTTTCATAAATGCACGGTGGAGTTTGAAAATAGGAAAAATCGGATGGAAATTACTCCTAACTTCCATACAAAAGTATGTTCTCGAATCTATTTTTTTGCAGTTTGTGAACGAAAATATGAAGCACCCAAACTAAAACATCTTAGAAAATGGGCGTAATCGAATGAAAACCACGCCTACCTTCCATACAAAAGTATGTTTCTGAATGAATATTTTGACAGTTTACGCACGAAAATACGAAACAATCCAAATTATACTTTGTACAAATAACTTTTTTGATAATACAATTTTAATATTAAAAAATGGGCTTAATCGGATGAAAATCACACCTACCTCCCATACAAAAGTGTATTGTTTCCAATGACTTGACAGGTGGGTACCATTCGAAAGAAAAATCTTATCGATATTAAATTTGTTATGCATCAGCCGGGGATTGAACCACTGAGCTACGGCACCCACCATACATACTTTACTCACGAAAATATAAAGTTATGAAGCTGAAAGTCAGCAAATACTATTTTACTTGCTAATGAATGGTAAGATTTTAAAATGGACAAAATTGGACGAAGATTAAACCAAACCCACCATATAAAGTAATGTGCTAATGTATGTGGGTTTTCACACTTTGTGCACGAACTTATAAAGTTAGCAAGCTGAATTTTGGTACACATGATTACATTAGCTAATGAATGGGCGAATTTGAAAATGGGCGCAGTCGGATAAAAACCATGCCTACTTCTCATATAGAAGTATGTTCTCTGTTGTAACTACTTTGAGCACGGCCATATAAAGCTTAGGACAGAAGCTTGGCATACACGATTATTTGTACCAAAGTGCGATTATACATAAAAATGAGCTCTTCTGAATGAAAACTACGCCTACTTATAGTAGAAAAATATTTTGTTTTGAAACTACCTCTGCCTATCTGTCATGGTGTAGGGTATCTAAGCTTCGCTATTACCGAAGTTAAATTTATCAATATTTTTTAATATAATATTTCTTTAATTTTTCTATTTCTATGAAAATTCTTGTATGACAACAAGCTGCAAATATAAATGCAAAAGATATATCCTTAGAGTTTGCTGAACAATCCCACACTATAAAAGCCAAAAAGTTTTAATTGATTTTCGTTAATGGTCAATTTGTTTCTATCGACAGATTATATTCCCGTTGCATTGCATTTATATACGATTTGATATGGTATTACTGAAACAGCACAGCAGCTGCCAATAACAGTTCAAAGTTATGAATATTTAAATATACGTTTCAAAGTTATCGAATGACAATTAAGTGTTTGCATTTCTTATTTTTCATTTCCTATTAACATTGTTGTTGTTGTTGTTTTTGCCGTCGATTTCATTCGATTTCTATTGAATTCAATTGTTTGATGAAACAATTAAATGTGTAATTCAATCGCAGTAAATACTTGCGCAACCATTAAGCATTTGATTTTAATGCGAATAACACAAGACGCCTATATCCTTTAAAAATTACGATATACTTAGTACACTGGTACATATAAAATTCAAATATAAGCCGCTTTAGAAAATGTCATCAAAATTAAACAGAAAGAGAAAAACTCAAAAAAAAAAACTTCGAAACAATAGTTTTCAAAACAAAATACTTTTATATTAGGTTGACATTTTTTTTCAGCTATTTATGGGTGTGTCCTTGTTTCTATGTATGACCTACGGTTTTAGTTCTTTTTATTTTCTTTTATTGCCTTTTATATTTTTTCAAAATATGTATTAAATTACCTCGAGTGAATTAACTCATACGAGGACAATTACAATAATACGATTATTAGGCAATTCTTTGAAAAATAAGTATATCTACAACAATGGTGGGCGACATTTTGAGGAATAATTTAGAAAAAAAAATGAAATATTTAAAATAAAAGATATCGCACTTTCTACTGAGTTTCTTATGGGCCGAACTAGAACTTAAATTTAGCATGAACTATATACAAGGTCCGACAATTGTGTATTAAGACTCAAACCATATCTCAGCATCCAAGCGCGCCATTTATGTGTGAGCACATGCGTTTTGAAGCTTCAACTTTCCTCTATTAACTAATTTCATGGCATTTGGTTGACATTTAATGTTTATTGACATTGATTTTAGAAAACACGTGTTCGTTTGATGTTGAAATTTTAACATGGAGCAAAGAGCGGTCATTAAATTCCACACAAAAATTGCTAAAAGTGCATCAGAAACATTCGGAATGATGCAGCAAGCATATGGCAATGCTTGTTTATCAAGATCAAATGTTTTTATATGGCATAAACGGTTTGTGGATGGCAGAGAGTCGCTGGAAGATGAAATAAAAGAAGGAAGGCCAATTTCAGTGCGAATGAGAGCCAGTCATTCTAGAGACATGGTTTCCACACACATCGACCAAGGACGAAAAATTAATGAGAGCCAGTCATTCTAGAGACATGGTTGCAGCTGCAGATAATGATCTAAACCTTCTGAAAACAATTGTTACGAGTGATGAAACATGGTGTTTCCAATACGATCCAGAAACCAAGCGTCAAAAACTCACCACAAGCCAAAATACACGAAAAGTTCCATCAAAAATCAAAACAATGCTCATCACATTCTTCGATAGCAAAGGACTTATCCACAAGGAATTTGTTCCAACCGGTCAAACAGTTACTTCCGCATGATGCCTTGAAGTTTTGAAACGTTTGATGTCCAGAATCCGTCGTGTTCGACCAGATTACCGCGATCCAAAAACTTTGTCTCTGTTGCACGATAATGCACCGAGTCACCAGCATTCATTGTTCGTCAATTTTTGGCTCGGAATCAGGTCTGTGTGTCGAATCGCCCGCCTTATTCAACTGATTTGGCACCGTGCGACTTCTTCTCGTTCCCAAAACTGAAATTGAAGTTGAAAGGATGCTTTTTTGATGACATTCAGACCATACAACGGGCTTCGACGAGGGCACTGAAGGCAATTCCGAAAAATGAGCTGGAACACGATGTAACAAGTTTATTGAATCGAATAAATATACCGAAAAATTAGCAGATATCGTGTTTTAATTGTGTTTTCTTACAGTCTTAATACATAATTGTCGCACCTTTTATATGGTTAAAGAGTATGCCAACCACAGATAGCCGTGTGTAATTACTTTAGATTATTTTACGTTAAAATACTTTGTAGAATGATATTCTCCATATATTTTCCAAATAGAATATTCGATAGTTTATGCTTCAATAGATAGCAATCAACGAAAAGCTAATACATTAAATCTTTAGAGTGAATGGCTGGAATAATTATTAAAAATATTCCATAGATCAGTACATTGGTGTAATAGAAGAGATATTGAATCAAAAACCATTTCAAAATTATGCAAAAAGTGTTTGAACTGTAATACTCATATGTGCATTCTTCTTAAAATGAAGTATTTCAATCGCACATTGAAAAATCATACAATTCATGACTTTGGCAATAATCTACTGCTTTGAAAATGTAATGAGTTGGGTTTGTGTGGTTTGTGTGTGTTGTGTGTGTGTGTGTGTGTGTGTGTGTGTGTGTGTGTGACAAAATTTTCAATTAACATTATTAAATGACAAAGCGACCAAAATACATTTAGGTATTACAAAACTAATTAATTTGCATGAGAAAATCAAAATAAATCACAGGGGATAAATGTGAAAGGAAACAAATTGGGAAAAAATGAACAATTAGTGAAAAATCAAAAATAACTACCACTACTACTAATACTAAATACTACTACCGGATATAGCAATACACACACACATAAAATGGAATACAAAATAGGGGCGTAATTGAATTAGTCACACCTACGATTTGATTAGATTTTGTGCTACACACAAATAGTAGATGTGACATAGACAAATTTAACTAATGGTAAATATACGACAAAGTCAAAATGGTTACAAAATGGTAAGTACGGATGAAAAAGGGTGGTTGGGTTACATGATGTTTCCGTATAATATAATATTAGCGTACTCATTGAATAAATACAAAATATTACAAAAAAAAAAATAACTATAATGATGACGCTATGCAAAAAGGAAAAATGCCTGTGAATTTAGCAAACTCAGGTTGATTTTTCATTTATAATGTACTGTCACTATTACTTACCTTTCTCATTAGCTGTGTATTTATGAAAATAATTACGAAAAAAATCAAGGTTACTTTCAGTTAGTCAGAAAATTCAGATGTGTCATTCAACATCGATTAGATATATTCTTTAAAGGTCATGCTTTATTTGGAAATTCAAAAGATGTGTACATAAATTTAATTTGCCCTTTAAAATATATGAAAAGAGTAAATGCTGGAATTATTCATTAATACAGAGCCCAATAATTTCAAAATTTTTATAGCGGTAATAGTATTCATAGTAAAATAATGAAACAGGGTGGGATAAAGTTATCCCATATAAAAATCTAGAAATATTTCGTTTTTATATGAACCTTCTACGGATTACCCCAAGAATGTGTTAATAAATTGATAATTAATTCGTCCAAAATGGACAAAGCTTAGTCTGCAGTAAATTTACAAAATAATATAAAGAATTATCCATTTTGCGGTTTCAAAAGTAAATGTAAATAAAACACATATAAAATATTTTTTATCATGATATTTCTTTTTTATTATAAAGTTTGAACGTTGACATTATGTGTGAAATACTACATCATTTAAATGACCACCACGCGAATTGTTGCAAGCATCGATTCTTTTGAGGTAATTTTCGACCACTTTTTGACACATATTGGGCGGTATCTCAGCCATAACGTGACGAATGTTGGTTTTTAGGTGCTCAAGAGTTAAAGGTTTATCTGCATAAACACGGTCTTTCGCGTAGCCCCACAAAAAAAAGTCAAGCGGTGTCAAACCGCATGATCTTGGTGGCCATTTGATATCGTCACGACGACCAATTAAGCGGCCAGAAAATTTCTCTTGCAATAAAGCCATATTCGCTCGAGTTGTGTGGCATGTGGCACCGTCTTGTTGAAACCACATATTCTCTAAGTCGTATTCTTCAATAGCAGACAAAAAAAAGTCGGTTATCATATGACCATAACGCTCCGAATTGACGGTGACAGTCGTTCCATCGTCGTTTTCGAAGAAGTAAGGTCCAATCACACCTCCGGACCAAAGAGCGCACCAAGCAGTGACTTTTTGTGGATGTAGTGGCCTCTCTTCAATTACTTGAGGATTCTCAGAATACGAAAATTTTGTTTGTTAACATACCCACCGAGTGAGAAATGTGCTTCGTCGCTGAAGAAAATTTTGTTCGAAAAATCGCCGTCCACCGCCTGTTGTTCAAGCACCCATTCGACGTATCTACGACGTTGTGAATGGTGGCTGGCTTCAGTTGTTGTGTGAGCTGGATTTTATATGGATGTAGGTGTAGATCCAAATGCAAAATACGCCATAATGTGCCGTAAGACAGTCCTAATTCCTGAGAACGACGAGGACTCGACACATTCGGGTCTTCGGCAACACTTTCACTTACAGCAGCGATATTTTCGGTGGTACGAGCGAAACGATGATGCACAGGCCTTACAATATCTGTAACCGATCCAGTCTCTTCATATTTCTTCACAATTTTGCCAATAGCTTGCGTAGTTGGTCGATTATGTAAACCATAATCTCCTCTTAAAGCACGATATGTGGCTGTGGCAGAATCACCATTTTTGCAGTAGGTTTTTACAATTTTAATGCGTTGTGCGATAGTTAAGCGATCCATTTTCGCAAATGTCAGACTTTGAACTGAAAAAGAAAGAAATTGTTTTAACAACTCAGTTTGACATGTGTCGAATTCTAGCCCTATACTTTTGAAACCGCGAAATGGATAACCCTTTATATCAAAAATTTTTATGGATAATGTATATACGTACTAAATATAGTCATTCCAAAAAATTTAATTAAAAATCGACGTGCTTTTATTGGGTTGGGGAAAAAGAAATCCATTACTTTGACGTGCATTTTGAAGATTTTCTTTCACATGAACCGACATCTACGATGTACAATTTTGTGTGTCATAATTTGTTGACAATTTAAATGCAATTTTATAATTTTTATGTGTAGTATAGAATGTCGCTTTTCCAACGAGTTTAAGTCTGAATTTGTTCGATACGTGAACACATTTGTTCGACTTTACGTGCCACTCGTATATTCCACTAGACGCACTACTAGCGACAAAAATAATAAGTTAATTTTTTCCCAAACAAAATTTTTGATACTAACAGCTCCAAAGAAACGTTATAGAGCTTCTTTTCCAGTTTTATTGTATATGACATCGCATTTTTTGGGCTTGGTCCGAGAGTGGCCGTGTTTTGTTCAACACTCGTAATTAGCTAGCGCCGCTAAATAACATACATGGTAAAACAACAACAAAGGTGCTAAATTTAGCGCATATAACTATGGACGCTAAAAAACATAGAATGCTCATTAAGTACAGTGCTACCAATTACTTAAATTTTTTTCTACTGTACAGAGATGTTACTTCTCAAAATATTTTCATTTAAACGTCAAAAATTTTATAATTATATTAAAAAGAAAGTAGAAGGTTTGGAATGTGTCTTATACTTTATCCCTCAAGGGCACACTTAGTTTGGAAGAAGCAAATTTTACTTGAACTTCAATTTTGTACGGAAAATTGCCCCCAGGGGTGAAGGAAGGCATAACTATATTAATGAAAAAATGCGGCAGAAGAAATATAAATCGAAGAAAATCGGTCTTTCTTAAGATACAAATTTTGGTTAGATTATCACTTTTAGATATATTAGACGCATGATGCGATCAATGGATAATCAGTCAGAATTAAGGCTTAGGTGCAGTCAAGTGGCGATTATTTATAAATAAATATGCAATTGGGATTTTCTGTAAAATAAATTTTAAAATATCCAATACTTGTACATAGTTTTATTTTGTTTTTTTTTTTTTTGTTTAAGACTTGTATTATAATTACACTGAAATTTGAACAAATAAAAAATATCCAATATTCGTAGTTTGTATTTCATTGCTAAAGACATACACTATTATTACACTGAAATATGATTGGTCAAGAAATAATTCTATGACCATCTTATTTTTATGGGCGTTACGTATGTCATAATATTGGCCATTCTATGATCTGAAGACCCCTAAGAGCCATCGATGTAATAAACTCGTCAATATAAAATATAGAAAATCAAGCTAAAATCACTGATTTTCCCAAAGTCGTTTCAAAATGCAAATTTTAGTGGTTTATTGTAAAAAAAAACAATAACAGTTTTGATTTGTCTCTTATCCCAAATCTCAATCAGCAGTTTGATAATGTAATTCTTTCATATTTCCATAGATTATACAAGATAGATATATGGAATGATAACCCAAAAAGATTCTAAATGCAATCAAGTCATCATAAACTCTACCCATAACAACAATTCCCACAAACAATGAATCTCATATAACGGGTTAAATTATTGTATACCACCACACCAAATATTTATCACATATATTTTCAGGCAATATTCATTAATTAGTTATTCAAAATTTTATTCATATGTGTAGAATGCTTTTAGGACGTCTTTTTCTTCTAACTGGTACATGTACTATGTAGTTTCATTAATTAAAAAATATTGGCATTTTCCATTAAATCCTCCTACTATGATAAGAAAAAATCGGAAATAAAGTAAAATATCACAAACTGGGTCAAATGAATATATGAAGACATACTGATATGCACAAAGTGCACTACTACTACTAATATGAACAAAAGATGCAAAGTCCTACTTGCACATATGAGTACTCCATAAACAAAGAGGCATCTATAGAGTATGCACAGCAAATCAAATGTAGAATTTGTATATGTCCTTCGATGAGAAAAAGCTGTTTTTTTTTTCCAAATCTGCTTTTTATAGGTTAGCGTAGTAAAGTCAGCTATTCCTTTATCATGCAGATCATATAACTCAGAAGCGCCAGTATTAAAAGTGAGATTGAAAAATATTGCCAATCCTTTGAACTTTATATCAATAGACGCCTACCAATTTCTAGGCGTTCTTGGCTATCGTATGAGTTGTTTTTTAGCAGTTGCTTCTTTCATATCATCATAATTCACAATGTCTATTTTCAACTTACACATATAGTAATGGGGTTTTTGTTTCTTTTTGTGTCACATATCATGTGCCTTTTTGATTTGACCACCCTCTTTTGCTTAAAGGCGTAACTATTTCCACTGGTTGTGAAAAACTCTATGCAAGTGAATGAGGAGGTATGTGGTTCTCACTTGTAGTTTTTTTTTTTGTGTGTTGATATTTTATGCTTTGTTTAGATGCTTTTCAACTAGTTTTCATCACGTTACAAAATCACATTTTCATTTTCTGTTTAACTACAAAGAATGTGTGTTAATATGTTCCTCTTCACTTTTCTTTTTATTGCACCCATTGTCGTTTATCTACATTTACGACTAATGAAGAATTAAATGACCAAGTTATCACTTTTAAATAGTACATACTATGTATACGTAGAGAGGCTAATTGACAATAATGTATGTATTTATAATACTACCAAAGTCTCTAGAGCTTTAGTATTAGTAGAGGAAAACTCGGTTTGTTGAGACAGATTTTATTTTTTTGGTCCTACAATTTTAGTAAAATTTAATATCGATGAATATCGGATACAATCAACTGTCCAATCCAATAGACTATACCAAGCCACTACTATTTTATTTTTCATATGTGTACATTAAAATGGATTAGATTTTCAAATGGGCTCACTCAGAGGAAAAAAATGAATCTGAAAGATATTGCATATTTGGAATCGAGAACTTTTTTATCATGTTTTTTGCAATATTAAAAAATTAATAAATATTTAGAAAAAGTGCCTCGTGTAGATCTCAATTTTTTGAGAATGGCTGGTCTTGGTTTGTTGCAGTGGCTGGTCCGCAAATGCCTACTGTGGGCCGCAATTAGCGCTATAGCTCCATATTAAAACCACTTCGTCACCGAACACTGTACTAATGATAAACTCATACTAAATGCATCACGTGGAGTTTCTTCTAACAAATTCTTCGGATCTACTGACGAGCAGTTTGACAAAATATTGAGAAAAAATATTCTGAGAAACCTAGTCAGAAACCTCTTTAAAGTTGAATATTCACAACGAATATGTCTAATTGTTGCTTTTTCGCCTAAATCTCCCATAAAAAAATTAATAAATATGTGGCACTTATAAGCCCCGAAGGGCTCTTTGGCCGAGCTTCTCTTCCATTACTGTTGTGCGTATTAAATTTTGGAAGCTATTAGAAGGGACCTATTTATTTCAGCCGGTTTCGAATGGCAGAATTTTTGTGACATCCCTTTTTCTGAGCTTTGTCACAGAGGTCTTTTAGAAGATTTTCCATGGCAAATTGTTACTGCCGGAAGAATTGCCAATTGCTTGCCAATCGGTGGGTATCGTTCGAAAGAAAAATCTTTTCGATATTAAATTTGTTATGCTTCAGCCGGGGATAGAACCTACGACCTACAGATCAGAAGGCCAACACACTAACCACTGAGCTACGGCACCTGGCTCTTAAGTTCCGATATATCTAGAATTAATTTCGAAAGGAATATGCAGTTTATCTGCGTCAGTTTCTAGGCTGTAAACCTTGCAGCATCGTTACGGTCCCTGGCAAAGGCGTCACGAAATATATCACCATGAAAATCGATAAATAGCCTTATACCTGCACCGGAATCGTCTTTAGATCGGTGAAATATGCGACCTGTGATCCCAAATTTGTTCTCTCGAATATTATCTCTAAACGTATTTGCTTTATGTTTTCGCCCGTTAGGAGAGTTCACCATTCAAAATGGACGTAAAAATGCCTGAAAATCGGTAAAAGCCTCATACATACCTGGAATTGCCTCTTAATCGTTGAAATATATGATCGGCCACCATTAATTTATCTTCATCGGCATTTCCTCCACACATACTTACCCCCTGTTTTCAACTTTTCCAGGGTTTTCTATAAAAAATCAAGATAACAAACTGAAAAATCAATAAATAGCCCTTATCTGAACTGAAATCGCACCTAAAGCAGTAAATTGTATGACCTAGCACTACTAATTGTTCCTCAACAACATTTATACCAAATATACTTGCGGCGTATTTCTGCCTTTTAGGGCAGATATAAAAACTTCAAATAAACTCATTTCTACCGAGGAAACACTCCTAAAGTGGTGAAATGTATGACCAACCGCTATTAAGATTTCTTCACGAACATTCCCCTCAAACGTACTTTCCCCCAATCTGTACCTTTTCAGCGGATCCCCATACCAACTGAACACCAAATAAACTAAAAATTGACAAACCATCCGAAATTATCGCTCCTGTGAAATATTATATTATACACGATCGACCTACTTTAATTTTCCTTCATCAACATTTCCTCCAAACATCCTTACCTTCTTAGCGGGGCTAACCTATAAAATCGACGCTCTCATAATATGTGTAAAAACTAAAAAGTAGACGGGAACGAATCTGAAATTTCTCTTTGATTCCTTTGCAAAAAACTTTTGTGATTTTCGCTTAACCAGCCTGACAAACTTTATTCCACACAATTTGACCCACCTTGATACTCAATTTTATCAAAGACACAAACCATCTCATACAAATTCGATACTATCTACAGATGTCGCCACAAAACTCTATAAACCCTGCCATTCTATGACAACTTTTTCATGTTTGCTACAAAAATACCTTTCTCCCTTATTCTGTTACTACTTTTTACTATTTATAGCCACTAATTTAATAATTTATTATTTCTATAGAGTCCGTATGGAAAGCAAAATAATAACAAATTTGTATTTCATTGCAATTGCTATTCGCAAATAGAATAAAAAAAACACATAATAATTGTCCTTGGAAAGACGAGAGTTTTGTTGTTTGTTCGTTCATTCCCAACCTAATAGAAAACTATAGTACACGTATAAGTACGAAAATATGTAAATAGTTTGTACTATTACTCGTACTCATCAGCCCTTCTGTGTAAAAAGTTTTGATGCAATTTTCAATTTTTTTCTTTTACTTTTTTGATTTTATTTTAATTTGTTTTCCACCCCCACTTCCACTTATACCTTCATATAATAATGCACTTGTTACGATTGTTCTTTCGTTCATTGCTTACTTTACAGAAAAGTTTACTATTTTGCTGTCGGTGTTTTTCCTATTGTTTTCTTTAGTTTACTCACTAATGGAACTTTAAGCTAGATTAATTTTTTAATTAGTTCTTCTGTTGTTGTTGTTGTTGTTGTTGTTCACCTTCATTTGGTAGAATATTGTTCGGAGCCAATGTTTGTATATTTTTTTGTTTTTCATTTGCCTTTTGCTTCATTTTGTGGTTATTGTCATAAATTTAAATTGTAATTTTTTCTGTTTGTCTTTTTTTTATTTTTTAAACTAGCTTCGCTCATCAAACTTAATGTTTGCTGGTTCTTTTACGAAAATGAATATAGTCATTTTGTACTATATAAATATTATGTAGTTACATATTTATGGAACGATGCTAAGGTAGAGAGTCAAAGAGAATGCAATTCTATGGTATTCATTATTTTATGTTGTGTAAAATTTTCAAAAAATGAGCCGAAATTGTGTCAAGGACTTATTTACCTTCATACATATGCATTTTAGTATTATTTTTATTATGTTGTTTTTTGTTTTTTTTTTTTTAATTTGGTTATTGTAAGGTACACTGCATAGGCCTGCAAGGTATATTTACATCTAACTTGTAACCACTTGAAGTAAGATCCAGGGATATAGAAAGTAGGTGTACAAATAAATTCTGTCATGTTTTTCATGAAATTCATCTTTATAAAATCCAAATTTTTTACAAAGCTTAATAATAGAAATATTCGCCATTACTATATATGGTTTTCTGCCATCCCCTTGCGAAAGGCAAGGATTTGAGGCAAAATAATCATCGAGCATTTTCGCACATCTTCAACTCAGAATGGCTGGTTAGATAAATAAATAACACTACATTGATCCGAATAAATGGTAGTCAGAAGAAGCCAAGTCTGGAGAATACGCCGCATACTGGAAAACTACTCAGCCTAAGATAAAGATGAGTTCCTCAGTTAATTTTGCTGTACGCACCGGTACGTGAAACATCTTCAAAGCAAAACTTATTGTCACGAAATCTTGCAAACGATCTTTGTACTGTTCTGAGATTCATATAATTTTCATCCAAAGTCGAATTAATCAATTTCACAGCTTCAGCAGTACTTTTTTTTAACTTTAAAACAGAATAAAATACAATACAAATAAAATCAGTGGGTGCCGTAGCTCAGTGGTTAGTGTGTTCGCCTTCTGATCTGTAGGTCGTGGTTCAATCCCCGGCTGATGCATAACAAATTTAATATCGATAAGATTTTTCTTTCGAATGGTACCCACCTGTCGGCAAGCAATTGGCAATTCTTCCGACAGTAACAACTTGCCATGAAAAAGCTTCTAAAAGAATTCTGTGACAAAGCTCAGAAAAAGTGATGTCACAAGTGTTCTGCCGTTCGGAACCGGCTAAAATAAGTAGGTCCCTTCTAATACTGTCCAAATTTAAAAGGCACAACAGTAATGGAAGAGAAGCTCGGCCGATGAGCCCTTCGGGGCTTTAAGTGCCACATATTTATTTTATTTTTTACAAATAAAATCCATCTCGTTCAAAATTTATACACACTGAAAGACATCGTGTAAACGACTCGAATTTATGTCATATAAAATACCAAAATACAAATAACCAAAATGGTTGTTCAATGCAACCGACTTCACATGACAGAATTTATTTGTACACCTATTATATGCCTATTGTACACCTATTATATGTTCAGCGTCTCCTAAATAAATGATTTAAAGTTGTCCATCAGACAGCCCATCAGTCCTTCTATTCTTAGAGTTGAGATATTTCGACGATATTTAATATGAGCGGCATTTCTTGGTCTAAAGCTATGGCTGCCTTTACCACCCACATTCATACGGATCACTTTGTGTCTCACAGCCAACTTGGACCTACTGTAGCGTCATGTTTTGTATTGCATATATTTTTACAACTATTTAATAGGCTTCTAGTCCATGCTTAGTTGCTCACGAAAGAAAGCTCTAAAGTTTTATTAGAGTAGAATTGTAAATATTGTTTGACATGGATATTATTTAGCACCAAAAATTTTCTAGGTTGCATCGCTTGATTTTTTGGGTCAACACTTTTCTAATAAGAATAAAAAGAATAATAAGCAATTCCTTTAGTGTTTTTCCTTTTATATTGACAAATTTTGTTTGAATTTGATGCGCATAACATGACTAAATATGAAGCTAACTGTAATATTCGAGTTGGCTGCACTGGGATGGTAACGGCGATCATGAAAACAAAATCTCTTAAAGTACAAATTACACCTACTAAAATAAATATTCTTTTAAGCGTGTGTAATTGTTTTAAGTATACCTACAATCATCGCTATGCTACATTATATTAAATTGTTACTCATTGTGAAATGAATTTTTTTCTCATAATAATAAAAATAATAATTTGGTACTTGAAAAATTTATATCCTTTATTATTTTCTTATTGAAAAAATCTTCTTCGAATTTGAAGCGCATAAAACAACTAAAGGTGAACTACGTGATATTAAATAATGACTAATAGTGAAGTGAATAATCCCTCACAGAGCTCTTTTAGAAGCTTTCCATCGTAAATTGTAACTGTTGGACTAAAAATCAATTATATGGCAAAGGAAAATGTGCTTCATCATAATCAACGTCTGAGACAATATAACCAAGAGTACGAGTCTATATTTTCATTCAAGAACTTCTGTAAATATTGAGCAATATTTTTAAAAATTGGTATATAGACTTCTTTTTACCAATGAATAAACGAGTTCGCAAATGGGCTGAATAGAATGAAAAACACGCTTATTTTCCATACAAAAATATTTTTTGGAATGTACTATGATATTTGCTTTCATATTTTGAGCTCATAAATGCAAAGAGAGCAAATAAAAAATTATTGTATCATGTTATATTTACATGAAAATGAATATATTCAAAAAATAGGCATAATTGCATAAAAACTACACATACCTATCGAGTTAAAGTATGTTTTCGACTAAATAGTTGCACACTTTGTGCCCCAATATAAAATATTATCTTGCTGAAACTCGGTATATACTCTTATATGCATGAAAAAATCATAAACCTTCAGGATGGGCGCAATCGCATAAAAGCTAAGCCTATCTCCCATACAAAAGTATGCTCTCATATATATGTTTTCACAATTTTCATACTAACATACAAAGTTATGAAGCTGAAATTTGGTGTATGTGATTTTATTTAATAATAAATAGATAAGTTCAAAAATGGAAGGAATCGAATAAAAACGGCGTATAACTCCCATACAAATTTATGATAACGAGTGCATTTTCGGTGAATATGTGGCTCAAGAGTTAAAGTTATACTACTGAAACTCGACATATTCAATTATTTTTTATCAAAAAATTAGCATGTATTAAAATAGACGATATGGGATAATATTGACACTTGCCTCCACAAACAAAAGTTGTAGTTTTCGAATGTATGCCTATCTGTTTGCCATTATGTAGGTTATCTAAGCTTAGGTATTACACAATTTGAATTTTAAAATTTGAATTTTAGGATGGTGTAAATAAAGGCATGCAAGTGACAGTAGAGTACTATTGTAGCGATTTGAATTGAAGGTAAAGCTTTTGAGTTAAGAAATAAATTATTTCCAGTGCTCGATATCGAGAAAATGTATCGGTAGGTTGATTTGTCATTGTAGAATATGATAAAAGATTGGAATTTTTAGTTAAATACCCGTTTTAAGGACAGTTTATTTTGTTCCTAAAAGGTAACCTGTTGATCTTCTCACACATATACCTTCATATTATTTTTTTTTAACATTTTGAAAGTGTTCGTTATCTTCCTCTGAAGTCATTCTCTTTGAATTCATTTCGTACATATTTTTCAATATAATTTTTTCCAATATCCCAAGGCTGTACTCTCCACATATAAGCCAGTTTGTAGCTATTTGTTGGACCATCAACCATCCGCACTTTGTAATTACACAAAGGCATGAGCAAAAATTCACAAATCTCATAAACATTTTACTTTTACTTTATTTTCAACACCTGTAGCAGGTGATCTCTGAGCGTTGAGATATTTGAAACTCCTCAATGTATATGCCTACCATTTGGTGCCTGCCAAATAGACTGCAACAGATAATTTGCATACTATACATATGTATGTAGCTATATATTCACATGCAACACGAACACAATATATTCAACAAGAACAACAACAACAACAACAACTATTGACTATGGCATTCCAATGAAATACTACTAGAGTATGTCCAAAAATACGTTGCAATGCACCAACAAGACCATACCACCCACCACCATCACCACCACCAACCATCTGCAGAAATTTTTGGCATCAGCAGCAACAACTTACTGTTGTGTGACAACGTTCATAATTCGATTAACATTATTGTTGCTAGCAAATAACAACAACAACAACAAAAATAGCAACATGAATACATTGTTTTTGGCATACAGTGTTGGCCATTTAAGCATGGCTTCTGCATACGGACATATTTATAGCTGTCGGTGACGCCAACGTCGCGTACGCTTCAGCAGCAAACAAGCTGTTGTCACTGCTGTAGTAGTAAATACCCTCAGCAAACACATGTAAATGTATCAGTACATAAAGTAGGTATATATGTGTGTGTGTGTGTACGTGTAAGAATGTGTTGTCGTCCTTGTTGCCAACACATCAATTGGCTTTTCAAATTAGGTCATTTCGCTGTTGTCGGTGCTGCTGCTGCTGCTGCTGCTGCTGCCACTGGTCCTATCATGTTGTCGTTTCATTTACAGTTGCTGCTGTTGACACATTTTTGCAATTAACATTTTATTTTATTCTGTTTTATGCACTCACTCATGCATTATCTCTTTCTGTCCTCTTCACTATCACTCCCACTACACTTTTGTATCGGTCAAAGTACTCAAATAGCAGCATATTTGGCCGACCTCACCATGGTGCATATAAAAATAATAATAATAATAATAAAAATAATAATAATAATAATAGCAAATATATTTATATAATGACAACTGCAGTCAGTTAACATTAAGATTGCAATTTTATTACTGTTAAATATTATTATGGGAATGCACACTCTTGCATATATGCATGACAATAATATGTTGTTACAGTTGTTGTTGTATTTGTTGTTGTTAATATTGTTGTTGTTGACGGTGTTGTTGCTGTTGTTACTGTTGTTATGTGTAGAACGTAAATTGGCTTCAAATTGACACCTTCGCTACGAGCTGCACATATAACTTTGGTACTCGAAAATGTACATATGTGACACAGCTGTAGTCAGTTTTGAGTATTGCTTACCAACAGACTAGTGCTAAAGTAAGTACTCCTTGAGATTACAGTCGACAATCTGATATGTTGTATTATGTATAACTAAAGATATAAAGTCCAGGATTCGAAGAGGAGACAGCGGGGCAAAATAGGGATACTTACTTACCTCCTCTATACTCAGTACTCTGAATAGGCTTTAGATGGTAGTATATGAGAGTTTAGAAAAATTCAATTTCAATGATAATTTCTTTTAAAATTTGACCAAGTTTGCCATCAAATACTTGATATTTTCTGGAATTAGTGGACCGTAGAAAATGTAAAAAAAAAATGTATAAAAAAAATATAAATAAATATGTGGCACTTATAAACAGGACCTACATATCAGAAGGCCCTACTACCGCACTAGCCGCTGAGCTACGGCATGTGAAACCATATTGTTGAATGTTTGGATTCACAAGCTTTACCAAGAAAACAAAATGCATCTGGTACATACATATGTGCGGAGATAAAGGATGTTTTTCATAGAATATATTGACCACAAACATAAGAGGTTCATACATAGAACTTAATGGGTAACCAAAGACATCAGAATGACCAGATCTAGTTAAGGGCTGTAAGAAACATTGAAAATTTCGATATTTTATGCGAACTTCGTTAATTCCCTCTGGCTAGCTCTTTGCTTTTCTTTTACTTTTTTAATTTCTACTAGCTCTAATGAACCGGAATCGATAAATCCTATTTCAAATTACTTTTTAAAGTAATGCTGGACTTAATAATGCGAGTCATTGAGTCACTTGTTGCTTAACAACATAAACTAGAGACATTACATACATTCGAAATATATAATCCAGCGAGTATAGATCACATGATCCTGTAGTCTAATCAGTGTTTTCACCAAATTGTTCTTTCGATACATCAATCGAAATCGATTTGTTGAAACGAAAACCTCTTCAAGGCAATATAATGCAAATTTTAAAGCAAATAATTATTGATCACTCATTTTTATAAGGGACCATTAACTACAAAGCGGTCTTTAATCTCATTTTTAAACACAAAAGTACCAACGTTACCTCTTCTATATTAGACCACGCCAGAGAAAAAGAGCGCCTGCTGATTCTCTGTAGAATTCGTTTAATTTCAGACATAGCATTTTTACTGAAAAGGTTAATAATAGAATATTTAATTTTTGAAAGAAATTTCAATAATTTATAAACGTTATAGCTACGTTTGTCTTTCCATTATAAATTTTAAATGATAACTGTACAGAAGTGACAATACAAAATGTCATCTAACATCTCTCATATGACAGCTACATATTTCTTTCAGAAAATTTATAACTCGAACAAACACCTTTTGCGTATTTTTTGCATCACCCACAAGGAGGAATCAAATATTTTTTTAGAGATTTTTGTATAGAGCTTTGGCTTATACAAAAACATATTTACTAGTCACAGATGCTGGCTGTCAAGGCTAGTTGACAAGGCTTGCTCAAAATGTTAAGGAATTGTATTAACAGATGTTAGTTGACAGGAGCAGAGTTGGGTTTAAGGTTACTATCCGGAAAATTTCACAAAGCCAATGACTTTTTGAACTTTACTAGTATTTCGAAAATCAGAGCTAACCTAGAAAAACGGCCAATACCACTAGATTCAGCGTACTCGAATTAGGTGCCCTTCTTGACGGAAATAAATTGTCTCCGATTCGAGCACATTGTAATTTTTTTTTGCTTAGAAATATAATTCTAAGATTTTAAATCAAAAAGATAATGGAAAATCGATATTAATGATGATCCTCGCCCGGCCTTCTCAGTCCAACTACAATTGTTAACGACGAAATATTGACACTACTTGAAATGCTGGTTGTCTGAATTGTTGATTACAAACGTATCGTGTTTTCGAGCGGAATCAGGCAATTGAATAGGAGGTGTGCCGCCATCCTCTGAGTGATTTGAATACATGCCTTGAGAGAAAAATGTCAGAACTCTATAGCCATAACCAGAAGAATGCAAGATGCCATACAAGTTTGGAGACCCATAAAAAGTTACTACATTTCTAATGAGAAATCCGTCTTGCGTTATCCAAACACCATTTAAATTTGTAAAATGTCTGAAATGGCAGATCAGTCAATTCTGAAGAGACTATCAAATAACATCCAATACTTTGCTGAGAAAGCCTCATCATCATAAGATGACCATGCCAATTTCATGAATTTCATCCTTTCATTTTCAAAATATTTACAAAAATGTTTATAAAATGATTGTAGTTTTTTTTTAATTGTATTACATTGAAAAAAATACAATATTAAAATTAACCTTCTCTAAGATCTAACTCTCAATGTATTTTTCGCAATATATTCTATAAAATATTTTTCACTTTTTGGGATATTTTTTTATAATTTTAATATTTTTTCTTTAAAATTATGATATATAGAATTTCGACTTTTTCGTCAATGTATAAATAATATTACCTTCTACATATTAATACATAAAAATGTGCTTTATGATTTCAAGATGCCATTTCTTCGATTAAAGACAAATTTAAATCAGCCACCTAAAGTATATATAAATATATTTTTTTTTTGTAATACTCCACCTCACTTGTCATAATAATAAACGAGAATCAGCAAAATTTAATAAAAACACTTGAAGTAAAAGAAGAAAAGTGCCCAAAATAAAAAAAAAATAAAAACTAATACAAACACACGACCATATATACTGATTCATACTCAAATAATAATAAAATAACCAACTTAATAGAATGTTGGAAGAAAGCAGCAATGAATATGGTAGCTGAAGTAGCAAAAATTGAAATAATTTGCTTAAAAAATGAAACACCTGTCGAATATGCAAAATAGGCACCTTGAAGAATACTTTTGAACGGTATCATCAGCGGTCATCGTCATTATCATCATTGTTGTCGCCGTGTCGTCGTCGTCGTCATCGTCGTCATCGTCATCGTCATCGTTGTCATCATTATCATCATAATCCTCGCCATCATCATCGTCATCATCGGTGATATTACCATTATCATTATCGCTATTATAATCATCATCAATGTGGTTGTCGTCAGTATCGTCACATCATACACATACAAAGGTGCAGACAATATTGCTGACATAGAATATACATATACATTTATTTGTATGTACATATATACCATCATCATTAAATGTAGAAAATATATAAAATTGGTTTTTTGGTTGATGATGGTTGGATTCTTGGTTCGTTGGCTGGTTGTTTGGTTGTTTGTTGAATTTTCAATGATTCACAAACATGAACGTGGTTGGAAGTGAAAGTCAAAGGGATTTCTTCTAATATATTGCATATATGTATAAGGAATATGCTAATGTTAAATATATTGATTTTAAATTATTTATTAAAAAATAATAATTCATTGCTTTCTTAAGTCTATTGTGCAACATTGAGCGTAAAAAAACCTTGCCAAATGTTTTAAACTCATTTTTAGATAATTTAGATAATTTCGAAAAGATGTACAGATTTCGAAAAGATGTTTACAGCCCCACCGGACTTCACTTAGGATACAAAAATTTTTCTCAGCTCTATTTAGTCAGCTATGTAATTGTATATGGTTCATGGCTTTTGTGACCCTCTTTATGTGTTTTACCTTACATGAAGCCACTGCTGCTGCAAACTTCTAAACTCACGAAAATCATTCGTTACCAATTTAATAATATTAAAGGAAGAAGAAGAAGAAAACACATTTTCTCAAACAATCGTCCTAGTCCTCTTTCAATAGCATAAAACTGCTTCACTGTACTTACCTCTCATTTGAAGAATTATTTAAGTGTCCTGCACTTGAGGTAGCAGCAGCACCAGCAGCAGCAGCACCAGCACCAACAGCAACGATAGTGCTGCAAACAAATTTATGTAGAAGAAACCAAGAAAACCGAGAAAAAAAGTAGCAAAAAAAAAAACCTAAAATTAAATAAAATTGTTGAGAAGCATCGGAAATTTGAATTTCCGACTAGGTACTTCATGTGTTTCATTCATTCATACTTATGCACAGGTACTTTAGGTTATATATAAATTGTTTTTTGCTTTTGTTTTGTTTTTCTTTTTCATTCATTCATTTATTCATTCATTCTTTCATTCCATCTTATCCAGTACAATTGTAGGCATATTGCAATTGGGCCAAATGCATACACTTATACATGGCTCACTCAATATAAAGTGACGGTACTTAGATATGAGTATATAAATATTCGTTAGATATTTGGCTTCTTATTTTTACAATATGCGGTTTAAATGTTCAATTGAATTGATGGGCTAACTATTTGAAGTGAAATATTTGTAGACAATAAACCAACTATTTATGTATGTACATACTTATACAGTTTTAGCCGCCATTGAATGGCAAAACTCTTATGGCATCACATTTTCTCATTCACGCAAAGCCTTTTCATTTTGTTGAGCTGCCCAAGAATTGCTAAAATGGTGCGAAATTTTGTGATTACTTTTTCGACCATATTGCAAAAAATATTCGACATTAAATCATTCGACAATAATGGAGTACACCAATACTAAATTCTACAATGGATCTCGTCGATTTATGTCGAATATATTTTTAAATATTCCTAGGTTTTTATAAGCAAACCTTAAACACATTTGATATGGGGTTAGAACTCAATATATGCATACATTTTCAGCCCTCTTCTATAATGAAAAACTATGCTTCATGCCAATCACCTTATCTCAGTATGTGTTGCTCTCTTTCAAATGAGGATAATTTTTCAAATTTCGACAGCCCACTGTTATTACATGTAATATATGTATTCAACATATGCATATGTACGAGTATGAGCCATTGACTGATTCTGGCTCTTTATTTAAGATATACTTACATGCGTATGTCCATGACCATTTGTGATATCTAATATACATCACGGATTAACATGTGCGCAATATATTATTGTGAGATATCATTTATATGTACGAGTATCTATTATTTTTTTTTTCTCTTCGCTTCAATAATACATATAATAGGTACCTAGATAGGTTGTTCTAACCAACCGCAACGAATTTTAATTGTTTATAGTGGCACATGCTGTGTATATGTAGATATTGTACATGCCGTGTGTCGATCAATCGATCGAATATTCGTAAAATATATAAATACTTTATGGGTTTAAAAACTATGAAATTATTATATTGTAAGATGATTATCTGATGTGTGGCATTTTGCATTTACTCGAATTACTGCCAGTACGCATGTATTTCTATATAGTATCATATTGAAAAACATTTCAAAGTATGCATTGTACTCATGTCAGTTGAATTATTTTTATGCGTGTGGCATATTTTGATTACTTGTAGTACAATTGCTTGTTGTGATAATTTCACACTTGTGATATATGATGTTATGTTGTCATATATTTGTTGGGAATAATAATACTTTGAAATTAATATTATTGTAAGATTTATATGCATGTATTGTGTTTGAGATACACATTCGGTCTTTTTCCCAGCCTATGATTTAGTTATGATACAGAACTATTCGTTGCAACTGATTAGTTGAATTTTCGGAAAACATTCCATAATTTCACAACATTAAAAAATTACCGAGTGGATACTCTATTTATTAAGTAATCGGTTCGATTCTTAATTTAAATGAACAAGTTTTTCAATTAAAATGCATAAGAAGGAAGTAAAGTTCGGCCCAAGAAGCTCAACGTTTCCATGTTTGATTTGCCCCTATAATGTAATGATATATGAGATATGAAGCTCTTGATAACAAACACTGAAAATAAATGACAAATTGTTGCGAATATGATCATAATGAACATCGAAGCAAGCATTTTGTTGTTATATGTGAGTTGCCTGAAGAGTTGACTGCCCTAACGATTGCAATTCTTTTCAAAGGTACTGACCAAAATTTCAACCATCTTGAATTATCTGTTGTTACCGTTTGTAAGTCGTTTGAGTAAGTCAATGTAAGTCTTTTTGTGAAATGAATTGGCCGCACCAGCTTGAGGGACGATCAACCTTCGCAACGTTCAAAAACTGCCATCACTAACATAAAGTGGGAAAGATAGCAAAGGCTATGAATATATGCAAAGGATGTATTTGTTACATATTGAATTGAATCAAGATTTAGGCATGGGAAATCTGTGCGCCCATTGGGTGTCGCATTTGCTCACATTAGACAAAAAACGTTTCAACATTTTCAACGATCTGCTAGAGCACAGTTGAGCCGCAATAAGTCAGAGTTTTATAACCCATAAATTATTTTAGATAAAACTTGGATACACCAAAAACTTCTTCTTTGGCTGGGAAAGTGAGGGCGACTTTTGTAAGGGATAGTCATGAAGATGTTTTAATCGATTATCTTCAAAAGGGAAACCCATTACAGGAGCATACTAGACGTTATTATTATTTGACAAGCTGAAGGCAGAAATTGCGGAAAAATAGCTATATTTGCAGAAAGAAAAAAGTTGTTTCACCAAGGCATAGGGTAGTCTAACACCTCAGCGGTGAATAAAAATAGAATAAATAGGTAGCTCCTGTAAGGCCCGAAGAGACCTTTGGCCGACCTTCTCTTCCAGTATTTTATGCGTGTTAAATTCTTGGATAGCATTAGAAGGAACCTACTTCTTAGTCGTTTCCGAACGGTAGAACCATTGTCACAGCACCCCTTCTGAGCTTTGTTGCAGAGCGCTTTTAGATGCCTTTTCATGGCAAATTGTTACTGCCGGAAGAATTGGCAATTGCTTGCCTACAGGTGGGTACCATTAGAAAGAAAAATCTTTTGCGATATTAAAGTTATGCTTCAGCCAGGGATTGAACCTAGGACCCACAGATCAGAAGTAACCACTGGACACCTACACATGTCAGCGGTTGCTATGGCGGAATACAAAAATTATGATTTCAATTTCTTGATCACCCTTCTTGATCACCAGATGTCAGCCGCCTGCATCGTAGCATCAATGGGAGAAGTGCGTAGATTTACAAGGAGATATTGTAGAAAAATAAAAATAAATTTGAAGAAAAGATGTTTTGAATCTTTGTTAGATTGGAAACGCTTCAGGCCAACCTCTTGAATAATTTGTACACTCCAATGCTTTAAGTTATGCAAATGAAAAGGTTGCGACACTTTTTTCCCGTCACAATATGCACAGGGTGTTGCAAATTTGTGCGTCAGCAAGTCAAAAGAGATAAGTCTTATCATAATTCAATTATCAAATTGAAAAGGAAATGTCTGATATTAAACATTACAATTCAGCCTGATGAGTCATTGCAATATAAATCAACTGCTGCATCTAATCAGCTTAGCAAATGTTCCAGTTGCAGTTGATGGTAGTCACCAAATTGCTTCTACAAAAATTTCGTATTCAATATACACTCATACCCAATCAGTTTCAATGAGCTCAATCTCTAAATCCATATAATCTCTTTGCATGAGTTCCACTCACGCATCTATCATACAGTATAGGCCGTGTTTTATGTTAAGCTTATTATTTAAATTGGAGAAGATACCGACTACAATGCTAACCATTATATGTACACGTGTCCATGATTTGTAACTGACCATTGTGGTTAACGTTGCTCTCGAATGAAGTCGGTAATACTCACATACTCACAATGATCAAAGTTGGGCGGTTTTATATTTCCCACATTCCCACCGACCGACCGACCGACAGACACATGTATGAGTCTGTAATAGAGAAAGGAACGCCTTAGAATGACCTTCAACGCCGTTGTTCAACGTGTGGTCGGCTTTTTGTTCTTACTTACTTATGTTTGCTATGTTGTTCACATCATTGTAGTCTCTTACATAACTCGCTACATACATGCTTGCATATACGCATACTATATTCAACATCGTTAATCGCGCTAATGTCAATGTTAACACCTTGTGTGTTGCCTGATTTATAAATGATCTATGCATATTACAGAGACGCATTTACATAGAGACTCGTTAGAATTTTTAATATGATAATAAGGTGTTTGCTTGTACATGTTCCTCATGAGCATGATTGCATAAGTGTGTGCGTACTATGCGTACTGACCAAGTTAATAAATCATCCATTTATATTATGTTGGCTTAAAAATTCTGTTTTATTGTTGTTGTTGTTCTTGGAAGTGCAGGCAAGTTGTTAATATAGCAAGTTGTGTGGCTAGTTTGATCAATTGCTGGCATTGTCGGTTGGTTTTTTTTAGTTGTATATGAATTATTACAATTACTAATTTCCGGTATTTTAGACAACAATTATTCAATATGATAATTAATTATGTGTTTGATGTACATATTTGTAATATTCGTGTGTGATATTTATAATCATTAAAGATATAGAAGAATATTTGTAGACTTTGACTTGACATAAATTAAAATACCATAAAGTGCATTGGACTTTTGTGTATTAGATGAAAGAAGACTTAGTCAAAATAAAGGAATATTTATGCAAAAGAAAATACATTGGAATAATGTCTAACTTCTCGACAAGTGGTTTTGTGTGTCGCTGTGCTTGTAACCATGGATAATAAAATGAAATAAAATGAAGCCAAGCACAAGGTGGGTATTTTTAATCCCTTTCACCCAAAGGGTCGAGGGTATCTTGTGTTCGTGATTCCATTTATAACGGATATTGAAAAAATTTATATACATATTATTTATATTCATCATGATCTGAGTCAATTTAAGCATGTCTATCCATCTCTCTCTAATTCTGTCAATCTTTCCACACGATAGCTGCCATAATTTAAGAACTATCGAGATCAAAGTTGGCGCATAACATAATTTTTACCAAAGAACTGATAACTTCGTAAAAGGGTAAAATCAGATCAAGACCACGCCTAACTGCCATACAAAAGTATGTTGTCGTATGTTGCTCTCGAACTTGAAAACTTGAATTAAAATATTGAACAAGGGACATAATGGGATGAAAAGCACTCCTACGTCTTCTAGAAAAATTTGCTGTTCTAATACAAAATATGTTTTCATACTTTACTCTAGAAAATATTAAGCTACCACTCTAAAAGTTGATTTAACACGGCTAACTCTCATTTAAAATTATGTTCTTTACGTGTTCTTTACGTGCTTTACAAATGAACTTTAAGAGTGAAGCTCACCACATTAGATTATTTTTATCAACGTGTCATTCAGTTTGAAAATGCATACAATTAAATGAAAACCATTCATATCTCCAGCAGTTCCAGTCATGGTTTAGGGTATCTAACCTTCGGTTTGACCGAATGTTAATATTTCTAAATTAATTTTTCTGAGTTACTTACGTATGCCCCATGTCTGTTGGGTCATATGGGAATTTAAAACATTTACAACTTTTGCAATGCTTCATCCTTCCTCCGGAGATTGAGAGTATTGCTTTACGGTCCTTTAACACACCTTGAGTGCTTCGCTATGATTTAAAGAATAAACTTTATCCAACTTATCAATTAAAGGCTCCGGTGAAACTTCTCCTAGCTTCTTTTCTGGTATTATTCTGCGCATGACATTTGTGTATGGTTTTATTAAAAGGGATCTATTTTAATTAGACGGTCGAAAGCAACAGACCTCTGGTCACATTTTGTCTTCTGAGCTTCGGGACAGAGCTCTTTTAGAAGCCATTTTTTTTTTGTAAATCTTTACCTTTCGAACGCTTCGCTATACCATTCTTCTTAGTCATTTATTTTTTATTTTTGGTATGCCAAACAAGAAGAAAGTACTCAATTAAGATTTTACCTAAAATAATTTTACACAATAATAGTTACAATAAAAAAATTCCGCATTTTTTACCAGGAAATTTGATATAAAAATATTTCGACACTAAACATTCAAATAACAGTTATTTCTAGGAAGTAAAATAAAGTCAAATACAAATTGCAAATACATATACTAACGCTTCAATAAGTTAGCCAAACATCAAGACCACAAAAACAGATTAAACTTATAGTTAACAGTAACAATAAACTAAAGCAAAATACCAGAAAAACAAAAACAAAAAAAAAAATGCAAACATATATGGATTGACACCTATTTAGTTGAAGATTTGTTGCTTTAAACAATTCCGAAGATAATTTTCCGACCCACATTCGACATTGAGGAGGATTCGTTAAGGTGATATAACGCAAGCATGCGCATACACATGCATAATGTAAACGCAATTGACGATTGAAACCGTGACCAAAAAACAAAAGAGTGAGAAAAAATATCAAAATAAAAAACGCATCGTCGTCGTCGTCGTCGTCGTCGCTATCGACGACTTGTTGGCTAGCGTTGGTGTTGCACATTCTACCATGTTAAAGATCTTTTTTCGATATCTATTGGTTAGTTGGTGCCTACAAATATTTGCAAATTTGTTGCTGTTTTAATTTTTAGGTTTTTTTTCTTGTTGTACTTTTAAAGTTGTTTACCTTTCTTTCTATCGACGTGGTTGATTAGTTTGTCCATATGTGTTTGCGGAAAACCTTATTCGTATCTACAACATTTAGGTGGTACTTAAACTAAAATTGCGTTGAATATCTGCATGCTTTTTTTTTTTTTTTCTTTCTAAATATTTTCGCTTTACTTTTTGGTTTTGTAATTAACCAGCAACATGTACGTATGTACTTGGAAATTTAGTTGCAGTCAAAGTGTCAATTACTTTTCGCGTTGTTATTTCGGTATTGTGTTGTTATTTTCTATTTTTGGCCTGAATTTAATTTAATTGCTTAACATAAGCTAATATTATTGGTTTTGTTTTTTTGTTAATTTCTTTTGATTTTTTTTTTTCGAACTTCTTCCTGGTTTAACACGTGTTGATTTCGTTCACATAGATGTCGTATAACTAACATAAGACTGATCATGATGTTTCTATAAATTTCTTTCTCACCATGCTCAGAGCGCCTCTAGGAGGGTGTAATATGTGATCAACCTATATTAAGCTTTGCTTCTCAACATATTTTATGAAGATCCCCTACAAAATGCACTAAAAACGGTGGAAAATCAACAAATAACTAAATTTTCCCAATATCTTCGCATTTTAAATAGTTCACTTATGAAATATATATTTCTTCAATTTAATAGCGGAAGATTTCGTGGAAATGTTGAGGCAGAAGATTTAAGAGGGTCACCACTCATTTTACTCATTTTACGCGGCATTCCCGGGTAATTTTAGAGTTATTTGTCAATTTTCAGGTACTTTTAAGTTCATTTTATATGGAAGCCCCCATACGGAGTAAAGATATGGGGTATACATTATCAGTAAAAATGTTCAGTAGTAAAAATCAATGCGAGTTACTTGTTACCGATCTCTTTTTACCACTCTATGGTCATTTGGGAAGCCGTGAAACCGAAATTTTTAAAAATGTCAATATTGTAGGGGAGCTTGTCTAAGTGGTAGATATATGTAGGCGGTAAATATAAGTACATATGCTCATAAAAAATTCTGATTTAAAAAATTTTTTGCGAGTCGACCATACATTCTATCTCTCTAGGCGCGATTCTAACTATTTTGAGCATTAATCATTTTTTCAGGTTGGAGATGAATTGCAACCTAACCAAGTCAAACCAACCCGAAGGCGCGATTCTGGATGAATCTAACTTTAATAATTTTTTCAAATTTGGGAAGAAATGCGACCTTTCCGAGTCAAATCAACCCGTATTCAAATTCCCTAATACGTATAGGCATTTTTATCTCATCTGCTGAATGGACGTTTTCTACTTTCTACTTTCTACCATGTGGCTCTTTTAATATAAGGACAGCTTATTACATGTACTTGAACAAAATATTGCAATTATCTATCATAATAAATATAATTGCCAGCAGTTCCGCCATGCGACGCATAAGGCTATTAAATGTCAACTAAATCTTTGAATTTTGACATTAAACCGTAACCACTGGGCTCTATTATAATCTACTGAAAATTTATGATAAACTCAATCCGTAGGATTCTCCAGTGAGCCCCAGTAAGGTGACCATAAATGAGAAAATGACCAGCAATATAAACAACTTCTTGACACAAGCTATCACGGATAAGATAACGGTCAGATCAGGTCTGACCAAAGATGTACTGGAACCGTCCCGAATTTAGATAGAAAAGTGTTAAGAATTCTGAGTAGAGTGGTCAAGATATTGTTGAATTATATGCTCAAATAATGCTTCTTCTACAAATTGCGTAGAGATGAAGAGGATGGTATGCTTATGAAGAAAGACGCGCACTCAAAAAGTTATCACGAAAAAAAAGGCGTGAAAAAGACTTCGGCGAAGAAAGAAAGCCACTTAAACAGAGTTGACGGCTTTCTTCGTCGGCGAAAAATTTCGAGTAAAAAGTAAGATGAAGAGAGACGACAAACATAGTTGACGGCGAAATATGTCGCGTACACATAATTGACGGCGAAGAAAGACGTGTAAATATAATTGATTGCCAAGAAAAACGTATTGACGGTGGTGTGGTTATCAACACACTCCTTCAACCAATCCATAACGCAAAATATATAAAAAAATAAAATACACTAATTGTTATAAGTTGATCAAATAACTGTATCGACGCACAACTCTCGTTCCGTAAATTTCGCACAGTGCGTATTTCTATGTTTATGCGTCTTGCTTCGCAGTCAATTATGTTTACGCGTCTCATTTCGCCGTCAACTAGGTTTGGCATCTCCTTCCTCCTTTTTTATGCGTTCTTTTTCGCCGACATGCATCTTTCTTCGTATGAATAGACGATATACATCTGACATACGCTTGATCGATTTTCTGCCACAAACTCACGACGTATTTTGATTTTAAGAACTTATACACTCTGACTGACCCATCCATGTTGAGGTGATAGACCTCACACTTCACATATGTTATGTTATGTTATTCTGGCTGCCCTCTCTCTGATAGGACACACTTAGGCCAGGGAGGCCCATTATGATACCACTGAGCTTCTCTTCCAATACTGTTGTGCGTGTTAAAATTGGACAGCATTAGAAGGGACCTACTTATATTAGCTGGTACGAACGGAAGAACCTCACAAGAACCGTATAAGATCTTGTAGTAAATACTGTTCTTCCTTTTCTTTACAATGTTTCTTGGTTCCTTTTATTTGTTTGACCTTTGGTCTTCGACGCATCATAAAATACATATTCCCTAGGGTTAGCTAAATCGAAAACGAATTGGTAATACAAAACTAATTGCTAAACAAATTTCTACCTATAACTAAATAAAACATATCATACTAAACCCCTTAAAAATATCCTATTTTTATAAGCAATAAATTAGTTTTATGTTCAAAAAGCTTTTAATTATCTAATCGTGACGCATTTCATAGCTCACACTAACCCCAATCGAATACCATATTTCCAAATGCACCTCAACCAAAGAGGAGTGGGGGAAAAAATCCTTTTCAGTACATAAATAAAACCAGCAAAAAAAAAAAATTACCGTCAAATTGACTTTAATGTCTTTTTACACATAATTACTACGTGTGCGCGCGTCTTAAGGAACCCTTTATGACCATTAGTAAAGGCATATATTTTGGAGTTGGAGGTTAGTGGAGGTTTGTTGATTCAAATTTGGTTGTGTGGTTAACTTCGAGAGATATGACTTCATTTAAATGACTAGCCAAAAATCAAATAGGAAACGCAAAAAGTTAAAGAAGGTAAGCTTTTATGTGCAAACTAATTATAGCAGCAATAACAATAAGAATATAGACAAATCAGAAGAAATGGGAAAATCCATAAAATGGAGCCTTTAGCAGTTCACAAAGACAGCGGCTATATTAAATTTCTACATTGATTTTATTCGTAGTTTCTATGTGGATTTTTATTAATATATGAATTGAATTTAAGAATAGAACAAAAATGAGATTTGCGATTGAAATTCGGTTAACGAAAACATTGACACTATAAACTCAGAAGCTGTAAACTGAAATGTCGTGTACTAAAGTCAAGTATTCTAAAAACAAAGTATATGATGAATGAATGGCACAATATATAAAAAAAAAGAAAAAACACTAAAATAATAAAAAATGTTCTTCATCAACATTGTGGTTAAATTCGACAATAAATGTCCAAATCTATAGATCGCATACAAATAAAATTAATGAAAATTCTATGCAAATGCAGATATAAGAAATTGAAGAAGTATCAGAAGAAGGGAAAGAAGAATATAGAAAACATCATTTAAACTTTAATGTGACCACGATGGAGCAAGAAAAAAAAAAATACAAAAAAAAAAAACAAAACCAATAAAGAACTTGAATTGAATTTTAAAATATTCGTAGTCGTTTGCAAACAGACACATACAAAGACAACGACTGAAACACACATTAACAACACTTAGTGCACAGGATATGCTAGAGACATGCAATACATATTTAACTATATAAAGCTACAAGCTACATGGATAAATAAAACTCATAGGACAATGCAAATATAGTACTTATGTATGTACAAGGAAGTGATAGAGGAGAAGCAACAGAGAAGAACTATAAGTAGAACTATTGTGAAGTTTTATCGATTTATGCAAAATGTTACACATTCATCCGTAAATATGTGTATGTAATTTTTGCTTTATTTTATTATTTCCTTTCTTTTTTTTTCTTTTTTTGTACTATGTATGTGGTTTTAAGCACATACCTACTACTCATCTAGTCTGAATATATCACAATGATGACGGTTACTAGGTCGTCCTGCCTAGATATACGAGAAATGTATGTAAATGTCTGAATTTGTATTTGCCTTGTGCTTCGTTAAATGCAATATTGCATTATGTAGCCTATACACGTAAATGCAATTCTGCATATGTATATGTTCATTTCAATATTTTGCATACGAGAATGAAATAGAAATTTTAGCAAAACATACACAACCGCACACACACACACACACATACACACACACACATTTCTAATGATTTTTGGCCTGCCTATATACATACACTATATACATATTTAAATACACTGATATATGAGTAGTCATGTCCTTGTCCTAGTCACTACATAGTATACATATATGACTACCAACCAAATGTAGTATGAACATTTTATATAGGCATTTGCATATAACTACAACAATACCAACAACACAATGACAACAATCAATTGCTATTCTATTGTTTGAGAATATTTTTAGAACAATTTTCAATCAGTCAAGAGAATAGCAGGCAACTCTTTATGTACAAGTACTCGTATGTCGTTGGCAGAGAGTGTGCGAACGGGAACAAAGAACAACTAAAGGAAGGAAACACTAAATGGTACTGAAAATTGCTACTGATGGCTTATTAGAATGGCAATGGTAACAGCAATAGAAAGGGAAGATAAAATGGTAATATATTTTTAATGTAAATTTTACATGCAGCACGAATGACTTTAAAAATCATTCGAATTACAAGGCATATAGATAAATATGTTACAATTGATATAAAGTGTAAAAATAAAAGTGGTTAAGGTCAAATGACTATGACAAAATTTCGAATCAATTAAAATTTGAAAACATTGTGTGGATTTGTCTAAATTTGAAATGAATTTCTTGTGAAATTTTGCAACAACTTAGATAAAATTTTGCTTCAACTTCGGTTATTTAGTCTAACAGAGTAAGTTGGTTTAGTTATGAAATGCGTTTGACATGCATTTAGGCCCTTAAGGAGCATTGCCTCGGGGGCGTGGTCATCTTAACTCTACAGGTCATGGTGAGGCTAAATACATAAGTAATGAATAGTTGTTGTACATGTTGATTTAAAAAGAGTGTCGCAGCTAAGTCGTTAAGCCATTGTCCTTAAGGATCGTAGGTCATAAGTTCGAACCTCGGCAACTATAATAACGAAAACATTTTTTTTTTTAACGGTGGCCACCTTCCAGAGAGCACAAGTGATGTCACAAGAGTTCTTCTAATACTGTTCAAATTTTACTCGCTGAACAGTAGTGGGAAAGTAGTTGGGTAGTATAGTAACAGGACTTTCGGGTCTAAGTGTGTCCTCTCATAGAAAAATTATCTCAGAGAGGGCAGCCACATAACTATAAGAATAGCAAGTTTCAACTTCACTCAACCAGGGGCCGCAGAGAACATACATACAGGAGGAAATAACTTGATCCCAATAGATCTTTATATTGAATAGATAAGACCATTAGAGCTTTAAAGCTGAGAGAAGTTGTAAGTTGGAACAAAAATACATACGGTCAGAGAAGTTTACCTATGTCGCAAGGGCGGGGATCCTGCTGTGATCTTCAGTGAAAATTACACAAGGCTCGTGTCGTTTTGGAAGAAGTGGACTATCGGATGGACATTCAAAATGTACTAAACCATATTCTCACATCATCGCTCACATCATCTACTGCCAAAATTGCAAACAACAGAAGGAACAATGGGAAGAAGGTGAGAAACTGTGAAATTTATTACCGAAAAGTTGGTTGAGCGCGTTGGACAATCTAAATTTTGCATAAGCTTTAAAAGTTGTCCATTATGAATGTGAGTGACTTACTGAACTATGTACTTTAACTACATGAAATGTCTATGAATTGTTTAGACACTAAAATCAAAATTCAACGGAGGAGCTGTTACCAAAACGGCACTTGCAAGCTAATTGTTCGTGAGACGAAATATCTATTAACATACATTTTACCTAAATTGATTTTTATTGTTCTGACCCTATAAGTAAACAAAGCAAGCCTTTGATTTTTCCCTTTACGGAAAAATTAGTGTAATTTATAGTGTGAATTGATATCCTTTTTTAAAACGACTTAAAAACCAAACCGCAAAGATATCAAGCACGTTTTTAAAAAAGTTCAAAGTTATCTGATAAAAATTTATAAGTCCACACTAATATTATTAATTTTTTGTGACCAAATTTAGTAGTATTACAAAAAAAAAACAGAGTACAAAAATTGCCAAATTGTCAATTGTTCATTGCCCATAAATCGGTTGGACTCTAATTTGAAGTTTGTTAAACAAAAAGACACATAGAAGTAATTTAACAATATGTTATTTAATTCCTTCTTCATTCTAAACCACAGGCTTAGTACATTTAAGACCTTTAAATTCTTAGTTATTCTAAAAGCAGAGATCACAATTTTTTGCAGGACTTGAGCAGAGCCGTAATTAAGCATGCTTTAGAACCCAACTAAGTTATAGAAACTCAAATTTTCTAAAACTCATCAAATTATATTATTTAAACTCACTTTTCTGAATTAAGATCATTTTACAAATGCAGCTTTAATCAAATGCTAAAAATTAAAGCTTTAATATGTGGTAACTTTAATGTGAACAATCGATGTCTATGGGTATTTTTACATATTTGATGGAATTTTGTCTGAGAACAGCCAAATGCCATCATGACATACTTACATAATCATTATTTTACCTAAATTACCATTTAAAATCGATTGCAAACATTTTCTTCTTCTTCTTCTTATTTTATTTATTATTCTCTCATTCCTTCGGCTATTTTTTCTTACCAGGCATTTTTTGTGCTTTTGTTTTTTTTCTTGTCGCGTCATTCTTATCCGTACAATCCTGCATAAAATCCTTGCGGACTGAAATTTTCATTTTCAGCGTCATTTCATCGATGTCGGCACTATACCCAATAAGTACGCGCCATACTCAAATCAAATGAAACCATCCAGTCAGTGGCAACGAAAACAATAGCAAGCAAATTATAATGCCAAACGACAGATGGAGACACAGACAAACATATTGCACACAATGTACGGAAGACAAAGTTCTCGACGAAGCGCGCATAGTAGCAGTGGAACGATACCAGCAATGGAAGGAGCATTATTTGTATATAGATGTATGTACTATAGATGGAGAATGGTATGGTTTGGCTGCCGGCCGTATCGTTAGTTTAGTGAGTAGATGTTTTCTGTAGGTCGGTTGCTTGTTCAACATTACCCCATTACCAGGTGAACAAAATTACATATTCCCTTGTTTATAATTTCATTAGTGGCAACACTAAGGAATCATCAACAACATCATCATCATCATCATCATCATCACCATCGACAGATAGGCGCAGCGAGTAGACGGAAAACGATAGCAGCGAAGACAATACAATCCTGTGCATATCCTTCATGTTGCAGCAGCAACAGCAACGTAATCAGTGGGTGTAATGGGTCGGATGAAGTATGAGTATATTGTTCGCCTTGTGTTGTCTTTCACTTGGCAGTCAGACAAAAATCAATTGTTCCCATTATTTTAATGAGATTACTTTACCTACTGAACGACTAAGGCTTTACTAAAAGAAAAAACAAAAAAACAAAAACGAATAATAACAACGACAGCAACACGAAAAATAACAACTTCCTTGAATGTGAGTATGTACAAACTGTTATGTATGGAAGGATAATGACGCTAAGCACTATAGGTATGTGCAAGTAATACTTATTGACTATGGGTAGGTGCTATATAGTATATGAGGTATATATGTAAGTATATGCACATGGTAATTAGAGTGGTCCTTACTAGAGACCAAAGCACGGATCATATGATTTTTTTGACAACGTGGGAGTATCTATGAAAATAGGTGCGAACCGATAAACTCACATCTACCCCCAGTTTGTTTCCATTTCTAAAGAAAAATGACAGCTGTCATCTTGTAAGGTATCTGATCTACGATATTAATGAAATTAAACTTTTTAAATATTTTTCAATTTTCATATGTAATAAATGTCATTTCATTTGTCTTTATATGGTCTGTTCAGAGAAATATGAAGATATGCCTAACTCCATTCGAAATATGATACGTAAGAACCACTCTAATGGCATGGTATGTGTGAGAAAAAAATTTAAAGCGCAAAGTATGCAATACCTAGAGGAAGGAAATTTGTTAAAAGCAATGTTTTCACATTATTTTTATATAGATAGATTCTACTTTTTTCTTCAATACGTATGCTATGATTGCAGTATAATTTGCGTTTTTTTTTTTTTTGTGATTGTACCTTTTTGAATTTTTTTGATTAGTGAAAAGTGAAAACATACCTTAGATATTTTTAAAAAGTATTTCGATTTAATGATAATCATTTACATTCCTATAGTTAATTGCAATCGTTAGTAATACAAGTAGTCGTACTAGAGGTATTTAGCTAGCAATATGTAATAGATCATTGAATTTTACATCTTTTTTAATTAAATCTTCAAAGTTATTTTTAAAAAATTGACCAAATCCATGATCTTCGTAATTGGAGCTCCCCTGAACCACTACATGCTATTATTCTTGAAAAAACGTTAAGAAACATTACATCATCCTCAATTATGGGAACTCATTTAAGCTTCTCCGATAAAGCTAGATATCCAGACCTCGTCCCAGACAGTAAGCTCATCTGGAAGTTCAGGATTGAAAAATGCTTCTAGAAATGCCTTGGTTACATTATACAGTATTAGGCGATTGAAGTGTTACCTCTTCAAGCGACCATATCTTCTTTCTGTGAAATTATTTTTTATTGATTCAAATTACAAAAATTGTGGAAATAATCTGAGTTTCAATATCCATTCACTCTAGCTCGATGTGGCCACCTTTTGCCTTGACTAGCGGATGTGATCTTCTGGTATTTTGGCCCATTCCCGGTACAATGGCTTTTTCCATTGCATCCATACTGTTATATTTTTAGTTCTCACCTTGTTCTCCACATTGGCTCAGTTGGAATAGTCCATCGGATTTGCATCTGTGGATGAACTGAAATGTGGAACATGATTTGTTAACCATTCTTGGTTCGCACGAGCTTTATGAGACGATGCCGAGTATTGGTGGAACGTCCATGGTCTACGACCGAAATGTTTGAGTGCCCACAGCTCTAAAGCAACTTCAAAAACATTTTCCCGATAACAAGTCGCATTGACTTTGACACCAGGCTCAATGAAAACATTTGGAGATCGTCCATCGGCGGTCACAGCAGCCCATGCCATTACTTGAGATATAAAATTACTTCAGGTGGCCATTCGTAGTCTCAAATTTTCGGAAGTGCATTCAGTTAAGTAAACACCATCATTTGGATAGTTTTTGAACTGTTCAATAGGGAAATTTTTCTCATCACAGAGCATAATGGTCAGAAATTCGCCACGTTCGTGCAAGCGTAACAACTCTTTTGCTCTTTCGAGTCTAACTTTTTGCTTCTTTGGTGTAAGATCGTATGCCTTTTGGAACTTATATGGCTTTACCTTGAGCTGATTTTGGAATATGCGTCGGATGCTTTGCTGGAATATTTTCAGTTCTTTGACCATTTGATTACCACTACGACGTGGATTTCGATCAAGTCAATCCTTCACTTTCCGAACCATTTCAGGTGATGTTGATGTTTTTTTTCGTCCACCACCATAGCGTTTGGCAATGCAACTTGTACCATTGTAACGATTTAGGGTACGGTACACAAACATTTTATTCACTTTGAGGTGTTTGAGCTCACAAACAATAACTGGTTGTGAATATTCAGCCAAATATAACGCAATGACACTATTACGTTTGAATTCCATTTTGAATAAGTTTTGTTCTATAAAACTTAGACGTAAATGCTTGTGGTAGTTTGTAAACAATATAAACAGCTGTTATTGGTATGAATGGTAACATGTGGTTGGCAATATCGGTTTTACAGATATGCCTGTATGTAGTTGGTAACACTTCAATCGTCTAACCCTGTATATTACATATTAATGTAAACGAGCAGTTGCTAGAAACAAAATGAGAAATGATACCAATATCTCATACTTGCTTTACACAGCAATTATAAGACCAATATCATTGTATGGGGCCGTCCGCAAAATTGGGGTTTATCTTGGATCTCTACGCTCACCAAACTATTGAATACTCTACTACAAATTAGACACTAAGGGCAAGCAAGTAGTAGCTTATTCGACGACTAGACTTAGACGAACTTCTGGAATGGTCCAGCAAGAGCACAAGAAATACAACCGTTGTATGCAGATCAAAAATATTTCATACCGAGAGCAGTTGTTTATATGACAGCAAAGTTGACTTTCGATATCAAATTTCACTCACAAGTTCCTTATAGGATGGACTGGAAATTGTTCTCCCCGATGCCGGACCATAGCCATGTTTTTTACACAGAGCTGTTGTCAATCAATGAGGTCACGAAGTGGCTTTAGTGTTTTTTCTAGTTTTCCCAGTGGAGCAACTAGAAAAACTTAGTTTGAGGAAGAAACAAATATCAGAAGCTTAACATGTATATTTCCACTAAATGACGATTATGAATTTCAAATATATTTGAAAGAAATTTCACTGCAAGTCGAAGTGAAAATTTTTTAATTAAAAACAAACAGCAAAAAAAAAGCACAAACTACACATAGTACAATCTATAGTAATCATAAGGATAAAGTCACTAAGTAACTAATAACATCAGAAAAATACTGACGGAAATTGCAGGTTATCACAGTTTGTGAGAGAGACCAGCTGAGCTTTGAAAATAAAACTTTGATTAAAATATGAAATTTTAATGAAGATGAAGAACAAATTTCCGAACAAAAAACAATAATCAGCCAGATATGATACCATAAGGAAGGACATAACTAATGACTATGTACGAGTAGAGTAGAGTAAAAGTTATTTTAATTTTCAGAAATTATAATTTTCTTTCAATCTTGTAGACCTATAATATTTGTGCAACTAAGTGTGATTATGATTTGCTTATAAAATTCAGATTTATTTTGTTGCTTTTGCTCCTCCTGTTGTTGTGTAACCACCACCACCACCACAAATCTCAGTTCAATGAGCGTTTAATTAACTCTCAACTACTGATTGTTGTGGTTGTGAAAAATAAATATGATTAATTATGCTGTTACTGCCGTGTTTTTTTTTTTTGTTTCTTCATTTCATTCGTCTTCTTTTTGCTTTTAATTTCTATGGTTTTTCTTGGTGCTGTTGCTAGTATTAGTATTCGGTCCACTTTATCATCGCTTTGTTATGTAATTTTCTTTTATTTTTTTTTTTTACTTAAACTTTGTTAGAATATGATTTATTGTAATTTAATTGTTTCACTTTTATAAGCTTCATTTGCTCAAAATATTGTATAATATAATAATAAAGGCAATCAATATGTGTGGGAAATTGAAAATCAGTTCTATCCTATATTCTGCAAATAAATAAATTTTATTCGAAAATGTTAGCTGCAAGGAAGTATATAATGAATAAAAATTTAATTTCTTCGTCAGAGAGACAATATGGGGTTTTTCAAAACAAAGTGTATGCAATATGATGCAGATGGAATATTGCATACTTTAGGGAGCTTCTCTAAATATAAATGTAATTCTTATTCGGTTAATGAATAATGCTACTATGTTTATGATGCCGAATATATTTTACATATTCATTATTTTTTTTCGAGTATATTTTCTAGTGGAATTGACGGAATTCTTGTATTAAGAATTTATTAAGTAAAGTCATAGACTACTTCGAAGGAATATATCTGAAATGGTTGCTTAAACATTTTCTTACAGTTCGTGCTGGAATTTCATTAGAGTAATTCCAAGTGACCTCTATATTTTTGTTTTGAAGTATGGAGTCTAAGAACAGGAAGTTTTTGAGTACGAGGAGCTTAGTGGTAACAGCAGTTTTGCCAAGTGCACGACCTCTTAGAAAATTTGACCGACAAATGTTTGCTCTGAAGACGATTTGTCGCAATAAAATCATGCTATTAGAGAGGTATGGTGGATGTCATATGATGCATTTAGCTTAATTATGACCCGTTCTGATACAAATCATGCTATTATTTTAAATAATTTCTCATGAAACTCTGTGCATATTATTTATTTACAAATATAATAGTTCAAAAAAAGTATGAAGCCATTGTGCCCATAAATGAACATAGGTCCCATACAAAAGTTTAATTTCCTTGTCTCAATTTAAGGTAAATTCGGTTGTGTCCCATCTCGTGACATTCACTACAACTAGAGTATTATTTCTAATCGGTACCATCAGCAAGTAAAGAGTTCTTTCATAGCACATCCTTATATGGAAGTATTATGAGAATACGCCAATATTTTTCTTCACTTTTTATTCTCATTTCCCATTCTTTTCATTGTTTTCCTTTACGATCTGGATCATTGTAACATACGTTAATCCCTTGCTTTTAACGCTTGCTTGACTTTTTCCATTTTGTGTGAGAGCTTATAATCATTATTGTTGTTGTTGTTGTTGTTTTTATTGTTCATGTTCTTATTGCTTACATTGACAACGCTTTAGACGTGTCACTACTATCATTGTTTCACACTATTTGCCATTGTTTGACGTAATAATGTGGAATGTATTACGCTTTTGCTACATTTCACACACACACACACAGACACACACAGCAACAAGGAAATACACCCACATGCACACAAACACTCCATTCAACAGTATACCAAACGTTTTACAAAATGCCCCTTCCAACTGCTCGCTCGCTTTTAATACCTACAACCTGTACAAATATTTATCAATTTGTCTTTTGCTTTATTCTACATTGCGCTTATGCATTTATTCTTCATTTTCCTATTGTCTTTGCTTAGAGCAGGGTTACCAGATGATTGTACATGGTGTTATCTACCAAAGGGGACAATGTACGTAATGACTTATATTAAATTTAAGGTTCATTCAAAGGGATTAGTATAAAAAGCCTTTCATTTTTGTTTCATCCAAAGTGCACACTACAAATGAACAATGAAACACATTTATTAGCTTCAAACGAATGACGAAACGGTAATTCCCTTGCTTTCTCCAGGGTGAAGGTGTGAAAAATAGGATCCGTTCATTTTTTTCACAATCTTTATTTAATGAAAACAGTGTGTGTGAAAGATGAAATTACCGAATTGTGAAAAAATATGTAATGAAAAATGATTCTTCATTGAATGATTTCACCCCGTTTGATTCACATGGGATATACTTCGCGCTGAAGACACAACAACGAGAGTGAGTGCAACAATTTTGCAAACGTAAAAATTATTTCAAAATTATTTTCCGAAAAATGATATATGCAAAATGTACAAAAATCCATCAAAAGTGGCAACTCTTCTGCACCATGAAATATAAACGTATGGCAGTGAATTTTAAAAGTATTTATACAATATTTCAGTAAATGGGTGGTTTGGCGGTTGTTTGTTGTCTCTGTGATTTGAAGTTAAGCGACATGCTTTGATTTTACGAATTGTATACTCCGTTTGTTTATTTTCTGTTATTATTACTGCTATTGTATGGAGATTCAAGCGTGATGTCGACCAATGATGATGATTCTTGGCAATTGCTCTTGTTTGATTTTAAAATGTTTCACTTATTATTGGCACGTGATCATTTTAATTTCAATTTTCGAATCTTAAGAACCATAGTCTGAGCAAATAATGAAATCTCTTAAAGGAATACAAGTATTTAGATTCGGTTGTTGTTGTTGTTGTTGTTATTTATTAATTAAATTAAAGCATAGCTACTTGTTTCGAAATTGCTTCGAAATTAAATTCATTGTGCAATGAGTGTAGAGAAGGGCGAACGACAAAGATTAGTTTTGAAGTTTTCAGTAATTCATTCCACCATGACGGCTTTCATTAAATTTTTTTCTTTACAAGCTCAATTTCATCAAGGGTAAGATTTTCTTAACAACTTGATTGTAAATAATTTCTAGTGTTCCAAAAATATTTTGAGCTTACGACCGACACTAAGTGCATTTCATTTTTCTTCAACTTCAGATAATTGCAAATATATAAAGGAGTATTTGAATTTATTTATTTTTTTAAATCCAACAAAATGGGCACTATAATTCAGAAGATTTTCATAAATCTATCGCTATCTGTTCTGAGTTAAAAATTTCCAATTTCCAAACTGTGGATAGTTCGAAGTCCGACCTTCATTCCTTAGCAAACGAAATCTTCAATTTTATTTATTTAAATCATTAAAAGAAACGATTTATCATCATCATCATTGATACAATAATAAATCCAAATTCTAATTACAAAATACATTTAAAAGAGTCATAAATAGTACTTAAAAGCAATACGAAACCAAAGTGAAGTGAAATATGCCCCACTAAAGCCGACATATTTATTATACATAAGTCGAAGATCTATCATATTCAGCACATCCTTCATAACTACAAGACTGCAAGGAAATATATTCTGCATATATCACCTGGATGATCTTTTGAAGAAATTGTATTACAATATGTACCTAACATACATCTAGGCCGATTTAGCAATGTGTGTCTGCCTTTCTACCACGCCTTACTACCACGTTGTTGTTGTTGTTGTGACAGAAAAGGATTAAAAAATCTCGAAAAGGTATGTATGTTAGTTAATTAGCTGTTGTTGTTCACATCGACCAGATCTGGGAAGACGGCAGCCTCCTGGGGGTGATGAGCAGCATCTCCTTGTTTTTCCAGCAGCTAGTGCCAGCCAGTGCATTAAGGACATTATTTTGCTATACAACTTTTGGCTGGTGTTTTCAACATACGTGGCGAAGGTCATGAGATTGTCAAAAGTAACTCCGAGGATTTTAGGTTTATTGGAATAGTTGGAATATTTCTGCCATCGACAGCAGAGTACAATTCTGAGTTGTCCAGGGGGTAAAGAGTGTTGTGTTAGACTTCTCATGTGAAAGTTTAAGGCTATTGTGGCTGAGGAATTGTTGGACCTGTTCCAAGCATGCGTTGATTTCTACGCATATCGCCGAGACGTTGTGTCCTGAAGCTTGGAACGTGCAATCATTAGCAGAAGAAATAAGTTGTATGCCAGGAGGCGGCACAGGAAGCTTCTACAGAAAAAAATTGAAGAGGATGGACGACAGCACACTTCTCCGCAGAACCCCCTATTTTACGTTCCTATACGGGGAACGTTCTCCTCTGAATTCGACAAACGGTTGTCAATTGACCAAGTAGATGACTATCCAGCGCTTGATGGAGTTAGGTAGAGATGAGAGCAGGAGGTCGTCGAGTAGGGTTGCCAGTTTGACTTCATCTGGAAGTCGGATGTTCAACGAACTGAATGCCTGCAGAAACCAGCGGCACATCTCCTGACGTCATCCAGAGGAAGTCCACCAAAGAAATGGCTGTACGTGGCTGTAAGTGGCTGCTTATTAGAGAGATCCTTGATTGTTGCCCACAGCTTCTTAGAATCCTTATCGCAGGAGTCGAGGTAGTACAACCATTTGGTGCTGCAATGCTCATCTGCTAGTCTCCTAATGTCAACGTTTAAGCTAGCAATTCTCAAATCAGCAGGTTCGCGGCGCGAATGTCATCGCATTGTTGCGTGAGTTTTTCTGCTTCACTTGGGAAGTTAGGACGAATTTTGGATATTCTACGTGCTGGAATACATTTGGCAGCTATTTTGGTAATAATATGTCGAAATCTAACTTCACCTTTCCGGGCGCATGACGGCGGTGGTTGTTGCTCGAAGAGCTTCTCAGTAAGCTCAGTGAAAAGAGGCCACTTTGCCTTGCTGAAGTTAATGAACGATCGTTCCCACTGCAATCGGGTCTCCATCTAGTAACGGACTCCGGACTCTAGATCAACACCTGAGTTTGCTACCCCAGATCAGATTTCGAAATCACAATTTTCTCAGCATTGAATTTACATCAACTTTGCTACCATATAAAATTATGGTGTCGAATGATTATTTTCATGCTTTGCCATTGAAAATATAATGCAATTAAGTTATAACTCGGTTCACAAGTGAGAGTAATCGGATGAAAAATAAGGCTACTTCCCATAGAAAAGCATGGTGTCGAATTAATGTTTTCACACTTTTCGCGCGAAAATATACAGCTATTATTTTGAAACTTGGCACTCATAATTATATTTACTAGTATATAAACTTGCTTGAAAATAAACGTATTCGTTTAAAAGCCACATCTACCTCTCATACAAAAATATGAATTACACGTATGTTTTCATCATTTACAAAAGGAAAATATGAAGAAATCAGGCTGAAAATTTGTATATACGATTATAGTTACTAGTTAATAAACAAATTTTATAATTAACGGAATCGTATGAAAATTACTCCTACCTCCCATACAAAAGTTTGTCTTCGAAGATATAAAGCTATTGAAATTGTATTCAATTTCATATAAAAATTCATAGCACTTCATCATTATGATTTCAGTGGGCAAAATTAATCACAATGTTCACTTTATTTTTATTTTTCATTACAATTATTAATATAATATTCTGCTTAATAATACATTGTAGCTACGCAGAAATCATTTACTTATACTTAAACAAATTTTAAACCGTATAAAATTATAATTGTGAACCTGTATTATACCTGTGAACGTAGGCAATGTAAGTAAATTCTATGACCATACCATACCATAATAAATGACGATTGCCTTACGATCTTAGAAATGAAAGCACCTGATTTGATTTTTGCTTACAAGACACTTATTTATTCCATTTAACAATAATAATATCAAGTATGACTAACATAAAGAAACATATAGGGAGAGAAAGAGAGGTAAAAAAAGAGAGAGAGGAAGAATTTTGAGAATATTTTATGATTTCTGGCATTTGCTTAACAACAGCAACAACAGCAACAAAAATAATTAAATAGTAAAAGCTACATTTTATGATAGCCCACCCACCTACGCAAATAGTATAAGTAAAAGGCACCAAACAAGTGGAAGATGATGTGATATTGATGAAAATGATGAAGATGCATAAAGCCTATCGAGATAATAATAATAATAATAATAATAATAATGCCAAAAGCTAGAGCAAATGTTACATTAAAATCCTTCACTTGACTTCACCATTTGGCAGACATACATTGATTGAGAGCAGAGTGGACCGAAGATGAAATGAATGCCAACATCATCATTTTCATAGTAACATCAGGTAAAATTTGATTTTTTCACTTGAATAACTTAATGAATGGCAGCGCTTAACTACAACTACAACAACAACAACAACAACAATCTCATAATGATGAAACTTGACGAATCTCATCATTATTATCATAATAATCGTCATCATAGTCATCAGACAAAGACAAAGAAAGTAAGTAAAGTGTGCATACAAGAAGAAGAACAAATATAAGCGCAACTGCTTAACTTCTGATAAATTAACTTCATAATCTGTTGAACAAAAATTCTTCAAAAGGAAAAAACAAAGGCAATAACAATATGCTGATGTACGCAATTTTTGCTTCATCTTTCATAAGTACTCGTACTACAACATACTCGTAGTACAAATGCTGCTGCTGCTGGTGGTATTCATTCAATCCACCAATCATTCATTCATTTATTTGTACACCTTCAAAAATCTGTAGTCCATAATATTTTGCGTCGGTATATTACGTTATACTCTGCGTGTGGAAGTTTGGGTTCATGAGGCATGCGATGAGAGCGGTGCACAATGGTAAATAAACGTTAGATTATACCTTTTTTGTCTTTTGTGCTACTACTGTCTGTATGTGTGTGTGTGTGTGTGTTGTCTGTTGTGTATTTGATTAGAAAAATTACAACAATTTAATGTCTCGCACCATCATCAGTAACAGCAAGCATCGGCGTAATCAGACTCATATCCCTTTTTTTTTTTGAATTGTGCTCCTTCTCCTATTGCGTATAAAATCCAAAAATGGCAAATTAAATAGCTGTCAAAATATTTATTGCCTATTTAATTTTGAATTATTAATTTTTAAATGAGCTGACTACAGGAGTGGAGTATATTGAAGTTATGTTAATCGAACCGATTTATTATGCTATTGAGAAAGGATTTTAGGTGATTTTAGGGGCAGAGGAATTGCATAGTTTAATTTTTGAATACTCCTGTGATTTATTTTGATTTTATTCATATTTTATTTTATTCTTAAAACATTTTGTTAGTAAAGATGACTAATTTTTAATATTTTACGGGTTCAAATGATAATAGAATTAATTGGAGGGCTACGCAATTCGTAATGAGCCCTTAAAAAAATCAATAATAAAAGTAAATAATAAGAATCTTAGTTGCCCTGTATATTTTCGAAAAATCATACTTTTGTGCTAACAGAAAGCAGATGAAAGAAGAAGAAACATAACCAAAGATGTACATTGAGAGCAGGCATTGCTGATAAAATTTCCAGCAAGTCAGGAAGCCAGGAAAGAAATGCAATAATTCTCGAGTTTTACTTAAGAATCGTACTTAGATAGCATCAATAAATACATTGCAAAACAACAAAAAAGATGCTAACTTTAGTAAGCAAAACTATTGGCGCCAAATATTTTAGCTTACTGACTAAGATCAGTACTGACAATTCCTTTAATTTGCTGTAATTAATCAGAATATGTTCTATTTAAAATGTTTATGTATAAAATATAAAAATAAAATCAACTCTATGTAGGATAGTTAGCCTCTATGTCGTTTTATTGGCACATAGATAGTGAGTTGTCAAATAAAATACGATAAGTATTTAATTTGAGCTACAACTATATTATATTTATTATATCTCTTACGTATAATATTCTTTACTAGAAATAATAATAAAGTTCGATACCCTTTAAAATTAATATAAATGAGTTATATGAAAATAATTGTTGTTTGAACTTTGAATTCATTCTTCACATCGCATAACTTTCTATAAATATTATAAATTTTGTATTCAGGTGAATCAAATATTAAATATGGTAAATATATTAAATCAGTATTAAATCAGCATGGCATTCATAGGTCTTACATTAATTGTGAGCTTTTGAAAAGTCTACAACATAATATTTTTTAAATTGTCATGCCTTGATTTTTGAATTACTAACCTATGAAATATCCAGTAAAAATTTTAAATATGAAAATCTGAGGGAAATTTATATCGAAGTATACACTGAAGTATAAATTTTCCGATTGCTCCGATTTTGATTTCATTGGTAGACTAATTAAAGTTTTTTTAAATAACTTCTTTATTTAACTATAATTTGACACGCCCTCTCCAATTAAACTTATGATTTCAATTGAATTTTTCTTCAGCATCATATAGTGCTATGTTGAACCTGACATCCTAAGCCTAATCAAGGTCTATAATAGAACTCAATGGTCGCGCTATAACCCTTACATCCGATAGCTGTTTTTTTTTTGCTACATCCCTTACTGGAATGCATTATATGTTCTACCCTATTAAAAATATAAATCCAATACACTACCATTACATTATCATCTACATATTTTATTTGTATAAAGTTATTATTACTGTTTGTTTATTATAAACTTTTATATCGATAGATGATAACGAAAGACTTTTATAGAAATTTCTCTCTATAAAGATTAATACAAAGTTTCCAAACAAACATCACACAAACACATCTATATCTGTATAAAAGTTACCACCCAGCAGTTCACGCAACTGCCACTTATCCCTTGTAATTAGTTATAGAGTAAGTCACAATGACAAAATTAAAGTTGATCGTAAGATAAATATATTTGGCAAGAAACTGGCCATAGAACTAGTTTGAAGTAATGCAATGAGAGTTAGGTGGAACAGAGTTATTGAACGAATTTATTTATGAGTATCAATCAACTTCATAGAACTAGCTCATATCTGGTTACAGGTAATGCAGCTACATCTGGTTACAGGATTGCAACAGTATTGAAGGCTTATTGCAAATTGTTTTTTATCTCAATTTTTGTTCTTTTTACTTCCTTTGATTGTTGTTCGTTTGAAATTCAAATTTGTCTTGAAGAATAATTGTGGTATTTTGACATGTGCGGTTAAATTTTGTTATGCTTCAGCCGGGGATTGAATCTACGACCTACAGATCAGAAGGCCAACGCACAAATCACTGAGCTACGGCACCCACAAAGTGAAAAGTAGAAACGTACGAAATGGTAATAGAAGCTGGAACTAGTCACAGACACCACAAGAACTAGTGGAATTACTGTTGATTGACCAAATTCATTGCGCTACAGGGCATCCATTTAGTATATATCTCAATTTCTTAGTTTTATTTGCTCCTATAAATGTTGCCACTGCTGTTGCTAACTTCAAATGTTTCCTTATTACCATCGTATCAAGTAGATTATATGTATTTCTACTAAACTTGTATCTTTTCCATATTCTATACATATTGTATATTATCAACCCATTTCGTTTTATCCTTATTCTTCCTGCATCTCTTATTTCAACATTTAACCATTTTAATACACTAGTAGTCGTTTAATGTCAGGATGCATAAAACTCCTTAGAATGTTAGGTGTAGGAGAGTGTAGGAGAGAGAGAGAGAGAGGCGAGAGCGAATGGTGTATGTTAGACTATGCTCGAATTTATATATATGAATTTATTGCGCAATAGTGTTATATTTCATAGTAATAATAACAATAACACTTATTTAATACTTAGAATGTCATAATTGGGCCAATGGCATTTTTCAAATGAAAACAAACAAGCAAACAAAATTATAACTTTCGGGTTTCATACATTACAGACAAACATTGTTATCTCTTCATAGTAATTACGCAATGCATATATCGGATTTTCTAATATTATATTTAGTCTCAGATTTAATTGCCACATGTACTATACTTATGTGCAAACATACATACGTATACTCTTATGAGGAGGAGTTACTAGTAAAACTTTTATTTTATATTTTATTACAGTCTTTATAGTCTAATCTCAGTCCATTTCTTTCATTCTCACTGTGTCTGATTAGATATAATTGATATAGAGTTTATCGAAACACTTTCACTTTATATTTTACATGCGAGTTCTGCTCTTTAAGTTTTGCAGTTACATATTTTATAATGTGAACGTAAATTCACTAATTAGTATAACCTACAGTCAAAGAGTTAAGGGCATATATATTGAGTTTGAGCTTCCAATAAGGAGAATACATATAATAATATTGATCCTAATCACGATCTGAGTCGATTGAATCGATCCTAAATAGATGACTTCGTAAATGGTTGAAAGAGTACAGAATTTACACAGAATATGAGCTTGATCCTTAAGGGTTGACAACTAAATTAAACAACTTATAGAATTTCAATTTACTTTTAAAAAATATCAAAACTTATATAGCGACTGCACCAACAATACATTTATGAATGTATGTATGAGTAGATAGTTATGGTAGATAATAAAACGTTTTACACTATTCTCGTATAAAGCTATAAGGATAAACATACATATATATTCCATGATTTGGTTCAACTGGTTAGTCCCTCATGCTCAAGCATTATGTTGCTGATTATATTAAAATATAGTAAGAAAATTGAGATTTTCAAATTTTTAGGCATGCCAGAAGCAAGATTTTACTAAATTGCAATATGATATTTTTTGTATATACTTGCATATTCTGGAATAAGATTGTAAATTCTCTGATAAGAGCAATTGTTAATGGCATTCTTTCCTTTGTATATTCATACGAGTAAAGGTATGCTTTTATTATCTTAATAATTGTATATGTCTGACAAGTTGTTTAGAAAATTGTTATTTTAGTTTTAGATACCGACAGATTATATATATCGTATATACAAGAAAGTTATTTAACTAATGTTTTATAAGAATTTAATGGAATTTTTTAGAAGTATACAGAAATTTTATTGAATATATTTTGTAAATAAAAACATGTAGAAGTAGTCAGTAATAAAGCTGCCTATCCAGCCCTAAGGGTTTGAAAAAAGTGTAATTTGTAAGATAATTCGACTGCAAAATTGTTTAGCAAATACTATACAATATGCCTTTGAAAACTTTTTTAAATAAAAAAAAAATTTAAACGATGTCAAAAAAACGTATGGATTAAGCTTTTCGACATTATTGCACAATTTTTGCAATTATGTTGAAATGTAATTGTATCAATATTAGTACAAAAATGAATGTTATTATTATATTATAAAGGAATATTGTAAAAAATTGATATAGATAGGTTAAGGTGACTATCCGGAGGAGCAGTCCATTAAAAAAATTTCAACCATTGCTTCACATACAAAAATATAAACCTTTTTTCATACGAAAAAAAAATTCAAAATTATTGCAAAAGTTTTTTGAAATTAATTTGTTCGGCTTGAATTCAGTACACCGTTGATCATAATAAGCGAATTAAGAAAACCACTTTAACTATGAAGACCTGTAGTCTACCTGGACCATGAGAAAGATAGAAGGATCAGCTACTGTAGATCGCGTCCATGATCAAATTTTCAACTGGCATCAAACTTATGGTGCTGCAACCGATATCGATTATCAGTTGTAATTTCAAACAAATTAACTATATAAAAATATTCATAAATTAATAAGAGTAAAGTGGGAGCCGTAGCTTAGTGGTTAGTGTGTTGGCCTTCTGATCTGTAGGTCGTGGATTCAATCCACGGCTGAAGCATACAAAATTTAATATCGAAAAGATTTTTTCCTCGAACGGTACCCACCGTCGGCAGGAATTGGCAATTTTTCCGGCAGTAACAATTTGCCAAAAATGCTTCTTTAAAGAGCTCTGTGACAAAACTAAGTTAAAGTGATGTCACAAGGGTTCTGCCGTTCGGAACGGGCTAATATAAGTAGGTCCCTTTCAATGCTGTCCAAATTTAACACGCACAACATTATTGGAAGAGAAGCTCGGTGGTATTACAATGGGCCTTTCTGGCCTAAGTGTGTCCTCTCAAAGAGAGGGCATCCACATAACCTAACCTAACCTAACCTAACCTAATAAGAGTAATAGAAATATACATGTTTGATATTGCCTGTTCCGAAGAATAACGCATAGTCTCGTTCGCATTACAGTGGTCTTACTTTATCACAAAGCTATTTTAGACATTTTTCGTGAGATTTTTTTTTTTTGGAAAATTTTCTGTATTTCATATAGTCTAAATCTAAATTCTTCTTAAACTAAATTCTTTAAGCTCTTCTGAGAATTGCAATTTTTTCTTTTCAGTAAAATTTCACAAACTCTCACATATAGCCACAATAAAATCTTCTGTTCCAAATGGAGACATATTTAATACTATTGGTTCCAAAGAGCCATAAGTACTTACTTACTTAATTATGTGGCCATAACAATCGAATATCGCTTTAGGCCGAATATAACATGCTTCGGCAGCCATCTCTGTTCTTCGCTAGCTGGCGCCAGTTAGAAATTCCGAGCGCCGTCAGGTTCTCCAGTACTTGGTCTTTCCACCGGAGGTTAGGTTTTCCTCTTCTGCGTCGTCCTCCAGCGGGTTCCGAATATAACACCTTCTTAGCCGGAGCGTGTTTTTCCATTCGCTCGATATGACCTAACCAGCGCAGCCACTGGATTTTGATGCGCTTTACTATGTCAATATCGGCGTACAGCTCGTACAGCTCATGGTTGTACCTTATTCGGTACTCACCACCAACGCAAATAGGTCCAAAGATCTTGCGTAGGACCATAAGTATGAGCCATAAGTATTTTCCAAAAAAAATTCTTGAACCCTCACAGGTTGTCATAATTAAAGTGCCTCTATAAAATACAGAAATTTTTGTTAAAATAAATATAGTCGTTATTATAAAAATTTTTTTTATTTAAATCTCTCATCCTCTTAAAACACACCCTATACATACAAATATGCAAAACATAAATTGTAGATCATTCTCTAAATTCAATTCTTTGTCGGCAGTCTAATTTTGTTTTCGCTTTGGATTTGCTTATACAGTACACTTAAACATCATTATGAAACCTATTCGTACAGCTCTCCCCTGTCGCTTTCGCAATAAACAATCATTTATAATTAATGTTAATACTCGTAAAACGTTTCATAAGCTACTGGTTTCCCTTTCGGTTCTGGATGTGCTACATATTGCAATTATTTCTATTTTTTATTTTGCTCTTTTTATTTAATTAACTACAATTAAAGGGTTACAAAAATGAAATTGAGCTTAAAAATTTAATGAAACGCAATGTAATATATACGACAGATAAATATGTATGCCTTTATACAAAAACATATACATAGATACTCTGGTGTATGTGAATGTGATGATAGAAGTGTGATAGCGCTGAATAATTGTAAGCCATTGAAATGTGTACTCATCAAAGTAAAGATGAGCGTTGTCTATGGGAGTATGTTTATGTATGTGTCAGCCTGTGTGTGTGTCTCTGTGTGTGTACATTAATATATCCGTCTGTCTATCTATTGAAACATTTGTTAAACTTCCCAAGCATTATATGTATAGTGAGTAGTATTATTTTTTTTTTTTTTTTGTACTTCTACCAGCTTCATGCTGCTAAAGCAATTTATATATTATCAGTAGCAAACGACAAACAACCACATCGTATTCTTATACTCATACATACTAATCATATAATTTGATGTCTTCATTATGAAGAACCCTTTTTTTTCTGTGCCACCGACAGACAGACAAATCCACATATGATTATTAGATAGAAGCTTCTTTATATTTCCATATATTTTTGCTTAGACATTTTCCTCAAAGTGAAGTGTACGAGTGAGACTAAAGAAGGAAATGTAGTAATAGTTATTATACCATGCTAGTAGTACTAGTACCTACATTAAGCCTGAACTTGGTAATGATAATGGTCTTACTTTAAGTTATGAGCAAGATTAATAAGTATCATACATGTGGTGTAGCTTTGGTGAATAAAATATCATACAAGTAACAGTGCGCAAATACGACGAACAACTGGAGTTGATGATTATATGTTGCTCTCAGCCATATGAACAGCACGTGTGACATTAAGCAATTATGTTTTGTGACAATTTCTGTTCTGGCTGTTGCTGTTGTTGTTGCTCTTGTAAAATTACTAGCAATAATTATTTTGAATTCCTCTTTATAAGTGCTCATTCCATTACATTTCTACATTCTTCAAGGAGAAGACCAATGAAAGTACAAAAAAAGATATAATAAATTTTGTAAAAAATAAATTCACATAATTAAACTAATTTAACGCAAAATAAATGTGTTATTGGTATCATTGTTGCTTTATAATTGCTTATGAGTGGTCTAATAAATGATAATTGTTTGTCGTGAACATGGTTCAGTGTTGGTGGCTGTTGGCTGATAGTGATGATGATTATGTTGGTACAAGAAAATGTTGATGATCATTATGATTACAGTGATGATGAGTAGCTAATTATATTAACTGGACTCTTATAGCGTTGAACAATTAAAGAATAATCAAGATGAATACTTTCAGGGAGCTTCCATTTAGTATTAGTGATACTTTTCCTAATAAAAGTATTAACAAAACCCATACAAATGGGATAGAGTTTTCTTCAAAGAGTTTATGTAGTATGGATTTTTCATCTTTAATAACCTCTATTAAAATTTATTTCAGAATAGACTGGTTCACTAACTAGATGTGCTACAGCCAGGTATTATTGAAAATAAAAATTTGACGGAAATAGATCTGCATTTCATCAGTAGACTCTATAATATTTGATATAACACTTTCCTTTTCAAGGCTCTCCACAAAAATAAACACTTTTGAGTAAACCAAAGTTTGGAAAAATTCAACCTAATGCATCAACACAATATCCTTCAAAAACAATGCAATCATTCCAATGCCTCTCTAACATATCGATACCTTTCCTGTAGAGTAACCTATCTTTGGCCTCAAAATAGCCTTCTGTCTCGACGATCCGCGCTTCATTCGATCCAAATCTCATTCCGCCTAATAATTTTTTAAGGTCGGCACAAAGGTAAAAGTCGCTGGGAGCCAAATCTGGCTAATACGAGTGGTACGGAAGCAATTCGAAGTGTAATTCAATTTGGAAATGGTAGCCAACGGTACGGTGCATTGTCTTGGTAAAAGAGCACCTACTTCTTCTTCATATACGCCAGTTATGCCGCTTTCTGGTTTTTTTAACGACACGTTTCTTCGATATCTTAAAGTATTAGCTATCTTCTGCAACTTCCTTTTAGGGTTTGCCAAAACGATTTTGTGGACATTAATGATGTTTTCAGATGTCACCGGTGTCCGGTGTCTTTTGCGCTACCAGAGCGCTCGGTATCATCGGTGTTTGTACGACCGCATTAAAAGTGAGCAAACCACTTCTCTACCATTTGTTTTGATGGAGCAGAGTCCGAGTAACACTTATAAAATCAACCTTTACCTATCTATTCTCCGCCGATACTCTTCTTGCATATTGCCATTCGTTTGTTGAAATTGTTCATCACATTTTCGCATAATTGGTGCCGTCTTGCTGAAAACAAACATCGTCCAAGTCCATGGCATCAATTTCAGGCCGAAAAAAGTCAGACAACATCGATCGGTAACGCAATCCATTTATTCACGCGGTCGCAATAGCATCATTTTCAAAAGAAAATGATGGCCCAATAACACCGCCAATGACACTCTTTGTGAATGGAGAGGTTGTTCCACCATTTCTCTTGGGTTTGTGGAGCCCCAGATGCGACAGTTTTGCTTATTCACTTAGTCAGATAGATGAAAATGAACCTCATCAATCAGAATAATTTTGTTTGAGAAATCATCATGATCTTCTTCATGCATTTTCAGCACCCAATTGGTGAATGTTTGGCGTTTTCCATTGTCTAAAGGCTTCAATTCTTCTTGGACAAATTGGGGGTTTCCGCCACACTCTCAGCAGCAGCTATTATATTTCCAGTTCACCTAGCACGAGTTGGAGTCTTCACATCACTAATTTGCCCGAAACGTTCGAATTTATATATTAATATCACTATATCTATGCGAGAAGGTGTTTGATGATGGCCAAAAACAGCACGAACTTTACGAATCGTGTTCGTGAAATTTTCGTCGTTTTTGTAGTGAATTATCACTATTTTAATGCATTGTACGAGCGTGTGGTGGTGGGTACCGTGGCTCAGTGGTTAGTGTGTTGGCCTTCTGATCTGTAGGTCGTGGATTCAATCCCCGGCTGAAGCATTACAAATTTCATATCGAAACGATTTTCTGTTTGAACGGTACCCACCTGTCGGCAACCAATTGGGAATTCTTGCGACAGTAACAACTTGCCATGAAAAGGCTTCTAAAAGAACTCTGTTACAAAGCCCAGAAAAAGTGATGTCGCAAAAATTCTGCTTTTCGGAACCGGCTAAAATAAGTAGGTCCCTTCTAATACTGTCCAAAATTTAACACGCACAACAGTAATGGAAGAGAAGCTCGGTCAATGACCCCTTAGGAGCTTTAAGCGCCACATATTTATTTTTTATTTTTTTTTTACGAGCGTGTATCAATTCATACCTGAAAATCTGTAGATCTTCTTTGTGAAATGTTAAAATATCCTGTACCACATAATATACATAAATGCAAAAAATACTTTTTTATTGTTTTCTCGGTGTATTAATTTAACAACAAAATCACAACACACTACACAACAAAAATAATAATAATAAATTCTTTTTGACACTAACATGTGAAAAGATATACATACGAGTATATGAGGTATAGCGTAAGAAGTTGCATGTTTTACAAGCAATAAAATTGCATTTTTCACATAATATAGTGAAAGTCATAAAAATCTCACTCTTGTATACTTGTACTCGATTAACCAAGCATGCATATGTTTATTGCAATGTTCACATATAATACTAATAGGAACGAATATGAGGATACATCCTATATGCATACATATGATGACAGCCTTCTATAGACCCCCATAGTGTCATATAGAGCTCAGATCTAGGCATGTTGATATATGTTACTTGTCGATCATAAGAGTCGATAATATAAAACTGCAAGTAGGTACATAAGTAGAAGTATGTTGTTAAAATTTCAATTCGGACTTTTAAAGACTCAAAACATGTGCAAAATTCCAAATGAAAATATGTAGTAAATAAGTGTAATAAATTTTTAAAGGTTCATTAAAGTATTGGTGCTGCGTTGAAGCGATATTTAATATTACAAAATAAAATTGTAGACCTTACAAGCATCGATGAGCAGACTTGCGAATAAAGTTAAAATGATTCAAAGCTAAAAATACAGAGATATGAAAAAGTGTAGAATCATAGTTCCTAATACCTACAAAAAGTTAGTTCAATGCAAGTAAGATGTAAAAAATTCTATAATCAATCGACTACGGAGACAAACTAGTACTTTTTTTTTTAGCTTACCACTGTTTTCATAAATAACTACAAAAATGAAATAAGAGTCTTTATATTTTCATGAACTAACCTCATTTTGCCATTTAGCACCAACAACAATAACATACAGTGTATATTTGTTATGGTTTACTTGAACTTCTTAAACTAGCTTAACTCATTACTGAATTGAAAAAGGTTATAAAAATCATTGTAACCAAAAGAAGACGATAGTCATCAACAACAACAACAGGAGCAACAGCAGCAGTAGTAAAAGAGATGCTTTGTCTTGATATGTAAGGTAATAGCAATATATTGTATGATTTTATGTCTTTATTAACTTTGTACTTACATAAATCTATTCTAAGAAAATAATTGTTTCTTTCATATTTTTTTGTTTTTCTTCAAATTTTGACATCATCTTACATAGACAGTTTAATATGTACGACAAGTTAAATTAAAGAAAAAAATATGAATGATTTATTTATGGGAGTTATGCATTATAAATGTGAATTTGAACGCATACTCATCCGTACACATATGTAGTAAATACCAAATTAGTGAGAGATTCATGAACGAGTGCTGATTTTATTATACCTATGAGCCTGAATTTTGATCAATTTTCTGTCCACTGATTTCCTTTTTATTGTTTTATTAGCTAAGGATGTAATGGTAAAGAATAAATATACGATTATAAAAGAATTTATCGTTATAGTTTTGCTTCTCTTATTCCTATCATCTTATGGTATAATATCTTTGTTTAAATAACTTGTAATATTTATTTCGTATTAGTCGAGATAAATTATGCAATTCCGATTTGGAAGTCTCAGACAGTGCTTAAATTCATAAAAATGCTAAAATTTACTTTTTACAAGTTAAAACATAAGATCTTGCATAATAGATCATATTTGGTCGCAGTGCATCTCTAATTATAATTGAAATAATGTAGATGTTAAGCTTATTAGAAGGAAGTTGTATGCTCAGTCCATTAAAAGTTCTGAGATCTCAGCACTATTCCGACGATACGTTATTGAAAATATCCCAATCAAACTCTGTAGAGAAGGTGTTGAATAGTATCAGTACTGTGCCCCAACATGATCAGAGGGATTGTACAAAACGAACGATTTGGGATTGAATTCAAGCAAAAATGCAACTGATGTTATTAACTAATAGAATTTCATTTTAATCTACAACAACTCAATGGATAAATGTTAAATATCTGAATCAGTGCTTGATAATTCCTAGTAATACTTACCGAGATTATATCGTATGACACATACCCTAAATAACGGCTTAAATGTAACTAAATGAGAAGAGTTCAAAAATAAGCATGCACGAGAATGAAGAGTTCCTTCTGGTAAAATTTGAGATCTCGATGTCTTAGGGTATTTACCACGGATAGATCTTTATTTTGAATAGGCAGCAACCATGAGGACTTTAAGGCTGAGAGAAGCTGACACCGGCTTCGTCATTTTGTTTAGGACGCCAGAGTGTTGTACGATCGGTGAAACCAACTACATAGTACGTATAGTGAGTGACCTTTAGCAAGAATTCGGCATAGCGCGCAACTTCCCGGAAGAAATGGAGTAAAGTTATGACACTTAAAACCTGTACTGTACCGCAGTAGTGGCTCCAAATTAGACTGACGGCTCACAGTAGGAATTTACTCTGTAAACCCAATCATCATGAAATATATACGTCATACCTAACATCGGGACAAGAAAGCATAAAAGTCATTGATGTGACGAATGAGTTCGCTCAAGCAGGATTTGGAATGCAGAAAGTTCAGACTGTCCTCGTATTAACACCATAAACTATGGTAATAGTGTGAATCGGACACAATATTTACTGCCTAAATTGAAAACAACTGCCGGAGGGAGAAATTATGATTTTCTTACTTGACATTATGAAAGGGCGTGATACAGCACGCTGAGCAAACAAACTTTCCCAGAGCCTTGAAGAGCTGTCCGGGACGATTGTAATCACCTACTGAACCATTTTAACCGACCGAAATGAATAGAAATCGTAGAAAAATATATTAGACTAAGACAAAATTCAACTGAGGTTTGGTTCAGGAAATTCGGCCTGCGTCATTTAAGACATTGTGGAACCCTCTTTATCAAGATTATGAATATTTTTCTTTTCTTGGAATTCTCATTACCTAGTTGGATGATCAAAGAGGTAGTTCTCAGGAAATCTCTTCTAAACAAGCGTTATTCTTCATTACGTTATTGATGATACATCGATGAAAATTACAAGCTTAAAATAAAGCTTAAAAAAAAAAGTATTTAAAAATTAGTAGCAAAATTATTAGTATTGAAAAAGTATTTAATTAAATTAGTTAAATTAAATTAAACAGCGAAAAGCAGCAGCAATATAAATCAGAAAATAGAAGATACATCAAAGTGCACTTACAAATGAGCTGTCATCTTAATGATGCACGTGTCAACTCTTTTGCTGCACCATCTAAGAGAAAAATATAGAAAGATAGCCAAAGCCACGGAGATAAAGATAAAAGGAAAATGGCAACTATTGACAATGTTCAAGATGTCAACAACTCGTTAACGTTCTCTTTATGCAATTTTTATTTCGTTTGACAGGACAAGAGTACATAATACTGTACTTTATATAAAAGGTATGGATATGAAATGATAATATTATTATGCAAAAGCTTGCACAAATTGAATAAACACCCTTCAGAGATAGGCAATGTCTTAAACTAGCAACATACTAATTAATATTATGCGCAACAACAAAAAAAAAAGATAAAAACAAAAAATGCATGCAATATTTATTCAAAACGGGGGGTCGATGGAATAGAGTAAAAATAAAAACGGGATGAGTGCTGCCACTTAATTTAAGTCATCCATTAAAATGATACTTTACAAAGAGCGTAGCGAAGCGCCCCCTTTTTCTGTATAGTACACAATATGTTGATTATATTCACATTTCAGACAGCGATGATGATTATGATGATGTTGCTGATGAGTCTTCTACCATGTTTTGTCTTTTTATTGCACGGCATATTTGTCTTTGATCTTTGACACATGGCATAATAATAATAACACTCGATAAAAAATGAAACAAATACAAAAAATTAACTGCAATATTTGCCAGTGTTGCATCACATAAGTGATGCCATAAATTTGAAAAATTTATCAGAAAAACAAAATTAACTTGAAACTTGATGATTATTGCTATCACCATGATAATGATGATGGAAATGAAAATAATGATGTCCATCATTGTACATATTTCTATTTGAAAATATTTAAAATACATACACATTTGGTTTTCGAGTATACGAATTTGTTATTTCGTCTCTCCATTTGGATGTTTTCCACCAAACCAACAAACAGCGACTACCCTTTGCTATATGTTATTTGCCGTTTCTACTATTTCCCCCCTATTTTGGTTTCATTTTTGGAAAAAGCATTCCAGTTATTTGACTCTTTCTGTCAAGTGTCTGTGAAAGTGCCTCTATGATGAAGTTTTATTCTTGTTGTTTTTTGCTTCTTATTGGCGGTTGTCGCTGCTGTTGCTTTGAAATTATCTTTTTCACCAGTGAAGCATGCAAATTGGAATTTTTTGCTTTGTATACCCACCATCCAGATACTTTGAAGTGTTTATTCTTTGACTACATACCTACTAGATGATGTTTTGTGTAAGCCTCTACCTTATACTTGTACATATTGATCAAGGTGGCAAGTATTAAATTGCAAAATGTGCGTCTAGTTTATGTGTGTTTTTGTTTTTGTTATGATTTTTTTCTTTTAGTACAAGTTATGTAGTTTTGAAATAAGTTGAGGTTGATTACAAAATCAATGAAGACATGAGTGGGGGAGGTTTTGAAATGTAATTTGATGTATCAAAGTTGAAAATTTTCTAGTTGAAATAAAAAAAAAATACCAAGAACAGATAGGTGATTTGGGAAAATAAAGCACAAAAATGATATACAAGAAGTGATTTTATTACAAAGTAATATGTTTATGAATCTCCATTTATGGAACTGGTATTAATTTCATTTGAAATTTTTATGAACTCTCACGAGGAGTGAAGCTTTTTGCCTTTTGCCAAACCCATTTTACTAAAATAGAACAATATTAGGTTGGTCTCGAAGGATCTCGACGAATCATATTGAAAATAGGTTTAGAGGGCTTTATTACGATTTCATGATCCTCAAATAAGAAATTTGATATTTTATATAAATTTTCTAGGTGAAAATTTTCAAGTATTAGTATAACCCTAAATTCAAAGAAAAAATACAAATTTTATAAAAAAATAATATATTGCTTTCCAAAATATTCGTCTGTCATTTGTGACAAAACGCAGCAGGAAGAAGTCATTTAGATGATCTCCGAGATTCCAAGACCACCCATATGTGCGGATAAAAAAAATGTAAAGAAATATTTAGCACTTATAGGCCCAAAACGACCCATGGGTCGAGTTTTTCTTCCAGTACTATTGTGCGTGCTAAAATTTTTCAAAAGAGATGCGTTTTTCGATCCGCATCAAGCATTTCTCTTACAGCATCGATAATTGGTCTGAACTGCTGCAGTTTATGGACAAGTTTCACGAAATTTGTCACTAAGACTAGTAACGATATTAAGGTTTTACTATCAGAAGCACTACTGTTGTTAAGTTCGATCAGCGAAAAAAAAAGAAAAATTATTCCACAAACAAATTTCGAGAAATTTCCATTTTTTTACAAAACCCATTTTTAGACTGACTTAAGAATAGATTTTTAATATAAATCAATTATGCTTTTATCATTTTGCTATTAATTTCTTCCTTAGCACTTTTGTTAAATATTCTCTGAAAATTCCAATCGAATTCAATGAACAGTTTTTGAAGTATTCTACAATTACTGAAGATCGCCTGTCTAATTAAACACAGAGCACGTATAAAGCTATTAATCTGTTTTTCTGAAGACTACGTTTTCAAAGTCACCTTTTTGTTGAAAGTATTCATCGAATTTGAATGAAATTTATACAGATTAAGTATGTTTTTGTTTTATTGGTTTTAGATGGTTTTAGTAACAAGTTATGATGGTCACAAATATCAACGATAAGGTTAGGTTAGGGTATGTGGCTGCTGTCTCTCTGAGAGGACACACTTAGGGCAGAAAGGCCCATTGTGATACCACTGAGCATCTCTTCCAATACTGTTGTGCGTGTTAAACAGCATTGGAAGGGACCTACTTATATTAGCCGGTTCGGAACGGCAGAACCCTTGTGACACCACTTTAACTTTTGCTTGTCACAGAACTCTTTTAAGAAGCATTTTTGGCAAATTATTACTGTCAGAAAAATTGCCAATTCCTGCCGGCAGGTGGGCACCGTTTTCGATATAAAATTTTGTTATTCTTCAGCCAGGGATTGAACCCCACGACCTACAGACCAGAAGGCCAACGCACTAATCACTAACCAACGATAAGAGATAATTTGAAAAACTTTTACCAAATTTAGCTTAAACATTTTATAAAAATGATGTATTAGTCGTTTTATTAAATTCATTAAACTACTGTATTGTGATAAAAAATGAGAAATTTCAAGCTTTGAGACAATTCTTGGTATGATATATGATAGAAGCATAAATCGATACATTAGACGATTAGACTTAAAATTATGGTTTCAAATATTCTGCGTATAAATAACTGCAAAATAATTGCTAAACTATATATATAATTTCTTGATTTCTGAGTCATCCTGGAACAATGCTTTTGATGTAGCATTTATTGCCACTGTCTTAGAGCTGCGTGTGTGGTATTTGATGCCTTTAATGGATATTATTCTCAAAGAGAATTCGAAAAATATTTATGCGAACATAACAAAAAAAAAAAACACATCGATACTATTTCTTTCAGCTCAAATGTCAAAGGAGACAACAATTCAACATGCAGACGACGATTATGACGATAGTGATGACGATTATGATGATGATTTGTAGTACAATCACTTCAAATTCCATTATGGTGTTGGTATAGGGGCTGTTTACTAAATTAAATGCAATGCAATGCAAATGTAAAAGACACATTACTTGCTTGCAGACTTTGATTTGTACACATGTGCCATGGATTCAAGTATGAAGTGGCTGGGTGGGTGATAGAAACAAAACAATATGAAATACACATATATTCTAATAAGAACAGCATGAAGTACTGCATATATATAACACCATTATGATGTCATCTTCATTTGCTTTTAAGTACTAAATATTAAACTGATGAGTACATGATGAGTGTAATGTTGCCATATTTTTTCAACTAGCCGCCATTGACTCCTCCTCTACTATCACACATACTTATATATGAATATCATCATCACCAGTCGTATATAGTACATAATACAGTTTTTTCGATGACAAATGTGTTCTTATGTTTAATAAATTCGTTCCGACATAAATGATTTGTTCACAAGTACCATATTAAACTCTTTCATTGACAACAAATAAGTACATGTAATTGCATATACGTCTACAATATATTTAATCTTATCCACTTGCCAGCATTCAGCTCTCAGCAAATGTCATTAGTTTTTTTTTGTTTTTTTTTTGTCATTGTCATGCAATTGCAAGTGTAGAAATTTTCGATCGTGTCAAAAGACAAAATACAGTATCAGCGACAAGAGATACGCGACTGTCATTTATAACTTTACTCACTCACTCATTCGATTCATTCGCGTTCGCTCGTTTGTCATAAAAATGACACGTCTTGCACACATATGTTTTATTTCAAAGTTGGCAGCCGGAAATTTTATTATTTTTATTAGGCATTCTCATAACATGTATTACGTTACGTTTTATTTTTCTTTAAAGTTTATTGCATGAAGTTGTAAATTAAGAACAAATTTATGCTATTCTTATTATCGTTATTTATTCATTCGTCATTTATATACGATATGTAGGCTCAGAATGTTGAATTTTAATTAGATCCGGTTTTATGCATGCACATAGACATTTTTCAGACTACCAGCTGTAAAAACTCAAATAGTGAGAGACTCCTTGTAAGCTCCTGAAATGCTGAAAATATTAATCGGTTGATATACACCCTTTATTTGTCATTTGTCCTATGCAAATGGTTTTCTTGTGCACCAACTACCCAAATTTTATTGCAAAATGTTGTCACACCAGTTTGAGACGAAATCAAAATCTTAAAATCCAAGGTTCAAAGATACCTAATTAAATACTGAATATTCTGGTAATTATCTGATTACAGGGACATTTTGACCCAACAAAGCGAAACTTTGTTCATAATTTAGTTTATTGCACATAAACATAATGGATTAAAAATAACTAATAATAACTGTTAATTTGAGGGATTTCTTTTGTATTGTATTTATTTTTTGACAACTAACGTGATGACTATGTAATGGACGGTTAGCGACTCCTCCTAACACCTAAAACTAGAAAGAGAAAAATTGATGGCCTCGTACTTAGCCTGCACTCGGAGGAGTCACTGTTCAGCTATCGAAAGAAGTTAAGTATTTCAGAGTAATTCTACATAACAAACTCTTTTGGAAATCACACGTTGAACAGAAGACATTGAATGCATTACCATGCATTCAATGCATTCATTACCAGGCCCATTACTATGCCAGTCGGCATGGTAATGGGCCACTTCCTATAGGCTCGACATTTGGAAAGGATAAGATCAATGAGCTGTGCAGTATGTGGAGTGGGAGGAGACGGCGGACCACTTCTTGTGTGTCTGCTCTCTTTTCTCCCGAATCAGGATTGAGGTTCTTGATTCGGATGTGCTCTCTTGGCTCTTCTCACCATACCATCGGCTACGATTTCTTTCGGAAACAACCAAATTTAAATCAAATTAAAATTGACCCCAAGCGCAATGCAATGAACATACAATGTCTAAGCTTGGCTTTACGTCCGATAAAAAAATGTAACTTTTAATTTAATTAATTGTATAAGTAAAATATTCTTTATTTGCAAATACTTACCCATACCAAAGGTTTGTCCATCATAGGAGATAAAAATTTTTATGCGTATTTGAGGCTGCTGAATTCTAAGCTAAAGTTGGTTTGTTTCGGTGAGGTCGCATTTCGTCCCCAACCACAACGAAAGAAAAGAAGAATAAGTTGAATCATTTATTAAAATACATAAGTTTCATTAGCTTTGTTTTTCAACATTTCATTTGAACGTACTTACCTCTAGCTCTTAGAGTGACTCCCCTACAGAATTGTCGTTTTCCTAAATTTTGCTCTCACCGTTCCCAGAGTGACCTTAAACATGCAAAGCATATTACAAACCTTCATTATTTTTTAAAGGTCAACAGTTCTTTATGAACATATTTCCTATATTTATTTCATAGTGAGGCTGCCATACAAAATGAATTTAGGTTAGGTTATTCTGGCTGCCCTTGGAGAGTACACATAGTCAAGAAAGGTCCTTTATGGTACCACCGAGCTCCTATTCGAGTACTGTTACGCGTGTTACATTTGGGACAGTATTAGAAGGGACCTCTTATACAAGCCGGTTCCGAACGGCAAGGCCCGTATGACTTCAATTTTTCTAAGCTTTGTCACAAAGCTCCTTTCGATGCATTTGATGACAAAGTGTTACTGCGAGATGAATTATTATTTGCTTGCTGACAGATAGGCACCATTCGAAAGAAAATTATTTTCAATATCCACATTGTAGCAGTCGGGGATTAAACCCACGACCTACGGATGAGAAGGACAAATAAATGTTTTGTTAATAATTTTACCTACTATGTCCTATGTCCTCTTACAAAATGTATGTAAACAAATTGAAAAAAAGGCTTTTTTGCTGAAGATCCCTGTCATATGTAATCTTATAACAATCTTATAGCCTAACATAAAAAATTGTCATGTCAATAATACGCAACTAATAACAATTATTATCCCTTTCTACCAATAATATTATGTCTAATAAAATCTAGAGATATATGTTAGTAAAAGAAAGAGAAGATAAAGAGCTGACTTGTATTTTAATGCATTCAAGCAACCAACTGGTCCATCTTATAAATGTATAAACCGATGCTGTCATATATTGGTATATTGCAGTTGCTTAGGAAGAAACATGAAAACACTACTACGTATGTACATATGTGTGCGGGCATATCTATAAATATATATATATGTACAAAAAGACCTAAGAGGACATCTTTTTACCATATGTTTATTTATACTCATAAAAATATTCTAACATTCAAACATAACTGCATTCTATTTTGCGTGGATGTAGATCAATGAAAATTGAAGCAAGTTTATGATAATACTATGTATTGTATAATCAATATACGTATACCATAGAATGACGATCACTCCAAATGGCTTCATAGTAATTCAAGTCACAAAAGATATGTATGATATATAGATAAAAAGTGTTGTAAGGATAGTCATGATGACTTGATGTTTATTTTCTTGTTTTATCATAATGGAATAATAATGGGTTAAAACTGCTTTAGTGACAGCTATGCATATACTAGATATTTATGTATCATACAAAGTTGCAATTATGTGTATGTAAAGTTGGTTTGACAGAAAGTTGCATTGCAGATTATACAGAGCTATAATAGCTATATAGCGATCTATTGAGTGATTTATAAGAATTTAGCTTTTTTACATTATAACATTTCTTTGGATGGATTAAGAGGTTCGGTCAATATAATAGAGTTTTTCATTGCTAGTTTCTAGCTCGCGGAGTTCAATGATTCTACAATTCTACAAAAGTTTAATTACAAAAACATATTTTCAGAATTTAAACTCTGCAAATCAAAGCAAAAGTTCTTTTATCACTTTGTGCCTACCGACATTTAGTCAAATTTCAAGTACCTCAAGTAGCAAGCAGTCTTATATTCCCTACTTGATGCATTCCATTTGAACTAAAAATAACAAAAATAATAATAATAAACAGCCTTCTTCAGATTCCAGTTAGTTCATGCATAAAATTATGCACAAACAACAAGCTGTTGGCGACATCAGGCCATACGATTAATGTCAATACATATAAATACTTGGACGTGAATGCTACGAGTACCTACATTCACATGCACATGCATGTATGTTTGTTTATCCTCAAAGGCATACAGTGAGTTAAAAAAAAAAAAAACAAGAAAGACTGTCCATCGCAACCAACGCGCAAAATATTTATGATACGATGGATATTGTATGTACTTAGGTACTACTAACTTGTTTGTATTTATTTATAGTGACTTTGATAATAATCCATGAAGTGATCCATAAAGACATATATGTATATTATAATGAGAGCGTTAACTGTCAAACAAACGTAAGCGCAAGAAAAAAAACCTTAAAAAAATTGAAATATAACAAATGTAAAAATTAATTGGAAATATATCAAAAAATACAAAGTAAACAGGAGAAGAATGATGATGTTAGTTAGCATATGCGTAGGCAACCATTTCTCAAAAGCTCTCTTAAGTGGAAGTGAAATGTGTAGTCAGCTAGAGTATGATTAGTTTTTTTGTGCACAAGAAATTATATGCGAAAAATTATGAAAAATCTCTGAGGTGTGAGGTGGAGGTCTTAAGTAATAAGCTAAAACAACCCAATATAACCCAAAGTCGGACAATCTACAAAGAATGTCACTGACAACATTGGTGAGAAATTTGAAAGTTATTATTTTTTAATTTAGAAATTGACATATTATATAGAATTGCAAATTTCTTGACGTCAAGTGGGTACTATTTGGAAGAAAAATCTTTGTAAGAATGTTTACAAAATGTTTAAACGTTCAGCTATACTGCAATTAATACATTAATGTCGAAATGTGTTTGTAATAATGTCGAAAACTCTTGTGACACATTTTCGATAAAATTGCAAATAATTACCAATCGGAAAGACATAACTTCAGTATTCCAAAATTATTTGCAATAATGTCGAAATGTGATTATATCAATATTGGTCCAAAAAAGTTTAAAATAGGCATGGGTGAGGGTATGATGCAGTTGATGTTGTTGATTAGAATGAATTATGCAAAAATAAATTTAGTTGTTTTCGAAAAAATGCTTGTAATTAGATTTTTGACATTTGGCACAAATTTTTGTCTTAGTATTTGAATGAAATATTACAAAAATTGTGGTTCGACAACATTTTAAAAATTGTCTGCATTAATATCGAACGTTTTTTTTTTTTGCTGATATAAAAAATTTCGAATTAATACATGGATTTTTCGGTATTAATTCATTCAATGTGATGAAAAATATTTCAACCGCTTTTGCTTAATTGTGTTCGAAATTTTAAATACCTTGGGTGATATTATTGCAAAAGAAATTGAAGCAATTGCGAAAAAACTTTCGGATGTACATTTTCGGTATTTGACAAAAAATCTTCTTTTTATATCAAAAAGAAATATTGCAAAAATTGTGGTTTCGACATCAATTCAAAATTGTCTGCATTAATGTCGAACTTTAATTGGTTCGTATACAAAATTTCGATACTAATACAATACATACATGCATATTTCGGCATTCATTCATTTAACGTGATCGAAGATATTTCAACAGTTTTTGCTTTATCATATTTGCATTTTTTTTTTCAATGATATTGAAAAATTATTTTCTTTTATTTTCGACATCCCGACATTCATTAATTCGGCATTCATTTGAGTCGTCCTGCCAAAAAGCTAGAAAATTACTGCAATTTTTGTGTTAAGCATTATAAGATCTAATGTGAAAAGTCCGGGAAGTTGTGAAACATGACAAACCTCAGGTCAATCAAGCCAAACATGTTAGAATAAGCCTTGTCCGGTATGGGATCCTCATAATTCGTTTTTATATGCTGGAGGCCCTTCAGAAATTGTTGAAGTAAAAGCGTTCTCAAATGTTTTGTTTTTTTTTTGAAATTTGTAATTTTTAACAAAAACTTTAAAAAAAAAAATTGTCTGCGTTTATTTTGAAAATTTGCACAGATCTAAACTACAAATGATATTAATTTGTCCATCAATAAAAAGTCGAATCAAGCACAGTTCATTCAAGTTGCACAAATGGGATTTTATGCTTATGTAAACGATATGGTGACTACACTAAGAATATGCACATCATACCTATATGCATAATACTACTATATTATATGTATATCTTAAAAGACAACCGACAGCTTCGTGCTCTACTCAATCGTATTCGCACAGTCACACTTGCTGTGATTATTTTTGTTTTTGTATTGATTGGTAATTAAATGAAATGTTTAAAATGTTTATGATCATGATGTTGACGAAGACTATCAACAGTAACTTCTTCATCGTCGTCGTCATTGTCACAACTATAAACAAACTTAATTGACATTATACATATTGGCGTAGTGCTTTTAATAAAGTGATGATAATTTAATTGAGCTTTAATTGGTTTTTCATGATTTCATTTCTCATTCACCAACATGGTGCATCATTATTAACGAACACCTTTACTATTATCATCATCATCATCATCATCATTATCTTCATCATCACCATCATCATGAGTAGCAGCATCAGAACAACTTTATTATTAGCCACTACGAGAATTATTTGTTGATTTTATGTATCTTTTATATTTGTCTCATACTTATGGGTATAATCAAACCGGAAATTAATTGTCAATGTTACAATTTTATTGCAAATTTTCTTATATTTCATATTCATATGCCATAGTATGTACTACCTTATAATATAAATGTGCTTGATAAAATCTGTTTTCTTTTTTTTTTTTGTTATCTACATACATACACTTTGATTACTTGTGGAGCAAGAATATAACTAAAGTAATAAATACTAGCATTTTGTTGGGGCTTAATAATATTGCAAATCGTTGTATTTCAATTGATAAAATGTAGATCAATTTTGATTACAATTTATTAGATAGAATACAGCAGTAGTAGCAGAATTCACAGTAGCATTGCTGGAAGTGAAATACGTTCATTCTTATTAAATATTATATAAATACAATATTATTATAAAATATTTTTGAAGCAATAAAAAGAGAGTTTATGGTATAGTTATGCTTTTCATTCCGATGAAGAAATATGTTTGTTTCAAAACGAGTTCTTGGAACTGTATGAAGTCAACAGCAAATTAGTCCTGTATCTTAGTCTTCAATTGGGGTCTTCAGATTGCATGTGTGACGCATACCAGTGACACAAAATTATTTCGAAATCGACGAAGAAGTTAGTGCTAGTGTTCATAAAAATCATAAATAGCATAAAATTGTTCATATAAATCTCTGAAGCAGTTACATCGAAACATCTCTAACAATTTTTCTTTTCACTGTCAAAAATTCAAAAGAAATTAGATTAGATTTTACCAGGTTAGATATCGACCTATTGGCCCATTCTAATGTTTTTTGGAAAAATTGGTAGTTGTAAATCGCCTTGAAGACCTTGAGAAGTTTAAAATATCAGTTAATCCCATCTACGATAGTTCCTCGAAACCTTCTCTTCTTGTTCTTTCCTCTTCTTCCCACAACTCTTACCAAAAGCCTTGTAGAGGGCCTCGAATCTGGCGGCCTTTAGATCTATGATATAAAAAGTCACACAAATACTCCTACAAGAACTCGAAGGTTTCCTCTGCTTAGTTTTTAGAAGAGTGTACCTTTGTGTAGGTCGGCCCGCGTACTTCAAGGTTTCAGTAGTTGAATCCCATCTTTGTTTCGCGTTATCCTATGTTGTTTTCTTAAAACAGTTTTATATTTACAGTTAGTGGTATAAAAATATCTACCACGTTTGGCACATTCATCGGTCTTTTCGTTCCCAGGTATATCTTAAAGTTCAGCGACCCAGCAGAGCTCCATCCCGTTCTATCGAATCAATCGTAGTTATTTCCTGCAGTGCGCAGTGCACTACGGTTCCAAAACTTTGCAATAGAGTTCCTTGAATCCTGCCAAATTCTCCCTGCAAGGGCGTGAGCACATCGAACTTTATCATCTATGCTGCTTGGTCAATAGCATAGATTTGGCTTGCTGTTGGACCGATATCAATAAACGAATCCGTGAATATCAAAAGTTTCTTCCTAGTTAGAGGGGTACCAATGTACTCCTAATTCTTTCCCATTCATCGAAGTTCGGAAGTTCAAGTTCATTGGTGTCCGGAAATTACTAATAACATTTATGACAGAATGAAGCTGTATTCAGCAATTGTCAATTGTGAGATGGTGCAAGGCAGGGCTCGAACTCTGAGGTCGATCGTGTTGCAGGAAAGCTACAGTTTCTCAAAAAAATTTGTTTGGAATTAATAGAGAACACCCTCAAAGATAATCTACTGTATGAGTGATGTCATAAACTTTCATGATGACTATAACATAATAACTCAAATCTTAAAATCATCAAAATCAGTGCCTCAGCAGAGGCTGTCTTAATTGATAGTGTTTAGTGGGTCATTTATCAACAATTGGACTAGGCAAAGGTTGTTATGAGGTCAATGTGTAGGACTTGGTACCTTGTGATTTTTTATTTTTTCCACAGCCAGATGGTTCTTAAGGACTTTCTGAAATGGAAACTTAAGTACTGAAGTTCCCATGATAAATGAAAAGAGAATAAAATATGGAAAGAATTGAGTAGTCTTTTTCAGGTTACAGACTTTTCGTATGACCTAGTACATACTACTTACTACTTACACGTTATGCTCACTTATTTAAACGTGTTTACATACAATTTAATTTTTTTCAGATATTAAATTATACGAATATTTTCTGCCTTCTTTTCTCGTTACAAACCGGTTACATCTAGATATACGTATATATTTACGTATGTGGGCATAAGTGAATATGTTGAATTGAAGAAGTTGAAAATTGTAAATTGATGACAATTGACACCTGAAGGAAATAAAAACACGCGTTAATTACAATTTCAAGTGGAGAAGTGGGAGAAGGAAAAAAAAGAAGCAATAACTTGAAATAATATTGTATATTAAGCATTATCATACCGACAACAAGCAATCAAGTAACCGATAACACGTAAAAGGCTTGAATGACAACTTCAAGGACAATTTTAATAGAGGAGAAAAAAGAAGAAAAACGCTAAATAATGAAAGGAATTTAATTATAAAAATCATTCGCTCTTGATATGAAATTTATTGAAGCAAAAACTAATAATGTATATGGAGAAAAAGAAAAACATTGAAACATTTTTAACATCGCACAAAATTATGCGTTACATTAATTTAAGAATTTTTTTGGTCATCGAAATTAGTGATGTGAAATATTTTAGGAGTACTTTTAAATTGTTGAACAGCAAAAGTACTCGTTTGATGGTATCGAACAATAGAACACGGTTTAGGCATCAGAACCAACTACCTACTAAAATCTATTGATATCTACTCTACCATTAAAATCAACCAAGCAATCCAGATTGCATTCGCATGAATTCTCATATTACTTATAAATCGTGAAAATATTTTATATGTGCGAATTCCTTAAATGTCACATTATGACAAAATGATCACAATCGTCATTCAGATACGTAAATGCATAAAAGAACATTTTGCCGCCTGTGCCGTCAACCAAAGGCGTCCGCATTGTTTATGCACCTCTTCGTCTGTCTCTCTTGTCTCTGTCTATCTGACTGTTGGTTTGTCTCTCCATCGCATTGCTTGTTTGTATCATTAAAATCGTGTTAATAGTTGTTGCTGCCATTGATGTTGTTGACAAAAGCATAAATATTAAACATGATTTTTACGAATTTTTATTATTACTCTTGTTGCTTATATGAGAACAGGCTGAATTTTGCAAACAACAACAACAACAACAACAACAAAAATCAGCAATAAATATTGTACCTATAGTACTTTTACATAAGTATGGTAGTAGTGAAGAAAAAGAAAGACTAAAAGAATCAAACACAATGCAACAAGTTTTCTGATCGTGATCGTGATAAAAATATTTACTTTATAGGTAGACAGACTATTGATGTCTTTTGTTGAATTCATTCTTTGAAAATTCTGACGCTTTGATGCTTCTAGTAGTGTTATAGAAATTGAAAGCTGAATTTATTGATCTCTTTACTTTGACTACTTCGAATGAAAATACAATAATTCGGTTTGAAAATACGTTTAATTTTCGAACCATGGATGGCGTATTGAAAAGTTCAATCCTTCCTTCAGAGTACACTATTTCCGAGCAAGTGATATATGAATATTTGTATAGAGCAACGGAAAGTTATGAAGACAGTTACTTGTAGTTATTTATGAAAGGGGTTGTGCCAAAAAGTCTCTAGTCTCTAAAAATTGAAATAAGAAACTCCCTATTGGGCAAATCAAAAACTAAAAAACATGATAGCTCTGGTTTTGTTGTGACTGCCATTTATAATAGACGTCTACAAGCATTTTCAAAAACAAATGAAAAAAGTGAATTTCGTGTGCTCATTAAACATTATTTTTTTTGGCGAAGAAAATATTACGCAAACTACAAAATTGTTTTTTTTTAATATTTGGGATCCTTTTCACCATCTACTGCAACCATTCCACACTGGTTTACCTTAGGACACTACATGAGAAATGGTCCAGAAAAATACATTCTAATATTATACATATATCCTTAAGATTGGCTAGTGAAAGTCCGACATTTCAGATTTGCATAAACATTTGAACTTAGGGGTTACTCAGTGGTTTCAGTAAATCGTGGGTTCAATCCCCGGCTGAAGCATACCCTTAATATAGAAAAAATTTTTCTTTTAAACGATACCCACCTGTCGGCAAGTAATGAGCAACTCTTCCAGCAGGAACAATTTGCCATGTGACAAAACTCAAAAAAAGTGATGTGTCAGAGGCCCTGCCATTCTGAACCGGCTAATATACGTAGGTCCCTTGTTATTCAAATAATATCCTAAAATTTACCACGCACAACAATACTGAAAGAGAAGCTCAGTCAAACTACCCTTCGGGCTCTATAAGTGCCGCACAAATAAAGAGGAGTGTCGCGTTTGGTAGAGAGAAATGAGGAGTGCGGAGAGGCGTCTTTTCAGGCGCAAGGAGAGGGAGCAAGAAATATGCTAGTGTAAGAGGATAGAGCTGAGTAAGGACAGGAATGATGCTCGAAAATTCTTCGAGAAGATCAAACGCCCGAGTAGCGGTTTAAAATCCCGGCGCCTCTTCCTGTTATGACAAAATTTAAATCTGGTTTCAGATGTTCAGAGTGTATTGAGCTTATTGAGGGAACACACTTCTCCAGGTTACTGAATGGCGACTCCTCGAACAATCTCGCCAGTGGAGGAGATCTCCCAAACTCCCCAATTATGGATGATGATGTAGATGTTCCACCACCCGACCATGACGAGTTCAGAGAGGCTATTTCTAGGTTGAAAAACAACTAAGCTGCAAGTGCTGATGGTTTGCCTGCCAAGTTGTTTAAGACCGGAGGTGATGAGCTGCACCACACCAGCATGCACCGGCTTATAACCAGAATATGGTCAGATGAAAGCATGCCCGGTGATTGGAGGATTAGTGTTTTCTGTCCCGTACATAAAAAGGAGACCCCACAATTTGCGCCAACAACCGTGGAATAAGTCTTCTTCGCGTCGCATCTATCAAGCGTACTGAGTGAAAGATTGAAGCCCATGCTCAACAACCTGATTGGACCTTATCAGTGTGGCTTCAGACCTGGTAAATCTACTATCGACCAAATTTTCACACTGCGCCAAATCCTGGAGAAGACCCAAAAAAACAGATCGACACACACCACCTATTTGTTGATTATAAAGCCGCTTTCGACAGTCCGGTAAGGGATTACATCTACACAACAATGTCTGAGTTCGGTATTTCTGCTCATTCGGCTTTGCAGAATGACATTGTGTAACTTCCATTGTGCAGTGAAAAGGAACTCTCCCCGCCCTTTAATATCGAACAGGATTGCTGACAAGGTGGTTCGTTGTAGTACGACTTCTTCAATTATATTATGGAGAAAAAATAAGAGCTGCTGATCTACGTCATAATGGCACTCCACCTCAGATGAGAGAATGTCGAAATTTTCGAGAGAAAAGTCCTACACAAGTTCTTTGGAATAATCTGTATGAGCTGCATGCCGACACCGATATAGTAAAGCGCATTAAAATTTAGCGGCTGCGCTGGCTAGATCATGTCGGGCGAATGGAAGAACACGCTGAGAAGGTGTTATATTCGAAACCCGCTGATGGGATACGCAGAAGAGACAGACCTAACGTCCGGTCGAATAGTTAAGTACTGCAGAACATGTCAGCACTTGGAATTTCGAACTGGCGCCAGCTAGCGAAGGAAGGAGTTGGCAGGCGAAACATGATAGATTTCGCTAGAGTTGTAATGGCCACATTAGTAAGTAAGTGGACATATCGTGGCGAATCGAAGCACAAGAAGGTGAAAAATGGATCTCTCAGCCAAAAGCCATGGCGACTCAGCGATTGCTTCAAAGAGGATATGGTGGTATTATTCACAGCTTTTTGGTCAACTCGACAACATTTTCAATTAAAAACTATTTAATTTCTCGAGGAAAATGTTTTCTTTCACCGTCGCGCAAGTACCCAGTAACAATGGCACGATTGCATGAATTACGATATGAATTTCTTCATCTAGCATATTCTCTAGAATTAGCCCTCTGGGACTATTTCCTGTCACAAATAATAAAGAAATCACACGGCGGTAAAAGATTTGGCCTGGAGAAATCGTAATATTTAGAGGGTATAAAAAATTGTAGAAACGTTGGATGAAATGCATCTATCATTTTGGTGCCGAATAGGAGTTTATTGACTCTCCCATGATGGTTTTCATGATTTCATGATTTTCATTTCCAACTGATACTTTTTATAGACAGTTTGAAATCCTTATAAATAGCTTTTTCTATGAAAATGTAGGTACGTTAGTGAGCTGGTAGTCTAGTTTTAGTAAGGCCTAACTGGCTGAACGCGGCAAGGTCAAATCAATCCTTGATAAGCTCATCGCAAGTTAACTGACTGATCAACACATAGTTTGTTTTTCATGCTGTGTAATGGCATATTTATTCTTAATGAAGGTCGCTCTTGTTATAACCACTAGATAACTCCGTCCTATCACCCACTGGGTGTTCGCTGAAATGAGAATCATCAAAAATAGGTAAGGGCATAAATCTTCATAAAATATACGAAAATACATTTCTTATTAAAATTTTTTTAAATCGACGAATAAGTTTTAGACACAATATGATTTAAAAGACTCTTCTTGATTACAAAAAGTTGTATACCGCAAAAAAAAACTATAATAACATACAGCGAAAAATAATAGTTCTGGGATCACTTGAGATAACCTAGAAACTTGCGAAACCTAGAAATAGGAATAAATGAAACTATTTTAGATTTATGATAGACTCTCTATCTCGGTCAACGTTAGACACTTATAAATTAATTTAAAACAAATGCCATATAAACAAAAATTAGGGTAAAACGTTTATAATATTTTATAACAAACCAATTATCATGTATACCTACATAATTTTTATCATCTTCCCATCATCTTTTCATCATTTATGTTTTTCATACACGCCAAAGCAAGCAAACTGGTAAAAGAATTCGATTTGTAGAAAAACCAAAAATTGTTAAAACTCAGACAAGGCAATAAATTAGGTAGAAATAAATTAAATGAAAATTACAAAATTGTTTTCGAAGCTATATTAATTGCATGGACGTGTCAAAATATAAAGATTGCATGTTTTGTCAGTCTTAATTTTCAACTAGAAACTTTCTCTACATACAAACACAACAATAAATTATTGAAAATTCGTTGCTATTCATACGATATATATGTGATATTGTTAAGAAACACCTGAATGTCATCAGTTAGCGCTGCGGCACACTCTCCTATATATGAGAGTACACGTCATAAATATGAATCTAATAAGAAATCAAATAACAAAAACAAATAAATACACATTTTTTTGTCTAATTCAATTATAAAACACACTCACACACACATGCCATCAACGAGAGTCACGCTTTAGTATAAGCTAGGTTTGAGTATACATGGAAAAAAAAAAACTAAACGAATACTCTAAGAATGAGAAACCAGCTTCATTGACGCATGCTGCATAGAAATATGTTGTATATGCATGCATATATTATTTACAATATATGTATGTTGTTACCAATAAAATTAATTCAAATCAACGAAAGAAAATTAATTTTCACAATCATGAAATTATGGCTTCAAGGCAATGGCAATAACATAAGAAGCAAAGCCCATTCACCCAATGCAGCCAGCCATTCAAACAATTCGTTACAATTGTCGTAGCAATTTTCTACAAATTACATACATATGTGAATTTTTTCCACACATATGATCATTTATTTTTTCTTTTCTCTCTCTCTTTATAAAATATATTAATATTTTTTGCGTAGGCAGTTCATAACAGGTATATATTGTATGTGTATACGAGTACATTGGTATAATCACGATAGCAGCAATATTTGATATAGAAAAAAAAAATGTAGAAAAAGTAAATTAAATATTGGCAACTTAATTCTCTATACACATAGGATAATACAAAAAAAAAATTTGAAAAATTGTCAAGTACTTTATACGACAACATGTCAATTTTTGTGTATCGTAGTATGGTGTGAAAGTTATGATTTAAAAAAATGGTTTAATATAAATTATACATTAAACCAGTTTTTAGTTAACTATTTCAAGTTGATTAACTTAATTGAATATGGTAATTGCATTTTTTAAATATGGGCATAAGCAATTAAATTGGCGTTTCTCTATTTAATCAGAGCAGCCACTAAACTAAATTCATATTGAGATCTCATGTTAATATTTTTTCAGATTTTTCCAGGGTCAGTATTCCTTCCGAATGCTCTAGGCTACAAGCGTAGGTAAATACACTAGGTATCTTACAAGTAGGAGAGCCAAAAATCATACTTTGGATAGCAATGATCTATTGAAATACCAAATGCTGTTGATTCGTAATTTCCTAGAAGCTGATGTGATAATTGACATTAACCAAAGATAGCCCAGTCAAATGCACCAGATGCACCTAGTGCCAGCGAATTGCCGAAAATGTGAATAACAAATGTGAGAATCTGTAGAAACTCAGCAAACATTCATTTCGTTGTCATTCGTTATAAGTCGTGTCCAGAAGTCGATTTTTAGTTAGAAATTTTCTGTTTAATTGAAGTGCTTCAGCCTTAAAGTTAAAGAGAGAGGTTTTCATTCAATAATTCCTATTCTTAAGCTCTGTCATCTGTTGACGAAAGAAATCTTATGTTAGATTGGTTTATGTGGCTGCCCTCTCTCTAAGAGTACACACTTAGGCCAGAAAGGCCCTTTATGGTATCACAGAGCTTCTCTTCTAATACTGCTGTTCCAACTTATATGACCCGGTTCCGAACGGCAGAACCCTTGTGACATCACTTTAACTTAGTTTTGTCACAGAGCTCTTTTAAGAAGCATTTTTGCCAATCTTGCCGGCAGATGGGTACCGTTCGAAATAAAATCTTTTCGATATTAAATTTTGTTATGCTTCATCCGGAGATTGAACCCACGACCTACAGATCAGAAGACAAACGCACTAACCACTGAACTATGGCACCCATAAAGAAATCTTAACTATGAATCCATTTCAGATCGATAGCTTTGTGTTTCAGTGCATAAAACAACGAAATCATATTGATGTCTTATGGGGTTTCCACACTATAACCTCTAATCGTTGGCTGATAAAAATTATTTTATATTATGCAGATTTTAATCTCGATAGCACCATAATTATTGAATTTATAAGAAGAACATAAAGATAGACAAAACTTCGTTTGTCATCTATTTGAATTAAGTAAGGAAGTAATCTTTAGCATAACATACAAGGCTCTAGCTGTGTAAAAAAAAAATAAATTTGTGGCATTTATAAGTTCCTACGGGCCAAGCTGGAAGATAACAGTACTTTTGTGCATATTAAATGTTTGAACAGTATTATAAGAGATTCTATTAGCCGGTTCCGAACAGAAGAATCCTTTTTTTCTGAACTTTGTCACAGAGCTCTTTTAGAAACTTCTCTATTCTGTGTACTATGTGAAAAATTCAAGTCTATGCTCAACAACTTGAGTAGACATTTTTAGTTTCGCCACAGGCCTGGTAAATTCACTAAAGATCAGTTTTCACACTAAGCCACTTCCTGAAGATGGCACACGAAAAATATATTTATCGATTAAAAAGCACTGCATTGAAAATCGTGAAGAATTTTCTCCAAATTTAACGCTAAACGAGGTCTCAGAAAAAGTTTTGGCCCTGTGGCTTCTTCAATCTGATCATAGAGAAAATAGAAATAAAAAAATCTCCTTACAGTCGGCTGGGGCCGACCAAATTATACCCTGCATATGTAGAGGTATATATAAAAAGTTTGCTCGTATATCCATCCTTTTCTTCCACTACTTTGTATAGGACCTACATTAAGAAGCAGGCGTACCTCACCAATTTTGGAGGATCAATTTCTGCCTATAATACTAAACTACATAGCTTGCAATGGGTTGACCTAGGCGTATTAATTAGTAAGTTATGGGTGTTTTAATGTTTAGGATAAATCCGAGACTTTGTACGGAAGCTATATAAAAAGTGGGCGTGACGTATCTCTTTTTGTATATCTAATTAATTTTTCAATATCCATCCACGCCTTAAATTTGGTTGTCCTACGCTAAATGGTTTGTAAGTTATGGAGCTTAAAAGTTTTAGTTTAATTCCCTCGACTTTGTATGGGAGACCTATGAAGGAGTGGGCGTGGCACACTAATTTTCTGCCAGATTATTTCCGACTATGATATTAATCTAAGTGTCAATTATGGTTATTTTAGCCAAAAGATTGCCAAAGTTACAGCTGTTTCAATTTAAAATTTGTATGGGGGCTACGATAAACAGTGGGCATGGTGCGCCCATTTTCTGTGAGCCTAGTTGCTCGTACAATACTTATCTATACCTTAAATCTCGTTGTCCTACGCTAAATGGTTTGTAAGTTATGGGGCTTAAAAGTTTTAGTTTAATTCCCTTGACTTTGTATGGGAGACTCATGAAGGAGTGGGCGTGTCACACTGATTTTCTGCCATATTATTTCCGACTACCATGTTAATCTAAGTGTCAATTATGGTTATTCTGGACAGAAGATTGTAGAAGTTACAGCTGTTTCAATATAAAAGAAGTACGGACACTTTGTATGAGAGCTACGCTAAAAAATAGGCGTGGCTCACCCACTTTTGGCGAGGTTATATAGTAGTATAATATAAGCCTATGTGCCAAATATTGTTGTCCCAAGTGGTATATTATGTGAGTTATAGCAAGTTAAAGATTTTGAAAATTTCGAGGTTAGTCGCTTTGAATGCTTGGTGTGGGCGTGGTTATTGACCGATCATGCCCAATATCAATCCCCTCCGTACCCTTGGATCATAGATTACTTGTGCCAAATTTCATCGAAATAGCTCAATATTTACTCAAGTTATCGTGCGAACCAGCCAGGTGACAGACAGACGGACGGACGGACGGACGGACGGATATCGTTAAATCGAAAATTTAATCGACGCTGATCACGAATATATATCTACGTCTATATCTCCGGAGATTCCTTCAAGTGGACACAAACATCTGACCGAAATGAATATACCATGCATATTGCATTATGCAGGGTATAAAAATGGACTTAAAGTTTTAAAGGCACTATAGTCCTGAGTAATTCTCTTCCCCCAACACATACTTATAACGTTTTTTCACTATTTTTCGTGAAAAAGCTGGGCATTTTGCAAGTAACTAAATACTCTGGAATGTTTCATGTTTTTTTTAAGTAGAATTTGTAAAGTTGATCTTGAGCTATCGCCATCTTCTTTATGTGTTAGTTGCTAGCATAGTTTTCTTCCGATGTCAACATATGTCGGTTTAAGATTTGAGCTCTTTTTGACAAGACATGATAAAATGTGCTTTGTGCTTTGATGTTGATAGGCATAACAAATGAAGGACGTTCTGACCAATGTTGTTGTGGATTCGTCGAATGAGTATATCCGCTTGGGTAAATGAAATTACGGATCATGTTATGAAATGGGCTGTTCATTGCATCAACCTATGTGCGGTGGCACCCAGTTTTACTCTTACATAATAAAAAGTTTCAACCAATATAATTTCAATAATTAATAATAATTAATTTTCTAATTTTCTGATCTCAATTGGTGGAGCTCTTGTCTTACTCTAAATAATTTCTCTGAAGTGCTAAGAGATCTTTGATAAAAAAACCAAGTTATATTCTATTTCTAGTAATTTTTTGTGACAATTTCATATTTTACCCTTCGTACTCACATTAGTCCATAGTTTTTTTTAAGTGGTTTTTATACAAATAAAACGTCCTTTACAATTCAATTCATGTGTACATATATTAACTATAACTGATTTATTATTGCTTTTGTTACGAATTCATACTAGCAATTTCCTTTGATTTCATAGGTCCGAATTTTATTTTACTCATGTATTGTGTTCAAAATTATAACAATTTTGCAGATTGAAATGTTTTTAATTCTAAAAAAAAAAACAAAAAACAAAACCATTTAATCCCGCATGTTAAAAAGCATTTAAAAGCATTTTGAAGCATTTTGTGTCTGTTGCCAAAAATAAGACACCGTAGTAGTCATCTCCCACATGTGTGTACAATGAACATTCTCCCACATATACCCATTTATTATACATATGATTGTATAACAGCAAATGCCCATATAGAAAAAAAAAACAAATTCTCGTGCTTACTTTTTTTTTTATTTGTTTAATCTGTCGTCTGATAAGTCGCCGCTCATATGTGAATTTCCCACAGCAATTAAAAATGGACAATACTTGTACATACATACACACGCAGAGTGTAAGACCATACGTAGACAACAAACAATTGCTGCAACGCAAACATTTACCACACATATAAAAAAAAACAGAATGAAAAAAGGACAACAATAAAGTAGCAATAGCAATAGAAAGAGGATATATAAGCGTTACGCTAACAAACGCTATTATTATACAATGCGACGTTTCATTTGAAATAATAAAGTTGAAAATTATGGTGAAGCGATAGCAGGCAGCAGCAGAAGATGAAAGAAGTTATAACGTGTCCTTTTTTTGTTTTGCCTATTATGTATGATATTTTGGATTGTTGTTGTTGTTGTTGTTGTTGTTGTTGTTGTTGTTGTTGTTGTTGTTGTTGTTGTTGTTGTTGTTGTTGTTGTTGTTGTTGTTGTTGTTGTTGTTGTTAGAGTTCCGTTCTCCTTTACAGTCTTTCACACGCATTCAGCATTATCACATACAAAAATATTTGGCTTATTATGAAGAAAGGACATTCTGCCATAGAAACAACACTCACAATAGCAAACTGAATCAAACCAACAAAACGAACAATGGCATCTTTTTGTGCAAAAAAAAAAACAAAAAGTAAATAAAAACAAATAGAAAAGAAAAAAAAAAGTAATCATAAAAGACAAACGACAAAACCAAACAACTATCCCCGTTGACCGAGTGAAAAAATAATATGTACGGAACCAACAAAACGGAGTTTGTGCAAAATCCTATACAGAATTGCATCACATAATACTAATAGTAATACGAACAACCATATCATATTTGGAAAATATTCTATACCGATGGAAAAACTGACAAAATGACAATGGTACAAGCATGTACTTGTAGTTCAAAAATGTATACAAACATTCGAATGTACGTAAGACTCATTGAAATTGTTCACAATTCGCCATAAAATCTATGTTCCATTAAATACACATCCATACACACACAGAGGAATTCTATTTCACATATACATTCACATAGGTACTCGTCTATAAATATAATCACGCCACAAGGACAATACATACATATGGTGCATTGAATTAGATGATGGGCAAAACTCGGTAATAGTAAGCACCAACAAGAAAAACAAAACATTAAGCTAGGATTTGCAGTGATTATACATATACATATTTACAATCGACAATATATACTTATTATCCTATTATTCTATATGAATGTACCTTTGGTGTATAATGAGTACATTAAAAAAATCACTGGTCTATATGTATCTAGTCATATATGAATTACAGAGGAGAATAACTAATCACTGCTACTTACTAGGTATTTTCTAGAAAGAAGTAAATTAATTTTGAAATGGTATCTAAAAACAACCCTGACCCTGACAAATAGGGATATATTCTTTAAAAAATAAAATACTTTTGAACTGGAAGTAGGCATAGTTTTCATCCGGCAGCGACTATTTTTAAACATACTCCCACATTGATATCAATAATCATATACGCCGAGCTGCAGTCCTATATTTTCATATATTCATGTGCAGACGAGTGCAGACGGGCATATATTTTTCATCAGAAGTAGCCGTGGCTTTTATCCAGTAGTGCCCATTTTCGAACTCGTCAATTCGTTCACAAAGTTAATAGTATGTAATGAGTTGCAGTTTAATAGCTTTATATATTTTCGCGCAAAATGTGAAAACAGATATTCAACCTTAGGATATTCCTTAGTTTTATATTTTCGTGCACAATAGTGTGAAAACACACATTCAACAACATACTAATAGGCTTGGCATTGATATAATTTCGCCCACTCATGATCTAATCAGTTTGTTCTTAAAAATAATCCTCTGTACCAGTTTTCAGCTCGATCGTTCTGAAATTACGATTATTGTATCTAATCTGACAATAAATTGGGTGATATAAAAGTTATTTTGAGTTTTTTTTTTTGCCATATACATATCTGAAAGCACTAATCCGATTGTGTTAAATGAACATAGTCAGTGAAAAAGTCGGTGAAGGCTCTAAACATCGACCGGCTGACTAATCAGAGGAGCTTGGTATTTGGATGACACATGAATTAACCTAAAAAAATTTGAATGACCGAATTCTGACCATTGAAGAGCTGCGGAAACGCAACGAAATCGAATAATCACTGAAGAGAAGCATCGTTCTGGCCCATCACAAAACGTCATTGACACCTGGATTGACGGCAAACAAGGTGATGCTGACTGTATGGATGAATTGGAAGGAAGTTGCCTATTACGAGCTGGAACAACCTATTGAATCGGTTATTTCTTATCTCTATTTCTCACATCTCGACCGATTGAATAAAGCAATTAAGAACGACGAGAATTGGCCAACATAAAATGTGTTGTATTCCATAATGACAATGCCAGGCCAGACACATCTTTGCTGACTCTAAGCAAATGTGGGGGAAAATGGTTGGGAAGTTTTGATGCATCCACCGTTTTGTCCGGACCTTGCACCGTCTGATAACCATTTATTTTGCTTGATGGTAAAAAATTGGCCGACCGAAGAGCCTCACTAGGCCAAGTTTTTCGTCGATTCTACACCGTTGTTCTACACCGATGGAATTATGAAACTACACGAAAAATTACAAAAAGTTTTTAGACAATAATGGTGCATATATGTATATTTAATTAAAATTGGTTTTCAATAAAGATACTTTTGTTCAAAAATAGACAAAACAAAAAACTGAAAATGTGAACTGAATTTGCGTATATAGAGAAGAATATTTGTAGACCGATTTTACACTCTAAGATGCTTATATCATACTATAGACTAAATATCTTAACTAAGATGAATATCGTTACAAATTATTTTCAGCATAGAAATTTTTCAGAAACAGCATGCATGCTGGTCTAATCCTCAATCTCGTCATCCATAGAACTAAAGATTCATAGAGGAAGTAAATCACTAACTACGTTCCTTGCTTTTAATATTCTATAGTCCCACATCTAGAACTAATGCGAAATAGAACTAGTTAAACATTTTACTATAACCAGTGAAATGAGCTAAGGTGTTTTATGTTATTTACATTTCATTTATTTTCTTTGTTTGTTTATTTCTTGCATGTGTAGCTACCTATTGCTTATTACCTTTATGTTTATATGAAATTATTTTCTATTTGCTCTTTTATACAATACACATTTACTTGTATATGTACATAGATACCAACATAGTTATAAATTGTGTTAAAACAAAAAATAATTGTATTTTAATCTTATCAAATCGACAGATTACCTTGCAATTATTTTTTGTTCAGATGGCACAAGGTACAAATAAAATAAAATATTAATTTGGGTTTTAATCCTACAGTCAGCCAAAAAATATTTTTAAAATATAAAATTTTTTCCATTTTGTTTGAAAATCTCTCTTGTTTGAATACCTTCATAAAACTGTTCAGCGGTTCTGTAGATTTGGAAAGACTCCAAGGAGACTCGTTGACAGGTAGGGGTTTATTAGTCGATTTTTCTTTCATTGTTTTGAGAAGTTTCCATTTCACTCACATATTTGTTCAATTGAAGCATTTATTATCAAACCTCACAAAATCAAGTGCCTTATACATCAAAATCGAAAAGTTATAGATTATAATGTATCTAAAAAAAAGTGGTTCGTTTCACATTGATGTAGCTTAAAGTGATATAACAACAGGGTGATTTTTTAAGAGCTTTCGGATTGGATTAAAAAAAAAAAACACATCAAATTTAGAGAAATGTATGAAATCTTTATTTGACTCGATAGAACGATCTATATAAATCAATGTTTAAAGATGATTTCATGTAAATGTTGACCTCGGCTGTGCCTCAAATGATTCATACGCTGGATCCAATTTGGCATACTCTCTCCAACATATCGGCCTGTATCTCACGAATAAATTCTTCATTATTGGCTTACAGTGTGTCAACCGTTGTGGCTATAAACATGAGCCTTAATTTAGCCCCACAAAAAATAGTCTATAGGCTTTAAATTGCACCATCTAGGCGGTCAATTGACCGGCTCCAAACGTGAAAGAAACTCTTCACTGAACTCGCCTCTCAATTGAGCCATTGATTCGCGTGCCGTGTGCTATGTGGCACCGTCTTGTTGAAACCACATGTCAGTCAAGTCCAACTCTCCCAATTAGGGCAAAAAAAAGTGTGTAATTATCGCACGGTAGCGCTCGCCATTCACAGTAACGTTCCTGCTTTCGTCGTCTTTGAAAAGGACGGTCCAATGATGCCACCGGCCCATAATCCACACCAAACGAAGCATTTTTAGGGATGCATTGGCAGTTCTTGTAATGCTTCTGGCTGCTCTTCACACCAAATACGGCAATTTTGATTGTTCACGTATCCATTCAACCAGAAATGAGTTTCATCGTTGAACACAATTTTCTGATAAAAATGTGGATCTTCATCCAACTGTGTCAGCACCCATTCACCAAAAGTTAGCCGTTGTGGTAGGTCGTGTGGCTTCAATTCTTGCACTAGCTGTATTTTAAAAGGTTTAACACCCAAATTTTTCCACAGAATTTTCCACGTAGTAGAGTAAAAAAGGCTCGATTCCTACGAACGGCGCTGAATCGATAATTCACGTCATCAACAACACTGGCGGATACAGCTACGATATTTTTCTCTGTCCACACTCTACGTATGCGTGTTGATGGTTCAATATCCAATAATGTAAATTTGGTGCGAAATTTAGTCACAAAATTCCGAATAGCCGCCTCAGATAGTGGCCCAATCTGACCATAAAATGGATGAAGTGCACTTAACCAAGCATGAATTTTAATAATAAAATTCAATAATCTGCAAGCGTTGTTCATTTGTAAGTCGATTCATGGTTAAATTATAAACCAAACTGAACATGTTTGACAGTAACATGTTACACGGAAACAGCAGAGCTGCCAAAAATAGTGTTGCCAGAAAGAAGTTTCTAAAACATCACCCTGTATATTAAATGTGTTTTTCTGTCTTCCAACTGTTTTTGTTCATACATACATATAATTATATTATTTTACAATGCCAATTTAACAAAGCTTGATTAATTTTCATGACTTTTTAAGACATCCTCAACATGTTCAAATATATTAGAGAAAAAAAAAATTAATAATGTATTATATATAAGCATGATGTAAAAATTTTGCTCAATTACATACGATTTATTTATTTAATTCAAGCATAATAATTGCATGGTTATTTTATTTATGAGTCATCACATATTTTCGGATAATCTCAAAAGCCATTTGGTCAATTTTAATGTTCAACATGACAAAAAAAAAACACAAAATTGAAATAAAACTAAAACAAAAAACCTAACAGAATCCAGAACAACAACAAAAACGATAAAAATAATAATATTACTTATCATAATTACTGACTTAATTATTACAAAACACTGGCAAAGAAACAAAAAGAACATAAACGAAAATTCGACCAAAGCAATATGGTTTTATTCACTTAGATTAACAAAACATGGAACAAAATAAATATAAATATCAAGAGAATTGAGAGTAAAGAAAATTAATATTATCATCACAAACACCATCATCATCATCATTATCATTATTTGCCTACATATGAGTATAGAAAAGCTCACTTAGTATTTGATATCATTTTATTACCACGAGTACATTAAAAAGGCCTTTGGAATGTTGGCATATATGAATGAATATTGGTATATGTATATAGTGGCGTCCATCTTCATCTCCATGCCTGATTACGTCGCCCAGCTTATTAGTCTATTTATTTGTTATCAGTAAATTAAATACTTTATTTATGACTATTTCAACACATTAAAATAATTTCGATTGAGTCAGTATTTATAAACTTGGAAAAGAATACATTTGATTTTGTAAATTATTCACTTGCTTGTCGATAAATTCAAATATCTATGAATCTATCAAGAAAAAACAAATTTATTAAGAATTTAAGCAATTGTTTTTTGTTCATAATTAGAACAAAAAACAATAACAACAAAAAGTAACAAATCAATGTGTCATCAGATTATAAAAAATTAATTATAATCATAATAACAACACTTAACAATAATATGCATTAATGAAGGTACTTCATCAAAAAATGAGCTTCTGTTCTTTAGCAATCTTAGAATGAGACGTATGCAGTGGTGTAGCTAAAAGCAAGTAAAAAACCTGCATCATAGGAAACATCAGATCAAATAATGAGTACAAAGCATAATACTAATCACCAATTCAATGCCTATTTCAACTGCGCTACTGATTGTAAGGGCATCAATTTGTATACCAAAAAAAAATCAAAAACCTAAACAAGTAACTTGCAAGCTGCTTCTAAGTTTAATTTCCTCCCCCACTATCCATTACCGATATGTAAAAGAATAAAAACAATAAACATAAATCTTTAATGAAAATTGGGTCATTAAATACTCGCTTATGTACCTACTACGTATATTTGATGCAAGAACAAATTCTTAAAAAATATTATCAGATTGTTCTTAATTTTACTTGTCTGTTGTTGGCTTTTAAGACATAATCTTCCTATGCTCATTTTAATGTTGTAAATTTTAATGTTGTAACAATTAAGTATTTTGTTGCATGTTTTCGAAATGTTGCTAGTTTTTTGTTGTTATTGCTCTTTTTTTCCATCTAATATTTCTATACTCGTGCATGGTGAAATTTAAATCAAGTTTATGGCAATTTCTTTTTAAATTCCAGGGTGGTCTGACTTAAATTACGCGACATTGTGGCTTCTGTTTTATAAGAATAACAATAACAACAACAACAAGAAGAAGAGCAACAGAAAGTACAAGTGCGAGCAATTTACTAAAATACAGACTTGGTAGATTTACAAATAAGTAATTTTGTATCTGTTTCTACGAATTAGCTCTGAATAAATTTGTTTAGGTTGCCATGGTTGGACGCTTCGTAGATTTTTTTTTTTGTATCTTTCATTACTTCGCTGAACATTTAGCATTACCATATTGTCATTAGTTGGTATGATGTTGAAATATGGTATGTAGAAATTGTCCAAGAGCTAATGTATGTCTGAAAGAGAGGTAAATGAAGTAGTAAGTGTGAAAAATTATGAAGAAATTTGATGTGTTCCTTTTTATTTGTTCTGTTTTTGCGTACATATGGTTGAGTTTAGAAATTAATATAATTAAATTGTTGAATGTCGCACAGTTTGGATTACAAATGTTGAGTGGATTTTTTGTTTGTGCTAAATGTAAATCAAAAATTGTTTACTGATATATATGATTTTCTATTCTGCCGTATCATTAAGCATTTCTACTCTAACGCTGGAATTATCTTCATACACTACTGATAAATGTACACTGAAATGAATAGTGAAATACGAGGGCAGTACCAGAACTACCCGACCTAAGAAAGAAAACACAACAAAATTATGAAAATTTTTCTTTATTTCTCAACATAATCTCCTTTTAGCTCTATACACTTTTTCCAGCTATATTCTAGCTCATTAAAATAGCCATCTACCGCAGACTCCAACTCTTCATTGTTTGCAAATCTTCTACCACCAAGCCATTTTTTCAAATTTGGAAATAGAAACTAATCCGAAGGAGCTAAATCTGGCAAATAAGGTGCGTGCTGAAGCAATTCGAGCTTTAACTCATTGATTTTGGTCATCGCAATAGCGGATGGGTGAACTGATGCATTGTCTTGATGAAATAACGCTTTCTTTTTCGCCAAATGCGGCCGCTTTTCTTTAATTTCATCACTTAAACCCTGCAACAAATTAGCATAATACTCGCCGTTGATTGTTTTTCTTTTTTAAAGATAATCAATAAAAATTATTCCACATGCATCCCAAAAAACAGACGCCATAACCTTGCTTGCAGATGGAACTGTCTTCCCCTTCTTCGGACACGATTCTCCCCTTTCAGTCCACTGTTTTGACTGCTCCTTTGTCTCAGATGTGAAGTGGTGGACCCACATCTCTTCCATGGTTACGAATCGACGCAAAAACTCGGCTTTATTACTGTGAAATACCGCCAAACACTCTATAGAAACATCTTCACGACGTTGTTGGGGTTCTATTGTGCGCAAATGCGGCACCTATCTTGCACACATTTTATTATGATCGTAAACGGCTTTAATATTCGTTAGACTGAGACCTTTCAAAGGAAAGTATTGAATTACATAACGGTGACCAATTTTTTCCATGATTACCAATTCACTGAGGTCGTTAATTTTCGATGGCTCCAAAAAAATATTAAACAACGTGGCACCTTGAAACTAAAAACATATGTTTTATAAGGTTGGCACTTTTCAACAAAACAATTTTTTTCAAACTACTGCCGCCATCTATATGTAGCACTTCTGGGTAGTTCTGGAACCGCCCTCGTACGTTGATCCCATTTTATAAGAGTCTAAATAGAGGGAAATTGCTGAAATAGTTCCCAAGTAGTTCCCAAGCACAAAAGTGTTTTCTGCACCATTTGTTTTATTATTTAACCACCAATATCTAGCCCCTATTTAACTTTTTCTCCCCTCTACAAAATTGGTTTTTTATGAAATGTACCATCAACCCAGCAGCTTCAGAGTATCCGCAGAGAGGTAATGAACCCTTATTAATTTCTTCATCACAATATTTCTTCCAAACACTCTTTCCCTCTACTCTACCTCCACTCCATAAGCGGGAGCCCATACATTACAAATACCATAAGCACAAGAGGTCGAAAAATATCTTCGACCTCTACTAGTTTTACCCTTCAAATATTTCACGTGAATGTAATTGACCTTAATCTTCGCCCTCACGGGAACGTTCATATAAAATTAATGAAAAAGGCGTGAAAATCGAACAATTACCCCACCGCTGCTGTGGATTCACCTCCGGAAGTATGAAATACAAGACTGGCTCCCATTAGTTTTATCTTTTAAATATTTTTTCTAAACATACTTACCATATATCTACCCTATATGGGGCTGTCATATAAAGTTCATGAAAAGGAACTCGAAATTGAGAAACAAATTTAGCTGTCCAGGAATCGATCCCACCATAAACCTATCGGGTAATTAAAGCTGCTATAGTTCCTATATTCTTTATATAAAGATTTATTAGCAGGTTAGCAGCATTATTATTGTAGATATTATTCATCAACATATTCTCGTTCAATAAAATCGTCACAATGTTTCGATATCATTTCGATATCTTTCTTGTAGAACGATTCATCTTTTGTCTCAAAATAGGTCCCTGTTTCGATGATCACCTCTTTATTCGAGCCAAACCTCTTTCCGGCAAACACTTTTTTGAGGTCTGCGTACAGGTAAAAGTCGCTAGAAGCCAAAAACGATGAGTGCAGTTGGAAATTCTAAGTATAAATCGTGCAATTGGGTCATGGTCGCCAACGACTTGTTGAACGGTTCTTTTTGGTCCACTGTGAGCAAACGCGGCACCTATTTCTTTCGCAGCTTTCTCACTGACAAATATTTACGCAAACTGAAGCCGATATGTTCCGTCGATAGCTTGAAGGTGTTAGCTATCTCGTGCAGCATCGTTTTACAGTTTGCAAAAGCAATTTGGTGGACTTTTTTGATCTTTTCGGGCATCACCACTCTTTTGAGTGACCAGAGCATTCGGCATGCTCTATTTTTGTTCGGTCATGTTTAAAATCAGCAAACCCCTTCTTTATGATTTGTCTCGATGGAGCAGAGTCCGAATAATACTTATCAAGCCAAGCTTTGGTTTGATAATAGCTTTGATTCATTATTTTCGAAATCACAAACAACAACATGCCGTGCAAATTGTGAACTAATGATCGGATTGTCATTGTCTGGTATCGTTTGATTGGTGATTGGTGTTTTCTAAAAATGTTCAGACGATGTGTTACATGCATATTTATTTGAAAACCATTTGAGAATTATAAACATGCAACATATTTCTAAAAGTGGCGAATGACAATGTATGGCCGTATGTTAATTATGGGTAGGTAGGGACTGTGAATCATCGTTTGAACGCCTCAACTTTTCTCAATTTATCTGTCTGCGTTGGTATCTTTCAATGCTCTACTAATTTAATATGAAAAATAGCATTATGCAAGCAAGCTTGAACTTCAATGAGTATGGAAATTCACAATATAAATCATCACCTCCTTCAAAGTCAGCAAAAAAAGAAGAACATCATGAGAAATGGAATATTTCTGTGCCTCTACTGTACGCTGAAAATATAATTTACAATAATCATAATAGGCAAGAGTACTTACTATACAACCAAGTACAACCAACAGCTATCAGTGTGATATCGCTATTTGCATTTGTTATTACTGCTATTGCTGCTGCTGTTGCTGTTGCTTGTGTGACTGTATGTTCCTATGCTGCTGTTTACTATTTCACAACATGTTGACAGTAATGTGTTATGTGGTGTTATTCATTATGACAATAATGATGACAATGCTGTTGAATATGATCATAATGATGATGATGATGATGATGGTGTAGCTGATGCTGGTAATGGTGTTGGTTGCCTTTGTTGATGTTGCCAATGTCGCCAATGTAATACGCCTAGTAATGGAAATAACACAGAACAGTGCAATCATAAATGCAACACAGCATAATGAGGGAAGAACAGCCAACATCTTTCTCTCTTCACTACCCATTGAATCATGGAGACAGTGTCGACAGATAAACGACAAAGCTAATATGCTAAAAAGAAATGAACTCCCGCTGAATGAATGAGGCAAATGTGCCCATGTGACCGAACAAACTGAGATGTATTCAAAATAGACCTACGAGTCTGCATGTGCCAGAGAGAGAGAGAGAGAGAGAGAGTTAAAATATTTAAAATTGAAGTAATGTTGCACCAGCCCAATACGAAAGCAAAGCACAATAGTGCTATGATGTGACGCAATCAAATTGCAGTTGACTGAGGCTGAATGGTATCGTTTACCTACTCATATGTAATTTGGCGCCTTGTAATGCAAAACGACATAACGTTGCATACCATTTTGGCCACTTGCTGATTTTTATAGAGCAAATGACTTGTTGTTATGGCACTTTTTTGTATTTTTATACTTTTTATTGTCGGACAGTGTTGCCGAGTTGTTTATATTATTACATTAAATGCATTAACATTAAAATATATGAATGTGGTTGTTGTTGCTTCTGGAGTTTGTTATTGTTGCATCTACGTGTTGGTGCGAACAATTTCTGTTTTTATACTGATTACAGTCCACCATTCCGTTGTATGGCAATGAATTTTATTGCTGGCTCATATTATTGTTGTTCTGCTTTTGCACTATGCAAACTGATGTTCGTTCCAAAAAATTTTGTTAACGATTTTAATATTTAAACACATTTGTTATAAAAACTTATTGTTGTGATAACTTGCATACAACAACAAATTGGTGATTATATTAGAGGCCACAGAAGGCATGGTGTGTTTTTGTACATGTCGGTATAGATATTCTTATTGCTGCACTCCTTGCGGGTCATTAGTTGGTAGTTAATAATTCTGAACGACTAAATATTTATTGCCGAAAAGTGGTAACTCTGTACTTGGGTGGTTGGATGTGTGTGTATGAGAGAAAGTGTTGTGATATCATTAATTTTTCAATATTTTACATTAAATTGCCTTTTATCGTTAACGATATTTAGATTTGAAATATTTATAATCAAATAATGAAATGCAAGTAGTACGTAACTAGTGATGTTGTAAACTTCTTTAATATACAAAATATACAAAAATTGCTGTTTGTAGTAGGAATAATGAGGGTTTGTGTAAAAATATGAGTCATGGCGGTGAAAAAGTAACCAGTGCAAAACTAGTTACTTTGTCAACAAGGAAAAAGTTGTTGCAATTTAAGACTAAAGACAACTAATTTCGCACAAGTAAGAGATAAGACAATGATGGTGAGAAAATTAGCACTGGTGTGGAACTAGACACTTTTGTATATAGTGAAAGATGGTTTCCATTAGAATATTTATAAGACCTGAACAAATAATGAAATTTACCTAGTTCCGTACTCGTCGGAAATAATTTCCGTTTAATTCTCCTGAATTGAATTATTTAGAAAAGTATGAATATGAAAATTTTAAATATCAACCAATCTATTCATTGGTATGATGATATAGAAGAAGAACTTATGCATCTGACATTGCTTGAAATTTCTAACAAGCGACATCGAGCGAAAAACAGCGACAACTTCCAGGACTTCCATTGTCCAGGAGCTAAAAATTGCACAAAAAAACCGTTTTGAACCATTTAAATAAGGCTGGATACAAAAAGAATCTCGATGTATGGGTGCCACAAGAGTCAACGCAAAAAAAAACCTCATGGACCGAGTTTCCATCTGCGAATCGCTGCTGAATCGCGACAAAGTCGACCCATTTCTGAAGGGGATGATTACTGGCGATGAAAAGTGGGTCACTTACGGCAACGTCAAGCGAAAACGGTCGTGTTCGAATCGCGGTAAGCCGGCGCAAAATGTGGCCAAGCCAAGATTGACGGTCATCAGGACAACGCCAGGCCACACACATCGATAGTGACACGCCAGAAGCTCCAGGAGCTTGGTTGGGAGGTTCTTATGCATCCACCTTATAGTTCTAGTACCGGTGAGACAATTACGTTAGCATCACTAGCTGTTATTTTACTCATCCGTAAATGTTCAGGGGCAACACACAAGAAAGTAGCTGTCAATTCACAGGAGGCTAAGCAGCTTTATATATTACGTGTAGTGGAGACACAACCTATATTAGGCAAACGGTGATTTGCGGCTGCAAACCGACAAATTACTACAAACCTCATTACTACTAAGCTCAGTATGCTATAGAAAATAATTAATTTTTTGTAAACTTGGCATATTTTTCATTTCGGTTTAGAAATAATAGTCAAATGTCATTTTTGACAATCACTGTAAAAATATTAATTTAAAAAATCCAAAATGAGAAATAAGAAAATGTTTTTATTTGCCTCCATCAAACGTTTTGATATACTTACACATTTGTTTCTATTAAATCATTTGAAATTTTCTAAAGAAATAAACATACAGTGGCTCACAGCTTATTTCGTACAGTGTATATATTTTTATGTACATGGCTGTAACATCGAAACTAAAAAACTTATCAATAAGTTTTGAATGTAGATGTCTATGTATGTGTTTAGTAAACCTAATAAGAAAACGGGGAACCCCAAAAATTGTTCTTTTTGTCATGCAAGAGAGAAAAACTATTGATCAGCTGATTTTCAGCTCACATCTTATTTCGTACACAAACTTCAATGTAAGTAAGTTTCATTCTGCCGCGCAGTTACAAAGTTTTTTGAATTGTATGAGTTTTTGGACCTTTTTAACTATTATAACAATTTTTATTATTATTATTTTAAATAGTTAAAGTGCTGTAAATTAAACATTTAGCGTTATGGGTCGTCGTACAACGATGGAACAGCGTAAACTGGTAATTAACCATTTTAGGAAAGGTCAGAGTGTGCGAAAAATTGCTGAAATGACAAATTTAAGTGCCTCAACTGTCCAATACATCATTCAACGCTTCGTTCGCGAAAATCGGTTGGAGAACAAGGGCAGAGAAGCACCTAATAAGATTTTCAACGCTTCAGACGAGCGTTATATTGTACGAAAAATTAAGAAAAATCCAAAGTTATCCGCTCCGAAGTTGGCTGCAGAGGTTCAGCGTGAAATAGGAAAATCATCCAGTGCTGAAACTGTCCGACGTGTGCTGCGCAATCATGACTTGAACGGTCGAGTAGCCCGAAAGAAACCATTCATTTCGAAAATGAATATACAACGCCGACTTGACTTCGCCAAAGAGCATATTATTAATACTCCTGCGTTCTGGAATACCGTTATTTTCGCGGATGAGTCTAAGTTTAATATTTTTGGCTCGGACGGAATGTCATATGTTTGGCGTAAAGCGAATACCGAGCTAAACAAGGAGAACCTTAAGCCCACAGTGAAGCATGGTGGCGGTAGCGTGATGGTTTGGGCCTGTATGTCAGCAGCCGGAGTAGGTGAATTGGTTTTTATTGAGGGAACAATGGACAAAATGAAGTACCTCGAGATTCTGAAAAACAATTTACTTCAAAGTGCAGACAAACTGGGTTTGCGGGAAGAATTTCGGTACTACCAAGATATGACCCAAAACATAAATCTGGGATTGTGCAATCTTAGCTTATTTGGAACTGCCCACACTTGATGTCTCCACCACCACAGTCACCTGACATGAATGTGATTGAAAATCTTTGGTCTATTTTGGACAATAAAATAAGAACACACAAGATTTCTAATAAGCAAGACCTAAAGAAGGTACTGATGGAAGAATGGAAAAAAATCACACCAGACATCACTCAAAAATTGGTGGATTCAATGCCAAATAGACTCCAGGCTGTCATTAACGCTAAGGGATGTCAACTAAATATTTAAATCAACTTACTTTGTTTTTAGTTTGAACTTAAAGAGACTGTACGAAATAAGCTGTGACATGAATTTTCCTATTTTTTTCTTATTTTATTTTTTTATAGTGTCAAACACTAAAATTTTGAAAAAGTAAATTTTGGAAAATAAAAAACAAACCTTCCTTTCTAAAATGGCATTTATATTTTGTTCAAATTTTTGCTATATTAGGAATTACGACTGCAGCAATTTTTAAACTGTCACTGTACGAAATAAGCTGGGAGCTACTGTAGGTCCATATATTTTCTTTCGTGAAATGTCATAATAAAGCCTCCACACGTCTACAAAGCTACTACAAATATCAACCCTAGTTATTTTCAACCGCGTACTTTCTCAGTAAAGTAAACGAAAATAATTTATTTTGACATTTCGTTATATTACTTCCCTCTAGTGGCTGTACTAAGAATAATTTCAAATAACCATGTCTTCCGGAACATTTGCATACGCAACATGTTTCTTACTGTAGTGCTTGAATTCATTTTTCCGTACTGAAAAACACTTTAGCAGCAATAGTGTGTCCGTTTTTAATTACTTTTTCCTCTTGCAAGTTTAAAAATTACATTTGTTAATTAGTTCTTCTTTAATAAATAAAAATTTTAATTCCATGTATACTCATCTTTGCTCTTGCTCGGCCATTTTTTCTTATTTGATTATTTGACGTTAAATTTGACCATTTTTTAATCAATTTCGGTAAGAAATAGCAAACTACACTGTGGCAACACTGCTTTCTATCCATAACTAAGTAGAAATAGACATCCCCACTTAACTCTCTATACAAATCTCTAACTAATTGTCTATAAACATCAAATATATCACGGTTATTATTATAACTCTAAACTATAACTATAACTCTAACTAATAAATTCACACTAGTATGTAACTAGTTTGAAATGTTTACCACACACTACTAGTTAAATGATTAAGACATCAATTGTGAAGTAGTTCAAAGTAAAGTAAAATATTGAAATAGAATAAAGTAAAATTCGAGTTCAACGTGTTGGACGTATTAATTTGCTTCCGGTTGAAAGTAAGTAAAGCAGAACCAGTTGAAATTAACATTTATCGACACATTAACTATGGCTGTAAACAGAAGTCTAATTATGCTTTTTTACCACTTAGCAATATTCTAATTAATTTAACACGATGCATAACATGAACTAAGTGCAGCATATGGACAACAGTGAAATATGTGCGATATGTATGGTATAATGTATATACCGAATGCAATATTTATAATGTCAGAAACGTGCTGTGTGCTATGTATGAGCGCAAGAAATATGTAAATGAAAAAAAAAAATCACATCTAATTAAATGATGTTTATTTGTGTCGCATGCAAAATATGGAAAAACCATAGAAAATTAAAAATCTATGACTTGTTCTCAAGAAATCTATGTGAAAACAACGCGCCGCATCATCAGTAAGTACCAGAAACAATACCTAATAGAAGTTTTAGTAATAATAATTGTTTAAATGCTACGATACATGAGTTCAAAATAAATGAACAAATGATTGTGATAATGCAAATGAAAAGCAAACGTGATATATTAAGCTGTGTCAAATTGTTAAGGTTCAGGGAAAAATATAAAATATACTTTTGTACTCCCGTTTTTTGGTAACAATTGGAGAACAGCACACTCTGAGAATGAGTCAAAAGGAATTACCTCACTAGAGCTTATTTATGTGAACCCAATGAACGGTGCTCAAGAAATCACCTCAAAAGCCGTAAAATCTCTGATCTATTCCCATTAATTTTTCTACCTAACATCTTCAAACATGTTTATTCTCCGTATCTATGCCTTCAGGGGTCTCCTATACAATGTGAGTGCAAAGACATTTTAAAATCGCCTAATTACCCTAAAAATGTTCCTACAATCGGCCTTAGAGTGATGAAGTGGGCCTCACGTCAATTAATTTTTCATTGGAACATTAACTCCTTCCCCTTATCTTCAGCTTTTATAGAGGTCGCTCTTAATATGTAAGTAAAAACATCTGAAAATTGACAAATAGACTTAGAGCTGGAAAGGAATAGCCATTACAGTCGTAAAATATATGACTTACTCCAGGTAATTTTTCTTCGTAGAATATTTGTCGCCCGTACAAAATTTGTGCTTTTACATATAATGGTTGCAAAACTGAAGACTATGCATATCCGAATTTATTTTTGCTTACTTCAAGAAAAATTCTTGACAGATATAATCCAAATTTTATGAATATCGCCGAGCAAGATTGTCAAAATCTTACCCCATATGATGTGATTCACCTTAATCTAGATACAAATATTCGGTAATAATGAAATTTAACTAAAAGGCATATAGAGAATTTATGCAATTTTTGCTATTTTACGTATTGTAAGCACTATGAATTGCAGTAAAAAAGATGTGGTGATGTGGTTCTAGAACTAGTACCGACACTTCCGAGACTATATTGAAAATTAACAATAATTGCAATTGAGCTTTCACTTTGCAAAATTATCTTTTTGTCTTGGTGTTGTGGTACTTTAAAGTCATAATAAACTGGGGGCTCTGCGATCGAAAAGTGCACAACGTCGAATTCAAAATTACAGATAATAGAGAAACTTTTATGGTAAATATATTTTATGAATTTCTAATGTTGAAAACATAAAAATTGCAATTGTTCCAGCATTTCAAAGTAATCCTACACAAAACTGTGGTGTCAAAGTGAAAATATGATTGTAAGATATTTGTGTTTATGGAAAAAATTCGTCGAACTTTTGTAATATAATTTCATATAAATTTCAGATAAACTTTTACCACTTCATGATTACTGTTTTGGCAATACACGGAAAAAACAAAATATTGGTCGCAATATTTTTTCACAAAATGTTTAACAATGTTTAACTCATTTTAACTTTGAAATAACTCTTGTCTAAAGTATCCTTATTCATATTTCATATTTTTCCCACAGGGTATATGCATCTTAATATTTTGTTGTGGATTTTTAAATGTTCACAGTAGAAAATCTAAAGAAAAAAGAATATTATTGAAACATTTGTAGCGGCGAGAATAACAATTTGGCGACTGATGCAAAAAATATCTATGACTCTATGCATTACTTTGAATTTGTACTATTTTAAGTATTTAATGCATTTAAAGTTCTTACGATATTTATTATTATAGGGTCATTCCATAAGTACAATGATTCAATGCAGTCGTCAATGCCGCGGTTGTCGCCAGCTCAATTCCTACTAACCTGCCGCACGAGATTGCCTTTTCGTTTGTTCAATAGCCTTCGTACATCACTCGATCTGTACGTCAAGGACATTGAGAAGTTTTGAGCATTCCCAAACCAGCCTTGATTGAAACGAGAATTTTGTCAGGGACTTTAGAGCCGCCAGGCAGTCCGAGAGAATGCATATTTTGTACCACGGGTGCCCCTACGTATGCATTCTCTCGCACATACCTCTAAGGCATGGACCTCTGCCTAAAAGATGGAAGCTGTTTTCTCCCTTGCAATTGTTTTCCGAAATCTTGGTCCAACAATTCCAGCCCCAGCACTGCCATCTTCCATCTTAGACCCATCAGTGTACCACAACTGTGAGTGCCCTTTTCAGATCATATCGCTACTCCTCCAAGCCGAACGGTCGTTTATGATCACTTCAAAGTGCTTAGAGAAGACTAGTTTTCTGTCCATGCTTTATTAGAATGTCGAGTAGGTCCATAGTATTGTGATCAACCATATTATCTTCGTGCAGCATTGTAATTCCTAAACTCACACCTAGTATACATAGAATGTATGTGCAATGAAACTGAATTGATGCCACATGCAATTATTCGCTCCACACGTTAATTACTATGTTGATATTATACAAGGATGTATGCGCGACTGTTGTGGTTGTCGTTATTATTATTGCCGTTGTTGTTGTTGTTGTTGTTGTTGTTTGGAAGAAGAATTATTATAATTATTATTTATTAATGTTTATAGAAGATAGTCAATGCAAGTGGCAAAAGTGACTGGTTTTTAAATAGGCAGGCAGTCATGCAGACAGTCAGGCCTACAACATTTATTATTAATATCTGCTGGTTTGCATCTGAAATTATGATTTCAATAGTTGTTGCTATTGGTTGCATTTTTAATTGTCGTTTCATAAATTTATGCTAATGTGATTTTGCAATTAAAGCATTCTTTTTTTCGTGTGCCCTTTTATTTTAATTCCTTTATATTTCTTTTTTGGATTTAACATATGAGTATGCTCGTGTGCTTATGTGTTAAGAGATGAGTTTAAATTAGTATTTTTTCGCAATTTAATTTTCATTTTGCTTGACTTTTTGTTGTTGTTGTTGTAGGAACATAATAGACGTGGGGCTTACTTTTTATTATTATTTATGATTGCACTTATTTTTGCAGACATCTTCATCTTTGTTGTATCATATTGCCACCACCATTATTAATGTATATTATTGTGAAATATATATGCATAGTATTTGGATATATGTAAGTGCCTGTATACAAGTAACAACATATTCGCCTACAAATATTTATTGCTTAATGAGCGAGTGTACCCAATTCAAGCATGAAATTGTCTGCAGAATTTTTGTCACTCATTTTACAGATTAATTACTTTATTTGTCATTACTTTAGAATTATAATTTTTAAGTGGTTGATGCATTTCGATTAATAAATTATAAACAATACTGCAACTAATTTATATATTACAGAGCAACACGAAAAGGGAATTAAATTATTGCCCAGCACACGAATTAAACGCAATAAACATTCCTTAGTTGCAAAAAGAAAATGAACAAAGTCGAAGTATTCATTGAAATACCTAGAATCACCCCTATAGGGGTAAAATGAATGACGGACCCCCATCATTCAAAAATTTTTCTGAATATAATTACCTCCTATATTAGATAGATGTTTTTGTAAATTGCACACGCATCTCTCACAGTGTTCCCCTAGAGGTCTAAAATATATGATAAGTAAGTATATTTTTAGGTAAATTTTGGAAGAAGTACTGGGGGTTAATCTAGTGACATGGACAAATTTTATAACAGTAGAAATTTCCCACTTGGATGATACTGACATTTAGGAAATTGTTTCAAGACTCTGAATGAAATTCATAGTCGTCTGTATATTACAATTTTGGTTGATATCAGCCCTATGGAAGCAAGCACTGCAAAGGAAATACTGTATACAATATGCTCATGACATTATTTTAGCAGCTTAATACTTTCAATTGTATCTGGGAGATCAGATCAAATGCATATCATCGAAAATCGAAATATTAAACATGGATATCTCCCATCTAGCGGGAATATGTGACGATATCAATCAATATCAAAACATTTAGAATTTAACATAGACCACGAAATGTACAAGCCTCTTTTGAAATGCAGTATGTTTTGTATAGAATACATACGCAGTGCTGCTAGTTGTTGTTTGCATTTTTTTGTTAACGCTCCAAACAAAATACAAAATAATTCCCATGTAGCACAATGCAGCAGTACTAGCTGCTGAGCATCATTTACAGCCGCCATAACAATACTTATATGTACAGAGGTCTATGGCAATAACATCAACAAACAATATTGCATCATATTTTCAGCAAGTTCAACCTATCGTTATTGCTCACCGCTCCATCTCACCGCTTATACACTTTATTGTCATATTGGATTGCATTGGTATTAGAGTGGTCTCAACATAGCCCATCACTTTGTGCGAAATCATGCATAACAATATTCTAGCATTTGCTATTATTCGTGCGAATGTTTAACTGTTGGGGTGAGCAGTAAGCTTATACTCGTACACCTATTCATAAATGAAAAGGTAGTCTGAGTACGTTGCCATGTATACATTGTACGGCTACATGAATTAATGTCGACAAATTTTTGCAATAATATCGAAACATTCTTTATCACTTTTTCGAAGTTATTGTAAAAAAAAATTAAAATAATATGAATTATATTTTCGATATAATTAAGGTACAATAATGTCGAAATATAATCTGAGCGGAACGAATTTTTCTCAAACCTGATTTTTATAGGACAGCCTTCAGAAAGGGTTGATATAGGCGGTAAGTAACTTCAGAAGAAATCTTGGTAAGAAAAATAATTATTAAATAATAATGAGTGGTAGTCATATAGCTTGATCTGCTTACTATGTGATGGCGCCTTCATTATTATTAATGGGGGCCCTCCACGTGGCGACTACCGTGCAACGTACTCCTGGCACACGCTGGGAGGCGGCTGAAGTGAGTGGCGAAAATCTCCTCGACTAGAGGTTGTGCGTTGGGTTTGGGACCCGCCACATAAAAAATCCCCCCGGTGAAGGAAAAAACAACGCCTCGGATAAGGACTACCGCTATTGTTGATGACCCCCGCAAACGGAAAAAGAACCATGATTTACGGATATGCACCTGGAATGTCCGGTCCCTTTATAAGGAGGGTGCCCCTATCCAGCTGGTTGATATCCTCGAAAAATTCAGATTCCACCAGAACACCTCCGATAACGGAATGAAGCTGATCGACTTCGCCGCAGCACGAAACATGGTAATTGGTGATACCAGATTCCAGCATCTCGACATCCATAAAGCAACATGGCTGTCTCCAGATCAACGTACAAGAAACCAAATTGATCATATGGTGATTGTCGGAAGGCATGCTTCCAGTGTGATGGACATGAAATCGATCCGTGGTGCCAACATCGACTCGGATCACTACCTAGTTTCAGCTAAGGTGCGCACACGTTTATGTGTAGCAAATAACAAAGAGAAGTCCCACTCAGAGAAAGCTCGACGTCAGTAAGCTGCGATCACCAGAGACAGCAGATGCATTTTCCACTCGACTATCGGATCTGCTTATGCAGAACACTCCCCCACTTGATGATACATGCGCACGGTGGACACATATATCCCACTCCATGACTACTTCTGCCGAGGAGGTAATCGGTTACTACCGGCCTCTGAGGAATGTGTGGTATGATCAGGAGTGTCGCGACGCTACCGCAGAGAAAGACGCCGCCTACTTAAAAACCCTGCGTGCAGGCGCAACGCGAGCTGTTAAGGAGCGGTACAGATAGAAAAGGAGTGCAGAGAGACGTCTTTTCAGGCGCAAGAAGAGGGAGTTGGAAAGACGCGAGTATGATAGAGATGTGTACCGACAAGAATGAGACTCGAAAATTCTTCGAAAAAATAAAGCGCCTGAGTGCGGTATAAATCCCGGAGCCTCTTCTTGTCGTGATGGATATGGGAATCTGGTTACAGATGTACAGAGTGTACTGAGCCTATGGAGGGAACACTTCTCCAAGTTACTGAATGGCGATGCTACGAACAATTCCGCCAGTGGAGGAGATTGCCGGATAACCCCAATTACAGATGACGGTGTTGATGTTCCACCACCCGACTATGACGAGGTTGAAACGGCCATTTTAAAGCTGAAGAACAACAAAGCTGCAGGTGCTGATGGCCTGCCTGCCGAGTTGTTTAAGACCGTAGGCGATGAGCTGCTCACCTGCATGCACCAGCTCATAAGCAGAATATGGTCGGATGAAAGCATGCCTGATGATTGGAGGCTCAGTGTTCTCTGTCCCGTACATAAAAAAGGAGATCCCACATCTGCGCCAACTACCGTGGAATAAGTCTCCTGAGCATCGCATACAAGGTCATATCAAGCGTATTGTGTGAAAGATTGAAGCCCATGCTCAACAACCTGATTGGACCTTATCAGTGTGGCTTCAGACCTGGTAAATCCACCATCGACCAAATTTTCACACTGCGCCAAATCCTGGAGAAGACCCAAGAAAAACAGATCGACACACACCGCCTATTTGTTCATTATAAAGCCGCTTTCGACAGTCCGGTAAGGGATTACCTCTACGCAACAATGTCTGAGTTCGGTATTCCTGCAAAGCTCATTCGACTTTGTAGAATGACACTGCATAACTCCCGTTGTGCAGTGAAAATTGGGAAGCACCTCTCGGCACCATTTAATACCGAACGGGGTTTCAGACAAGGTGATTCATTATCGTGCGACTTCTTCAATCTTATGATAGAGAAAATTATACGAGCTGCTGATCTACGATATAATGGCATTATCTTCAACAAAAGTATCATGCTGTTGGCGTACGCCGACGATATTGACATAATCGGCATGATCACGCGAGCCGTCAGTGCAGCATTCTCAGAGTTAGAAAGAGAGTCGCGTCGGATGGGTCTTACGGTGAACGAGGGCAAGACGAAGTATCTAGTGTCAACAAACAAAGAGTCCCGACGTCTTGGACAGCACGTCACTGTTGACAACTACGTTTTTGAAGTAGTAAGGGACTTTGTCTATCTTGGAACCAGCATTAACAGCAGTAATGACGTTAGCCTGGAGATATTACGAAGGATCACTCTTGTAAACAGGTGCTACTTTGGGTTAAGTAAGCAATTGAGAAGTCGGGCCCTCTCGCGAAGAACGAAAACTACACTCAACAAGTCTCTCATCATGCCTGTCCTAACATATGGCGCTGAAGCCTGGACAATTTCCACCTCATATGAGCGAATGCTTGGAGTTTTCGAGAAAAAAGTCCTACGCAAGATCTTTGGACCTATTTGCGTTGGTGGCGAGTACCAAATATGGTACAACCATGAGGTGTATGAGCTGTACGCCGATATTGACATAGTAAAGCGCATCAAAATACAGCGGCTGCGTTGGCTAGGACATGTCGAGCGAATGGAAGGACACACTCCAGCTAAGAAGGTGTTATATTCGGAACCCGCTGGAGGACGAAGCAGAAGAGGAAGACCTAACCTCCGGTGGAAAGACCAAGTACTGGAGAACATGACGGTGCTTGGAATTTCTAACTGGCGCCAGCTAGCGAAGAACAGAGATGGCTGGCGAAGCATGTTATTTTCGGCCTAAATCGATACTCGGTTGTTATGGCCACATAAGTAAGTAAGTAAGTAATAAGGGAAATGATGAAAATCACACTTTTTCCCAACTTTAAGGTTCTTGAGCAAGCTTTTGTATTTAAACCACGAACCATCATATTTTCTAGTTTTTGTTTTTCAAATTGAATGTTTTTAGCCTGTATGAACTAGGATTCGAGTTCAATATTCTTTCGCCATACACCTCACTACGGTGAGTGGTGAGCCAGAGGAGTAATCATATTGTTTGTCACAGACAGGAGTTTGAACCTAATTAATACACATATATGAAAACGGTATAAAATTTGTTCGATACTATTGCAAAAAATTTTCAACATTAATGCACTACAGTGTACATTAAGGTGGTCGCTATTTCTGAAATTTTCGATATTGTTCGGGACATCGTATAGAAATATGATGTTACCCAAAAAAAACCACTAAATATAAAATTTTAAACCAATCGGATAAGATTTAGAGGTTGCAACTTAAGCCCGAAATTCAACAGAATAGTGTTTATCTAAAAGTAAGATCATATAACGTAAAAAAAAATTAGTTATGAATTTTCTTTATTTTCCAAACAACATTGCAGTAAATGCGTTTACGTTTTCAAAACTTTATTGATTGTCAGAATCGCGATATAAAAAACGATTTTAAAGTAAAAAGTCAAAATTCTATAAAATTAAGCAAAAATTTATGTTATTTGAATACCGCTTTGCTAAAGTATTTCTTCATATTAAGTTTTAAAAAATTTTTGAAAAGCATTTTAAGTTTAGCAACTCGTGAAAAGAATTCTACTTTTGCATGTGTGGATGGGTAATAGCGAGCTGGTGATTATTATGTTTTTTAATCATTTTTCAAACTTGAGGCTCTAGTCAGTACTTTTAAACCTTTTTCAATCAGCGTAAAATTTCATATTTAGTAGTTTTTTTTATAACTTAACGTTTCTAGAGGGCGTCCTGTAAAAAAGGATTTTTTTCCATACAATTATGGCCACCCTAGCGTACATATACCATCTATATAATACGTGAAATATTCTATTACAGGTATTGTATTGCATATCATTGCATTAAATAGATGTAATCGAAGAAGAATTGACATAGCTCATCTGTCATTTCAATTGTCATTTAACTTTTAAATCATCCTATTCATTATTTAGTTGGGCATACTACAATTTATTTTGTTATAATACAATCAATTTAACCAATGTTATTGCTATTATAGTTGTATAGTTTACATACATTTTAATACGAGTACGTGACGTTGCTAATTTAGAGGTGTGGTATAAACATGTTGAAGATATGCAGGAGATCGAGAATGCTCAATAGCAATAAGAGTACTTGAAATAAATACTCCAAATGTGTTTAGAATTATTAATACGTATATCGTAGAGCTACTTATTTTAGACAACAATACAGTCAATGAGTTATGAATTATTGGAAATAAAATAGAGACACGGACAAAACTGCTTTAATTGATGTCTGCAGTTTAATCGTAAAACACGGTTCTCATACTGCAAATATTATGATGCAAAAGACTCTCAATCAATCCTCAGAGGGCTAACCACAATTGTTACGGGCACTGCGACCAAACGAAATCTTTTGTACCCAAGCCCGTCTACGACACTAGAATCTCTTCTACCTTTTTAATAAAGGATAGAATTGATCTTGTCGAACTTTTGATTATTGAAGCTGGTGTTCGTAAAAGATGTGGATCGATGTTTCATCCTTCTTCAGACAGAGTCTACATTCCGTGTCAGAGGATAGTCCCATTTTGTGGAGGTGGTATTTTAACCAGTTATGTCTTTAGAGATAGCTGATAATTAGGCGTAAATTTGTTCTGCTAAGACTAATTATTTCAAAAGCTGCATCGAAGCTGATGAGGGTTTTTGCTTGGCGAAGACCCGTCGAATTTGTCCATTGTAGAAGGTATTTGTAGTGGTAATGTTTTTCTATTATAGCTTTGGCCGATACCCAGTATATACCGCAGAAAGGTTCTGGGCCCATCAGTGGAGCAGATGAGCAAGCTCTCGCTAGTTCGTCCGCCACTTCATTGCCCTCAATTCCGTTATGCCCCGGCACCCAACATAATTTGACCTTATATCACATAGAAAGTTTTTGTAAGATAATGAAGCATTCGGTGACTAGTTTTGAGGAGAACGAGGAGTATTACGACCGTATACCGTCGTCTGTTTCGATCCGTCTGTAAACTAAACGTATTTATGTTCTCAGGGTATTAAATTGCTATTCGTTTTCCATTCCAGTCTGTCTGGGATGATTGTGGAAAAGTGCCTGCGATAACGTAGTTCTTGAGGAATAGAATCAGAGTTAGAACATATTTCTACATTTGGTATATTTTTGATGATTGTTTCGTGCCCACTTGAACTCGAAGTTGAACAGTGAAAGAAGTTCATACGAATGACACTGACTGCCGCTGATTTTTTAATGTTTAGCGGTAGGAGTCCTACTAGAGCTTCTAATGCAGCCGTGGGACAAGATTTCACTGCCGCGGTTACAGATAGACACGCCAGTCTTTGAAGTTTATTGCATTCACGGATTGCTTATATTTTGGTAACTTTTGGCACCATATAATGGCAACGTAGATTACAATTGGCCTAACCATGGGGGTGTACATCCCAAGGACAGCAGGAAATATAAACTTTAAAAAAATACTATGATATTAATATTCATGCGTTTATGCATTATTATTGGTAGTTAAAACCATCATTAAACTCATTTCTTTTTTCACTTATTCTCACTATTGGATAAATGTCCAAATGTTTACCAATGCACTTAGTGGACAAAATACTTGGCATCCTATACACCGGAGACATTTAGAAGACGATGAAATATATTTTGTACATATTTAGATAAATGAGGAATAGGAGCTCTTAACTTATCGACTACGAAACTAAAAATTATTATGAATTGTCAGTAACAATTTGCCAAAAATGTCACAAGAGTTCTGCCATTCGGAACCGGCTTATATAAGTAGGTCCCTTCTAATGCTGTCCAAATTTAACACGCACAACAGTATTGGAAGATAAGCTCGGTGGTATCACAATGGACCTTTATGGCGTAAGCGTATCCTCTCAGAGAGGGCAGCCACATAAACTAACCTAACCTATGAATTATGAAGTTCATATTAGATATTAGGAATTTGATTGACCAAAGAGACCTTTAATATTTTGCGATTATATCATAGATTATTGCAATTATTGGTATAATTTAGGTTAGTCGGCCAAAAAATATAAAATGAAATACGATTTGCCAATTACCAACTGTGTATGTGAAATAGTTCATCGTTCATAGTTATTTCAAATATCTTCAACATTTATGTATATTTATCAGCAGTTTAAGTTCAAAATGGGTGCCGTAGCTCAGTGGTTAGTGTGTTCGCCTTCTGATCTGTAGGTCGTGGTTCAATCCCCGGCTGATGCATAACAAATTTAATATCGATAAAATTTTTCTTTCGAATGGTACTCACCTGTCGGCAAGCAATTGGCAATTCTTCCGACAGTAACAACTTGCCATGAAAAAGCTTATAAAAGAATTCTGTGACAAAGCTCACAAAAAGTAATGTCACAAGTGAACTGCCGTTCGGAACCGGCTAAAATAAGTAGGTCCCAAATTTAAGACGCACAATAGTAATGGAAGAGAAGTTCGGCCAATGAGCCCTTTGGGGCTTTAAGTGCCACATATTTATTTTTTTTTTTATTCAAAATATATATTTAAAGCAATTAACTCCAAAAAATACTTAAACCTTTTAAATTATGTGCTCTACACTATCACCAAATGGTTAAATTATCAATAAATAGTATACTTTGTATACTCATATATGTATGTATATGTTAAAATGAATAAAACAAAACCAAAACTCTTCGATTGGAATGCAGCAGAAAAGTTTTTTTTGTTTATCAAATGTAAATAATAACAAAGGAAAAAATAGCTAACTTTTCAATTCTCATAGCAAGTGCATTTTTTACTCGTACATATTTATATGAATGTATTTAATCATGTAAAAGTATAATTAGTGATGTGTAAAATGTGTAAAAACATAAATGGATTGAGTATCCACATGATTCATTGAACTCTTTAATGTTACATAGATTTGAATAAATTAAAATAGATTATATATACAATATAATTGATATTATAAATTATAAAATGTGTTATAAATATAGTATAATAGCCTGGTATAGAATGAACTACTAATTTTCAATTGATCCAATTATTATTGAGTTATAAAGTCCATTTAAGTCATATTTCAATTAGAAATTTTTTCAATATATTCACAATTCACTACTTATCACTTATAGACATTTTCATCTAAAACTTTTCAGTCGTTGACTGAGACCTTAATAAATATATCCGTAATAAAAACGAAGAAGAAGGCTTCACACGAAAAAAATATCATCAAGTTCTAGTTTAGATTCTATTTCAAATTCAAAGGAAATTTATAATTAGACAAGTAAAATAATTTGTTCTTGAATTTGAATTTCTTTGTATATGTAGTCATATATGAGACATCACTAATAAATTGACATAATCATATATGTAGTTACATTACAAGAAGATTGTATGCCAAGTGGAATCTTATACAATATTTAATATTTTATTTTCTTCATTATTACTTCTTAAAGAACCACTACTCGTATAGCAAGAATAATAATAACAACTACATCAACAATAACAACAAACACACATGCATGCATACATAAACAATAAACTAACAACATTCATTGATGATGTTGCATGTGGTACGTGCTCAGTGTGGTTAACAATATAAGAATTCATGTGATTGAACTGATTTAATAAAGCAATCGTACATTGGAATGAGGTGTATATATACGAGTATGTATATACATACTTACAGTCACGATAGCAGTAGCAATACTGTGAATGCATTTGAGTACATATGTAATTGTGTGAACATATATTACATATGTACATACCCAGTGGGGAAAAGACGTAAGCTACGAACATACAAATGTTTCCCCTCAAAGAAGTAATTTTGAATTAAATTCGGTAGTTCTCAGGATTAATTTAATTAATTAATGAACTAATTTAGAAAATATCATCAAGAATAAAGTTTAAATTTTTATTTACTTTAATCTCTTTACATGATTCAAAGACTTGCATATACTGGCGAAAGTATATTGAATATTTTTTCAAATGATATGTCTTTTGTCTTGATATGATAAATATTCATTGAGATATGGCCGGGGTTCCATGTCACGATTTTCGTACAAAAGACCGTCGTACTAAATAACTGAGCTATGGTACTCATTACTATGATGCTGAAATTATAATGAATATAGATTACATTTAGATGCAAATGCAAATAAATATCAGCATTTTCACACGCGTCCATTATTTCATGTAAAGCAAAGACCGCCTGATGCCATTCATACATTACAAAATCATGAACGAGTAACGCGGTCATGAATGATTGTAGTAAAAGTGTTGAGGAGGTGTTATGGAAATTTCAGAGGCAACATGACAGAAAAGTAATAAAGGTGATAATAATGCATTGCACACTACTTTTCCTACTGAGCACATAGTAATTACAAACATATATAATAATAATTTCAAAGAATTTATAAAACTTAACAACTAAGTACATATGCTTTTCACGTTTATCCATCAAACAATGTTGCAATACAAAAACACGAATCAAACACACAAAAAAAAAAAATTCAACAATAATAACATCAACATACCAACTACATATATGTATGCATGTGTATCAAGAAACATTTCCTTGTTTTGAAAATTGTGATTGCTAAAGAAAAAACTTGTTCAAAATATAAAAAAATATGGAAAAATATATGACAAGTGACCAAATAACAAATTAATAATCGAAGAAAGAAACTGTAAAACTTAATTCGTGACTAAAAGTTTTTTTTTTAACAATTGAACGATAGAAAGATAAATTAGAATGTTGAGAGGTATCGCTTTCCTTCGCTAGCTGGTGCCAGCTATACATTCCAAACGCTGTCAAGTTCTCCAGTACTTGGTCTTTCCACCAGAGATTAGGTGTGCTTCTTCTGTGGCGTTCGCCAGTGGCTTCCGAATATATCACCTTCTTATCTAAAGCGTATTCTTTCATTCGCTCGACATGACCTAGCCAGTGCAACTGCTGAATTTTAATACGCTTTACTATGTCGGTGTCAGCATACAGCTCATACAGCTCATGCAGTCCATGGTTTCACCTTATTCGATCCTCGTTGCCAATGCAAATAGTTCCAAGGATCTTGCATAGGATTTTTTAGCTCACAAACTCTGAGCATTCTCTCATCTGAGGTGGAAATTATCTAACCTTCGGCGCCAATTATAGGACAAGCATGATGAGAGACTTGTCTCCAGGCTGTCGTTATTACTGGTGTTAATGCTGGTTACAAGATAAACAAAGTCAAGTCATTCACTACTTAAAAAACATCTTTGTTTATTTACACTAGATACTTCATCTTGTCTCGTTCACCGTAAGATCCATTCGACGCGACTCTCTTTTCAACTCAGAGAATGCTACCACTGACTGCTCGCATGTTCATGCCGATTATGCCAATATCATCGACATACGCTGACAACATTACACTTGTCGTAGAGAGAATATTCTTCTAAACTTGGTAGATTCTTGTAACTGGGTTTCAATTAGGAACTTGAACACTTTCAACTTATATCAGCGAAATGAAACATTTAAAAAAAATAAAATTTTCTTCACAATGGAGAACAGCAACTAGCAACGTTTACAAAAAATAAAAATATATACGTGGCACTTATAAGCCCCGAAGGGCTCTTTGGCCGAGCTTCTCTTATATTACTGTTGTGCATGTTAAATTTTGGACAGTATTATAGGGACCTACTTATTTTAGCCGGTTCCGAATGGCAGAACTCTTGCGACATCACTTTTTCCGAGCTTTGTCATAGAGTTCTTTTAGAAGCTTTTTCATGGCAAATTGTTACTGCCGGAAGAATTGCCAATTGTTTGCCATCGGGTGGGTACCGTTCGAAAGAAAAACCATTTCGATATTAAATTGGTTATGCTTCAGCAGGGGATTGAACCTACGAGCTACAGATCAGAAGGAAAACACACTAACCACTGAGCTACACCATCCACAACGTTTACAAATAATTAAAATTTACTATCAAAATTCGGAGTCGATGACTGCAACTCTAAAAACCAGTTTCATTGCAAAATCCTCTTCAGTGATGAAGCGCATATCTAATCGTATCTAATTTCGAGGAATGTGCTACATCAAGAAATGGTCAGGTAATGTGTCTGCCTAGATAGTGAGATTTAACAACTCCAGATTTTTTTATGGGACTACGGAAAACATATTCTTGTAATGAGTTTTAGTAAACGAAATGAAGACGATAATTGAAGACAATATGATTTTGCTTAGCTTCTTGATTTAAAGGATTCCTTAAATTCGTATAAATAAATATAAATTCATTTAGGATAACTGCAAAAATCTATACAAATAGATGATTTTATTACAATCATAATGTACATACTTACGTATATAGATCATAATCATAAAGTTCAGAACTTGAACAATTTGATTTTATGTAACTCTAATTTCTGCTATCTAAGCATGACTATTTTATGGGCTTTTAATAGAGGCTGTGTTTTGTATCTCAATTTAGCAAAATTCAAGCAATATTACTATGTATGTGTGCTATACAATATATTGTATAGCACACATACATAGTAGAACACTCTGAAAATATATTTGGTAAAATGATAAAAACTTTTGTACTAATTTCTTACATAAAAATCATTTGCAACATAAAAACCAAAAACACGAACAAAAACAAATAAAGAATGAACCAACTTATACTTAACATACTTAGTATAAAAGTGAGGAATGAAGAGAAATCACCAGGCACCAAAATTATTTTATGTGAACTTCGAGTAGCCGGTACGTATTGCCAAACAATCCTACCCATTTAGGCATGATAATAGGAGTGAGTGGGTGTTGCCAAAAAGTTAACTGCACAAGAGTCATAATAAAATTACTGCGAGAAGAGGCGAATGTACAGGCGGTCCATCGTACGTAATAACAATAATAACATTTTAAGTCCAAAAGCACATTATCAGCAGCAGCAGTAGCAGCTATAGAGTACACATTAAGCGCAAGCAACATAAATAGCAATAACAACAACAATAAGGCAACCAACCACAAAATTACCGATGAGTTTGCACAAAAATATGCTTGAATTTCTTTCCATTTTTTTTTTTTGCACTCGATCTGAAATATATAGATATATTTTCGTATTTCCCCTCACCCCTAGTATTTTTGGTCACCGCTAGCTCTCTTATCGTGCCAAGTTGTTAAATTGTCCAGTGGCGCCATCGTCATCGACATCCATTCATTTCTATATGGAATCAATAAAAATGTTTTGTTGGCGACAAAATGAATACGACTTACATACACACTATACATCACGTCCTGTCGCATTGCAAAGGTTATCATCATTGTCATAAGTTTTTTGTATATTTTTGAGTTTGAGCTTTCCAAAAAGTTCCCTATCCCCTATTTTAAATATTATACTACACACTTTGATATCCGTTTTTCGTCGTTCGATTTCGAGCAAAATAAAATCAAATCAAATATTTCTTAAGTATTCTAGTGGTCTGTGAAATCGTTCAATAGCCAGTGGGAGAGGTAAATGGTTGGCATATAAGTAGAATACCCAACAAACAGTTGATTATTATTTCATACTACAGTGTTGATTGCAGTAAGACTAATTATACAATAAAGTATATAAAAAACATTGTAAAGTATGCTTAGAAACTGCTTGAAATAAGCTTATATGGTCACATTGGTAATAGATTGGTTCTCCGATAAGCCAGAAGCCAGTAATGACTGCCGACATCGTTTTGGTTCCTGTTTATCAGTAATGTTGTTTGTTTAGGATTGTATGTAGGCCATAGTGACCGAATAGTCTTACACTTCGTAAGACTTTTCCACCTACAATCCGCTATTTGTAGATATTTTATATTGATAGCTCTTTTAGCTACACTCAGCGGTATGAACACCGGTTCTGCAAGAGCCTATTGCATGGCGTATTCGCTTCTTGCCAGTTTGTCGGCATTTTCGTTTTCTTCTATGTTCCGGTGTCCCGGAACTCAGATCTGTGAAACGTTGTGCTGTTCACTGAATGTATTGAGACTCCTTCTGCTTTTATCCACTAGGAAGGAGGATATGACTGCTGTTGCCCGATAGTTGCCTATGTTGAGCTTGAATCTGAAGTCTGCGATTAATATCCTACAAAAGTGTCATGCTGTTGGCGTATGCCGACGATATTGACATAATCGGCATGAACACGCGAGCAGTCAGTGCAGCATTCTCAGAGTTAGAAAGAGAGTTGCGTCGAATGGGTCTTACGGTGAACGAGGGCAAGACGAAGTATCTAGTGTCAATAAACAAAGAGTCCCGGCGTCTTAGACAGCACGTCACTGTTGACAACTACGTTTTTGAAGTAGTAAGGGACTTTGTCTATCTTGGAACCAGCATTAACAGCAGTAATGACGTCAGCCTGGAGATATTGCGAAGGATCACTCTTACAAACAGGTGCTACTTTGGGCTAAGTAAGCAATTGAGAAGTCGGGCCCTCTCTCGAACATCGAAAACTACACTCTACAAGTCTCTCATCATGCCTGTCCTAACATATGGCGCTGAAGCCTGGACAATTTCCACCTCAGATGAGCGAATGCTTGGAGTTTTCGAGAGAAAAGTCCTACGCAAGATCTTTGGACCTATTTGCGTTGGTGGCGAGTACCGAATAAGGTACAACCATGAGCTGTATGAGCTGTATGCTGATATTGACATAGTAAAGTGCATCAAAATCGAGTGGCTTCGCTGGCTAGGCCATGTCGAGCGAATGGAAGAACACGCTCCAGCTAAGAAGGTGTTATATTCGGAACCCGCTGGAGGACGACGCAGAAGAGCAAGACCTAACCTCCGGTGGAAAGACCAAGTACTGGAGAACCTGACGGCGCTTGGAATTTTCAACTGGCGCCAGCTAGCGAAGAACAGAGATGGCTGGCGAAGCATGTTATTTTCGGCCTAAATCGATACTCGGTTGTTATGGCCATATAAGTCAGTACGTAAACTTCCCCAATTGCAAACACTTCCGCCTATAATACGCTAGACAGGTTAGGGAGGCCCACAGACTTGTCCACTTTCAATATTTCGGAATGTATACCCCTACACCATAATCCATTTTGGAACCGTCCGTATAGATTATGGTGTCGAAGCTGTTGAACAAAAATCCCTTAGTCCAATCCTTCCTCGAAGGAAAAACTACTGTGAAGTTTCTATTGAAATTCATCTTCGGGATGATGTAGTCGTTCTTGTCAGACGCATATTGCGTTTTCCTTGTTAGTATGCATCCATGACCGTAGGTTATCTCCTTCAGTGACCCGCTTCCTTTAGCCTCACTGCGGCCATGGTTGCCGTTTTCTTAACGTATAGACCAATAGGAAGCATGTGTGTCAGAACGTTAAGAGCATCCCCAGGACACGACTTTATAGCTCCGACTCCCGCTGCACATGCTGACCTTTGTATACTGCGAAGCTTATTAATGGTGTAGGCCTTATCCCTTTTGTTAAACTCTCTAATTACAATATTTTATAGAAATTAAGCAGACATTTCACAAGCAAACGTTTACAAATATAATCTCACTGTTTGGTTTGTTGGGTATCATTCACGAAGAAAATATGCTCTCATGAGAATCTGACGGTAGTTGGAGAGAATTCGAATTCATTGTTGATTTTGAAAATTAAATGGGAGTCAACATACCATATACAATATAATTCAAGGCATCTCCATCATCATTGTTCGATAAGTTTACTGAACAATTTGGAAACTTTGGTTTGGTATGAGTTGTTTGGTGAACTACTGGCTTCTGGTTTGCCCATCTGCACAGCTTATACACGTACTAATACTGAGTTGGGCTGTTGAGAAAAAAAGAAGCAAAATAAGAGGGTATCGTATTTATTATTTGTTTGCTTGTTTGTTTTTGTTTTGTGTTTTTTTTTTTTCTTTTTCGCCCGTACATCCACCTACAGCATCTCAAATTGTCCTGTTTTATGCTGGCCTGCTGCCGCTTTTGTAGCCATTTTTAAATGTTCACTGATGCGTATCGAATTTTCTTAATGGTGCAATTTGGTGTTGTCCCCCCCTCGTCATGTTTAATACAATTTTATGTATTATGGCTCCTCTGGAGTTGCTCCATTATTATCATAGATGGATGGATACCTCTTCTATCATCGTTGTGTGGCGCTGTTTACTAACTAACAAATTGTCTGCGCTGTCCACACTTTGATTATTATTGTATATTGCAAATAGATACCAAGAAGTTTTTGGCCAGTCTCTCTCTCTCTCTCTCTCTCTCTCTCTCTCTGTAATACACTTTTCAATGACATCCGGACGACATCCATTAAAAAGGTAACTTTAACCCATTTTCGCCCGGCATTAAAATAGATAATTATTTTTCTCCGAATGTTTAATTTTGGTATAAATTATTGAGGAGATTGAATCATAGGATTCCTAATATTTTTAAACGGTTAAAAAAATATATTTTAAATATTGAAAATATACACTGAAAAAAATTTTGTTTTTTTTTGCATATTATGAAAAAATAAATGTTTATAAAATCCCTCTCAAAAATCTATTAATGCAGTTTTGTTGTGAAAAGAGAATACTTCTTGGAAGAGGCAGCTTAATAATTATGCAATCTTGACGCATTAAAAGATTACTACGGATTGTACGAGTATTATGTATATTTTTAGATGACATATTTCAAAATTTTTTTTTCATTTCTTTTATAGCAATGCTTAAAATCAGCTATTAGCTTACAATCCAATACATTTGATAATTCTATATTCTTACAGTATATTCCGTAAAAAGAAGCAGGTTGTTCCTAGAAAATGAAGTAACGTACACTTAGAAAAATATTATGCTACCGCCGAAATCATTGGGAGTAGCTGGCAAGTATTTCAGAGCCAGTGAAACATTTTTAAAATAAATTTGCTTTCATCTCTGTTCCTCTAGCTGTAATAAAAGCTCTAACAATTTCTTCTGATTTTAATTTTTTGACCCCAAAGAGTCCTGAGAAGATGAAATAGAATAAAATAATTCAAACATTTTCATCAACTGGGCGGCAATGTGTTAAAAATGATTCAAAATCATACTTAAATTTACACTAAAGCAGCAATTCTTGATAAGAAGCGACATTAAACCGGCGACTATCACATTTATTGTATATTTGGTAATTCAACAGTCATTTCATTTATTATATTTGCCAACGTATTTGTTGATTTCCTTTACGTTATTCATTTTCAATCATTATCGTTTTGATTCTATTGATTGCTTACACATTAATATTAGAAATTACATGAAATACGTAGAGGATGCCAACCAAATGCAGGTAAGTACTGGTACACATATTTATACAATACATAAATACATTAAAAATCATTATCATTAATTTGTCGCTACATTTTTCAGAACATTACATTCGAGTGTTACGAAGTGTTTAATGCAGGAGAAAAAATAAAAATAAAAATTTAATTGAATATTTTAAGCATATTCATTTATTATAGTCTAATTGCAAAAATATGACTGTAAGTTAAGGAAAGATACCCATTTTGAGTACATAGTTTCATTGTGAAAATTATTTTGTGGAAGACCAATATGCCCTTTCGTTGGTAGAGACAATTTTATAGAGATTGTATATAAATTTCATATAGTATTCGAAACATAAGTCTGAAATACAATTCTACTCGCAAATTTCCTTTCATGTTTATGAGTCTAAAAATATATGTTGGTGAAATCAATTTAATATATACAGTGTTCTTTTTAAGTTTCCAAACTCTGCTCATAACAAACGAAAAAAAAAATTTTTTTTAATATTTCGAGAGTGTTCTCAAAGTATTGAAAGAAAAGTATCGATACTTTCGTGGTATCAAAGTGAAAAACATCGAGTATCGTTTGAAATGTAATCCAAAGTGACATCCAATATTTTTGGATATTTCATCGAAGTATAGTGCTCCCATCGACTTATATATCAAATATAGTGCTGACCTCTGTTGTCCTCGTCCCTCAAGTGGAAGTTGACTTCTCGGCCGCTAGTTGTAGATGGAGGCTTTTGGAAACTTGGGTACCTCAATGAGATAGGCATTTGTAGTGGAGCAAAGTTAAACTTTCCTGCTGCCATGGATGGTACATACAATCGTCAGCGCATGAGACAAGTGTTATGGTATCTGGGGGTGGAAGGATTGTAGATATATAGTAGTTGAACACTAGGGAGACATGACATCTCCTTGCAGAACTCCAGCTTGTGTTTGGATTTGGCGTTTCTAGAGATGGAAGCGAATTTTTGATGTCTGGTAGTAAGATAGCATTGTTAACCATGTCAAATGACTTCGTCAGATCGAGTGCCACCATGACAGTTCTGTCATATATCTTCCACTGGTTCATACCACGAGTTATTTGTGACTGAATCAAGTTCAGGACGGTACATTTTGTGAAAGTCATGCTGGTGCTGCGTAAACTTGAAGTCGTCTAGGTTTTTTAATAAGACCATAGAAATTGCATCTAAGTTCTCTCTCTCTCTAAGTTCTGCCATTGGCTCTTGTGATCCAATGTGATCTTGTGATCGATGAATAACGTAGTCTCGACTCGTATCGAGGCGTAGACCCAGCAGCCAGTGGAAACGACATGCTGTGGTCGATGGATCTGAAGTAATCAATTTAAAATATATTATAAAAAATAAAGATTTTATTGAAGAAGCAAAATTAATTATTCTTCATGAAAGCTCTGAATCAGTAACGCTTTCGCTTGTACATAAATGAAATTAAAATACAAAAAGAAGAAAACCAATATCAGTGACAAAACGCCTCCTAGCAAAAAATAATGCACTTTTACACGAAGTTTAAAAGCAAATGTAATTTTATTTTTTATGGGCGTTCGTCGTTATTGTTTGCAAACTCTACATATTCTTTACAGTTGATCCAATATTTATCTAAAATATTTTGTACGTAATCTGCAATTACTTTTGGGAGTAGTATTTTTAATAGGCTGATACAAAAATTTTTTCGTTATAATCGGAACAATGAAATTGTGTAATAGCACAAATATAAAGGAATTGCAACAAAATATTACTAAAATCAACGCCCCTTTTACTTATTCATTTGCTCGAATTTTATTATGGGTCCTTTTTTCTGATATGTCTGTGCAACATTGAATTTCTATTAAATATAATAATAGAATTATAAGGATGGAAATAGGGGATTTGAGGTGCCGTAGCTCAGTGGTTAGTGTGTTCGCCTTCTGATCTGTAGGTCGTGGTTCAATACCCGGCTGATGCATAACAAATTTAATATCGAAAAGATTTTTCTTTCGAACGGTACCCACCTGTCGGCAAGCAATTGGCAATTCTTCCGACAGTAACAACTTGCCATGAAAAAGCTTCTAAAAAGAACTCTGTGACAAAGCTCAGAAAAAGTGATGTCACAAGTGTTCTGCCGTTCGGAACCGGCTAAAATAAGTAGGTCCATTCTAATACTGTCCAAAATTTAAGACGCACAACAGTAATGGAAGAGAAGCTCGGCCAATGAGCCCTTTGGGGCTTTAAGTGCCACATATTTATTTATTTTATAGGGGATTTGACTATTAGGTATTGTACTATTTTATATTTGCATGATCCTTATATAACTTTGTCAGAATCCACAAAGTACCTTCCAAAGTAAACAATACAATTTAAAAATAGGTATTGCTTGTGAGGACATCTATTGGCAACAGCATACGTCAGAAAAGTGGATCCTTCACTGATGTCCTCGGAATGTACACAGGTCTTTCATTTATGTACAATACTACAATTTTGCTGATCGCCGAAAGAACTATAAAATGTGTATCAATTCGTGGTTGAATTGGTATTCGACTCTGTCAGCTCGAACAGAGAATACCAATGCAAGAGTCACTGCGCTTCGGAAATAACTCAAGTCAATACTATTGAAACATTTGTTCAATTTAGATAATGTTAATAATTTTCATGACTAGGTTTTATGCCTTGCCCATTTATAATACAATCAGAAGAATTGTAAAATGATTTAAGAGAATACATTTGTTTTTAATATTGGATTTATTTAATCTCATCTTGAAAGATGACTCAACTGCTGTCAATCTCCCTTTCATATCCTAAATTTCTACTCCACAAAATTTTCTGAATTCATATTCTACTTGTCAATGAACAGGTCAATAACCTCAAAAAAAAAATATATATATATATCAAGTGTAAGTGCATCATCATATTGATTTTTGCTTCGTATTTGCAGTATGGGCATTTAAAATTGCTACACTCTGCAAAGAAAATTTTCATTAACACGTTTCGTCAAGTAAGTGAGGGATGAAGAAAACAAAGGAAAAATAAATAGAGATAGAGAAGCGACAAGTATTTAAGGAATCGATAGCAATTAGAAAGGGATACAAGTACAAGTATGTACTTGTTTCATTATTGGCCTCAACCACCATCACCACCATCACCACCATTAGCAATAACAGCAACTTGGCATTGTATGATAGTATGTATGATAAACCACAAATGAATATAACAAACTAAACAAATCAAATATTAGCTTACCGTAACTAATACTTTATTGGAAAGCAGTGAAAATCGCTTTTAATTGCAACATCAATAACAACAACAACAGCAATAAGAACAAGGGTTCTTTTAGACTATTCTCCAGAGAATTACTTACCGAGATTATAGATGTTACTTACTACATATAAATACATGCATTACGTATATCTTTGCACTCGTCTTTGTAAAAGAAGAATTAAAGTAAAAAAAAAAAGATATTTTATGGGTTACCTTTGGTTGATATATTGTAAACGGTTACACATCGATACTGACTAAATGATATGGGGCGAAAAATATATCTACATCGTTCGTAGTCTAAAAAGTTCTCGAGCTCATCTCTAGCTCGAGCTCTTTTGTCACACAACATATTTTTACAATGTACCTGCTCACAAAAGTGCTTTAAATATTGCTATATTGAATGCATTCAAATATCAGTAATTTTATCCAACGTATTAACTAGATTGGGCTCTCAGTAACTATTACCCGTTTTCAAACCTGAAAAAATTTCTTGCATTTTAAAAATCACGTATATATTACAATCGTGGATGAGTATTTTGCAGAACCTTCTGAAATCTGGAGTCCGGGAACTTTTCAAACAGCTCTTAATGCATTAAGTAGCCCACACATGTCATTGGTGTGGGCATTCGTAAAGTCTACATATGTATTTTAATTTATCTTTGAAGAATTGTGAGGGAAATTTTCTTCTGATACCTAAGACATGTTCATAAGAAAGATCCATTGCAAATGATAGTAAGGAAATCTACCCTGTTTTTCAATAAGAATATTCTGAAAATGGGTTAAATACGAACATAGCACTAACACTATGAATTGAAAACAAATTTTATTTTATCCAAAATATTTATTTCTCCATCTACGAAGTTCTTCCTTGACAGCCTATGTTTGACATTCAAATTAATTTATTTTTGATTAGACACCATTGAGGATATTAAGGCAAATCAATTTTTTCTGTTTGTTCTTGTATTTGCTTGCTACCCTCAAATGCAGATAAAATATGTAGAGTTAAGAAAAAAAACAACAAAAAAAAAAAAGATGGAAAATTAGCCCGATTTGTAACAACAGATGATGCAATTCAATATTGCTTTCCAAATACCGGCGAGTATGAGAGTAGGCAGAAAAATGAAGTACATACTTAGCATTCGGTCAGAGCTAGCGCGATGTACTAGGTACATACTATTACATACGAATGCCGTTGGCATGTCATACGAGTATGAGTACGAGTAAAATGACATTAGGTGTTAATTATGGAATTTACATTTTTGTTCTATAATCATGATAAAGAATGGTTCAAATTTATTAATTCTTACTCAAATATTATGAAAGTAAATATTATACGTCGAAATTTTAAACTTTTCAATATCGATGTGTTCCGTAGGGCAACTTATTATAATAAGCTAAGGTTGATGCTAGAGATTTAGTACAATGATAGTCAAAGCAAGGCAAATTCTGAAATGCAAATGGAAGCATAAACTCAATATACAATTGACTTCTTGAATGTAGGATATAAAATAAATATTTATAAATAATATTGGAAAATTTGCTAATAAATATAGCCCTCAACGTAATTCAATCCCACTGTATGTATTCACAAGAGTATATTTATCATGACTAAGGGATATTAACCTCCATAAATTATTTTTTCTCTTATTTTTTTTATATCGGCCAAATGTTGCACATACATTATTGATTAAATTCAATCTTCTATCTCGGTCCCTCTTTAGTGTTTGTCATTATGGTTGTCCATCATGCTTCTCATTCAGTATATGTACTCATAGAAGTACAAGTACATATAGTGAGTTACATTTTATTTCAATTCTATCAATATTTGCATTTGAATTTGCATTTAATTTCATATTACGTTAGTGATCAACCGTCATATTGCACATAACACACAATATATACAAATAAGTAAACTAACAGATAGACACGGCAGGATGAAATGAATGAATGATGGACAACATAAGCAGTAATAGCAATGATATCAATACAAGGATGATATCGTTAACAAATATATATGAAAAATCAGTAGGTACATATAACAACAAAAAAAAAACAGCATCAATGGCATCAATGTAATTGAAAAATAATTAGAAAGATTCAGCACTACTACACCATCATCGACGTCATCATCGTATTTGTATTTCTTCTTGTTATTTGCTTTTTTCTTCATCTATGATGGATGAGTTTCATTAAATTTTTCCAGCTCGTGGCCCTTTTTTTTGTAATTTTATTTTATTATTTTAATTCCAACTTGAATCTAATCGAATCAAATGTAATTTTAGTTCATATTGATGATTATGATGATGATGATGATAATGTTGATGATTATTATTCATTTTCATAGTACATTGCTATAGAATTTTTTTTTTTCACTTTAAATTGAAGCGACATATTGAAGCCAAATTGGCATACATATGTATGACAATGATGTTGCTATTTTTATGATTTTTTAAAGTACACTCTAAGAATGTAAGTACTAATTTCATGGTTAATAAATTTCAAATGAATTGAAAAAAAAAATTATTAATTATTGTATAATTTAATTTAATAAAATGCAAGAATGTACCTAATATATGTTTGTTAAGGTAAGTAAATGGTATAATTTCAATTTTAAATACATTATAAGAAAGTATATAAATTTGTAATCAAACTAAAAATACAAGAAACTCAAAAATAAATGAATCATTTTATATTAAAAACTATCACGAAATACTTGATATACAGAGCATTCAAATACAATACAATTTTTATTCAGTATTTAAGAAATTTACCATCAACTGAAGATATGTGTTAATTGTTAAAAATTAATATGTAACTATTCCATAGTTCAAATATAATCTGTAATAAAAATTACATTAAAAAATTTCCGAATTCGACTCTAAGAAGTAGGGGTCCCAGGCTCAGTCTATTTCCTATATTTGTACTGGAATCTTGTGAAACACCAACTCCTTTGAACGATTTTATATTAATAATCCTATGAATTTTTTGCTTTTGAAAAAAACTATTTTTTGCTGTACTGTGGAAATCTAGCTCCATTTTGTGAAGTAGTCAAGTATTAAAAATATCATTAGAAACGCTTTTAAAAAAGCTATTCTTTTTCACTTGTTCTTCATCTAGTAAAAAAGAAGCAAATTCTACATATTAAAAAATATAAATACTACAACAACACAGAGAGAGAGAGGGAGAGAGGGAGATGGAGAGTGAAGGATGGAGAATATACAGAAATTCAATGCTTCAAATTGGATAGCAAGATATGAAGTGTAGTTCTCCAAATCACTATAGTGTATTTCACGGTGTGACAATGACCTTAAATGAGACGGAAAATTGGGTTAAATGTAATACAATACCATTCGCGAATATTTACTAATTTTCACTGAGAGCCATTGCCATAGTCTGCCTCTTAAAAACGTGACCGAACTTTTCAATGTACCCATTGTTTAGATACCTGCACACAGTGATATTTCAAGGAACTACTTAGTTCAATATATAAATATCATAGAATTCTTTTTTAGTTAAAAGAAACATATTTATTTTTGCGAAATTTCATTTTGACGATATTGCAATTTTTTTTTCCATAATGTCGATAATTCAATTCCAATCATTTTTTGTCTTTCTGTGCAATAATGTAATATTATCTACATATTCATATAAAGAGCTATCCAATAAGAGATACTTTTTCCAATAGGTATTCTCAGACATCTTAAGCGTCACAACTGTCATGTTCATATGACATTTGTGTTCATTATCACACTGAACGTCAAAGCAACGTTTACAAATTGTGGAAATTTATTTTCAAAACCAGTCTCACAGTACGTGAAATCATCGATTTATTGAAAGAAAGTTTTAATGAGAACATCATATTAAGAACTCGACCCATGAATAGGACTTCAATATCTTGTGATCTGTCGCCGTTGGATCACTTTTCGCATTAGAAGTGAACATAACAATATCGGCATGAAAGATTGATCGAAAATTATACGCATAAAATCATGTAAGAACCACTTGCGGACAACATTTAAAAGAAATTATTTTAACACATTAAATGTCATCAGCCGAACTTACGTCTCAAATACAATTTTAAAAAATTTTAGATATTAATTCATTGGACAGTAATGTTTTTCGACATGATTAAAAAATGTTTTTTCGACATTATTGCAAAAGTTTTTCGATATTAATTCATTGGACAGTAATGTTTTTCGACATTATTAAAAAAATTCGATATTATTGCAAACGTTTTTCGATATTAATTCATTGGACATTGATGCAGTGCTGGATTTCATTGATAATAAAAGCTTTTTGTGGCTGTTTTGCTAAAATCACACAAGCTACTAGTGGAACTTCTAATTCTTATTTCAATTGTTTAATGTCTTACGATAGAATATTATTTAAATCAAAGTCATTGATGTTCAAATTACATGTACATATCAAATATAGAATCAATATTTTTCTCAGCATATTGTGCATTTATAATGTGGTACTATCACTGTATTGTTAACATTTTTTTTCAACGCAGCCATAAAAAATAACAAATTATTCAATTGCCATAAAACATTCACATATGAAATTAACCGTAAGATTATACCATACTAAATTTTTAAATGAAATTTATGAATTTAAATTTTCATTGTATTGATTTTATTATCCTTTTTTGCATTCTGTATTGATTTTTAATGGAATCTAGTAAAAAAAGACCAAGCAGATGATGAGTAATATTAAAATTCACCAAGCAGAGACTAACGACCATCAACATAAATACGATATTTCATTTCATATTGTTACCAACATGTGTAAATTTGATCCTTTAGGCTATCTAGCATGAAAATATTAATCTCTTGAACACATACATACGTACATGATAGTGCATATGTGGCTATAATGTAAGTATTTTATAATTTCAACATATTCAAGGTCATATTTTCATTGGCATAATACAGACTTGAACCAAACGCAATGTTGTGTAGAGAGTGAATATGTGGATGTATACAATATGCAGCATAACATCAGTACCATATGGAGTGAAAAAATATTAATTAACTAAAGGGCAATAAATCGTAAATTAAAAAAAAAAAAAATTTTATTATTATTCACAGCTTCGTAGAAAACGATCGAATGACAAGAGCATCAACAACATCAACAGAGCAAGAGATTAAGTAACAGCAACAGCAGCAACCAACACTGACAACAGCATCATGCAAGATGAACCAAACAAGCCAGTCAAAGAAATTTAAACTCTTTCCATCAACTTAAATAGTATCTGTGTGTTTTTGGGTATGTGTGCGTATATGTTGACATTGGAGTGATGATTTTTATCACAAATGTTGCCGTCGTTATTATTTTGGTGTTACCAAAATTCATACACACCGACAACTGGCTATTGTGACCAACAACAACAACAACAACAACAAGTTATTTAAAAAGGAGTACAAGTTCGCGAAACTTACGGACACTTCACCACAACTGACTCACTCACTGATGCAGTAAACTTTAATATTACGTTCCTTTTAGTCTGCTGTTGTTTGCTGATATACTTACGTCGTCATTGCATGGTCGTTTGGTGTCATATGTACCTACATTGTGATGGTGATGTGTTGATGGTGGTGGTGGTGGTGCTGATGGTGGTGTTGCATCATGTCATCATAAATATTTCAAAGTTGTCAGTGTAATTTAAATATTTATTTTTAGGCTCTTTTGTAGGTATTTCTATACCCTACACTCAAAGAGTCGAGGTCATTTTGATTTGGTGCTTCTTTTTGTAACACACAGAATAGTAAATATTTGTATCAATAAATGAATGACTTTGAAAAGGAGCCCAATCGGATGAAAATCACACCTACCTCTCATACAAAAGTATGTGTTCGAATCTATGTTTTCAGACTCTGTATGGGGAAATATAAAGCTAGCAAGCTGAATCCCACAAAACATAAGTATTTCTGTCAACAAATAGACGAGTTTTAGATAGTGCATGATCGGATGAATGCCACTTCTATTCTTCACAGAAGGTTATGCTTTGTGCTTTCTGATTGCTTACAAATATTTAAAGCTAATGAATGTAAATTCCTCTTTCTCTCCCTTTGCTCTCTATCTCTCTCTCTTTCTCTTGTTATAGTGTAGGGTGTATACACTTCGTTACTACCAAAGTTAATTCTTTTAAAAACTCTTCTTCGCCAAATCTCTTTTATAATTTTTTTCCATATTTGATTTTATTGTTTTTAATTTATTTTATTTTTATTTGTAAATTTTGTATGTAGTTTCATATAAAATTTTGAATGTACGAGTATACACAATTTATATTTTTTATCATCCTCATTGTTGTTTTGCCAAAAGTCCAGTCGGAAATTTATGATTTATATACTCACATGTATTTCGAAATATAAAATACATACTACATTTTGTTATTTGATTTCCGTGCTGAAACCTTTATACAAAATACATACTTACATACTATAATTTTGAGTTTTTATGCAACTCACTTTTAGTTATAAGTTTACGTTGAGTTGACTTTTTATCAGTAACCTCGGCTCTAAATGACTTTCTATATCTTATAGACGAATGTGATCACCTCTTAATTCGAGCCAAATTTTTTTCTATCAAACATTTTTTTGAGGTCTGTGTATAGATAAAAGCCACAAGGAAACAAATCTGGAGGATAAGAAGCGCACAAAAGCAATTCGAGTGAAATTCAAGCAACTTGGCCCTGATACCGAATGACTTGTGACACGGTGCATTGGCTTGGTCAGGGCGCACTGTAGCGATCGTTACTGCTAGTCTGGCCTTTTTCAAGGCAGTTGATGAACTAAATTCCATGCGCATCCACAAATACAGCTGTCCATTCAGCTGACTGCCGATTTGATTCTGAATTGTATGGTGGATCCATGTTTCGTCCATTATTACATACCGTCATGTTTCTATCTCGCCAAAATAGCTCCAAACAGCTCTCAGTATCATCGACATGCGGTTGTTTTTGGTCCACTGTAAACAAACGCGGCACTCATTCCGAAAACAGCTTTCTCATGATTATGCAAAATGAAGTCGACACTTTTTTCGAAGCAGCTAACTCCTGTGGGGGATGCAGTAGCTCAATACAACAGGCACAACAGTACTAGAACAAAATCTCGGTGGTACAACAAAAGACCTTTCTGGCCTAAGTGTGCTCTTCGAGGGCAGCCACAATAACCTAACCTTACCTATTTCGTGTAACTTCACTTTACCGTTTGTTAAAATGATTTTGTAGACTATTTTGATGTTTTTCGGTGGCATGTTTTCAAGCCAAGCTTTGGAACACACAGGAAGAGTTGGATTAGATGATGTTTTATAAGCTCAACGGAACCGAACTACCATTAATATCGCCATCAGTCTGATATTGCTGATGGCTCAAGGTCCGGTGAATATGCTTTCTTTGACGACTCAAAAAGTTTGCATGAGGTCTCATATTGTCATGACGAAACATTACGCCTTTGCAAGTGATGAGCTCTGACCATCGTTCTTCAAGATATATAAATAAATTATATAGTTGCTAAAAATAAAACTCAAAATCAATATATTCACGGTAGACGCTCGAAAAATACAACACTCTTTAAATCCTGCCATAGAGTGAATAGAATCGTTGCATGATGACGTTTGTCTTTGGATGTCGTTTAAGTATCATTTTTACCACTCCGCCATGATCGCTCACATTGCATATTGTTCGAAGTAATTCATTTTATAACTTCAGTCACAAATGATTTGAAGATTGGGTAGTTTTTCTTGCGTTTATTGGAGGTGTCGAAGATAGATTTCTTTGATTACAACTTTCTGAATGATAATTTCCACAAGTTGTCAGATGTAATTTTACTTCTATTAGATCCTTTATTTCATTGTGATCAACCCCAGTTGACATGCTGGAGTATTATTGACATCAAAATTTCCACGATTGAATTTTGTAAACCACCTCTGACGGTCTTGTAGAACATCGTCCCCATATACTTCTCAAAAGAACAATTTATGACAAAATTTGACAATTCGCTGATGCATTTTCAGTGGGACTTGCAGTGTGAAAGTGCTTTTGACGCCTTCATAATGGCTTTCCTGCCAAAGCAATAAGTGCCTATATTATATAGCAAGAGTAGTTCCCAAAGCATTGATACTTATTTGAGGAGCAAAATGCGAAAGCCTGAATGAGGTGTTCCTGTACAGACCAGAATTCAGTCCAAAATGGTTTTAACAACTCATTTTACTGGATTTCGAAACTTGAACACTCTGATTGCTGTCAGATTCTTCTAGAGATAAAGCTGATAACAGATATAATATTCTATAGAAAACGAGACTAATCAAATATATTAAAGTTTTTTCTTGGCACATGTATTTAAGTCATAGATATTGTTAGTACTAAATCACACTTGCATAATATACACTACATATTAACAATTTATGATATAAAAGTTTCTACATGATTTGCACAAAAAAAAAAATGGCAAAAAAACTTCTATTTGTAATAAATATGCCTAAATGATATAACGAAAAAAAAAAAAATTGGGAGTAGCAAACATGTAAATACATATTAATACTCGTATGTAGCAGTATATGTTGATTCATATTTTCATAATGTCTTTACATAAAGTAACAATAAATTTAAAATATGTCAACAGTTGTAACATATATATGTGGCAAATGTACATACGAATGCCTATCATGTATCTACAATACATACCTATGCTTGCATAAGTATATCATGGATATACTTGTAATGTACATATATATTTATATTTAAAACTTTGCATATGTAAGAATGAGAAATGAACCTAAAGAGTATGATGATTTTATGATGATGGCAATGATGGCAGTAAGGAGTGCGTTGAAAGGGTTTTGAAGAAAGAGTATAAATCTTATTTATTTTTTCTTTTTTGTCATTATTAAATATTATAATGCTTTATTTTATCTTTACATGCGATTTAATATCTTTTCTGCTTTCCTTTCACTATTGTACTATGCATAACATTCTTCGTATACAGATGTAATGCTACGTATCCTATATCTGATATGATGTGCCAGCAGTAGGTACGTAAGTATGCGTTGATAATATGAAGGTAAAAAAAAAATCATATATAAAATATATATAACATTCAGCCTATTTAAATAAATCTCTTATAATTTAGATGAAAGCTTCTTTTATTACCTATCTTTTATACAAGGTAATAGCCAATTGCTTCAAATAACAATATATGGGAATACAAATACGTGACATGATGCTCATTCTTCTCTACGAATGAAAACTACTGCCATTGTATTGTGATTGTCTCTACATATAGGTTAAAATAACATTGTAGGGTATGTATATTGAATAAATGGTAAAGAATAAATGTAGAAATATTAATATGTTTAGCATATTTTTTTTGTTGTAGTGTTATTGCCCGAATTTGTATAAATCATTGAAACCACAGGTTTAAAATGTGTTCAAGTATAATGAAAGAGATTTGTTTTTAATGATTTAAAATTGTAAAGCATAGGTCCATAGGGCCATTTATTCACTCAAAATACTTTAAAATTGCTAAATGTTCTAGTTTTGAAAATAGTTTGCTATATTTGCAATCTTAAGCTTTTACGCTTAATTTATTTCTTAGTGTGAATTTTTAATTCTCTATTCATGATCCAAAGATTTCTGTGATATGGAGTATTTTTCTAGCAAATGTCACTAAACCTACAAACAAACTTTATTAAGGGGGGAATAGGGTTAATTCGTGTAAAAAAACGAAAATTTTTGTGATGTCTTTTTTTTATGAAACAGTTAAAATCTATTTATTAAATCTAATTATACATTATACATTATAGTATGACATTTGTGTAAAATTTTCATGGAGAAATATTAAAAAATACGGCAATGGTAGCAATTATTCTGTAGCATCTCGGAAAAAAGTTGAATTGCGGTGTCCCTCATAAATCGGTGCTGGATCATCTGAAATCAAAAAATCAAAATTTTGTCGTTAGATAATCGCTTTGCCCATGTAACGCTTGGGGGGTTTTCGAAATTTCAATTTTTCACTTTTTGGGAACACTTTGAAGGAAAAAACGCGATTTTTTGCGAAAAAATCGGTTAATTTGTTATTGTAATTGCGTTACCTCGTAAATTACATGCGGAAATAGTGTTCAAAATTTGAAAACTAAAGATGGAGTAGTGTTGAAGTTATGAGGGACACCGATTTTGAAAACGAGAGTTGTAAAAAAAACACTTGAAAATTTTGAACACTAAAAACTTTGGGATGAAACGTTTATAAGCTGGTTTTATCGGCATACATCACACTGAATCATCGATACCAGGTCCATAAACGATGTTGCAATTATTCATGATGTCTAAAGTATCTTTTTGCTCTTGTCTTTTGCTTGTTTTTCAGCTTCCTGCTCTGCTCGGCCTATGTGCATGGAGTCAGTTGATCGCGCTGTATAAAAATAGTCATAACTTTGTCTATTTTATTCCGATTGACTTGAAATTTAGGCACAACATTCTTGAGATATGCATGCATTAAAAAAAATTGGAAAAAAATATTTTAAAACTCTTTTCCCCCTTTAAGAAGGAATGGCATCACTTGATTGCTCAGTCCTACAAAAGGCGAAGCCTTGAGCTCTAAACTGTGTCCTCGACTGGACCGACCACAAGCATAATGGGACTCCATGTGTAGTGGTTATACATAGTCCCAACGCTAATATAAGGTGTAGTAAAAGAAATTCATTATTTTTCCAATAGATGACTTTAGTAATCTGTATCTCGCGTTGTATAAGTGCGATCGGGTTACGCTAGTTGGCGTTAGAAAGATAGAATTTCGTACCAAATAAACTTTTTAGGCAGTTTTGTTATGGCTTGACTCAGTATTGTTTGAGCACGCGTCAAACATGGACACCAGTAAAGAGCAAATACGCCATATTTTATAGTATTTCTTCGATAAAGGCGAAAAAGCAAGCCAGATGGCTGAAAATGTAAATAGTGTTTATGCTCCTGATATTGTAACAGAAAATCATGTATAATTTTGGTTTCGTCTATTCGGTTCCGGTAATTTTGATGTCAAAGATGCACCACACACTGTTGAAAATATCGATAAAATAATGGAAATCATGGAATCTGACCGTCATGTAAGCACTGTTTTTATTGCCTAGGAGCTAAACATTGTACAAAAAAACCGTTTGAAATCATTAAAATAGGGCTGGTTACAAAAAGAAGCTCGATGTTACTGGTGATGAAGGATGGTTACTGGTGATGAAGGGTGGGTCACTTACGACAACGTCAAGTGAAAACGGTTGTGGTCGATTCGCGGTGAGCCGGCGCAAACGGTGGCCAAGCCGTGATTGATGGTCAGGAAGGTTTTACCATGTGTTTGGTGGGATTGGCAGAGAATCATCTACTATGAGCTGCTCCCCTACGGCTAAACTCTTAATTCGGACCTGTACTGTTAACAATTGGACCGTCTGAAGGAAGCAATCCCCCAGAAGCGGTCAGATTTGGCAAATAGGAGAGGAATTGTGTTCCATCAGGACAACGACAGGCCACATACATCGATAGCGACTTGCCAGAAGCTCCACCTTATAGTCCGGACCTGACACCAAGTGATTACTACCTGTTCCTGTCGATGGCGAACGATTTTGCTGGTGAAAAATTCGCTTCGAGAGAAGCTTGTGAAAATCCACTGTTCCCGTTTTTTGCCAATAGGTATGAGGATTTCTATGAGAGTGTCATTAGGAAATTACCTTCAAAATGGCAACAAGTTATCGAACAAAACGGTGCATATTTGACCTAAATCAGATCATTCTAACTATGCGAAATAAAACCTTCAATTTAATGCAAAAATACAGGATTTCTTTTTACTAGACCTTATATTTGGCTGGTGTCCCTTAAAGTTTCCAACAGAGAAGGCCTTTCGTGATTTTCGTGTACTCCTCGTCACCGCAACTTCAGCAAATGTCCCTCTAGAATGGTTCGTAGCTGGCGGTAATTAGGCTTATGAAACAAAGTTCTTTGGGGACTTCCACAATTGTTCGAAATTTATTCTAGTAAGTCACCGAAAGGGGTTTAGAAGGGCCAATTGGTAAACTCCAACTTTTGTGCTCTGCTATTATCCCAATTGGATTTTGTATTGCCATAAATGCTATAAGGATGTCAACCACCTACTTGTTGCTCAGGAAGTTGATCTTTTTGTTGCTGGGTATACATCGAATGGACCCAGCATACCACAATCGCCTGTACTTGATCTAACATAGTTATAACCCGCAGTACTCAATGCTCTTCAATTTTATAATGTTAGTGATTTCTCCGTTGTCTGACTGTTCAAACATTCCGAAGCAGTTGGCTCCCTCAGCTCAATCATTTCGGATTGGAAGACGCTACATAGGTTTAGTCGTCTGAAGCATAACAGGCTTCAGACGTACCTAAATGATATTTCATTTAGAAGAACTTTGATAAAAAAGTTTTATACTGTGATGAACATTTTCGAAGAATGTATAAGGCCACGCAATTTTTATTACATAATGAAGCAGAAATATCCAGATTTGTATTTGTTGTTATACAAACTGCTTCTTGTTATAATCATTTCAACACTAACTCATATAAATATGAGGACAACAATATATATCCCAAAAAATACAGAAAATTATCGAAGCTTATATAATGACTCGTATGCATGCTCTTATCTTTTGGCAATAAAAAATTCACTAGGTGTTATATGAATATATAAATATAGGTAGGTATATTGTGTTTTTTTTTTATTTTTTTAGAAAGTACCACAATACCTTTTTTTCTCTTATTTTGGTTTGCTAATTTTTTCTGAGTATCAACAGTTTTTTATTCATAATAATTGGAATGAGGATACTCCACATACACAATGATGTTTTATCGTCCTTTTGCTTATTCAAGCTTACCTCATATTTACCTACTTAGCAATTTTTTACATATTATTGTGTTGTTGTTGTTGTTGAATTGTTACTTGAACTTGTTGTCACATACATATACTCGTACACATATATTTAACCTCAGCTCTTCAGCCTCATTCACATTTCTTCTACACGTAAATGTACTAATATTTATGTTTATACCAGTACGAGTACGACATACTCGTATATGTGTAAGTATCATTGAAGCATAAAGGTGCTGCTGCTGCTGCTGTTGTTATTATCGCTTGCTTACCTATATACATACATGCTTATATATACTTAGCATGCTCGTTGTTATTGTTGTTGATTTATCTTTATTTTTTTATTTTCATATGTATTTTTTTCTATGTTTCTTTACACATCATAAACTTTTTGTATTTGTATTAGAGTGTGTATTAAAATTTATGACAATGTCATCGCTTTTTATTGTCGTTGAAAGCTTTAGATATTATTTTCATCTATGTCTTACCTACCTAATATGTGAAAGATTTTTTTTTTCCATCGACTTTTAGCTTGTTCAAAATTTTCTAAAACACAACCTATCAAGTGTTTTTTTTTTATTATGCTTTTTTCTATCTTATGCCTTTTATATAGCTTTTCCATGCATTGATACAACAAACCAAAATCATAAAGGTAAACTGGCTAATATGAGAGAATGAAGGGGCA